>CM057451.1:450615000-451850000 GCA_016271365.2 Neoceratodus forsteri
TACATGGTGGGAGCCAGGTGGTATCTCTGTTCCCACAAGCACCTCCAACTGCAGCATCCCCTATGTTCACCCAGGTGGCAGTATGATAATGGAATCACCAATCCAACAAAAATGAGAGTGTGTTGCATTACCAGGGGTGATGCATGGGGCACAAGTCTGGCTAGCTCCCACATAAAGTATATGTACTGCTCCAAACAACTGAACCCCTACACTCTTAAGTAATACTTATAGCCAACTATATCAAAATACATTGTGCCTTTTTTCTATGTGTATTCATAAGGAACAGACAGATCTTGAAACAGCAGGTGGGTTCAATAGTTTAATCATGAATACATGAAGTTCACACACTAGTTGAATAAGAAAATTTAAGTCACAAAGTACAGCTGGATTTAATCAAATAACTGGTTACAGCAATGCAATTAGAGATAGGGCAACATTTTAATTTGCAGGCAAAGTTGCTGTGAAGTACCTAAAATTTGCATTTGCGGTGCTTTGTGAAGCATTCTCAACCCTCAGCAACTTCAACTTCACCCAAAATGGTGAAGCTTTCACCTACAAATGGTGGAATTCCTCCCAGGAATGGCAAAGTTCCACTATTCGCGGGCAAAATTCCACACTTTGTGGCAGAACTTCATACTTCACGGATCATTTTGCGCTTCATGAATTGCATTAAATTCATGTCTAAATTCATGGCGTGAATTCTGCCAGCTTCACCCATCTCTATACGCAACAAATATAAAGTGTCTGAAAGTTCAAATTTGTGATAGTTTTCAAACTCAAAACTTCCATTTGCAAACAGCAAAAAAGTAGTGATGCAAAAAAGAGCCTCTATACTGTAGCTAAGGTACTCAGATAAAGTTACTCTTTTCATGGCCCACTGCCATGAGAGTATAGTAATAGATCATGCTTCCCAACAGACTTAGAGTAAGACAGCATCCCCATGGATACTCAGTCCCTTTCCCCGGCATGCTCCTGACCACCCAGGCTCATTCTCAAACCTGGGTCACCAATATTGCGAGTGGCAGGCACCCACTGTGCAGATGGACTGGACCAGTTGAGCATATGTTGAAAACCGTGATTTACTGCTCCAGTCCGATGCCCACCAAAGTGACTGCCAACCTGCAGCATGACTTTGATAAGGTGCAGCACTGGTTTCAGCAAAACCAGCTCAAACTTAATTCCAAAAAAACTGTTTCTATGCTCTTTGGTTCTAGGCAAAGACTTTCCAAATCTCCAAACTACCCCACAGTCACAACCCTTGAAAGCTTTGGACACAGTCAGTCAGCTCCTTCAAGTACCTAGGGGTCTGGTTGGACAGCAGCCTTGACTTCTCTGTCCACATTGATTCTATGTGTGCCAAACTGCATCCTAAACATGGTGCCCGCTATCACCACAAAGACTGCCTCCCTTTACCAACTCACCGTGATCTGGTCACCAAGACTGCATTACCCATATTCAGCTAAGCTGATATTGTCTGTGGCTCTGCTCCTGCAGTCTCCCTTGCTAGACTCAACACTTTACTAAACTCTTCCTGTTACTTCACTACTTTCTCCCCTCCTCACACATCACTGTCTCCTCTACTTCTCTCTATCCTTTATGTCCCTACCTGCTAGGCATCAGGTCCATAACTTCTTCATTGCCAGATTCTGGTATGGAACTCTCCCTATTTACCTCAACTCCTGCCTATCCCCTGCAAACTTGTCCACATATTCCCTATGATCTAGGGATGCTCGTTCTTTCTCTCTTCACCATCCACACACTTGCTCAAGTCAGGCAGGTTTCTCCTACCATCTCCCTCTCCTCTGGAATCAGCTTCTCTGTAATAGTTGCCATGCCTCCTCTCCTGCTGCCCTGAAATCTCAACTCCATATGTTACCTCCCACTAGTTGTTCTTGTCCTCCCCCTTCCTCCGTCCCCCTCCTGCACCCCCCTTAGACAACTCCACTACCTCTATTGCATGCTACTCCATTCTCCACGCTAGGAGACCTAGACCCCTGATCTGTCCTCCTGTAAACTAGCTCTCTGTCCTATACCAACGTAACCTCTCACTGTCTGGTTGCAATTGTATGAATCAGTGTTTTTTTTTTCCATGCCCAACCTGCACCACGCTGCACTTTATTGTCTAGTTTATTTGTATTTTAGTCCTTTGCTACTATTAATTATTTATCATCTAATCAATCTTGAACTGTGATGCATACCATTATATTAATTCCCTCTGCAAATGTATATACTCTTGCAATACTTCCTCCAATATTTATTGTTTACACATTCTGCCTTTCTATACCTTATTCCATTGTTTTATTGCCCTGTAATTTGTATTGCACATTGTATCTCTCACCCACGTCACACCTGAAAATAAGCTTTGGCTCAGAGTGCCTTTCCTGGTTACCAATTTTTAAATAAAATAAAAAAGTAAATAAAATTGTCTATTTCTCTTCCATTTGTTATCCATTGCTAGGTTTATTAACATTAAAACAGGACTTTTGCCCCTAGAGTTCTTCTGCAGCTTATTTTTTTCCTGAAGACATAATCATCTGTTTGTGACATCATAGTTTGTTGCTGTGGAAATGATTGTGACATTATAAACAGAGGAGCATGGCTTATGCAAAGGATTAATTGATATAGAGTCACAACCATGTGTAGTGGACTTTAAGGACACAAAGAGTACATCTCCCAAAAAATCTGCTATACAAAGCCCTAACCTAGTCACTAGGGGATAAGTCCATCCCAGCCACTAATCACTTCCTAAAAAGGTAATCAGATGTCTGTGGTTGCAAATAGGGTTTCCGACTGCAATCAACAGCACTGTGACCACCACTGACTTCTGGGCAATGGAATTGCACTAGTCACATGGCCTAATGCCATGCCCAGAGGCCATGGCCTGATATTCCACTCTATATGCATCCTCCACCCCATATCATTGTATCTTTTGGCCTGCTTGTGGATTGAGAAGTTTTGTTCTGTTTTTTTTTTTTAATTACACTTTCCTCCTTCAGTTTGCTCAGCTCACCCTTATTCATGTAGTATCACAGCTCCATCCTCAACCACCACTGGGACTCATGGATTACCACCTCCTTGATAGGACCATTGGTGTGCCCCAAAAACCCATCTGAAGAACAGAATCCAGAAAAAAAGAGGGAGCCAGGTCAGCAGTGTGGGACCAGCAGGTGGCTCACATTATCCTGCTGTGCTTGTACAACATTTCTATGTTTGAACCCTTCTCTGAGACAGCCGTGTTATGCTCCCCTTTCAACCCATACACACAGTTGGTATGCGCAAGGTCTCAGCCATGTTTCTCACCCTCCCTTGCCGACCCACCTCACCCCATCCACTGGAGACCGACTCCTCTGGCAGACATGGACACCCTCTTACAAGAGGCAAGTGTTCTCTGGGTTTCTCAATCCTTCCCTCCCTGCTGGCCCACTATCTACTAGGCTCATTCCTGAACCTTGGTTGCCAATGTCACAAGCAATAGCCCTTCTACTGAGCTAACAAGCTGGCTGGGCTGAGAAGTTTCTTTTTTTTTATTCTATCAACACTCACCAGTCAATCCCAGTGGTCTTCTGCCCCTCCCCTGACTGCTTAATTAGTGTGATTATATCACTGGTGTCTAGTGGAACACCCTCACACTTTTTCCAAAATGTAGCTTTTGTACTAAATGGTTCTTCCTGATCTTGGTCCTTTGTTGAATCCTGTAAGCAGCAGCATGTCTGCAATACCCCCGTGAAACTGCTTTTCATAGTTCCTCAGGGGTCAGAAGCTATGTAACATGCAGCTGGCTATTGGGGTGGGGGGCAGGAGCCTCTGTACGTTGTACAGTGCTTCATTTGTATTCTGGTCCTAGCCACATTCAAATTGCTAGTATCATGTCCATTGTGCCAACACAGGGAAAAGCTTGTGCCCTCTTTGTGTAGAGCATAGAGGTGTGGAAGTCTGAACAGTGACTCGGGTGCCACCACAGACCGAATCCATGTCTCAGCAGAGAGTGAGGAACTCCCGTTGACCTCACTCTGAGTGAAAAGAATGATGAGGTTAGATCCAGGGAAGTCAGCATGACAGAGTTGGGCTGGCTGGCAAGATGGGGGTTAGCCAAATGGATTGGAGACAACAATGAATGGAAAAAATACATTAGTTGAATTGTGTCTATTATCATGTTTTTTAAAGTTTTCAGAAAAGCAAGAAAATCCCTTCAAAGAGCATCCACCTCAGTATGTATGGTTGCAGACGACATTTGTTCATCTACAATAATGTACTGTAAATGAGTATACCGTACACTTTCAAATTTTCAGTTGCCTTTTACAGTGTTTACAACAAGTGGTGCCATCTTATCCATAAAATCGATTTAAACAAATCACCCGCACTTTAAAATCGGTAATGTACCGATAGCCGATGGCTTTTGGTCTCGGTTGAGACTATGTAAAGTTTCGGAGTTATGGAGAGATGGAGAGATGGTCACTTTGGCTCAATTGTGTGGTTCTGATAGTGCTGCGAATAAAGAATCCTTTAAATACCTACAAGTTAGCAAGGCCCTATCCATGTTTCATAAGCTCTCTCCATTAATAGACATGGGGGAAAAGGATCCTATTGTGCTTCTCCAGGTTGCTTCTCAGTTGCGTAAAGTCTCAAATTTATACAAAGCTTTGCAAGGTTGGGATAATAGACTACCCTCGGGCGTCTGCTTTTATTGGGTAAGGGAATTAGGTCTTTCTGAGGGATGTTTAATGTGGGAAAACTTTGGATTTCTCTATAAGCTTATCAAGCAGGACAGGCTTAGAGTAGTACATTACAATATTATGCATAATTTGTATTTGACACCATCCAAACTGTGTAGTTTTTGGTCTGCAAACGCCAACATGTAATAGATGCAAGATGGATGTGGGGTCCCTTTATCACATGTTATGGTTATGTCCGCACATTAAGGCATTTTGGCAGGCTATTAACAACTCCTTAGACCCTATCCTCAGTTTGAGGGAACTGTTTACTCCGGAAGTGTGCCTAATAAATTTTTTCCTGATAGGTATTCTAAGCAATAGGAAAGTGCATATGGCTTTGGTAGCAGCAACTGCCAACTAACAATAGCAAGGCATTGGATGGATGAGAAGGCACCCCTAATAGTGAAATGGTACAGAGAGTGTGTTTTGGCTCTGCAGCTGGAGAGGCATATAGCACTTATGCGAAACAGAGGCAAAACTTTTATTTCTCGGTGGGGAAGTCTTGAGGCTATTATGGCGATATGGGAATCACAATGTAAGTAGGATGGCAGTAGTTAACTACAGTTATAATGATGGTAATATCGCGTAGTCTGTGGGGCGGGAGGGGGGTAAGGACATGGGTTTTTCTTTTTCTTTCTTTCTTTCTTTTCTTCTTGTGTGTTTTCTTTTCTTTGATGAAATAGATGCACCTAATATTATCAAGTGTATATATTTTCGTGATGTTGTATATTTGGTGCTGAAATCAATAAAGAGTCTAAAATAAAAAAAAAAAAAAAACAAATCAAATGTTAATTTTCTGACCCTACAGCACACTAACTTATGGCATCATCATTGCCATTACAGTAAACTGGTATAACAAACAGTTCTTGACACTCAGATGAATAAACTGACATGAGCAATGACAAATGAAATGAGCTTTTGTTTCATTCAAGTAGCTTGTAGTATGGCTTTTACACCAGGGTGACTTCAGTAAGAGGGTGGCTACTAATCAAAGCAATACAATTATGGGACCAAGACATAAACCTGGCAACATTAAAGGTACAAGAAGGTTTTGCAAGTTTGCAGCTTCTTGTGGCATTCACAAGGCTAGCCTGTGGTCCAGTGGTGCAGTAGATGATACACACCACACACCACCCACTGAGTGCTGCTTTGTCATGCAGCCTCCAAGCATCCTCTTAATGCTCATGTGTTTTTAAGGGGTGCTCCTGTTGACTCTCCCTCCACCCGTTGTACTACTGTTCCCCTGCTGTCTTTGGGGGGTGCTATTCAGCTCTTTCTGCCTGACCTTCTGCTCCAGCTGGCTGCTTCCTGCCCCCTCCCGCTCCTGCTCTGTTTTGGGGCACATACTGTGCGGGTTCCCTCCTGCTTTGGGCTCCTTCTGGCTGTGGCTTCCTTACTCACTTCCCTGTCTGCCTGCTTCCTCTGTGCTACATGCATGGCTGTGGCTCTGGCTGTGCTTGCTCCACTCCTTTGTTTTTTGAGGGCCCTAACTGCCTTGGTCTCCCTACCTGTAAGCCTTTATTCTGCCCTTCCAGTCAGGCATGCATCCTGCCTTGCCCCTTAATTGTTTAGTACACTTTGCCTTTGGCTTCAGGTGTTTGTGGGCCCACACTCTGCTGCCCCATAACTTCCACCAGCCTGCACATGTGGCTGTCAATTCCACTCCTTTGGGTTCCACTTTTACCTTAACTGTCTACCTTTCTTAATGTGCCGTTTGCTTCAGGCTAATGCCTCACCAACCTTCAATGGGCACACACCTCAGCAACATATGGGCCCACATCCTCCAAAAACTAGGCACAGGCCCACTTTGCATCCCTCATGTGTCCAGTATATTTTTGCTTTCTATGGTTTCATACTACAACAGTCAGTATGCTTTCACCCTCTGAGGCTTCATACTGCAATAAACAGTATGCGTGCACCCTTTATGGCTTTTTACTGCACTTAACTAATCTCTTAAATGGGCTGGTTTCTTATATCCATGAGCCTCGTCAGAAGCATTGTGGGTTGCCAGGCCAGAAGCAGCTGTCTTCAGTCTTCTCCTTGTCTTTGTGTTGTTTAAAACTCTGATGTTCCTTGCATGGCTCCACTATACTCCTAGAGGTAAACCTTCAGTTCCTCTTTGGAGGAAGTCCTCAGGTTAAAAGGAGAAGCTTGCATGTTCCTTAGATTGCAGCAGTGTAGAGCAGGCTCAACTGATGCCTGGGTTATTAATCATTTAGTCTGAGGCCCAGAGAATTGGGATCTGACACCTTGGATCCCCAGATGTTTCCTCCACATGGGGATTTTTCTTCTTCTCTCCTCTCCTCCATGCCTATGGTCATAAATTTAGTTAGCTAGCTAGAGTTTAGGTAGGTGTATTCTGTAAGACAAGTTGGAGACCTGGATGTTGGGTCTTCCTCATTTTTATGTTTGCTTGCGTGCATGTGCAAGAAACATTATGCGACAGCTTAGAAGAGAAGCGGGTTGTGAGGTGCAGCACTATGGCAGCCAAGGGAGGCACTGCATTTGGGGGCTTGGCACTTTTGGACCAATGGAGGCACAGTGTGCAGATGACACTGGTCTCCAAAAGTGCCACCAAGTAAAAATGTTTTCGCCACAGCAATCGGGGGCTGTCTCATCATTGCAGCATCAATCATTCCACTGCAATGAGGGAGTGACCCGTCATTGCAGGGTGGAATGTTAGCTAGCATAATACTGTTTGTGAACAAAATGGGTTGCTTACTGCAGTGTTCACAAACAGTATTATTCAGCCCATAGTGCCAAGGGGTGCCCAATCCTCTTTGGCAGCATGCGCCCCAACCCAAAACAGTCTTTGTTTGCCGATGGGGGCCCCAATCCCTGTCGGTTTCAGTCCCCATCTGAGTTTGGATTGCCGATGGGGGATCCCACTCCCCATTGGCATAATGTCCCCCCACACAAAATGTGGTTTGTGCTGAGGGGGGTGCCAAATCCCCCTCGGCTATTGCTCCCTCTCGTATATGCTGAAGGGGGTGCCCAATCCCCCATCGGCTACAGTCGCTTCCCCAACAAAACACTAGGTTAGCATGCTAGGAGCCTACCCCAGTGTGCCAAATGTCCACGTTAAATGTCCCTGTAAAAAAAAACTGTCCCGCAATGTTGTTTTTTTTTTCTCCCTCTAAAGCAAAAAACAGTCCAACGTCGGGTCCAGCGCCTCCCCAACCCGTGCCCACCCTTTACGACACTGCCTCCCCCACCCCCATACTTACCTCTGGAGCCCAGCAGATCTATTCGTGACCAGGAACATGTCTGCACTCTTCAAAGCAGACCGCTGAACTGAGGAAGCCGATGGCTAAGAATATAGCATAAATATGTTTTATTTCAACTTTGGTGGATATCTCAGGCATTTTTGGGAATTTTGGCCCCAAATTTTCAACATGGGGTTATTGGGACCCCTCCTCATGAATTCAGCAACTGTCCTGGCATTAATCAGTCCCGAAAGGTGATTTTGTGGTCACTGCACGGAATCACCTTTTGGGACTGATTAATGAAACGACAGTGTCAGTGTTCATGAGGTGGGCTCTCAAAAAGTCTATGTTTCAACTTTGGTGGAAAAAATCTAAGTAATGACTGTTTTAAGAGTGTGCATTGTGTAGTTGTTAGGCATGCTCATAACTTCACGGATTTGCAATATTTTCACTCCAGATTTTCAACATCACCATTTTTCCACACCTCCTTATGAACAGTACAGCTGTCATTTTTCACATACTGGCCAAAATGTGTTTTCGCACTTCCAGCAAAGAATAGTGCGATCGCTATGGGAAATCCATGTTCAGAACACATTATGAAAATCACAGTGACACAGTTCATTAGCAGAGGTCCTAAAATGCCTATATTGAAAATTTGGTGATGAAAGTCCATAAAATGACTGTGTTACGAGCATGTGTTGCACAGTTTCCATGCACGCTCATAACTTTGCACATTTGTAATATTTTCACTCTAGATTTTCAGCATTGCCATTTTTCCAGCCCTCCTTATGAACAGTGCAGCTGTCATTTTTTACATCTTGGCCATAATGTGTTTTTGCACTTCTGGCACAGAATAGCATGGTTGCTGTGTGAAATCAGTGTTTGGGACACATTACGAAAATCACAGCGACACTGTTCATGAGCATAGGTCCTAAAATGCCTATGTTGAAAATTTGATGGGGAAAGTCCATAAAATGACTGTGTTATGTGCATGCATTGCACAGTTTCCATGTATGTTCAGAAGTGCGAGCATTTTTATTCTTGCTTGCATGCGCATGTGCAAGAAATATTATGTGACAGTTTAGGAGAGAAGTGGGTTGTGGAGGCACGGCACTGTTACAGCCAAGGGAGGCACTGTATCTGGGGGCTTTGCACTGGTGGACCAATGGAGGCACAGTGTGCCGATGACACTGGTCTTCCAAAAGTGCACCAAGTTGTAACGTTTTTGCCTCAGCAATCAGGGGCTGCCTCATCATTGCAGCGTCAGTCATTCTGCTGCAATAAGGGAGTGACCCATCATTGCAGAGTGGAACGTTAGCTAGCCTAATACTGTTTGTGAACATGGTGGGTTGCTTGCCGCCATGTTCGCAAGATATACAACCCGTGCCAAGGGGTGCCCAACCCCCTCGGCATGTATGCCCCCCAAACAGTCTGTGTTTGCAGACTGGGGCCCCTCTCTCGGCATATCCTGCCCAGCCATTAATGTGAGGAGCCACTCCCCATCAGCATAATTCCCCCACCCAAAAGCTATGTTTGTGCTGAGGGGTTTCCAAATCCTCGGCTACTGACCCCTATGCTGGCGGGGTGCCCAATCCTAGCCAGCTACAGTGGCACATATCAAAAAAAGTAGGGTGTCATGCTGAGGCCCACCCCAGCATGCCAAATGTCCCACAAATGTCCCTGTAAAGTGAAAAAAGTCCTGCAATGTGTTTCTTTTTCTCTCCTGTAATCCTGTAAAGAAAGAAAACGGTCCCTTGGTGGTGTCCCTGGCCCCCTCCCACAACCAGCACCCACCCACTGCACACCCTACCTTCCCTACACCCCCCATCATGCCATATATGTACCTCCAGAGCTTGGCGCAATGATCTTTGGTGGACCGGGAACACATCTGCACTCATCAAAGCCGACCCCGAGCTGAGGAAATGCCGGTAAGCTGTATAATGTAATAAATAGTTTTTTTTCAGTTTTGATGCATATCTTGGGCATTTTTTTGAATTTTGGCACCAAATTTTTAACATGGGGTATTTGGGACCCCTCCTCATGAATTCTTTCACTGTCATGGTGTTAAATGGCACCTAAAGGTGATTTTGTGGTCACTGAGCAGAATCACCTTTCAGGACCGATTAATGAAACAGCAGTGCCAGAGTTGATGAGATGGGCTCTCAAAAAGTCCATGTTGCAAATTTGGTGGGAAAAATCCAAAATATTACTGTTTTATGTGAGTGTGTTGCGCAGTTGCTACGCATGCTCGTAACTTTGCGAATTTGCAATATTTTCACTCCAGATTTTCAACATTAGTATTTTAATGCATCTCCTTATGAACAGTGCAGCTGTCATTTTTCACAACCCGGCCAAAATGTGTTTTCATGGTTCCGGTGCAGAATAGCGTGGTTGCTGTGGGAAATCCATGTTTGGAACATAGTACGAAAATCACAGTGACACTGTTCATTAGCAGAGGTCCTAAAATTCCTATGTTGAAAATTTGGTGAGAAAAGTCCATAAAATGACTGTGTAATGAGTGTGCATTGTGCAGTTTCCACGCATGCTCGTAATTTCGCACATTTGCAATATTTGCACTCCAGATTGTCAACACTGCCAAATGTCTGCAGCTCCTTATGAATAGCACAGCTGTCATTTTTCACATCCTGGCCGAAATGTGTTTTTGAACTTCTGGTGCAGAGCAGCACGCTCACTGTGGGAAATCTGTGTTCAGGACACATTAGGAAAATCACACTGATGCTGTTCATTAGCAGAGGTCCTAAAATGCCTATGTTGAAAACTTGGTGACAAACGTCTATAAAATGAATGTGTTGCGTGCGTGCATTGTGCAGTTTCCACATACGCTCATTACTTTGCACATTTGCAATATTTTCACTCCATATTTTCCACTTTACCTTTTCTCCGCACCTCCTTATGAAAAGTGCAGCTGTCATTTCACATCCTGGTCGAAATGTGTTTTTGCAGTTCTGGCGCAGAATACCGTGGTTACTGTGGGACATCAGTGTTTGGGACATATTATGAAAATCACAGTGACACAGTTCATGAGCACAGGTCATAAATTGCCTATGTTGAAAATCTGGTGACAAAACTCCATAAAGTGACTGTGCTATGCGCATGCGTTGCGCAGTCTCCACGTATACTCGGAATTGCAAGCATTTTTAATATTCCCACTACAGATTTTCAACATTTCCATCTCGTCACACCTCCCTATGGATGGTACATCTGTCATTCTTCACATCCTGCCAGATCTGTGTTTTCATACATGTGGCGTAGAATGCCACTGTCACTGTTGGAAGTCAGTTTTTGGGACACATTGACAAAATCACATTGCCACACTTCATGAGAAGAGGTCCCAAGTGCTTTCCTGATGTGGGGTCACAAAAAGGCCATGTTAAATATTTGTACTGTAAATACCAACAAACGCCAGAGGCATTATGGTTTCTAACCATAACGTCCTACCCTGTACAGACAGACAGGCATCGGGGTGTGCTTTTGGATTGCCAACTGTACTGCTCATGCCATCCCACCCCAACCCCCAGCCACTGACAGCCATCGAGGTGTACCTTGCACTCTTTGGCCCACTCTCCTATGCTGTACCCATTTCACCATATGTCCTTATGGAATGGGGTGCCTGTAAAGCCAAACAACCTAAGGGAAACCTCAACACATGTCAATGTCTGCAGAATAGGGTGAAGTGACATGGCTTGACCATCATGGGTGAAGACCCAAACACTTACCCCACTTCCTGTCCGTCTGTACAGGATGGAGGTGGGGTTCACGTGAAGTTCAATACTTCACTGCCACTCCTATTCTGCATCTGTCTAACTCCTGCATTTCCAATGCTAATACCAGCAAGCAAACATTCGGCTTGACAAATGCTTGTTAATATTCCAACTACAGATTTTTAACATTGCCATCTCTTTACACCTCCCTATAGATGCTACAGCTCTGATTCTTCACATCCTGCCTGATCTGTTTTTTCTTACATATGGTGTAGAATGGCACTGTTGCTTTTGGAACTCAGTGTTTGGGACACATTGACAAAATCACACTGCCACTCTTCATGAGAAGAGGTCGCAAATGCTTTCATGAGGTGGGGTCACAAAAAGGCCATATTGAAAATTTGTAGTGCAAATACCAACAAACGCCCGAGGCATTAGGGTTTCTAACCATAATGTCCTACCCTGTACAGACTGGCAGGCATCGGGGTGTGCCTTTGAATTGCCGACTGTACTGCTCATGCCGTCCCATCCTCACCCCCCAGCCACTGACAGACATCGGATGTACCTTGGACTCTTTGGCTCCAGACTTCACCCCATTCTCCTTTGCTGCACCCATTTCACTGTATGTCCTTATGGAATGGGGTGACTGTAAAGCCAAAGACCCTAAGGCACAACTGAACATGTGTCGGTGTCTGCAATATAGGGTGAGGTGACATGGCATGACCATCATGGGCGACGACCCAAAAACTTACCCCAATGCCTGTCCGTCTCTACGGGATGGAGGTGGGGTTGGCATGAAGTTAAATACTTCACTGCCATTCCTATTCTGCATTTGTCTAACTCCTGCATTTCCAGTGCTAATACCTGCAAGCTAACAGTCGGCATTGACAAATGCTTGTTTTATCCCTGGTTGCTCAGCTAATGGCCTTCCCTCTCTCTTTAGTGGAAGTCAGTATTCTAACAGTTCTACACACAGCTGCCGCTTTGACTCATATGGCTTTTTCCATAAAGTACTTTTACCCTAGGGTTCTGCGAGGCAGCAGGTGACACATGCTATCCCCCACCCCAAGTGCTATTTAAGCATGCATACTTCAGGTGTCCTCCAGACACTCATTTGTTTGCCCAACCATCCACCCCCACCTCTCTGGTGGCTTGTCTCTCTCCTTCTGTTTTTTTTTTTTTCTCTACGGCACCTTTAGCCAAAGGACTGTGATCCTGCAGCACCTCTAAGAGGCAAAACCCCCCTCAAGAGGGTTCCTGAGCCTCCAGTAGCTCAAACGAGTGGTAGTTCACCATGAGCAGAGAACATGAAAGGCAACATATTGTACATAGCATGTTAATCATGTTTGAAATCCACATGTTGCATAAGCACAACACCCCAAGCAGCCAACTGCACTAGTTACTCCATACATAGTCATCAGCTGAACCAGCGGATCTTATGTTCAGAAATTACATTAATATCCCCAAATGATTTATATTTTGCTGCATCTGAATAAAAGCTGAAGTAAAAACTGTGTTTTGCAATTTTTTTTTTCCTTTTTGGACAACATTGTTCACAGTTCTCAGTAAAAGCAAAAGGGAATTTGGAATTTTGACTGTATCACTGCATGGATACTCTGACCAGGAGCCATTGTCCTATTTTGGCTCACAGTTCTGAATCCATGCAGTGGCAGAGTCAAAATTCTAAATTCCTGGTTCCATGAATAGATTTCTACAGAATGTTGTCCACAAAAAGAAAACAATACAGCACACAGTGTGTTATATCAGTTTTTATTCATGGTCAGACTGACAACTGAAACTTCCTATAAAAGCAGGAAGGACATTACCTTCAGGACTAGTTAATTGGCCTTCCTTGCATTAGACCTCCCTACCTCTGAATCTTTAGTTGCTATAGGCCTGATTCAGTGAGGGCTGGGAAGAGTCTACAGAATATACAAGGAGTTAACCTCACTCTAGAGATTAGGTAGGCTCCTGCTAGGTAAGTTGCTAATTTAAGTTCAGGATGGACATAGTCATTTGCAATGGTTGAGGGACACTCATCTCCAGGGATTGCTCTGAGGGGTGGGACACTGCCCCCTTTGTACAACTCTCAATGAGCTCAGGGCTCAGCTGGGTGCAGTATGGAAAGAAATAGCCAGGCTGCACCATTAGCTGTGTTGGAGCTCTTCCCCACCATGCCCACTCCCTCAAAGGCCCACAGGCACAGGGGGGTGGAAGTTGGTGGGGAAGGGGGGGGTGTAAAGGATGAATCAAGCAAATCCAATCAAGCACACAGCTATCTCAACCACAAACTGTGGTGCTCCTAAGATAAAGGAGGATGGTACACCAAGGTCTGAATTATAGTGGATAAGATAACTGTTACCCAGACAAGGACAGGCAGGAGCCGTCCTAGAGATTCAGTGCCCACAGAGCATTTATTTAGTACCAGTGGGTAGGGAGACACAGTCACAACAGGAAAAAAAACACCCAAAACAACAGGGCAGTAAAATGTGCAGTGCTATTATCTAAGTGCTAAAATAATTACAAGCAATATCAGAATATGTATTTAGGCCTACTGCCACTACACTTCTATAATTATTCAACAGTTCCTATACTTATTACTAAACTTAGATGAGAATCAGATGATATGTACCACCCACAACAGTATTTGGTTTAGTTATGACCACAGAGTTCCACCGAAGTCCAAATGTCACCTAAGTCCAAAGGTCTGACGTCTTCGTGTACACCGTCATTCTATGATGGTAGCTACAAAAGGGAGCAAACAGAACGGTCGATACCAAACACAATTCCCAGCAGGGACCTTGTAAAGACCATTGGGTGGTGAGAGGTTTGGTGAACAGACCATATGATTCTTCGGCAAAAGCCCACTCTCTCCAAGGCTGCCGGAAAGAAAGAACCAGAACAACTGGTTCCTGGAATAACCCACTTACAGGCTGTTGCATTCCAAACTGAAGACAAAGGATACCTTGTCCAAAACCCACTTTCAGGGCCACCAAGGATGAGGAGAAACCAGGATCTATGTGGCGACGAATCCACTCAAGGACTACCACGACCTGAACAATGCTGCAGCACTCCAAGGGCCAGCTAGACTCTTAAGGATCTGGGGTGAAGATGGATCTCTGATAGGACCAGGAACCAGAAGAATCTGTAGAGAAGATGGTGGATTCTGCAGTCTTGTCACCAGAAACTAGAATAAAATAAAGAAACGGCAGATGCGTCCCGAACTGAGCTTCGACGGACTCGACTTTCGGTGAACGACCAGGGGCGCAGACCAGGTTCTCCAGGATGTGCACACTCTTCTTTGGAGGACGACCAACTTCGGGACATCTGGATCAGGAACCACACGAAATGACACTGGCATGGCTGTCATGATGTGCTTGAACTTCGGCAAACATAACTTCGAGCTGTGAGAAAACAAGAAACAGCTGGTACGACTTGTATGAATGGTGTCAGACTCAACTTTTGCAGATGACACAGACGGAGGAGACGATCTGATGGTTGACCCCGCTTAGGTGAAGAATGATGATGAAGATGTCCTCTTCTGGGTAGAGACTGATTCTGGATACATAGAATTACAGACTACACCATGGGCCTTCAGTGTGGTAGAAGACTGAGACAGTCCCCATATGCTGGTAACAATGTAGCTAAAAGGTGCACCTTTCTGCAATGCCAAGAGAACTGCAGAATGATCAGATAATTTGCCAGGGGAAGGGCAAATTATAAATTTAGGGGTAATTGTTACAGGTCAGGCAATTGTTCAGATGCTTGGGGCAATAGTTCAAATGCTTAGGGCAATTGTTCAGATGCTTAGAGCAATAGTTCAAATGCTTAGGGCAATAGTTCAGATGCTTAGAGCAATAGTTCAGATGCTTAGGGCAATAGTTCAGATGCTTAGAGCAATAGTTCAAATGCTTAGGGCAATAGTTCAGATTCTTAGAACAATAATTCAAATGTTTAGGGCAATAGTTCAGATGCTTAGAGCAATAGTTCAGACAACCAGGGGCAAATAACCACAATCCATATGCAATACAGTTTTGGTGCTTCTTAGCAAGTTTGCAGTCTTTCAGATACTTTAGCAATAAGCAGTTGCATGAACAGTACAGTTGTTACAGTTACTTTGCAGTATTTGTGAGCTGAGCACCCTTGGATGGACCCCCTTTTCCTGACTGTAGGGCCTTCCTGAATAGGAGCTGGCTACCCCTGAACATTTTGCTATGGATGCCCTAACCACTATACTGAGGGTACCACTTGCCCTATGCTAATTGCAGGAACACTAAAGGCCTAAATGCCTTATTAACTATGGGGCCTATATGCCCTACTAACTGTCACCAGGCTGACTTGCCCTAATCCACTAGGCTGGGGCTGCCCTTACTACCAATAGGCTGGCTTGCCCTAATCCACTAGGCCGGGGCTGCCCTTACTACCACTAGGCTGGCTTACCCTAATCCACTAGGCTGGGGCTGCCCTTACTACCACTAGGCTGGTTTTCCCTAATTCACTAGGCTGGAGATGCCCTTACTACCACTAGGCTGACTTGCCCTAATCCACTAGGCCGGGGCTGCCCTAGAACCCTGCTTTACCTTGGCCCTAATGCCCTACATTTACCTCAGGCCTAATGCCCTACTTTACTGCACTCTGAAATGGGCCTGGTGGCCTCTTTATATTGGTCCTGGTGCCCTCTTTACTGTGGTCCTAATAGCCCTTTTTAAAACTGGGCCTGGTGCCCTTTTAGCTGTGGGCCTGGTGCCCTCTGAAATGGGCCTGGTGCCCTCTTAACTTGGCCTAGTGCCCTCACAGAAATGGGCATAGATTGCCCCTTTGAAATGGGCCTGGTATCCTCTTTTAATTTCTAATTATCCTGAAATGGCATGGCCTCTTTAAATCTATACAGCTCTCTGAGAGCTGTCATTCTTTCGGCAGGTTGCCACCTCTAAACCCACCCCTTCACTTAATATTCATAGGCCCTTGCTTGGCCTCACTGAACTGGCCCCTCCCTGAAGGCATCGCTACCCCACCTCCTTAATAAAATATTTAAATCCAGGGTCCTACTGACCCAATGCCCCTTCAGCGCTCAACCGCCTTTCTTTGCGCCTTCTGCACTCTTTTAAATTAAAAAAAAAAGTATTTGCTTTACAGGAGGTCAGCACATAGCATATGCTGCCGCCAACTCACAGCTCCTCGGGATGCTGAAGGTCTGGATCAGGAGGCAGGCGGTAGGCTGGCAGTGGGAGAGAGCTCTATAGGCACTGCGGTGGGTGACACGGGGGCCTCGGAGGGCTGACCGAACTTGCGGCAATGCGGCGCTTCTCTGCCGCCGACGGGGGACAGAATTTAAACTTTAAAAGAAAATACAGGGGCAAAACAAATAAACGACGGGGCTCTTAAGCCTAAAATGACCAAACCAGACATTCTTGTACTTTGTGGTGCCCCGATGGCATCACCGACTGCAACACAGAGCCGAAGCAGGCGTCTTCAGACATGGGAGGCAGAGCAGGAACGCAGCAAAGCCCTAAGGGGTGGCTTCAACACAAGGTAAGCCCTAACCTGTCCCTTTGACTTCACTGTCCTCTCTCCTCTACCTCTGCCCAGAAACCACTCTCTCAACTGCCTAAAAACAGTTAAACATTCAAACTTGAACCCACAGGATTCTAGAATGGCTGGAGTGGAATGCTGTGCAGCATGAGCAGCTCAGCACAGCATTCCATCCAGACCATTGTTACTGAGCTGCTTCAAAATCTATTTTCTTTACAACGTTTTAAGTGCATGGGGCACTTTCTTTAATATTTTACAGTTTCTCCACTATCGGAATGGGAAATTCACTTAAGAGGGGCCCCTCCCCTAATTTTTTCATTTAATTTAACTTTGGGGCATTACAGAAACCATTATGCATGCCTAGCAGGGATGCAAGACCCAGACCCACTGGGAGAGACAGAGTGTTAGTCGAGAGGGCAGGGCAGACCAGGGTTATGGCATCCAGTGGTTTTAAAGGCACAGCAGGCAGAAACAAGGGTAAGAAGGTTCTTGTCATGGGGGATTCAGTGGTAAGGGGAGTTGAGACATACCGGAGCATTTACCTACAGACTACTGCAACAGTTCAATGCTTCCCTGGCACATCAGCTAGGAGGGATATGGAATGCATTGGGAGGCTTGTGGACAAGAAGGAGAAAGGACTCGGCATACTGGTTCACCTTGGCACAAATGACCTGGTGAATTAGCCTGTGGAGGAGGCCAAACAAAACTTCATCAAACTAAGTGACCACTTGGCTACTCATACTACCTCACTGGTGTTCTCCAAGGTCCTCCCTGTGTGGGGCAAAGGTGATTACACCAACAGAATCAGAAGCAGGGAGATTGAGGAATTTAACACATGGTAAAAGGATATGTACCGGGAAAACAGATATCAATTAGTGGGCACATAGAAACACAGAAACATAGAATTTGATGGAAGATAAGGACTGCTTGGCCCACCTGGTCTGCCCATTTCCCTACCTAATGGATAAACTGCAGATGCTACTTAACCAACAGCCTACTTCCTCCTACCCCTCCACTAGAATTTCCTTATATCTGTCCCATGTATTCTTGAATTTCCCCACTGTTTTTGACTCCATGACTTCCTCAGGAAGGCTGTTTCATGCATCCACAACCCTCTCCATGAAAAAATACTTCCTCACATTATCTTTGAGCCATCCCCCCTCTATCTTCAAATTGTGCCCCCTTGTTCTTGCACATCTCTTTTTCTGAAAGATGCTACCCTCTTGGACTTTGTTGATTCCCTTGAGGTACTTGAAAGTTTCTATCATGTCCCCCCCTCCCTCCTTTCCTCGAGGGCATACATATTAAGCTTCTTTAGTCTCTCTTTGTATGTCTTCTGGTGCAGACCCTGCACCATGTTGGTTGCCCTCCTCTGGACAGCCTCCCCCCTGTCTACGTCTTTGCAGAGATAGGATCTCCAGAACTGCATGCAGTACTCCACGTGGGGTCTCACCAACAATCTGTACAGAGGGATAACAACTTCCTGTTTTCTACTGGTGATGCCTCTCCCAATGCATCCCAGTATCCCCCCCACCAGCCCTCCTTACTACCTTCTCTCATTGCTTCACCCACCTTTACGTCATCTGATATAACTACTCCAGGTCCCTTTCCATTGTTGTTGTTGTCAGTATCTCACCATCCATTGTGTACTCTTCCTCTGGGTTTTTGTTTCCCAGGTGCATTAATTCCACTTCTTTGCGTTGAATCTAAGCTGCCATACATTTGACCTGTCCTCCAACCTTGCCAAGTCCCTTCTTATCCTTTCCACCCCACCTTGTGTATCAGCCCTGTTGCAGACCTTTGTGTCGTGTGCAAAGAGACATACTTTTCCTTCCAGTCCCTCTGCAATGTCACTCATAAAGACATTAAAAAGGACTGGACCCAGTACTGGACCCTGCAGTACTCCACTAGTAACCCCCCTTTCTTCACTGTGGACTCTGTTTACTATTACCCTCCGCATCCTGTTGTCCAGTCAATGCTTTACCCAGGCTACCATCCTGGGACCCATTCCCAGGCTGACTAATTTTTTTATTAATCTTTTGTGCTGGACTGTGACAAATGCCTTGCTAAAGTCTAGGTAGGCCAAGACCACAGCCCCTCCCTGGTCTACTACTTTGGTCAGCCAATCAAAGAAATCAATTAGATTCATCTGACGTGACCTTAACTGTGAATAAATGCTGCCTTGGGTCCTGTGCCCCACTGGCCTCTAGGTACTCAACAATTCTTTCCTTCAGAAGCCATTCCATCATTTTCTCTACCACTGAAATCAAACTGACAGGTCTGTAGTTTCCTGCTTCTGTTTTGCTCCCACTTTTGTGAAGGGGAATCACATCCACCCTCCTCCAGTCCTCAGGTAATACACCATCCTTCCATGATTTGTTAAAAAGGGTACTCTGTGGTGTTACTAGTTCTCCCCTTAGTTCTTTTGGAATTCTGGGGTGAATCCCATCAGGCCCCATTGCTTTGTCCTCCTTCAGTTTTAGGAATTCTTTCAGAACTCTTTCTTCTATGAAAGGACTGATATCGACACCCTATCCACAGTGCTTCTATTGATTGGATTAGGTACCTCCCCTCCTCTTCCATTGTGAATACTGAGCAGAAGTATTCATTCAGTATCCCTGCTTTTTCATTGTCCCTCTCTGGCATCCACCCTCCTCTTTATTCAGCCTCAGTATTCCTCCCTTTCTCTTTCTTCGCTCCCTAGTGTACCTATAAAAGGTTTTATCCCCCTTCTTAACTGAGTTGGCTATCTTTTCCTTGGTTTGGGCCTTTGTTATTCTGACTGCCTTCACTACTTCCTTCTGCTTTAACTGGTACAGTTCTCTGTCCTGCTCCTTCTGTGTTTACTTGTACTTCCTGAATGCTATCTTTTTCTCCCTAACCTTCCCCTCCACCTCTTTTGAGAACCACAGTGTTTTTTTTCTTTCATTTTGATTTGTTTATTTGCTTCACATAAAGGCTTATTGCCTCTGTGATGGCATTTTTTATGTTTCCCCACTGTTGTTCCACCCCTCCTTCTTGCCTGTTAGCTAGTGCTTTTCTAAGGCACTCTCCAATTTTGACAAAATCAGTCCTCCTGAAGTCCAGAACCTTCACTTTTGTATTGCTTGACTCTACAGCTGAGTTTATCGTGAACCACACTGTTTGGTGATCAAGTGTTCCCAGATGGCTACCCACTTCTAGATCTGAGATCCTCTCTCTCTCTCTGTCCCTATTTGAGAGTACCAGGTCTAAGATTGCTCCCTCCCGAGTGGGTTCCAATACTAGCTGTCTGAGGCATGCCCCCTGTAGGGCATTGAGAATGGCCCTGCTCTTGGATGTGGCTGCAGCAAAGGTGTTTCAGTTATCATCTGGTATATGCAGGTCCCCCCTCAGCAATATCTCCCCTTTCTCTGCCATCCTAAGGATGCCTTCTATCATTTCCTTGTCCATTTCCTCCCCTTGAGTTGGGGGTCTGCCTAAAACCCATGTGTGGATTGTGGTGCCATTTCCAGTCTCCAGGGTGACCCACAGTGCCTCCTCTCCTCCATGTTTACCCTTTAGTTCCATTGCTTTGATCCCTTCCCTTACATAGTAGAGGGATTTCTGGGAAGGGAGGTTCTTCAAGTTTGACAGACTCTATCTAAACAAACAAGGCATGCATGCACTCAGACAGAATTCTGATGTACAGGTGGGGCATTTAAACAGAGGGGGGAGTATGGGGCTAGGGAACCTATGAATCAAAATATCACAGATGGGAACCTAGCTACAACTCCCCCACAAGGAAATAGCCCTCATATGAAATGCAGGAAGGAAGGAAAAAAGTGAACAGAAAAGGGCACAGGATAGGTGAAAGAGTGACCCAGGGAAGAGAATACCTTCAGAAGAATCAGAAGTGAAAAACATGGACAGCTCATACAGGATCTTGGAAGGAAGTGTGTTTCAACACCAGAAGCCTGAGTAATGAAATAAGTGACCTACAGGAGATCACTGCTGACTGCCCTCTAGTTTTTCCTGAGGTGTATGGTAGGTGCTGAGCTTTGGGCATAATGAGGAGGTGGGGGAAGGGGATCTTGGGTGTCAGGGGAGGGAGAGGATGGATGGTGACAGTAGGGTCCAGGAGGTGCCCTGGGACAAAATGGGTACTGGATCAAGGGCCTCCTTATCTTGTACCCATACCCAAGGGCTCTGATTATTGCAGGCAGGTAATGTAGTCATCTTCGGATTCTCATCCCTTTCAGGCAGTGTTATGTAATGCCAGGTCTGTTAGAAATGAGACTGCAGTAATTGAAGATCTTTTAGCTTATGTGGACCTGGCATGCATCACTGAGACCTGGTTGGATGACAATGCTAGGCCCATTCTGGCAGTCACAGTCCCTCCTGGGTTCTCAGTGATACACCAACCAAGAGTGGATCGTAGGGGTGGGGGGGTCACAATCTGCTTTAGATTGGAACTGGGACTAAGGGAGGTGCCAGTGGTGGGATCTACAAACTCCTTTGAGTGCATTGTGTGTGCTAGTGCAGGTTGCAGAATCCTTCTCATCTACCGTCCACCAGGTGATGGAAGGGTTTTCCTGCAGGAGGCAGGGGACTTCATCTCTGATCTGGTGTTGGAGTTCCCCTGGTGGTTGATTCAACACCTGGGTCAACAATGAACTTTTGCCATTTGGACAAAACATCCTCCGATTGATGGAATCATTGGACCTGACACAGGTAGTTACCTCCACAACCTACGGGGGGGGGGGGCAATCACTGGATTTGGTGTTCCACCTGGGGATGGAAATCTCTAATATGGAGATGGATACTGTTGGATGTTCTGATCATCACACCCTGAGATTCAGTTTTGCGACCTCCCAAATTAGGCCTGACCCAAAGGAAATGGTACAGTACCATCTTTTGAGAGGAGTTACCTCAGACAGCCTAATGACGGTGTTAGATCTTTCGGTTGATAGCAGTGACCCAGGAAACCTTATTATCACCTTTAATAAGGGCAATATCAGAGGCCCTGGATATACTAAGGATCATACTAAGGACAGAAAGGAGCAAAAGACTGATTGGCCCATCAAGTTCCTTAAATTACATATAATATGTTAGATTTTTGTTTGAACTCAAAAAACTGTTCAACCTGTTTTTGAATGTGTTTTTATTTTGAGTGATAATAACTGTTAATGGCAAACTATTCCAAGGTCCAACAGTTCTTTGAGAGAAATAGTAGTCCCTTTTTTTTAACTAAATTTGCTTCTCGTCAGTTGGAACAGATGGCCTTTAGTGTTGACAGATACTTGTTTAAAGTCCAATCCACATTATAGTGTTAAATGTGTATCCTGTATAATGCCCCATATAAATAAAAGGTCCTCTCTAAGTCACCGCTGTGCCAAAGACATGAGATTAAATTTTGAAAGCCTTTCCCCATAAGTAAGCATTTTATCGGAAACAACTGATTTTTTGTAACTCTTCTTTGTAGTCTTTCTATTCTGACTATGTCTTTCTGCTTAAAAGGGCTCCATAGTTGAAAGACATAATCAAAATGCAGTCTGACATAGGCCCGGTGAAGGGGTAACAGAATGTTTGGATCTCTAGAAGTTATATTATGTCTAATTACCCACCAAGTTCCATTAGCTTTACTAATAATATTTGTGATATGAAGGCCAAAGTTTAAATTTGAATCAAAAATGATACCAAGATCTCTTTCATTGTCTTTATTAACTAACACTTCATTATATAAATAGTACTGGTTTTAGGAATTATATTTACCGAAATGTAAAACACAGCAATTAGAAGTGTTAAACCTCAAATTCCAGTTTGTGGAACAGGCATCTAAGGTACTTAAATCCCTTTGGATAGTCTCAATATCTTCACAGGAACTGCAAATATTAGAAATTTTACAGTCATCCGCATATTGTTCATTTAACCAGTGCATGTTCATCCCTTAACTCTTCGCCTTAATGCCCCATGGTATGATGGGTCATTGAGAGAGTTGAAGAGCTTAGGGTGAAGGTTGGAGAGACACTGGCAGAAAACTCAGCAGGAAGAGGACAGGCTTAGATTGTTAGACTATTATAAGATTTACCAATTGGCAATTCCCCATAAGAAGGCAGAGGTTCCTGTCCAGGGAAATTGCCGCAGCTAGAAATAGACCAGCTCAGCTCTTCTGGACTGTGGACAGACTGTGCAATCCAGCCTGTCTACAGTCTGGGTGAGCATTGTCATGAGGAAAGTGTGATGTGTTTGTGCAGTTTTTTGCTGATAACGTTGCTGCCATCAGGGGTGAGATCAGCCAGTGCCTCCCCTTTGGACCTTGCAGTGATCAACCGTGTGGTACTAACACCCAGATGACTTGGTCTATCTTCAGCCAACTGGTAATCATAGATATAGTGAGGATCATCCAGACTCTGCGGCCAACTTGCTGTAACCTGGACCCAGGCTCAACTCACCTTCTTCTAGGGTGTGTTGAGTTCATCACCCTGGTACTAGCTGGAATAGAAAGGGTTTCACTGGAGAGAGGGATCCTTCCAGATCCCTTAAAGGAGGCAGTAGTCTGGTCCCTCCTGAAAAAGCCCTCCCTTGACCCTAACTGTCCAGCAAACTATAGGCCAGTCTCTAACTTACGTTTTATAGGTAAAGTTATTGAGAAAGAGATCACTCTGCAGCTGAAGGATCATTTGTCCCAGCCATAATATCAATGATCCTCTCCAGTTGGGTTTCAGAAAAAGGCACAGCACTGAGACTGCCCTGGTTCAGGTACTTAATGATCTCCTGATGGTCAGAAATTGCAGAACCCATACCATCTTGGTTCTCCTTAATCTCTCAGCAACATTTGACACTGTAGACCACGGTGTGCTGCTAGAGCGCCTGTAGTATTTCTGTGGACTGGGGGGGCAATCCTCAGCTGATTTTGATCCTTCCTCAAGGGCAGAACTCAGAGAGTGGTGTTGGGGATTTATTCCTCATCCCCTCGCTATCTTCCCTGTGGGGTGCTGCAGGGCTCAGTGCTGTCACCTATGTTGTTTGCAGTGTACATGCTGCCATTAGGAGACATTATAAGATGGTACAGTTTGAGTTTTCTCGGCTGTGCAGATAACTCTCAGCTGTACATGTATTTTGTGCCTGAGCAGATGACAGATACTGTCTCGTTGTTTAACAACTGCCTAAATGAGATACAGGACTGGATGAGTGCTAGCTGTCTGTGGCTAAACTCAGGAAAAACTCTTAGGAAGTGTTGGTAGTGGACCTAGGTCATAGGACAGCCAGGGCATGGGTGGGACAAACCACCAGGTTGAGACTTGCTGGAACCCCATTACATGCCTCAAACCAGGTGCATAACCTTGGCGTAATCTTCGATGACAGCATGACCTTGAAACCTCAAGTGTCAGCAGTAGCCAAATCTTTTTTCTATCATTTAAGAAATATTGCCAGGGTGAAGCCTCTGGTTCTATCTGAAGATTTTCCCTCTTCGGTTAAAGCTTTTGTCACCACCTGTCTTGATTACTGCAATGCCCTCTACCTAGGGCTACCGGGAGTGGATATCCACCACTTGCAGCTCGTGCAGAATGTGACGGCCAGGTTGTTAACTGAAACCCTAGATCCAGTCATGTAATACTTGTGCTGCATGAACTGCACTGGCTGCCAGTACAGTGGCAGATAACCTTCAAGGTCGCACTGCTGACCTACAAAGCCCTACATGACCAGGGACCCCATTACCTGCAAAATATTCAACACTCCTTCTGCCCCTCCTACCCACTCCAATTCTCTGATGAGGGATTGCTAGAGATTCCCTGGGTATGTTTAAAGGCATCTGGAACACAATATTTTGCCTTTATGGCTCCTACCCTATGGAATTCTCTAAATTGTCAGATACAAGATAGCCTGACCATCGAGGGTTTCAAGTCTGCCCTCAAGACACACCTCTTTCTTAAGGCCTTTTATGGGGTCTGAATAGGATTGTGGAAGGGCGTTTATGGTAAATATGTAACTGTATTTAAATTTATCTTCTATGTTTGGTTTTATGCTGACTGCAATGTTTTATGGTATGTTGATTGTTCTGTGCCCTGAGCTCTGGAAGGGTGTCTTTTACAAATAAAATTGATGATGATGATGGAAGAGGACCTTGTGGCCATCACAGAAACATGGGCCACAGAAAACAATGACTGGGACCTTTCAATTCTGGCCTATTTTCTCTTTCATTATGATAGGAAGGGAACATGGGGATGAGGGGGCGTCCTGTATGTCAGCAATGGAATAAAGGTTATGACAATTAATAGACCAAAAATGATGGGGGTAGAATCCCTATGGGCACAACTCTGTTCATCACCAGGGAGGAAGATCTATGTCAGGGTAGTATTCAAGCCCCAAGGTCAAACAGAGGACAAGGATGAGCTACTTCTAGAAGAGATCAGAGAGGTCACCCTGAAGGGAGAGGTGGTGGATGTCAAAGCATTTAATATGCTGGAAGTTGACTGGTGTATCCCAGTAGCTGGGATCCCTAAAAGTCAAAACATAGTAGAAGCCTTACAGGACTGCCTACTCACTCAACTGGTCAGCTCTTCAACCAGGCAGGACTCCGTCTTGGATGTGGTCCTTACAAATTCAGAAGCAGTTGATTTGGTTGAAGTTGGGGAACCACTGGCAAACAGTGGTAACAACTTTGTCTGGTTTGTATTAACCATTGGGGATGAAACATTTCAATCCAGGGCAGAGGTTTTAAGCTTCAGAAGAGCTAATTAGAAGAAGCTGAGATAGGTGGTCAGATACAAGCTGTGTAGGATCCAGGAAACATTGGAAGTAGAAGAGATCTGGGGGCAAATCAAAGTAGCCATCCTAGAAGCTACAAAAATCTGTGTCAGGACAGTCATGAAAAACAGTAAGCATAAAAGACCAACATGGTTCAATGATCAGGTCAAAAAAACAATCAGAACTAAAAGAGCATTTTTAGTTCTTACAAAAGTGACTAGAATGACAGCTAGTAAGAGGAATTCAACCAAAGGAGCAAAGAGGCCAAGAAGGCAGTCAGACTGGCAAAGACAAAGGCTGTACTAAGGATATTGATGGGGGTCAAGGAAGGGAACAAACAGTTCTTTCGCTATATACAGGAAAAGAGGAAGAAGGTGGGAGAGATAGACTCTTAGATGGAAACACATTGGTTGAAGAGGATGAACAGAAGGCTGTCATTCTAAATAACTTCTTCTGTTCTGTGTTCACAAAGGAACACAATGGGCCAATGCCTGAAAGCAGCATTAAGGTAGCAAATTTGGGGATCAAACCAATGGAATCACCAAATATTACAGCCAGCAGAGTCAGGGAGAGGTAAATACCAAGGCAGAGCTGTCAGTAGGGAGCAGGACAGGGGTAAATGCAGAAAAAGGCAGTAAGGACAAGGATGGGGCTAAAAGGGGTAAGGCCATAAAAAAAATGGAAAGTGATGAGTACCAATGCCCGCAGTCTGTGTAACAAGCTCCCTGAACTAGTGGCCTTGATGGAAGAGGTATGCCTGGATATTGTGGCAGTCACTGAAACATGGTACACAGAGAACCATGACTGGGATGTCAGCGTACCAGGATACCACAATCTACAGGAGGGACAGGGTGGATAAAAGAGGAGGAGGAGGAGGTGCTATCTATATAAGGGAAGGGATTAAAACAACAGAACTAAAGAGTAAACAGGAAGATAATGAGTCACTATGGGTCACCCTGGAGACAGGAAATGGCACCACAATCCGCATGGGGGTTGTGTACAGACCCCCATCTCAGAGGGAGGAAATGTACAAGGAAATGATAGAAGGCATCCTTAAAATGGCAGAAAAAAGGGAGATATTGTTGATGGGTGACCTGAAAATGCCAGATGTTAATTGGAGTACCTTTACTGCAAGCATCCAAGAGCAGGGTCATTCTTGATGCCCTACAGGGGGCATGCCTCAGACAGCTAGTGCTGGAACCCACTCAGGAGGGTGCAATCTTAGACATGGTAATCTCAAATGGGGAAGGAGAAAGGATCTTAGATTTAGAACTGGGTAGCCATCTGGGAACAAGTGACCACCAAACAGTGTGGTTCACAATAAACACAGCCATAGAGTCAAGCCATACAAAATCAAGAGTATTGGACTTTAGGAAGGCTGACTTTGGGAAAATGAGAGATTGCCTCAGAAAAGCACTAGCAAATGGGCAAGAAAGAGGGGTGGAGAAACAATGGGGAATAATCAAAACAGCCATCACAGAGGCAACAAGCCTTTGTGTGAAGCAACTCAATGAAAGAAAAAAAAACTATGGCTCTCAAAAGAGGTGGAAGGGAAGGTTAAGGAGAAAAGGATAGGATTCAGGAAATATAAGGAAACACAGAAGAAGCAAGACAGAGAACTTTATCAGTTAAAGCCGAAGGAGGCAGGGAAGGCAGTCAGAATAGCAAAGGCACAAACTGAGGAAAAGATAGCCAACTCTGTTAAGAAGGGGGATAAAACCTTTTATAGGTACATTAGGGAGTGAAGAGAGACCAAGAGAGGGATACACTGGCTTAATAAAGGGGAAGGAATTTGGGTAGAGGGCGACAGTGAAAAAGAAGGGATACTGAACAAATATTTCTGCTCAGTATTCATAACCGAAGAGGAGGGGGAGGTATCAAAACCAAACAAGAGAAAAACTATGGATAGGGGGGTTGATTCAAGTCCATTCACAGATGAAAGGGTTTTGAAAGAACTCTTGAAACTGAGGGTGGACAAAGCAATGGGGCCTGATGGGATTCACCCAAGAATTCTTAAAGAACTAAGGGTAGAACTAGTAACACCACTGACTACTCTCTTTAACAAATCTTGGGAGGATGGGGTGGTACCTTAGGACTGGAGGAGGGCAAATGTGATTCCACTTCACAAAAGTGGGAGCAGGGCAGAGTCAGGAAACTAGAGACCAGTTAGTTTGACCTCAGTGGTAGGGAAAATGATGGAATCACTTCTGAAGGAAATCATTGTTGAGTACCTAGAAGCCAGTGGGGCAAGACCCAAGGCAGCATGGTTTCATAGCAGGAAGGTCATGTCAGATGAACCTAATAGATTTCTTTGACTGGGTGACCAAAATAGTAGACCAGGGAGGGGCTGTGGATATGACCTACCTAGATTTTATCAAGGCATTTGACACAGTCTCACACGAAAGATTAATATACAAGTTAGCCAGCCTTGGAGTGGGTCCCAAGTTGGTAGCCTGGATAAAAAACTGTCTGGACAACAGGACACAAAGGGTAATAGGAAACAGAGTCCACACTAAAGAAAGGAGGGTAACTAGCGGGGTACCGCAGGGTTCGGTACTGGGACCGGTCCTCTTTAATGTCTTTGTAAGTGACATTGGAGAGCACCTGGAAGGAAAAGTATGTCTCTTTGCAGATGACACAAAGATCTGCAACAGGGTTGATACACAAGGTGGGGTGGAAAGGATGAAAAGGGACTTGGCAGGGTTGGAGGAAAGGTCAAATATATGGCAGCTCAGATTCAATGCAAAGAAATGCAAGGTAATGCATCTGGAAAACAAAAACCCAGTGGAAGAGTACACAATGGGGGGTGAGTTAATAACAACAAAATTCGAAAGAGACCTAGGAGTAATTATATCAGATGACCTAAAGGTGGGCAAGCAATGTGAGAAGGCAGTAAGGAGGGCTAGGGGATTACTGGGATGCATAGGGAGAGGTATCAACAGTAGAAAACAGGAAGTTGTTATCCCTCTGTACAGACAGTTGGTGAGACCCCATGTGGAGTACTGCATGCAATTCTTGAGACCTCATCTCTGCAAGGACATAGACAGAGTGGAGGCTGTTCAGAGGAGGGCAACCAAAATGGTGCAGGGTCTGCACCAGAAGACATAGGAGGAGAGACTAAAGAAGCTTAATATGTATACCCTCGAGGAAAGGAGGGAGGGGGGGACATGATAAAAACTTTCAAGTATCTCAAGGGAATTAACAAAGTACAAGAGGGTAGCATATTTCAGAAAAAGAGATGTGCAAGAACAAGGAGGCACAATTTGAAGACAGAGGGGGACGGCTCAGAGGAAATGTTAGAAAGTATTTTTTCACAGAGAGGGTTGTGGATGCATGGAACAGCCTTCCTGAGGAGGTTGTGGCATCAGGAATAGTGGGAGAATTCAAGAATGCATGGGAAAGACATAAGGCAGTTCTAGTGGGGGGGTTAGGAGGAAGTAAGCTGTTGATTAACTAGAATCTGCAGCTTATCCATCAGGTAGGGACATAGGCAGACTAGGTGGGCCAAGCGGTCCTTATCTGCTATCAAATTCTATGTTTCTGTGTTTCTATGTTTCAGGGAGGCACTAGTTCAGCTTAAAGCAGATGTAGCACCGGTGCCAGACGGGCTGCATCCTAGGGTATTGAGAGAGCTTGAGGGAAGAATTGGAGGCTCCCTTGGTGCACTTGTTCAATCGATCACTACAGTCAGGGGTTGTGCCTGGTGACTGGAGATGTGCAGATGTGGTACAGCTACACAAGGATGGAAGGAGGGAGGAAGCTGGCAACTGCAGGCCAATTAACCTCACATCGGTACTTGGGAAGCTCATGGAGACACTAATCAAACAAGACTTAATCATTCCCTTACCTTATGATGGTAGACAGCATGGGTTTATAGTGGGCAGGTTATGCCAGACAAACCTAATTACATTTCTTGACTGGTTAATGAGGGATTTGGACAAGGGTCACCCAGTGGGCCTCCTGTACTTTAATTTTAGTAAGGCTTTTGATTCTGTGCCACACAAATATTTACTTAAAAAGTTGGAGGACCTAGCTGTAACCCAGAATATAATTAACTGGGTGAGAAGTTGGCTAAATGGAAGGAAACAGGGAGTGGTAGTGAATGGAGTGATGCGGGGGAGGGATCAGTCACTAGCAGTGTGCCCCAGAGCTCGGTCTTCAGCCTGGTCCTCTTCAACGTATTCATTAACAACATCGGTGTTGGCATCCAGGGCAAGGTCACCCTCTTCATGGATAACACAAAGCTGGGCAGTAGAGTGGACAGTGAAGAGGCCATCAGGGACCTACAGAAGGACCTCCAGAAGCTAGAAAAATGGTCCAGAATCTGGCAGTTAAAGTTTAACATGAAGAAGTGCAAAGTGATGCACTTGGGTAAGGGCAACCTGAGGACAGAATACTGGCTCATTGGAGTTCAGCTCTGTATCTCACATGAAGAATGAGACCTAGGGGTCATTATCTCAGACACCCTTAAATAATCCATCCAGTGTAACAAAGCATACAGCAAGGCCAACAAAATGTTGGGATGTATTGGAAGAGGCTTTGACTGTAGGAGCAGGTAAGTGATCATTCCACTTTACAGGTCTCTGGTGAGACCCCATCTGGAATACTGTGTTCAGTTTTGCAGTCCTCACCTTTGGAAGGACAGGGGCAGACTAGAAGTATTTCAGCAAAGGGCAAGTAAAATGCTACAAGGGCTTCACGAACTCTTATATAGGGACTGATTGTAGGCACTGGACATGTACTCACTGGAGACCAGAAGGGAGAGGGCAGATATGATTGAAACGTTCAGGTTCATGAGAAGTGTAAATATGGTGCCATGCTCAGAAATGTTCAACAGGATACCCCCGTCAACCACAAGAGGACACAAATGGAAGTTGTGCGGGAGACACTCCAAGAGGGAATTAAGGAAGCACTACTTCACTGAAATGAGACCTTTAGGGTTGTCCATCCCCCCCTTTTAGACCTGCCCATCATCCCGAGATTGACAGCTGACATGGTGTGTCACTGGGGTTGTGAGGCCTAAATGTCAACCCATTCTTCTTTACTGTGGCTTGTGAATATGATTACAGATGGAATGGGTTGACATTTAGGCCTCACAACCCCAATGACATACCCCGTCAGCTGTCAATCTCAGGATGATGGGCAGGTGTATGGGGGGGGGATGGGGCAACCCTAAAGATCTAATTTCCTGACTTTTTGTGTTATAACCATAAATGATGCCTTAACGAAGTTTTTTTGCATATGTGTATATATATATATATATATAGAGAGAGAGAGAGAGAGATTTCTTTTTTCAGTAATTGCAATATTTTTTGTGTAAGTATAGTGAACTGGGCAGGAAAGTTCACTGATACTTCTCAAAATTTATTTATTTGTTTGTTCAGAATGTTCCTTTGAGCACAAGTTCTTGTTTACAAAGGTTGTACATCATGGTAACAGAAATATATAAGTTGTATATAAGTTACAGATTAGCAGCTATACACTGTTCCGGAGGAACACAATTAAGGCAGATGCATTAAGATACATAAAGGCAAATCTCAATGCAGTTCAAGTGGAGCACAGGCAGTGAACAGTCTTAGACAGCAAAGTCAATGTTCTAAAGCAGGGCAGTGTCAATAAAACAGGAACGATACCAGTTTAGCTATGAATATAAAAGCACCTCCTCTTACTAAAAACAGTAAAGCCAGTAATTTTGCTCCGTAAATGTGTAGCTTTCTGAAATTCTGGGGTCATTAGAAAAGCTAAGACAAGGGGGATCATGTGATGCAGAGTGCTGAGTAGCAGCTCCTCCGCGTAGCTCCAGCCTCCCGATTTTATAATCGTTTTTTTCTGATACTGCAATCGGTTAAAACCCTCTGTTTTATAAAGATCCTGTTACTTAAAGCTCCAGACCCTCCGAAGAGCAAGATTCGAGCACTGATGGAGGCTTATATGAAGAAAGACCCACAAAAGCATACGCCTCCAGTCACCCCCGAGAAGGCCTCAAAGAAATCCCGGGCATCGAGTGGGCCTGATAGACCTGATCACCTCGGTCAAGCAACAGAGCAGGAACCTTTAACCTTAAGCAGGTTCCTGGAGGAGTTCAAGCCTTTTCGCGAGGAAGTGAAAGAGATGGCGACTGACCATAAAGCCCTATCTAAAAAGTTGGATGAGGTCTCGATCATGGCCTCGGATAACACCGCTCACATTGTCTTCCTGGAGCATCATTTAGACAAAGTGGACCCTGGGCTAGCGGCTATCAGGCAGAAGCTGTCCCGGGTGGATGCCACATTAGAAGACCTTGAGGGCCGCAGCTGTAGAAATAATGTGGTTGTCCTAGGGCTACCTGAAGGGGAAGAGGGCCAGAATGCAGTTATTTTTATGCAGAAGCTGGTGGAACAGGTTGCTGGTCTCTCTCCCTTTGGCCCTGCATACACTATTTAGTGACCACATAGATCGTTGCAGCCAAAGCCACCATCAGGGGCTGCCCCCCATCCCATTATGTGCTGCTTCCTAAATTTCTTAGAAAGGCAACATTTTCTGCTAAAAGTGAGAGCTCTACAAGAGGTTCGCTGGGAGAATTCTAAGCTGAGAACTGCACAAGATCTGCCAGGATCCATTAGGCTGAAATGTACAGCATTTCACCCCATTATGTCTGAGGTTATTGCTGCAGGGTTCAAGTTCAGGATGGGGTATCCAGCCAGGCTGCAGGTGCTTGTGAATGGTTCCTGGCTTACCTACGAAGATCCTGAATCTGCTCTCTCCAGTCTAAAGCTCGCCATGCCTGATTTATTTCGGGATCCACGACAAGATTCACTCTCCTGGTGAAGGGAGTCTCTTGCTGTAATGTGGGAATTGCCATTTAGCAATTTTCAAGAAGTCGGGAACGATGGTTTGCGTCTAGAAATTCCGGTCATCTAAATGGACATACTTATATCTTAAGGAGTTATTTGTTTTGGGACATTCATGTTTTAGTCTGTTTAAAATGAGCCTGTAACCTTGGTTATTGTTCTGTGGAAAGGGCTATTTTACTAACCAGGTGGAAGGGGGGTTTTCTTATATTTTAATTTTGTTGGATGAGCAGGCCTTTATTAATGAAGGGAGGAATACCCTGAATTATTAAGGAGCAATATCACATTCAAAGTGGCTGAGTTCTGGGCCTGTGCTGGGCTAATCCCTAACTGTCTGGTGAATGTGTGGCAGTTTAGTATCCACTAGAAGGAGCCCAGCCACCAGGAACACCAGGTCAAGGATGGAGATACTATGGGGATGACCTCCTTTTGGCTGTGTTCCCTGTTTTTGGCTGGGGACATTGAAAACCCCTATTTTGTCCTTCTGGGCAGCAGGTCTGGTACGGTGCCGACGTAATGATGTCCATAGTCAAAGTTTAACACGCAAAGTTCAAGGTGTTGGGGTCCAGTTTGTTAAGCAGGCCACTGAACTCTGGTTTGAAAGGACAATTTCCCTTTCCCTTCTGTACGATTTCTTGTTAGGTCTGCTACTGGGCAAGAGTCCTCTTTACAGGGGCACTGGAGACCCACTTCCCTTCTCACTTCTCGGGGTCTCTGGGCACCTGCTCACGCTTCTCTAGGTGCCTTATCTCAGTATTTTACGCTCTTACAAATGAAATACACTCTTGTTTATGGCTCAACATTTCTTGTAAGCCACTGGGGGTTGTTTATGATTTTTAATTTTGTTTCTTTTTCCTCAGGATTTGAGGTCATTCATTTACATGGGAGGACTGTCATTATGCCATTATGCTTGTGATGGGGTTACCTCGGGAGGCTGGGGGTGAGGAAGGAATGCAGTACTGTGCTAAGCGTTGCTTGTAACAGCAAGGTGGGGGGCCTAGGGTTACTAGATTTCTTTGTTTTATGTCAAGCGGAAGGGAGTTGTTGGGGAGGGAAGGGATAATTGTGGATGGGATAGGGAGGGGGAAGGGAGGACTATACTGCAGTAATATTTGGAATCTGGTTGAATGTTTCTCGATATTCTTGTACAGGGCTGAGGATGCTAAGCTCATTAATCCTAGTTAGATGGCTAATGATGTGACTTTTGCTACCTGAAATGTTAAGGGGATCAGGAAAAAATCCAAACAATATCAGGTGCTCAAACATTTAAGTTTATTGCTTTCTCAGATGACATTTTTGCAGGAATCCCATTTACTAGAATCTGAAGCTTTACAATTAAGGAGACAACAGGTGGGTCAGGTCTATGATGCTCAGGGCCCCACTAAAAGTTGTGGGGTCATGCTAATTATTAATAGAGGCATTCCCTTTGTCTTCACGCAGGTTATCAAGGATCCGGGGGGCAGATTTGTCTTAGTCAAAGATACTCTTTGGTCAGTACCACTTTTACTTTGTAATATATATGGACCCAATATTGATGACCCAGGGTTTTTTATGAGGCTGATAACTATTATTCTTCCAATGCTTCCCATTAGGATCATTATGGGTGGCGACTTCATTCGGGTCATAGATTCTAACCTGGATAGGTCAGGTAGTGGACTGAGGGAGATGTCCCTGGGCAGAGGGCACTTACATAGAAACATAGAAACATAGAAGTTGATGGCAGATAAGGACCGCAAGGCCCATCCAGTATGCCCATTTCTTTTTCTACCTTATAAATGTGCCATCGACCTTTGCTCTGTCAGTGGCCTATCTATTCATACTCATTTGTATTGCTCCCTTATGCCTATCCCATGCCTGTTTGAAGCCCTGTACTGTATTCAAAGCCACCACTTCTTGAGGTAGGCCATTCCATGCATCTACCACCCTTTCTGTGAAAAAGAATTTCCTCACATTCCCCCTTAATCAGCCCCCCTCTAATCTCATGCTGTGTCCTCTTGTCCTGCTATTTTTCTTATATTTAAACATGTTAGACTCTTTCACCTTGTTAATGCCCTTAAGGTGTTTGAATGCCTCAGTCATATCACCTCTCTCCCTCCTTTGCTCAAGGGTGTACATAATGAGCTCTTTTAATCTGTCCTCATATGTCTTCTGATACAGTCCCTGCACCATTTTGGTTGCCCTTCTCTGGACTGCCTCAATTTGGTTAATGTTCTTGTAAAGGTGTGGCCTCCAATACTGCACGCGGTACTCCAGATGGGGCCTAACCAGTGTCTTGTAAAGAGGGATTATTACCTCCCTGTTATGACTTGTGATACCCCTACTAATACACCCTAACACCCCCCTAACCTTACCAACTGCTTTAGAAGTCTGCTTGGATGATTTCAGGTCATCAGTGATGATGATGCCCAAGTCTCTTTCTTCCTTTGTGACTGCTAGCAACTCCCCTCCCAGCCTATAGGTGGCTTCAGGGTTTCTCTTCCCTATGTGCATGATCTTGCACTTCTTTGCATTAAATCCCAGTTGCCACTCTTATGACCATTTTGCTAGTTTATCCAGATCTCTTTTCATTCTGCCCACCCCATCTGGATCATCTACTCTGTTGCAGATCTTGGTGTCATCTGCAAACAGACAAGCCTTACCCTCTAGTCCATCTGCAAGGTCACTAATGAAGATGTTGAAGAGGACTGGCCCCAGGACTGATCCGGAGGTACCCACTTGTGACTTGCATCTCTTCTGACTGTATACCATTTACCACCACTCTCTGTTTTCTGCCCGTCAACCAGTTTGCCAACCAGTTGACCAACTTCTGACCCACCCCAAGTCTACCCAGCTTATTTATCAATCTTCTGTGTGGAACAGTGTCAAAAGCTTTGCTGAAGTCAAGGTAGGCGACATCAACTGCTCCCCCTTGGTCCCCCACTCTGTTTACCCAGTCAAAGAAATCTATGAGATTAGTTTGACAGGACCTTCCTTTTGTAAACCCATGCTGTCTTGCTTAAGGATTTGGTAGATCAGTGCAGGCTCTGTGATGTCTGGCGCGTGTTGCATCCTGACTCCAAGGAGTTCACTTTCAGTTCCATGGTGTACAACTCACAGTCTCGCATTGACTACATACTTATCTCTCAGGGTCTCCTGCCCGGGGTCAAGTCTGCCTCAATCCAACCTGGTCCTATTTCCGACCACTCCCTTGTGTTATGTAACTTGACATTCCTTAACTCACCTAAAACGGAGACTAGGTGGAAGCTCAATGAGCAGCTCCTTAAGGATGCCAAGTATTGTAAGCTTATAAGAGAGCAAATTGAGTTATTTTTTTCATCTAACCCATTAGACAGTGCAAAGCTGGACATTGCATGGGGGGCCTTTAAAGCATACATGATGGGGGTTCTTATCAGTATAGCGGCCAAAAGGAAAAGAGCACAGGAGGAAGAGCTACTATCATTATTGTCTCAAATTTGGTCCCTTGAAGCGAATCTCTCTGTCAGTAGTTCCTCTAATGAGGACAAGAAGTGGCTTCTGGTGGTCAAAGACAGATATCTAGAGCTGTTAAGGGAAAAGGCAGAATTAGCTATAATCCGAACCAGAGCCAGTTTTATGGATCAGGGAGAGAAAGCAGGGCACCTGCTTGCATTGTGCTTAAAACAACAGGAATCCGCAAGATTTATCCCACCAATCCGGGCAATGGCAGATGGGTCCCTGAGAGTATCCCCTACTGATATAGTGCAGGAGTTTGCTCTATATTACGAAAAATTGTACAGGGACATGGAGAATCCTCCTTGTCCTGGGATTCTTGAGGAGTACGTAAGGGACTCCCACCTGCCCTCCCTATCAGAGCAACACAAGGGTTTTCTGGCCTCTCCCATATCCCAGGAGGAAATCTCCGAGGTTATTGGAGGGCTACCCGCAGACAAGATCCCAGATCCGGACAGGTTCTCCTCCTTATTTTACAAAGTTTTTCATGAACTCTTATTACCAGTACTGTATCGCCTATTTCAGTATATTTTATCTGGGGTAGAGGCAGACCCCTACCTGTTTGAAGTCCTGATTGTTCTTCTCCCTAAACCAGATAAGGATCCCAAGTTAGTTCAAAGTTACAGGCCCATATCTCTTTTAAATCAAGATATTAAAATCCTTTTGAAGATATTAGCCGATAAGTTAACTGTAGTCCTCCCTGATCTAATAGGTATAGCCCAGGTTGGATTCATGAAGGGACGTTCATCATCAGACCATTTGCGTACCCTTTCTCATGTCTTCTCGGTCTCCAGGGATGCTGCGTTCCCCGCTGGGCTGGTCTCCCTGGATGCCGAGAAGGCATTTGACCGTGTGAACTGGAACTTTCTGTTCCAAGTTCTTGAAGCCTTCCAATTTCCTCCTGTCTTTATATCCTGGATTGCTGCATTATACAAAACTCCAACAGCAAAGATTTCTGGAAATAGTGCATTCTCCAAGTCCTTTTCACTACATTCAGGTACCAGACAGGGTTGTCCCCTATCTCCCCTGTTATTTAACCTGTATCTCAAACCTCTTATTCAAAACATTCTTAACAATGTGGAAATACAAGGCATCTTGGTGGGGTGTCATGAGGTCAAGATCACTGCATATGCGGATGATCTCCTTGAGTATTTATCCCACCCGGTATCTTCTGTCCCGGTTCTGCTGGGTGAAATTGCCAAATTTAGCACCCTATCCAACTATAAACTGAATGCCAACAAATCCTCCTTTTCCCTTTAAACCACAAGATATTCAAGACTGATATTATCCCCTTAGGTTTATGTTGGGCCCCTAGGTCACTATGTTACCTGGGCATTAAACTAACTCGCAACCCTTTGGTATGGTTTAGGGAAAATCTGGAGCCCCTTTCCCAGCTTATAACTCAGGATCTTGACAGATGGTCTAAGCTCCCTATCTCGCTATGGGGCCAGATTAACATAATCAAGATGAATATCTTCCCAAGAATTTTCTGCCCTCTATCCTTCCTCAATACTTTTATCCCGTTATCCTGGTTTAAGAAGTTGCACGGTATTTTCACCTAGTTCATCTGGTCTGACAAATATCCCCGACTGGCTTATTATAAGCTGGCTGCTCCAAAAGCTGAGGGGGGCCTGCAGATTCCCCACTTGGCTATATATTATTGGGCTAGCCATTTGGCAAAATATCTGAAATGGGTATGTCTGGGTCCTGAAAAGGAGCAGCCGACATGGCTTAGAATAGAGTTGGACTCAATTTGGTCTATGAATCTGGATCCCCTAACTCTGTTCTATGTAAAAATGTCTCAGGTGCATGTTGCTGAGAAGTGTCCCACAGTTGCTACTTCTTTAAAGGTATACGTGCAACGTTGCTCCTTTTTGTGATATACCCCTTAGTTAGGTATGGCCCAATCCATCTGGAACTCCCCATCTTTCACTATGAACAAGCAGCAGATTCCCCGCACTTGGTTGCCCCAATTGGGCGATGGGTTAGTATATTCTTTTGTGGATGAGGAGGGGCAATGGCTGTCTGTAGGTGATCTTATTTGGAAATTTAGTATCCCGGCATTCTCACATTTCAAAGCAGTACAGTTAAGGCACCTACTCACAATAGTGATTGGCAATACCCCTCCCAATCAGACGGTTGGGGCCCTGATCCCAGAATTCTCTTCTCTTCTTGGATCTTCGGGTATTGTATCCAAATTATATCAGGCTTTGTTTCACAAAAGATATGGGGACTCTTTTGGACCGACGAGTTTCTGGAGCTCCATATTTCCTCAATATTCCCCTAATTGGCAGGCTTTGTGGAAGTCCTGCCATAAATTTGTCTCTCAAGATAGGTTGTGTCTTATGCAATATCACATTTTGCACAACATGTATTATACTCCGGTTTAGTTAAAGAAATGGGATCTGTTGGACTCAAACATATGTGTTAGATGTTCCCGGGGGGAAGGAACACTCCTTCACATATTTTGGTCCTGTCCCAAAATCTCCCTTTTGTGGGACTCTATCAAAGCTTCCCTGGATCCTATACTGGGTTTGCAGGAGCACTTCACGCCTGACATCTGTCTCCTAGGGGACATGTCCTCTATTAGAGTCAAAGTGAGAAGGTTTCATATTTCTATGATCGCTCTATCTGTCAAGAAGCTTATTTTATGTCACTGGAAAGACAAGTCTACTCCGACATTACAGGAATGGGTGAATGAAATCCTTGCTAACCTGCGTACGGAAAAATCGAGTGCCAGCCTTCACAACAGATTATCTGTTTATACTCAAATATGGGATCCCCTTCACTCTCTAATCCTAGCGGCCCAGACTTAGTAGTGTTGTAGAGAAAATAGCCTTGTATATTCCTGTACAATGGCTTTGAACGTATGTGACACACTGATATGGTACTGTTGTATGGGGGAGGAGGGGGGAAGGAGGGGCAGTTTTAACATAGTAAGTTGCTGTATTCTTGTTTTATTTTTCATGTTAACTGCCTCTCTATGTGGAAAATCTGTTAATAAAATTTGAATTAAAAAAAAAGAAAAGATAAGACAATATTCTAGCAATGTCCCAGAGAACAGGGAAAACAAGACAGTACGTGGTATAACATGGAAGGGCAGAGCAAAACAGGCAGGCTGGATGGGTCAATGTTTTTTCTGCTGATATTTCTATGTTTCAATGTTTCACATTGTGATATTATAGAACAGCAGCTGAAAAGAAAAATTATACTTTACCTGAACAAATTTAAGACAGTGTAGTTAAAATCTGTGTTTGCTTTGAAGTCAGTTTTTACTGTTCAAAAAAGGGATACTCATATAACTTCCCATTGGAATATCTGGAATAATATCCCTTTCAGGACATGGTTCTTTTATTGATCTTAAAGGTAACAATCTTTTAAAAAAATAGTTAGGCCAGACCCAGTGATTGGGGCCTACTGGGTTAATTCTTTGCAGACACAGCCGTGCATGGAATAGCGAGTGGAATACATCGGACAGTGCACTAGTGCGAGAGGGTACAGAACCCTGAAGACAGATATGTTGTAGGTGCGGTTTTTTACCCTATCACGCATGGGTGGGTAGGAGGAATTATGTGGAGGTGAAGACCTCCATTCGGGAGGTGGTCCACCGAGCTGCCACTGTGGCTCACTGGGATAAGCCGTGACTGCAGGGGGTCGCTGTGCTTATGTGGACCGGGGCATGATTCCCAGTCCCAGAGCTTTGCTAAAGCGTATTGTGCAATTCTTTTTTTTTTCCTCCCCCACAGTGATTTTTCCCATCCCCATGTTGAACCCCCCCAGAGCTGATTATATTAAATGGGGGGTTCGAGGGCACAGCCCCCCGTAGCAGGGGTTGCAGAGCAGTGCCCCCACAGACAACACAGAACTCCTATGTTTCTTTTGCTGTAATGTGTTTTGGCACTTTGTCTGTGTGGCAGCAATGTATCAGCTGAGTTTACAGTGTGGTACATTACTACGCGCTTGCCTGATTGGGAAGCTGCTTGTCATTCTTGCCATACAGGAGGCCAGCAAGACTGGACATGCTGCAGGGCACTGTCCACTTCTGCTTAGAGTGGGCATGATCTTTTGGCACAGCACTGTCCCATGATGCCCCAAGGAGCATAATGCTAGTAGATCAAAGAAGTTTAGAATATTATGGTAGGTTAAAGCTGAGACAGTACCCAGGAAAGGGTAGGCATTGTGAAAATGTAAGAAGGAGTAGGGACACTCAGTAGATGAAATCCCTACCAAAGATTCCACCTCCAGTTCGATTGGTTGAACCATTTGGCCACCATAGCTCCTCCTCATTCGTCTCTCTGATTTTGTAGCCCCCTGTACATCTGGTAAAGGAAATGCAGCAAGAGGGAGTAAGCTATGAGCTTTTCAAGTGAAAGGTTCCAAGGGAGATGGGCAACACAAGAGTGCCAGAGTATGGGTCTGGACCCTTTCCAAGAGGATAGGGAATGATTGCATGAGTGGTAGACTGAAGGATGTCTCATGGGGTCACATAGAAGGTGGAAAATAGATTCAAAACATAAAAACTATAGGACATGGTTAGAGAGATCATATTTTATTCATTAATCTTCTTATTCTCTCTTTTAATGTGTTCTTTACCTTTTATACTGTTTTGTTGATTTATTAGATAGCTTGGTTCAGTGCATAGTTGCTGCTGCTGTTTATGCACCTGGGGCCGTCTTGAAAAGTAGTTAAAGAAATAAAATGAGGCTATCCAAGTGTACAGTAGGAAACAGAAAATAAATAATGGATATGGTTGTGGAACATTTATAAATGCTAGCATGTTGTATGCAGGCCATTTCAGCAGACAAATTTCCATTTTAGCTGTCTCTCTAACCCCTATCTGCATTTACAGATTCTTGTATAATTAACCTGTCTCCAAATTTCATCTTTTGTGCACTCAAACATCATCTAGCAGCTCATTTGCTTGCATTTCAAAGGCACATCTACTGCACATGTCTTGCAGATCTTGATAAATTAGTCTACTGGCTCAGGAGCTGAATGTGATTTTCTTAATAACATGATATTGTACCCTGTCTTGTATTGTCATATTACCATTGTTCTGAATTATCATACTGCCACTGTTTTTACTGTATTATACTCTTGCAGATCATGCCTAAAACTAGACGTGTTTATGCCTAGTGCACTTACAAATGAATAAAATATTTTTAAACATCAGTTTCTGGCCTTCTCCTGTCCAGCCAAATGACTCCTGCTGTTCAATTGCAGTGCACTGGAACCTTTGGCTATCTCCCCAGAGAACATAAATCCTGAATTATTCAAATGGTGGTGGGTAACCACCACTACCTGTTGCCTTCAAGAATAGTCATGTTGTATACCCTGGGCCCCGCGTGCACACACACCGAACAGCTGGAGCTCAGTTCAAAGATGCACTAAATACAAAAGGCTAATTGTGCTCAGTTTAATTCATGAATCCCACATACATAGTACAGCAAAATGCAGAATAACAGGTTCAAGGTAAAAAACTGAAATGTTCTGTGCCTTCAACAATTCAACAAGTGAAACAGGCTCAACTTCATAACAGCATGAAGCAGCTGCCATTCAAGAAATTGTTAGACAAAACTGGCCTATTTTACAAACAGAACCAAAACTGCAAGATGTTGTTCCTGAGTGCTCCAACACAGTGTACCACTGCCTTCAAAACACAGGTGATGGGGTAGCACATAATTTGCAGTCAACATATAAGCAGAACACATGGTTGGCAGCCCTAGCAGCAGGTTATCACAAGTGTCAACGATATAAGAACTGAGAAATGATTAGCAGTACACCCACTTTTGTAGAGTAATGAGGTAATGGGGAGAGTTTGCAAGTCATAGGATTCATCAAAGGGACACTGTCGACCCCTTTAGGTCTCAAAGTGTCCTTAGTTTAAAAAACATATTTTATGATTGCCAACATTCTGTAAAGACTGCTGATGTAGCTGGTAGTTTGATTCTGATTCTTCTTTTCTTTAAACAAGTGAAAAACAGACTGCCCAGCATACTGGTGTTACCACACAAAAGCAGGTTTGTTTACATTCCTTGATCAGCTCCCACTGTATGTTTCCTGGACTTGGGAACATTCACAACACAGTCTAGCCACTCATGATGCAGTGGGAGTTTAGGAGGCTATTGCATCATGAGTAACTGCACTGTTTGGGGGTGTTTCTAATGCTCAGGAAGTATGCAGTAAAAACAGATCCAGGATTGTAAATAAAACAAGGTTGTATATAAATATACATTACCATGCATTTCAGTTCTACTAAACAAGGAGACGGACAAAACAAACAGCAGCATCAATGAATTTTAGAGAAGGTAAGAAATCATAAAATGTAGGGGTTAACTAGAAATAACATAATGAAAAACAGGTTGACAGTGTCCCTTTAACTGACTTGTCACTCGATCTCTGTTGTACAGTATATCTGGCTGCATGCAGCTGTGGAGCCTACTGTGTTGGTAGGACAAAGTGTAAGTTAAAGGAGAGAGTCAGGTACCACATGAGGGCCCTCACAAACCAGAAGTTTGATTATGTCATGGCAGAGCACACCCTCAACCCTGCTAATACTGGCCCACATCATCGGAATTTTGTGGGAATGGAAAAGCTTATTCTGGGGCCCCATGATAGAGATACTGGTCTCACCCTAGCCTGCAGAGAATCGTATTGGATCTTTACGCTCCAGGCCACACTACCTGGACTCAACAACAGTCACACTACCACTTGCAGCAGCCACAGCCACAGCCACAGCAGAGCTCCCTCCTGGAGCAGAAACGAACTCGGGAAGGCTAAGAGGTAAAGGAGACCTCTCTCATTCTACCAGGTACCTGTGTGGGGTGTTAGCCCGACAATGTTGTGCGTTGTCTGCCCCGCCCCAGCCACCCCCCCTACCCAGGGGCGTTCCTTCCTTTATTGACCACCTTTGATGACATCACTTCCTGGCTGCTGAATTACTAAGTCCCCACTTTCCCATTTGCAGGTTATACCTACCAGCCACTAGAGGGACCCTCAGACCTTACCTCAGGTACTGTCATACAAACCTCTACCCCCAAACCTCCTGGGTCCTTCTATCAGCCTGTGCCACTTCGCTCCTCCACTACTTCTACTTACCTCAAATCTCTGCACATTGACCCTCCTCTACCTACTTCTAATCCCTGTCTACATCTCCCCAGCCCCACCCCATAGTTCATCATACATCCCGACCCCCTGCCTAACCTCCTAGCCTGCACCCTCTGACCACTAGGAGTCGCTATTTCTCACCCTGTTTCTGGCCCCAACGCAGCGTGCCTCAAGCCCCAGAACACTCAGCTCCCACCCTGGTCCCTTCTCCAGCTGCCCTGGCTGAGACTTGAACCTGGTACCCTCTGTACCAGAGTCCGGGACACTACCACTAAGCCAAAGTGGTATCTACGCTTGCTGAACAGCACCCAAAATACTTCTACCTTTCTGCCCTGCTGCTACGGCAAGCACCATGTCAGCCCACCCTCTCCTACTATGCCTCCCCCTTTTACTTACCCTGGTACCTATAACCCAGCTACCAGGCAGTCCATCTAGTACACCAGCCCTAGCATCAATTCCCCCGGATATAATAAGATCCCATCCTATAATGACCATGTGCCCCTACCCACAGCACCCATCCCCAGGTTACCTCCCCTCCGCTTACCTTGGCACCCACTGGCGACTAATCACCCCTGCCCTCCTGACCGTGCTGACCCTACCCATCCCCTCCTCCCTGATGGCCCCCCCACCCCTGAATACCCATCGAAAGATCGCTAAACTCCACCCCCTAGCTAGAGCCATGATCCTCCTACTACTCCTCACAGGCAATATACATCCCAACCCAGGTCCCACCCAGATCAGCCCCACAACGGGGACCACCGGTCTCCGTATAGCCTCCATGAATATATGCAGCATACTCAAAAAATTTGATTCCCTCCAATGCTGGGTCAAGCTGCATAAACCAGATGTCATAGTTCTGGTAGAAACCTGGCTGTCAAAATCCACTCCCGACCACATTGTCTCACTACCTGGATACACCCTGTACCGAGAGAATCGTGTTGGCAAATGTGGGGGAGGCTGTGCTATCTATACCAGGGACTAACTTACTGGGCTAGCACTACCTGCCCCAGTTCTTGTAAAAGGGGCTCGGGCCCTCACCCTTAAACTTACGTCTGACCCCACCAGGGGCCCCCTATATCTCACTATGGCATATATTCCACCAAAGCACCAAACTCCAATGATGTCATCCTTAACCGAGTATCTCGCTACCCTCCAACACTAGGTTGATCACATCCTTGTGGGGGACCTAAACGTGAACTTGCTCAGTGCCTCCTCTTCCACTACCTGAGATACCTTTGCGGCTATGGATCTGACGCAACTCATTTCCCAACCCACAAGAGTAAACTCCAAGAGAGGTACCAGTACCCTTCTAGATGTAATCATCACAAACCACCCCCAAAAAATCCAAGATATCCAGGTCCTCCCAGACTCACTCAGTGATCACTCTCCAATCCTATTCCGCTAGTCGACCCCCACCCCCCTATTTAAAGCCCAACCCACACTCCGCAGGCGCCTCAGACCTGGTGGGCTAAAAAGTCTCAAACAACTTCTTGTCCAGATTAACTGGTCACCCATACAGCATGCTCCTGACATAGACACAGCTCTCACCTTCTTTTCCCAGACTTTCAACAAAGTCTGTGACCCCACGCACCCTTACCAGAACACGTACCAAAAAACTCAGTGTGCCCTGGGTTACCCCTGCCCTACATCAACTGCTCTAGCACAGGGATAACTTATGGCACCTTGCCACTGAAACAGGCCGGGTAGCTGACAGACAGGCTTATAATGCAGCATGGAACAAGTGCACCTGGGCTATCCGTAAAGCAAAGGCCGATCATTACCAGGCCACGCTCACCTCCTCCTGGGGGTGTGCGCAAACCTTCTGGGACAATGTTAAACAATTGAATGGGAGTGCTCGCACCCCCCCAGCCCAGATCATCATGGACGGAACTACCTCGACTGACCCGGCCTGCATAGCCAAATTCCTAAACACTACCTTCACGGACCTTAGCTCAGTCCTCCCCAGTAATTTCTTCGATCCTCTCCCCTCCCGGCCGGCCCCTGTCATCCAACGCCCTTGTTTCCATCTACGCAGGGTAACTGACCAGGAAGCCAGATCGCACCTGCTCAAAGCTTTAAAGAGCAATAGTCCGGGCAGCGACTCCCTGGACCCCAGCATTCTCCGTCAGGTGCTGGACCAGGTACTTGCTCCGCTCACCACCCTACTCAACAAATCCATCTGCCTGGGGCAAGTCCCAACTGCATGGAAAACAGCCATAGTTACGCCCATCCACAAAGGCAGTGACAGGTCTAATGCAGGGAACTACAGACCTATCTCCATCCTCCCACTCCTCTCCAAAGCCCTTGAAAAGCTGGTGGCCTCTCAAATCACTGAGTACCTAACCAAGTACAACATCCTCTGTCCAGAACAGCATGGCTTCTGGGCAGGGCACAGTACCAGAACGGCTCTAATTGAGTTTTCAAATTTCATACACTCCTCCCTGGATGCCGGCGCCCTAGCTGGTGCAGTGTTTGTAGATCTCTCAAAGGCTTTCGACACTGTCTCCTACTGGAAGCCCTCTCCCATACTGGCCTATCTACTGTGCCAATCTCTTGGTGCACAAGCTACCTATCTGACCACCTCCAACGTGTCAAAATCAACGGGACACTTTCTACAACCTATCCCATCCACTTAGGTGTCCCCCAGGGCTCCATCCTGGGACCGCTACTCTTCTCAATCTACCTAAACACCCTACCCAGTGCTTACACTGGTAGAATTCTGTTATATGCAGATGATGCCATCCTCTATGCCACCCACCACAACCCCAATGCCCTCCAGGACTCCCTACAACTCGCCTTCAATGATGCAGAAACCTGGTTCAAAGAGCACCGACTTGTCATCAATCTCAAAAAAAACAAATCAATGTTCTTTGTCCACCCTCAAAACATAGCCAGTAACTTCCCACTACACATCCTCCCCTGCTCCAAGCAACCCCTTGAACTAGTCCACTCGTACAAGTACCTTGGGATCAGCTTCGACACTGCCCCCTCCTTCCACACCCACATTGAGGCACTTGCATCTGCTACTAATGTGCGGCTAGGTATCCTCTACCGCCATAAAAACGGTCTCCCCCCCCGTTGCCCTCCGACTAGCAGTTACATCCTCGAGACTGTCCCTGGTTGACTACGGCCTACCTGTTTACGGTGTGGCTGACTCAACCACCCTCAACAAAATCTGCATTGTTCTGAATAAGGCATGTAGGCTTATTACAGGGGCCCCCAGGCTCACTCACACATGTCAGCTATATGACTTGGCAAGGCTACTAAATCTGGACGAGCGACTTCAATACCAAACCAGCCTCATTACAAAAAAAAACCCTTCTCGAGCTATTCCCCCTGGGCTGACAGCCTCCATCCACCAAGCCAAACCCTTGATTAATACCTGAACCTCCTGCAAAATCACCCTTCTGATCCCAAGAACCAGGACAAGCCATGGACTGAGATCTTTCTGTTATAGTGACCTAGCCTGGTTTAACGCGCTCCCACCAGCCATCTCTGACACCACTACTATCTTCACCTTCAAAACCGCACTGCGGAACCAGCTATTTAATGCTTGTGATTGCACCTGTCACTAGTCGTGACTTAGTCCACCACACACTGACAATGCTCGCATGAGCGGCACCACTGTAACTAGAATGGTTCCTTCGCTCTACAAATATTTGTAAATATAGATGGCTGTCAATTTATTTGTTTGTCATTTTATTACAACTTGAAACTTTGTGATGTAACAATGAGCCTGTAATATAATGTATTTGTCCTCAATGCGATGTAACAACAAGCCTGTAATGTAATATATTTGTCCTCAATGTGACAAGGTACCTTTGGAAATGAGCCTCGGGCTCAAAGGTTGTAAACTGATGCTCAAATAAATAAATAAATAAATAAAAATACTGCCATTCTTGTAAACAAAAACAGTTTTGGTACCTGATCAGCTTCTTATTGTCATTTAATAATGCTCCTGAGGTTTCCTGCATCTTGGAAATACCAGCTACTGTCTGGAATTTTGACCTGGACTCTTAAATGCACACTCTGAAGGCTATGTGTCCCTTTCTGTCTTGTATGTTGGAGAGCCACTGTCATTTCTGGTAATATATCATGTTATTGCAATATCAAGTTTAAAGCTATCCTCCTAAATGTCTTTTGTTGCTTTGCTACCAATTCCCCTTTTCACACACATCACTGCTTGCTCTACTCCTCCCTGTCTATTACACCTCTCTCCCACCATCGTCAGGCCCACTGCTTAGCCTTTATTACTAAATACTGGTTTGGGACCCTTCTATCATATCTCTCTTCTGTCCTATCACCTGCCACCCCTTCCTCTTATCCACTGCACTCCAGGGAATCCTTCTCTTTCTTCCTTCCCCATCCTCACTCAACTGCTGGTCTGTCTGCCTTCTCTTACCACCTCCCCTCCCTCTGGAATCAACTGTCCTCTTCTATTCATCTTACCACCTTGCTCTCTGCCCTTAAGCGCATGATCAGACTCACTCCTGTTGCACCTTGCCACTGTCCCTGTACCCCTGAGCTACCTTACCTCTCAATGGTCTTGAGCAACTGCATTATGGTTTATACTGCCTGTATGTAATTTTGTTCTCTTCTGTATACTGTTCTTGATTATTGACATTATGTAATTTTTCCCTTTGTTTGTATTTGTATTCGTCTTCCCTTTCCATGGCTGCACCTTGAAATGAGCCTCGGCTCAGTGTGCATTTCCTGGTTACCATATTTTAAATAAATAATTTAATAAATCAGTAGGTCTGATGAAATGTGTTTGTAACATTGCACTTGTACCCAACACTTTATGTACATATTGCACTTTTTGTATGAGCACTTTAAAACTCAATACACATGCTACTGGTTTGTTTCTGTCTTTTTGAGGAATATCTCAATATAAGAGCACACATTAGTAGTCATGGCAGCCACTTGAAAAAGTGCACAAGTGTGAAATGTTGAGGTTTTTCACCCTAAATCTGTCATCCTGCTTTTTGCTGTACAATATGGGATTTATGAATTAAACTTAGCACAATTAGCCTTTTGTGTTTGGTGCATCTTTGAAATGAGTTCCAGCTATTTGGCATGAGTGAGCACACATGGCGTTCTGCTTTTCTTGTACTGATTTTCACCACTGGCACCGGGACTCAAGAAAGAGTGGCTCTGTTGCAAAGTCTACCCTGGATCCCCTTGTCTCCCTTCCTAATAAATCTGGGTTACCACACATGCATTCAATATTACTGGTTGCATGGCTTTATACAGCTATGCTTTTAATTCAGGCACCAAGGTTGCTCATAACTAGTGGCCTAGTATTACATGAATGGTGGGCAGACCAAGCTTTCCCCAAGAAGCCTGATTACACTACCTCTGCAATGCCACTTGTGCACAATCAGCCCAAGAAGCTGGGGTCACAAGTTAAGAATCTAACCTGGGTTACTTACCAACATGCCTGTATCATGTACTCGCACCATGACATTGGCTAGACAATTGGCTGATTTTGATTAGTTTGGAGACGGAAATGTGAAATCTAATGCATATGATTGATTCCACAGAATATGATGCAGTACGTTACATATTTCATCAAAGTAGAAGTTTGCATTATTTACTGTAACTCCTAGTAATCTATAAGGTGGATAAGTGTTCATTAAAGTATTAATTTGTCCTGGATCCCTTAGCTAAAACTGGGAGTGCATAACGGATGTCAAAGGAAACTATTCTGCTTGTATAGCATGTTACAGAGAGCAATGTTGCATTTATTGATGTACCCCTTGGTATACACACACACACACACACACACACACACACAAATTCATTTTTTTTTTAATCTAGCTGTTTGGTTCCTGTCACCTCCTCCTGCCAAATGGTGAAGGGGACACATATGCACTTTTACAGATTTTCTACCCCCCCCCGAGGCCCCAGCACATGGTCATGTGGAGGCATGCATTATACCCCGTGGTGCCAGCTCATCCCCTTCCACCTCACAATACTTTTGCCACCCCCTCTCCACCTATGCTACCCACTGGATCTCCACCCAGTGGGAGTCAAACTATGAGGAGAACTGCCTGCCGGCATGCTCAATCCTGTATCACCCCCCTCTCCACGTCAGCACCCCAGTGTCCTGAGGTCATTCCTGAACCTGGGTCACTGGCATAGCACAAGGTAAGGCATCCAGCGCCTCAACCCTCTGTGCCACCAGGCCAACCCACACACACACATTTTACAGATATTAAGAGTTGGCCTGAAGTGAGTGCAACAGTGCTGCTCACACAAATCAATCACATGGCTGGCCAACTTTCTTATTTTTAATGATGCTCATGTGGGTGGCAGGGGACCCCCCCCCCTTGTAACTTGTGGGAGAAGTCAAATGAGTTCCATCCAACTGTGCTCTTACAATACCCTATAGTTTACAGAAGAAAGCGGAAGAACTCAGATCCCCCTGTTAGTTTATGAAGATAATGCAGATTGTTGTATAAAATCTATTTTTAGGGAAAGGAAGCCCATGCAAATCATGTGTTGGATCTAATCTCAATACAGTGGGAGGAGACCAAAGGTTGTAGATATGCAAGATTTTGTGTGGTAGTACTATTATGAAGTCAGAACAGCCTTGTGGTAAGAGCACCAAGCTGTGTACCTGGAAACCACTAGCAAGAATTTTCACCTTGTCCCTCACCAGCAGTGCAGTCCCAGAACTATGGAAAATGGCCAGGATCTCCCCTATCTTCAAAAAAGAGAACAAAAAAGATATCTCTAATTACAGGCCTATTGCAATACTATCCCCACTCAGCAAAATCCTTGAAAAACTGGTTGCCATACAGATGCAGGAATTCCTCGAAACTACCAAGCAGCTCAATGATGCACAACATGGGTTCAGAAAAAACCACAGTACTTGCACGGCTCTAGCCAAAATCACCACCGACATCCTCACTGGTATGGATCAAGGAAAGCTCACAGGGCTGTCTTTATAGACCCTAACCAAGGCATTTGACCTAGTTGACCACCCCTGCTCCTATCTCCCTAAGGAAAATAGGTTGCTCCTCCCCTGTACTTGAATGGTTCAGGAGCTACCTGACCAACAGGTCCAGGCTGTTAAATTCAACTCAGCCATCTCCTCCACTGTGGTAACGAACATTGAGTGCCCCAAGGCTCCATTCTGGGTCCTCTTCTATTCACTCTATTCATCAATAACCTCCCAGACGAAATACCTGCCTGTTCCTCGCTCCTCTCACGAGCGACTTAGTTATCTATGCCAGCTCCCCAATGTAGAGCAAATTAACACCCGCTTAATAGAGCCTACTCCAGTGTCCAGAATTGGTTAAACTCCCACCGCCTCATTCTGAATTCCTCCAAAACCAATGCCATGCTACTCGGCACCATTCAAAAGATCTGAAGGTGTTCCACTCCCCTGAGCATCTTTGATTTAAATGGAAATCCTCTGCAGATAGTTGCCTCCTTTTGTTACTTGGGCATCCTACTAGATCAATCGCTAGACTTAAACCTTCATATCCAAGCCACTTGCAAAAATGTAAACTGCAAGTTAGGGGCAGCCTACAGAACTAGCTATATGCTTACCTCCTCCACTAAACTTGCCATAGCCAGGGGGATCCTGCTACCAACGCTTACCTACTGTGCGCCTATACTTACCTCTGCCCACAAATCTGTGCTGCACAAATGGAATGTTACATACAATAACATATGCCGATACGCCTCACAATCCCCATGACTTCTTCATCACTGCCAGCTATATGAGGACCTTGGGTGGCTCTCCTCCTCGGCCATCAGGAGCTACTTCCTGGCCTGCCTAAATGATTCTATACTGAGACAAAGTCAGCCTGCTGCACTGGCGAAGCTCCTTCTTCCTGCGATTCCAAACCGCACGCTCAGATCTGCTGATAAAGACCTGCTGGAAATTCCTCGCTGCTGCACCAATAAAGGACCGGGTTCCTTCCAACACGCAGCCCCTATGTTATGGAACCAGCTCCCTCTGGACCTCAGGCAAGCACCCTCGCATCCCTCTTTCAAACGTGGGCTGAGACTACACCTGGCCATTTCAGATTCATGCACCTGCTTTGATCCTACCTGATCCATGAATCTTCCCTGCCCCTACTCCCCCCGCCCCTGCTACTGGTTTCCATACTACCCTCCTTTTGTTCTCTCTCCCCTAAATCCAACCCCTCTCCTCAAACTCACCTATTGTTATCTTAAATTATAATTGTGTATAGTTTTTATGAATGTATGCACTTACTTACTACTACCTACATTACTGTTGTATCTTGTACTGTTTTTATCCTCTGCGCTACCTAGTCACTGCCCAAACTTGCCACAGGTGGATGTTGGTACTGTAAGGCCTCACCTCCTCCTTCCCCTTCACTTGTCCTCCATTATCGCAAGATGTCCATGGTCAGTGACTGCCACCGCCCCTTATGCCCAGCCTCGGAACCACGAGCCTGGCTGCACCTACCTGCCTCCTACCGCTAAAGCCGTATTTCAAGCCGCCTTTACTCCCCACCCACCCCTTCCATTTTCTTCTTCCCTGACAGTGGTACCTTGAACCTGGCGTCCCTTTAGCCTGCTGCCGGGATGTCTCTGACATCCTCTCTTACTTCCCTGGGCACCCTGCTGCTGTTCTGGCTGGCTGCTGACGGCCAACAGATTATGGCTCCTTCCACTCTTCCTCCCGTCTCTTATCCTCTGCGTCTACCTGGGCACTGCCCAAACTTGCCACAGGTGGATGTTGGTAAAATAAGGTCTCACCTCCTCCCTCCCCTTCTCTTGTCTGCCATTTGCCGCAGGATGTCCAAGGCCAGAGACTGCCACCGGCCCTCATGCCCAGCCTTGGAACCGGCGGTTGCACCACCTCCTACACGCCAAAGCCGTATTTCATACCGCCCTTTCCTCCCGTCCACCTCCTCATATTCTTCATCCCTGACTGTGAGGCCATGAACCTGGCATCCCTCTAGCTACGACTGGATGTCTCTGGCATCCTCCCTTACTTCCCTGGGTCCCCTGCTGCTGCTCAGGCTGGCTGTTGCCGCCACCAGGTTACGGATCCTTCTACCCCTCCTCCTGACTTTCTCGCTGCTGGGTGCTCTATATGTTCTATACATGGCCCACCCCCACCTCCTGATATGCACTGGCCGACTACTTCTCCCGGCTATTCCTGTTGCCTGCACCTTCCTGTCACTCCACATCATCCTACCTGGCTGGGGAACCACAAACCCGGCAGTCTCCATACGCATTCCCGGTAAAGCCGTCAGCAGTCCTTTTGGTCCTATACCTCCTAACCCTTACCTGTACCAACACCCTGTAAACACCTCCTTGCTCTTGGCCTGCTGGTCACTGCTTAGTATAGCCTAAATCATGTTAGACTAGCTGGAACCGCCTCTATATGTCTGGAATGTACTTGTATGGTTGTTGCCTCAATTGTATTGTTGCTTCCATGTGTTATGATGTATTGTACTCTCCCGGGTCGTGCCTGAAAATAGTCACCTGCTGGCTAGTGCACCTACCCGGTAAACAAAAGCTAAATAAATTAATCAGCAGAGCTGGGCTTGACTCTTACAGACCCAGCTGGATATTGTGTGACCCTAAACAAGTTAATTAACCTCTCTTTGCTCCTGAGCCACACCTAAAAACAAACTTTAGCTTAGAGCATCTTCTCTGACCAAAATTCTAAAATAAAAATGAAATAATTACCCGTAAAGTTATTTAATAACTGGGTTGTCAGCACTTTTTAAGTGCCATAAAGACCAGCTTTCGCCATTATAACAGGCTGGTTATTATGGAATATCTGTCAATTACACCCATGAAACACTTTTTTCCTCATGCACTTTTAAGCCATGTAAACAAACTGCTACAGTATATCTAATAGTTGTGTTCTACATAGCTACTGCTTTCAGTACAAAAAGCATTTAAACAAACAAATGTCACAAAGTTTGTGTAGTACTGGGCATAACTTTTGGTGCATGTTTCAGGGTATGCACCTCATTTTCAGTCACATTTTCAGAATAAATACCCCCACTCCAAAACATTTACTGATGTATGTTTTTTTCAAAGAGTTTTTAACCAATGTGAAAATGTTTGTGTTTAAGCAATATGTTCATCATTAAAGACAGCAAATGCAAAGCAAAATAATGCTTCATATTTTCACAATGTTTTTCCAGCTACTGTTTAGTTTCTAGTCAAAATAAAAACCTAATAATATGAAATAAACTATGGGACTTTGACTCTATTTTTTACACACCCTCTGTGTGTGGTACCATCACAAACCACTCATGCTTAGCACTTGTGGTTTATGTTGTATTACATACCATGGGTGTATAAAAAAAGTAATGGGGCTCAATTTTCAAACAGCCTGGTAGATCAATGCAAGCTGCATTTTACAGCAGCTTGTGTTGAAGTCTGGTACACCAGGGGCCCTGCTATGTGTTTTTGTACAGGTGAGGTCCTGGCGCCAAATTCGTCAATGCAGCCACAACCTCTCCTCTGTGCCAAACAAATGGCGCATGGAGCACGATTGACAGATGCTGCTGGCACAGCCTGGCAGTATGAACACTGTCCTACTGTCACAGCCTCTGTACAGGTCCACAGCAATGCCTATGCCAGGCACAGCACTGGTGGGCCAAAGATGTCACACAGCTGGAGATGTGTTGCACAGGGCACACATAGGAGTACTGGTACAGACCACCATGTCTCTCTGGAGGACACACGATATGACAAGAATGCCAGCTTATGCCTGCCCCAGTAGGCAGTTAGCATAGAGGCTCTGGTGATGTAGCAGATGCATATCTGGGACTGGTACCCATGGTGCTAGCTGAGGTAGCCAGGAACTCAGTTCCTCCCGGCATAGTGTCTCCCTGACCCCCAGAAACATCACTGTGGCATAGCACAACTGGCACATGGTTGGCCACAAGTATAAATGTTGCACCTTACCCTCACACACTATACCCTATGTTGGTGCACATGTAGGGATGCAGCACCATAGTGGCCTTTACTCCAGTGTCGGTGGTCACTGCCTTGTGAACAGGACCATGGTCTACTGCCTGGGCTCTGTGCCATCTAGCTTGTCGTAGCTCTGTGGTGTTGATTTCTGCGCCACTATTGCCCCAACATGTCCATGATGGACAGTAACCCAGCACTCATTGTCCCCCCAAGCCACTGTACTCACTATCTGCAAAACACTTTTTGCACACTGCTGACAATCCTGTCCAGCTCCTGGCATGGCACAATGTATCTCCTGCAGTATGTACATGTGACACCAACATCAGTGCACTCTACCACTCTTGGTTGTCTTCCCAGTACGTCACCTACTCCTGTGTGGCTCTCTGTGCTGGTTCCACACATCTGTCTCCCTCATACCACTAGTTTCCATGCTGTCCTACACACTAAACCTGTGGCCTATGTGGCCACTGCTTACACCTGGCAGCTCGGTCCCAATTTTCTGTTGTTACCAGCTGTAGTGCAGGGAGCCATTAGACCAGCTCTGGTTGGACTAATCATGGTCGAAGCTTGCAGCCAGTGCAGGACGATGAGAATTCTGCTGTTGGGGATATGGCAAGTGAGTCGTGGTGCAAGCCCCTCAGTGCCATGGTGCAGCCTGTGAATCACCGCAAGATCAGTGCAAGGGGCCCACAGATGCTAAAATCACCGTCTGAAAATCAGAATGATGCAAGGTGCAGTGCAGTGTGCCCCTTGCGTCATGTGTGTTTGATGCAAGCACCTTGCATCATTCTTGAACCTTTGAAAATGAAGCCTATAATGTACAATGCCCCATACATATACATATATATATAGATAGAAAGTCTAAATTGGTCCATAAAGTGGGCTATAGCACACCCATTATCATTAATGGGCTGACAAAGATGATTCTCATCACTCGTTATCTTCCTTTTTTTTTTGTTACAATTTTTGGCCAGACACACTAAGCTGAGGCTTGTTTCCAGGTGTATCCTGGGAGCACAGGGAAGTTAAGTGATTTGCTCATGGTCACAAAGTACTCAAGTGTTGGCTGTGGGATTCAAACCCAGTTCTCCAGGTTTACAGCTCAGTGCTCTTAACCACTAGTTGATACTGCTTCCATTTCTGCTTATAGATCTTATGATTTCTAATTCCCTGCATTTTGTTTACTTAAGGGGTCTAGTGGCCATGGGGGTGCCCTCCTCATTGGTGACTGTGGACTCCACCAAAGCTTATAGCACACTTATGTCCTCATGAGCTCAGTGTAGCTAGCATTAGCAGTAAAAAGAGGACCCCACACCCTGCCTTCTCTTCTCCAGTGTGTGACAGCCCATTTTGTTCTCAATGGAGGAACTAGAGCAGCCCATTTTAAATAGGTTTCACTTGGGCAAGGACACTTTCCAAGAAAAAATGCTAAATCAGATCTTGAGTTACAGTATTTGAATTCCAGGCCTTATGGCTTCTATACTAAACTTTCTTTAATGTTTATGTAAGAGAAAAGATCATACCAGGTAATAGGAAAATCTCCAAGAGCCTGACTGGATCCCAATATATTGAACTAAAAGGAAGAAAAGATGCCCCTCTAAAAACAGGTTCTAGTGGATCAAAATGTCAACAAATGAGCAATGTGTCCATAATTAACATTTCATTATTATGTAACTTGCTAGATTTGAAGAGATTTAAAATCAAGCACATTGAAGGAACTTTTTGGATCTGATTGGCATAGTTCTATTTCTATAGTATTTTCATGCTCTAAAGCCTTAGAAAAGAAAAACAGAATTGCACAACAGGATAACGTGCTTGTAGCAAGTAGTGAGAAAGCAGTTGTCAAAGTGAGGTAGTGCTTATTGTAATATTTCAGTACATATGTCAATTTGTTGCAATCCCTGCTGCTTCTCTGTCATTAACAACCACAAGAACAACAATAAAAACTAACACAAAGGAAAAAATGCAGAAAGATTGAGGAAGCCAAATGAAAACAGAGTAGCAGAGAGAACATTCTATACCAAGGCGAGAAGGCAATGATTACATTTTCATAGCAAAAGATTCATATCAAAATCTAAAACCTCAGGTTAGGAGAATTCTTTTCAAAATGTTCCACAACTCATTTACAATTATAAAATAAGTGCTAGAAATAAATTCTGTATGGTTCAGGGTCATCCTGGAGTTACTCAATTAAAAGTTTTAAAATGACACACTTTGTTATTTTTTTAATTGGGCTCATAAGTATGAAATGGCAAACATTTGGAACACAGATTCCACACCCCTTCCCACTCCATTATTGAAGGGGGTTTTGCGTCAGAAAAATAGTTCACTGCCAGTCTCCACCTAAGTGTACAAATGTATTATAATTCACAGCTGAAGGAAAAGGCAGGGAAGGTTTGAAAAGCTGTTCTGCTGCTGTAGAGCTGACAGGCAGTCAGTGATCCTCATGCAGCCTGTCACTTCTCACCAGGGTACATTTTATGAAGCCACAGGAATGTATGAGACAGGTGCAGTGAAAAGAATTGCCAGTGATGAACAAGCTGGTACTGTAACCTCAGTCTGTCCCTGAACTAGCAATACGCAATATTTTGACTTTTTCAGAGGCTAAGTATGGAATGCTTCCTGGAAATTAATGTGCAAACCTTGCCAAGGAAGGCATGTGATCAATCAAAGGTCTGGTGGTGTAATGGTGGATACCTGATAAGATCACATGTTGGGGAAGATCACAGTGTTTACAAACCCCCTTTTTTCCAGAGATAGTGATAGGCTGACCAAGGTAGACCTGTGGTACACACTTAGGGAAGCTCAGAGAGACACAATTGGCTAGATTGCAGTGACTCTCAGAAATGTATTTGGCTAAATCAGCCAAGGCAGGTAACTTACAAACATTAGCTCACCTTCACCAAGGTGCTTAAAGTGCTTGAGATTAAATAAACATGGCTAAAGAGGAGCAGCTTTATAAAACAAATTATAATCTATTAACTTGCATATATGGTAATCGTGGTTTTCTAAAATGAGCTGTATATTTGCATGCACGTGCACACAACACACGCATACACACACACACACACTCTATAACAAAAATGGTCTGATTGCAGCAACTGCACCAATTTCAGAAACATGCACTTGACCATCAGATGGACTCAGCCAGAACCAATAATAGTTACATAGCATGCAGTAAACATGATCAAATGGTCCACTCACTACAGGACAGCCAAAAAAAGCAACCATCTTATGGACTCACGGAAAATGTTTGAAATACAATGATCTGTGTTCCATTTAACTTGATAAAAATGATAGGGGCATGTATTATTAGGGCACTCAGTGGCAAGATGTGGCACATTTCTCCCACATCTCAGCACAAAGCAGTGTTAAGTTAGAAAACCCTAAACCTTACGAGTGCAAATGCCATGATGTGCAGAACTTTGGGGACCACTTGCAATGAAAGTGGCACATGCGTCCATTTGTTATACAGTCTGCCATAAAACAGCAGAACTTTCTCAAATACAACATTACTGTACATCTGAAAATTGACCAGAGCAATGTATGCACACCTGGGATGATGCAAGTGTAGCTTACAATTGTAATTTATGGATCACTACCTTTGGCCCCCAACCCTTAGCTATAAATGAAAATCAAAGCTGTAAGAAAACATTACAATCCACCCTATCTATAATACAAGGCTATTCACAGCAAGATGACTCATGCCTGCGCAAAATCTTGGTTTATCATGTAAGAATCAAAAGTTTTACATGCCTGACAGCCTTTTCCATTATAAAAGTGCCAACATGTAATGAACTCAAAAATTCACAGAGCTGCATATTTAGTGTTGTCCCTTTGCCACTGGGCACTAAATTATGAACAGACACATGGAGATAATCAAGTGATAGCCAGTCACACAATAGCAGAATATCTAAATACAGTACCTCACATAATATTACTGGAAATCCCCATCATTTCAATTGGATTATTAGGATTTTTTCTGATACATCCTGATACTGTATATAGTGCAGCTTCTCACTGGCTACAACTCTTGATGGTTTCTTTCAAATCTGGCCTAAAAATCCTGGATTATTAATAGAAGGAATACTTCAGGGCAGTCTCAGTGGTTCGGCAACAGCATTATGGGTAACTAGGGTTCATGTGTGAGCCCTAGAACCTCACACTGAGGCCAACTGGGGGCCAAGCACATCATGTAAGTGAAGTGTTTGCCACTGTGAGAGGGTATGGGCTTGCCAGCAGTCTCTACCCCTCCAATAATCAAGAAACGGCATTTCATTTGTTAAGATAGAAGTCATTTGTCTGCCATCCCAACAAGAGGTAGGGTGCAGCCACAGTGGTCCCAATTCTTAAGGTCGCACTGGGGAAAATCAGGACATAAGGACATGAGCACATAAAAAAGAAGGAGGGCATCGGTTTCTCCTTCAATTAGCTCTTTACTTTTCATAACCTTTCAGCATTCACAAACACATACCTCTGTGACATACATGTTTTTGTTTATTCCATATAGCTTTTTGCCACCAACCTTTCTCCTTCATTTCAGTTTTCTTTGCACTCCCAGCCTGAACACTCCCCCCGCCACACTGTTATGGCCAGTGGGGATTCATGCAAGGTGGAGCCTGGGAAAATGCTAGCAATCATCACACAGATGGCTCATTGTACATATTTTCTTTTTCATTTTTCTCCCTGCCCATCACCTGTGGAACCACAATAGACCTTGCATGCATGCAGCATCCTCTTGTGGAGGGGGCAAGCTCTCTGGCTAACTGCAGGGGCTACTGTGGCAGTGGAGCCTAGTGCTGACCTTCCTCTAGCTGGCAGCACAGCCCCAGCAATGCCCCTCCCCAAATGACTGCCCTGCCTGCTCCCGAGTCTATTAAAAACATGTATTAACTACCCTTGTCTAACTGAATGATAAAGCCAAATGTATAAAATATTTTTTAACAAGGGATAGATAAGTATCTGATATAGTCAAACCATGTACTGTACTAAAGGCTTTTTTAACTTCCCGAGAAGCTTTAATGTTCTGTTTTGCCTTAGACCAGAATCAAAAGGGGTCAAACAATCACCAATAACCATGCATGTCTCTGGAGGATGACATGGTAGCTCAGTAGTGCGGAGATGTATACAGAGACGGAGATTTGAATGTCTGTAAGCCTGTAGTCCAGTGACTGAAGTAACAGTTACCCCCCCGCCTGACCTATTTAAACCCTTGCTTCCTATTTCATTCAGAAGCTTTTTTCTTTGTAGCTGGAGGCTCTGTCCAGCCTCTTTCTAGGCCAAGCCTTTCATTGGGCCCTTCCCCCCATGCATTGTTTGTCTCCTACCTTCTCCTGTGTTTGGAATCTGCTGGCTGTGTTGGACTCTCTGCCTGGTTTGTGTACTTCTGCTTCTGAGTCAGTATTTTGCCTCTGGCTGCCAGTCTGTATGTGCTTCTATCTCAGTAGTTTGTTTCTCCCTTCTGCTCCAGTGCTTGTGTTTGCTTTGTTTGTTTTTTGGGCTTTTAGTTCTAGTGCCCCTTATTTGCTTTGTTCTGTTCCATGCAATCTCTCTTTTATCTGTACTCGTTACCTGTGTGAGCTCTGTTCCAGTTGCAGTTTCCATGAAGTCCCTGTGCTCATCACCTTAATTGTTTACACCTGTCTCTCAGTGCTGGCTCCCTGTTATACTGTGTCTGTTCTACAGCTCTGCTTTTAATCACTTAGTGCTTGCTCCCTGCAATCCCCGTGTTTATGTTATCCAGACTCATATGTTGCTATTTTAGAATAGCCTCCTCCTTCTGCAAGGCCACTGGCTTCACCCAGTCTCCTCATCACTACCCTGCTACCTCCTCTAGCTGGGAGCACAGCCGAGCAGCAGCACCACCCCAGCAATGCCACCCCCCCATTGGCTACCCTGCCTGCTCCTGAGTCTATTAAAAACACATATTAACTACCCTTGTCTAATTGAATGATAAAGCCAAATGTATAAAATATTTAAATTTTTTTTAACAAGGGATATATAAGTATCTGATATAGTCAAACCATGTAATGTACTAAAGGCTTTTTTGACTTCCAGAGAAGCTTTAATGTTTTGTTTTGCCTTAGACTAGAATCAAAAGGGGTCAAACAATCATCAATAACCATGCATGTCTCTGGAGGATGACATGGTAGCCCAATAGTGTAGAAATGTGTACAGAGGGGCAGATTTGAAAGGCTGTAAGCCTGTAGTTCAATGGTTGAAGCAACAGTCATGCCCCCCCGCCTGACCTATTTAAACCCTTCCTTCCTGTTTCATTCAGAAGCTTTTTTCTTTGCAGCTGGAGGCTCTGTCCAGCCTGTTTTTAGGCCCAGCCTTTCATTGGACCCTTCCCCCCAAGCATTGTTTGTCTCCTGCCTTCCCTTGTGTTTGGAATCTGCTAGCTGTGCTGGACTCTCTGCCTGGTTTGTATACTTCTGCTTTTGGGTCAGTATTTTGCCACTGGCTGCAGTTTGTATGTGCTTCTATCTTAGTAGTTTGCTTCTCCCTTCTGCTCCAGTGCTTGTGTTTGCTTTGTTTTGGGGGCTTTTAGTTCTAGCACCCCTTATATACTTTGTTCTGTTCCATGCAATCTCTCTTTCATCTGTACTCATTACCTTTGTGCTCTCTGTTCCAATTGCTCTGTGTTTGTGTTATCCAAGATCATCTGTTGCTATTTTAGAATAGCCTCCTTCTTTTGCCAGGCCGCTGGCTTCACTTAGCCTCCTCATCACTACCCTGCTACCTATTCTACAGCCTCAGAATTTTACCAAACCAGACTTTTAACAAAAGCCTTGCAGTTAATTTCTGACCATACTTTTACCAAAACCTCAGCAGTCTGTTTCTGCTTCTACTGTACTGTAACTTCAGCAATTCAACTGGCTTTATTATTTTTGGGGTGTTTTACCCTACCAACATTATAGTTGCTGTTTGATCTCATGGTGCTCAGCTTGTGACTTCCCTGTTATTTCTACGGTGAGGAACTGTGATGTCACAATGGGGCATTGTGGCTCCAGACAGCAGAAGCATGCTGTTATCTAAGTTAAATGGATCTTTCTCCTTTGCCGACATGGCTTCTCAGTTATCTATGCATAAATATATTAACCTTCTAGCTGACATGGCTTGAACAATATTCATCACATGGATTTCAAGATTATCATTCCATTCCATTACCATGTTGCAAATGCACCTTACTCGAATAACTTAACTCCACCTTAATGGCATTTAAGATATTCATGCCATCCATATCAATTCTCAATTTATGCTGCAACAATAGCAATCACTGCTAAACCTCATTGATTCAATTTACTAAACCTCATTGAATCAATTTCTGGCATCACTGCCTCTCACTGCTCGATCACCTACCTTCCATGACACCATTAATCTGGCTTCCTTAGTGGAATAGATTGGCTTGCTTTCATTAAATTTGCTGATATGATGCAATCATATTAAGCATTCCCATCCATCAGTCTCATCAGTCAGTTGTATCAGTCTTTTGTGTCAGTCAATCATCTCAGACAATCAGACCATATACCAATACCTAACTGACCGCAACTGGCATTCGCCCGGCCACCTCATATGTACCACTTCATAGTTATTTGTCTGCTCTCCTTCATAAATCAGAGGCTTGCCAACCATGACCATTACTTTCTATTGCTCAGAGCATCTCTGCTGCCAACGGTCTCGCTCTGCACTGAAGTCCGCATCTTGAGCATGTGAACCTCGGGGCAGGGTCCTTCTCATCTGACCCACAGTGGGAATGTCCTCACTCCGGGAGGAGCTTTAGCCATTTCTGCCATCAATGACACCTCTTGATGTAGAATTTAAAACTTCAGCTATAAGGGATGGGGCCCTCACACCCAGGAGCACTCCTTTAGCTGTCTGAATCAGGTTTGGTGATGCCTGTATGCTATTCTCCCCATGACCGCCTCTGGTTCACCCAGTCTGTTTTGGTATGTAGGCCAGCTGAGTGCCTCAGTGGTCACTGCTCTCCTCCTCCCACCTTGGAGGGCCCGCTCAGCCTTCAGAGATTCTGTTGTTGCAGAGAACTCTTGCAACCCTTCATGGTGTTCTTGTTAGAGGGATCATGAGAGCTTTCCACCGAACTGGAATATTTTCCTCACCTCGGATTAGATTTCTAAATTGCAGCAGCAGAGCCATCACTAAATAAAACATCCCTAGCCTGGATGGAAGATGACTTACGCCTCAGATCCCCAGAGGTGTCCTCCTCTTAGAAGGGTGTTTTTCCTCTCCTCAGTGCCAAAGGTAATAATATGTAGTCAGTTGTTCATAGTATCTTCCCTAGTTTCCTTATGTAGGTTTCCACTGTTGGATGGTGATTGGATGGTGGCCCTCCTTTGCCATTTCCTCTCCCCTTGGGAAGTCATGCCCTCTCATTATAATTCATTCAACCTATGTTTGAACCATTACTCATTTTAGTTATCTCTGACCACTACCCTCATCTCTGATGACCATGTGTATATTCCAATCTCAATACCATCTCATTACATCCATAATGTCTTCTAATCAACTTGTTACCTCTGCAATGCCTTTCAATCTCTACTCTTTTGGGGGCTTTTGCTAAGCTCCCTTAACCTAAGGGAATCCTTCCCATGGCACCTCTGGGGTGGAAACATCCTCCAGGATTCCTGCCATTAGCATCCCTACAGGGTGGTATTCCTGAGGTACAGAGAGATAAACAGCCACAACAAAGTCTATTCAGCATGTTCTATAAGCACAACACCACACTAAGTTGTGTAAGCACATTGAGTTGAAAGGCTGTCAGCCTGTAGTTCAATGGCTGAAGCAACAGCCATGCCCCCCTGCCTGACTTATTTAAACCCTTCCTTCCTGCTTCATTCAGAAGTTTTTTTCCTTGCTCCACCATCCTCCCCTCCTCCTCCAGTTACTAGCCTCTCTCCTTGAGAGTTTTTCCTAAGCTACCTTTAGCTTAAAGGAATTCTTCCCATGGCAGCTCTAGGGTTGAAACCCTCCCCCAGTGTTCCTGCCTTTGGCATCCCTACAGGGTGGTATTCCTGTGGTAGAGAGAGGTGAACAGCCACATCAAAGTTTATTTAGCAAGTTGCATAAGCACAACACTGCACTGAGTTGTGTAAGCACATTGAACTTACGTTAGGACCATCTTCAACACATAAAGGCTAATGTTCAGTCACCAAATTATGCTTATGGTCAGGTTAAGCTAAACAACATAATGCATGCATTCTTATTCTGTCCTCATTTGAACTTGCAAGGTCAACAATTTTAGATTCATTATTATAAGAGTTACATTATAACTATTAATTAATATTAATTATTATTATAACTGTCCGAAAATTTGAAACCATAGGACAATCAGATACACTAACATATTATCAGTTGGTTAAGACAAATCCTGGAATCCAGTTGATTAACAATGATTCCAAGCCACAGTGTTATCCCAAGATAACATTTTAATACAAAAACAGAAACACAAAAATGTTTGTTTGTTAAAATGTTGGCCATGTGATAATACAAGTAGTACACACAGAAACAAAGAAGCTGTTAACAGAAAAGGACCTCCTGACCCACCTAGTCTGTCCTAAAGTCTTTACCTACTATACTACCGATGACCCTAATTGATCTTCAACCTAAGCCCCTCCTGCCCCATTACCAAGGTCCCTCTGCATCTATTCCATGCATGTTTGAAACCTGTTACTATTTCGGTACTCACCAACTCACCACCTCTGTTGGGAGGCTGTTCCAGGTGTCCACCACCCTTTTTGTGAAGAAATATTACCTCCTCACATCCCCTCTAAGTATTCTCCCTTCCAGCTTCATATCATGCTTCCTGGTCCTTGAGCAACTCTTTTTGTGCAAAATGCCACCCACCTGTACTTTATTGAGACCCTTGAGGTACTTGAATGTCTCTATCATGTCTCACCTTTTTTTTCTTTCCTCCAGTGAATACATATTTAACTCCCTGAGTCTTTCCTCATAGGGCTTCTGATGCAGAAAATGCACCATTTTGGTTGCCTTTCTCAGTACTACCTCCACTTGATCTACTGTATGTCCTTCCTGAGATAGGCCTTCAGAACTGGACACAGTGCTCCAGGTGTGGCCTCACCATTGTTCTATACAGATATAACACTACCTCCCTCTTTCTTCTGGTGATACCCCTCCCTATGCACCCCAGCTTCATATTAACCTTTCCCACTGCCTTATCATACTGCTTTGCTACCTTCAGGTCATCAGATATGATGACCACCAGATCCCTTTCCTGTTTGGTAGTTAGCAACACCTCCACCCCAACTGATACATTGCCCTTGGGTTTCTGTGCCCTATGTGCATAATTTTATGTTTTTTATTGTTAAAGCCCAGTTACCAAATTCTTGACTAGTTATCCAGTTTAAGACATTGAAGAGGGCCGGTCCCAGTACTGATCCTTGAGGCACCCTGCTGGTTACCTTACCCTTCTCCGAGTGAACTCCATTTACCACCACTGTCTGAGTTCTGTTACTTAGCCAACTTCATACCCATTTTACTGTCTTTGGACCCATTTCCAGGCTGCCTAGCTTGTTTACCAGTCTTCTGTGTGGAATGGGGCTGAAGGCCTTACTGAAATCCAGGTAGGATACATCCACCACTCCTCCCTGATCCAACTCCCTCTTAACCCAGTCAAAAAAAATCCATCACATTTGTTTGACAAGATCTCCCCCCTGTGAATCCATTCTCTTTGGATCCAGTAATCCACTGTTTTTAGGTATTCCACAATCCTATTTTTAAGTAGGGTTTCCATAACCTTGCCCACCACCAAAGTCAGGCTTACAGGATGGTAGTTTCCTGCCTCCTCCCTAGTCCCACTTTTGTGTAGTGGGACCACATTTGCACTTCTCCAGTCCACCATGACTTCCCCCATAGCTAGTGTAAAATTGAATAGGGCCATCAGCACCACTGACAGTTCCTCCCTTAGTTCCTTCAGTATCCTGGGGTGAACCCCATCCAGCCCAATTGCCTTGTCTACTTTTAGTTTTCCAACATGCCAGTATGAATATTGTCATTAGGGATAAAATTACTTTTTGGATGGTTGAATACATCCAGTCTGTGGCCTCATGTCCTTACATACCTGAGGCATGGTGTTATGTCATGACACATCCCATCATGTATTATGGCTTAAGTATGCCTTTTGGGTGGACAGAATTATTTGCAGTCTTATTCCATTCTGTATATGGAAGCTACTGGGATCCCTGAACATTTTTTATTTTTGTGATGTAATTATAGTACTTTGCAAATAGACTATGACTATAAAAGATAAATGGGAACTGTGATCTAAATGTGAACCAAAAATTTGATAATTTTGAAAATGTTATTTTAATATTTTTGAAACACTATGTAAAATAGGCTATTGACACATTTCAACTATTGATAATTTAAATCATGCATCGAATCAAAGCCTGAAGATTCAGAAAATGATCAACTAAAACATGTTTTTCAATAAGTAAGTAAGTAAATTCTTTATAAGTATATGTTTATTACTGTTTAGATAATAGTTTTTGTTATATACAGTGTTTGTGAAGAAAACACTTATATTGATAATATATAACAAATCAATATATTATCAATATATCTTTACTGGTATTATTAATACTTGATGCATCCTTTCATGTGTTGCTTTTTTATGTGCATACCAACAAAAAAGGTAAATTTTGAACAATTTCTAAAACAAAAATAGATTTAAAGTATGGGCAATTGTACTTATATGCCATTTGGATATATGCAGAAGACTTGGTTTGCAGGCCAAGGCACCTAGCTTCACCTGAGCTCTTTCCTTCCAAGACTGCTTGAAAGGCAGAGTAGAGAACGTTACCAGAGCAAGGGAAAAGGATTAAGACTTCTTTTGGCTAAGCAGATTTACTGTGTGGTGTTGTTTTTATTTTTACTCACAGGGATTGCTACTGTTTGTTGCTAACATTTCATTGCTTTATTTTTCTCTGATTCAAATTGTTGTTACTGGTATACCTTCTGCATTATTACAAGGTGTGCCTACAGGTGTGTGCTAACAGATTATTGCTGTAATCTTCTGATTCAAATTGTCTTTTGCAAGGTAAATCTTCTGTTACTGCTTTATTTTTCTCTGTAGCAAAGTGTTTCTTACAGGGTATATCTTCTCTGAAATTATTACAGGTGGAGCTTACATTTTCATGACTTTTTTATCATTAGGTTAAGCAAAATTACTGTTTGACACTGTTTTATTTTATTCTTTTTTTTTTGTTGAAAATGTTTGTTGTCTCAGAGGTGTTTCAGTCTCCTTCTCACATTGAAGGAGCTAATTGCTTTCCTCCCACAACTCTTCCAAAGGATTAGGTGTGTATGTGAGGGGGTGGAGCTGGCAAACTGTCAGTAATTTCCAACAGAAAGAAGGGTTAAAAGTTCAGGTTAGTTGAAATCTTGGAGGTAGAAGACTTGGTTTGGTGGCCAAGGCACCTAGCTTCACCTGAGCTCTTTCCTTTCAAGACTGCTTGAAAGGCAGAGCAGAGAACCTTACCAGAGCAAGGGAAAAGGATTAAGACTTCTTTTGGCTAAGTAGATTTACTGTGTGGTGTTGTTTTTTATTTTTTACTCACAGGGATTGCTACTGTTTGTTGCTAACATTTCATTGCTTTATTTTTCTCTGTAGCAAAGTGTTTCTTACAGCGTATATCTTCTCTGAAATTATTACAGGTGGTGCTTTACAGGTTTTACAGTTTTATCTAATATTAGGATAAGCTTTCAGGGTTACTGCATTTGTTGTTGACTGATTGTTTCTGCTCTTACCTCCTTGTTCTTTCGTCCGTGGTTCTTCTTTTTCGGCAGGGCAAGTTAAACAAAAACAAAACACAATCAAACCATTACTTGCATTTTTTTTTCCTTCTAATTACTCTGACTAGGTTATAAACCCAGCAACTTATCTGGAATGGATATCATCAACTGCAGGTACTGTGGAACAATTTTCAGAAGGACAGTCTTACAGGATTTAGGACACTGTCAGAAGGACAGTCTTACAGGATTTAGGACACTGTCCTACATGCTGGGCCATTGGAGATCTTAGGACTCAGCTCCAGGCAGCATGGGCAGAGATTGCACACCTCAAATTTCATATTCAAGAGGAAATACATTATAAGAACCACCCGTCATTTCCCCAGCATCCAACAGAAAAACCTCGACCGCGGGGTAGTTGGACCAGGAGGTTGGCAGGTGGTTAGGAGGGGATAGATTCCCATCACTCTCTGCTCTTCAACATATTACCTCCAAAACTATATGAACACTACAAACAGGTATCTGCCTCTATCTCTGAAATCAAGCAAAGAGGCAGAAGACACTGCAGAGCAGGACACTCTGGCACGGAGCTAGCACAACAAACTCACCCAAATCAGGAACCAAAACAAAAAAGCAAAAAGGAAATCCAAAAACTTCTGATCATAGGAGACTCCATGATTCGGGGAGTTGATACCCATCTCCAGCCAGGGTAATGGTCAGATGTCTCCCAGATACATCAGCATGGAGACACTGACCGCATTGCTAAAATTGTTCACAAAGCAAGAGAAAACATTGATGTCCTAGTACACATAGGGACTCTTGATCTCACCAGCCGATCAGTTGTGGAGACCAAGGAATACCTGACCAGGCTGGGTGACAAACTATCATCCATTTTGTCTGGCATCTCCTTCTCTGAGATCCTGCCAGTCTGGGAGAGGAGGGCAGATGGACAGAAGGTCAGAGAAGGGGAGATAGGGGAGCTAAACATGTGGCTCAAGGGCTGGTGCCAGGAAAAAGGACACAGATTTGTAGAGAACTGGCCACAGTTCTGGGAGCGAAAGTTCTTTAAATTTAATGGACTGCATCTGACTAAGGAGGGAGTCAGTGCATTGGGGCAGAAGTTTGACATCTTTGCAAAATATTTAAACTAGCAAATGGGGAGAGGGGTGCAGTACCCCATATGTTGAATGGGAAGAACAGCCCTTCCCCATCAGCTAGTGGTCAAACAGGGATTCAGCATGTTTGCAGTTCATTTGCATCACCAGGTAAGAAAAAAGGTTTGTCTCCCCATACGACGCACAGGGGTAATGCCAAACTTCACCCAACAACTAACACACCGAAATCTGACCAATGGAAAATCATGTACACAAATGCTCACAGCCTGGGAAATAAGATCCCAGACCTGCAGGCAATAATGTCAGAGGCTAAACTGGACATAGTAGCAATTAGTGAGACATGGTTTACCAGTAACCACACTTGGGAGACTTCAGTACCTGGCTATGTATTGTTCAGAAGAGACCGAGGTGCAAAAAGGGGGGAAGGAGTGGCCGTGTATGTCAATGAAAATATCAAAGCTACAGAAATTCAGAATACACATAAGGAGCCAGAAGAACTGTGGGTCACCCTGGAAACAGGAAATGGGACAGCCATAAGAACTGGGGTTGTCTACAGGCCCCCAGACCAGGGGGAGGATATAGACACATTACTGTTAGAAGATATACAAAACATGACAGCTAAAGGGGAGGTTCTGATAATGAGAGACTTCAACATGCCAGATACAGATTGGTCAATACCAGCAGGAACATCTGCCAGAACTAGACACATAGTAGATTCACTGCAGGTGGAGGGCCTCTAACAACTGGTACAACAACCCACAAGAGACAGAGCTATCCTAGATCTAGTACTGACTAACAGGGAAGGGATCACAGATCTCCAGGTAGAAGGTCACTTGGGGGCCAGTGACCATCACATGGTATGGTTCAATTTGGCTACTACATCTAAATCATCCCATTCCAAGGCAAAAATATGGGACTTCAGAGGAGCTGACTTTGATAAGATGGCCAACAGAGTTAAGCTAGCCCTGGCAAAAGAAACACAAGTGAGGGGTACAGGCAAAGTGGGCAAGCATTAAGGATGCAATACTGAAGCAACATCCCATTGTATTAGACAGAAAAGGAAGTGCAAAAGAAGAAGGAAACCACTTTGGTTCTCAAATACAGTAGCAGAAAAGGTCAGAGTCAAAAGGCTGGCCTTCAGGAAATATAAGGGAACACAGCGGGATGAAGATAGGGAGGCATGCCAAACTGCCCTAAGGGAAGCAGGGAAGGCAGTAAGGCAGGCAAAGTCCCAAACTGAGGAAACACTAGCATGAACAGTAAAAGAAGGTGACAAGACTTTCTATAGATACATTAGTGAAAGGAGAAAGTCCAGAGGGGGTATTGCTAAGCTTAATGGAGAAAAGGGAGCATGTGAGGAGGAGGACCATGTAAAAGCATCTATCCTAAATAGATACTTTTGCTCAGTATTTACTGTAGAGAAGGTAGGGCAGGGCCCACAGCTCAGCACCATGGACACAGGGGGGAGGGAGGTGAGCACTACTCCCTTCAGAAAAGAAAGGGTCCTACAAGATCTTGCTAAGCTCAGGGTGGATATGGCAATGGGACTGATGGCATACATCCCAGGGTACTTAAGGAGCTAAAGGTGGAACTAGCAGAGCCATTAGCAGAACTGTTTAGTGAGTCTCTGAGCACAGGAGAGGTCCCAGAAGACTGGAGAAGGGCTCATGTGATCCCACTCCACAAGAGTGGTAGCAGGGAGGAGGCAGGGAACTACAGACCAGTCAGTCTTACCTCAGTAGTGGGCAAGATTATGGAGGCACTCCTTAAGGAAAGGATAGTGCAACACCTGGAATTCATAGGGACACAGGATCCAAGACAGCATGGGTTTACAAAAGGAAGGTCCTGTCAAGCTAATCTCATAAATTTCTTTGACTGGGTAACCAGAGTGGTGGACCAAGGGGGAGGAGTTGATGTCACCTACCTTGACTTCAGCAAAGCTTTTGACACTATTCCACTTAGAAGATTGATAAATAAGCTTGGTAGGCTCGGGATGGGTCAGAAGTTGGTCAACTGGGTGGCAAACTGGTTGATGGGCAGAAAAGAGAGTGAGTGGTAAATGGTATACAGTCAGAAGAGATGCAAGTCACAAGTGGGTACTCCGGATCAGTGCTGGGGCCAGTCCTTCAACATCTTCATTAGTGACCTTGCAGATGGACTAGCGGGTAAAGCTTGTCTGTTTGCAGATGACACCAAGATCTGCAACAGAGTAGATGATCCAGATGGGGTGGGCAGAATGAGAAGAGATCTGGATAAATTAGTAAAATGGTCAGAAGAGTGGCAACTGGGATTTAATGCAAAGAAGTGCAAGATCATGCACATAGGGAAGAAAACCCTGAAGCCACCTATAGGCTGGGAGGGATTGCTAGCAGTCACAAAGGAAGAAAAGAGACTTGGGATCATCATCACTGATGACCTGAAATCATCAAGCAGACCTCTAAAGCAGTAGGTAAGGCTAGGGGGTGGTAGGGTGTATTAGTAGGGCTATCACAAGTCATAAGAGGAGGTAATAATCCTCTTTACAAGACACTGGTTAGGCCCCATCTGGAGTACTGCGTGCAGTACGGAGGCCACACCTTCACAAGGACATTAACCAAATTGAGACAGTCCAGAGAAGGGCAACCAAAATGGTGCAGGGACTGCATCAGAAGACATATGAGGATAGAATAACAGAGCTCAATATGTATATCCTTGAGCAAAGGAGGGAGAGAGTGATATGATTGAGGCATTCAAACACCTTAAGGGCATTAACAAGGTGAAAGAGTCTAACATGTTTAAATATAAGAAAAATAGCAGGACAAGAGGACACAGCATGAGATTAGAGGGAGGCCGATTAAGGGGGAATGTGAGGAAATTCTTTTTCACAGAAAAGTGGTGGATGCATGGAATGGCCTACCTCAAGAAGTGGTGGCTATGAATACAGTGCAAGGCTTCAAACAGGCATGGGATAGGCATAAGGGAGCAATACAAATGAGTATGAATAGATAGGCCACTGACAGAGCAAAGGCCGATGGCACATTTATAAGGTAGAAAAAGAAATGGGCAGACTGGATGGGCCTTGCGGTCCTTATCTGCCATCAACTTCTATGTTTCTATACCTGGTTTGCCTACATCATCATGACCTGCAGTGCTGCTGCTGTGCTGACAGTCAAGCCATGGTTAAAGTATGGTGGGCTGGATTTTCAGATCTTCATCAGGGGCATGTGGTCGATCAAACTGAACCCCAACACTTATATCATGTGTACATCAGCCATGGCTTGTAGATGTTTGTGAGCATTATAATAATACATGCATTAATATATAATGCAGACATCATTATTTTACCATAAAGAAGCCACAAATGTTGTCAATGAAGCAAAGCATTTGAAAACAGCATTTAAATGTTTTGTAGCATTTAGGATGCAAGCAAACCACAAAATTGGGAACTGTGCCTATTACATTCCCATCAAAAATGCAGCCCTCTAACTTCATTTTCGAATTGTGAGCATGTTTTCTGGATAATCTCTTTGATTCATTTGTGATCTACAAGCAGATACACCACCTCCTTGTTCCTCAGAATGTGGGAGAAATTAAAATTTCAGATGGGTTTTACTATAGTATGTATGTCATAACCTTTCACTACACCAATGACCCAAGGCAACAAGCAATAGGTAGATAAGTCACTGGATTCATACTTCCTCTCTCTTCACATTAGCTGTACCGGGGACTCTTATACTTGGCTGCTGCCCAGACCAGTAGACATGTGAAAAACCCTTGTGGAGTAAGGGGACTCAATGTGGCCTTATAATGGAGACCACAGGATATGTAAGAAAATGAAGAACTTTTGTAGAAATGTCTCAGACAGCAGTTTTCAAGATAGCAACAAGTCACATTTTACTAGCTGTTCTAACAATGTTAGACACAGTCAGTGTTGGAATTACAGGAGGGCTTGCCAGGGCTCTGCCCCCCTAGCTCTGAAGTGAGCCCCAATAGCTTACACATCCCTGCTATTGACTTACAATGGGAAGGGTGGATCAGTTTAAAGATAGGGCCCTTATGGGCCCCACTAGCTCCTAATGCTTGTAAAGTGTAATTCTAACATTGGACACAGTAAACAGCTATGTACAAATAATAGCAATAAATAATACTTAGCCTCTATAAATAATTAACATTAAATACTACATGCAGTTAACATTTACTTTTCATATTTCATACAAGCCCCCTGCGTGCACTGAATACTGAGCCACTATAGGTTTAAATCTCTCAAGCCCTTCCTGTAACTGTTTTATCATAACACTGAGTGACTGTGGATTGTAACTTCCTCAGCCATCCCTTGTGACTACTGGGGCCACACCAGATCTCAGTCAGACCACAATGCCTTACTGGCTTAGAGTGGCTACTGGTTAAATCCCAACCTTAACCAGCCCACTTACCCTTTTACTGGACTGGATGTCAAAAAGTATCGCAATTAAATATACTTAACACTCTATTTACTTACCATTCAATGCACTGACAATAAATTTAATTTCATAGCTGCTAACAATTGGATTTAAATGAGAGATGACTCTTGCAAAGTCATTTGAGCAATGAGCCCCTTTTAATTAGGTCCCATATTTAAATTTAAAATAAATACCACAGTCCTTATATGATGCTGAATGGATGACAGCTGGAGTCAAGCAGTGGAATCTTCCAGTGGCAGCTGATCTCTGGAGATGAATAGCAATGGACTTCCATATTGGACTGGATGACAGCAAGCTGATTGCTGAAGACACTGGCAGTCTTCTTCACTGAAAACTGTGGGTTCTGTGGGTTTCTTAGTGCAACAGGTAACCTTTTTCTGGTCAACTCATTGCCCTTCTGACCCCATTCTGGGATTTAGGCAATCCCCAGACTTCTATGTACTTTAAAGAGAGCTCTTACCAGGCATTATGTTAGCTTTAGGCTGGATTGGTCTCCTGGGATCTCATCTGTCTAGTGTCCCTGCTCAGTATCCCCAAATCTGTGTCCCTTTTAAACCATACAGTATTCTAAATAAATAAATTCTTGCACGTGAGTGGTCCCAAAAATCTTCTCCCCTCATGGATCCAATGTGATAAGTCCCCATGGAATGCCACAGCAACTTAAGCCACACTAGAAATCTTCAGTTTGAAAGCCTGTGGAATACTGGTTTTCTGGCTCTATTGCTTTGTCACCTCAGGAAAATGGCCCAAAAATGTTCACATTATGTAACATACTTAAACTCTCTTTGGATTTAGTTTAAGTACTTTTCCATAAAACTAAGTACATAGCAGACCTTTTCAGCTTTCTACGGAATTCTTTTGGCAAAAGTTTGCCCTTGGGAAGCCCAAGTAAGTTTCCCATGAAGGTTCCCTAGGTGTGTGTCCCATTCTGATGCCCTCCTTCACTGGTACAACTCTGTGAGAAACTATTTCTGTAATTTCAGTAAAAATGGCTGAAAAAGACTTTGCTGTTATAAATACCTCTTTAAGAGCTTTGTGTACATATACTGTAAACTTATTTGGCAAACTCCACACCAGAGGCTGTCCAAGGCTTCCACTCAGTAACCTGAGACCAGGAAGGAAGCAACTCCCTCTCTCACTTCTGTGCAACTTTTCCCATGTGTCACTGTATCAGCTATGATGCTCCACCATAACACACCAAACTATCTAAATCAAATCAAATCAAAATGTATTTATAATGTGCTTTTCTACATATCAAAGCGCAATTACATATCAAAATAACATAAAACATAATAAATAACAGCATAAAAACAATAAAAGCAGCAGTAAACCTATTCAAATGCTAATTCAAACAGATAACTTTTCGGAGACGCCTTAAATGACTCCGTGGACAGAAAATCTCTAATCTGATGAGGTAGAGAATTCCACAGGGTTGAGGCCATAAAAGAAAAAGCTCTGGCCCCAGATGACTGAAGACGAACCCTGGGAATCTCTTGCAATCCCTCGTCAGTGGAGTGGAATGGACGAAAAGGGTGACAAGGTCGAAGGAGACCTTGTAAGTAGCCCGGTGCCTGATCGTGTAGGGTCTCATAGGTCAGCAACGTGACCTTGAAAGGGATTCTCCACTGCACCAGCAGCCAGTGCAGTTCGCGTAGCACAGGTGTGATGTGGCAAGTTCTTGGGAACCCAGTCAACAACCTGGCTACAGCATTCTGCACCAGCTGCAGGCGATGGAGATCCACTCCCGGCAACCCTAGATATAGAGCATTACAGTAATCAAGACACGCGAGGAAACTGAGGTGTGGACCAGCACAGGAAGGTCATCATGTGGAACAAGGTGTTTTATCCAAATGATATTCCTCAGATGGTAAAATGAAGACTTGACAGCAGCCGACACCTATGCCTTCAGTGTCAGCTCGCTGTCAAGAATTGTACCCAGATTCTGCACCTGTTCAGAAGGTCTCAACTGGTTACCCCATAGTACAAGGCCAGAGGGAGACCCAGGAGTCAACTTCTCTGCACGATGACCTGGGTCCACAACTAACACCTCAGTCTTATCCAGATTCAGTTTCAACCAGTTAGCACTCATCCAGCCCTGGATCGCAGCCAGGCAGTTATTAAAGACCGATAATGCGTCATTCTGTTCGGGTACAAAGGACATATAGAGCTGAGTATCATCTGCATATCAGTGAAAACTCAGCCTATAACACCTTATTATGTCTCCCAATGGCACCATATACACCGTGAACAACATGGGGGAAAGTACAGAGCCCTATGGCACCCCACAGGAGAGAGCAAAGGGAGTAGAGGAAAAAATTCCTGAAACTACCCTCTGACTTCTGCCTGTGAGGAAAGAGTGGAACCATCTGAGGACTGTCCCTGACAGTCCACAGAATAGCCGCAGATGATCTAGTAACATCCCATGGTCCACGGTATCAAACGCTGCAGAGAGATCAAGGAGGACCAAGCTCGAACGGTTCTTCCAATCTCTTGCTATTAGGAGATCATTAAGTACCCGGACCAAAGCTGTCTCAGTACTATGCCTCTTCCTGAAACCGAACTGGAGAGGATCATAGACCTCATGGGTGGTAAGAAAGTCATCGAGCTGCAACACAACTACTTTCTTAATAACCTTGCCCAAAAAGGGCAGGTTAGAGATTGGTCTGTAGTTAGCAAGACAGTCTGGGTCAAGGGAAGATTTCTTCAAGAGGGATGTCACGACAGCCTCTTTTAAGGGCTCCAGAAACACCCCTTGGTCCAAAGAGCACCAGACTATCTCAGCAAGGACTGGTTCAATCACATCCATGCACCCCACAATGAGGTGCGTAGGACCAGGATCCAAACTACAGCAAGTCGGTCGCAAGCCCTGGACAATCTTCATGATATCCGTGACTGCTGGCTGGTCAAAATCTGTCCAGGTAGACTGAGGGCTTGTAACCCCACATCAATCCCTGCAATGCTCATTAGACCGTGATCTTCAGATCTCCTACCTGATCGATGATACCTTATCCTAAAAAAAACAAGCAAACTCATCACACTGTATTTGTGAAAAAGCTCTCTGACTCCACAGACAGACTGAATTGCACAGTCTGTCCATGGTCCAGAAGAGGTGGGCTGGTCGATTTCTTGATGCAGCTATCTCCCTGGACACGAACTCTGCCTTCTTACGGGAGATTTCTGATTGATAGTCCACATAATAGGCCATCAATCTAAGCCTGTCACCTTCCAGGCTGGAATTCCACCAACAGCATTCCAATCGTCACCCCACTCTCCTCGACTCCCTCAGTATCCCATCAAACAAAGGGGACCAAGGGCGAAGGGAGAGGGGGTGAACACGGACAGGTGCTAAGGAATCCAGTGCCCTCAGCACCATATTTTTATAGTGCACTACTAAGGCATCTGGTTCCATGCACTCCATATGCCAACTCAATAGGTCCAGTACTGCCATCAGACCCCAAGAAGTAACTCCCCTCAAAGGGCGATACTGGACCATCTCCAAAGGGGTAGGCCTCACAAGGGGTTTGCGAAACTGAACCTTATGGAGTGATGGTCAGACCACCCAACTGGTTCCACCACCAGTTCCGTGCTCTCCATCCCCAGGGTGAACACCAGATCCAAAGACTGACCCTGGATACGGGTGGCAGCGGTAAAAACCTGAGTGAAGCCCAATGAAATCATCAATTGGAGGAAGTTTTGACAAAAATGCGAGAGTTCATTGTTGCCCCAGGCATTGAAGTCCCCCAGGACCAACCACCTGGAGGGCTCCAACATCAGGTTGACAATGAAGTCTGCAACTTCCTGCAGAAAAACGTTCTCATCACCGAGTGGACGGTAGATGAGTAAGATTCTGCTATCCACACCTACTCCCATGATACACTCAAAGGATCTAGGGGACACCACTGGAACCTCCACAAGGCCCAGTTCTGATTTAAAACAAATAGCGACCCCCCCACCCCTTCGATCCAACCTCGGGCAATGTATTACCGAGTACCCGGCTGGAACTGCTGACTCCAATATGGGACCAGCATTCTCGTCCAGCCAGGTCTCGGTAATGCAAGACAAGTCAGATGACTCAACAAGATCAGCAATAATTGCTGTCTTGTTTTTTATAGACCTGGCATTGCATAACACCACCTGGGTTGGATGAGAGGCCTTGGAGGAGCGGGCCACTTGCCCACTCTAAGTGGAACCCTTGGGTGTGGGAACCAGGCATCGCACCCCCCTATCCTGGACCCATTTCACCCCAGGGCATCTCTTCGACTCCGCCACCCTAATTTGCCCTATCTGCCCCCCCATAGCTGAGGAACCCACCTCCCCCTCCGCCTCCTCCATGCAATCCCATAGGCACAACAACGCCTATCTACCTCGGGTAGCAATGAGGGGCTTTTGAAAGGGCGCAGGTCCTTCAGCATAGAGGAGGAGTAGTGCCTGCCCATGGAAGCCCAGTCACAACTCATGCTACCAAATACTTAAAACAGCTATTAATCAACCAATTTGATTAATACTATCGAACCCACTAAAATGTCTTAAACAGCAGCCCCACTTCCCATTTCTAACAAGAGAGGATCTTAAGCAGTCTGGGAAGATTTTAGCTCCTCTGAAAGAGTTAATAACAGTTTGGACACAAAGTGTCAGTTTCCTTCCACCTGTACACCACAGAAAACTGAGAGTAATGAAAAAACCCTCAGAGCTCCCACCCCTGAGGTGTTAGTCTCAAGCCAATCTCTCACATAGGCAAAGTAAACAGTCGCACAATTTGATCTTGGGTACAAAAATGAAGCACTCTCACTGCTTCACCAAAATACACAGGGGAAAAAGAAAAAAGAGCAATTTGACCTGGGTAGTGTTCAGACAAGATCCATAAGTTCCAAGTTGATAAAACAGACTTTTGCTGCAGCTAAAATCCTCAGAAATTAATCCCAACTGTTTAAAGGCAATCTCAAGCCACCAGCCAAAAAGAGATTCTCCCCCCAGTCATCCCCCAAGATGCCACTGAGGAAGTCGACCAGTGATTGGATCCACATGAACAGGCTCTCCAGCCTGCCCTTCACAAAGCCCAGAAACCATGGGCACACTGGGGCCTGTCCTCTGACAGTACCACCCCAATCCCCATCACAGTCAACTGCCCCAGTAAACCACCCTGGGTTCAGACCAGAATTTTCACAGGCTCACTCACTCCAGAAAAATGGCACAGAGGATGCAGCAGTCTAAAAGCGAAAGCCACTAAGTCTTCAAAAAAGAACCCAGCTTCAGGATCACAGTCTTCAACTCCAGGCTCTGGACCAGTCCACCAGATGGTAGTGGCGATCCTTCTCTGTTAAAAATGGCTCAGCTTCTGCATAGTCCATGAAAAGCAGCCCAATAATCCCATCAGACTCGCTGCTCCTTTCACTCCCGGTTGCTCCTCTGTCACACCAGGCACTCTTCAACTCCAATCGAGCAATCCCCCAGCCGTTCCAAAGATTATTGGGCAGCATCTCCCAGATAGATACCTCCACAGTCGCCCAGCTCCAGCAGTTCTCCAGGTAATCCACTCAAGAACTGTAACTGCTGGCAAATAATTGCGGCATTAAAAGCACCAGTATGATGCACCAAAACTACCGATACAAAACATAGCGGCAGTGTCAAGTAAAGCTTGCCATTGATTTTAAAGCGAGCAGTCAGTGGTCCAACAGCCATTAGTCAAGACAGAAAACACATGACTGTGGCTTTAACTTATAGTTTGCACTAACGTAGTGCCTTCTATAGCTAACAGCCACAGGAGTAGAGATGCAGCGATTTTAAATTCTGCTGGTGAAGTGAACGCTAAGTGGGCACTTCGCGTTGCCACTCCACTATGCAGAGTGGGCAATGCAAAGAGCTCACTCCGCCTTGTCATTACCACTTCGAATTAAGGTGGAATGGCAATGCGAAACAAGGTGAAGTCATTGTTTTTAATGGACTTCGTGTTCCTCATTATGATTCTAAGTGATCCACTTGGTGTTTCAGATTTGGTAGCCCCCCACACATCACATGGCTTATAGTACTGTAAGTCACATGCTTTTTAGCTAGGCAGAAAGAAAGTGTATCATACAAGCAGACACTTTTACTTTCACCTATGCAGACGGAGAGAGAGAGAGAGAGAGAGAGGAGTGTGTTTTGTGACTGCTGTTATTTTGAGATCAGAATGAGGAGGAGATTTAAACTTTGATTTAAACCCAACAACTTTTTTATAAGCTAATTTTTTTGTCTTTTCTGTCTGTACACTTTTTTACTTAATTTGTTCTTTCTGTAAATTTTATTTTTCTTACATAGAGGGACATCAGTTGCAAATTATGTCCATGCTGGAGCTGCTGCTGGATCACCATGAGATCCCGCATTAGTTTTTTTTCCTCACACCGTGTGCCCCCCCACACCTTCCTTGCAGTGTTATAAAATGTATTCCTCCACCATCCCCGACCCTTGCATGTAATTATGCCCTTTTTTTGTTGTCTTCTGTATGTATTCTGAGCAGTGGAAGTATACTATGCTAAACTGTATGGGTGCAGTTTTCTTTCCAGTCTGTGTATGTACTGCAGACACTGTTCAACTCCCTGACTTAAAAACACTTATTAATGAATACAATGGTGGGATGGTGAAGCCTGGAGAATTACTACAAAACAGGCTTACAATACATCTAAGTAACTAGCAAAAATATTAATGTTGTGATTCATGACGTAATCGTAAATCATGATTTGTGACTGCATTTGTGACCGTGATGATAAAGAAATGCAAATTCCTATGGCTGTACTTCCCTGGGCCCCAGCGAGGTGTGGCACAAAACTCCCTGACTTAAAAACACTCATTAATGAGTACAATGGTGGGGTGGTGAAGCATGGAGAGATACTACAAAACAAGCTTACAATACATCCAAGTAACTAGTAAAAAAAATGACTGTTGAGATTTGTGACATGATCATAAATCGTAATTTGTGACTGCATTTGGGACCGTGATGATAAAGAACGTGTTTTGTATCATGAGTGACTCCTGATAATGGTCCTGACTTAAAAACGCATATTAATGAGTACTATGTTCATGCTGAATTATGCACCACACCTGTCCAGTACTCTGAAGGCAAGCTAAAGAAACAACTGTGACTTAAATTAGAGATGAAGATTGGGCCCTAAAGAGATGCAAATGTACAGACAGATTCAGATTGTGCTGCACACTGAAGAGATGCAGATGCAAAGGCACAACACCTAACCAGTGCTCACCATCAGAAATTCAAATTTGGAAAAGAATATATTTGCCAGTTGGGGCGGGACGTGGTGAGGGCAGTGTACTGCAATGCTGCAGTAGGAGTCACTAGTATGAGTACCAGTAAAGATACCAGAAAGAAGTACAAAAACTTACACAGCTGCAGTGGATAGCAGGTTCACATTGCTGAAATTACGTGGCACAATAAAAGGTGTCTTTTTGATGACATTTCACACACATACTCACACACTCACTAAGTAATGCATAGCAAACTGAAAACTTCAGTAATATAACCACATATTTTAAGCAAACTAAAATTATGCACTGCTATACCACAACAATCAGCAAAAAAATGGCAAGAATTATTGAAAATATTACTGTGTGTACATTAACACAGTTATACAAGAAATATCACCAAAACAGAAAACACTGTCTTTTTATCCAAGTTACTCTACCTACACCACAGATACGCCCCTCCCCCAAAACACACTTCCACTGTCTCTCAGTACACAGACTGAATGTTGTACATTAACATTCAAAATACACACACAAAAAATAAACGCTTGATGATATGAGCATAGGAGGGTTTCCTATAATCGATTAACTAAAGTTTCAGCAAAAAAAAAAGACTCAAAAAGGCTTTTTTAACAGCTTTTAGAAGGTTTGAATCACAGAGAGCTCTCAGAGCAGATTGTCTCCTACAGCTTCCTACACACACTACCCCAAACTGAGGCTGTGCAGAACAATCTAGAGCCCATGTGACCTGAAATCCCATGAATCACTGCAAAATTCGCCTTTGGAGCTTAAAAACAAGGAGAAGTAAGGCAAAGTACATTGTTTTCAATGTACTTTGCCTTAAAGATTAGTGGAGTAGTGGTATGGGAAGGCGGAGTAGCGCCAAAGTCATTTTCAATGGACTTTGTGTTACTCATTAATATGACACTCCACTTGGCGTTGTGGAGCACTCCATGAATTCACTTACCCGCTCCACTTCACTGAATGAATTGGAGCTACTTCGCCCATCTCTACATAGGAGTAGGAATGCATACACCAAGTAAGCCACAGCTTACAAGTTGACTGGACAGTTGGGCAGCATTCTGAACCCTACCTGTTGATCTGGATTACTCCTACTGTCTGCTAGCCAGCCACCATACTGCTGTTATAATATAATCGCTGCACTTTGAAATTAAATAATGTTTTATGCTTAAAACTAAGTTCTGTTGTATTTTTCCTTCTTATAATGTAGGTCCTGAAGTACTGTACAATATGAGGTGTATAATGGTTTTGTGTAACAAATATGGGCATGTCTACAATGCAGGGAGGGGAACGACAACATAGCATCAAAGGGCTCTGGCTTACAAATGTTATTTTCCTAGCTATACCACTGCAAATGACCCACACCTTTCCTGTTGTCTACACCCTTGCCATTTTCAGAAAGGTAAGTATTTCCTTAATACATATGTTCTCCATGTGTGATGTAAATCTGACTTAATGTGCCTGCAAAATCACTTCAGAGTAAAAGGTACACAGTTTACTGCAATTGGCAGCTATATCTCTGAATATACTGCACTGATCATTAATCAGTTTGGAAGGCACAGAGAAACTGCCACACACATTGGTTGCTTGCTAAATGTCATGTGCCCAATTCTCAAAGCTCCGAGCATGGTGCAAGTGGCCTGCACCACAAAGAATGGTGCAAAATGCTACTTGCACCAAAAGACATGCTGGGAGTGATTCACAACAACTGCAGGCAGCATGCACCAAAGGGTGCTTGCACCTTCCATGTGCCACAAATGGGCTGCACCATGGCACTAGGGGGGCATGTGACAAACACGCTGCCAAATCCAATAAATCAGGATTCTCAAAACCCTCCCAGAGGGAAAATTCTAAGAGTACTTGTAGACCAGCAAAGGCTGGTCTAAGGATACTTAGAATCTCACCCTCTGGGAGGGTTTGACCACTTGCCCCACTATCAGAGCCCCCTTCGCCATATGCCACACACCCCTCCCCAGCCCTGATCTGCCCATAAATTAAAAAGTTAAATAAAATAATTCCCTCATGATCTAGCAGACCCCACCCCACCCCGACGTACTTGAAAATTAACATGTTATGAAAATTCATTACCTGGTGATCCAGCGGACCCCCCCAGTCCCAATCTGCTCGAAAAGTATAGTAAGAGAATCATTCCATGGTGATCTAGTGGAACCCCAACCCCCTGCTCCTCCTGTTGCAAACCCCTAGGCAGTGACCAGCACAGCCCTCCTCTCACCACCACAGCTGGTTGCTGACTGTGCTGTTACTGAGTGCATATTGTATACAGTACACACTCAGTGACAGCTCAGTCAATGGCTGGCCATGGTGGTGAGAGGAGGACTGTGTTGGTCGCTGGCTCGGGATTTGGGCTGGGGGGAAGCAGGGTGGCAGGCTCTACCTGCCAGGGTGGGGGTCCACTAGATCACCAGGGAATGATTTTCTGACATTTTAATTTTGGGGGCAGATCTGGGCTGAGGGGGTCCCCTAGATCAGCAGGGAATTAATTTTTGTAACATGTTAATGTTCGGGCAGATTGGGGTGGGGGGTCTGCTAGACAACCAGAAAATGATTTCCTAATATTATAATTATTAGGCAGACCTGGGCTGAGGGTCCACTAGATCACTAAGGAATGAATGAATTTTCATAACATGTTAATATTTGGGCAGATAGGGATTGGAGGGCAGGAGTTCTCTAGATCACGAGGGAATGATTTTTCATAACAAAGTAATACCTAGGCAGATCAGGGCTGGGGAGGTACTGCTAGCCACCAGGGACATGCTAGATTGGTGCACAGCCACCACACAGCTTCCAGAAAACCCTCCAGATGCACTGTCTGCTTGGCACACAGCCATGGTTGCCCCATAGCTGAGGGACTTTGCTGTGGGAACCCTGCCCAATAGAGAATCAGTTGCTGGATCCCTGCAGCACTGGACTTTTAAGCAAGTTGCCTTTTGCAACAGCTTGCGTAAATCTAAGGACCCTTTGCGAATCAAGCCCCATGTTTTTAGGTCCTACCATGGTCACATAATAAGCAGTCGCATTGCTAGTATGAGATATTGTATGGGGCTTGGGCCCCAAAACATTAGGCTGGGGATCTGGGGGCCACCTAGGCCCCATAAGCTGTTGAAATTTTGGTGTTCTCTGGTGCAAAATAACACATTTCTGGTACCTTTTGTTTTTTTCCAACATAGTAGCTGCTGTCCTCATTCCTTCCCCAAGCACACACAACACCATAACCATTTTTATAGACTCTGCTGTACACAGAGTGAGACTGGCTCACCCAGCTACCTAGAAATTTCCAAGTGGACCCCCCCCCCATTTTGGGTACCTGACCATCTTCTGAATTTTGCATCTGTCATGTATTTTGTTGGGGTTGTCTGGGCACTGTAAGTAAATGTAAGATGCAAACATAGAGCTAATGTATTAAATGTAAGTGGAATACTGATAAGAATGTGTCAGTCTGAGCCCATCTTTAGTGATTTTCCAGGTGAACCCCCTATACCTCAGTCCAGCCCTGACTGTACAGCATTATTTGAGCACTACACAGGGATACTAATAATAAGAAATCATCATGCTGGTTGCTGCTAGCTTTTAGACAGTGTCTGCTTCACTTTACCGCACAGTGTAGTCCTACACAATAACTGCTGCCCTCATTTTTTTCCTTGATGCAAAAAAAACTTAAAACATTTAAAAATGAATAAAGTCGACTTCCGGTGACATAGTAGGTGGGAATGGCCACTAAACATTTTGCTCTGGCTCTCCAGCAGATTAAAATATAGAGAATCCAGTGATTTATGGTGGCATCCTTCGCTTTTGCTTTGTGTCGTCGGTGCAAGAAGTGACTTGTAATGGTCCGCACGAAGAAGAGAGGCTCATTGATCACCAAAATTGCATCTGTAAACTCGCAAGGCAGACAGATGGCAGGCCTCAGCCCAGCTCCCTCACGCTCTTCAGTGCTCTCAGCATAGGGAGCCGAAGATTCGTGCTCCGATTCCGGTTCCACCAGCACTAGAGCCGAATCGAGGAAAATAATTAAGCTACTACTTAAAATAGACGCTAAGGTCTCGGACATTCAGAGGGATTTCAAAAAACTGGAATCTAGAACTACCACAGTAGAACAGCACCTGGAGGGGCTGCAAGCCGAACATATGGCCTATGGACGATTGTTGGCATTTCTATATGGTAGAGAGAAGGCCCTGACAGTGAAAGCCGAAGATGCTGAGGCGCGCTCTAGGCACAACAATATAAGGGTGGTTGGAATACCTGAGGGGGCTGAGCAAGCTGACATGGTGGCTTTTATGGACTGTTGGCTGAAAACAGAGCTGCAAATAGAGGAAGACACCCCATTAGAGGTCGAAAGGGCACACAGGGCCCTCGCCCCAAAGCCCAAGCAGGGCATCCCTCCCAGAGCTAATATAATTCAATTTTTGAGGTATCCGACAAAAGACACGATCCTTCGTTTGGCATGGGCTAAGAGGGATGTGAATTTCGATGGCACAAAGGAGTTTGTGGATCAAGACTTTTCCCCCGCCCTGGCCCAGCGTCAGAGAAAGGTGCTCATGGTGGTGAAACAGCTGAGAGAGAAAGGCTTGAGGGCCCAACTACGTTACCCCGCCAGACTGTAGATAGAATTGCCTGATGGCCCTAAAATCTATGATTCCTTACTAATGGCGCAAGATTTTTTGGCCTCGAAAAACATTCAGGTCCCAGATATAAAGAAAGAGATTGCAGAGAAGGAGATCGAGCAGCTTCTTTGGGCAGTGGCTCCGGGCTTGAAGATCACTAATCGACCTAATTTCAGAGTGGATTCTGTTCTACCCTTACACACAGATCTAACCAAATGGATTGCTAAAGGGAAACATCCTGAGAAGATCACTTGAACTGTAGCGGACTGCTTACTGCTTGTTTTCTGCTACCTAGGGACAAATTGACTAATTGGCATTTATTTTTTTGCTGTATATCAAAATCCTGAATTGTTTTATTTGCATCTTGAACATAGCACCTTTAGAGCTTACTATAATGGTGCACAAGGGGTTTACCTGGTAGCCCTTTGTTCCTTTTTTTGTGTCCAGCGATTGCTTTGGTCCTGGTTGAGGTGGAATTGGGGGGGGATCCTCTCCTCCTTCCGAGGGAAGCTGGTTCCTGCTGGTGCAGTGTAGGGATGGGGGGTGGTCCCTTTACTCTGGGTATCACGTTCAGTGGGGCCTTTTTTTTAATGTGGCACTTTCCTGAAGTCCAGTCCTGGGTTGGGTTCCCCTGCCCCTTCGAAGCCTCTTCAGGTCCCCTTCCCTTCCCTCTTTGTGGGGTCTTAATGAGCACAATTTGAATATTAGTACCAAGGGCAGCTCATTATTCCTAATAATAAGTCAAGTACATCTAGTCCAATGGATTTGGGTTTTTGTGTTAACCCATTACCTCGAGATGAATGGTTACGGCTGGACTCCATTCGTTAATGGTTAAAGGGGATGGGGGGGAAGGGCAAGAGAAAGTGGAAAAAGGGTTAGATTTTGTTTCAGGATTTTTCATTGTCGTTCCCCCTCCGGGTGGAGAGTGGGGTAGGGGTCACTCTCTTGCGACTTAATTAATTGCCCCAGATCTCCAGCTAAGATGGAACTTACGAGGTATACATAGGAACAAGTTGCACCAGGCCCCTGCTAATAAACTAGTGCCATCATGGGGAAAGGATTACACAATCTGTTTATTTTCATTCAGCCCTTTCTTTTTCTTTTTAAGGGCGAGGCCCCACAAGTGGTTTCCCTTTTTTTTTGTGTGTAGACCAGGGGGTTGTGTCCCTTTTGAGATCCCACCCATTTCACCTGGATGGATCTTATACTGGTGTACGCCCCCCTCCGTTTAAGTGAGGGTCAGCCTCGTTCCTCCCCCCCCCTTTTTTTTCTCCTTTTTCATAGTTTGAGATGCACTGGATTCTCTTTTAAGGAGGTGTGTTTGTTATGGGTTAAGGTTGGAGACCAGAAGAGAGTTTGTATTTCCCAGCCCTTCCCGGAAGTTTTTTTTCCTTAAGAAATCCATCAGAGGGCTTAGGCTAGTGACTCTCCAGGTTTCTGGGGAGCCCTCCAATCTTTTCACTCCTAGTGGAGTGTGGTTCCCTCTAGGAGGTGTAACATATCTCTCCCCCATCTCTCATCGAAGCGCCCACCGAGCTGAGCATCACCAGCTCGGTTGTACACTTTGGGCGTTACATTAGATACTAGCAACGACTTCTTGTCGTTGCACTCCCTTGGTGTAGGCAGGTCCAGCGTGTTTTGTGCAGGGTTTGCAACTTCTTTTTCTTTTTTATTATTCACTGTGTTCTACAATGGTTGCTCCTTTCCACTCTTTCTTTCTTCTCGGTGTTTACTTGCTTTTGGGAGAGTGCCTTTCTGCACGATCATGCATTAAGATCTCGCAATTTGATGCAGGGAGTATAATTATTGTTGAAGTTTTGTATGGACAAATAACATGGCTGACTTGACAATTTGTTCACTTAATGTTAAAGGAATTAACAATGCTGTTAAACGTGCAAAGATATTAGCTGAATTTAAAAGGGAAAAATGTGATATTGCCTGTCTTCAGGAGACCAGGTTGACCCTGGGAGAGCATATGAAATTGCGTAGGGATTGGGTGAGTACAGTATGCTCTGACGAGCACCCCCAATCCAAAAAGGGGGGAGTAGCTATCCTTTTTCACAGGGGCCTTCCATATCAGATTCAATCTGTAACTAAATCAGGTTCGGGACACCAACTGACGGTCTCCAGCATTTATAAGGGTCGGTCAATTCATTTGATTGGAATTTATGCCCCCACCCCACCCTCAGGTGAGTTTTTTTCATTCTCTGTTCAACTCATTGGCTAGCCTACCTCCCAGACAAATTATCTTAATGGGTGATTGGAATTGTGTTGAGGACACTAGTTCGGACAGAAGCTCAACCAAAATCCTAGGTTCTAGGGCCTGCTCTCGGTTACTTCATAACTTGCTTGCAGAGGCGGGATTCATTGACCAGTTGAGGCAGTTCAATCTCCTGGTGAAAGATTTCACCTTTTTCTCTCTGGCTTCCAATATGTATTCCAGACTGGACAGATTTTACACTCAGAGAAATGTTTTGCATTCATTTATTCATTGGACATATCTATCCTCCTGATTACGATCTCTGACCATGCTATGGTCAGGGCACGACTTCGGTGGGACACAGCAGAGGGGGGCGGTCTTTGGAGATTTGACCTGGGATTACTGAACGATAAACTATATATATAGAATCCACTAAAAGGGTTATTCAGTGTTATTTGAGAGAGAATACAGAAGCGCTTTCCAGACCCAAGTTTCTGTGGTACGCCTTAAAGGCAGTGGTAAGAGGGCACACAATAGCATTTTCTTCTCATAAGTATAAGTTATATCGGGCTCATGTTCAGGAAACCCTTGCCTCTATTGTTGACCTGGAGGCTGCACATAAATGCATGGGGTCTATCTGTACACTTAAAAAGTTAAGGGAGGCAAGAGAATTATATAACTCTTTATTACACAGAAGGGTAGTGAATTCCCTTAGATACATTGGGCAGCGTTATTATGAGAGGGGAGAGAGGGCAGGCAAAATGCTTGCCCTTAGGCTTCGCAAGCAGGCGGCTGATAGATACGTGCCTAAGGTCAGCTCTGATCCGCCTAATCGTCTTATAAGACTCTCCCAGGTGATATTGCACAGGAATTCGCAGAATTCTATAGACATCTTTATACTAAGGAAGAAACACCAGAACATGTGGAGAAAATTTCAAATTTTTTACAAGGTCTGGAGCTACCGGTCCTGTCAGGTATTCAGAGGGACTCACTGGCATCTCCTTTTACAGACGGTGAAGTGGCAGCGGCCATCAAGTCACTTTGCTCTGGCAGGGCCCCCAGCCCAGATGGGTTCACCTCAGAATTTTATAAAGGGTTAACCCTGCTGCTCACCAGAGTCTGCAACGTGGTGCAGGAGCTGGGGGCTTTGCCAGACACATGGGGTGAAGCCCTTATTTCAGTGTTGCCCAAGCCAGGGAAAGATCATACATCTTGTGTTGGGTACCAACCTATTTCATTGCTCAACCGAGATGCTAAAATCTTCGCTAAGATTATCACCGTACGTTTACAGAAGGTGGTTCCCGTCTTAGTTCACTCGGATCAAACGGGATTCATTCCTGGGAGACACATTCAAGACAACATCAGATTGTTGCTAAATGTTATTTCCGCAGCCCCGCTCCCTATTGATTCCCTACTTTCAGCAGTACTATCTTTAGATGCTGAAAAAGCATTCGATCGCTTAAATTGGCAATACTTAGATTTGGTCTTGGGGGGCTTTGAGTTTGGTGAAAAATTCCGGACTTGGATAACCAACCTTTACTCCAGTCCCAGAGCTAAGGTCAGGGTGAACGGAACAATCTCCACTCAATTTGGGATTGAGCGAGGCACTAGTCAGGGCTGTCCTCTCTCCCCTCTTCTATTTGCCCTTAGTTTGGAACCTCTGGCAGCATTTATTCACCAGACAGAAATCTTCCGAGGTCTCCGGGTTAGGGGGGTGGAGGTTAAGATTTTATTATATGTGGACGATACATTGTTATATATAAATCAGATCCTGTAAATGCAGTTCCCAAGATTTTCAGCTTCCTCTCTGAATTCAAAGCTTTTTCTGGTTACAAGGTCAATTCGGACAAATCTGAGTTATTCCCTCTGGGTGGTCCCCTGAATCAGCCCCTACCACATGTGTAGCAAATTAAGTGGTGTAAGTCAGGGTTCAGATACCTAGGAGTATGGGTCCCCAGGGATTACAAGGCTCTATATTCTACAAATCATTTAAGGGTATTTCAGGAGATTAGGGAGGACTGTAATAGATGGAGGGAGCTCCCCTTATCCATTTCTGGCAGGGGTGAATCCATCCACATGAATATTCTCCCTCGCCTGTTGTTCATAATGGGTGCCATCCCCCTCAGACCTCCGAGGAATTTTTGGCATGACCTGAACTCTACCCTCTCTAAATTTCTGTGGTTCATAGGTATCATAGGTAGTTACAGAGCAAAAAAGACTTTCCTCCATTGTGCTCCCTGATTATTTTAATTTAGATACCCCCCTAATTTATTAGTTATACAATACTTATCTAGTTTCCTCTTAAACTCCACTGTAGTCTTACTAGTGGCTACCTCCTCAGGTAGGTTATTCCATACTGGAATAACTCTAACACTAAACCAGTGTCCCCTTTTCGTGGTCTTAAAATTTTGCCCCTTGAGTTGCCATGAATGTGACCTAGTGTCATATCGCTGTTCTCTCAATGTAAGTCCTAATTTAACCATTAGATTTGAATTTTTAAGTGCATTATACACCATGCACACGTCCCCTCTCATGCGCCTATACTCCAATGTAAACATCCTCAAGTAGTCCAATCTATCCTCATAGTCCCAGTCTCTTATATCCGCTACTAACCTAGTAGCCCTCCTCTGAACCCTCTCCAATCGTCCTACATCCAACCTATAACCGGGTGACCAGAACTGTGCACAGTACTCCAGCTGCGGCCTCACTTAGTGCACTGAAGAGAGGCACAATCACCTCTCCTTCTACTTTATATGTTTCTTGATGTTTATAAGAGTTCCATTAGCAGATTTTATAACCTGACTGCAGTGCTGGTGGAATTTAAAGTCGCTTGTCACTTTCATTCCCAGATCTCGCTCCTCCACTACTTTACACAATTTATGTCCATTTAACCAATAGTCAGCTTGGTTGTTATTTCTCCCAAAATGCATTACCACGCACTTATCTGAGTTAAAGGACAACTTCTTATCCCTTGCCCAGTTTTCCAATTTGAGCAAGGCATTTTGCAACTTTGCCACGTCCTCATTATTTCTGATACTAGTGCCAAGTCTAGTATCTTCTGCAAATTTGATTTCCCAGACATCCTTTCCTCCAGATAGTGAGTGTATGTAGATGTTAAACAAGCAGGGCCCCAGAACAGATCCCTTGGGGACTCAACTCTCCACTCCCAACCAATCTGAGTAAACTCCCTTTGAACAAACCCTCTGCTTTCTGTCACTCAGCCATGCCTTCACCCAATTTGTAATATAACCTGGTATTTTATGTTCAATCAGAGCATCAATCAATTCACCAAGTGGGACCTTGTCAAACACCTTCGAAAATTCCAGGAACACCACATCCACAGAAATACCCTCATCCAATGCCTTGCTCACATGCTCATAAAACTCCAATAAATTTGTCTGGCATGATAACCCCTTTTTAAAACCATGCTGAGCATCATCGCGATCCCCCACTGTATTCTGAAACTCCTCTATTTGTTCCTTTACAATAGATTCCCTCATTTTCCCCAGTACAGCAGTCAAGCTAACAGGCCTATAGTTGCCCACCTCCTGTCTAGATCCCTTTTTATAAATAGGGACTACATTTGCCTTTTGCCAAACCTCAATCACTTCTCCGTTATCCAAGGATCTCTGAAACAGTGCTGTTACAGGTTCTGCCAACTCTGTTGCCAATTCTGTAAGGACCCTAGGATGAATTCCATCTGGTCCTTGAGATTTGTTCGGGTCCAGGTGTTTTAGTCTATTCTCGATATCATTTTTATTTAAAACAATTTTATAACCATTTATATTCAGATGTTCTCTCTTATTATTTGACTTATTATTAAAAACTGATGAGAAAAAAGTTTTGGGTAGTTGGGTAGAAAGCCACGGGTGAGATGGAAGATCATGGTGGCCCTTAAGGAGAGAGGGGGCTTTGGGGTACCTGATGTCCAAAAATATTTCTGGGCATCTCAGTTGCAGCCACTGATGACAATGGTTCAGGAGTCCCCACCGAAGTGGGTTCAGATTGAGGTGACTGACTCTCCCCTGGGAAATGTCTCGGAACTTATTTTTCTGGACACTCCGAGACTGCGCCTGCTTGATTTTAGGAATCCTCTCACTAGGGTGATTTCTCAGGTTTGGAGGGACATGAACTCAAAACTAGGTAATATTTTAAACCTCAACAAACACAACTATACTAAGCTGCTGAGATTTTGGCCCACTCGAGTGGGATACGGGTTTTCTGTGATGGGCTAGACTGGGGCTGATTAATCTGGGCCAGCTTTTTGATCAGAATTTAGTAAAATCATTCCAGCAGTTAAAGGCCGAATTCAACCTCCAACATACGGATTTCTTTCGATACCTCCAGTTAAGACATTATGTTCACTTAAATGAAAAGGAACTTGACTTAGGTATAGAATTTTTAAACAACCCAGTGCATGCTACCCTTTCATCTTTGATTAATTCCACAAATCAAAAAAAAAACTGATCTCCAGATTAGTACAGGGGATGAATTGTGTGGAGGGTGACTGCCTGGCCCTGGTTAAGGACAAGTGGCATAGTGATTTAGGCATGGCCCTGTCAAAATCTGACTGGATCTCCATCTGGAAAGCTATTCACAACACTACCTCATCCCTCTTCTGGCAAGAATTTAGGTGGAAGTTAGTAGTAGATTCTTTAGGGTTCCTATGGTGACGAAACACTATGGGTTACACCACTCTGATCTGTGCTGGAGAAATTGTCAGTTGGTGGGCACATATTTTCATATATTTTGGGAATGCAAAATCATACAGGAATTCTGGAGGGAAGTAAAGGATATTTTGGAAAGGATTTTTGAAACGCTACTGCCGGAGCCCCCTCAGTACTGGATATTGGGATTACCTCCCCCTCCTCTGGCTTCCAGGTCTTCCCATTATCTGTTTGGAATTTTGGTGGCAGCAGCCTTCAAGGCTATCAATTTGTCTTGGCTTACCCCAGATAAGCCTACTACCTCTACATGGTATGAAATCTGCACCAAGATCTTAGATATGGAATATCTGACAGCCAAGCCGAGATTATCCATAGACAGATTTAGAGGAAGATGGCTACCATTTTTGCATTTCATGGCCTCCAGGGAGGGGAAACCTGTATTAGAACTACTTGCCAGATATGCTTGAGAGGACCCTCCTGGTTCGGTCTGAAGGTTCCACATGGGAATAGAGGCCAGGAGGTCTTCTTTTGTCTAGGTAATTGTCTTGCCTCTCTATGAATTTTTGTGACACTTCCCTTTTTATGAAATACTTAGTATATAAATGCCCAATTAGGGTGATGTTGTATGTTGGGGCATATAGTGGCAGTTAAGAGGATTTTAATATATGGTACAGGTAATAAGTTGTGGAATGCTCCTACAGTATTTAGTGTTTCCCTTCCTTTTCTCCTCTCTTCTTTTATTTATGAAGGCACTCCCGGTAGTCTCATCTCTCCCTTTTCTCTCACTCTTGCTTTTCTTTTCCTTTCTTGTTCTTCTTCTCTTTCCCTTGTCTTTGTTTTTAGTGTGTGTAAATGAGTAGAAATGGACTTTCTAGTAGTCTGGTAATATTCATGTTTCTGTGATATAAAAAGTTCTCCAATAAATTTCAATTTAAAAAAAAAATGGATAAAGTCAAGTAGAGATGGAAATGTTTCTCAGCATGTGAAAGTGGAAGATAACGGAGTCTTACTGTTGCAAAAGGTAAGGTTAGACTTTTGCCAAATGCAGCCGCAGTGCTGCTTTAGGATGAAAAGTGAAAGGAATAGGTTAAGTACTGTACTGTAACTGCTAATGATCTTAATGGACATATTTTACACCTCCTATGGCTAGGCTGACTGCTTTTGCAATGGGCTATACTGACAACAAAACTTGTTTGTAACCTAGAGACATGAGTACCACCACAACTAAAAAGTTGGGGAGACATGGATTTACTAAGCTTTTCATGCAAATGCAGTTGCCACTGGTTATTTTGCATGGCATTAAAAGTTAAGGGGAACTGGTTCACCTTATACCCCCCAGTGGTTGTGCATGTGCCTAAACTTTCAGCTGAAACAACAAATTATATGACAAAATCTGTTTTAAGAATATGTAAGCACTGAAAATGGCTCAGAAACCTGACTCTGTCTGAGCAAAACAGGATCACTGGCTAGGAACCCTGAAAACCAGATTATAAAACCTGACAGGTGGCAACCCTAAATTAAGCATTGAACCAGTGGCTGAGATTACTAGACAAACAAATCTGGTTGAAGGGGTAAAACTAGGGAGAGGGGACACAAGGAATATATGTGTGCCAATGAAACACTGGTATGTCTAGGAAACCTGCAGAAATCCTTGAGACACCAGCAGGCACTATTGGAAGCATATGGTAATGCTTCTTACTTAAAGTTAACAAGCCCCTCTGTCACTGATTCATTTACCCAAAGCATAAAACAAAAATTAAATTATGAGATCCTATTTCTTAATGGAAAATTAGATAGAGAATTAAGAAAGCGTATACCTTAATGGTGGGCATCTAAGGGTATTAGGTGTCTAGGAGAGTACATTTTGAGTGAAAGAACAGAATTATATAACCTTATTTTTTATACTCTTATGATGGTGATCCAAACTGACCAAGCTAGAACTGCTCCCACTTTATTCAGGAAAATGGAAATTCTACAAATAAATGTACTGACCTCGGGCCCAATATTCAGAACTTAACCACGGGGTAAAACTAGCACTGTCCAGGATGCTAAAATAGCCCAGAACCATTTGCATGCTATATTCAAAGAAATAGCCCAGGGGCTAAATCAGCTGAATATAGTATGCAAACGAAAGGCTGGGAGTGCAGTGCAAAAATAACCCGGCAAATAAGACAGCTCTAAATATAGCAACTGAGCACTGCATACTGCAACAGTAGCCCAGTGCACACAGAGGTGGAGTAAGGCAGAGTTGCAGCAGGTGGCCAATGTGAATGATAGCACTGAAGTGGTGCACAACAACTGCAAACAACATTGCAGGCCAAATACTGCAGAACTGTGCTATGGTTTTGAGAGGCTTGCTGGGGGGCTAATTTATTTGCACAGTGCTAACACATTAACCCAGTGCAGAAACATTAGCCCAGGGCTAAATTTTGCTATACTCAAAACACCCGTGCAAATGAGCCTACTTAGGCAATCCGTGTGCAAACAGCCACGTTAGCATCTCATTATGGCCTGCTTTGCATGCATTACCATGAAGTTTGTCAGGCACTATTGCATGGAGCACACAGCTCCACCTGTATGTCAGACTGGAACTACAGGTCAGAAGCCACAGGCTGGGGGTGTGCACACAGTTGCACCTGTATGCCAGACCTGAGCAACAGTTTGGTAGCTATAGACCATGGGTGTCGGCGGGCATACTCAGTGTACTCTGCTGATAACAGTAAAATCTGGAAAATCCAGGGGCAACATGAATCCCAGGCCAGGGAAATGAACACAAACAGAGCCTGATGTACTTGAATAACTATTTTCCCCTCCTTGGATGCTTTAGTATGAATTTGTGGTTGCTCTCTGGAAGATGTGTGGGTGCTACACTTATAGGCCATGATTGCTTGAGTGCCCTGACCCAGTCTGCATGTACTACTGCTGGTGTGAATGGACTTTTGTAAGGTGGTCCAGTGCTCATCAACCCGAGCCCCTATATGTGTTATGATGTGATATATATATATATATAAAATACTGGTGCAATAACGCCAGTATATTAGGGCTGAGTGCAAACTTCTATGTTAAACCCAAAACTTTGAAGCTTAATTACGTTGAAATCATTCAACGAATTTGCACGAAATGTGACATGCATAATCTCCAGGGGTAGGCGCATGATGTGCAATATTTTGTGTGAATCTGTTTTGTGGTTTCTGAGATACAGAGTTTCATAAAATCCTAAATTTACCAGTTTTTTGAAGTTTCTTTGTCCACCTGTATCTCAGAAATGGTTTTAGGTAGTGCTCTGAAATATTCAGGGTACAAAGCCTTTGGGTCAGTGAGTCACATATGTGCCTTTTGAATGATGAAAAAATATTAATCGTTCAAAAGTTACTAAAGTATTTAATTTCCCATTATTTCCTATGGGAAATTTTATATGTCAAGCACGAAAGCAAGGGTGTTTTCGCAAATATGGGAATGAGTGAAAATAGGCATAGCTCATTTTTGCAAATACCACATTTTAAAAAATCAGAGAGCTGACTATTCAGCTATGATGGAGCAGAGGGCAGAACATTAGGATGGGATATGCAGGGTTCTTCGTTTGAGACCCCCACTCAGGATCCTGTTTCTATTCATTTGGTTCAAATTGCCGACATCGGGGTGCCCAATCCCCATGTCAGCATATATCCACCCTCCCTGCACTACTGTGGCACACTGGGAGCCCACTTAAGTGTGCTGAAATAAAAATTAATATTTATATAATATATATGCTTTGCCAACATCAGGGTGCCCAATCCCTGTGTCAGCATGTATCCCCCTCCCTCCACTACTGTGGTGCACTGGTAGCCCACCCCAGTGGTTACCGGGTGAAATCATCGTGGACACAATATCACCGCACATAACAAAGTACGCTACACATCCCTGACTACAATGTCAACATGTAACTCAATCGCCCACCCAAATCCCGTGGTCAGTGCACGGCATGAAACAGCAAGGTGCCACCGAGACCCCAGCCCACTGAATGGTGCCCTGGGCACCATACCTGCAGCCACCCACAATGTGTTTGCCGGTCCCCCCCAACTCGTCATGATGCAGTAGTCTATTTCTCTGATGTCTAGTGGCCCCTCCTTCACCACCCCATCAGGTAGCTGCCCACTCTCCACACCCCCCAACATAACCTGGCAATAGGTGGGTGGCCAGTACAGCCCTCCACACACTGCCATGGCTGTCTGCTCCACTGAATGAACTGCTGCTCATTCAGTACATTCAGTGGAGCAGCCAGCCACGGCGGTGTGTGAGGGCTGTGCTGGCCACCCACTACTGCTGGAGGTAGGTTGGGGTGCAGGGTGGGCAGTTATTCTGCTGGGGTGGTGAAAAATACCAGACACCAGGGACATAGACTACTGCATCACAATGAGTTGGGGGGGACCGGCAAACACATTGTGAGTAGTTGCAGGTACAGTGCCCGGGGCACCATTCGGTGGTCTGGGGTCTCGATGGCACCTTGCCGTTTTGTGCCATACACTGACCACAGGGTTTGGGTGGGTGATTAAGTTGCATGTTGACATTGTAGTCGGTGATGTGTAGCCTACTTTGTTATGTGCTGCGATATTGTGTCCATGATGATTTCATCCGGTTCCCCCCAGTGCGCCAAAATATAATTGAAATGTTTCAGACATCGGGATGCCCACCCCCAGTGTCGGGTACCCCCCCAAGCCCATGTACTGCAATGGCAGACATCAGGGTGCCTAATTCCTGTGTAAGCTTGTATCACCCCCACACTAAGGTGGCACTTTGGGAGCCCATCCAAGTGTGCTGAAATGTAATTCAAATGTTTCCGACACTGGGATGCCCACTCATGGTGTCAGCTGCCCCCCCAGCCCGTGTACTGCAATTGCTGACATTGAGGTACCCAATCCCCATATCAGCTTGTATCTCCCCACACACACACACACACATACACACACACACACACACACACACACACACACACACAAACACACACTAAGGTGGCACTCTGGGAGCCCACTCCAGTGTGCTGAAATGTAGTTTTTTTTTAATGACTTCTGAAATAAAGAAAACCATCCGACGTCTTTTTTTACCTGCAAAAAATGGTCCCTCATCATCTCCCCAGTTCCCCTCCCCATCCCCACCCTTGCACTAACACCACCTCCCTATAACCCCTTACCCCATACTTACTTCTGGAGGTCTGCGGTGTCATCTTCTCTGGACCGGGACACGTCTGCACTCTTCAAAGCTGAAAGGCAAACTGAAGAATCAAAGGTAAGCACTGTATAATGGCAGTCAATTGGGCTTTCAACTTATGTTGCTATCTCAACCATTTTTAGGAATTTTGGCCCCAAATTTTCAACATGTGGTTCTTGGAACCCCACCTCATGAACACTGTCATTTCGTTACTCAGTCCTGAAAAGTTATTTCACGGTAGCTGCACGCAATCACCTTTTGGGACTAATTAATGAAACAATAGTGCAACTGTTCTTGAGTTGGGGTCCCAAGAAGCCAATGTTGCAAATCTGATGAAAAAGTTCCAAAAAATGACTCCGTTATGAGCATGTGTTGTGCATTTTCTACACATGCTCGTAACTTCGCTAATTCTTAATATTTTCACTCCAGATTTTCAACATTGCCATTTTTTCACATCCCCTCATGAACAGTACAGCAGTAATTTCTCACATCTTGCCAGAAATGTGTTTTTGCACCTGTGGCAAAGGATGGTGCAGTCACAGTAAAAAATCATCTTGTGGGACAGATTAACAAAATGACAGTACCAGTGTTCAGGTGGTGGAGTCCCAAAAAGCCCATGTTGAAAATTTGGTGACAAAATTCTCAAAAATGGCAGTGTTACAAGCATACATTGTGCAGTTTCTACACAAGCACATACATTTATGTGACAATATTTTGACTCTAGATTTTCAACATGCCCATTTTTTCACACCACCTCATGAACTGTACAGCTATTATTTCTCAAATCCTGTACAAAATGTTTTTTTTTGCACCTATGGTGAAGAATGGCACAGAAGCTGTGCAAAATCACCTTTTGGGATTGATTAATGACAGCACAGTACCACTGTTCATATGGTGGGGTCACAAAAAGCCCATGTTGAAAATCTGGTGGAACAAAATCCTAAAAATGGCAGTTATGAGTGTTTGTTGAAATTTTTCTTCACATGTGCATAACTTTGGTAATTTTTAATATTTTCACTCCACATTTTCAACATAGCCATTTTGCATATCACCTCATAAATACTGGCCCTTAACAGGGATACAAATAAAGTATATGAAAAAGTAAGGAAATTCACTGCAAAAAACGTTGTTAATGCATCATTAGGGCTGAAGTCTAAAAAATAGGGAATTGAGATCTTAGGGTTCCTAAGCTTAAGACACCACCCCCACTCATAGCTTCCAACCCAAACACCCCACCTCCACCCTCACCTTCCAACCTTAAGGCCACATCTCCACCCTGCATGCAGGAATAGGTGAGAGGGGTATGTCTTGGGGTTGCAAACCCTAATGTTCTCCCCATTTCAACAGTTAATAACCTAACATGGGTACAGAATAAAAGAATAGGGTTCACATTAGGGTTCTCAATCCCAAGGCACACCCCTCACACCTTTTTCTGCATGCAAGGTAGAGGTGGGGCTTTAGAGGTGGAAGGTGAGGGTGGGGGTGGGGTGTTTGGGTTGGAACCTGAGGGTGGGGGTGAGGTCTTAGGCTTGGGAACCCTAAGATCTAATTTTCCTACTTTTTAGGCTTCAACCCTAATAGTGCAGTAACAAAGTTTTTTACAGTGAAAATATATATATATATATATATATATAGATATAGATATATATATATATAGATATATAGATATATTATGGCAGCACGGTAGTGCTACCATAGTTAGGGTTGAGGAGCCATTTACATGTTAAACTTAAAATTTTGCACCTTAATAACTTTGCAACTGTTCAACGGATTTGCCTGAAATTTGGAATACACGATCAAGAACCATAGATTTTGGGATCTGCCAACTTTTGTACTGTTCAAATATACAGCTGCGGAGGTATTAAGCATGATCTGCACACACATTTACACTTTTTTTGAATTCTTTGGTCGTCTCTAGAGGTCGCACGGTTTGCGCGACTGGTCCAAAATCTTCAGGGAATGTGAGGCAGCAGTCTCCGCTGTGCCTTTTGAAGACTTCGTGAAAAAATATTAAATGGTTCAAAAGTTATTCAAAAAAGAAGTTCCCATTATAAGTCAATGGGAAAAGTTAACAAAAAGTGCGAAAGTGTCATACATGCAGTTTTTAGTGTCGCAAATGACCCCAGTAGTGTCGTGAGTCAGCCATTTTTTATTCAGTTAGTGATCACAGAAATGCTTGGCATAAATTTGGGACCCTCTAGGGACACGATTCCTTTTGTGTTCACCTAGTCGGACCCTGAGAATGCTATTTTGGGGTTAAACACCCCAGAAATATGTTTTCCAAATTTATGGAAAAAGTAGTGTTGCAAAGTAGTGTTGCACTCACGACACTTTCGCAAAATTTGCGAAAGGTGTCACAAATTGTGACACTACTTTTCCAGACTATGGACAAAATGACAACACTTCTTTGCCACCCTGTTGCAAAAGAACGGTTTAGTCTTTTGAGCTGAAATTTAGACAGATGGCAACCAACATCGCACAGATGTGCCTTTCAGTAGTTTGGTGAAAAAATATTGCATGGCTCCCAAGTTACAAATCTCCAAAGTTGACACTTTTTCCCATAGACTAACATGGTGGCGTACACCGCACCTTTCGTGCTTGTATCTCGAAAACAGTGCAAGATACAGATTTTTCATCGTGACTTACATAGCCCTATGGGCTATAATGATATAATGATTTCTGTGAAATTTAAATTTTTTTTCTGCGTCATACAGTTGCTGAGATATTTGCAATTAAGTACTTCCAATGCTCATTTTAAGCTTCCATTCCCATTACAATGCATACATCCTTTATGCACACAGTGTTTCTCTATGCAGTTGTCCAGCAAAAACAGGGTATGCAGTTCTGTTACTGTTACACTTACTGTTTCAACTTGGGTTTATGTCCCCTTTTGCGTTACTGTTCCTGTGTACACCACTGTGTGTGTTACCCTTTGCGTTGTCATTTGAGCTTGCATTTCCCTAACTGTTACCATTTCCATTTCCACCTTGTGTTTGTGTTGCTGTTCCTGTTACTATGTCACAAAAGCCCCGTGCTCCCACCGCTGCATTACATTCACTATTTCTCGTCATCATTCTCAAAAAGAAGGGAAATTAGAGGCAGAAAACTCAGTTTAATGCATTAGTTAGGGTTGTTCCACAGCGTTAAAAGTGAGGAAATTCAGTGTTAGGGTTGAATGCCCCCTTGGACCCCCCAGTCCACCCCCCCAACCGGCACCTGGGTGCACATTGGAGTCATTGGTCCTAACTCTCACCCCATTCTCCTATACCTCTCTTTCTTCACACATGTGAAGATTTTGTGAAAAAATATTAAACGGTTCAAAAGTTATTCAAAAAACAAGTTCCCATTATAAGTCACTGGGAAAAGTTAAAAAGTTCGACAGTGTCGCAAATGCAGTTTTTACTTTTGAAATGGCCCTTTTACTGTCACAAATCTGCCATTTTGTTTTCAGTTGGTCATCAGAAAAATGCTTGGCATTTAAATTTGGGACCCTCTAGCAACCTAATTCTTTTTGTATTCACCTAGTCGGACCCTGAGGATGCTAGGCATGTCTTTATTTTGGGGTAAAACACCCCAGAAATATGTTTTTCAAATTTCTGGAAAAAGTACTTTCGCAAAGTACTTTCGCACTTGCGACAGTGTCAAATGAATTTGCGAAAGCTTTCGCAAAGTTCGACAGTAGTTTTCCAGGCTGTGTGAAAATGACAGCAATTCTTTGCCACCCTGCTGCAAAAGAACGGTTTGGTCTTTTGGGCTGAAATTTGGAGGGAACGCAGCCAACAGCTCACAGATGTGCCTTTCAGTGTTTTGGTGACAAAATATTACAGGGCAGCAAAGTTATGGCACTCCAAACATGACACTTTTTCCCATAGGATAACATTACGGCCTCCACCACATTACAGGAATCCTTTGCCGTCCTGCTGCAAAATAATGGTTTGGTCTTTTGGGCTGAAATTTGGAGAGAAGAAAGCCAACATTCAATAGATGTGCCTTTTACTGGTTTGGTGAAAAAATATTACAGGGGGTCAAAGTTATGGCACTCCAAACTTCTCTTTTTTTCCCATAGGATAACATTATGGCATTCGCCGTGCCTTTCAGGGCCCGTAGCCAGGAAAGTCATAAATCATATGACTTTAAAAAAAATGTTCTATGTTGTACGGTTCCTGAGATATAAGCAATTTACTATTCCAACTCCTCATTTTCTGCTCCAAGACTCATTGTTATGCACGCATTCTTTGTACTCACTGTCTTTCTCTATGCTGCTTTTGGGGAAAACTAGCCTGTGCGCTTACATTACTGTTACCCTTACCGCTTCTGCTTGCGGTTCCATAACCATTTCACTTACTGTTCCCATCTACGGCACCATGTGCGTTACCCTTTACGTTTACATTTGTGCTTGCATTTCCGTTATTTTAACCACTTCTGTCTACAGTACTGTTTATCTTTCTGTTTCGCTTTGCATCACCATGTGCATTACCATTTGCGTTTGTGGGCACTGTGTTACTATGTGACAAGACGTCACGTGGCGGGGGCATGGGGCCACCCGCCGGCGCAGTACATTCACTATTTCTCATTATACTTCTCAAAAAGAAGAGAAATTAGAGGCAAAAATCTCCATTTAATGCAGTAGTTAGGATTGTTCCACAGCAACAAAAGCGAGGAAATTTGGTGTTAGGGTTGAAAGCCCCCCTTGGACTCCCCCAGTCCACCCCCAACCAGCATTGGGGTGCGCGTTGTGGTTGTCAGTCCTAACTCTCACCCCATTCTCCTATACCTCTGCTTCTTCACACATCTGATGGGGTGAGAGTTAGGGCCGGCAACCCCAATGCTCACCCCGATGCCAGTTGGGGGTGTGGGCAGGGGGGGTACAAGGGGGGCTTTCAACCTTAACACTGAATTTCCTTGCTTTTGTCACTGTGGAACAACCCTAACTAATGCATTAAATGGAGTTTTTTGCCTCTAAAATATATATATGAATATATTTATATATATCTATATATTGGATGCATGATGGGCATGAGTGTGATATGGTAAATATTGTCACTCCTGCATAGTGAGCTCTGGATATCTCATGAGTGCTGAAGGCACGATTGAGATATCTAGAGCTCACGATGCAGGAGTGACAATATTTGCCATAGCACACTATCTGCCCATCATGTATTTGATATGTACAATAGGGCCAAGAGTTTTAAAAGTTTAGTTATGCTGTCTCGTGTTCTGTTCCTGTTTATATGTTTGCTCATTCTGTGTATAAGCTTTTCTAAATGGGATGGCAGTGTTATAAACTCTGGGACACACATGAGTGTGTTTTGCAATGCTAAATGAGTTAGTTTTAGGTAAGAGTGCGAAACAATTTTGTGAGGCTGTATTGTTTAGAAGTCTGGCTGCAGTGAAGCTGAAAGCATCACAGTAATTGTAATGAGCTGAGAGACAGCGTGTCAGAACAGCTGATACTGTTTTCAGTGGTAATTAAGTTAGCTGCAGGCAGAGTGCAGAGTGTTCTGTGAAATTGTGCTCTTTAGGATTCTGGCTGCAGTCAGGATGAAAGTATCACAGTAATTATAATGGGTGAGAATTAGAGTTTGTGGAACAAGTGAGAGTGTGTTTTAGTGGTAGTTGAGTTAGCTGCAGGCAATAGTTTAGACTGTTCTGTGATGCTGCGCTGTTTAGAATTCTGGCTGCAGTCACAGTAATGAGCTGGAAGTTGGTGGGGGGATAGGTGTGTTTTGTAATGCTCACTGAGTTAGCTGTAGGCAGCAGTGAGACCGCTGAAGTAGTTCCGCATTTGTGTCTATGGTAATAGCACAGGTGTTTCTTGCATGCTAAGGGGAAAGCTGCCTAGAGTGATGACCTTTTGTGACCTGTGTGTGTAAATAGCTGATATCATCACAGTAGAGCAGAGGATAAAAATATCACACTGCAGTGGATATACATATATATATATACACACACACAGTGGCTCAGATATTCAAAAGGGTTGCACCATGCACAACAGAGATGCGCCAGCGCAAGTCCGAAAATGCTCCATTCTGTGATATTCAGCAGGAGCCAGCTGCGCCCCCCCAAATTGCAATATGCAAGAACGCAATGGTAATGAATGCATGCGCAACCGTAGGGGGAGGAACCATGAATAAATGGTGCAGTGCGATATTCAACAACATGCGCCATGCGCAATAGGGGAGCAAGTGGAAGTTGTGCGATAGCGGAAATGATCCAAAATAAAAAGGAACAAGAGAGAGGTGCAAGAATGCTATAGGGAAGCCAGAGGTGGGAGCAAGGTGATAGCTACAGAAGAGAGGGAAGCAGTGAGTGGGACTGGAAAGGAGCAGGACAGGGAACACCCGGGAACAAAGAGCAACAGGACAGGAGTGGGGAGCCTGTGCCACTGTGCAGGATAGACAGGGGAAGTGCCACAGTGGACTGAGGGCAGTCGCAGTGGGTAGGACAGCCAAAGCTCGGAAGTGTACCTGGTGCAGGGGGAGTATCACAAAGGACAGTGGGGAGAATGGGATAACAGCTGCCGGGGGGTAACATAAGCCAGGGACATGGCCAATGCCACCTTTCAGATGGAGGTGGTAATGAGGGGCATGAGAAGACAGGCAGCAGGGGGGCACGGCCGTGGAAGGGCCCATCAGTGGTATGCCCCCAACAGGCGGTACCGAGCCCACACCAGCTTCGAGCACTACAGTGACACAGAGATTGTGGGTTGGTACCACCTGAACCAGGTGATCCTGAGGTGGCTATGTGAGCTGCACAGTGATGAGATGCAGGCACCCACATGACGGAGCCATGCTCTTTCAGTGGAGAAAAAGGTAACAGCTGTCATGTGCCTGCTCACCACGGGCACCTTCCAAAGACCAACAGGGGACATGACAGGCATAAGCCAGTCAGCCACGTCACGCCTACTCACACAATTCCTCAGCGCACTGCTGCCACATCCTATGGAGTACATCTGTTTTCCCAGCACACCAGCGGAGCGCACAGCACACATACCAGAGTTCCACAGGGTAGCACATATGCCTGGCGTGCTCTGGGCCATTGACTGCACCCATGTGGCCATCTGCACACCACCTGGCCTGTAAGGTGCCACGTACATCAACCGGAAGGGCTATGCCAGCATCAACTGCCAGGTGGTGTGCGATGCTAGGGGCCGCATAACCAATGTCTGTGCCACACACCCTGGGGGAGCACATGATGCCTTCATCTGGCACCAGTCTGCACTGTGTCACAGGTTCGAGAGTGGGGACATCCCCACTGGACACCTAATGGGTGAGTATGCAAATCATGCAGGATGACATGGATCTTGCGGGGGGGCATAGTCAGAGGTGCCATGGGTACTGGCCTTGATGGCCCATGGCAGGGCGACACTGATCACCAAACTAATGTCCACCTTCTACACACAGGTGACAGTGGCTATCCACTCTATCCCTGGCTGCTTACACAATACCAGTAGCCCACAACCCCATCACAGCAACGGTACAATGAGGCACATGCCACCCCATGCAATGTCATAAAGCAGGTGTTAGGGATCCTGAAGGCATGTTTCCATTGCCTGGACTTGTCTGGCAGTGCCCTACAGTACAGCCCCTCAAAGGCCTGTGGGCTATTCCTGGCCTGTTGCATCCTGCACAACATGGCCAACGACTGTGGGATAGCTGTAGAGGTTGAAGAGGGGGACAGCAATGGGGACGATGAGGACACCAGTGCAGATGGTGATGGGCAGCCCCCCCTGGGCGAAGGGACCCCCGACTGATCCGGGTGTCACAGCTGCATTGGAACACCATCACAGAGGAGCACTTCAACCAATCCAGGTAAGTCATGGGACCATATGCAACTACCAATGGCAAGGGCACAACCCACAAACTCACATGGACAAACCCCAGGGGTGCATGGCGGAAGGGAAATTGGCTGAGCATGGAACCGCACAAGGCTGTCAGGGATGGGCAAGGCCTAACATGGTACACAGTCATGCACACACACACACACACACACCCACAAGACATGCACAAGGGGTAGGTGACACGCCGACCCCGACCACCGTCCTTATCCACACACAGGTCCACAGATGATCATGCCCAGTGCCCGTCAATGTGTGTGTCTCAGATGCTGGGCACCATTGCACAGTGGAGGACAGTGCAATGCAGGCATCATCATGCACATGCCACAGCGGCCAGCATAACCGGGAGGATGTGCACATAGACCGTGTGTGTGCAGGGCTGGGCACCCCACCCCTGCATTGCGCATTGAACAACACACTGCACACAGGGCAGCATCAGACAGTAGCCATGGTGGGAGACAGGTCAGTCATGTGGCACAGTGCCATGGTCACCACAGATGCATGGGTGGCCCTGCTGAGACCTGCCAGCCATGACCGTCTGACCATTGGCCTCATGGGGTGGCACCGACGGTCCTCCAGGGGTGATGCTGCAGGAACGTGACCATGCTAGAGCAGGGGTCTGCAGCTCACCGAACATGCCTGCGCCATGCGTGCTCAGGATGCCCACAGCTGTACCCGGTGTCGACATGGAAGGTGTCGCATGACACCGGGAATGGGGGGTGGACATGTCACTGCACGGTGTCTGCGGTGCATGGGCAACAAACTGTGTTCCCAATGTGGCCATGACAGCTGTGAATGCACGTGTCTGCCTGTCAATGGCAGCAGTCACATCCTCCCACTGCCGGGCCATCTCTGCCAGGAGCAGAGCATGGTCTCTGCTGCGCCACTCCTCTGCCTGGCGCAGAACCGCACTGAGTGCATCCACCACCCTGACAAGCTGCAACTGCTGATCCACAGAAGCCTGTAGTAGTCAGCTGTGCTCATCAAAGAGGTCATCCGCCGGATCGGCATGACATCCCTCGTGGTGTTCCTGGCCCTGTTGGGCATCACCCCTTGATGATGGGCACTGCACACCAAAGCCATGCCGGGGAATGGCCACACACAGTGCACTGACACTGCCCCCCAACACTGTCCCCCCATTGCCATTGGTTGACTAGTGACACTGCCCCTCCGGCCGCCGCTCGCCAGGGCTCAACGGTGCCACCGCAGCAGCCGCAACAGCCCCACTGTCCTGGACACACACCAGTGCTGCCCCACTGGTGCAGACAGGAACAGGTTGGGACTGTGATGTCACACGGGCCACCACGGTGAACCACCCACAGCTATGCCCATGCTGATACCTGCTGTGGGGCCATCCTGCAGCCCACACGTATCACTATCCATGATGTGAGCTCCATCATCATCATCGGTGAAGGATCTGGCACCAGTCCGAGTCTCAGCATGCTGGCATCCATGGATGCTGTCACACTGGGACACGGGCACGGCCTCCTCTGCACCAGCTCCACCAACTTCAGTCTGGACAGCCAGGTGGGAACACTGTTGTCCTGACCCTCAGAAACCTGTGGAGGTGCATGGGTGCTCCTCTGTGTCCAGGGTGTCACCCTCAGTGGACGAACCCACCACCACTGACTCATGTAGACACTCAGGAGCTGTAAGGGAACACAGTAGCATTAATGTCTCTGCCCTACCCTGTGGCATTCCCCCCAACCCCCACACAGAGACAGATCAAGACCTACCATGCGGTGATGGGCTGCCAGCCATCTGAAAGCCACCACCTGGAATACCCTCTAGGGCACAACGCCACATGCTTCCAGCAACCCACTCTTCCTGTGGTGTCAGGCATGACACGGACAGCTGTCCACCACCAGTCACAGCCCGTGCTGCCCTGATGATAGCCACCTTATCTTTTATCCTCATCTTGTTTATGCCCACCTTCTTTTTGCACTCCTGCACGGACCGCTGGTGGCTGCCATGCTGGTTGACGGCACGTGCCACTTCATCCCATGCCGTAGCACAGGCCTGCAGTGTTCCCTGCTGTCCACTGAGCAGCGGTTCCTGGTCAAGGTAGGTCTCAAACAGGGCATCTGATTCTGCCCGGGTGAAGTTGGGCCTCCTCCATCTCCCACATCTCTGTTCCTCCTCCTCCTCCTCCACTTCATGTTTGGTCATTATTGATCCTGTGGGAATGACAGGTCTTACCTCTGAATGTGCAGTCACAGCATCTCCCACACACCACAGTCCACACTGGCAAACAGCATGCAACTCACCACAATAGACTGCAATACCAGACTATGGCTTCTGCAGCCCCATGTCGCATTTATATAGTGCAACGGCTGCAAATGAGGCGAGGCTCAATTTTAAGTGAATGCTAATGCAGTAGCTGCGCCATTGAATTGCTGGTGAGCTGATTTGCATATGCCAGCTGAATATCGTGCTGTTGTGCCTTGCGCAATTGTGTTAAATGTGCTCAGGCAGGGGCGCAGCTCTGTGACGTGTGCAGTAGACACCGAACGGCACATACTCGGGGTGCTGATGATGACATCTGCCATGCTGCTGATGTGCAGAACACAGGAGGCAGTGTAGGGCACGTCCACCACTGTGCCAGTGGTGCTAGTGCACTGTTCATATGTATAGCGCTCTTGCCCTGGGGTGCCATAGGCACCATGGTGCCACAGTGCAGTAGGCCACTACAGAAAGTGCCACACAGGCGCCCTACCATGCTACATGCGGTGAGTAACAATTGCGCTGTGGCAGTCAGTGCATGAGGGACCCTTGACTCTGTGCCCAACCTTTGCCCCTAGGCACCATGCGTCAGCGTGGGTGCACCACTATCATGCTGTTCAGTGACAGCACAATGGGGAATGGCAGCACAGTACCACGCAGCATCCACACATGGTGGACCTGTGCTAGGAAGCGCCATTTGGATTCTGACTCAGTGGAAGGATGGCAGGGAGATGGGCACCTATCTGCAGCCAGGTGGAACTGGCTAACCTTGTCTCATTAGTTGAGAGTGGGGAAGTGGGGGTTCAGTAGACCACCAGGTATTTGGGAGTTGCCAATTACAGGGGATCGGGGCTGGAATGATCCATGGGATCACTGGGGATAATTTCATAATTATTACTGGAGATTGGGGCTGGAGCTGTCAACAGGACTACAGGGGATAATTTCATATTTATAAATTGAGATTGGGACTGGAGGGGGGGCATTAGACTACCAGGGTGCATGACTGTTTGTTAGTACAACATGTGTTGGGTATCGGGCTGGGGGGCACTAGACTACCAGCGAACTTGTATATATTTGTAACTCCATATGTTGGGAATCGGGGAGGGCCACTAGACCACAAAGTTATGTTTACTGGGACATGTATTGTGGTGTTGGGGATCAGGGATAGGGGAGTGCCACTAGAACGGGATTGCCCAGAGTTAAGAGCACCTTTTCACAGGTGGTATTTCACGCCTTGCTATATCTGGTGCTAACGTCCATTGTGCGGCACTATTCTTTTGAATATGACAGTGCACCTGTATGCATGTTCCCACCCATCACTTGGTCCCGTGCATACATTAACCTTTAGTGCTGGTGCTCACACATTGTGCCGGTGCTGTTTGGTCCTTTGTATATTGTAGCCTGGTGCAATTGCAGCATAATTTTGGCACAAATGGTTTGTGCCTGGTGCAGAACTTTGTATATCTGGTCCTAAATTCCTTGTTTGATTTTGTCCCCCACCCCGAATACTGGGCACCAACTGAAAAAGCCAAGACAGATTTTTACTACATTTTTCTAGACTCATAGAAACCCCCTCACAAATGAGAACTGGCTATAACTTGCAAGCAACAGCCGCAGTCCTAAAATAATATTTGTGGAAGCCCAGCTAGGTATCCTTATTTCATGCATCTCCAGAGACAATACTGTGGGCTGGTGGGACATAGAAAACTCTGGCCAACTTCCTTACAAGTTACATGTGCAGACAACATCCAAGATAAACTACCAAGTGCTGAAACAAATAACATCTCTGGATGAAATTTTACCTGAGGATCTTGGCTGAGAAACTTAGAAAATTACATGTCAGCCTTACTATTGTGGCAGGCACTTATATTGATGCCTTCCTGAACATCCATGCTGCCAACATTGCTAGAGAATAAGAGATGGGGCAACAGAGGACTGGAGCTCTAAGGACAACTGTATCATTCAGAATACAAGAATGAAGCCTTCCCCAGAGCTCAAGGCAGAATTCCAACTTATGGGCAATTTTCATTACCTCCAAATTAGTACTTTCCTACTAAAGTGGTGACACGGGTTTCATTGGGCAACTGCCACAAACACATCTGCACTATATTACCCAGGCAGGTGTAGGACACGTAAGGGGAACACTACATATCCAGCATAATACTGATTATATAAACAGAGCAAGGTAATGCGGTAAAAGGAATACAGAATAAATGGGAAGACAAACTGCAGTTGAAGCTAATGGAGGCTCAATGAGAAAATATATGGGAGGAGAAACATAACACAGCTTCTGCCAATGCATGGAGAAAATTTTGATGGAAAATTATTAGGTTTTTTTCTTCTTCAGAACACCATCTATAACCAAACACGAATGAAACATTTATTGATCAGCACTGGAGAAACTGCGGGCAAATTAGCGACGACCTGCATGTTTTCTGGGAGTGTGCCTTTATACAGCCCTTTATCAAGCAAGTCAGCCGAGACGTTGTCAAGACTTAACTAACAGATTCTCTGAAAGCAGATAATGGATACTGGCAGGGATCCTATCTACCATGGGAGCTGTTTACCTGGGCAGTAACCTCCCCCCACACACAGCACCCCAACCATTTTAGAGACTCCATAACTTAGTTGGCACAAATATTTAATCCCCTCCCAAGTCCAAGCAGTCTAGCTGACTTACTGGTCCAGTGAGTAATGTCCATCATGATGTTGAGCCCCTGATTATTCTAGTGTCTGTTCTGAGCCAGGAGGGAGTCTGAGCTTGGCTCCTATCCTGATTGATGGTGATGTGACTTACTGTCGAGAGAGAGAATAGTCAACTTGGGAGGGAGAGTAGCACACAGTGAGCTGAGTGGTGAAAGATCAGAGTGCTGAGAGACAGAGAGAGAGAATGCTACCGTGTGACTCACTGCAGGTCAGAAGTCAGGCTGCTGCTGCCATGCTGCCAGCACGGGTTCTGCATTATAATTGTGGATGCAATGTTATTTAGGGATGGATCGTGATATAATATTTTTTAACCCTCCAGAGACTACAGTGCATGACGGGGAGAGGGCAAGCTAAGGTAATGAAGAATGGTTTGGAGAAATGGAAGTTTCAAGCAAAAATAATTGAAAAAATGTAAGGCTGTGTAGGACAAGGTTCGGGGCCCCAGACAAAACATTCAGGCCCTAGTGCCAAAGGTCCAGCCCCAACAGTGCTCCTACAAGTGCTCAAAAGTAAAGTTTTAACACAGAAGTGCTACTGAAACCTAACTATAGTAATGTTACCACAACCACTATAATGTGTGTTGCTCTTGTGCCCCCTAGGCTTCTACTCTGGCAGCTTCTCTACACTTGAAATCAAACTCTTCTGTTCAGGACATCACAATCATCTCCACAGCAGCAGAATGTAATGCTATGAACAGAATTGTGATGTGAAGCGTACATATACAGCCTGCGCAGATAGGGATGAAATCCCATTTTGATGCAAATGTCTTTAAAAATAAAGAAATAAGGTGAAAATTACAGAAAAATATGACATACAAGCTGAATTGAGTCTAATTTTTGCATTTTTCCAAAGTTGCCCCAATGGAGTCAGGGGCTCTTTCAGCATAATAATTTTTTTAATGGCTAAGTGCTAGCAATCTAGGCCCCAGACATGGAAAAGCAGTCCCATAGCAGTCCAAACATCTCATAAAATGACATATTTTTCTTTTCTCCCCCGTTTCGTAGTATCCCCTATCCTTACTATTTTAGCTGTATATCACAACTGCACCTTCATCATATGGGGGTGGCTCTCTTCAAGTATCTTGTCCCACTCTTTGAAATGGTCACTTGTGCTGCCATTTAGAGAAGTGTGTGACACCTTCCCCAACCAGACAGTGAATTAATCAGCTCTACTATGTATCTGTTTTCTACTGCATTGGGAAAGTAAGAGACCCAAGGCAAACCAAATACATGCATTTATCAGCGCTGAATGTTTGCTTGCAGTGTAACCAAGCTTTAAAGAGTCCCTGATGTTGTTGGGACAACTCTGAAAAACACAATATCTAGACGCAATTGAACTTATGTTTCACTTTTTTTTTGTAACTGTCACCCTTATTTGTTTATTACTAAGGACATCTGCATGTAAACAGAATCACTGCCCTATTTACTGTCTTCTTGTCTACTTATGCAGTCACATTTCTATTTATGACATCCAGATCTGCTTTACAGATGATTATGATATCATAAACAGGCCATTATGATTTCATGTGTAGACAAGCAGCCAATGCGATTTAAGTCCCTGGGACAGTAATTATGCTTTTTTGTCACTTCTTTCTGTAATAAAGAAAAAGGGTCAAGACGTGCACAAAATATAGTTCTGGCTGGATGGTACAGAGGGTAAAAGCACAGAACTATTAAGCAGTGGGTTGCAGGTTCAGCCCCTCTCATGGCCACACAAAATATTGTCTAAGGAGATCTGTGCTACAGTAAACTTGTAGCCAGGCCAGTACTGTGGAGGGCTGAGGTGCTGTGTGCCTCATCTCCCACCACACCAGTGACCAGTGCTCCAGAATGGACCAAGTTTGCTAGGAGGCTGGTTGGGAAAAGGAGGATTTAGCATCTGTCAATGGATCTCTTCCTTAGAGGTTGGGGGACAGTGTGTACTGGGGCTTAGTTGGCTGCCATCTAGTGAAGGGTAAGTGGCACAGCAGTGTCCACCAGAATTGAAAGTCAGAAGCAGGCATTGAAAGTGTGCACTGTCTTCACAGTCATCATGTGCACCACTGAATACCACTGGCTCTGACTTAAGGGGAATAACTGGCAGAAAAAAAAAATTTCTCTACAGGATGAATCTGCAACCCTAAAAGCACTGCACCACTACCATGCATGGCATCTATTCGCACAATGAGATAAGAAGTAGATGGGGTAAATCCTGGAGGTGGGGTGAAGGGATGGGAGTTCAACAGCAGAAGGGGATGATGGGGGGCAGGGGATAAAGACCATATAAAAAAGATTGCAAAAATATTTGAGCGACAGGGCGGCCCAGTGGCGCAGAGGGCTGAGGCATTGACGCCACACCTCGCTCACGCCCGGCGAGCCGGGTCGGAGAGCCGGACTCGGGTAGCTGGTGGGTCAGCGAGGGAGTTAGGCTTGGCGTCTGATGACAGCTCCGCCTACTCAGGGTGGGGATTTGGCCATATTCCGGCTCTTGTGTGACCCCGAGCGGAGGCTCGAGGAAGCACATGCCCGCATAGGGGATTGGTTGGACGGCCGCCAAGCAGATCAGACGTCGACGTACGCATCATGACGTCAGGGGGGAGTATCTGCTAAGGGGAGGGAGTAAACAGGGAAAATGGAAGCCTGCCTCATCCGGGAGAGCGGGGCCCTGGGGCGTGCCCGCGTTTCAAGCGCCCACTAGACAGTCCACGGGGCCGATGAAACTGTAAAGTTGAAGTGCCCCTACCTGCGTCCCGCCGGAAGGTAAACGCAGCTCCATGGGGGCCTGTGGACTGTGTGAGCTGGGTCGCAGGTAGTGGGATGTCCGAGGGACAACGCCGAAGGGTCGGAGGAGGCAGGCTAGAGGAGAATAAAATACAATTTCAAAAAAAATATTTGAACGACAAACTGAACTGTGTCTGACTCTTTCATTTTCTAAAGTTATCCAACTGGTACCCAGGGTTCTTTAAAGTGAAAATAAGCAATATATAATTTAAATTAACTATTGCTGGTGTTTTCTGTTTATTATTGACATGCTGTTAAAATATTTGTGGCTATTATATTTGTGTTCTGCATGCTGTTTTTGGTTTTCCCAGCTTTGTTTAGTGCTTCCAGATTGGTGCTTCCAGTCTGTAACTGGACACACACACACACACAGACACACACACACACACACACACATATGCACATACACATTGTGAAGTAGGGTTGGGTGGACTAATCTATCAAAAATCAGAACCCCCTACACCCTGGATCCAGTACTGTCCTGCATACTCAGATAGAAAAGGACTGCACATCTATGTGCACTGTGTCCAGGTGTGATGTGTCAAACTGTAGCCAAGCTCTGCCGACACTTCTCCCTTCTCCGCACACTACAAATAACAGCCAGCCACACTGGTCACATTTGGCCAACCATTTGGTCACATTCACTCCTCTGTGTGTTACTCTGATGTCATCCCTCCTCTCTCTGTGTCTCCGTAATCCACCCCCTCCTCCCCTTCATTCCCACCAGCTCAGTACCTACACACACTACTGGCATCTGCCACAAGGTGCAGAGTCTGCACTCTGCAGTGTCACTTGACCTCACCACAATACCCTATGCAAGCAAGGCTATAAAAACCAAAAGCAAAACATATTAACCCACTTACCATAGCTGTGTGAGAGAGTAATCAGAGACAGAAGGGAGGGTGACTGCAATTGGGAGAATGGAAGGAGCAGGCTAGCAAAACTCTAATTCTGTGTAGTATGTAATGAGTACACAACTACACATAAAAAAGAAAAATGTTTTTTATGCATATGTGGCTGTTCCGAGTGAGCATGGAAAAAAGGGACTTTCTCATTCCACAAAGCAGTTTCATAGCTGACTGTTGAATGGAGCAGAGGAGGAGAGGGGAGAGGGCAGTGGGGACCCTCAGGAGGGAGTTGGTTGCTGTGAAATGGATCTCCAGTCTCAGAAGAACAAAGGAACAAAAAAGTAGCACTGCTAAATAAATATTAAAATCTGATTCTCTAAGTTGCATTGGCAAGTTAAGAGGGCACTGGGGAGAGTGAGTGAGACCTCCAGAACTATAGGCAGGCAGACACCAGGCCAGGAAATGTTAAAGTATAGTGTGGCACACAAGAACTGCTGTGAGCATTGACAGCCACAAATAAGATTATTGCATTTCATCACATGAAAGTTACAACAAAACAAAATTAAATAAGTGCAGCGGAGTGGTGCATGACTTAACTAACTTCTTTAAAAAATGTGTGATGTGTTGAGGGACAAAAGGTATTTTCTGGAGCCAAGAAGGGGGTGAGGAGTAGGAAAACAAGTGAAAAGTCATCAGACTTTTTCTTTAAACTATATAGAACTCTGTACCTACTTACAGTATGGTTGTAAAGGACCACACAAGGGTAAACTACGGGACGGGCACCAAAATGCTAATTGACTGGGTACTAACTAGCCACCCTAACAGGCTGATTAGGGTTCAGGTGCAACAGTTGATATTAGTGACCACTCACCAGTACTGTGTGAATGATCAGCACAGACCCATAAATCAACACTTACAACCATCTACAGCAGAATCCTATGCAAGAACCTCATCAGTGACTTCAAGGAATATCTTGCTATAACTGACTGGACCCCTCTGGACAAGTGCAAGGAAATAAATCAGGCCCTTGATTACTTCACAAAACACTTCACAGTAGCCTGCAACAAATTTGACCCCTACAAGAGATGCAAAGTAAAAGGCCTCTCCTCAGATTGGATCACACCTTCCCTTCTTACCATTATGCAAACTCGGGATGACCTTTGGAGTAGAGCAAGAGCCACTGATGACCCCACTGATCTGAATAAATATAAAGAAGCCCAAAATAAATGCACTGGGGCCATTAGAGAAGAAAAGGCAGACTACTGCAAGGACCAGTTAGAGACAGCTACAGGAATGGCTAGAAATTCTGGGCAACTCTAAAAGAGTTAGTGGAGAAGGGCAATAAAGCCCCTCAAACCATGCTATCCACCCCCAGTGGTGTAATCACCTCCCCAGTAAACACAGCAGATGCATTCAACGTAGCATTCACCGGTCTAAGCTCAGTACTCCCAGCCAATCTGCCACACACACAAATAGCCACCAAATACAGTAAGAACTCCAGCCCTACCATCCCTAAGTTTTATTTAGGTATGTCAGTATAAGGGAAACCATCAAATATGTTAACCCTTAGGCTGCCAATGGAAGTCAAAAGTATAGGAATTTTGGACTGATATATCAGTCTGCGGCACAGCAAGGGTTAAGGGTGTTCTAGCTAAAACAGGGATTGGGAGCGATGGGGTCGATATGAAGTTATCTACCACTCTGAATGAATTGGCTTCCCCATTAACAAAATCTTCAACCTCTTGCTCAGACTATCCCAATTCCCCCAAGTCTGGAACAGTGCTATAGTAACACCTGTCTTCAAGAGCAGGGCCAACTGTAGCGTCACGAACTATAGACCTATGTTGATACTGTCACCCCTGTCCAAAGCACTTCAAAGGATGATGTCAGATCAGCTGATGGAGTATTTAAACAAATATAACCTAATGTGTTCTGAACAGCATGGATTTAGAAAGTGACATAACACAGTCACGGCTCTCACTTAGTACACCAACTCTATCCATGAGGCCCTAGATAAAGGTCTAGTAGTTGGAGCTATTTATGTAGATCTAACAAAAGCATTTGATCTCGTGGATCACACACTGCTGATTTCTAAACTACTCACACTTGGACTCTCTGAGGAAAACACATCATGGTTCAAATCCTACCTCTCTGATCATTCACAAAAAGTAAAAATCAATGGGGTTCTTTCGAGTGCATGGAATGTCGGCATTGGAGTCCCCCTTGGGTCAAACTTAGGCCCTCTCCTATTCGGTCTCTTTGTCAATGGCCTGCCTGAGGCATGCATAAGGTCAAAAGTGCTGTTATATGCAAACGATGCAGTGATCTACGGCAGCAATGTACTGCACCACAACCTTACACATGATCTCCAACACAGTTTTGAGGCCCCAGAATTATGGTTTAAGATCAATAAACTTGTTCTTAACTATAAAATATAAAAATAATGTTTTTTTCAGGAGTTCATCTTAAGAATAAGCAACCCCACTCCACATACACAGTGCACTGGGCACCACCTTTGAACAAAGTACAGTCCTTCAGGTAACTGGATATTACCCTAGACGACACCTTATCCTTTGCAGAACATGTTGACACCATTGTAAGGATTGGAAATAGGAAACTGGGCACACCCTTTAGACAGAAACTGAATCTAACTACTGATGCCAAATGTGTGGCAGTCTCCCGTTTTGTGATTTTACTCATTGAATACAGGCTCCCAATTTATGAGTCAGCCATGGACACAATCTTAGACAGAGTCAGGATGCTGTTCAGTAAAGCCTGCCATTTTGTATCTGTCTCTCACAAATTCACACATAGCTGTGAAAGATGTATCCCTCCTAGCTGCTCGGCTCTGCTATCAAACACCCTTATTTGCCAAAAAGGCTCTCACAAGCCTGATGCCACCCACCATTAACTTCCTCCTAGGACTTGTCTGCAGCCTGTACACCAAGTGAAGCGTGACCCATCAGGCCCAGCTACTCCCCAGTGCAAAACTATCTTGGGTCAGCGATCCTTCACTAATCATGCAGTCATGTGGTACAATGACCTCCCCGTCAGCATTGCCAGCCTCCCCAAGATCCTACAATTCAAGCAGGTGCCTCAGGACACATATCTTGCCCTGAATTCAGGCTGCCACTGCTCTGACCCGCATTGAGCTATATTTTCTCCCTCTTCTCTCCCCAACACCCACACCAACCCCCTCTCCCCCTTCCCCACTGAATAGGATTCCAGTGCGATCCATAAGGTTGCACTAGAGACTTAACCCTTGCCCTCAGTCAACCAGACTTGACTAAGCTGGTCACTTTATAACTGTGTTTCTACCCTGATAGACTTCATTCTACTAATATTACCACTTCCTCCCACCCTGAAAGTTACTTGTACTGACCTGTGTAAATACCTGAATGTTTACAAATGTGTTAATATTTCATTTCATACTGGTAATATATTGTTTGACATATTTGTAGCATCTATGACACAGGCTCTGCCGGAGCTAATAACTGTTTTTGTCTACTGTATTGTTCTCCATCTGATGTGGAAACTTCGCAAATGAGCAAGTTGTGCTCAAAGGTTGTTACCCAATAGTACAATAAATAAATAAATACTAGTCCTGCAAACATACAAAAAAAACTGCTGCTGGCCAGGGTGGGGTCCTACTTCTCTAATCATTGCTGCAAGCTCCCCGCTAAATAAAATCTGATTTGACTTGACCTCCCCTCAATCCTGACTGTGGCGGTCTAACACTACTGATCCTAGGAAAGGGGATCAGATTCAGTATACCCAGCTGAAATGATTGCGATTTTATTGTAATCTTTTATGAAGTTATATTGATCAATACCTGAAGTAACCACAAATCATTAGTTGGAGTCATCTGGATATTGGTCTGTTGGTTAAAGAGCATGATTAATCATGATCTATCAACTCCTGTGGTGATGGAGCTTGCAGTGCTTTATCAAGATTAATCATGATTTATGTATCTGGGCTGTCTGTTCCACTGTCGTGTTTAATCATGATTAATCACCTCCCCCTCACCTGGTACACACTGGGACCCTGGCTGTTAACCTCCCCTCTTCCTTCACCCTTGTGTCTCCCATCCTATGCTACCATGTCCCTCCCTTAAGGCCACTGTTTTGCCTTTGAAAAGCCTGTGTGTGTGTGTCCCTTCCATTTGGTGATGCTAGACCTCATTGTGCTGTGTTGGTGCCAGTGACACTGGTGGCAGAGGCACTGTAGGTCAGGCTCTGTGGTTTCTTTCAGTCAGTTAGTCCACCTCATATAGTGAAATTGATTAGTTCTCAAAAGAGTTCCCCTCCCCAACCTTCCACTGAGTATGCCTGTTGCCAACTCACAAAAGTTGCCCCCACAGCCCCCACTACCCAGTCAATGCCACCAAGTCTGGGAATGACTAATAATCCAATACTGGCCTGCAATTTGGGCCAATGGTTCATAAACAAAACAAAACCTTTTCTCATGTGATATACTTAAGCAATAACGACCGAGAAGCCGCTCATTTTCAAAGGATTAAGGTCCGGTTGAGAGGATGGGTGGGCCAAGGCACAGCTGAGGGCCACCTCCCTCCAGCTGGTCATTAACTATGACTTCTGTTAGCACCATTTGCAAACTGTGTGAGAGGCCTTTCGGCACCATGCAATTCTGCTTAAAGTTGGACCAGCATAACATTCTGTGGTGATTTGCATATGCAGCCCATGATGCTTTGCATTGTGTGGGCATATGTCATTTTGTATTTTATTGTGATTAAAAGTCTAATCACAATAACAACTTTCTTTTTTCCCATTTATTTTTACCGCAATTCAATTTTAAAGCAGAGTAGCATGAGCCATGCGTGTCACACAGCATCCGCTGGCAGCTGGATCGGTCATTTCTATGACATTAATGACCAATACAGTAGCCAATCAGGAGCCTTGTTAGGCTCATGAATAATTACTAAGACTTATAACTTACCTTAAATCCAGCAATTAAAGCAATGTTCAACTCACTAAAAAATTCAAATAGAGGCTCTTCACCCGCTACAGTTACTGGTCAGTAGGGGAGTTATTGCTAGATACAGCATATTTTAAAGTAGTTTGCTCAAAGCAGTCTTTACAAAAAGGAAAACCTCTGGCCAGAGCCAATAGGGCTGTAGCCAAGGAATTTGGGGTACAAAATATTGAATATTTTTACAGCAACTTTTCAACATAGCCTTGTTATGACCCTGCCTCAAGAAGTAGGACAGAGAAAATAAAAGTGATTTTGCGCAGGGACTGAGAAATCAACTTTCAGGATGCAAAAACACATTTTGGGCAGGAGCTGAAAAATGACAGCTGCCACATTCATGAGGTGCAGTAAAGAAATGGCTGTGTTGTAAATTTGAGGCATAAATATTGAAAAGTACCAAAGTTATGAGCCTATTTTCATAAAATCAAATGTAGGCTCGTACCTTTATTGTTTTTTTTAATATTTCTACACCACATTTTCAACATAGCCTTCTTATGACCCCACCTAATGGAGAAGGGCAGAGAAAATGTTCAACTCCTGCCTGAAAGGTGATTTCATGCAGGGATCACAAAATCACTTTTTGGAATGTAGAAAAACATTTTGGCCAGGATGTGAAAAATGACAGCATGAGGTGCTATAAAGATGTGGCTATCTTATAAATCTGGGTTAAAAATTTTGAAAATTACCTAAGTCATGAGTCTGCATTCACAAAAGTAAATGTAGGCTCATAACTTTGTTTTTTAATATTTTTATACCAAATTTTCAACATAGCCTTCTTATGACCACACCTCATGAACAAGAGCAGAGAAAATTTTCAACTCCTGCCCAAAAGGTGACTTCACACAAGGAGAGTAAAATCTCCTTTTGAGACAGATTTACCTAATGTGAGTGAAATTGTTCATGAGGTGGGGTCCCAAAAAAGGCATGTTGAAAATTTGGGCCAACAATATGCAAAAATGCCCAAGTTATGCTACTAAGTTCAAAACCCCATTGAAATACATTGAGCCGCATACCTGTTTCTTCAGTTTTCAGGCCAGCTTTGAAGAATGAAGACATGTCTGTGGTCCACAGAGGATTATGGCTTTGGACCCCCGATGGGTAAGTAAGGGCTTGGGGGTGGTGCGGGGTGGTGGGTGCTAAGTGGGAGAGTCAGGTGGAGGGTAAGGAACAGTGGCAAAAGACATCGATGGATGGTTTTCTTTTTACAGGTGAAAAGAAAAACCACAATGGAGGATTCCCAAGTGCGACACTGGGGGATTGGGCACCCCCAGAATCACTGTTATGTTTCTGGGGGTGGTGGAGTGATGGGGTGGTGGGTGCTGAGAGGCAGAGTCAGGTGGGGGGAGAAAAACATAATTTTAAACAAAAAACAAACCAACAGGTGAGCGTGACACTGGAGGATTGGGCACCTCCAGTGTCATTGTTATGTTTCTGGGGAATGCTAAGAGGAGGGTTGGGTGGGAAATATGTACTTAAGCACTTGTGCATGCACATTATTGTCTGGCAGTCATTTTGGACATGACAGAATGTGCCATGTTCCTCTGTGACCACTGACAGTCTACAAAATAGTGCAGTGACACTGCCATTGCAGAGAGTGAGCGGAGGGCTTCACAGGCGCGAAGTGACTGTGTTGCAACTCCAACATGCTGTCCAGTCAGAAGGAATGTGCTACCTGCTTTTTGTGATAACAAGAGGTCTGCAGGGCTATGCACACTGCAGCCTTAAAAATTACCAATGTGTGCATTAGTTTCTCAGAAACACAGAAAGGACAGAAGTAGACAAGGTGGCATGTGCCCCAATAATTACAACCAAAGGCATCTGTGTGAAGAGGGTGGGCACAGGTTGCTGGAGGGGGGCAGGGAGACTGCGAGGGATCATTTTCTTTTTTGCACAGGTTAAAAAACAAAATAAAAATCACAGGACTTTTTTTCTTTACAGGATCATGTGACATGCTAGGGTGTGCTCCTAGCATGCCAACAGAGTGTTTTGTTGGGGTGGCAGCTGTTGCCAGGGGATTTGGCACCCCCGTCAGTGCAAAAGGGGGGTGCAAGAGCCAAGGGGGATTGGGTGCACCCTTGGCACACATCTAGTGTTTTTTTGTGGGACGGAACATTATGCTGACAGGGAGTGGGCTTTCCCAGCAACATAAACTCAGATGGGACTGAAGCCGATGGGGATTGGGGCCCCCATCGGCAAACAAAAACTGTTCTGGGGGGTGCATGCTGCCGAGGGGGATTGGGCACCCCCTTGGCAGTGGGGGTTAATTAATTGATGATGTGATGTACTGGCTGCACCTCCCACCCACCCCCAGGATGATGATGATGCAGTCCAAAAAAAGATAGGCAAGTCCCAGATCTCTATCTTTGTTTTTAACCAGTCTCCTGAGTCTGACTTTTTGTAGAAGGAGTCAGTGTGTTTTTTGTATGTCACCAATTGTTTTAGTATAGCAAGGGGTCTAAGTATGGAATACAACATGAAGCAATGTGAAAGAACAAGAGCACCAGGTGATCCAAAGTGACCACTTCACCACTGCTACTATCAGGGGGGAAAAACAGAGTTATGGTTATATAAGAAATACTTATTCTTAGGTGCATTAGGTAATAAAATAAATGATCTTGTTAGAATGAGAAAGCAACTGCATGTGAGATCAGGGACATGTCTGCCACAGTTGCTACCAGTACCAGAGGTGCGGCAAAATGGCAATGTTGAAAATCTGGAGTGAAAATATTGCACAGTTGAGAAGGTACGAGCGTGCGTGGAAACTGCGCAACGCATGCTCGTAACACACACATTTTATACATTTTTTCATCAAATTTTAAACATAGGCACTGGTACATAGTCATTTTATGACCTCTGCTAATGAACAGTGTCACTGTCATTTTCATAATGTGTCCTAAACAGGTATTTTCTACAGCAACCACGCTGTTGTGCGCTGGAACTGTGAAAACACATTTTGGCCAGGATGTGAAAAATGACAGCTGTACTGTTGATAAGGAGGTGCAGAACAATGGCAGTGTTGAAAATCTGGAATGAAAATATTGCAAATTCACGAAGTTATGAGCTTGCATAGCAACTGTGCAACTCACGCTCATAAAACAGTCATTTCTTGGATTTTTTCTACCAAATTTGCAACATAGACATTTTGAGAGCCCTCCTCATGAACACTGGCACTGTCGTTTCAGTAATCAGTCGTGAAAGGTGATTCCATGCAGTGACCGCAAAATCATCTTTCAGGGTCCGATTAACGCCATGCCAGTGCCTGAATTCACGAGTAAGTGTCCCAAAAAGCCCATGTTGAATATTTGGTGCCTCTTGGAGAGCATGCCTTACTTGAACTACTAAGCTGTTATACATTATAGGCACAGCAATTACTGAGAAGTATTTTCTATTTGGCATTAAATATCATGGCTCTAAGCAGTTCATAAACCTTCTGAAACTCATATCTTCCACAATAGAGTATGGCTGCAAATCAAGTACAATCATTTCTGCTACTTTATGAGATATTGTCAGTGCTATGGGATGGTTTCATGAATCTTTAGACTTTCTTTCAAAAACTTCTTTTAACTTCAATTGCCTCTTATTGGAGGAGGGGGATAAAGTTAAATTTGACTGGTGGTGTTGAATGACTACATGCCATGCCTGGTGAACTAGAGAACCTTACAGAGCTACCGTGACCATGACCATGCGGTGAAAGTGGACTTTTGGATCTTGCCTGGTGCTTATCTCCCACTGTTTCAGTGGAATGGTCCTGTTCACTGAGAGCCCTGTTAGATTTCCCCCCACCAATGTTAGACTGATTTTTTGAACCACATACAATGATAGAGTGAATTTGCAAAAGATGTGGCATCACTGTTGTGATTCCAAGATGCCCTTTATTTTTCCTCTACTGACGCATGTGTTATAATGCACACATATAGCTTGGCAAGCATCCTTGGGGTTAATGTAAAAATAATTCCAAACAGTACAGGTGGACTGTCTATGTCTAGTAATGACCTCAGTAGGACTAGGAGTTGAGTGGCTGGATTTACATGGGGAAAACATATCAGCAGAGAATTCAGGTTCATCAGGTGAGACAATCATAGAATCCACTGCAGCACCATTGCCAATCATCATCATCACTACTGTCAGACTTTGTTTCACTTTGTGTGGCTTGCACCTTTGACTTTTCATTTTTTCCTTTTGAAACTCTACTGTCATTATTTGTATCCACATTGTCACTGTCAGAACTAGAATGAGACATGCTAAAGTTAAAGTCACAAGCTCGTCATCATCAGTCTCACCATGTCCGTGGTCGTCACCATCATCATCATCATATTCAGTACAGCTAACATTTGCAGTCATAGACTGAGTTATTCAATGTGCATGTGTTGCAAATCAAGCAACTCCACTCTGAGTTGTACGTGTAAGTGCTTTAACTTTATGTAGAATTGGAATACCCTTTGTCTTTGCACTTTTTTCTCAGATGATTTACTAGTGCCACTGTCTCTAGACACTTTCTTGGGTGTACTACTGAGCCCTGACATAGACAGTTCACCAACCCTTGCAGGATTTTCAGTATTTTGAGAGTTAGCCTGCACATGGATAGTACTGGCATTTAGTTCAGCCCTTTCAACAGACTGTGGTGCTTGTTGTTGTTCTTAACTTTTTGGGCCACTTCTTTCTGGACTATTGAACACACTTTTGTTACATTTATTACATTCTTTGACCCCAGCTTTACTATTTTCTCTAGTACTCATAATGCCAGTCTGTTACTTGTTCAGGTCAGAAAGTGGTTACTATTTTTATTTATTTTATGAGATGTGATGGAATGCTCTGTCCACTGAGGCAAAGTTTATACCCCACTGAGTGAACACAGGGAGGAAGATGACAGATGGCTGACTTCTTGGGGGGGGGTCACACAGTATGCAAGAATTGGCACTGGTGCACTGATGACTGGCTGGCTGATTTTGCCTCACATACACACACAAACACACACACACACACACACAGAATTTATTTCACACACCACCTATGCTAAGGGTGATGCTGCAGGCACTGTTACTACCCACACAGATTCAGTGACCCTGCCTGGCCTAGCCCTCTCTGACACAGTGCTTTTTCCTTTCAAGGATTTTTTTTTATTTATTCCACATGATGTGACAGAATGCTCTGTCCACTGAGCCAAAGCTTATACCCTACTGAGCGAGCAGAGGGAGGAAGATGACAGATGATTGACTTCTTGGGGGGAAGAGTCACACGGTATGCAAGAAGTAGCACTGGTGCACTGACAACTGGCTGACAGATTTTATTTCACATACACACACACACACCACTGAATACTGTAAAAAATAAACTAAGAAAATAGAAATCCAAACTGAAGTGACTGAGCACAGGCAGGAGATCTGAGAAAGGTGACTTGTTGTTGGGAGGGCAATTGTGCAAACAGCAAGAAGGCTAACTGGGAGTGGTGTGGTATTGGGTGGCACAATGGCACAGTTCAACAGACTTCACCCCCTCTGTTAGACTGTTACCCCCCCCCAAAAAAAATGAGCAGTCTGACTCTGGCACTTAATAATGAAGTCTCTCTTCAATCTCTTGTTCTCTTCTTTCTTGTCTGCACTCTGTCTTTAAGTTCTTTCTTATAACAAGTTGCCCCCAGTCTCCTCCAAGTTCCTCCTCCCCTTCCCGAGTCTCCCCTTCCTACAGTAACTACTTCTCACCCCAATCCCTGACTCTCACACCAAGTTCTCAGCTCAGTCCCCTCTAGAGTCCCAACTCCCCGCCCCCAACTTCCCCAAGTTTTCTAATTCACTTGTTTTGTCTTAGTACTTTTTATTTATAAAAAAAAAATGAAATTCTTCTTTCTGTTTTTTAGAGTTGACGTCTTCTTTCTCTGTTGCCCAAGGGGGCAAAAAAAAAATGCAAGCAGCACAAGCACACAGAATCTGCAGCACAGAGCAGCCTACAGGAGCTGCTGTTCCTTCTTCATCCTGATTCCTCTGCGTAGCTCTAAGGTGGATCATGTGGGTTGCTAGAGCAGCAACGCAATCAGGTGCCACCTTAGAGAGATGGACAGCTCTGCCATCCAATGAGGAACTAGAGCCTTGTCTCTGGTCCCTCCTTTGGGTTCCTCCTGCTCTGGCACTTCTTACACTGCATTTCCCATGATACAGCAGCCATCTGAACTAATCCAAACAGCTGAAAGTGTTCAGAAGCCATTCACTTCCATACACTTCGGTATGTCCGGGTTGCTCTGTATGTTTGACAACCCGATTCACCCATCCCTAATACTAAATAAAGCTTTCTGGGGAAACCAATTTTAAAATGACAGAAATTGGACTGGTGGTGCAGAGGGGAGCACAATGTACAGTACTATCATGTGCGAGACATGCTAGTTCAAGTCATTACTCTGGATGAAGAAAATATGAGGAGAAAATAAAGTTGCAAAGTGAAAGCTGTTTTTTTTTTTGTGGTGGCCATCCATAACTGTGTGATCTATGGCACGTTGAGGCATGTTACAAATATTTAAGGTGGCTGCAGATAAGTGCCTAATTATTTATTTATTTTTTATATATTTTTCTGCAAGGACTAGGTAGGCAGATGTTAGGCATGTTCCCACTCCTTCTGACTGGCATCTGCCTCCCCGGCAACTAGATCAGTCCTCCATGGATCCCCCCAAAAGTGGAGGAAGGCCACCCCCATACAAAAATTCAGAAACTGAGTGGCTGGGTGATGGTGCAGCCCGGTGGAAACCAGGCATGGCTTCACAAAGCCCACCTGGACACTTTTCATTTTCTCCCAAGCCGCTTGCTGCAGTGGGATGTAAGTGAATGCATGTGGAGGGTATGAAAATGTTTCAAAACTTTGAAATGTTATAACTATGGAACTGTTGTACGTTTTTTCACCAAACCAGCAAAAGGCACATCTATGGTGAAAATGCTTGCTGCCCTGCAAATTTCAGCCCCTAAGTTCTGTTTTTATGCTATAAAGTGGCAAAGAAACATCAATTTTTTTGAAAGTACTTTCGCATATTTCCAAGCATTATTTTTAAAAACTAATGCCAGAATCAGGTTCCTCTGGTCCCAGTTAGATAAACACAACTGTTGGTGTTTACCAAGGGGCAGTATTTTTTGAATTACAACATTTTTTAGCTGTCGCTAGATGAAAACAAGATGGCAGATTTGTGACAGCACAAAACCCATTTGCGAAAGTAACACTGACTTTCACAAAAGTAAAAAGTGATTTCAAGATATACATATATTTTTTCACTCAAAGTACCATGCTATAATTTTTCATTTTAAAGTTATATGCATTTGTTTGTTGCAAAAAGTGAAATTAAATGAATTTTCTGCTGTTTTGTGCTAATTATAAAAAAACTAAATAATATCTATAAATGAAGCACCACTCATTTTGTAGATATTTCTGTGCTGAACAAAGTTTGTGCTCACGGTACCATGCTATCATTTTTCGTTTTAAAGTTATTCACATTTATTTGTTGCAAAAAGTGAAAAAAATGTAATTGTCTGCTGTTTTTTTTTGCTAATTATAAAAAAACTAAAAGATACATATAAATTGAACACCAATCATTTTGTAGATATGTTCATGCTGAACAAATTTCGTCTTCGCAGTACCATGGTGTCATTTTTTGTTTTAAAGTCATTGGCATTTGTTTGTCAAAAAAATGAAACAAAATGCATTTTTGCTTTTGCTAATTACAACAAAAAATTAAAGTTTGCTATAAATGAAACACCACTCATTTTGTAGATATTTTTTACGGTGAATAACATTCGTGCTTACAGTACCATGCTATCATTTTTCATTTTAAAATTATTCATATTTGAATACAGTTAGTACTGCTACAGAGGCCGAATATGCAAATGAGTTCTGAATGAGCCAATCACTACCTACTGTGTGGACAAATTTACCTACAGTGAGGATAAATGTGATATTCTCACTGTAGGTCTGACCACCCTGTAAATATTTAAGCAATAAATCATGAAAGGGTGTGGATGGTGCTGGGTTTACCCATGCCTGGCGTGGTTCGACGGCCGGGTGACCAAACCATCCAGGCGTGGGTAAATTCCAGCATCACCCACACCCTGTCATAGTTTATTGCTGTTATACAATATTCACCTTCATTTTTTTGTAACAAAAATAAGAAGAAAAATAGAGTCTTTTCCACTTTTAATCATTTTTATTACATTTATCATTCCACCAAAAAAATAGTTCACTGTTTATGATAATGCAACCATATAGAGAAGTGCAGTTTTGTTTGGGTGTTATTTTCTTTTGCCATTAAAGAGAGGACTGCAGTTGTGGGCTAATATTTTTTTTTACAGAGACAGCATGGGACAGATAAGTGACTGTTACTGCTGGAATCGGCAATGGGTGCCACTGGAGACTGTATGCTTCCGGGTTCAACTGTTCAGGAAGGAGACTGTAACTATATGTAGGGGAAATTTCTTTTCCACTTCTTATTTTTCCATTTATAGAAACATAGAAACATAGAATTTGATGGCAGATAAGGACCGCTTGGCCCACCCAGTCTGCCCATTTCCCTACCTAATGGATAAGCTGCAGATCCTAGTTAACCAGCAGCCTACTTCTTCCTACCCCCAACCCCTAGAATTGCCTTATGACTGTCTCATGCATGCTTGAATTCCACCACTGTTTTTGACTCCACAACCTCCTCCAGAAGGCCGTTCCATGCATCCACAACCCTCTCTGTGAAAAAATACTTCCTTAAATTACTTCTGAGCCACCCCCTATCATCAAATTGTGCCCCCTTGTTCTTGCAGACCTCTTTTTTTGAAAGATGCTACCGTCTTGGACATTGTTGATTCCCTTGAGGTACTTGAAAGTTTCTATCGTGTCCCCCCTCTTCCTCCTTTCCTCGAGGCTATACATATTAAGCTCCTTAAGTCTCTCTTCATATGTCTTCCAGTGCAGACCCTGCACCATTTTAGTTGCCCTCCTCTGGACAGCTTCCATCCTGTCTATGTCTTTGCGGAGATTGGGTCTCCAGAACTGCACGCAGTACTCCAGATGGGGTATGACCAGCTGTCTGTACAGAGGGATAATAACTTCCTGTTTTCTACTGGTGATGCCTCTCCCTATGCATCCCAGTATCCCCCAGCCCTCCTTGCTGCCCTCTCACATTGCTTGCCCACCTTTAGGTCATCTGATATGACTACCCCAAGGTCCCTTTCCATTTTTGTTGTTGTTAGTATCTCATCCCCCATTGTGTACTCTTCCCCTGGGTTTTTGTTTCCCAAGTGCATTACCTTGCACTTCTAAGCATTGAATCTAAGCTGCCATACATTTGACCATTCCTCTAACCTTGCCAAGTCCATTCTCATCCTTTCCAACCCACCTTGTGCATCCGCTCTGTTGCAGATCTTTGTGTCATCTGCAAAGAGACATACTTTTCCTTCCAGTCCCTCTGCAATGTCGCTTATAAAGACATTGAAGAGGACCGGTCCTAATACTGAACCCTGTGATACCCCACTAGTAACCCCCCCTTTCTTCAGAGTGGACTCCATTTACTATTACTCTCTGTGTCCTATTCTCCAGCTAATTCTTTACCCAGGCTGTCATCTTGGGACCCACTCCCAGGCTGGCTAACTTGTATATTAATCTTTTGTGTGGGACTGTGTCAAATGCCTGGCTAAAGTCTAGGTAAGCCATGTCAACAGCCCCTTCCTGATCTACTACTTTGGTCACCCAGTCAAAGAAATCTATCAGATTAATCTGGCATGACCTTCCTGCTGTGAATCCATGCTGCCTTGGGTCCTGTGCCCCTCTGGCCTCTAGATACTCTACAATTCTATCCTTCAGAAGTGATTCCATCATTTTCCCTATCACTGAGGTTAAACTAACAGGTCTGTAGTTTCCTGCTTCTGCCTTGCTCCCACTTTTGTGAAGGGGAATCACATCTGCCCTCCTCCAGTCCTCAGGTACCACCCCATCCTCCCATGATTTGCTAAAGAGGGTAGTCAGTGGTGTCACTAGTTCTACCCTTAGTTCTTTTAGAATTCTGGGACAAATCCCATCAGGCCCCATTGCTTTGTCCACCTTCAATTTTAAGAGTTCTTTCAGAATCCTTTCTTCTGCCTTCCCAGCTTCCTTTTGCTTTAACTGATACAGTTCTCTGTCCTGCTCCTTCTGTGATTCCTTGTACTTCCTGAATGCTTTCTTTTTCTCTTGAACCTTCACTGCCACTTCCTTTGAGAACCATAGTGGTTTCTTACATCGTTTTGTTTTGTTTATTTGCTTCAAACAAAGGCTTGTTACCTCTATGATGGCAGCTTTTATTATTCCCCATTGTTCTTCCACCCCTCCTTCCTGCCCATTTGCTAGTGCATTCCTTAGGCACCCACCCATTTTGGCAAAGTCAGTACTCCTAAAGTCCAGTACTTTTGCCTTTGCATGGCTTGACTCTATTGCTGTGTTTATTGTGAACCATACTGTTCGATGTTCGCTAGTTCCTAAATGGCTACCCACTTCTACATCTGTGATCCTCTCTCCATATCCATTTGAGAGAACCAGGTCTAAGATTGCTCCCTCTCAAGTGGGCTCCAATACTAGTTGTCTAAGGCATGCCCCCTCTAGGGCATCTAGAATAACCCCACTCTTTGAAGTGGCTGCTGCAACTGCACTCCAGTTAACATCAGGCATATTCAGATCACCCATCAGCAATATCTCCCTTTTTTCTGCCATTCTAAGTACACTTTCTATCATTTCCTTGTCCATTTCCTCCACCTGAGAAGGGGGTCTGTATACAACCCCTGTGTGGATTGTGGTGCCATTGTCTGTCTCCAAATTTACCCACAGTGCTTCTTCTCCTCCCTGTTTACCCTTATGTTCTGTTGCTTTGATTCCTTCCCTTATATAAAGAGCTACTCCTCCTCCTCTTTTACCCTCCCTGTCCCTTCTGTAGATAGTGTATCTTGGTATGTTTATGTCCCAGTCATGGTTTTGTGTGTACCATGTTTCTGTGACTGCCACGATATCCAGATGTTCCTCCTCCATCAAGGCCACTAATTCAGGAAGCTTGTTACTCAGACTACAGGCATTGGTACTCATTGCTCTCCATTTTTTGATGGCTTTACCTTCTGTTGCAGCGTCCCCCACTGACCTTTCTACCTCGGTCTTTTTCTCATTTAGTACCCTGTTTTGTAGGGAGAGGCTGGGATTTTCCTGCTGCTTATCAGTGCCTCCCCTCTTGACTAGTTTAAAGCTTGCCAATGAAGCATTTAAACCAATTGCTCAAAGACTTTTCCTTCCTGGACAGATGCAGACCATCCTGCCAGTATAGGCTGGTGTCCCTCAGGTGGAACCCCAGTCCCCAATGAAGCCAAACCCTGTGCTCCACACATTTTTCAACCATTTATTAAACTGCATGGTGCAAAGTACCCTTGCCTCACCCATGCCATTGACAGGCAGCACCTCTGAGAAGGATACTGTGTGTGCTACTTGTCTTAGGCCCCTTCCCAACTCTACAAAGTCCTCCTGCACTGCTCTAATCTCATGATGAGCCAAGTAATTTGTCCCTAGCTGGACAATGACATCCAGCTCAGACTCCCGTGCAGCTTTTCTCATGATCCTGAGGATACACTTCCTGTCCCTCCAAGCCATGGCACCAGGCAGGCACCTTACTTCAGTTTTCCATGCTCCCCCCAGTTCTATCCCCCTAATAATTGAGTCCCCCACCTGGAGCTGCTTCCTTTCCCTGTGGTGTCCTCTGCCTCCTTCCTGTGCATCTCCCTTGTGACAGTTTTCCTCAGCCTCCTTAGTCTCCTCTGCGGGTGCATCCATAGGGGAGCTATGCTCCCCCAGAATTGTATATGGATTGTGGAGTGGAACAACTGACTGGGTGTGCCTCTGTTCCACCATCCTCACCCTCCTTAAGCCCACTGTGGTCCAACTGCTGTGCTTTTTTCGCAACCTCTGAGGTAGTGGTGGTGGCTCTGGTGCTCCCTGGATGGGGGATGTTCCCTTCCTACTGTCCAGTGTGGCCTGGGGGAAGGTTCCCTTACTACTGTCCAGTGTAGCCTGAAGACGGGCAACTTCCTCCCTCAGGGCAGAGAGTTGTCTGCAAATAGGGCAGCATCTCAGCCTCCAGAAAGACTCCCAGAAGACTGCTTCCCCACAGCCATTACATTGCACTACTCCCCACATGTTTATCTACTTTTTTTTTGTGTGTGTGTGTGTGTGTGTGTGTGTGATTGGTTTGTTATATAGAAATATTTATTATACACTGTGTATGCTTATATTGTCAGGGCAGTGTGCTAGAGAGGATGTGACAGTGATACGCACCTTGCACTCTTGAGGAAATGATGTGAGAACCTCAGGTATGGAATTATTTCCAGGGGTGGGTGGGGTGAGGGGTGGGCAGGGGTTGGGCCTAAACTGTGCCTCATGAAACAATCAGCTAAAAGCTCTGACCTACCGCTGTGATGAGTGTCTTCCTGTCAGCAAGATGCCCTACACAAAAATTTGACAGCGAAAATACCCTGCTAATCAAACAGAGGAAAATCCAGACATCCAAGTCAGACACAGGTAAACCTCCCCAGCCCCAAAACAGCCTGGTGGTTTGTGCTCTGAAAGCACTCGGCCCCAAAATAAGTCAGCTGTGCTTTAAACTCTTCTTGCACTGAAAATCTTAAGAACTGTAACAAAAGTAAAGCTAGATCCACCTCCCTCTGTTGCTTGAAAGACTGCCTTTTCCTGATAATTCTAAGTTCCTTATTTCACCTTTCAGTTAGAAGTAGCCTCCACCTGCAGAATATCTGCTACAAACCAAAGACAATTGTAAGGTTAACCTCCCTCTGTTGTGAGCACAACTCGCTTTCTTGCAAATCCTATGTTCAGTATTGCAGCTTCCAGCCAGAGGTAGCTTCACCTGAAGAATATTAGCTGTTCTGATGAGTTTGCTATAAAACACTTGCTTATAATACTATTGTTCTCAGATCTGTAAGACTCTTCAAAGCTATTGGCTGATAAGTAGCTATGATGTAGTACTTCCTGCCACAGTCTGGTCTGGCCTTTTAAGGCACACACAGATAAACACAAAAAACAGTTTCCACCCCCTAGGACACTGTCTGGGTCAAATACACAGCCTGTACCTGCGCTTACTTCAGGACTTATGACAAATTCTTAGCCCAGGGTTTAAACTCTTCCTGCACTGAAAATCTTAAGCACTGTAACAAAAGTAAAGCTAGATCCACCTCCCTCTGTTGCTTGAAAGACTGTCTTTTCCTGATCATTCTAAGTTCCTTATTTCACCTTTCAGTTAGAAGTAGCCTCCACCTGCAGAAAATCTGCTACAAACCAAAGACAATTGTAAGGTTCACCTCCCTCTGTTGTGAGCACAACTCGCTTTCTTGCAAATCCTATGTTCAGTATTGCAGCTTCCAGCAAGAGGTAGCTTCACCTGAAGAATATTAGCTGTTATGTTTTTTGGTTTTTCTATTTAAGGTTAAAGTATTCGCAAGGTGGCTGCAGGAGTTCAGGTAGACAACAGACTGGGAAAGAAGCGGCAGTGGAGTGACAGACCGGGGGAATGGCATGAATGGGAGTGGAGTGAGAGATCAGGAATGTAGTGGTGATAGAGATACAGAGGAGATGCAGATACGATAAAAATTACATTCCTGCTGTGTTGAAAAATTGTTCCGTAGCTGTTCTCCACTGCTCGGATGTGACAACAAAAAGTATGCAGTGTTTGTGAGGGTTCCAAATAACAACGGCCGCGTGTTTCAGTTGAGTTGGTTGGGTCAGGGTAAAAAAAGTATGCCGTGTTGTTGGGGGTTCTGAGCGTCAACGGCCACGTGTTTCAAATGAGTGAACTGTATTCGGCTGGCTGCAAGCGGCAAGAGGGCTAAGTGTGGAACAGCTGTGAGTTAGAAAATACACACATTACGTGCTGCTTAGCGGACATTCAAGATGGCGGTTTCTCAACCTTAACATTTGGTGTCAGATTGATTTTAGAAAGGCGGCTGACTGGCAACTTTTGCATTGGTAATGCTGAATTTCACAATGCTGTAAAGGTGTCAGTCATCCATTCCGGTGTCTTGTTTTTAAAGCCCCATTGTATAATTGCCTTTTTATCCTCACAGGTATGGCATGTATCTATCTATCTATCTATACATACATTTATCTATACATATATATATATATATATATATATAGACAGAGAGAAAGAGAGAATTTGATGGCAGATAAGGATCTCTTGGCCCACCTAGTCTGCCCATTTCTCTACCTAAAGGATAAACTACAGATCCTAGTTAACCGATAGCCTACTTCCTCCTAACCCCCACTAGAATTGCGTTTTGTCTGTCCCGTGCATTCTTGAATTTGCCCACTGTTTTTGACTCCACGACCTCCTCAGAAAGGCAGTTCATGGATCCACAACCTTCTCTATGAGAGAATATGTCCTCACATTATCTCTGAGCCATCCACCTCTATCTTCAAATTGTGCTCCCTTGTTCTTACACATCTCTTTTTCTGAAATATACTACCCTTTTGGACTTTTTTGATTACCTTGAGGTACTTGAAAGTTTCCATCATGGAAAAGAGGGAAGGGGGCTCCCTCTTTTCCTTTAGGGTATACATATTAAGCTCCTTTAGTCTCTCTCCATATGTCTTCTGGTGCAGACCCTGCACCATTTATTTTGCCCTCCTCTGGACAGCCTCCACCCTGTCTATGTCCTTGTGGATATGGGTTCTCCAGAACTGCATGCAGTACTCCAGATGGGGTCTCACCACCTGTTTGTACAGATGGATAACAACTTCCTGTTTTCTACTGGTGATGCCTCTCCCTATGCATCCCAGTATCCTTCCAGCACTCCTTAATGCCTTCTCACATTGCTTGCCCACCTTTGGGTCATCTGATATGACTACCCCCAGGTTCCTTTCCATTTTTTTTGTGGTTAGTATCTCACCCCCCCTTGTGTACTCTTCCCCTGGGTTTTTGTTTCCCAGGTGCATTACTTTACACTTCTTTGCATTGAATCTAAGCTGCCATACATTTGACCCTTCCTCCAACCTTGGCAAGTCCCTTCTCATCCTTTCCACCCCAACTTGTGTACCAACCCTGTTGCAGATTTTTGTGTAATCTGCAAAGAGATATACTTTTCCTTCCAGTCCCTCTGCAGTGTCACTTATAAAGACATTAAAGAGGACCGGGCCCGGTACTGAACCCTACCGTACCCTGCTAATAACCCCCCTTTCTTCAGAGTAGACTCCGTTTACTATTACCCTCTGTGTCCTGTTGTCCAACCAATTTTTTATGAGGCTACCATCTTGGGACCCACTTCCAGGCTGGCTAACTTGTATATTAATCTTCAGTGTGAGCTGTGTCAAATGCCTCATTAAAGTCTAGGTAGAACACATCCACAGCCCCTCCCTGGTCTACTACTTTGGTCACCCAGTCAAAGAAATTGATTAGATTCATCTGACATGACCTTCCCACTTTGAATCCATGCTGCCTTGGGTCATGTGCCCTGCTGGCCTCTAGGTACTCAACAGTTGTTTCCTTCAGAAGTGATTCCATCATTTTCCCTACCACTGAGGTCAAACTAAGAGGTCTGAAGTTTCCTGCTTCTGCTCTGCTCCCACTTTTGTGAAGTGGACTCACATCCACCTTCCTCCAGTCCTCAGGTACCACCCCATCCTCCCATGATTTGTTAAAGAGGGTAGTCAGTGGAGTCACTAGTTCTATCCTTAGTTCTTTTAGAATTCTGGGGTGAATCCTGTCAGTCCCCATTGCTTTGTCCACCATCAGTTTTAAGAGTTCTTTTAGAACCCTTTCTTCTGTGAATGAAATGGTATCAACCTCCCCTATACAGAGTGTTTCTATTATTTGGTTTAGGTACCCCTCCTCTTCTTTTGTAAATACTGAGCAGAAGTATTCATTCAGTATCCTTGCTTTTTCACTGTCACCCTCTGCCCACATTCCCTCCCCTTTATTAAGCCTCAGTATCCTTCCCTCGGTCTTTCTTCACTCCCTAATGTACCTATAAAAGTTTTATAGTACCGAGACTGCACTAGTTTGGGTGCTCAGTGATCTCCTGACGGCAAGAGATCAGAAGAGCCGTTCCATTTTAGTTCTTCTTGATCTTTCTTCAGCGTATGACACTGTGGACCATGGGGTTCTTCTCAAATGCCTGAGGCTCATCTATGGCCTGTCTAGTACAGTTTTCAGGTGGTTTAGATCTTTCCTCACTGGCAGAATTCAGAGGGTGGTGTCAGGGATTAATTCCTCTGGCCTAGTCTCTCTGTCATGTGGGGTACCTCAGGGCTCAGTGTTGTCCCCCATGTTGTTCACAGTGTATATGCTGTCCCTCAGAGTCATTGTAAGAAGGTATGGGTTGAGGTTTCACTGCTATGCTGATGATACCCAGCACTACCTATCTTTTGCACCCGATCAGGATAGAGCTCTTTCTGCATTTAACAACTGCCTTATTGAAATCCAGAACTGGATGGATTCGAGTTGGCTGAGGTTGAACTCGGAGAAGTCAGAGGTGTTGGTTGTGCACCTGGGTCACCGGATAGAGGTGAGGAGAGTTGGTTTACCTTCAGAACTTTTTCTTGGTGGCTCCCAGCTCCCCACCTCTGAACAGGTGTGAAATCTCTGGGTGATTTTTGACAATGGGCTGACACTGTGATCTCAGGTGTCAGCAGTCATCAAATCTTCCTTTTACCATCTGAGGAACATCTCCAGGATTAAGCACCTTGTTCCATCTGGTGATCTGCCTACATTGGTCTATGCCTTTGTGACTTCGTGCCTTGATTATTGCAACTTCCTTTATCTAGGGCTACCAGGGGTTGATATCCACTGCTTGCAGCTAGTGCAGAAAACTGCAGCTCAGTTATTGATAGGTAATCCTTGTGCCTGTCATATTTCTCTGGTGCTATGTGAACTGCACAGGCTGCCAGTACAGTGGTGGATCACCTTTAAAGTTGGACTTCTGACTTATGAAGCCCTACATGGACTTGGCATGGACTACCTGAAAGAACTTCTGGGACCTTACTGCCCTAGGCAATCACTCAGCTCGGCAGATGAGGGGTTGCTAGAGATTTCAAGGGTTTCTTTAAAATCTTTGGGGGCCCATGCTTTTATATATGTGGCCCCAGCCCTTTGGAATTCTCTACCCCATTCACTTCAGGAGTGTGCATCCATGGGGGAATTTAACAGGCCCTGAAGACCCATTTGTGGCATCAAGTGTATCTGACTTAACATTATTTTATTGGATTTTATGAATCATTATTTACTGTATGTGTGTTAATATACTGTTTTTATCTGGAATTGTGTGCTAAAGCTCCTTGGTATTGGAAAGACATTGTACAAATAAATATTATTTTTATTATTATTTATCCTTCTTCTTAACAGAGTTGGCTATTGTTTCCTCTGTTTGGACCTTTGCTATTCTGACTGCCTTCCCTGCCTGCTTCTGCTTTAACTGATATAGTTATCTGTCTGCTCCTTCTGTGCTTCCTTATATTTTTTGAATGCTATCCTTTTCTCCTTAACCTTTCCTGCCACCTCTTTCAAGAACCATAGTGGCTTTTTCCTTTGTTTTGTTTTTTTGTTTTTTTTTTGTTGTTAATTTGCTTTACACATAGGCTTGTTGCCTCTGTGATGGCAGTTTTGATTTTTCCCCATTGTTTCTCCACCCCTCCCTCCTTGCCTGTTTGCTAGTGCTGTTCTGTGGCACTCTCCCATTTTGCCAAAGTCAGCCCTACAAAAGTCAAGCACTCTTGCTTTTGTATGGCTTGACTCTACAGCTGTGTTTATTGTGAACCACACTGTTTGGTGGTCACTTGTTCCCAGATGGCTTCCCACTTCTAATCTGAGATCCTCTCTCCATCCCTATTTGGGAGTACCAGGTCTAACATTGCTTCCTGCTGAGTGGGTTCTAGAACTAGCTGTCTGATGCATTCCCCTGTAAGGCATCAAAAATTACACTGCTCTTGGCTGTGGCTGCAGTAAAGGTGCTCCAGTTAACATCTGGCATATTTAGTACTCACATCAACAATATCTATCCTTTTTCTGCCAATCTAAGGATTCCTTCTATCATTTCCATGTCCATTGCCTCCTCTTGAGATGGGGGTCTTTAAACAGCCCCAGTGCAGGTTGTGGTGCCATTTTCTGTCTCCAGAGTGACCCACAGTGATTCCTCCCCTCCCTGTTAACCCTTTAGTTCTGTTATTTAATTTCTTCCCTTATGTAGAGAGCTACTCTTCTTCCTCTTTTACCATCCCTGTCCCACCTGTAGAGGATGTACCCTCGTATGTTAACATTCCAGTCATGGTTCTCTATGTACCATGTTTCTGTGACTGCCATAATAGCCAGGCATCCCTCTTCCATCAAGGCCACTAGTTCAGGGAGCTTGTTACCAAGACTACAGGCACTGATACTCATTGCCTTCCATTTTATGATGGACTTACCCCTTTTACGGCCATCCCTGTCTTTACTGCCTTTTTGTTTTTTCTGGATTTACCCCTCTCCTGCTCCCTATTGACTTCTCTACCTTTTTGTCTACTTCACTAATTACCCTGATTTGTGGGGGGGGGGCTGGGATTTCCCTTCTTCCCTTCAGTGCCTCCTCCCTTGGCTAGTTTAAATGCTTGCTAATGAAGCATTTAAACCTGTCACCTAGGATTCTGGTTCCCTTTCAGGACAGATGCAGACCATCACACCAGTGCAGGCCTGTATCACTCCAGGTGGACCCCCAGTCCTCAATGAAGCCAAATCCCTGAGCTCCACACCAGTTTTTCAACCAGTCATTGAATCCCATAGTGTGGAGTACCTCATACTCACCCATGCCATAGACAGGTAGCACTTCCAAGAATGTTACTATGCATGCTACTAGACTAAGGCCCCTCCCCAACTCCACCAATTCCTGTTGCACTGCTCTGATCCCATTCCCAGCCAGATCATTTGCCCCCAGGTGGATAGTGACATCCAGCTCTCTCTCCCCTGTGCAACTGCTCCCATGATCCTGAGGATTCACTTCCTGTCCCTCTAAGCCATGGTGCCAGCGAGGCACCTTACCTCCCTCTCCCCTCCTGCCCCCAATTCTACTCCCCTAACAATTGAGTTCCTGACCAGGAGTTGTTTATTTCCCTTGTGGAGTCCCATGACACCCTCCTGTAGGTCTCCTTTGTGGAGGTTCCCAGCATCCTCCTTGATCTTCACTGCAGGTGCCTCCATAGAGGGACCACTCTCTGCCAGAATGGAGAATGAATTGTGGACAGGCACAATTGGAGGAATATACATCTGTTCCACCACCCTTACCCTTCCTGATCACACCTTGGTCCAATCACTCCTCTTTCTTGGCAACCTCTGAGGCAGTGGTGGTGGTCTGGTGGTCCCTTGGTGGGGGAGGAGGTTTCCCAAATTCTCACCAGGTCAGCATGGAGATGAGAAACCTCCTCCCTCAGACCACAGAGGTGCCTGCAAATAGGAAAACAATGTAGCCTCCGGAATGTCTCCCAGAAGACTGCCACTCTGCAGCCAGTGCATTGCACCACTCCTCACATGTCTGTCTCTCTTCCTGTTTAAGAAGTTTTTTCTTGTTTTTTTTAGTGTGTACAAGCACGTGAGTGTCTTTACTCCTTATTCAATGTGCTGTGCCTTTAAGCACATGAACAGGTGTATGTCCTTTGCACTTTTCAGGAAGTGATGTCAGAACTCCTGATATAAAGCAAATGATGTGCTTGGGATAGTTGGGGTGAGGGAAGGGTGGGTGGGACTAAGCCCATTGCAATCCAGAAACAATCAACTACAACTCTGATGCACCATCCTGGTGAATATCTGCCTTCCTTTCAGACACCTATTTCACAGAGTTTAAGTAACAGGTCTAGTCACAAATGACAGCAAATATTCTCCCAGCTAGATTTCCTCCCTGGCAAATAAAAGTTACACTAAGAAAAGTCAGTGCCAAAAACAGAGAACCAAAACACTGACTTCTACTCACTTACATATGCCCCAAAATTAAAAATTAAATTTAGTGTGCTCAATTAAATCACCTCCTTGTTTTAAGGAAGCTGGTGGCTGCTTTCTCTCTCTCCACTCTTATAAGCGGGCTGTTCTTATAGACAGTCTGCCTGTTTAAACAGCAAATTAACACACAGTAAGGCACTTTAGTTCATTTCCTCAATAATATTTACTGCATGGAAGGTATTTTAAAGCATTAACATCAAAAAAAAATATTAAAAATAGACTGTTGTATTTCTTTTATTAAAATAGTCTGTGATCTTCAGCTGTTTTGCTTTCTTCAGAGACAGAGCAAGGTGAGTGACATTCTCTGCTTGCCTTTGATGGGGGGTTGTTTCTCCATGTCTGAGATTGTAACTGAAATGAGGACTGAAAACAATAGATAGACAACACCTTTTAACTGCTCAATTTATATAGGCATGCACTAAATACCAAACTTATTTGTTACCCATTCACACCTAGCTGCATTCCGGAGAAGGCGTTAATAGCCAGAGCACAGCAGCAGGCAAGATGTGACAGTACAGTCAGTGAATTTAGCTGACAGCTGACAGTGAGAAAATGTTCTATTATTGGGACTGATAGTGATTATAAATGGGCTTTATGACCATAGGAATGTATTATAAAAAATTGAGACATGGGAGTAATGCCCTTATAGTTGGGATATTCCCTTACCTGATGTTCTTATAAATGGGCTCCACTGTATAAATATACATTTATTAATATATAGCAACAAAAACTAAATAAATGATAAATAAAATAAAATAAAAATAAATATGTATATTATATATATATATATATGTATGTATGTATATATATATATATATATATATATACAGTGTATAGATAAATAGATAGCTATTCATTGCAAAAAAACTCAGTTATGCACCAACAGGCTTCGGGGTGTGCCTTGGGTCGTGGCTCTAACTCTCACCCCATTCCATGTGTAAACAAGCTGATATGGTACAGTACAGGAGAATGGAGAAGTTAGCCTGATGATTCCCAAGGACACCCTAATGCCTGTTGGTGTGTGGGAGGGGAGGGTGGGGTTGGTTAGGTTGGTCACCCTAACATTGAATTTCCTGACTTTTGTTGCTGTAATAGAAATCTAACTGATGCATTAATGGACTTTTGCAATGAAGTCCCCTTCTTTTTGAGATACTATAATAGTATCCTTATTTTACTGTGAGACAGCTGGGTCCTTTGGACCCTGCACTCCAATCCCACTGTAAATGCGCATATGTATGTAGGTGTGGACGCACAGGGCTTCTGTGCCCTGCACTTCCATGTGTTGAACAACAGTGACCAAACTGTCAGCATAGCCATCTTATTACCCCAACTCATGTACCCCGGTACAGAGTAATTGTGAAATACAAGGCAAAATGTAATTATGTACAACTGCAATGTCATTCCACACCACAAGTGCAAAAACACATGTTGGGCAGGATGTGGGAAGTGATAGCTGAACTATTCATGAGGTGGTATGAAAAAATGGCTATGTTGAAAATTTGGCAGCAAATTATGGAAAAGTACAAAAGTTATGCACGTGCATAGAACGAATTCAACAGAAGCACATAACTTGTAAATTTTAAGGAATTTTTTCATAAAATTTTCAACATGGCCTTTTTTGGATCCCACCTCATGAACACTGGCACTGTCATTTCATTAATCCATCCCAAAAGTTGATTTCACACAGTGAACGCACCATTCTGTGCCACAGGTGAGAAAATATGTTTCGGGCAGGATGTGAAAAATGATAGCTATACTGTTCATGAGGAGGTGTGTAAAAATTGCAAAGTTGAAAATCCGAAGTACAAATATTAAAAATCGGTGAAGTTATGAGCATGCATAGAAACTCCACAATGCACACTCATAACGCAGTCATTTTTTGGAATTATTTCACCAAATTTTCAATGTGGATTTTTTGGGACCTCTGTTAACTATAAAATCTAGATTTATCTAGAGTCCAGCACTATGTCTATCAGGTTCTTGTATGTATGTAGTGTTAGCCAAAGAACATGCACAACCAGTAGAAGTAATAAAGGAAATTGTATTACAACACTCACTCTAAACATGTGACAGAGAAAATCGCAAGGGTGTCGGTTTCCCATCAGTCCTTGAAGAATGTATAATTCTCCCTCAGGAACAGGCTTACAGAAGGTTGTGTAGTAGAGATAACAACATAGTTACAGATATGATAAACATACAACATTGGAAAAGGCATGTAAATAAGGCAGCTCCCTTGGGCAGTTACTTCGGAAACAGAATTACTAATGAGTAAGAAGTTAGACAAGAGAAATACCTCTGTTAGCAGTAAAGCACAGACAAAGGAAATGCTGAGTATACAGAAATACATGTGGAATGATACCTAAGTATCTGGTCTGCCCAGAAGAAAGCTTCTCTACCCTGCAAAGTGCAGGCCCAAATTGGATGCTGCCACCAGCATGGATTTTATCTCTGCTGCCTCCAGAAGCCTTCCCCGGTGTGGTCAGCTCTAACTAAGCCTCCACCTGCGCTGGTCTGCCTGGAAGAAAGTTCCTCTACCCTGCAAAGTGCACACCCAAATTTAGTGCTGCCTCCAACATGGATCCTAGCTCTGCTGCCTCCCATAGCCTTGCCCAGTGCGGTCAGCTCTAACTAAGCCTTCACCTACGCAGATCAACTGGTCTGCCTGGAAGAAAGCTCCTCTATCCTGCAAAGTGCAGGCCCTAATTAGGTGCTGCCTCCAGCACGGATCCTACCTCTGCTGCCTCCAAAAGCCTTGCCTAGTACGGTCGGCTCTAACTAAGCTTCCACCTGCACTGCTCAGCTGGTCTGCCTGGAAGAAAGCTCCTCTATCCTGTAAAGATACGACAGGACTAAGCCATCAGGTTCAATTTTTGGCGCGTTCCACAGCCACATCCTGATTGGACACTGCCCTCTGTTGCTGCATCTCCAGTGGCTTTTCCCATAGCTAATTCTTCCTGATGCCACAATTGTTCCATATACCTAAAATTACTGTTACAGCCAGTTTTCCATTAGCAAATTATACAGATCTGCCACTTGAGGGATCTTGTTCTTTCATTTAAGAAAGTCTACCCTCTTAAAGTCACAGTTGCTTTACTTGCTATATACCTTCCTTGTAGTGCCTCCCTACTAAATCCTATTTTACCTCACTTGGTTCCTCTCTTGTCCAATGGCATCACAAGGTGTGAAACTATTTCTGGTGCTTTTCTGTACACTTTGGGTCTCACTCTCATTTGGATGGCACCCCACATCTCATACCCTTGTTCTCCCTACCACAGAGCTTCCTCTTATCACACCTGGCATGGTCACCAGTGTCGATGTAACATACTACACCCCTTTCTTCCCATTTTAGTAGTAGTACGATTTTATTGTTCCGCTGAAAAGCCATTACAATATCTTGACAAATACAATTCCTACAAATCACAACATATGAATTCAGTCTCAAATAACATATTGTAAAATGCACCATAATAACATATAGAATCTTATAAATTGTATACTTAAATTGTGTTGAGAAGGAATTAATAAATCCCTGCTACAATCAGACAAAAAAAATGGCCAAACCAACATTACTATGGCTTATAACTGGCCAAAGGATAACCTTTGTGCCATATGACACTAATACAGACTGAACTATTCCAGCAGAGTTTATCTCCTCCACACACACATCCTGTCCAATCAATGCCAACCCAGTGGCCAAATGGGTACATTGTAATAATAATAAAGCAATCATTAAAGGCATCATGCAGAAAAACTGCTACATACCCTGCAGACCACTTTCCTATCTGATCACTCCTATTGGCCATACTTAAGATGCCTAATGAGAACCACGTTTTAAGAGGGTACCAACTAGTCACTTCAAATCCACACAGGCCTACCTGAAGCCAGTTGAGTCTGCTGGCACTGAGGGCATTAAGGGCATATCCATACTAGGCAACATGCTGTGCATACTGCTCTGTGCCCATGGCTAGCCCTACAACCGGCTACACCTATTAGCCTCTGTCGTGACTACAGCTGGACTTTATGAAATCTCCGACCCATCCTTTCACACGTTATCATATTAGCACCTATCTAACACCCCTTTCTTCCCATGGAGGCTGCACCACAGCAGGCTGCACATGAAACATGCAAGCTGTCTGTCATCTATTGACCTCACTGTTCTTGTGCTACTTAAAAGTCTCCTTGTTCCTACGAGCCCAGTTAAAGTACACCTAAAGAGGAAATCTCATCCCCTTACACTCTATTTACTAAAACAACTCCTGAAATGCCTAATTCTTCTTCTTCTTCTTCTTCTTCTTCTTCTTTCTTCTTCTTCTTCTTCTTCTTCTTCTTCTTCTTCTTCTTCTTCTCCTTATGTCTGGGAGTGTACATCCTAATCCAGGCCCTCCTTCATATGGAGTCAATGGCAACAAAAAACAGGGTACCCTTGTCTTGGCCAGTATGAACATCTGCAGTCTGTTAAAAACATTTGATGCCCTCACTGCTTGGGTTGTAGTACATGATCCCAACATCCTTTCAGTCATCGAAACATGGCTGTCACCATCTACCCCTGACTCGGCCATCATCCTACCAAGCTACTCACTTTTCAGACAGGACAGACTATCTAGAACAGGAGGTGGCTGTGCCATATACCTAAAGGAGTCATTGTTGGCCTATCCACTTTCCCTCCCTGAACCAGCTATAGATATTCAGATCCTTGCTGTTAAGGTTATGCTCGGTGCACACAAGGTCCTCAACATTGACTCAGTCTATATTCCCCCAGACCTTGCTGAACAGGGCTTAAAACCCCTAATTAACTGCTTCACGAGTCTAAAACAAGACACAGAAACCGTCCTGTTAGGTTACTTTAATGTCAACTGGTTCTTGTCAGGTGCCAGAAGGCATAGGGATGAGTTAACAGTCCTGAACTTTACCCAGTTAATAATAACTCCAACCAGGATAAACTATAAGACTGGGACTAGCACAATCTTGGACTCAGTCCTAACGAACTGTCCAACACATATCTCCCATTCTGACGTATTGACCAACACTATCAGTGATCACTCTCTTACCAAGTGTTATTGGTCTAACAAATTTTTCAAGACCCCTGCCAGAACAATCACAAGTAAAGTGCTCTTCCATGGCCACCTGCAGCCAATATAATCTCTCCTCCGACAACAAGACTGGTCTTACATTGAAACCACAACTGATATTGACTCAGCTCTACAATACTTCATTGAATGTTTCAATGAAGTCCGTGATATCCAAGCCCCTTTTACAAGTAGGATCAGGGGACTTGATAATCCCTGGATCTCTTTTAGCCTTCTGGCTCAAATGAAAGATCCTGACCACCTCTGGCATAGGGCCAGGACCTCTGGCAGTCAACCTGACATACAGGCCTATAAGATGGTCAGGAATGAATGTACTAAGGTTATCTGTGAGCACAAAGCATGTTACTATAAGGACATCCTTGCCAAGACCTGGGCTGATGGGAAAAAATTCTGAGAAAACCTTTTGGAAATCACTGGGAAACCATCCAAACAGGCTCCAACTATGTTAAATGTTGATGGGTCTATTACCCATGACCCCGTGTTAATTGCCAGCACATTTAATACATCCTTCACAGACCTTAGCCAAACACTGCCCCAAAATTTCTTTGAACCACCCAGCACAGCTCCTATTGTACATCCACCAAATCAGAAGAGGCCTTTACCCACCCATGTTTCTACTTCAAAGCTATCTCGGAAAGCGAGACTAAGACATACCTATGTAAAGTTCTAGGAGAAACTAGGACAAGCTGTGATTCCCTCAACCAAAAACTTCTTACTCTAACTCTAGATGAAGTCCTATTCCCCCCTCACAAAGCTTCTCAATCGATCCCTTATATTTTCACAGTTCCCTCAGATCTGGAAATCTGCTCTGGTTACACCAGTTTTTAAGAGTGGGGACAGATTACTACCTGGGAATTATAGACCAATATCTATTCTTTCCCCGTTGTCCAAAGCACTTGAAAGGATTGTTACTGACCAGTTTGTGGAGTACCTGAAAAAATACAACCTACAATGTGTCCAACAACATGGTTTTCAGAAAGGACACAGCACATCTAAGGCCCTACTGAAATTCACAGGTTTCATTCACCATCAGGGTCAACTTGTTCGTGAAATCTTTATTGACCTGTCTAAAGCATTTGACATGGTCAGTCACCATTTGCTGACACATCAACTTGCTGAGCTTGGTATATCTTCAGAAGCCCTAAAGTGGTTCACCAGCTATCTAGCAAATCACACACAACAGGTGAGAATAGGATCTGCCCTTTCTGCTAAACTGTCTATCTGCTTTGGAGTTCCTCAAGGATCTGTACTGGGGCTCCTTCTATTTAGCACCTTCCTCAATAATCTTCTGGCATCCTGTTCCGAACCAGTACTCCTCTACGCAGATGATGCGGTCATTTTCTCAAAGACTGCTGACCCTACCCTCTTTCAGGCCCAACTTCAGAAAAATTTTACTGAAGCCGAGTCCTGGTTCATCTCTCATAAGTTGGTGCTTAATTGTTAAAAAACAAAGGTCATGCTCTTCCATGGCACCCACAGCAAGCACAAAGCCAAACAATTGGTGATTAAAAACAGTGTGGGTGTTGTCCCTGATCAGACTCAATCTTTTAAATACTTAGGAGTTACTTGGGATAGTACGCTCTCCTACTCCAACCATGTTGAGAATGTTGCCAAGGCAGTTAACATTCGCCTTCGCCATCTACACAGACATAAACACTGCCTTAGTAGTGAAGCCCTCAGATTTGCTATCCAAAGTTCAGTTTTGTCTATTATTGATTGGTTTGGTCAGTTATGGTTCCACCTCAGACACAACCCTACCTTGGCTCACTACAGCTCTGAATAAGACATGCCATCTACTGACTGGTGCAGCGTATCGTACTCACACCTGTGATCTTTGAGAACAAGCAAACTGGCTTCAACTCCAGGCTCACATTGAGTATCAAGCTTGCCTTCTGGCTAAAAAGGCAGATCTTGGTCTCCTACCACCAGGTTCCTTTCAGCTTTTCAGTCCCTTCCGGGGCACTTGAAGCATGTGAAGTTCTGCGAGCCAAACTTTTACAGTCCCTCACTGTCAGACCTCACTCCAACAGTGATCCATTGCAGTTAGAGCTGCTAATTTATTTAATTCCCTTCCTCCTGAGATTGCGACAATTGCAACCTTGGCACCATTTAAGCAGAAGCTGCATCAATTCCTAGTTTCCAGAGCATTGTGTGACTGTTATACCTAATCTCTTCTGACAGCTAAATGCACTGTGACCTCCCTATTTTACCATTTGCCCCTGTATAGCCCTATCTTGTTGCTGCACTATTGCACTCACAGCACTTCCTTCCTTATCCCTTTCCCATTCCTGCCCTCTTTTCATCCTACCTCATCCCCCCTTCCTTTATCCCTCCACTTCCACTTCCCCCCTCTCCTCTGTTTCCTCACCTTGTTCTCTCCCTCTACCCCCCCCCCCGTGGGTCTTTCCTGCTTAAGCTTCATTGTGGAATCTCCCTCCTTGCTCTTATTTTGCTCCTTCCAACCCCCAACTCACTTCCTGTACTTCTCTCTCTGTAATCCCTTTCACCCACTCTTCAGACAAGGCCACTGGCTTCACATGACACAATATTTATCTTGCCATGTTGTTCTATTATTATGTAATTACATTTCTCATGTTGCATTATTTACTGAAACCATTGTAATTTGCTATGCTTGTGACTTGACGTGGAACCTCTGTAAAAGAGCCCTTGGCTCAAAGGTCTTTCTGATTTGTTAAATAAATAAATAAATATGAGGCTATAAGAATATATAACAATCACTGATGATCCATACAGGCCCTCTTATCAGAGATATGGTGCCAGAATATATGTGTATAAAATACATAAAGACAAACATAACCTAGGTAAATGCATTATAGTGAGGTATAATGCATCACACATGATAAGTGTAAAACAATCATATAAAAGGATGTAAACATAATATATAGTAGAATATATTAGCAGCAAAGCACTTTTCTAGTACACATGGTTGTACAGTGGGTACCAACATCTACATATTAGTGCAAATAGCCATATCACAGTATAAGTACATTGTAATGTGTATTCGGGATAGTAGTGGGGCATAACCCAACACATAACAATTCCCTCGTTGTTGCCTTGTTGAAGAGGCAACACAACAAAAAAGAAGATGGCGAGGCACCAATCATTTATAGGTCCATGGCACAAACCTGGTAAAGGAATTTTAACTGGTTACAATGGTGTTTTAGGGTTTTCCTCAGACAGCAAACCGTAATGATAAGGCAAAAGATTAGTAAACCCTAAATAACTACAACATTTTGAAATGTAAACTTGACAATGATATTTTCCAAAATCATTGCAATATCATCTCTGATTAGATGATTAAGTGTAGCTTGACCCTTGGAAATATTGTCACTGATGTAAATGAGGTATGTATCAGTCCTACTGAGAAGAGATTGGAGAGACATACTCAAGTTGTCAATATTAATGTTAAATAATGGTAAAAACTCAGTCAGAGCATCAAGATAGTTGCAAGACTCAATGGAATATGGTTCTAGGATGAGAACAGGGCTAATGATAGTATGTCCTATGATAACGTGCTATTTAGGGAAAACACAGAAGTTAGGAAAGTTCACATCACACAACTTAGAACCATACTAAAATTGCTTATAGGTAGAAACAAAGAAACACAGAAACATAGAGGTAGTAACCACACAGTATTCTCCATCAGCAGCATAGATCACCTTGGAAGATGGTATTTTCCATTTGCATAGTTGAACAGGGCATGAAATATCAGTGTCCACAATCCACAATTAGTTCCAGGAATAAATACAAGGTTTCTTCCAGTGTTAAATGTAGTTCCATTGTTCATTTTAGATCCATTTAAATTGCTCATGGATAGATTGAAATATGAAGCCCAGTTCTCGGCGAGTAGCCACAGATTGGCCTGACAAGCTCAAAGATGTCACATCTGCACTGGAAGTGGTAACCTTTCCATGTACAACAATCCATATTAGGTGCCAACCAAGCATCCAAGACCTCATGGTAAACCAACAAAGGAGGTAGTTCCAGTCTGTCATGATAGATGTCCCCTTAGATGACCAATAGAATGGACGGTAGACAAATTATCAAAGACGGAAGTTGCAGGTTCAAACTGTGGCAACCAGACTGTAAAAGTTATGAACATGGTGTCCTTGATTGTGCAAGAATATGTATCAAAATATGGAGCAATGCTAGTATGTGTGATGACATAGCCAAGATTTCTTGCCATAGACAAGGAGAATAGAAATAGTGTCAGACAAGCATTTGTTAACACAAGCAGTAGAAGTACATTTGGGCAATACCATTGCCCCATATGTCTATCATGTATGAGATCAGGAATACATCCTAGTTCCAAATCCCAGAAGAAATTACTAACAGATGTAAGAACATAAGCACCATAGGCAGTGCAAATGACTTCCCTGGCTATGTGATGCTCTGCTGCTTCCTTATTGTTAAAAGAAATTAACTCATTCATCTTATTCTTTGCCAAATCAAATCCCTTCACAACATCTTTCATATTGTAAATTGTAAATCACTCTTTTTGAGTGAGACCATCTACACCATGCAGAAAGGGAAATATAATATTATGTTTCATTCTATCATGAACCTTTGACATTTGTGCTTGAATATTGGCTATATCAGCCCTATTCCAGATATACATACCAGAACCAGATAAGCCTGAGGCTAAACCTGTTTCTGCAACAAAAAGCGTAGTGCTTTTGGGTTGTTTACTGTTTTTAGATGTACCACTAGGCTTAGGTTTTGAAAATTCTCTATGAGTGGCGCTATCAGCCCCAGTATAGGGATCATTATTGCATACCGCATATTGCAGTTAGAATTTAATAAATAAATAAATAAAATACCTGGTAAGTAGTAAAGTAAAAGATTTATTTTTATTCAGGATAAGTTCTTTCTTCACATCTTAGGCCGAAGCTTTTTTCAAGGTGATCCTGACAATAGGACTTCAAAATTGTTCAAATACAAACACAATACAAACATCACTTTCAATCTCTAAGACCTTACAAATGCATAATAACTATACTTTTATTCCAACAAGACTTGTACAACTCATTTCACAACATGAAATACCAATTAAAAATCCAAGACATTTCTTATTCATCCATTGCACATACATCTAATTTTCAATTCCTCTGTCAGGAACTTGGTAATCAGAGATGGTTTATAGCCTGATTTACTTTTTATATCATTCAACAGTTGACTGTTTGAGGCATATTCAGCTTTAAATGTCATTTTAGTAAAACAATATTTTACCCTAGGTTTATAGGGAGTCGCCCCATTATCTCTTAATTTATATTTATGCTTAACATTTTTCTCCTCTATTTTATCCGTAAGATATTTTGGTTCTCCTGTCATTTGTAATCTATGCGTTTGTAGGATCCTTATCATTTTTCTCCTGCTTTCAAGTGTTAACCAATCCAATGTCAAATACAAATTACAATGGTGGGTTTTATAATCACATTGTAAAATGAATCTGGCTAAATTATTATCAGTAATTTCAAGCTTTCTTAAGAGAAAGTCTGAGGCCTTTCCATATATATGACTGCCATAATCTAGTATAGGAATTAATAACTGATTTACTATTGACTTCCACTAACTAATATCTGTACGAAACTTATTTCTTTGAAAAGCCCCTATTTTTCTATTTACTTTACCCACCAATTCTTCTATATGTATATCAAATTTCAGTCCCTGGTCAATCCAAACTTCTATGTATTTATAAAAAGAAACCTGCTGTAATGTATCCTGTCTTAATGTTTTTACATTCAAATTCTGTTTATGATTTATTCTATCCTTCTGTGTTGAAAAAAGAAGAGTTTTTGTCTTTTACTGTGTAATACTAATTTTGAATTTACTAACCATTTTTCTAACCCTGTGAAATCTTCCTGAAGTCCCTTTCCTATCTCATTAATATTTGTACCACACGCTAGTAAAACTGTATCATCCACATTTAATTTAATTTTAGAGTTAATAGCTACTTTTACCAAATCATTAACTTAAGTCAAAAAAAGAGTCGGGCCCAAAATGGACCCCTGTGGTACCCCTCTAACAACTTTAAGCTGTTTTGAGGTTACATCATCAAGTTGAACCAGATGTGTTCTTTCAAATAAGTAGGAAGAAAACCATCCCAGTGTTTCACAATCTAGGCCCAATCCCTTCTACCTCTGGAGCAAAACCCTGTGGTCCACGGTGTCGAAGGCTTTGGATAGGCCCATGAACACTGCACCCATCTCCCTCCCCCCCCAAGCTGAGAGGAGACAAGATCTATTAGGTTGGTGAGCGCTGTGTCTGTGGAACACCCTTTTCGGAAACCTGATTGTGAATCTGAAAGTAAGTGGTATTTCTCCAAATAACCACTTAACTGGTTTTGTACCAGTTTTTCCATTACATTCGACACTGTGGACAATGGGGCAATCGGCCTATAGTTTGAAGGGTCAGTTGGATCATCCTTTTTAAAAACTGGGACTACCTTTGTTTTCTTCCAACTAGAAGGAAACCTCCTTTCCGTCAAACTCCAATTAATTAGCTTTGTCAATATAGGGGCCAAAAATTCTGCAGCATGCTGTAAAAACCTGTTTTCTATATTGTCTAACCCATATACTTTGTTAACTTTTAATTTATTTAATTCTTTCTGAACCTTATTTCAAGCAATCTTCCTAAATCTAAATTTTGGAATTTCCAGAGTAACATCTAATGGAAAATCTAGTGATAAATGATTTTCTGGAATATCTATACCAGGTAAATCTGTAAAATATGCATTCAGAATGTCTGCAGAATTTACTTTACTCTGTAATATAGCATTTTGTTGAATTTTTACAGTGGAGTTGCTTGTAACTGGTTTTTCCAAGGATTGTATCAAGGACCAGTATTTCAGGGGATCAACTGTATCAGCAATTTGTTTATATAATATTGCTTTTTTGTGTTCATTACTTTTGTGCACGTTCTGTCACAATATTTGTTATACTCTTCCCAATTAACTCTACTTAAAGAGTTATTAGCCTTCTTCCATAATCAATGTTTCATCCTTATTTCTTTTTTTAACTTTTCTGTCATCCAGAGGGTTGTTTTATCCTTGCTATGGTTGTTTTAAAGGGAGCAACCACGTTTTATAAGCCTCTAAAAGCATTCTTGTAAACTCTTTCACAGCTAAATACAGATCAGGAATAAGAAACATCCTATATCACTCTAGGCTTGCCAATGTATGTAAAAATAATTCTTTACTGTAATTTGTAAAAGACCTCTTTCTTATTTTTCTTGGGACTTCTGATTTTATTCCTTTACCTTCAATTTTTAATTTCACAATTACATACAATTGAACAGTGATCTCCCAAAACAGGTTGATTTACCGTACCTTTTGAACTTTTATACGTTCTGTTACAAAGCATAAATCTAATACATTTCCTTTACTATTCAAATCCATCTTTCTGGTGGGTGTCATCACAACCTGGGTCAGGCCAAGGGGACTCAAACTCTGCATCAATGCATTGCCCCTCGGTCCACCCCAGGCTGCACTGAAATCCCCCAACAGAAGCAAATCATAACTCATTGTTAATTTCTGTATACATTGTGCCAAATCCCTAAATTCCTCTACCCTCACTTTTGGGGGTGAGTAGATCACACCTATAACAAGATTGTACTTTAACAATTGAGCCAACAATGTTTCCATTTGATTTTTTGTCCCTAAATAAACTACCCTAAAACTTCCCAGATTCCAATTTGTATACAACAACCCCCACCTCTCTTTCCCTCTCTGTCTGCTCTGTGCAGAAAAAACTCTCTAAGCTGCCAGAATATCTAATAACATAATTTGGAAAAATCCAGAAGTGTTTGTTGTGGAACATAAATGTAATTCCTTCAAATTCCAGTGAGTAAGATTTAAAACCGCTGGGACGTGCATGAACTGCATTATTATTGACTAGGGCACCTGGTAGGGAAATGTCAATCAGACCACTGGGTGGACCAGGTTCTTGTTTTGGGCACTGAGTATCTGGTGTTTCAAATTCTTGGGCATTATAAGGTAGACCCTTTTAAGACAATAGCAGTGTCAGCCATATGATTCTATATGCAGAATTCCTGTTCATCAACAAATTTTAAGTAGGAATTCGGATCAGTCCTAGCTGTTAGGTTGTACACTCCAGAATTTGTGAGGTGTACCTGCTGAATGTATAGGGTACCATCAGGGAAAATCCTGCCATTAGGCCAGCCTTGGAGAGCACCTTTGTAAAGGTGGGCTACTGGCATTGGATCTTTATTGCAAAGTACATAGTACTCAATTTCAGGACTAGATTGATCTGAAGCAATGATCAAAACATTCAGTAGGGCCTCACTTCCTTCCTGAAAGGTGACCGTGTCTTCTAGGACATTAATGTGGACTCCACAGGTTGTTTTGATATCCCATGGACTTGTCAGGTACTCTGCCTCAACAAGCTTCCTGGGTTTAGGGGTCACTGATACCTTATCTGCATTACAATATATGCATTGGGATTGTAAGAAGACCAATATTTCTAAAAAAAAAAAAAAACATAAGCATAAAGCAGCCATCTCTCTCTCTCTCTCTGGAACCTAAAAGAAAAGAGAGAAGTAAAACATAGTTCAGTACTATTCTGCCTAATGGGGTAAGGGAAAGTAAATTTAATCTCCTTTATACAGCTTCATCTGATTGGCATGTAGCCATTTGTCAGTGAGTTTCATGTTCTTGGGTAGTCTAACTTAGTAGACTGATGAACTGATCTTGTTTACAATGAGGTAGGGCCCCTCCCATTTGTTTTTAAATGCATGAGTAGGTTTTGCAAATCTTAGAACCATTACCTGATCCCTAATCTGCCAGTCCACATCATGTACAGTTTTGTCAAATTGTATTTTGGCCTGTTGTTGGGCCTTGCCCATATGTTGTGTAGCAAACAGGTGTACCTTTTGGATATCCTGTTTGAGTTGCTGAACATATTTATCTACTGATACTCTATCAGCAGTGGAAGCACAGAGGTCCAGAAGTAGGTGTTCTGGTAGTCTCATGGACCATGCAATCATGACTTTAAATGGGGTACACTGCGTACTTGTGGAGGGTGTCCCCCTAATTGCCATAAGAAGCTATGGCAATAATGAATCCCAGTCCTTGGGGATGTCCTGAATGAATTTGGATAAAATGAGCTTGATCTGTCTGTTATCACTAGATAGGTGAAGGTCTTTTTTCACCTTTTTGCAGGGGCTGTTTGTTGGGAGTTCTTCCTCAGTCCCTTTGCCAAGGAATCTGAACACTGCCCTCAAATGAGGGTCCATCTGTTGTGCAGAGGCTAGATCTAAGGGCACAAAAGGATTTTGTTTTCTGTTCACAGCAGCAATGTATACTGTATGTGAGACAGAGGGAGTTTCATTTCCCATGTGTTTCCTCCTTGAGCACCTTTTTCACAAGGCAGTCAGTGTTGTTCTTAAAAGGGAAATAAGGTTCACTCTTACAGTGTGCTTGAACCATATGAATGTACAGTTTATATCTAAACGGTCTGGTCAGCATTGTTATGTACACAGACAAGTCTCTGTAACTTACAGGAGTATCATCAGAGGGCTGAAAGTTTGTTTTCTCCAAAAAGGGTAGAAATTCAGTCAGAGAGAACAGACCAAATCAGAGTCTGTAAGGATAACAGTGTCTGCAGTGCCTTGCTTCAGTATTTCCTGAGTATAGGCCACAGCAGATAGTCCAGCATACTGTGCAGAAATGATGGTATACCTCCTGTAAATGGTTGGTCTGTCATACTAGGATGTACAATGATAAGTCCAAACCCTGCTATCTGACCCTGTTTAGTATGTGAGTCTGAGCCATCAGTAAAAACATGGCACACAGTAGGGTCAGTTAACACTTCCTGAAGTGCTGGCAGGAAGGGTCCTGGGTCAGGTAGGTTGGGGGTTGGAGTGAACAATCATGGGTCTCTCCTGTAAATAGTGGGCCATGGGCCAACAAGGATGGAGTTTTGGTAGTAAGGACAGTGAAATCACAATCCTATAGAAGAAGAGACCAGTATGTAAGTCTGGCATTGGAGACAGAGCTATTTTTCACTCTGTCTGACAATGAAATGTTTGTGGGCATGTGATTGGAATGCAGCCCTAAAAAGAAAAACATCAACATTACAATATATTGCACCTTCTTGACAGAAGTGCCTGCTATTGTCTGTTCTGGGAATAACTCAGACTGTTCCTGACTTTTGCCTGCTACTGCAGGCATAGTATGGGATGATCGAGGTGGCACTTGTTCAGGGGGCCCTGCAGCAGGTGCAGGTGGTGCTGGCACCATGGGGGTGCCTGCACAGTGGAGAAAAGCTGTGTACAGACTGCCTGTAGTGCTCCAGGTATGGTTTGTGGTTCAGTAGCCTCCAGGAGTAGAGGAGGTGGTACTGGAACAGCTGGCAGCACAGGTTCATAACCCAAACCTGTATTCTCTCCCCCCGACATGGCCTGTGATGATGAAAATATCACAGCCACGGGGATTTTAAAAGCAGGGTTAGCAGAAGCTCTAGCATGTTGCAGGGTTAGACTGAGGGTTTGTTGCCTTGTGCCCCCCCAATGCATCAGGGGTTGCCCCACTGGAAGGCTGCATGATGGCAGCAACCTTGTTTTTGTTGCTGGAGTTGAGAAAGCACATGTATACATGGTATGCTCTTTCAACCACTCTCAGCATCTTATCAAAACTGTCAACTTCAGGAAAAACAGCACATTCAACCCTCTCACAGAGGGCTGGTGTCATACAGTATTACAAAGGAAAATATTTTGTATTCCACACTGTTCCTTTGGCAAGCACTTGCCAACGCTGTAAGCCATCCACAAACATTTGTGATAATTATCAAGAAATTCCTTGTTTCCTGCTTCACATTGCTTGCCAATGTGGTCTCTTTAACTGCTGCTTCTGCTGCTGTATCTGCTACTGACTTCACAACATTAGGCTATGTACCAGCCTCTCTCAGAATTACATCAACCTCCTTTCTAAGGAGATCCTTCTGTTCCTCAGAAATATCAGTCTTTCTGATAACATTATGAAACATGCCTAAAATCTCCAGTTTGTTTTGTCTGGTTAAGGCAACAATCACAGGTCCCCGCAACTGAATATGCACAGTTCCTTGATGTGATGGTCAGACATCTTGGAAGCTGCACTGGGTGGAGCCATTTTGGTGTACGTCAATATGGCCACCATCATCTGAACAGGATCGGCCATCTTGGGGATGGCATGGTGACATAACGTGATGAAGTGTGTATCCACCATTTTGAGACATGAACATTCCACCATTTTGTGAACAAAAAGAAGAGTGGACAGCTGTTGGGCTAGCCCACAGCATTTTGTTATTATTATTTATTTATTGAGGATATCAGAAAACATACCTTTGAATCAAAGATTCCTTTACAAAGGTTCCACATCATTAAATACAGAGGCATCAGGTACAATGTCAACAAATTAGACACAATAGTTACAAAAGGAGCATGTACAATAACAAAACAGGTACAGAGCATAGCAGCTGGTGATACAGAGGTACAGAACATTGCAGGAATAGGTACAAAGTAAAGATGGTAATCAGTTAACAGAGTACAAACCCTGCAGGTCAGTGGCACCAGCCATGCCCTGGTAGTTATTTGCTAGTCTAGGCTGGACTGGGGGTGTCCATTGTCAAATATAAGCATGCCCTGAGGTGGCAGGACCAGAGTAAGGTCCATAGTCGAGGGCCGAAATGGGTAGAGCTTGAAATCAAGGACAGTCACAGTCTGAGACTTAAGAGATTAAGTCTTCTAGTTGGGACTTGAATCAGCCAAGTTTGGGTTCTGAGAGGAGAGAGTTTGGGAGAGAGTTAAGCCAGCTAGAAGCCTGGTGTCTAAAAGTTCTTTGACCCAAGGAGGTCTTGCAGAGGGGTTCCCGGAAGTGGGTTGTCACAGATTGCCATGTGTGGTAGGTGGACAAGGGTGTTTGGAGTAAGGGGGTGAGGGCAGATGGGAGTAGTCCTGCAGTTATTTTTTTTAGCAAAGAGGCATGTCTGATATTTGAGCCTCCCATCAAAGTTAAGCCAGTTGGTGGAGATGTAAAGGGTGCAGGTGTGTGTGAGTCTGGCACAGCTAGTGGCTAGACTACAGTCCTTATTAAGGGCCAGTCTAATTTTGTTTAGGTGTGTGTTGTCGGCTGCCCCATAGATTATGATACCATAATTTATGAGTGATAGTATTGAAGCTGAGACAGCTAGGTGGAGAGCTTCAGGAGGGAAGCATTGCTTGTACCATTGCAGTAAACCAATACGCACATTGACGGCAGTGCTCAGTTTTCAGAAGTGGTCATGGTAGGTGAGCCCAGAGTCTAATGTGATATCCAAGTATTTGAATGAGGTAACCTGCTCAAGAGGGTCATTTAGGGAGTTCAGTATGTGCAGGGGTAGCCCATTGTTCCTGTTTCAGGAGTGGACAAACAATATAGATTTTTTTTTTGTAGTTTAGGACTAGCATATGCCAAATGAACCAGGATTCTGCTTCCATGAATGATTTTTGGAGTGCATTACAGAGAATGGTGGGATCAGTGTGGGAGCTGTAGAGGATGGCATTGTCCACATACAGGAGTAGTTTCCCAGTGCAATCCTTGGGCAGGGAATTGAGGAACAGGGAGAAAAGTAGGGGCCAAGAATAGAGTCCTGTGGGACCCCGACCTGATTTAGAGGTGGGAGGACTGGGTTTGGGCAAGCCTGACTGTCTGAGTTCTCTTTGACAAATAGCTGGTAAACCAGCCAGTGGTCTCAAGAGATAGGCCTATTTGTGTGAGGGAAACCAGGAGTAGTGTGTGGTGCACAGTATCAAATGCCCTGGAAAGGTCTATAAAAATGACACCAGCAATGTGGTCTGTGTCAAGAGATGTGAGGTGGGCATTCGTAAACTCCAAGAGAGCTGTGGTAGTACTGTGGCTGTGGTGGAAGGCATGCTGCTTGGGATACAGGAGTCAATATTTGGAAAGATAGTCTGTAAGTTGGGTAGCCACAATTTTCTCCAAGGCTTTGGAAATGGGAGGCAGTATTGAGATGCCTCAGTAGTTCCCAGCCTGGGTGCAGTCTCCGCTCTTAAGGATGGGTGTAATGAGAGCTGATTTCCATTTAGAGGGAAACTGACCCAGAGATAGGGAGCGGTTCAGAAGCATGGTGAGTGGGAGGAGAACTTTGTTAAAAGTGAGCCTAAGTAGCTTAAGATCTAGTGTCACTGCTGAATCATGATTTGCTGAGGGCCTTGAGGAGAAGAGAGGCAGCTTCATGCTGCAATATTGTTTTAAGGTGAAACGGGGGGTGGAGGGGGAGATAGGGGTGCTGGGGGGTTGGGAAGAAGAAATTGGGAGAAGAAAACTACTAAGGTCGGGGAAGGATGCATTAAATGTATTTGCAATCAGGGCAGGATCTGTGGTGATAGACCCATTTTACCCAGAGTTGGGAGGGAGCTGCAGAGGAAGCTTTACCACTGAGCTCTTTGAGAGAGTCCCAGAACTTGTGCCCCGAGCCCCAAGTGGCAGTGAGCGAAGCTTGGTAATGCTCAGCTTTGGCCTTCTGAATATTCTAAGTACAAGTATTGCATGCCTCTTGGAAGCGCTGCCTATCAGAGGGTTTACCAGTTTCCAGAGCAATATGCCATAAATTGTCACATCCTCACATTTGGTCTAATAGGGCTTGTGACATCCAAGGTGTGTCAACCACTTTGACAACCTGTTTGCTTAGGGGTGCATACCGGTCACAGGCAGAACTGTGGTCTAGAGCAGTGTCAATGTCCAAAGAGGATGTGATGGGTGACCAGTCACTAGTCGAGAGATATTATTTAGGGGACTGAAGTTTGCCAGGTTTGAGATGCATTGGAGGCTAGTTTTGGGGGGGCTTTCTTGTAATATACAACCAGTGACAAAGCACTGAGGAGAGATCACTCAGGGCATTGGGTAATAGCCTGACCTAGGTTGCTTTAAGGGGTACATTGGTGAGCACAGGATCAAGAAGGGTGGAAGTGCTAGGCCTCTCATTGAGTCTAGTGGCGGTGATTACAAGTTGGGATAGGTTTTGAGAGGCTGCCACATCCCTACAGGGTGCTGATGTGTCAGCTAGCCAATTTATATTAAAGTCCCCAAGGGCAATGATTTCTGCCTTGTCAGGGAGTGTTTATAAGCAGGTGAGGACAGAGTGGAAGGCACTCTTCTGATTCAGAGGAGGAATGTATATAGAAGTGAGGAACGGGGACTCTGTTATGTGCAATAGTGATTTTCAGAGTGAGGGCCTGGGCTGCCTGCTTGAGGGTTGGGGTGGGAGGCAAGACTTCGTAGTGTATGCTGGATGTATAGAACACATCCACCACCTTTTTTAGAGGTTCTGTCAGCACGGTATAGAGTAAACCCAGGGAGTGAGACCGTGGAGTCAGGGGTATGGTCATTGAGCCAAGTTTCTACTACTGAGATGACATCAGGGCAATTCTGAGCAACCCAGCCCTGAAAGAAGTCAAATTTGGTAAGGAGGCTACTTATAGTAAGGGAGGCTATTATAAAATCCTTAGGAGCAGTAATCTGGGGGGTGGGCATGACCTGGATTGGGGTGGACATCTCCCTTTAAGGAGGAGAAGGAGCAGGAGGATGTGCATAGATGCTAGTTTTAGTTGCTTCTGCACCAGTTTAGGTGCCATCAGGGAGGGGGAAGAGCAGCACATGGAAGAGAGGATGGGTAGCTGCTGAAGAGAGGGAGAGGCAAGGCAGAGTAGTGTCCATTGCCTTATCATGGCAACACCAATAGGGTGAGATATGGGTGGAAGGTGCATGGTCTGTCGGTGGAGTGAGTGAGGTGGCACCATGATAGAGGTGGAGGGAGAGTTTAGGGTGAGAAGCCTGATGAGAGGTGACTTCAACTCACCATGTTGGCATACCTCTCAACCTCCTGCCTCATAAATCAGGGACAAGCCTTAAAAAAATCGGGGACAAAGAACCAAAATCAGGGACACTTCTTCAAAATTGGAGATATCCCTTCAGGAAGTTGGTAGAATAAAGGGCTTGGTGTAACATGCATTAACTAAGGAAGAACAAGTCTGTAACTTTAATGTTTGACATTATTTTGTGCTTATAACCACCACAGTTTGGTCACAGAAAGCCAATTTTTAGGAGGGACAGAGTAAAATTTTGAGGCAAAATCAGGGGCATCCCTGAAAATCAGGGACAGTTGAGAGGTATGCATGTTGGTGGACATGTGGAGAGTGACCTAGCAGAAAGAGTCCTCACAATCGGACTCCTTATCACCAGAAGACATAAGATCAGTGGGCATAAATTGAAAGTCCTTTGTGGCTTTAATATGCCCAGCCAGTACCTCTCACAGATGACACAATCTCTCCATCTTTGCTCTGCATTTCATGTGATTAACCTTACAACTGATAACACACAAAGCACTCACAACATACTTCTGCAAGACTCTGCATGTGGCGCATACAGTATTTCAGCATGGTCCCTAATCTTACTTTTGAGCTTACCACTTACCTGGTTCAGCTCCCACCTCAAATCCTTATTTTCCTTATTTAAGGTATTATTAGTCTCATACAACAAGTCATTCATGTGTATAACCTGCTTTCTAATCAAGCATTGCTCTTTCACACTCATCTCTCAAAGCATGTAATTCCTGAACATTACTGTAATGTGTTTCATATAACAGGGAATCATTCTGCTGATGCAGTGTCTCAACTTGTGATTCCAGTATGAGTGCATGTTCAGCAAGGTCAGAATTCAACACTCCCATCTCTCTCCTGAAGTCAGTGTAATCCAACTCCAAAGCAGATAACTGTCTTAATGACACTTCTAAGCTAGCAGACAGTGTTGCAAATAACAGGGCTATGGAAGAATTATTTTGGGTATCATTCTTTAAATCAATATAATGATCAAAGATAGCCTGTACAGGATCAACTTTATTCTTTGCTACTGCAGCAAAATCCTCAAAACCACCATGGGTAGTGAGGTACTGTGAGGTTTCTAGCCTCAACTCTGTGCATATTTTTTTAAACATGTCAAAAAAATAGAGAAACCTTTAACTGTTTGTGGTCCAGGAACTGTGTTTCGAACCACAGTAAATGAAAGCACACAGACAGCTCTTTGACATATGTGGGGGCCTGTTAAAGGGTATCCCCACAAACTGAAAGCACTCTATCTGTCTTCAAGGAATCTATTACAGCTCAGTGTTCCCACAGGGGAGAGGCAGCTCACTGTACAGAATTAAAAGGCTGGCAAGAGGTCCCTAGTGCCTAAGCTCCATATACTGGGAAAAAGCAGACTGTGAAGATTTATACAGTACATGCTAACAGCTGCTTGTCACTGGGTGATTGTTCAACCCAATGTCAAAATCCATGAGGAAAATAAGTGTAACTTTGACCAATACTCAAACATTACAGCACACGGTCGCCATTTTATCTAGAAAATTTAGATTTTTTATCTAGAGTCCAGCTCCAGGTCTATCAGGTTCTTGTATGTCTGTAGTGTTAGCCAAAGAAGACACACATGCAGTAGAAGTAATAAAAGAAATGTTATTGCAATTCTCACGCCAAACATGTGACAGAGAAAATCGAAAGGGAATCAGTTTCTCACCAGTCCTCGAGGAAGGTATAATTCTTTCTGAAGAACAGGCTTACAGAAGGTTATATTGTAGAGATAACAACATAGTTACAGATATGATAAACATACAACATTGGATAATGCATGTAAATAAGGCGGCTCCCTTGGACAGTTACTTAGGAAACAGAATTACTAATGAGTAAGAAGTTAGACAAAGGAAATACCTCTGTCAACTGTAAAACACAGACAAAGAAAATGCTGAGTATACAGAAATACATGTAGTGTGATACCTAAGTATAAGACACAAACTACATATGATTATATAAGAATATAGAACAATCACTGATGATCTGTAAAGGCCCTCTTATCAGTGATATGGGTCAGAATATCTGTGTATAAGGGTCACGTGATGCGGAGCACTAGCTAGCAGCTCATCTCCTTACCTCCAGACACCCAAGGATTTAAATAATCAATTGTGCTTACGATCAGGTTTTAAGCACCAACAGAACACATTCCCTGATAACCTAAAGCACCAAGGAAACGTCTTGTGGTGCATGGGGACCTCATGGAGATTGAAATGAAAAAGCTCTGCCAAAGCATACTCTGCTAGCATCTCCAGAGAATGACAATAAAAAATCCAGGGCCTCTTCTGCCTCAGACAACCGAGGCTCAGCACCAGTGTCACCAGATCAGAAACCTCTTACCTTCACAAGATTCCTGGAAGAATGCAGGCCATTCCAAGAAGAACTTCACTCCATCACTGATATATGAATAACCTGATACAAGCTCTCAAGAACCTATCTCGCAGAACCAGAGAAAATGAAGCTCAACTTGTCTCACTAGAGAGGCATGTAACTAAATTTAACCCAAGACCTTGCTGCAGCCTGCCAGAAAATCTCTCAACTGGAATCCAAGATCAAAGACTTAGAGGGCTGCAGCAGATACAATAATGCTGTAATCATTGGGTTACCAGAAAAGGACTAAGGTCCTGATGCTATTAAATTCATACAAAAATTTGTTGAAAAACTGGCTGGTCCCTCACCTTTCAGGCCTAACTACATTATTGAGTGGGCCCACCATGCCCTCCAGCCTATGCCACCACCGGGACCCACCCCCCACACCCTTTCATTTTCTTCTTCATGAACTTTTTGGAGCAACAGCATTTCCTTGCTAAAGTGAAGGAAGTCCAAGAAATTAAATGGGAGGGCAATAACTTTAGAGTAGTCCAGGACCTACCTGTTTTGATAAGACAACAGAGAGCAGCCTTCCATCCTCTGGTCACAAAACTGATTGCTGTAGGCATCCGCTTTCAGATGGGATACCCCACAAGATTGCAGGTATTCCTCTCTGGCAACTGGTCTACCTTTTAGGATGTGGATTCAGTGTCAACAGGACTCAAGACATCCCTCCCCGACCTCTTCAGTGACTGCTGAGCACAGGGCTAGACCTGGAGGTTTTCTTCAACATACCCAGGTATGTTGACAAAATGACTGTACTTTGCCATACTTTTCAACCCGTCTGCCCATTCTCCCTGTGACAACATACCAGAATCCTGCCAGGGCTCCCCTTGGCTGTCTCTCACCTGAAATAAGTGCAGGCTCCCTCTCTCCCAGTCATTACCTGAGGTGCTGCAGATTTTCCCTCAACATGTTATGAAGTAGATACTTCAGTATTACTGGCATCCTTCAGAAGGCTGGAGAACCCAAACTATTACCAAGATGGTGCAACAAACGTGTGGGAGCTTGCACATTTGTGTGGTTAATTTTGCCCTCTTGAAGATTGTTATAGTTCTCTTCAGACCACTAGAAGGAGCTCATGCTAGTCAAATGTCCCTTACCATTCTCCCAGTGCAGTCTCAAGTATGTTTTCTCTCTCTCAGAGCAAGGTAATGAGACTTTCTGCTACACTACCCATTTTCCCTTTCATCTTTTATCACAAGCCAAGACATAATGTTGAGTGTTTTTGTGTGGGTAAGACCTTTGCACAGCAGTTTACAGAGTCCATGGAGTAGAACTGATCTCCCGGGGACCTACACATTAGACCTTCCTGGCAGATGGAAAATTAAGTCCTGGGTCCCAGGGCTGTGCTTTAAATGGGGCACTTTGTTTTTCAAGGCTCGGGGTGAATAACTCTCTCTGAAGCTCATAGCAATCCCAGGGAATGGTTTGGAGTATAAACTGGGTGGAGCCTTATATGGAAGCCTTATTTATTGCCATTATGTGGACCCCTGGGACTGTCTTTATTATTTACCCCAAGGGGCCTGTCTCATTTTCATTATAACAAATACGATGAAGGACTGGTAATTGAAACGGACATTTCTACTGTATAGTTGTTTCTCTGTTATTGCTTGTTAACAATTATGTAACCTGGTATTGTTCTTTTATAGAGTTGCAGGGTGTTTGGGGTGGGAGTCAGGAGAGGGTGAACTGTTTATCATGGGCCAAGAAAATGTTTTGTTGGGTAGGAGGGGGGTTCAAGATAATGTTTACGATGTTATTTGCTCCATTGAGCATACTTGGGCAGTTTTTCAGTAGGGGGAGGTGCGGAAGACTGGTTTCTTAGCAGGAGAAAGGGGGGAGGGCTGGGACATCAGAAAGGGCATACCGAGATCACAACACCTGTCTCTCCTCAGTTAGATCCTATGCTGAGCTTAACCTGGGAAGATGACCAGAGCACTGACTTTCACCACATGGAACATCAAGGGAGCCAGGCATAAGATTAAACAATATAAAATCCTTAAACAGTTGCAGCTACTGCAAAGTGAGGCTACCTTTATTCAGGAGTCCCATCTACTTGAAACAGAAGTGAATAACATGAGAAAACAGTATCAGTCAAGTATTCACAGCTGGGGATAGCACTCAGAGCTGTGGCGTGATGATTTTGATATCCAGATCAGTCCCTTTTGTTAGCACCCACATCATCAGATACCCCCTAGACAGATATGTCTTCATTAAGGATCTATTACACACAACAGAGCTCCTCCTGGGTAATGTTTAGGGTCCTAATGGGGGCTCATCATACTTTTTCATGCACATTTTGAATATTTTATCCCCCTTTTTAGAGCCACCTATGTTAATAGGGGGAGATTGGAATCTCCCCTTTGACCTGGACTTAGACATGTCAGATAGGTGCCATATTGATCTCTCTCCAGCACAACAAGCCCTATGAGTCTTAACAGACCATCTGGACCTATGTGACGTTTGGAGGGTCATTCAGCCTACAGACAGGGAGTTTTCATTTAAATCGCTAGTCCATGGAACATCATCCCATATTGACTATTTTCTGCTCAGCCACAATTTGTTGCTGGGAGTATTAGATACTAAGATAGCCACAGGGACACTGTCTGATCATGCAGTGGTAACATGCAAAACCACCTTCCCCATGCTAACAATGTTAGGAGTGATCTGGAGGCTAAATAATCAGCTTCTCAAATATAAAGAAACCATTCAGTTTATTAATGATCAAATGCACCAATTTTTGACCACTAACCTGGGTTCTGTAGATAAACTGGACATAATGTGGGGAGCCCTTAAAGCTTATCTTAGAGGATACCTTATCAGCATTGCCTCTGACTGCAAAAAGAAAAGGACAGGCAGAAACTCACTACTCTCTCTCAGCCTAGGAACTTGGAGTCCCAGTTGTTTTCGCATTCCTCCGAGGATTTCTGACATTAAACTTTAGAATCAGTATTCGGATCTCCTCAGAGAGAAAGCCGAATATGCCATTTTGAAATCCAAGGCTACCTACACTGATCAAGGGGAGAAAGCAGGGTATCACCTTGCACTCAGGGTTAAAAAACAGGAGGCCTCCAGGATTGTAGGATGCATTCGGTCTATATCCGATGGTTCTTTGCAAACCTCCCTCTCAGGTGTTGTGCAGGAGTTCGAATCATACTATTGCCGCCTTTACAACCCCATGCAGAATCAACCTACAGAATGAGCAGTTAATGTATTTTTAGATAATGTCCCACTCTCTATCCTCAAGGATACTCACAAGCTCTCCCTTTTATCACCAATTACAGAACCAGAAATCCTATTGGTGATCAAAGGACTCCCATCTGATAAAGCTCCGGGCCCAGATGGATTTTTCTCCAATTTTTATAAAATATTCACAAAGAAATATGCCCCTCTACTTTAATCTCTCTTTCAACATGTTCTGTCTGAAGGAGCAAGTGACCAAATCCTTTTCAAAGCCCTCATCATAGTTCTGTACAAACCTGGCAGGAAGATTGAATGTGTCACCAGCCATAGACCGATCTCCTTACTAAATCTAGACCTCAAAATACTGGTGAAATTTCTGGCTGACCACCTTAATGACATTCTCCCATCCCATATAGGTCCTGAGCAGGTGGGCTTCATGAGAGGACGGTCTTCAGTAGATCGCCTCAGGAAACTCACACATATCTTCTCCATAGCCAGGGATGCCTCTTCTCCAGCAGTTCTGGTATCCCTGGATGCAGAGAAGGTGTTTGACAGGGTGGACTGTCAGTTCCTGTTTAGGACAATGGCCCATTTTGGTTTCCCTGCTCAATTTGTCTGATGGGTGCGCGGGCCCTTTACTCCCACCCAACGGCCCGCATTTACTGTAATGGGACCTTTTCTCATTTTCTGCTTTCCTCTGGGACTAGACAGGGCTGTCCACTCTCCCCTCTATTGTTCAGTCTTGATCAATAACCCTTAATTTATACACTAAAGACCTGCTCCAAGATTGGAGGGATTACTCACGGATCCCAAGAAGCAAATATTTCCACTTATGTAGATGACATCCTGCTACATATAACCAACCCAGAGACATCCATACCAGCAATATTGGAGATTATTGATGAACTATAAAATTGATCATGAAAAGACCTCAGTCTTTCCCCTAAATTATAGGGTACATAAAAGTGAGATTTCCCTTGCTTGGCCTCTCCTGGTCTCCTAAGTCTTTAAAATATCTAGGGATACACCTCACCAGATGTAGCCTCCAGTTTAAGAAACTAAATCTACAAGCCATACTCCAGCTCACCCAACAGGATATACCATGCTGGACCCTACTGCCACTCATGTTATGGGGCAGGATCAATTTAGTAATGATGAATATCCTTCCATATCTCTTCTACCCCCTTAATCGCTTGAATATTTGCCCCCCCCTCCTCTGGTCCCATAAAGTTCATCAACACCTTACTGACTTCATCTGGGCAGGAAAAAACCCAAGGAAGGCATATTATAAGCCAGCTACCCACAAACTCAGGGGGAACCTTCAGCTCCCATACCTTAGCCTATATTACTGGGCCGGCCAAGCCAGTAAATACTGCTGGTGGGCTGAACCGGAGAAGCAGATGCACGATGGTACTTATATACCTCTTTGGCTAACCTTAGAACAAAATACAATAAAGTTCCATGGCATTTCACCTGCTGCCCACCTATATATTAAACCTACAGCCCTCCCCCCGGCCTTGTGTTCCTCACCGATTGAGATCTCATTCAAAATCCACAATCAGCTGTGCAGATTCCTAAAATATGATAACTTGAAGGATCTTAATCAACCTTTTTTAGGCAACCGCAATCTTAAAATAGGCAAGCAAGGCAAAGTTTATTTATTTATTGTGTTATGTGATGTGTGTAACCCATCAAATACCTCCCATCATGAACACTGGCACTGTCATTTCATTAATCGGTCCCCCAAAAAATAGCTGGTAGACACTCCCCTCCGAACCAGTGGATACCCCAATTAGCCACTCTGTCCATCAAGCAGCTTATGAACATTTACAGTTTCTGGAGTACCTCACCAGAGATATTACACAAGTTCAACCTGAGTCCTAGTTCAATATTTAAGGTTTTTCAGATCCATCATGCTTTAGTGCAGTTCTCTAGATCTACCCTGTCCCAACCTGTGGAACTTGAATTCCAATTGTCTGTGACTTCCCTGGCTGCTGAGCCCCATGTGTTATCTAAAATTTATCAGCTTCTTTACAACTGGGCTTTCCAGGCAGTGATAGGGTCAATAAGATACTGGAACTCCCAATTCTCAGACTCTTCCCTTAACTGGCCAGTTCTGTGGAAGGATTGTCATACATTTATCACCCAGGATACATTATGGCTGATGCAGTTTCAGATTCTGCACAACATGTACTTGACCCCAGTAAGACTCTTTAAATTTAACCACCAGCTTTCCCCACAGTGCATCTGATGTCATCAAGGGAAGGGCACCTTACTTCACATTCTTTGGGATTGTCCTAAGGTGACTGCACTCTGGTCTCTTATTAGAGATAGAGCAGATCCATTACTGGGCCTGGAAGACATATTCACCCCCAGCATTTGTAAATTAGGAGACTACTCCAGTATCGATGTCTTGACAGAAATGCTACATGGCTCTCATCTCTATGTCGGTCAAAAAGATGATACTATGACACAGGAGAGACAGTGAACCCATCTCCTATAATGAATGGCTGCAAGAATTGCTGTATAATCTCCACGTTGAGAAAATGATAGCTAGTCTCAACAATAAAATGGCTAAATTCAATACAATCTGGAGTACATTTTACACCCTTTATGCCCTTTAGAGGGGACATTGACTAATGCCCAGGTAATGAGAAGAATGAGATTTACCTATAGCTCCAATGTCACTGGGGGAAGGGATAGGCAGGATGGGGGGGAGATGGCGAGTAAATATAGGGGATACAGGGAAGGGGAAGGGACAGGGAGGGGGATCATCTTCATGTATTAATTTTCACTGTATGTACTGACTGGTATTATGTATGGATTAATCTAATAAAGTTTAAATTTAAAAAAATACATACATGTATAAAATACATGAAGACAAATATAACATAAGTAAATGCATTATAGTGAGGTGTAGAGTATCATGCATAAGTGTAAGACAATCATATAAAAGGATCTGAACATAATATACAGTAGCATATATTAGCAGCAAAGCACATTCCTAGTACCCATGCTTGTACAATGGGTACCTACATCTACATATTAGTGCAAATAGCAGTATCACAGTACAAGTACATTGTAATTGTGTATGCATGATAGCAGTGAGGTGTAACCCATCACATAATACCTCCCATCATGAATACTGGCACTGTCATTTCATTAATCAGTCCCAAAAGGTGATTCCGTGCAGCGACCATGAAATCACCTTATGGGTCTGATTAAGAAGATGACAGTGAAGGGTTCATGGGGTTGGTTCCCAAAGAGCCCATGTTGAAAATTTGGTGTTACAATTCCTTAAAATGGGTGAGATATCAACATACAGTAAGTTCAAAATGCCATAGACAGCCATTATACGGTGCTTACCTTCATTCTTCAATTAGCGGTTCAGCTTTGAAGAGTGCAGATGTGTCCCAGTCCACAGAAGACTGAAGCCGATGGTCTCCAGTGGTAAGTACAGGGTAAGGGGTGTGTGGAGTGGTGGGTTGCTCAGTGGGAGAGTCAGGATGGAGAGGGGGATGGGGAGATGATAAGGAGTGTTTTCTTTTTCACAGATGTGCAAAAAAAGTCGGGGAACAGTTTTTTTTTAAAGGTTTAAGGGAAAAAATCATTATGGGATACTGGGTGTGGGCTCCCCAGTGTCCCTGAGTACTGGGAGGTTTGCTTAAGAATGCCAACATGGAGATCACATGATGCCTCTGCACTGAAAGCCATGTGTCTCACTCGCTCATGCTCCTAACCCACTATAAAGTTAATTATTTCAGTTCAGTTTTTATTTTTGATAGCTTATTTCAGTCTTCTTATCTTACTTACTGTCAGGCAATAGCTTGAAAGTGATCGGGAGTCAGATTAACTTGCCTGTTGTGCCTGATGGAATCTGAAATGCGGGTGGCTCTTCCATCGCACACATCACCTCAGTCCCCAGAGAAGCAGTGCAAGAAGGCAAAAAAGAAACTGCAGGCATCGGGAAAGACCACAGCAACAACCGCTCAAGCTGTCCTGCTTATGGAGAAAAAATTTGTGGCTGAGCTTACCCCACTAAAAAATGCTTTCTTGGATTTTGCTGCAGATCTGAACTCTATCAGAGGAGAATTTACCAAATCTGCTATGAAACTAAATGATGTCTCTGCCCAGACCTCCTCTATTGAATCCTGGCAGAAAAGGGTAGACCCTGAGCTTACAACTCTTTGACAAAGACTAGCTAAAATGGAAACCAAGTTGGAGGATTTGGAAGGCTGAAGCTGAAAGAACAACTTGGTTATTTTCAGCCTTCCAGAAGAGGCTGAAGGGGGCTCTCCTATTATTTTTGTCCAAAAGCTTTTCCTCAAAGATGCAGGGCCCCCTTAATAGAGCACTTCCTATGTCGTAGAGACAGCTCACTACTCATTGAAGACAAGGTCTCCTCCAGCAGCTACCCCAATGCCTTCATCCTCCACCTGCTCAACTATTTGGACTGCCAGTTCATTCTCACTAAAACCAGGAACTGCAGGAAATTAAATGGGAGACCTTCACTCTGAGAAATGCCCAAGATCTCCTGCTGGCTATGCATCAGAAGTGAGCAGAGTACCACCAGGCCATTATAAAGCTCATCACAGCAGGCATTAAATTTAAAATGCTTTACCCTGCCCGGCTTTCTGCCCTCTGCAACAATGCCTGGAAGACATTTGAAAGTGCTTCCCAAGCTATATCAGACCTGCCTACCCTATTTCCTGATCTCTTCATGGATCGCTGATCATCAGGCGTTTCTGTTAGTGTAAGTTTTCAGATTTACAGTAAAATCCACATCCACTATCCTGATATTTGTTATGTCATCCCAGTACTGATAACCAACCTTGCAGTGAACTGTGTCCTGCTAGGCTGTAACACTCTGTCTACTATAGGAGCTGGTGATAGCCACAATTTTATGATACCGGAAATCTCTTCTATTGGCTGTGTGAATGTGCAAACTGTTCAGCTTGAAACTGTATGCAGGATCATAAAGTCCTCTTGAATGTGCACACCTTCGAGCCATCTGGCTAGTTAAAGGGACCACGTAGGCTATATTAACTTTTACATGTGTGGCGATCTCCTTCTAAAGCCCAAAATGGTTGGGATGGACTTTTTGTAGCAAATGTTTCCAGCTGGATCCAGACACCACAAGGACAGTCTCCTTTGTGGACTTTATGATGCTTTCTTCATTGCTTTCTCCCCCTCCTCCCCCTTGCTACCCTCTAACCTATTTTTCAGTCCTTCTCCTGATTGTATGACTGATACCTTTCAGTTATCGTGTACACTCTCCCCCACACATCCCCCCTCCTCCTCTTGTTTTAATCCTTCCAGTATAATATGGTTACTATTTATACAATGTTGGGTTGCCAAACAGGCTTCAAATTTCCTTTCATGATTATTAATTACAATCAGCAGTCCCTTGACATTAGTCTGATTGTTATGTCAGAGAACCGATCAAGTAATTTGCTTCTACATCTTCAATGTAGTCTAAGGGACTGGGGTGGGGGGGGGGAAGGGCTGAATGTTGGAGAGGGCAATCATGCATTTGTTGATGGGACTGGAGCTCAACCTCTTACAACTGAAGTGTTTCCATTCTAGTTGGTTGAGCTCAAAGGTGGGGGGATCATATTTAATGCATTGGCATGTTAGTTATATTAAGGATGGGATGGGTAAAGGGGAAGGAAAGAGTTGATAATGCCACCAGATATTGATCTGTCTTGTTATCCCTTTTATATAGGTATTGGGCTTACTCATTCAGCATCAGTTCATATATTTCACATCAGTTAGTTTATGATGGCAAGCTATAATTTCTACTCGTGGAATGTTAAAGGAATGCAATCTCCCCTGAAGCGAACAAAAATTCTCCTTCGTTTGCAATCCTTGCAAATAGATGTGGCCTTTCTATAAGAGACCCACCTTCCAGTCACACAAATCCTTCTCTTGCGGAGAACATGGGTTGGACAAGTTCTCGGTGCCGGCCTAGATTCCTGCAGAAGAGAGGTAGCCATCCTCATTGCTCGTAAGATTCCTTTCTGGTTCATACATGAGATTGCAGACCCTCTGGGCAGGTATATCTTCATATGGGCCCTTTTAGGACATACAGAAGTTGTGCTTGGATCCATTTATGGCCCTAACTCAGTAGACCCTGCCTTTTTTGCTTCCCTGGTACCTATCCTAGTGGATCGGTCTGCCCTACCTATGATTTTAGGAGGAGACTGGAATACAGTCCTCTGATCCTTCCTGGATAGATCCAGGCCCCATAACAACACTCTCCCAACCAGTTCCAGAACTATACATGATTTGATGTACTCCCTGGGACTTATTGACCCATGGAGGATACTTAACCCAACAAGAAAAGAGTACGCCTTTTACTCACTCCCTTACCACTACCATTCCTGGATTGACTTTTATTTTCCTGGGAAAGGACCTTATTGGAGGGGGTCACCTGTGTGGTTACTCTCCCAAAGTTATTTCCGACCATCACCCTATTTCTCTCCAATTGGAATTTTCCCCTCCCAGTAGTAAAGAGAGAACATGGCGAGTAAATAATCAGCTATTGAAATCAGAGGAGCTTACACAATACATTCTAAACTTTATTAATATTTTCCAGAGTGTGTATGCCCCCTCCATGCCAAGACTGGATATACTGTGGTGTACCCTTAAATGTTCCCTTCGAGGGGAATTCATACTTCTCAGTACTAAACGTAAACAATAGCTGGCCAACTCCCTCTCTTCTACTCTAAAATGAATAAAAGCTGCAGAGGAACACATTTTGCTGGATGCTCCCATGGAAACAGAAACATAGAATTTGACAGCAGATAAGGACTGCTTGGCCCAACCAGTCTGCCCATTTCCCTACTTAATGGATAAGTTGCAGATCCTAACTAACCAACAGCCTACTTCTTCCGACCTCCACCCCCGAGAATTGCCTTATGTCTGTCCCATGACTTCTTGAATTCCACCACTGTTTTTGACTCCACAACCTCCTCAGGAAGGCTGTTTCATGCATCCACAACCCTCTGTGAAAAATACTTCCTCACATTATCTCTGAGCCATCCCCCTTCTAGCTTCAGATTGTGCCCCCTTGTTCTTGCACACCTCTTTTTCTGAAAGATGCTACCCTCTTGGACTTTGTTGATTCCCTTGAGGTATTTGAAAGTTTCAATCATGTCCCCCCTCTCACTCCTCTCCTTGAGGCTATACATATTAAGATCCTTAAGTCTCTCTTGATATGTCTTCTGGTGCAGACCTTGCACCATTTTAGTTGCCTTCCTCTGGACTGCCTCCATCCTGTCTATGTCTTTGCAGAGATTGGGTCTCCAGAACAGCACATAGTACTCCAGATGGGGTCTCACCAGCTGTCTGTACAGAGAGATAACAACTTCCTGTTTTCTACTGGTGATGCCTCTCCCCGTGCATCGCAGTATCCCACCAGCCCTGCTTACTGCCCTCTCACATTGCTTGCTCACCTTTAGGTCATCTGATATGACTACCCCAGGTCTCTTTCCATTTTCATAGAACAATGGGAACATCTCGAATCCCTTCATGCACAATACAATAAGCTCATTGGAGAAAGAACAGAGTAAGTAATTTTGAGGTCTAAAGCTTATTACTTTGACCAAGAAGAATGGGCAGGTAAACTTCTTGCACTTTGTCTCTGATCTCAAACCTTGGATAGAATAGTAACCTCCATTAGTTCATCTTTGGGTCACCTACTCACATCTCCTCCTGCAATCGCAGAGGCCTTCAAAGATTATTCTCAGGATCTCTATTCCCCTTCTTGGGTTCCCTTTTCCCCCACACAACTGGATGTCTTTCTCCATGATACTCCCCTTTCTCCCTTACAAGATCATCAAACGGCGATCCTTAAGGCACCCCTTTCCCTAACAGAAATCTACAAAGCAAAGACCTTCTCCCTTCTGATCAGTCACCAGGACCGGATGGGTTTACCAATAATTTTTACAAAGTATTTAAAGAACAGGTAGCTCCCATTCTTCTGGATATGTTTCAATATTTCTTTAAAGAAGGCATCACTGATTTATCCCTCAATGCAACCACCATAATTATTCTTTCTAAACCAGATAAAGATTCCACCCTAGTCTCTAACTATAGGCCAATTTCCCTGGTTAATACAGATCTTAAAATACTTGCTAGGGTTTTGGCAAATCAATTTACTCAGGTCTGAGATGTGCTTCTTAATAAGGAACAGATTGGCTTTGCTAGAGGCTGCCTCTCCACGAACCAATTGAGGAAAATCTCCTTCCTTCTATCTGCATCCAGGAATGCATCTGTTCCAGCAGCCTTGGTATCCATGGATACAGAGAAAGCATTTGATAGAGTATCATGGGATTACCTATTTGCTCTTCTCGCTTTCACATCCCCGCGGAATTCATCTGGTGGATACAAATTCTCTACAAATCACCATCGGCCAGGGTCTCCTGTAATGGGGTACTTTTCTTCTCTTTCCTCCTAAAGCAGGACACTCATCAGGGTTGTCTCCTTTCCTCTTACTTTCTCAACTTATTTCTGGAACCACTAATTAGGAAACTCAAATATTCCCCCAAGTGAAAGGCATCTCACTGTGCGGCGAAGAATACAAACTCTCGGTCTATGCAGACAATATTCCTATGTATCTGTCATCTCCAGCTCATTCCATTCCGGCAGCTTTACATATCATCATGCAATCTGGCCTTATTTCAGATTACAAGTTAAGCTTGGGTAAAACTGAGGTAATGCCCGTTAGTAAGCACACATTCTGGGTGGATATAGAGTATCTGGGTTTACAGTGGCGGTCTGGTAAGTTGAAATATTTAGGAATGTTTCTTACACCTTCACTGAGTTGATTCAAACAGCTTAATCTTAACCCTCTGCTGTCAGCAGTTAAGTCAGATTTAGCCAGATAATCTCAGCTTCCCCTCTCCTTATGGGGCTTTATGAGCATTCTAAAGATAAACATATCACCCCGAATATTGTATCCACTTTAATTGTTCCATGGTGTTCTTCCCTTATCCTGGTTCTGTCAACTTCACCAAATCTTCAGTTCTTTTTTGTGAAAGGGGAAGAAAGCTAGAAGGAATTACCTTCTCCCCATGCATCTTAAAATGGATGGGGGCCTGCAGGCCCCCAATGTCTTCCTTTACTACTTGTCTATACAGCTTGCAAGAATTGTACATTGGTTTATCCTTTCCGCAAACACTGTGTATGATCAGTATTTTCCCCTTTGGGTAGAAATAGAGCGAGGAGTGTGTTCTCAGTATAACATTGAATACAAATCTCTTCCCTTTCTAAGTAAAAAACGTATCCCGAAATGATTACAGACCACTCCACTTCATCCTTCTCTCCAGGTGCAAGAGCAGCTCACTTCACTTCTTGCAGCAGATCCTGGTAAAGATTTGTCCCAACCTTTGTTTGGCAATCCTAACCTACTAATATTGGGGAAAACCTCTAACAAGATATTATTCTGGGCTACTATGGGGGTGGAGTGAGTAGAACAACTGGTTCTAAATCAAAAACTGATGTCCTTCCAAACAGCTAACATTGCCTTTCAATGGTCCCCTTGGCATATCTTTAAATATTTGCAAATTTCACATATGTTACTTCATCACTTTGGTAATTCCTCATGGGACAACCCCTTTATGTCCATGATCTCCCCATACATGGAATCTCTACCAGCTCACTCACTCATACCTGTTCCTTAGTGCCGCTATGGCAAGTAAAGAAGATGGTAGAACTTATGCATGGGATTACTCCCTTCTGTCACACTCCTCTCCAAGACAATGGCCTCTAATCTGGAAGCACCAACAGGTGTTTACCTAATCAGGGCACAGGGACATGATTCTGAGGTTAATGTGGCCAAGAAGTGGGCAAAAAAGTTTTGGGGGTATTGTACTGATAATAATATTTTCTTTGGTGGCAATACTGTCACAAATTGTGACAGCAGTCGCGAATGGATGTTGAAATTTGCAAAAGGATAGTGCTACACTGTCACAAAAAACATGACAGTATCATGCTGTACTTTCACAAATTGCGACTGTACCTACAGGGTGAAGTTGAAAAACATATTTTCAACAATAATTTTTGAAATCTGAAGCCAGGATCATGTTCCCAGAGCCCCAATTGGGTAAACACAACTGCTGGTGTTTATCAAGGGGCACTAGTTTTTGAATTATACTTTTTTCCCTTGCTAATTGAAAATAAGATGGTAGTCGCATAACAATACTGAGGGCATTTGTGACAGAAAAGTACAACATGCTTTCACATGGCAAATATATATTTTCCCATAGGCTGTAATGGGAAACTTAATTCTTTAATAACTTTTGAACATATTATTATTTTTTCACCAAAACTTCAAAAGGCACAACAGTGACCCAGACCCTATACACTCTGACAATTTCAGACCAGATGAACAAACCATTTTGGCTGTAGCCCCAAGCAAAGAAATTGGTCCAAAGTGGTATTTTTCAAATATTTTGGCACTGTGTAGCTCTGCAACTACATATTCAAGTGGAACAAAAGTTGATAGATCATGAGAGCTACAGTACCAGACTACACATGCCAAATTTCAGGCAAATTGGTTGAACTGTTGCAAACTTATTAAAGGGCAACATTTTGGGTTTAATGTACAGTAGAAGTGTCTGGGCAACCCTAACTATAGTTCCACTACTGTGGTACTATTATATATTATAGTGGCATGATAGGGCTCCTATAGTTGGGGTTGAGTAGACAGTTTAGAAACATAGAAACATAGAACTTGATGGCAGATAAGGACCACAAGGCCCATTCAGTCTGCCCATTTCTTTTTCTGACTTATAAATGTGCCATCGGCCTTTGCTCTGTCAGTGGCCTATCTATTCACAGTCATTTGTATTGCTCCCTTATGCCTATCCCATGGCTGTTTGAAGCCCTGCACTGTATTCGTAGCCACCACTTCTTGTGGTAAGCCATCCATGCATCCACCACCCTTTCTGTGAAAAAGAATTTCTCACATTCCCCTTAATCAGCCCCCCCTCTAATCTCATGCTGTGTCCTCTTTTCTTGCTATTTTTCTTATATTTAAACATGTTAGACTCTTTCACCTTGTTTTTATTATTTTTAGTTGCTTAACCAGGTATAGCACACTGAGCTGAAAGCTTTTTTTTTTACAGGAGCAACCTGGGAGCACAAAGAGGTTAAGTGACTTGCTCAGGGTCACACAGTATGCAAGTGGAAGCTGTGGGATTCAAACCCATGTCTGGTCTGCTGGATGTCACCAGATTTGCAGCTCAGAGCCTTAGACCACTGCGCTATACTGCCTCAAATGCCTTGTTAATGCCCTTAAGGTGTTTGAATGCCTCGATCATATCACCTCTCTCCCGCCTTTGCTCAAGGGTATACATATTGAGCTCTGTTAATCTGTCCTCATATGTCTTCTGATGCAGTCCCTGCACCATTTTGGTTGCCCTTCTATGGACTGCCTCAATTTGGTTAATGTCCTTGTGAAGGTGTGACCTCCATTACTGCATGCAGTACTCCAGATGAGGCCTAACCAGTGTCTTGTAAAGAGGGATTATTACCTACCTCTTACGACTTGTGATATATTAAAACTAAGATTGTGCACTTTTAATAACCTTACAACCATTCAATGGATTTACATGAAATTTGGTATGCTCTGTCCTGCGGCATAGATCTCTTGATGTACCAAATTTCATTTTGATGGGATGTGCGGTTTATGTGCTGTGCATAGTGAAACAAGTGTAAAAGTCACCTTTTTTGCCAGATTTTGTTGTTTTCTTCTCATCATGCTGCAGCCACGCCATTTGGAATTTTGGTCTGAAATATTCAGGGTAGAAAGAGATTGCCACAAAGAACAAGCTTGCATTGGTTGGGTGAAAAATATGAATCCATTCCATAGTTATTTAATTTTGAAATTTTAGGTTCTGAGCATTCTTAATTCAGTCTTTTGGATAGCTGCACAGTTGCAAAGGGGAATTTGGGCTCACAAAAAGGGATTTTGACAGCTTGCAAAGAGGGATTCAGGGTACAAAGGGCTTGCCCCACAGATGTGACTTTTGCTGGTTTGGTGATACAGTTTACATTACTTCCATAGTTGTAATATTTCAAAGTTTGGACATTTCTCATAGGATAACATTGTGATGGATGCAGTACCTTTTGGCACCTATATCTTGAAAACGGTTTGAGATACAGATTTTTTGCTAAACACAACTTAGCATTAAGCACATGTGCAGGTTGCCAGGCCATGATTACAACTGCGGTGGATTTTATCGCCATGTTCCTATGGTTACTGAGATATTGCACCATTTGCAACACAGGGGTTAGTTAGAATGTTCCTAGGCCTGTGCTCTGTCGCTACAATTATAGGCAGATGGGAGCACAGGGCCCATACCAAAATGGATACCATTATACAGTACTGGGTATGCAAGGCCCTAAGTTATGAAATACAGAGAGCCCTGCACTCACACAGGGAGATGACAGTTCATGACAATGTCTAAACATTTATGGAAAGATGGGAGTGCAGGGCCTGTAGGGCCCTGTGTTACCACAAATGAATACCATTATGGAGTGATGGCAGCATGATCAGAGCACAGGTTCTGGAGTGCCTTGCACTCCTACAGGGAGGTGAGGGTTGATTATAATGTGTATACACATGACAGAGGGCCTTTTACAACCATTACACACTATAGACTGATTACGCTTTCTCGAAAAGTAAGGAAATTAATTGCAAAAAAAGTCTGTTAATTCATCAGTTAGGAATCAAGCAACAAAAGTAGGGAAATTAGGTCCTAATACCTCCCCTCACCTAACCCTACCACCCTGCCACCACCCTCTACAGACCAACAGGCATCAGGGTGTGCCTTGGAGTCATTGGGCCTAATTTTCACCTCATTTTCCTATACTGTCCAATTTTAACTTCCTTACACATGGAATGGGAAGAGAGTTAGGGCCTATGACTCCAAGGCACACCCCAGTGCCTGTTGGTCTGTGGAGGGTGGTGGTAGTGGGGTGGTAGGGTGGGTGGGGAAAGGTGTAAGTGTCTCAACCCTAATGCCTCATTTACCGACTTTTGTTGCTTCAGCCCTAACGGATGCATTAACAAAGTTGTATGCAATAATATATATATATATATATATATATATATATATATATATATATATAATATATATATTATGGTAGAACAGTAGTGCTACCATAGTTAGGGTTGAGGAGCCATTTAATGTTAAACCCAAACTTTTGCACCTTAATAACTTTGCAACCGTTCAACAGACTCACCTGAAATGTGGAATACAGAATCAAGACTCATACACCTTGGGATCTGCCAAGCTTCGTACTGGTCGGATATATGGTAGTGGAGTTATTAAGCGTGATCTGCGCGTGCGTTTACGCTTTTTTTGGAATTCTACAGCCGCACCTACAGGTTTCACGGTTTTCATGACCAGTCTGAAATCTTCAGGGAACGTGTGGCCAGGGTCCCCAATGTGCCTTTCGAAGATTTCGTGAAAAAATATTAAACGGTTCAAAAGTTATTCAAAAAACAAGTTCCCATTATAAGTCAATGGGAAAAGTTAACAAAAAGTTCAACAGTGTCGCAAATGCACTTTTTACTTTCGCAAATGGCCCTTTTACTGACACAAATCCACCATTTTGTTTTCAGTCAGTTATCAGAAAAATGCTTGGCATTAAATTTTGGACCCTCTAGCAACCTAATTATTTTTGTATTCACCTAGTCGGACCCTGAGGATGATAGCCATGTCTTTAATTTGGTGTAAAACACCCCAGAAATATGTTTTTCAGATTTCTGGAAAAAGTACTTTCACAAAGTAGTGTCGCACTCATGAAAGTGTTTCAAATTTTTGCGAAAGCTTTTGCAAATTGCGACAGTACTTTTCTAGGCAGTGGGAAAATGGCAGCAATTCTTTGGCACCCTGCTGCAAAAGAACAGTTTGGAGTTTTGAGCTGAAATTTGGAGGGAACACAGCCGACTTCTCACAGATGTGCCTTTTAGTGTTTTGTTGAATAAATATTACACAGCGGCAAAGTTATGGTACTCAAAAGTTGACACTTTTTCCCATAGGATAACATTACGGCGTACAACGCATTGCGGCAATCGTTTGGCGCCCTGCGGCAAAATAACAGTTTGTCTTTTGGGCTGAAATTTTCAGGGAACACAGCCAACATCCCACAGATGTGCCTTTCAGTGGTTTGGTGAAAAAATATTGCAGGGAGTCAAAGTTATGGCACTCCAAACTTCTGTTCTTTTCCCATAGGATAACATTACAGTGTTCATCGAGCCTTTCAGGGCCCGTATCTCAGAAACGGTGCAAGATACAGACTTTTCATCAAAAAAAATCTTAGCCCCTTAAGTGCTAAACTAGCCAGGAAAGTAATAATTCGTATGACTTTTAAATTTTTTTTCTATGTCGTACGGTTCCTGAGATATAAGCAATTTACTATTAAAAGTCCTCATTTTTCTGTTCTGAGACTCATTATTTTGCATACATTCTTTGTACTCACTGGGCCAGATATTCAAAAGGGTTCTGCCATGCGCAATAGGGTTGTGCTAGCGCAAGTCCGAAAATGCACCATTCTGTGATATTCAGCGGGAGGCAGTTGTGCCACCGAAAACATGCTGAGCAACAGCGTAATGCAAATGAAGGCATGCGCAACCGAAGGGGGTGGAACCATGCATAAAGAGCGTAATGCGATATTGAAAGGCTTGCGCAATGTGCAACAGCGGATCAGCTGGAAGGTGCGCCATGGTGGAAATGAGCCAAAATAAAAAGGCTCAAGGAAGAGGCGCAAGAACGCTACAGGGAAGCCACATGAGGCAGAGAGAGAGACAAGGCAAGAGGGACAAAGAGGGCAGGCCACAGAGATCTGAGGACAAAACAGGGGCTAGAGAAGGTGTGTGGGGCCACAGACTGCAGAGGCCAGTAGGTGTACCCAGTGCAGTGGAGGTAGCAGTCAGGACAGCGGGGGTAACAGAGCAACAACAGCCAGGGGGGAACACAAGCCAGGGACATGGACAGTGCCAGCTTCCACATGGAAGCTGTAATGAGGGGGGTGAGAAGGCATGCTGCAGGGGGACTTGGCCGTGGAAGGGCCTGTCAGCGGTACATCCCCAACAGGCAGTACTATGCCCGCATCAGCTTTGAGCTGTACACGGATGTTGAGATTGTGGGCCGGTACCGCCTGAACAGGGCAATACTGAGGCAGCTCTGTGAGCTGTGCAGTGATGTGATGCATGCACCCTCACGACGGAGTCACGCTCTGTCAGTGGAGACAAAGGTAACAGCCTGCATGTGCCTGCTCACCACGGGTACCTTCCAGAGGCCAACAGGGGACACCACAGGCATAACACAGTCAGCCACGTCATGCATCCTCACCCAATTCCTCAGCGCACTGCTGCCACATGCTGCGGAGTACATCCATTTCCCCAGCAACGCAGCAGAGCGTACAGCAAACATGCAGGAGTTATACAGGGTAGCACATATGCCTGGCATGCTAGGTGCCATAGCCTGCACCCATATGGCTATTCACATGCCACCTGGCCCTGATGGGGCCACATACCGAAACCGGAAGGGGTTCACCAGTCCACTGCCAGGTGGTGTGTGATGCCAGTGGGCACATCATCAATGTCTGTGCCACACACCCTGGCGGAGCACATGATGCCTTCATATGGTACCAATCTGCACTGTGCCATCGATTCGAGAGTGGGGACATCCCCACAGGACATCTAGTGGGTGAGTATGCATGTAGGAGTTGCAAAGTTGGGGCAAGGGTGGGAAAGGCATAGGTGCCATGCTAGTGGCACACAGGGCTATGGGCAATATGGACCCAAAAATTATGCTTAACTACACCATCTCCACACAGGTGACAGCGGATACCCACTCCGTCCCAGGCTGCTCACACCCTACCGGCGCCCCACAACCCCATCGCAGCAACGCTATAATGAGGCACATGCCACCACATGCAACATCATCAAGCGGGTGTTTGGGATACTTAAGGCATGCTTCCAATGCCTAGACACCTCCGGCGGTGCCCTACAGTAGAGCCCCTCAAAGGCCTGTGGGATATTCCTGGCCTGTTGTATCCTGCACAACATGGCCAAAGACTGTGGGATAGCCGTACAGGTCGAGGAGGGGGACAGTGATGGGGACACCGGTGACGCCGGTGATGATGGTGATGAGCAGCCCACCCGTGGACAGCAGGACCCCTGACTGATCCGGCAGGCCCAGCTGCACCGGGACACCATCATGGAGGAGCATTTCGCACGACACAGGTAAGTCATGGGGCCATGTGCAACCAACACTGTCTAGGCGCAACCCACAGGCACACAGTGTAACACACCAGGGGTGCATGACAGCAAGGGGAGTGGAAGGGTCCAGGCGCACAAACACACCATCAGGGAGGGGTGAATAGTTACATGCTATATGGACACACACACACACACCAGGCACAAATCGTACATGGGCAGGTGCACAGCAGAGTAGGAACAGACTTGTGAAACACACAGATCCTTGGACCACCCCACCACCTGTACTGTCCAAGTACATGTGTCAGATGCTGGGCACCCTTGCACCTTGATGTACAGTACAATGCAGGCATCATCATGCACATGCACCTGTGGACAGCAGTTGGGTGGGTGTGCAGGTGGTCCATGTGTCTGCGTGTTGGGCAGGGCACCCACCAGTGCACTGCCCACCAAGATACACATTGCACACAGGGCAGCACCACACAGGGCCTGCACTGGGAGACAGGTCAGTCAGGTGGCACTGTGCCATGGCCACCTGGGATGCATGGGTGGCCCTGCCGTGACCCAGCAGCACTAGCAGGCTGAGCAAGGGCCACATGGGGTGGCACCGATGTACCACCAGGGGTCCCACTGTGCGAGCATGACCTTGTCCGCACAGGGGTCTGCAGCATGCCGAACATACCTGCAACAGGGGTGCTCGGGATGCCCACAGCAGAACCCAGTGTCAACAGGCTAGGTGTCTCACGACACTGGGAATGGGGAGTGGAGAGCGTACTGCACGGGGTGTGCGGTACAGGGGCACCTGACTGTGTGCCCAATGTGGCCACGACAGCGACCAATGCCTGGGTCTGCCTGTCAATGGCGGCGGTCACATCCATCCGCATCTGGAACATCTCTGCATGGATCATTGCATTGTCCCTGCTGTGCCACTCCACAGTCACAGACAGTGCCTCCACAGATGTTGCAACCCGCATCTGCTGCTGTACTGATGCCCGCAGCAGGTGGGTGTGCTCGTCTAACGGGTAGTCTGCCACTTCGGCCACCTGTCCCCCAGGGTAGGGAAGGGCCTGATGCTCAACACCCCTTGAGGGTGGGCACTGTTCACCAGGACCAGGTATGGGCAAGTCAACAGGCGGTGTACATGTGCTACCACTGAACCCTGTACCCCCAGAGCCAGTGGATGACTGCTGCTGCTGCCCCTCCAACTGCTGTGCCCCAGGGACCAGTCGTTCCACTGCTGTGTCCGCAACAGTGCCAGAGACCTGCACAGCCACCGGTGCTGCCCCACCGGTGCCGCCAGGCACTGCCTGGGACTGTGCTGACATGCTGGCACACACGTTGGAACCAGCTAGGTCCAGGGGCATGTGCTGTCCTGCTGTGTGTCTGCAATGAGACACACACGTGTCACTGCCCATTGCGGTCCTTGCATCATCAATGGTGCAGGTTCATGCAACAGCCACAGTCACAGCGTGCTGGCATGCTTGCATGTCAGACTTCTGTGACACAGGATGGGCACCCCCTACACCTGACTCACCGACATCGGAGATGGCAGCCAGGCATGCACACTTTTGCAATGCATGCCGGCTGGCAGCAGAGGTGGATGGACCCTCCTCCAACTCTTGCTGGATGTCCACACTGCATGGTCCCACCACCACTGTCCCCTGCAGACGCACAGGATCTGTAACAGAAAGTGAGAACATGTTAGTGCATGGGATCAACCTCTCCCCCCAACCACCATGTCATACCATGCAGTGATGGTCTTCCACCTGTCTGGAAGCCACCTCCTGGAATGCCCTCGATTGCACTGCACTGCATGGATGCTGCCAGACGGTCCTCCGCCGGGGTCAGCTGCACCACCTCTGACTGGCCCCTGCCTGTGGCAGCGCATGCCACCCTGAGGGATGCCACCTTTTCTTTCACCCGTCTCCTGTCGGCCCCAATCTTTTTCTTACATTCCTGCATGGAGCGCTGGTGGCTTCTGTGCAGGTTTACGGCATGAGCTACTCCCTCCCATGCATCAGTATGGGCCTGAGGGGTGCCCCGCCGTCCACTAAGTAGTGGCTCCTCATCCAGGTAGGCCTGGAAGAGTGCCTCTGTCTCAGACTTCATGAAGTTGGGCCTCCTCCTTCGCCCACCATCATCCTCCTCACCCAGTCCTTGCTCGGCCATGTCGGTCTGACTGGGTGGAAGTGGACACCTGTCACTGTGCAGTATACAGCATTATCCCATGACCATTGCCCAGAACATCACACAGCATGCAACTCACCTGTCACCTGCAGTAACCGACTCTGGCCACCGCAGATCACTGTTGCACATTTATAGCGCAATGCATGCAAATTAGTAGTGAAGCAACTTAAATGAGATGCAAATCTCGCCAATGCATCTTTGAATGGCTGATCAGATGATTTGCATATGTCAGCTGAATATCACGCTGTTGCGCTTTGTGCAATACGGTTGTGCCAGCTGAGCCAATGGCGCAGTTCTGTGACTGCGTAGTACACCGCATTGTGCATGCCCAGGTAGCTGTCGCAGGCGTCTGCCATGCTGATGACATGCTGTGCGTGATCAGCAATACAGGACATGGCCACTACTGTGCCAGTGGTGCTACAGCGCTGAGCACCACCTAGCGCTGTGGCACACCTGCGCAATAGTACACTGTGGCACTGGCACTCTGGTGACCGATCGCGCTGGACATGTAGACGTCCGATGGCGCTGTGCGTGACCTTGCGCCACAGACCCATGACCTTGTGCACGACCTTTGCCCCCTGGCACTGTACGTCTGGCATGTCTATGGCTCTATCGCGCTGTTCGGTAACAGCACGATGTGGACCGACGGCGCTATACAAACAGCGCGATAGGGACTGATGGAGTTGTATTGTGCAACATTTCCACGTGGGGTTACCGTGCTGTGGAGTACCATATTGCCTACTATACAACTGCAGTGATGGCACGTTGGAGAGCTCCACAGTGGAGTGCAGTGGAGTTGGCAAACCTGGTGGCTGTGGTGGAGCCACACCATGGGTCACTGTTTGGGGAGAACCCCTGCACATGGCCCGCATCCATGTGTGGCAGCAGGTGGTGACAAATCTGGAGCAGGCCACTGGGCGGTGGAGGACTCCAGAGCAGTGAAGGCACTGGTATGGTGACCTCCACAGGAGGGAGCGGGAACTGCTGGAGCGCCTCAGGTCATGTGCCAGGAGGGGCATTGTGCCTAGGCCAGGTGGGTGTGCTGCCTATGCACCTGTATTGTCCACATGGGTGACACTGTGTAATGTGACCTGCGCATGGGGGTTGGTTGGGCTATGGTTTGCTGTGAAGGTGTTTGCAGGTGTGTGCTGTATGGGTCTGGTTGTGTGGGCAGGCACACTCAATGGGGCAAGGGGCTGTCTGCTTTGAGATCTCACTGATGTGTTTCTTTTCATTTGTCTCCCACAGGCGTGGAGGAGCAGATGCGGGCCCGGGCTGAGGCACGGAATGGCGGTGCAGGGGTGGCTGGCAGAGGTGGCATAGGTGGTGGGCCACAGCAGCAGCATCAACAGCAGCAGCAGTAGCTGCAGCTGCAGCAGCAGCAGCAGCAGCAGCAGCGGCTTGATGAGGGTGAGTGTCATTACATCATGGATGCTATTGCATGCTGGGGGGCACAGCCACCATCCATGGACAACACTACCATGCACGCAACATGTGACAGTCATCACTGTCCAGTGGCACTGCATGTCTGTGTGTGTGTCACTGGTGTTCCATGCATGCACTGGGCACATGGCTGTGGCACTAGCATCCCACCACGTAGCTACGTTACTGGACAGCCTTGGTTGTGCTGTGATGGACATGGGCGGTGTGTGTGTGTGCAGTGGTACACATGGCTGTTGCTGCCTGGTTGGGCATGTCTTGTGCACCGTCACTGTGGATGGGTGTAGTCCATCACAGGAGCGGGGCACTTGGCTGTATGCCATGCATGATGGGTGGGATTCAGGGATGTGGACAGTCACAGCCATTGACTCTGATCCCTTGTCCTAGGTATCCAGATCCTGCGACGAATGGAGCGCACACTGCAGCGGCTGACACAGGTGGCCATTGACTCTCTCGCCATCCTATTGGACCTTCAGCGCATGGAGTGTGGCACAGGAGGAGGCCCAGGCCCAGCACCAGGCAGCAGGAGGGCAGGCTGGTAGGCAGTGGCCTATCACCTCACCCCCACCTTCCCTCTCCTGGTTGTTCACCCTTGCACCTTCCACCCTACCATATACCCATACCCCACCCTGCTTTGTATATATATATATATATGTACATAGTTGTATTTGTTGTTCTTCTTTTCTTGTTTATTACATTTATATATTTTGATATGAATACTGTGGTGGTCTCTGATTTGCAGCTGGCTATAAGTGCTCCAGTTGCAGTGGTTGTACATGGCATCTAGGGTGGTACGGTCATGGGTATGTGTGTTTGTGTGTGTGGGGTGGTGTCTCTGGTGTGGGTGTGGCTTTCAGTCAGTATTGCCGTGTGCTGCCACCCACTGCTGGGTGCTCGTGGTGGGTTTGGCTTGTTTAGTTCTGTGGTACATGAGGTAGCAGTGTGCCGGGGGGAGGCATGGGGATTCCTGCAGTGCTGGTCACTGCTTAGGGGTGGTGTCTTGGGGTTACAAGGGGGAGCTGTTGTACTCTGGGGTGGTCCACCCCCTTTGTGTGGCAGTCTCAGCTTGCAAGTGGGTGTGCTGCGGTAACACGGCCGGGATGTGCTTTGTTTGCTTGTTCCCATGGTCCGGTGGCTATTCCGTCCCTCCCCCAGTTATGCTGTGCTTGGGGTCTGGGGGTACATTGTTGGTTCTGCAGTGTGTTCTTGTGCCCATCTGTGGCATGGGTGGTGGGCCCCTGCCTACCTCCCTGGTTGTGCAGTTCCATTGCTTTGCTACTGGGGGTCTCTCTGCTTGCGCTATGGTGCCTCTGGACTGTTCAGCTGGTCTTCCTTTGTTGCGCTATGGCGTATCATCTCTGCTCAGCTTCCCCTTCCTGGTTGCGCTATAGCGCAGGTTGTGCGATATTCAGACATTGGCTGGTTGGGCAATTTGGCTTACTCCATGTTTGAATATCGCGTCTATTGTGCATGTGCGCAATTGACTTGTGCTTGCTCCTGCTGTTGCACACGTTTTGGGCGCAGTTTGAATATCCGGCCCACTGTCTTTCTCTATACAGCTTTTGGGGAAAACCAGCCTGTGTGCTTACATTACTGTTACCATTACCGTTTCCGCTTGCAGTTCCATACCCATTTCACTTAGAAATCCACAGAGGATTCACCAAGAGGTTCGCCAGCTGTTTGTCACCTAGACTGTAATGAGCTAAGATGGCGGCCACGCTGTGCTAGCCACTGCATCGCATGTGCGTTTGTCCTTTCGTTCGTCCATTGTTGGAGTTGTTTTCGAGCCTTCGGTCTCATTCTCTCTGCTCCCCCGTGCATCTTTGGATGTCTGGTGAGGAGTATTGTCCGCTAAATACTTTGGAGTTATTCTGAGTCTGAGGAGAGTTAAGGCGGTGGCGTTGTGGTGGCATTGCGTCCTGTATGTTTCTGCAAACAGCCGTTTGGATATTTTACGAGTGGCACGGCTGCTCTCGGAGGAAGATTCGTTTGCTGCTCATTTGCTGCTGTTGGAGTTGGGCTGCATTTTTTCTCCCTACAATGAGTGATAGCGACTGGAAATTTCTTTGGTTCTCTTGGTTTTCGGAATATCACTCAGAAAAACTGTGAGTTATACTGGGGTTTTTGGAAGTTGGGCTGGACTGTTACTGGAGTCATTTAAGCCCCTGACGCGTTTCTGGATCTGTGAGGGGAGATCTTTTGGAACACTTTGGCACTGAACTATATGTTATATCAGGGTGTATGAGGCTGGTGAAGTTTTGGGAGGAGAGTGTGACTGTGCTTGCCCCCCGGTCTCTGCTGTTTGATTGCGAGGAGATTTTGAAGATTACTTGTTCTTTTGGATCTTGTGGTTTTGTGGTGGTCTTGGCCTGGATGTGTGTTGCGGGATAGTTGCCTGGGGTGGTTGGTGCTAGCTGGGCCCGAGGCGGGTGACTCTGGCCTCGACCTGCTGGTGGGTGGGTGTGAAGTGCTGGAAGTCTCCTGAACCTACCGGTGGGCGGACACCGTTCCGGGGGTTATTGCTGAGGGTCCGGCTTGGATCAGTAATCCACTCTGGGGGGCTATTCTCCATCACACGATTGCTGGGATACCTTTTTCCTCTGGACTAGAACTGTCTAAGTTCCATTTTGTCCATCCTCCCTACAAGACAGCCTGACTGATTGTCTGGGTTTTTAGAGAGCCTGGAGTTCCTAAATTTGAACATTTTGATGACTTTTTTGGTGACTGCTTGCATCCACTATTATATTATAGTGAGAACTTTTGCTGAGCAGAATGTTATATTATTTTTAAACTCATTATCCACCTTCTTATGCTTTCTTAGACTTTATGACATTATTTGAGTTTATATTTTGTTGTTGGATTAATAGTAATTTTTAATATAACTTTATTCATTTTATTTTATTTTATTATAGGTTTTCTTTGGTTAGTATAATATTTGTTTAATTAAGATAGGTTACTTTAAGTTGAGATAGTTTGTTAGATATTGGTTGTTAAGATGTGTTTGATGGGGTTTACAATGGTCAGGCACTATTCTCCTGCTCTGCTCTGGGGCCTCCATCACTTTCACTGTCCCTGCTTGCCTAATGACGTCTTTAATAACTGTCGTACAGCGGGAATAATGAGAAGGCATTTAAGGGATGGATGGGTTGGACAGAGTGGGAGACTGGAGGGGAATGGGCAGATAGGGATAGTTGGGATGAGGAGATGCCCTGGGGTGAAATGGGATCAGGAGAGGGGTCCTCCTTGCCTGATTCCCATACCCAAGGGCTCCACAGATTGTGGGCAGGTACTGCGCTCCTCTCCAAAAGCCCATCCAACTCGGGTGGTGTTATGTAATGCCAGGTCCATTAGGAACAAAACTGCAATTATTGTAGATCTTGTTGCAACATCTGACCTGGCATGTATCACCGAGACCTGGCTGGATGAGAATGCAGGTCCTATATTAGACTCTGCTGCTCCGGCTGGGTTCTCGGTGATGCACAGTCCGAGATTGGATCGTAGGGGCGGGGGAGTGGCCATCTTTTTTAGAACAGATCTGAGTCTTGTGGAGGTGCCAGTGGGTAACACCAGATCTTTTAAGTGTATCCTGGCAGCAGGTGCAGAGTTTAGGATTCTCCTCATCTACCGTCCACCCGGTGATGGTGGAGAATTCCTGAAGGAGTTCACGGACTTCATCATTGACATGGCATTGGAGTTGCCCAGATGGTTAATACTGGGTGACTTCAATGCCTGGGTCGACGATGAACTCTCGCACTTTGCAAAGAACTTCCTCCAACTTATGTCTATGTTGGGCCTGTCACAGGTAGTTACCTCTGCTATCCATATAGGGGGTCACTCTTTGGACCTGGTGTTCCTACTGGATTTGGATGTCATGCATCTGGAGGTGGAACCGAATGTGTGGACAGACCATCACACCATAAGATTCAGCTTTGGGGCCCCCCTAATAGGCCTGCCTCTATGGAGATGGTCCAGTATCGCCCTTTAAGGGGAGTCAACCCAGAGGGCCTATTAGTGGTACTGGACCTATCGGGTATTTTGGGTGAAAGCATGGGTCCAGGGGACCTTGTTCTTGCCTATAATGAGCAGTGAGCAAGGCCTTGGACCAAATTGCTCCTGTTTATGTTCGCTTGATCTCACGCCCAAAGACTCCATGGTTTGATGAGTCTTTGAAGGAACTGAGGACAGTGGGGCGAAGGCTAGAGAGGGCCTGGCGTAAATCTTGCTTGGATGCTGACAGACTTAGGCTGATGGATCATTATGGTATCTATCAATCGGCAATAACCCGTAAGAAGGCAGAATTCCTGTCCAGGGAGATTGCTGCTGCGCGGAACTGACCAGCTCAACTCTTTCGGACTGTCAACAGACTGTGCAATCCACTCTGTCTACAGTCTGGAAGAGATTTTTCACAAATAAAGTGTGATGAGCTTGCTCGGTTTTTCGCAGATAAGATTGCCAGCATTAGGTCGGATATCGGCCAGGCTCACTCTTTAAGAGTTTGCGGTGATCGGCAGGGGGAAACAAACACCTGTGTCACCTGGTTTGACTTTGGTAAGCAGGAATTCATGGATATTGTGAGGATTGTCCAGACTGTACGTCCAACCAGCTGTAGTTTGGATCCGGGCCCTACGCCACTATTATTAAGTTGCGTAGATACCATCTGTCCGATCATTGCTGAAATTGTTTGGAAATCTCTGGAGCAGGAGATCTTTCCTGATCCCCTAAAGGATGCGGTTGTTCGACCACTCCTGAAAAAAGCTTCACTGAATCCGAACTGCCCAGCTAACTACAGACCTATCTCTAACCTGTCCTTTCTGGGCAAGGTTACTGAAAAGGTGGTTGCACTGCAACTGGATGACCACCTTACAAATCACAATATCTATGATACTCTTCAATCAGGATTTAGGAAAAGACATAGTACTGAGACTGCCCTTGTCCGGGTTCTAAATGATCTCGTGATAGGGAGAGATTGAAAGGCTCGTACTATTCTAGTCCTTCTGGATCTCTCTGCAGCATTTGATACTGTGGACCATGGTGTGCTTCTGGAATGCCTGTGGCTCTATTGCAGACTGTCTGGTACAGTTCTGCAATGGTTTCGATCTTTCCTCATGGGGCGGAGACAGAGGGTCATCACCGGAATTTATTCCTCTGATACCATCCTCTTGCCCTGTGGGGTTCATGAGGAACTCCATTTTGGCACCTATGTTGTTTGCTGTCTATATGCTGCCATTGGGAGACATTATTAGGCAATACAGCTTGGGTTTTAACTGCTATGCAGATAATACCCAGCTGTATTTGTCCTTTAGTCCCAGACAGGAAGATGCAGTCTCTATATTTAACAGCTGTCTATCCGAGATCAAGGATTGGATGAGTGCCAGCTGGCTAAGGTTAAACCCAGATAAGACTGAGGTGTTGGTGGTAGACCCAGGTCGCCTTGAGGCAGGTTGTAGGGCTGGGCTTCCTTCGGGCATATGGATCGATGGTGCCCAGCTCCCAACCTCAGACCGGGTGCGTAACCTGGGCGTTATTCTTGACGATGGTTTGACCCTGAAATCTCAGGTGTCATCCGCTGTCAAATCCTCATTTTACCATCTTAGGAATATCACTCGGGTGAAACACCTAGTTCCTCTGGCTGACCTTCCAACAGTGGTCCATGCCTTTGTTACTTCTCACCTTGATTACTGCAATGCCCTGTACCTAGGGCTACTGGGGGTTGATATCCACTGCTTGCAGCCGGTGCAGAACACTGCAGCCAGGCTTTTGACTGGGACATATATGAGAAGTCATATTATGCCTGTGCTGCGCGAACTGCACTGGCTGCCGGTTCAGTGGCGGATCACCTTCAAGGTCAGGTTACTGACCTATAAAGCCCCTATGGAACAGGGACCACGGTATCTTCAAGATCTCCTTATTCCTCTGTCCTCTCTCACTCCACTCCACTACGTGAGGGATTGCTAGAGATTCCCAGGGTTCGTTTAAAAACATCTGGAGCACGGGCATTTTCTTACGCTGCCCCCACCCTGTGGAATTCTCTACCTCATCGGATATGAAGCTGCCTGACTGTCGAGAGTTTTAAGTCAGAATTAAAAACTTATTTATTTTTAAAGGCATATGGAGAGTGATTTTATTGTGATTGTATTGTTATTATTGATTGTTAGTGTTATACGCTTGTATTTTAATTGCCTTCCTATTTGTACAGCGCTTTGGCTTTGAAAAGCTCTTAAAAATAAATTTTTAATTACTTTTTACTTTTACACTTACCGTTCACGTTTACGCCACTCATGTGCATTACACTTTGCATTTTCATTTGCGGTTCTGTTTGCGTTGTTTTTAACATTTCTGTCTACAGTACTGTTTCTCTTTCTGTTTCACTTTGTGTCACCATGCACATTACGATTTGCGTTTGCGGGCACAATGTTACTATGTGACAAGACATCATGTGGCAGGAGTGCAGGGCCCACAGGGCTCACAGGGCCCCATGCTCCTGCCGCTGCATTACATTCATTATTTTCATATATCATTCTCAAAAGAAACATAGAAACATAGAAACATAGAAGTTGATGGCAGATAAGGACCCGTAAGTACCATCCAGTCTCGCCCATTTCTTTTCTACCTTATAAATGTCCACGGTCTTGCTCTGTCAGTGGCCTATCTATTCATAGTCATTTGTATTGCTCCTTATGCCTATCCCATGCCTGTTTGAAGCCCTGCACTGTATTCATAGCCACCACTTCTTGTGGTAAGCCATTCCATGCATCCACCACCCTTTCTGTGAAAAAGAATTTCCACATTCCCCTTAATCGGCCTCCCTCTAATCTCATGCTGTGTCCTCTTGTCCTGCTATTTTTCTTATATTTAAACATGTTAGACTCCTTTCACCTTGTTTATGCCCTTAAGGTGTTTGAATGCCTGATCATATCACCTCTCTCCTCCTTTGCTCAAGGGTGTATATTGAGTCTGCTAATCTGTCCTCATATGTCTCTGATGCAGTCCCTGCACCATTTTGCTGCCTTCTGACTGCCTCAATTTGGTTAACGTCCCGTGAAGGTGTGTGGCTCCAATACTGCACGCAGTAGTCCAGATGGGGCCTAACCCAGTGTCTTGTACAGAGGGATTATTACCTCCCTCTTACGACTTGTGATACCTCTACTAATACACCCTAACACCCCTAGCCTTACCTACTGCTTTAGAGGTCTGCTTGATGATTTTAGGTCATCAGTGGATGATGATGCCCAAGTCTCTTTCTTCCTTTGTGACTGCAGCAACTCCTCCCAGCCTATAGGTGGCTTCAGGTTTCTCTTCCCTATGTGCATGATTTTTACTTCTGCATTAAATCCCAGTTGCCACTCTTCTGACCATTCTGCTAGTTTATCCAGATCTCATCTCATTCTGCCCACCCCATCTGGATCATCTACTTGTTGCAGATCTTGTGTCATCTGCAAACAGACAAGCCTTACCCCTAGTCCATCTGCAAGGTCACTAATGAAGATGTTGAAGAGGACTGGCCCCAGGACTGATCCCTGAGGTACCCCACTTGTGACTTGCATCTCTTCTGACTGTATACCATTTACCACCACTCTGTTTTCTGCCGTTCAACCAGTTTGCCACCCAGTTGACCAACTTCTGACCACCCCGAGCCTACCTAGCTTATTTATCAATCTTCTATGTGGAACAGTGTCAAAAGCTTTGCTGAAGTCAAGGTAGGCTGACATCAACTGCTCCCCTTGGTCCACCACTCTGGTTACCCAGTCAAAGAAATCTATGAGATTAGTTTGACAGGACCTTCCTTTTGTAAACCCATGCTGTCTTGGATCCTGTGCCCCTATGGATTCCAGGTGTTGCACTATCCTTTCCTTAAGGAGTGCCTCCATAATCTTGCCCACTACTGAGGTGAAGACTGACTGGTCTGTAGTTCCCTGCCTCCTCCCTGCTACCACTCTTGTGGGCGGGATCACATGAAGCCCTTCTCCAGTCTTCTGGGACCTCTCCTGTGCTCAGAGACTCACTAAACAATTCTGCTAATGGCTCTGCTAGTTCCTCCTTTAGCTCCTTAAGTACCCTGGGATGTATGCCATCAGGTCCCATTGCCTTATCCACTCTGAGCTTAGCAAGCTCTTGTAGGACCCTTTCTTTTGTGAAGGGAGTAGTGCTCACCTCCTCCCCCTGTGTCCATGATGCTGAGCTGTGGGCCCTGCCCTACCTTCTCTTCAGTAAATACTGAGCAAAAGTATCTATTTAGGATAGATGCTCTTACAGGGTCCTCCTCCTCACATGCCCCCTTTTCTCCTTTGAGCTTAGCAATACGCCCTCTGGACTTTCTCCTTTCACTAATGTATCTATAGAAAGTCTTGTCACCTTCTTTTACTGTTCATGCTAGTGTTTCTCAGTTTGGGACTTTGCCTGCCTTACTGCCTTACCTGCTTCCTTAGGGCAGTTTGGTATGCCTCCCTATCTTCATCCTCGCTGTGTTCCTTATATTTCTGAAGGCCAGCCTTTGGCTCTGACCTTTTCTGCTACTGTATTTGAGAACCAAAGTGGTTTCCTTCTTCTTTGCACTTCCTTTTCTGTCTAACACAATGGGATGTTGCTTCAAGTATTGTATCCTTAATGCTTGCCCACTTTGCCTGTACCTCTCACCTGTGTTTCTTTTGCCAGGGCTAGCTTAACTCTGTTGGCCATCTTATCAAAGTCAGCTCCTCTGAAGTCCCATATTTTGCCTTGGAATGGATGATTTAGATGTAGTAGCCAAATTGAACCATACCATGTGATGGTCACTGGCCCCAGGTGACCTTCTACCTGGAGATCTGTGATCCCTTCTTTGTTAGTCAGTACTAGATCTAGGATAGCCCTGTCTCTTGTGGGTTGCTGTACCAGTTGTTTGAGGCCCTCCCCTGCAGGGAATCCACTATGAGTCTAGTTCTGGCAGATGTTCCTGCTGGTATTGACCAATCTGTATCTGGCATGTTGAAGTCTCCCATTATCAGAACCTCCCTTTAGCTGTCATGTTTTGTATATCTTCTAACAGTAATGTGTCTATGTCCTCCCTCTGGTCTGGGGGCCTGTAGACAACCCCAGTTCTTATGGCTGTCCCATTTCCTGTTTCAGGGTGACCCACAGTTCTTCTGGCTCCTTATGTGTATTCTGAATTTCTGTAGCTTTGATATTTTCATTAACATACAGGGCCACTCCTCCCCTTTGCACCTCGGTCTCTTCTGAACAATACATAGCCAGGTACTGAAGTCTCCTAGTGTGGTTACTGGTAAACCACGCCTCACTAATTGCTACTATGTCCAGTTTAGCCTCTGACATTATTGCCTGCAGGTCTGGGATCTTATTTCCCAGGCTGTGAGCATTTGTGTACATGATTTTCCATTGGCCAGATTTTGTGTGTTAGTTGTTGGGTGAAGTTTGGCATTACCCCTGTGCATCGTATGGGGAGACAAACCTTTTTCTTACCTGGTGATGCAAATGAACGGCAAACATGCTGAATTCCTGTTTGACCACTAGCTGAGGGGAGGTGTTCTTCCATTCGACGTATGGGTGCTGCACCCTCTCCCATTTGCTAGTTTAAATATTCTGCAAAGATGTCAAACTTCTGCCCCAATGCACTGACTCCTCTTTAGTCAGATGCAGTCCATCAAATTTAAAGAACTTTCGCTCCCAGAACTGTTGCCAGTTCCCTACAAATCTGTGTCCTTTTTCCTGGCACCAGCCCTTGAGCCACGTGTTTAGCTCCCCTATCTCCCCTTTTCTGACCTTCTGTCCATCTGCTCCCCTCTCCCAGACTGGCAGGATCTCAGAGAAGGAGATGCCGATGAAATAGATGATAGTTTGTCACCCAGCCTAGTCAGGTGTTCCTTGGTCTCCACAACTGACCGGCTGGTGAGATCATTAGTCCCTATGTGTACTAGGACATCAATGTTTTCTCCTGCTTTGTGAACAATTTTGTAATGCGGTCAGTGTCTCCATGCTGATGTACCTGGGAGACATCTGACCATCACCCTGGCTGGAGATGGTATCAACTCCTGAATCATGGAGTCTCCTATGATCAGAAGTTTTTGGATTTCCTTTGTGCTTGTTTAGTTTTGGTTCCTGATTTGGGTGAGTTTTGTTGTGCTAGCTCTGTGCCGTGTCACTGGTTGGCACTGTTTTTGCCCTTCTAACCACCTGCCAACCTCCTGGACCAACTACCCTCTCGCGGTCGAGGTTTTCTGTTGGATGCTGGGGAAATGGCGGTGGTTCTTATAATGTATTTCCTCTTCAATATGAAATTTGAGGCGTGCAATCTCTGCCCATGCTGCCCGGAGCTGAGACACTAAGATCTCCAAAGGCTCAGCATGTAGGACAGTGTCCTAAATCCTGTAAGACTGTCCTTCTGAAAATTGTTCCACAGTACCTGCAGTTAATGAAATCCATTCCAAATAAGTTGCTGGGTTTGTAACCTAGTCAGAGTAATTAGAAGGAAAAAAAGGAAAAAAATGCAAGTAATGGTTTAATTGTGCTTTTGTTTAACTTGTTATAACAAGTTAAATTACTAGTGCCCTGTAAATGAGATCACCTTGTGGAGGCCCCACTGATCCGCCTCTTCCTGCTCTGCCACAGGAAATGTCACAACTGTGGTACCCATAAAAGCAGTGTAGTGTGGGGTGGTTGGGGATGGGGGTGGGTGGCTGGGCCTTTCCCCTGCCTAAAAAGAAGAACCACGGACGAAATAACAAGGAGGTAAGAGCAGAAACAATCAGTCAACAACAAATGCAGTAACCCTGAAAGCTTATCCTAATGTTAGATAAAACTGTAAAACCTGTAAAGCACCACCTGTAATAATTTCAGAGAAGATATACGCTGTAAGAAACACTTTGCTCCAGAGAAAAATAAAGCAGTAACAGAAGATATACCTTGCAAAGGACAATTTGAATCAGAAGATTACAGCAGTAATCTGTTAGACACACCTGTAGGCACACCTTGTAATAATGCAGAAGAAGGTATACCAGCAACAACAATTTGAATCAGAGAAAAATAAAGCAATGAAATGTTAGCAACAAACAGTAGCAATCCTGTGAGTAAAAAAATAAAACACCACCACAGTAAATCTGCTTAGCCAAACTAAGTCTTAATCCTTTCCTTAGAAATTAGAGGCAAAAACTCCATTTAATGCATCAGTTAGGTTGTTCCACAGCGACAAAAGCAAAGGAAATTTGATGTTAGGTTGAAACCCCCTTTGCACCCTCAGCCCACTTCCAACTGGAATCGAGGTGCGTGTTAGGAATCTGTCCGGTCTTAACTCTCACCCCCATTCTCCTATTCCTCAACTTCTTTCCACATGTGATGGGGTGACAGTTAGAGCCAACAACCCCAATGTGCACCCATTCCAGTTGGGGTGAACTGGAGGTACAAAGGGTGATTTCAACCCAATATCAAATTTCTAGAATGTTGTGGGAATGTTCCTTAACTGATGCATTAAATGGAGTTTTTGCCCTAAAATATATATATATTTTATATATATATATATATATATATATTTATTTTAGAGGCAAAAACACCTAATGCATCAGTTAGGGTTGTTCCACAGCGACAACAGGACCGACGACCCCAACGCACACCCCAATGCCAGTTGGGGGCTGGGCTGGGGGGCCCAAAGGGGGTTTTCAACCCTAACACCAAATTTCCTCACTTTTGTCACTGTGGAACAGCCCTAACTGATGCATTAAACAGAGTCTTTTGCCTCTAATTTCCCTTCTTTTTGAGAATGATGATGACAAATAGTGAAAGTAATGCAGCTCCTGCCACATGATGTCTTGTGACATAGTAACAGGACAGAACAGCAACACAAACAGAAGTGGCAACAGTGGTGCACATGGTAACAGAAATGTAAATGGTAAAGGAAACGTTAATAGAAACGCAAGCGTAAAGTGACGCCAAAGTGGACAGTGACGCAAACGGACATTGAAGTGTGTATGAAAACACAACTGGTAACGTGAACAGTGATGGCAGCAGTGTTTTAAATGGAAATGTTAAGTGTCACAGAAAAAAGAACATGAAAGGGAACAGAAACGGAAACGCGAACGCGACCGCACACGTAAACGCAAACCTTAATGCGCACAGCCACAGTACCACAATAGTAAATGAAAATGCTAAAGTTAACATGAAGAATGATGCCAAAGGAAACAGAAATGGAAATGGGAATGGAGGTGCATAAGGAAACGCAAGCTGTAACATGCATGGTCACGGACGGAACTGCAATTGCTAACGCAAATGGTAACGGTAACAGCAACAATAACACCAAAGGAAAGAGAAATGCAAATGCAAGTGAGTATAGAAACACAAACCATTACATGCATGGTTATGGTACCGCAATTGTAAATGCAAATGGTAACGGTAACAGCAACAATAACGCCATAGGAAACAGAAACGAAACAGAAATGCAAGCGCATATGAAATTGCAAACCATAATGCACATGGATGGTAGACCAATTGCAAATGACACTGGTAATGGCAACAGCAACAATAATGCCAAATGACACAGAAACACAAACGCAAGCGAAAACGCAAACCGTAATGCACACGGTGGCATAGACGGTAATGGTGCCACAAACAGTAATGGAAACGCAACTGGAAACGCTAACTGGCACAGCAACGAAAGGGCACACCCTTCTTTTCCCTAAAAAATACATTGGAAAACACAATGAAAACAAAGAATGTATACATAACAATGGGCCTCGGAGCAGAAAATGAGGACTTGGAATACTAAATTGCTTATATCTCAGGAACCATACGACATAGAAAAAAAATGTAAATTTCATATGAATTATGACTTTCCTGGCTAGTTTAGTACTTAGCCCCAGCTAGGGGGCTAAGTGTTTTTGTGACAAAAATTCCGTATCTCACACCATTTTCGAGATACAGGCCCCGAAAGGCGTGATGGGCGCTGTAATGTTATCCAATGGGAAAAAGCATTAACTTCCGAGTGCCGTCACTGTGCCGTCCTGTAATATTTTCTCACCAAACCACCAAAAGTCAAATCAGTGTGATGTTAGCTTTCCTCTCTCCAAATTTCATCCCAAAAGAGCAAACCGTTATTTTGCAGCAGGGAGGCAAAGGATTCCTGTAATGCGGCAGATGCCGTAATGTTATCCTAAGGGAAAAAGCATCAAATTTGCAGTGCCGTAACTGTGCTGCCCTATAAGATTTTTTTACCAAAATACTGAAAGGCACATCTGAGAGATGTTGGCTGTGTTTCCTCCAAATTTCAGCCCAAAGGACCAAACCGTTCTTTTGCAACAAGGTGGCAAACAATTGCTGTCATTTTGCCATAGCCTGGAAAAACAGTGTCACAATTTGCAAAAGCTTTCACAAATATTTGCGACACTTTCTTGAGTGTGACACTACTTTGTGAAAGTACTTTTTCCAGAAACTTGAAAAACATATTTATAGGGTGTTTAACCTCAAAATAAAGACATGCCTAGCATCCTCAGGGTCTGACTAGGTAAACACAAAAATAATTGTGTTGCTAGAGGGTCCCAAATTTAAATGCCAAGCATTTTTCTGATCACCAACTGAAGACAAAATGGTGGATTTGCGAAAGTAAAAGGGCCATTTGAGAAAGTGTTGAACTTTTTGTTAACTTTTCCCATTGACTTATAATGAGAATTTGTTTTTTGAATAACTTTTGAACCATTCAATATTTTTTCACGAATTCTTCAAAAGGCACATTGGAGACCCTGGCTGCATGTTTCCTGAAGTTTTCAGACCAATCGAACAAACCGTGCGACCTGTAGGCAAGAGCAAAGAAATTGCAAGAAAGCGTAATTGTACAGTTGGTTGTCACTTAATAACTCTGCAGCTGTATATCCGACCAGTACAAAACACAGCAGGTCCCAAGCTCTACCATGCCCAATTGTGTGTACCAAATTTCAGGCAAATCTGTTGAACGGTAGCAAAGTTATTGAGGTGCAAAATTTGACCCTTTAACCTTAAAAGTGCTACTCAACCCTAACTATGGCAGCACTACCGTGCTACCATAATGTATATACATATATTAACAATCTATCTAAGGATACAGAGAGTAGGGGAGGATTTGGTGCAAAGTTTTGTTTCTTTTCTTCCTTTTCACTCCCCCGCAACGTTTTTGCATGTCGCCCATGATTCAAACCCACAAATTCCGATTTTGGATTCCCAGCTATTTGACACCCTCCTCTCCCATAATTGGTCTAGTCCCCTCCTTTTTCTCAGGCTCCCATACAAACAAGATGATCCCCCCCTCCCCAGGGTTAAAGTGGAGAAGAATACTGGGTGTGTTCTCCAGTTACAGTTACAATGCATGGTATGCACATTACAAGAACTGTAAAGGGTTAAAAGAGTGGAATGACAGCTAATAAATGGGTCAGATGATCCAGCATGCTGTGTGTGCCACAGAACTGGTCGCAGGAGGGGGTTGAGAAGTGCCAGTTTCAAACTCTGCAATGCAGACAGCTGGGCCAAATGAATGCTGCAGCCTGCAGCTAGAGTGGCTGATTCTGCCGCAGCAGTGAGGTGAGAGCTAGGGGGTGCAGGCTGCTGAACAACATGCTACAGTTGAAGTGACAAAGACAGTAAGAGTCTGAGCATACAGTGTTAGTGACGGGCTCCCATTACTAATTTCTTTCAATTCATTTTTGACAAAAAAACACTTGCATAACAGCACATGCTTATCCAGTTCTAGCACTGCAATATGAGGGACCAGAAAATATAACAGGCAATCTACTTTAGTGGTTGTAAATTAATCTGGTTAATGAAAACTCATTGTCCTGTACTGTCAATTAGTTCTACTGAAGCCTGTCCCTAGAAAGGTTTTCAGTCTGTAGAGCCCAACACATCATGCAATCTCTAACATTTCAGGCCCCAAGTGTTCTACATACTGTTTCCAGACCATACTCCCTATACACACAGCCCCATCCCACCCCAAATCCAGCAGATGTGCAATGAACAAATATGTTTATGTTAAGGTGGCATTCCTGGCCAGACCAGGCGGGTGCTCTCTCCATAGCTGCTTCGGGACATCCATGGTTTCCTGAGCTTATAAGTGAGGGTGGCTGCCCATCCTGTAGTTCAGTGCAGCTGGGTAAAATAAAGCGCTTCCAGGCCCGTACCTCACAACCCTTTGTCATTGAATGACTGAAATGAGGGACACATACACTCTGGGACTGTTTGGGGATTATAGCCTAGAGGTTAGAGTAACAAGCTGCAAATGAGCTTGGTACATCCAGCAGACTTGGATTTGATTCCAACAACCTGACTTGCATAGTGTGTGACTCTAAGCAAGTCACTTAACCTTCCCAGTGCTCCCTGGTCACCCCTGAAAACAGGCACTTGTGCTTAATAGGCCTTACCCGGTTACCAAAGAATACCTAAATAATACACTCAAAATGATTGACAATTTTTATTTATTTTATTTTATTTTATTTATTAGAGTCTTGGATTACAATTACCTTTGAGACAATGAGGAGCCTATCCTCAGAGGTAGAAATACAAGCTCAGAACACTGTGGAAACCATTGTATTTACCTATTCAAAGTTTAGTTTGGGATTTACTGTCTTAAAATATAATACATTTTCTGCCATAAAATTATTAATATATAGCACCTTCTCTGTTTTGGCAGCTCCAGTACCATGAGCGACAGAGCAATTTGAGGGGTAAAATGAGGGATGTCACTCGTAATAACAGACAGTTGAGGGTTATGTCCAGTCCCATCTCCCCAAACCCTCATATTGAGGGGAAAACTGGTGATGTGCAGCAATTGAAAAGGCACCACAGCTGAGTGCCTGAAGGCTGCACATAGTGGCAGCATGCACTTGAGAATAGTGGCACACAAGCAAGCCACCAGTGTCAATGTTAATCTACTGTGTTTTAATGCAGCACTGCGCTGGAGCACCAGGAAGAGTGGCAACTGGCTGGATCCCACAGAACACCTCCATTGCCAGTCTCCTCCATGTGCAAGGCATCTCTATTTGAGTCTGGTGATGGAGCCTGGAAACTAGAGGACAGACTAATACCACACTTAGCAGCATGGAGTAGCTAAGAGGAGAACCACCCAGTATGATATTGAGGATTAAACCATAAAGGCACAACCTTCCTCCAGTAAGCTTCACAGTAAACATCACCCGGGACTGCTAGACCAGGAGGACAGGCATGGAAATATCTGTGAGCTTCAGCAGGAGACAGCCGGGAGAGAGGGAGAATTGAACTCAGTGGTCTTACCTGCAGGGTGAGAGATGTGACAGTTCAGGGTGCATTTGCTGAAGGTTGTACTGGATGGTGTTTCAGTCTACAACTGTTTCTGCTGTAATTAGTTCACAGTTGGCTTTAGGGCAGCCACTCCTTGCTCCCAACGTTGATCTCTGTGTGGCTTGACTCCAGAGTTTGCTAGTGATGGACAGGCTGATAGTCTCTGAGGGAGAAATTCAGTACCCTCCCATTTGAACACCCCACCCAAGCAAAGTTCTCACCATCTTCCTCCAGAATGACGTTATCTTGGTCGAAGAGCCTTTGTAACTTGCCCACAAAAAGTCATTCTTTTTTTTTTTTCCATTAGGATTTTTATTCCAATTTTAGTTACAGAGACAAAATCTAACAACATTACTTACATACATGTTCACATGCGTACATATTTATATTAACATGTAGATTAACACAGTCCTGTAACAACCCCAAAGACCCTCCCCACACCCACCCCCACCCACCCATTACCACCCCAGCACAAGTCTAACAAGATTACGTACCAACCATCAGTAGGTAAGCTGTACGCCATTATAATGAGAAAATAGTATAGAAGGGACCCCAGATCCTATCAAACTTAGGGATCCTATTCTGGAGGATTGCTATCATTCTCTCAACCCTCAAACTGGCAAGCAATTCCTCCAACCATTCTGTGTAACTGATCACGACAGAGTCCTTCCAGTGTCTGAGGACCATTTTCTTAAGGATGGCCGCAATCAAAACTATGTGGAACCTTCTGCTCTTTACAGGAATATGAGAAACATCTCCCAACAAGCATATTTCAGAAGTAAAAAGGTTCCCCAGGGTTCAATTTCTTTTTGATCTCTGTCCATAACGGGATTATCTTTGGACAGTTCCAGAAAATATGCATCAAATCCCCGATCCCAGACTGGCACCTACTACACGTACTATTTGTGGCTATGTTTAATCTAACCAACTTTTGCGGAGAATAATAAATATTATGAAGAAATTTAAACTGGACCAATCTTAAACGATCTTGTAGAAGAAATCTATGACAACTCAGCCATAGAGCCTTCCAGTCGAGTTCCACATTAGGAAACTTTGAGGCCCAATATGAGCCTTGAACCGGATTTTGAGAGTAAGCCCACTCAAATAATACTGTATACACTTTTGAAATGGCATGTGATAAGCCTACCAACGGCCCTAATGTATCATAGAAGTCTACTTTTGGACACTGAATTTCCCTCTTACCCATCTTACTAAGCAAAAGGTGCCTAAACTGATATACTTTAAAGACTGCGGCGGTAGACATCTCAAATTTACTCAGGATCTCAGGGGAAGAGAGTACTATTCCATCAGGTGTAAGAAAATCTTTCACACAACATGAATCGGGCAGGGCCAACCATGTAGGGTTGAGGTCTTATTATCCACTAGAAAGCAGCGGTTACCCCAAACAGGCTGCTTCAATCCCTAAGACAGTCATATTTGATGAAACCACAAAGTTGCATATGAATTCTCACCGAGATTCCAACTGGGGAATTACGCAAGAGGGGGGGCAGGAGTTTAGGAGAAAGATAGAGCAAGGCCTCGGGTTTCAATCCTTGCTTCTGAATAAGGGCCAGCTCAATTTGTAGCCATAAAGGCGTATTTGATTGTTGTAATGAGACATCCATACCCTTCACCCACCTCAGGTATTTACTAGCATGGCTAGCCCAAAAATAGAGGGCAAAATGTGGCAGTCTCAAACCACCCAGTGATTTGGGAGCAGCCAGCCTATGATAAGCCATTCGGGATTTCTTATGATCCCATACGAAATTAGCAATAATGCTGTGCAGTTTCCTAAACCAAGAAAGTGGCAACCAGATATTTAACATACTGAGAGGGTAAAATAACCGTGGAAAAACATTCATTTTTACTAAATTAATCCTCCCCCATAATGATATCGGAAGCCTAGCCCATCTTTCCAAATCTGATTCAATAGTACGCACCAAAGGGTCCAGGTTTAATTGACGTATTTTAAACCTGTTCCTTGTTAAGTTAAGACTGAGGTATTTAATGAAGTCTGATTTCCAAGTCAAACCAAACTCAGCGATTTCCTGTTTAAAAAATCTATTATTTAACGGGAATATCATGGATTTATCTAAATTTAGTCTATAATTGGCCAATCTGCCAAATTCCCGAATCACCTCCAAAAGGACTGGAATAGACATTCTCGGATTGGAGATATAGATCAAAAGATCGTCTGCATATGCTGTTACTTTCAAGGTGTGATCGAGAATTCTAATGCCATTAATTCCCTGTTTATGCATTATTGTTCTGATGAGGGGTTCCAAGTATAAATTGAAAAGAAGAGGTGACAAAGGGCAACCCTGTTTAGTACCTACATGAAGATTAAAAGAATCTGAAGTGGCTCCGTTGCAACTGACCCTTGCTGTGGGGTTGGCGTACAGGGATCCTATCCATTTTAAGAATGGATCTGGAAACCCAAATTTTCCCATTGTAGTTAACAGGAACCCCAATGGACCCTATCAAAAGCCTTCTCGGCGTCCAAAGAAAGCAGAGCCATAGCGGAACTGCTCCCTTCGGACACCGAGAAGGCTTGAGCCAAAGTTCTAAGATGATCAGCAGAGGATCTGTCTCATAAAACCAACCTGTTCCGGGTCGACAAGGCCGGTAGTACCCGACTTATGCGTTCCGCCAGCAGCTTGGCTAGAATTTTAACATCGTAGTTAAGAAGGGAAATAGGTCTGTAGCTAGCAGGGAGTTCAGGGGGTTTGTCTTGCTTTGGTATTAAAACAATAAGTGCTTCAAACAGGGAGTGGTCCCATGTTTGATGACCCAAAATATGCTTAAATAGCATAAGAAGTAAAGGGGCTAATTGTTTGGAAAAAATTTATAAAATTTGATGAGAACCCATCAGGCTCCACGTTTTGTCCAACGGAGACCCTGAATGATCAGTTCAATCTCCTTTTGGGTAATATCAGTCACCAGTTGCGCTTGTTGAGATTCCGTCAGCAAGGGAGATCAATCCCTCAAAAAGGCAAGTATCTCCCCTCTAGTGGGAGGACTCTCCATTTTGCTATACAAGGATTCAAAGTACTGTCTAAATTCCTGCACTATCTCCCCAGGCCTAGTTTTCACTTGCCCATCTCTCTTGGATTGAATCCCCGAAATTATTCGAGAGGATTCCAACTGTTTAATGCGTCTGGCGAGGAGCCTACCCGCCTTTTCTCCCTGATCCACAAAAAGTCATTCTTTTCACAGTGCACTCTCCAGGCAGTATTTATGCTCCATCAACAGCTCATTTGCGCACAACTGGAGGTAGCGTCACAGTGACATCACTTCCAGTCACACATGCTGCTAGAGCTTGAAGCAACCCAGCACTCAAAAAGCATAAAACGAGGAAAGAAAAGTCTTCTCTTCTCATTCAGTGTTAAAATGTTCTGTGTGGAGCAGGGTTTGAAAATGGTGGAAGCTGCACTTTTGTGGCAATCGGCTTTCTTGCCGATGAGATAGGTGCTGACATGCTGTAGGGATTCTTCATCATTATATGGGAGCCTGGTGAAGGGGATTGAGGCTTGAGGGAGAGGAGGGGATATAAAGAACCTGGAAGGAGGTTATAATGAAATGGGGCTGTTAAAATGAAAAGGAAACATCAATTGGGAGACTATAGAAATGGGGCTACAAGGAAAAAGGTAGAGGACTATTAACCACAAAAACAGTGTGTGCATGGTGCTGCTGCACAGTAGGGATGTAGGGTCATATGCCTGTAGGGGAAGAAGGACCTCCCCCTCAAAACATACATATCCAGAAAGGGACCCAGTGTCCTGGGTAATGTCACAGGCAGGCAGGTGGGCAGGCAGGGCTTTATCATGTCCATTCTGACATTTGTTTCCACTTTTCTCCCCAGCTCTCCCCTGCTGCAGTGTAGATATCCATGCACACATTGAGGAGGCATACATGTGCTGCATAAAACCAGCAGCTCACTTCCTATGTACCACTTATAGAAACTGCATGCCTGTATTATCATGAGGCCTCCACCTGGTGGCAGTCTACAGCAGAGCAATGGACCACCACACTCTGGAAAAGGACAGCACTCCTTTGGATACTCAATCCTCTCTGCTCCCCAGCAGACAACCAGCAAACTGAGTCTGCTACTAAACCTGACGCACTGGTTTGGCAGGCAGTAGCACTACCTCCAAGGAGAAAAAGGGCTTCCTAATGCTACACCCAATTGTACCACCTCTGAGCCCAAAGCTGTCTCCCTTCATCCTCTTGGGGCACCTTAGATTAAATATCTTGTCAATACCCTAGTGATATTGACAACAGCTGCATACCCTCATTTTACTTTACTCCTTGTTTATAATGACTCTCAGGTCCTTTTTTTCCCTCCTTCATAATTGTATTTTTTTTGTTTGTTTTTATTAGACATCCTGCAGCAACTACTGTAGTGGGATGAACCCTTTTTGTAACTTTATTGCTAATTTCATCAGATAGCCACTATACACAACAGCAGCAACAAACATAAGTTGTGGATATGTTACAACTAGCTGCTGCCAGCTGCTAACTTAGAATTTGCACTTCTTGCCACCTTTTTGGATTGCAGTAGTGTGTCAGTAATATTATGGACATATTGCTGCTAATAAATTTTTCTTATAATGGGAAAGAATGGGTCTACAAAGCAAAGAGGCTATTAAGAAAGTGCAGCTACAAAAAAAGGAGAGGTAGCCATAAGAACTGAGGGGTTACAAAGTAAGGAGAGTTAAAAGGGAAGGTGACTATTAAAACAAACTCTAGCAAGTGTCAATACGGCTGCAAAATGATGGTATTGTGGGCAGTGAGAAATGTGTAAACTAGCAATTTAACTACTGAGCCACCTAACTGCACTTTCTAATTGCTGTGATACACACACTGACTAATACATGTACACCTATATGCATGTATATTCTAGTATAACATAGCATTGCACTGTCTACACACATTTTTACAGATTAAAAAAGATATTGGGGGACTGTTTTCTTCTTTTCAGGCTCTGAGGGACATTGGAAGGTGGAGTGGCTGCCACTAGACACCTCATTTAAATCAGCATGATATGCATAAGGCTGAACTGATCTAAATAGCAGGGGAATGTAGACTAGCATTTTTTGCTCTAACCACTGAGCCACCTAACTGCACACATTTTTACAGATTAAAAAAAGACAGCAAGGGACCATTTTCTTCTTTTTAGGCTCTGAGGGACACTGGAGGGTGGGAGGTTACCACTAGACACATAAAGAATTGCCACACACACTGACACACATACACAGCCTTATATGGCATTTATTTACTTATACATCTAATCCTATCACTTACTGTATTTAGGATTAGCAATTTGTTTTGCATTAACTCATTGTACTAATCTATGGCATGACTGGGTAACTAAGGGACAGGACCAGGGAGGTGTGGTGGATGTACCCTGTCTGGACTTCAGAAAGACCTTAGACACCATCCCCAATAGAAGGTTTATTAACAAACGGTACAGCCTAGGAGTGGATCCTGTGGGTGGAGAACTGGCTGAATGGTAGGAGTAATCTTCCCCTGGGTTCTTGTTTCCCAGGTGCATTATTTTGCACTTCTTTGCATTGAATCCTAGCTGCCATACTTCTGACCATTCCTCCAACCTTGCCAAGTCCCTTCTCGTAAACAGGAAGTAATCTTGAGAGGGGGAAACATAGAAACATAGACTTTGATGGCAAATAAGGACCGCTTGGTCCATCTAGTCCACCCATTTCCCTACCTGCAGTATAGGCCACAGATCCTAATTAACCAACAGCCTATTTCTTCCTAGCCCCCACAAGAATTGCCTTATGTCTGTCCCATGCATTCTTGAATTCTCCCAAAGTTTTAGACCCCACAGCCTCCTCAGGAAGGCTGTTCCATGCATCCTCTACCCTCTCTGTGAAAAAATACTTCCTCACATTGCCCCTGAACCACTCCCTCTATCTTTAAATTATGTCCCCTTGTTCTTGCACACCTCTTTTTCTAAAAGATGCTACCCTCATGGACTTTGTTGATTCCACTGAGGTAGTTAAAAGTTTCTATCATGTCCCCCCTCTCCCTTCTTTCCTCAAGGTGTACATATTAAGCTCCTTTAGTCTCTCCTTGTATGGCTTCTCTTGCAGACCCTGCACTATTTTAGTTGCCCTCCTCTGGACTGCCTCTATCATGTCTATGTCCTTGCAGAGATGGAGTCTCCAAAACTGGACACAGTACTATAGATGGGGTCTCACCAACTGTCTGTACAGAGGGATAACAACTTCCTGTTTTCTGCTGGTGATACCTCTCCCTATGCATCCCAGTATACCTCCAGCCCTCCCTACTACCTTCTCACATTGCTTGCTAACCTTAAGGTCATCTGATATGATTACCCCCAGGTCCCTTTCCTTTTTTGTTGTTGTTACTACCTCCCCCCCACTGTGTAATCTTCCCCTGGGTTCTTGTTTCCCAGGTGCATTATTTTGCACTTCTTTGCATTGAATCCTAGCTGCCATACTTCTGACCATTCCTCCAACCTTGCCAAGTCCCTTCTCGTCCTTTCCACACCTCCTTGTGTATCAATCCTGTTGCAGATCTTTGTGTCATCTGCAAAGAGGCATACTTTTCCTTCCAGTCCCTCTGCAATGTCACTTATAAAGACATTAAAAATGACTGGAAGCAGTACTGAACCCTGCGGTACCCCACTAGTAACCCCTCTTTCTTCAGAGTGGACTCCATTTACAATTGCCTTCTCTGTCCTATTGACCAGCCAATGCTTTACCCAGGCTTCCACCCTGGGACCCACTCCCAGGCTGGTTAATTTGACTATTAATCTTTTGTGTGAGTCTGTGTCAAATGCCTTGCTAAAGTCTAGGTAGGCCATGTCCACAGCCCCTCCCTTGTCTACTCCTTTGGTCACCCAGTCAAAGAAATCTATTAGATTCATCTGACATGACCTTCCCGCTGTGAAACCATGCTGCCTTGGGTCCTGTGCCCCACTGGCCTCTAGGTACTCAACAATTCTTTCCTTCAGAAGTGACTCCATCACTTTCCCTACCACTAAGGTCAAACTGACAGGTCTGCAGTTTCCTGCCACTGTCTTGGTCCCACTTTTGTGAAGGGGAATCACATCCGCCTTCCTCCAGTCCTCAGGTACCACACCATCCTCCCATGATTTATTAAAAAGAGTAGCCAGTGGTTTCACTAGTTCCCCCCTTAATTTGTTTAGAATTCTGGGGTGAATTCCATCAGGCCCCATTGCTTTGTCCACCTTCAGTTTTAGGAGTTCTTGCAGAACCCTTTCTTCGGTGAAAGGACTGGGATCAACTCCCCTATCAAGAGTGCTCCTGTTAATTGGATTAGGCACATCCCCCTCCTCTTTAGTGAATACTGAGCAGAAATATTCATTCAGTATCCCTGCTTTTTTGCTGTCCCCCTCTTCCCACCCACCATTCATTCTATTCAGCCTCACTATCCCTCCCTTTGTCTTTCTACACTCTCTGATGTACCTATAAAAGGTTTTATCCCCCTTCTTAACCGAGTTGGCTATCTTTTCCTCAGTTTGGGTCTTTGCTATTCTGACTTCCCTCCCTGCTTCCTTCTGCCTTAGCTGGTACAGCTCTCTGTCCTGCTCCTTCTGTGTTTCCTTATCTTCCTAAATGCTATCTTTTTCTCCCTGACTTTGCCAGCCACCTCTTTTGAGAACCATAGTGGATTTTTCTTTCATTTTGATTTGTTTATTTGCTTCACGCAAAGGCTTGTTGCCTCTGTGATGGCAGTTTTGATAATTCCCCATTGTTGCTCCACTTCTCCTTCTAGCCTGTTTGCTAGTGCTTTTCTGAGGCACTCTCCCATCTTGCCAAAGTCAGCCCTCCTGAAGTCCAGTACATTCACTTTTGTATGGCTTGACTCTGTAGCTGAGTTTAACATGAACCACACTGTTTGATGGTCACTTGTACCCAAATGGCAACCCACTTCTAGATCTGAGATCCTCTCACTGCCCCCATTTGAGAGTATGAGGTCTGAGATTGCTCCCTCATGAGTGGGTTCTGAAACTAGCTGTCTAAGGCCTGCCACCTATAGGGCATCAAGACTGTCCCTGCTCTTGGATGTGGCTGCAGCAAATGTGCTCCAGTTAACATGTGGCATATTTAGGTCTCCCTTCAACAGTATCCCCCCTTTCTCTGCCATCCTAAGAATGCCTTCTATCATATCCTTGTCCATTCCCTCCCCCTGACATGGGGGTCTGTACACAACCCCTGTGTGGATTGTGGTGCCCTTTCCAGTCTCCAAGGTGACCCACAGTGCCTCTTCTCCTCCCTGTTTACTCTTTTATTCAGTTGCTTTTATCCCTTCCTTTACATAGAGAGCTACTCCTCCCCCCCCTTCTCCCCCTCTTGATGAGCAGGGTGATGTAGGGGTCAGTGTTGAGGCCAGTCCTCTTCAATGTCTTTACTGGGGACATTGCAGAGGGACTGGAGGAGAATGTACTGTATGCCTCTTTGCAGATAATACAAAGGTATACAATAGGATGGACATGCCAGGGGGTGTTGAAAGAATGAGGGAAGACCTTAAAAAACTGGAGAAATGGTCTGAAGAATAACAGCTGGGATTCAATACAATGACGTGCAGAATTATGCACATAGGGCAGAAGAACCTGGGTAAAGTATGAACTAGGTTGGGAGGTACTGACAGTCACAAAGCATGAAAGGGACCTGGGAGTTATCATCTCAGAGGACCTAAGAGAAACTAGGCAGTGCAATAATGTGACTGGAAAGGTTAGCCAGATGCTTGGATGCATAAGGAGGCGTATGACAAGTAGAAAGAGAGAGGTCATCTTGCCGCTGTATAAGACAGTCATGAGACTGCACCAGGCATATTGTGTCCAGTTATGGTGGCACCATCTGAGAAACAACATAGACAGGGTGGAGGTGGTGCAGTGGAGGACAACTAAAATGATGCAGGTCCTGCAGAATAAAACCTATGAGGAAAGACTAAAGGAGTTAAACATGTATTCCCAGGAGGAAGGGGGGGGGACATGATTGAGACATACAAATACATCAGCAGTATAAAAAGAGTACATAAAGGAAGCATCTTCCAAAGTAAGAGATGTTCCAAGTAAGGGGGCTCAAAATGAAGATGGGGGAAGGGAGACTCAGAAGAAACATGAGAAAATATTTTTTCACAGACAGGGTGGTGGACACCTGGAATAGCCTACCAGAGGTGGTGGTTGGGGCTTAAATGGTCACTAGGATATAACCTGTTTGACTGGGGCAGAAACCATGAACAATTGGTCAAGGTTGTATGCATGAAAGGTGAGGGACTGTCTGTGCCCATTTAATTGCTATATGAGAAATAACACATACACTGCCTTATATGGCATTTATTTACACACACACACACACACACATATATATATATATATATATATATATATATATATATATACTATACTGTATATAACCCTAACTTTTATTGTATTTAGGATAAGCACTATGACACACTAACACACATGCTCTGCTTCCTGTTCCAGTACAGTACAGCATTACAGCTATTTGCAAACTGATCATGAAAAGATGAATGTACCAGGAAATGGTTAACAGAGTGCCACACAAGCACATGAAGGCACACACACACACACACACACACACAGTTACAGACAGAACATGGTAAACCCTACTGCAACGAAAACAATGCAATGAAGACAATGCACAGACTGTTTTCCTTTGTTCTGCATTTTGAACTTGGCGCCTTTTACTGCCCAGAATCCTAAAATTCCCTGCACGTATATGAATTAGGTGTTACCTCACTAATAGTGAAATGGAGCTCTCTGCAACTTTTCCTGAATTGTACTTAGGTTTTATTTCTGTATGTTTTGCTCCAAAACAGTTGATTACTGTGGACTGGACACTCAACTAAATTTCTAGGGCTGGATATTTGAAAGTGGTGCCAAAACCTCCCTTTTAAAATCCTCCCTCAGGCTGCCCAGTTAGCTTTATCCAGTTCAAAAGTCTGCTCCCAATTTCAGTAACCTGGACTGGATTTCTCTTTGGCTGTACTGACGTGCCTAGTAACCAAAATGTCTCCCTCATTGTGCTGTAATTCTGAGCTGAGGTTGAGACTACAGCCCTGAACCAAAAGTCGCCCCCTGATATAGGGACTTTTCCCTGAGACGTACAGTCTGTAATCGGCTGCTCAGTGGGAGCAGGAGTCCTAGGCTTGCACATTTTTTGCAGCAGCTCCTAGGCTTGCAATGGTCAGCTTGGCAACACCTTTTCACAAGAGCGGGCGATATAGAGAAGCCCCAAAGTGCTGTTTTCAGCCGGGAAGGGAGACCTGTCCGGTGCTCTTCTCTCCGCCACAGGCGACTGCTGAGCCAGGCCACTGGTCGGAAATTACGGAGCGCTAACCCCGCAGTCGCTTCACGACTGCTCCCCACCCGCCCCCCACCACACCCACTCTTGGCCGGCTCTAGCTTTATAGCGCTAAGCCACTCCCCTATACACCCCTTCCACGTCCCAAGGTGGATGAAAATTACTATCTCCTCAGATTACCATTTGCAGGTTATATTTTACAACAGCTAGAGGGCATACACATTTTTTTTTCAAAACCTTAAATAACACTAAACCAGGGGTTCTCAAATGGTGAGGCCAGCCTCCCTGGGGAGGCTCCAACCTGTTCCAGGGGAGGCTCAAGCAAGTCTGAAACAGTACTGTATTTAAATTTTGAGTTTTATATATTTTGTGTGAAGAGATGATGCAAACTGAAAGAGGATAATAGTAGGTGAATTTAATGTATTTGTTTACTAATAGGTGACAAGGGAAGGTGAATGATAGGCTAATTTCAGGTGTACCCAGGGAAGAGTAGGGAGTGAATACATTTCAAAAAGGCAACTGTAAAACAATCAAGAAATACACAGTAAACAATAATGCAAACAAATATGAATAATAAACTAATAATGAGTGGTGGTAATTGATCAATTTGTTGCCTGATGGTACTACCAGCCAAATACAAGAGTTAAGCACAGAGCGCTAAGAGCAATAGCAGGAAGGAGCAAAGTAATCCCTGAAGTTGCTTAGGAGCAGGGAAGGATGGGGAGAGGCGAAGTATGTAGGAAGGTTATTTCATATAGAGAGGAAACAGAGAAAGCAGTATGACCCATGAAGGTACTGCAACAAGGGGTAACAATGGTTCAAGAATTACAATAGCAGAGTACGTAGGTTGGCCGGGGTTACAATAAGCTGAATAATTATATTTGTTTATTTTATTTGTTATTCAGATAACACCTTTGATCACAGAAGCTCTTTTTCAAAGGTTGCACGTCAGTATAAGACAAAGAACTGAATGTGAGCCACGTACTCAAAGGGGTTTCAATTTATTCATGGTGCACTGCGCAAAGTACAGTATGTTATTTTTCTTTGGGGAGGCCCAAGATTATTTCAATTTTTGGGGGAGGCTCAAAATCTTTTCCATGGATTTGGGGAGGCTCACTGTGACAAAGTCTGAGAACTATTGCACTAAACCAACATGTTAGCTACACTAAACCTTTCTCCTCTCCCCTGAGGCACTGTTTTTTTCTCTTAAAAATCAGTTCTAAAGACACCTTTATATACTCAATATGGCAATTAAAACTTGTGCAACACTTCTTCTAGTGTCCTTTTTCCTCAACCTCTAACTAGTCCAAAGCCTAACCAACCTCCAAAGAAATCCTTTCAGCTGTACACTAACTCCCAACCCTAAGTGCCCCCTGATGCAAACTTCTTTGCAACATCCCTGGAACACCTTCCCACTTATTATACCACAAAAGCTTATATACCACTTAGCCTACTCTCTTCATAAATCCTCGGTGATCAAAATTCCTCTGCCAACTCCTTTCGACCACCGTAAACTGTGGCACTTTCTTCTCCTAGTGTTACTGTTAGCAGGAGACATTGAGCCTAACCCTGGACCCGTTACTAAAAACCTGACACCAAATAATGCAACTTGGCTAGACTCCAAGGGACTACGTATTGCACACATGAATATTAGGAGCCTCCTTCACAACCTAACCAAACTCGAGGCATGGGTTGCATAGAACCACCCTGACATCCTCTGCCTGTCAGATACCTGGTTAAAACCCTCTACTGCTGACCCGCTATGTGCTCTACCTAACTACAATCTCATGAGACAAGACAGGTCTGTCCCTAAGCATGGGGGTGGAGTTGCCATCTACTACAAACACCTGCAGCTAGTCCAAAACACACTACCTACCCTATCTCTCTGTGAAGCACTCTACGCAACACTACTACTAGGCTCAAAGAAATTACAAATAGTCTGTGCCTACAACCCTCCTACAGGAGGGATAAAAGGCCTAGAAGACCTCCTACTACTAGTAGACAGCACCATCGGCCGTAATGAGGTCCTCATACTAGGTGACCTAAACCTAAACTGGGCTAGCAAATCAAATCAAGCCTCCCACACCTTAGTACAAGGCCACAACCTTCACCAGCTGATCTCTGACCCTACCAAGATTATGGCTCCCCCTAGGTCTAGCACGCTTATTGATTGGGTCCTTGCAAACCGCCCTGAGAGCATCAGTTGCGCTGGTACCATTCCAGATGTAATCAGTGATCACTCCCCGATCTACTGCATCTGGCGCTCAAATAATAGACCATCTCCGCCCCCTAAACTTTTCATGTTCCGCAATCTCGCCAGCTTCAATCCTACTCATTTTGCACATGATCTCTCAACGATTGACTGGACCTCTATTCACACTGCATCCAATGTCCAGACTGCCCTTGATAGTTTCCTTGACAAATTCTGTCAGCTCCAAGACACCCATGCCCCACGGATTACCAGGTGCTTTCGTGGTACCCAGACTAAATGGCTAACAAAAGATCTGCTAACCCAGATAAGGGCCAGAGACAAGGCCTGGCATTGTTTTAAATCCACAGGGATGCAATCTGACTACTGTCACTACCGCTCTCTAAGAAACGCTTGTAAAAGAAACATCCATCTATCAAAAAGCTCTTTCTGTAAGGACCTTTTAACAAAAGCCTCTGGGGACTCCAAGAAATTCTGGTCCACTATAAAAACCCTCCTGGGTTCTAATCACAAGGCCCATACAAATGACATGCTGGTAAATGGTATACATTGCAATAACCCATTAACCATAACTAATACCTTCAATAAGCATTTTTCAGATTTAACCAACTACCTGACCTCCTTCCCTACTGGTCACAATGCTCCGCCCCGAAGTAACACCAATCATCCACCTCCGAATCCCCCCTTCAGGTTCCGGAGCATCCAAAAAAGAGAAGTTCTACAACTGTCCCTCTGCAGTCCTGACAATACTAGCCCAGGATCGGATGGTATTGAACCTAGGCTCCTGAAGGTTGCTGCCCCCTTCATAGTTTCCCCACTAACCAAAATCTTCAATATGTCCCTACGCTGTGGTTCAGTCCCAAATATATGGAAAATTGCTGAAGTCACCCCATTCCTAAAAAAGGAGACCCCAAGGAAATTAAAACTATCGTCCCATCACCATACTCTCTGTACTAAGCAAAATCCTTGAAAAACTAGTTTCCACCCAATCTATAGAATACCTCCAAAAATATAACCTCCTGTCAAGCTCTCAACACAGATTTTGCAAAGGTCACAGCACCACCACCGCCCTGCTAAAACTTGACAAGTGACATCTGTTCCTCCATGGACTCAGGCCTTTTCACAGGTGCAGTTTTCATTGACCTAACCAAAGCTTTTGACCTGGTCAACCACACACTTCTTCTTGCGAAACTACGGTCATTTGGTTTCTCACCAGACACCGTTACCTGGTTCAAAAGCTATCTGACTGATAGACAACAGGTGATGGTCTTCAATTCAGCCATCTCGGTTCCTGCTTCAATCCACGTTGGAGTACCTCAGGGCTCCATACTTGGCCCTCTACTTTTCACAATTTTCATCAATGACATCCCTCTAACTGCACCTAACTGCTCATCTCTGCTCTACGCTGATGACTTGGTTATCTACCATAGTGCAAAAACTGCTACTGCCTTAAATCATACCCTTGCCGTGGACTACGCGAGTATACAAACCTGGCTCACTAATAACAAACTTGTCCTCAACTCCAGTAAATCCTACTCAGTGTTGTTTGGCTCACTGGCCAGGCTCAAATCAAATCCCAATCCCCTTATTATCTCATGCGCAGACAGTTCCCCTCTACCTTCTGCCAAATCCTTCAAATATCTTGGTGTTGCCCTTTATGATTCTCTTGACCTCAAGCAACACATCTCCACTACCTGTAAGTCTGAAAACGACAAGATAGGAAGTGCCTATCGCACAAGCTATGCCCTTACCCCCCCAGCCAGACTAGCAGTGGCTCAAGGCTTCCTTCTGCCAGCTCTAGCATATGGCTCTGCAATCTATCTATCTGCAGCTAAATCCTCCCTCCACAAATAGGACACCACTTACAATAACATCTGCCACTATGCCTGTGCATCACCATGTTTCAAGCACCACTGCCAACTCTATATGGACCTAAAATGGCTTAGCCCCTCCGCCTATCGCCTCCAGACCTTTGGGTAACTAATTGACTGTGTCACCAGAATCAGCCTCCCCCATCCCTTTCCTTGGCTCTGGAGTTACAACCTCTCACCTATGAGCTACGATCAAATGAAAAAGCCCTTCTGCATATTCCAAGATGCAGATCTAACATGGGCACACGTGTCCTCTCTTATACAGCTCCTAAATACTGGAACTCTATACCCTCCTCTATCAGTCAAGCGTCCTCCCATGCTACCTTTAAAAAACTACACCGTGAACACTTACACACTTTAAACCCCTGTACTTGCTTTAACCCACCTTGAACCTATACCCCCACTCTCTTCTTCATCTTCAGATTATCCACCTACTTGATACCTCTTCCCCTTCTTCTCTTACTTCCTAGCTTGTCCACTCTCTTACCCCCTCCTCTCTCCCTACCTTTTTCTCCCTCCCTTCCCTAGCCACAAAACCTTATAGTTTGGCACTTATCGAACTGTATTGCTCTACCTATCTCCTTTTAAATGTTCTCCTGTGTTACCTATTCCAAACTATCATTTGTTCTCACAGTACTTTTACTTGCATTATTCATTTTTGTCAAAATGCTTTTATCAAATATCCAAACGTTGTTTCTCACTCTGATTGTATTGCTTTCATGTGCTTTGTCACATGTATATTGTTTTGTCTGTAAACTGTCTTCTCCCAGGTCATGCCTGAAAATAGGCATTGTTTGCCTAGTGCACTCACCCAGTTACCAAAAGCAAAATAAAATAAATAAATAAATAAATAATGCCAGCTTTGAAGATATGTGTGTGTCGTGTGTAGGCTAATTTTCTGCTAGTGCAGTGTGTCTGCATTTTCACTGAATGCTCAGCATATTGAAAACAGTTTCTTCTTATGCTCACTGGGTTTATAAGGTTGATTTTAACTAAAAAAGTGGGGGGTATCTCTTAGGCTTAAGTTTTATACATGCAAAATGCTGTTCTAAATGCTTAGAAAACACACACACACACACACACACACACACACACACACAGATTTTCTTTAACTTATCTTCAGTGAGACTTGTAACATCAGATGATTTACTACATAAACATTTAATTCTGTAACATTTGACTTACTCACTGCTATAGTCCCTGGGTTGTCTTCTTAACTCCATTTGAAAGGCCGACTGAGTTGACATGTTTATGAGCTAATCATCTTTCTTGAAAGAGAATTCTACCCAAATTGAAGCCTATCACACAAAATGGTGTGTTGTAACACTGCTCAGCTGAATGACAGACTGCTTCAATTAATTAGAGGAGTGACAACCCAAACCCCAATTTTATCTAGCTCATTAGGAATCTGAAAGAGCTCCCTTTTTCTACTGTAATAGCAAAATGCCTGCAGGACTCCACCCACTGGAACCATAAAAAGAAAGCTTCTACACTGCAGAGAGAGGGAGCTGCTAAGCAATGGGAGTAGGTGGGCTATAAAGAAGAGGAGCACAAAGCAAAGAAAGGTGGCTGTAAGAAAAACAGAAGGTGGGCTACAAAGGAAGGAGGCCAAGCAAAGAGAGATCTGTTCTGCTGTTAGTACCTGCACACCTCTTCTAGGCTAAAATTGGAAGAGATGGATCAAGCTCCAGTGCTGTTGGGTGTTACAGTCCCACCTGAAATGTTTTCATGGATGTGGCCACAGTAAGGATGTGTGACTGTGGGCCTGGAGTGTGTCCTGTGCCATAACAAGGACCCTGGGGTGCAGATGCTGCCAGTCAGCACCCTTTGCAGTGGATCCAGTTTAGGGTCCAGTAGGTCTAGTGCCTCAATATTGTCTAAGGATACCAGTCTGGGTGGCTGGGAGGGCATGGCTGCAGTCCTGTGTACATTGCAAAAGAGTGCCTCACAGATAGTGAAGGGAGAGGTAGGGGATGTGGAAAAGGCCAAGCTGCCTCAGCCCTGAGCTTGATGACACCAGATGACTTTGTGACTGGCACCCCTACAGTGAAGATCCCCACCTGGATCTGGTGCTGAAAGTGTCAACCCCAATGTCTGTGCCTCCCAATAACAATCAGAAAGTGATGTTCCATTCAGCATCCCAAAGGTCTTCAGTCCCACAGTCATCTGGCAGAGAAGCCAAGTACCACCAAGTCAAGGGAGCAGTTGGGGGGAGTCAGGTCCCTGTGGCAGCTGAGAAAGAAGAGGATGAGTGGGAGGAAGATCAGTTAGCTGCCTCCTTGTTTTCTTCCAAGCTTTTGGAAACTGGATCTGAGCCTAAAGGGAATAGTGCCACTGCTAAGATGGGGTGAGCAGAGGAGGCCCAGAGATAAATGTAGGAATATGAGAATGGAATCTGGTTGCCCCAGGGCCAAGCCCCCAGAACCACATTCTGAAGCCTCACCAAATGGTCACAAGCAGAGAGGACTGTAAAGCAACATGTCAAAAAGAGTTTACAGAGTATGAATATCCTTATATGCCTGAGAAAATCTGGGATATTGTGGAACAGAAGTGCTCAGACAGTGTTTTCCATGGAAAAGTGTACCAGCATTACAATTTGCATGCTGGAAGTGAGACCTATCAGCTGCAGCAGGTGCAAAGAATGACCAAGGGTATTTATTCCAAAACAGGTTTGAGGGATTAGCTATCTACAAGAACTATGCCATGGTGCAAGATATCGACGGGGACAGGAAGAAGTTTAGCATCCCAGCAAAAGACTCTTATAGTCACCCCTGTACAAAACCTGACCCAGCCTATTAATTTAGCTGCAGGGAAGGATGCCATAATCAGCAGTGGCGGCTCTACACCAGGGCCAGCCAGGGCACATGTCCCGGTAAAATATGCTGTGCCCCAGTTGGTGCCCCATATGGTGCAAAGCTTCCCCCATAGTAACAATATATGAGTGCCCTGGCTGCAATCGGTTGTGCCCCAACTGTGCCCTGGTAACCATTTGTGGCTAGAGCCACTACTGATAATCAGGCCCATTAGAGCTGTGCCAATTAATGGCAGCATAAGACTTTTTGCCAGCCCCCATTTCCTTCTCAGAGGTGCTGTTTACTTCTGAGGACACTGGTAACTGAAGAGACTTTGGGACTGGTGAAATACTGCGACCGGGTGAGATCAACCCTTTTTCAGGTTCAACTTCCTGCCCAGAGTGCTAATTTGAACCTTGGGAAAATGGACTTGCTTTATGGACCTCATTAATTTGAATGTGTTATTTGGTGGGGGATGATATAATTGCAGTACATAATTGCACTGAGAAAATTTCAGTCCTTAATTTTGGTTGCTACTTATGTATAATTGGTTTGAACTTCTGTCTGTTGTAATGGAGGTGAATGTTTGGGTGAATGCAGTGTGTGTGCTACTGTTACTGTTCTTGCAGTGTTCACCTATCTTAATACAATGTTTATTTAATTGCACTGTTTAATTGCGTAATTCAATGAGGGTGTTCTCGGCAGTCTGGCAGCATACCAAGTTTTGAGTAGCAGCTAGTTTGGGAAATGGTAGGAGGTGGGATGAGACACTGCTTCTGCTACCTGGCAATCGATCCAGAGAAAGCAGGTGGCAAGTAGCCAAGGTCGGTGGAGTAGTGGGATGTACATTGAGCCAGAACAGTTTTCACCATTGCAGCAGTTTGTCCAGCATGGCCATGCTCAGCTGTTCAGGGTAGGGAGTGTGTATACCTGAGCTGGTAGCTGTGGTTTAGATGCTCACCAGGGTTGGTGAGTGTTTAAGTGGGGTAGAGAGGTACCCCCCCCACACACACTTTAGGGGGTTACTAAATTGTTTTCCTGTTTCTGTGGCCTGATTCAGACCGATTGCAAATGTCTCTGTAGTGGCACTTCTGCAGGTCAGAGGGTCAGCGTTTTGAAGATTTAAGAGGGGATTTTGGTGGGAGAGGGGATTCTCTTTCCAGGCTAAGAGAGAGAGAGAGAGAGGAGGAGAGAGAGAGAGATAGTTTGGGGTGGGCAGAAGAGGTTGCCTCCTCAGCCCCAGGCTGGGACCAAGTTCTAGTGTGAGATCCCCTGGAACTTGAAAGGAGTGGCAGAATCATCAGCAGACTACTTTTTGGAGTAAGCTGTACCTAGAGCTCAGTATGCAGGGGAGTGTGTTATGGACCATAGTTGGCATACGAGGCTCAGTCTGCAGTGGAGAACATGCTGCCATAGGAGGGAGAGAAAAGGGATTTAGAGCAAGTGGGCAGCAAGGCATGTGTCAGCTCTGCCTTAAGGGACAATTGTCAGTGATCCAGTGAGAGTGTGGGGTCAATAGGGAGCTGTAACCCAACCCATATGGTTTGCAGTTCTGTGGGACCAAGTGGAACCTATACACAGGTGGCAGGAGGAATTCGTGGTTGCCAGGCTGGTGAATGGTTTGGGATGTTATAGCTGCCTGAAAGAATTGTGAGACCATATTGGTCCTAGTACGCTGCTACTACAGACTGTGCAGCCATCTCGGTCCAGGTTAAAGCTTCTGAAGGTTCTATTGACTGGATGGAAGTAATAGTGCCCCACTGTGATTTTGCTCTCTGGAGCAGCAGTTTATAAAAATTCTGCAATTTTGTGTGGACATGCAGTTCATTACGGACAATGGTTTGTGTATTAACTTTTGCCTTTAAACAGCAAAGACACATGGAACAGTTCTGGAAAATCACAGCACCCTGTGGTAAGATCTGGACCTGGGTAAACGGGGCCTTTGGAAATATTGCTGCTGCAGTGGTCACACCCTCCTCATGGACACTCTGCCATCCATGCCCCTAGACACAGGGAGGGGGGCTACACTGGGATGCAAAGGGAGCAGTGTCTCCAGCAGGGGCAGGGAGGTGGTTTTGCCACAGTATCACTTGCTGCTGAGGCTCCACCTGGAGTATTGTGCCCAGTTTTGTAAGCTGCACTTCAGAAAGGACATAGAAAGGGTGGAGGAAGTCGAGGAGAGGGCAACTAAAATGGTACAGGTGTTGCATCAAAAGCACTATGAAGTGAGACTGAGTGATCTCAACATGTACACCCTAGAAGAGATGAGAGTGAGAGGGGATAAGATAGGAACCTATAAGTGTGATTCTGAGCAAGTCACTTAACTGCCCAGTGCTCTCAGGTTGCCCCTGAAAACAGGTACTTGTGCCTAGTGGGCCATAGCCGGTTACCAAAGACTAAAATAAAAAAGTACCTCACAGGGGTGAACAGGGTGCAGAAGGGGAGTCCTCTCAAATGAGAAAGAGTACAAGGACCAAAAGGCATGTGATGAAGCTGAAGGTGGGGGGGCTTTGAGATCGATGTGAGGATTTCCTACACTAAAAGAGTTTAGACTGTCAGATGGAGTGGGGGGTGAAAACAGGTGGCTTCAGCATACATGGGCTAGACATAGGGGAGTATTAATAAATAGGCATGGAGGAGGAAGGGTCACCAGAGATGAGTTCTGTGCAGAAGGACTGGGCAGCAACCATCTGGGCAGAATGGGTGTGCCAAACCTCTACCGGGTTATAATGTCATACACTTAATAGCATACGACATCATAGCTAACCCAAAAGAGCGCTGTCCAGGACAGCAAATGGTGCAATACCACATATTCTGCTGTACACACATTATTGCACCATTCACACACTCCCAGGCAGAGGATAAGACCTCTGCTGGGAGTGGGTTCTGTCAAGCAGCTGCTGTGGCTCACTAGACTGAGCCATAGCAGCAGGAACCCTGGTGCTGCGTCTGGGACAGGTTTGATTCCCAGTCCCAGACATTTTATTTTTCTTCACAATTTGTGAACTCCATGAGTTGGACCTTCCCTGTAGTTTAGAATCCTTAGTGGGGGGGGGGTCTGGCAGCACAGCCCCCAATAACAGGGGGCAGAGCCCCCTACAGAAAAAAGAATTATGCCACATGGCAATATCGCACTGTATTGGCAGTGCAATTTTGCCAAGTGGCATAATGTTTTTGCGACATTATGACACTGTGCCTGCCAAGCCATCCTTTTCAGCTGACAGATTCTGTTTCTATGAACCTGCATCATCCCAGCCAGTTATCCTCCCTGCAGTTGAACCCCCACCCAAGGATCATCCTTCCTGTCCACTGACCAGTCAGCCACCCACCACTGGCCATTCTTTCTGCAGTTGGAACTCCCCTCACCCCATTTTAGGATGCAGCCTGCCTTAACACCATCACCATGGGATGTGCGACTGACAGCAGTTATTAGATTGGGAGTGCCAAAAGTTTAAAAATAGAAGTGGTATCTTGCCTATCAACTTACACATGTAGGTAAGTAATTCTCTCCCCATCTGGGTGCACTCACAAAGCTTCAGAACCCCTCCCCCATTCAGTGGCAGCAACTCATGTCCAGTCTCTTACATGTTGTAGCCCAATAAAACACAGCTCCATGATGAGACTTTATCTGATCATCAGGAATAATCACTTGTGAATTAAGAAAATCATAAAAATTCACCAAAAAATGGACATTATGTGATCATCAATAATCATCACTTGAAAATTAACCAAATGATGGAAAATCACCATTAGGAATTAGAAAATGTTAGTATTTTTGATGATCAGCTCACCATCCAATAAGATAATCAAAAATCATAAATTTGCTTGATGACCAGATGATGATAATTGGTGAATGGAAGGGATTGTTCATGTCAGCCAACCAAACATACCTGATAAACAAAAGCTAAATAAAGATGAGTTGAGGAGCAATGGACGCACATTAAAGAGGCCATTATTGGGGTCACTGAACAATGAGTCAAGGTGAGGAATAAAGGGAAGAGAAGGAGGAAACCACTTTGGTTTTCAAGGGCTGTAACAGAAAAGGTAAGAGCCAACAAGGGTGGCTTTAGAAAATATAAGGAGACGAAAAGGGAGAAAAAAAGGGTGGAGTACCAGAATTGTCTAAGAGAGGCAGGAAGAGTGGTAAGGAGTGCAAAGGTACAAACTGAGGAGAGATCAGCTCAATCAGTTAGGAGAGGAGACAAGACATTCTACAGGTACATTAATGAGGGAAGAAGAGGCGGGGGCATCGCTAAACTCACAGGGGATAAGGGAGGCACCATAGAGGGAGATCAAAACAAGGCATCCATTTTAAACAAATATTACTGCTCCGTCTTCAGAGTGGAAGTGGAGGAACAGGGGCCATGGTTAGACAAAATAGGCACAGAAGGGAGGGAGGTGGACACCAGTCCTTTTACTGAAGAAAGGGTACTAAAAGAACTCACAAAACTCAAAGTGGACAAACTATGGGTCCGGATGGCATACTTCCCAGGATCCTGCAAGAATTAAGAATGGAGTTGGCAGTCCCACTGGCAGTCCTGTTCACTGAGTCCCAAAATACTGGCATAGTCCCCAAAGACTGGGGAAGTGCACATGTGGTCCCTCTTCACAAGAACAGCAGCAAAGAGAAGGCTGGGAACTACAGGCCAAAATAAGTCTCACATCAGTGGTGGGTGAGATCATGGAGACACTCCTTAAGGAATGAATTGTGGAACACCAGGAAGGTCACAGGATCTGAGGCAATATGGATTCACAGCAGGAAGGTCCTGTCAAACAGTGGATGTCACTTACCTAGATTTCAGTAAAGCTTTTGATACCATTCCACATATAAGTTTGGTTAATAGGCTGGGTAGTCTGGGGTTGTGCCACAAGGTGGTGAACTGGGTTAGTAACTGGCTGAGGGACAGAAGAAAGAGAGTAGTATTAAATGGAAGCCAGTCTAAGGAAATGGAGGTGACCAGCAGAGTATCCCAGGGTTCAGTTTTGGGGCAGTTCCTCTTCAATGTCATCATCAGCAACATTGCAGAAGGACTGGAGGGAAAGGTTTGCCTGTTTGCGGATGACACCAAAACTTGCAACAGGGTTAATACACCAGAGGGAGTGTTAAGAATGGGAAGAGACCTAGAAAAGTTGGAAAGATGGCATAAGGTGTGGCAACTAAAACATAATGCAAAAAAATGTAAGATCATGCATGCAAGGAGCAGAAACCTGGGGGAAAGCTACAGGATGGTGGTAGGAGAACTACTGTCAGTCACCAAGGAGGAAAGAGGTCTGGGAATCATTATCACAGATGACCAAGCAGGCAGCAAGGGAAGGCCAGTCATATGCTGAGTTGTATAGGAAGGGGTATGACAAGTCGGAGAAGGGAGGTTCTGGTTCCACTGTACAAAACATTGGTGAGACCTCATCTGGATTACTGCATGCAGTTTTGGAGGCTGCACCTTCAAAAGAACATAGACAGGATGGAGACATTTCCATGTCATAACAGCAAATGCAAAACAGCGGTCGCTATTACAGCAAGTGTACATTGCTGAAAATCAAAACAGCGATGTACGTTCCCCACCGAACCTGACAAGAGTGACAGAAAAACAATGTGTCTATGGGGGTGCTGTGTCACCCACACCCCTCCATGGGGGGCTTCACCACACACCCCCCTGAGTTATGATTCTCAACTCTAGGGGGTGCACGTTGGGGAGGGGAAGAAACTCATCCAGAAAATAAAATTTAAGTGTCACGCACGTTCAAAACAAAATAAACTCCCTACTTAGCCCTGAACCCAGCTCTTCCTTCATTGCAGCCCACCACCCTCACCACCACACTAGAATGGCAGCTCAGCAGCACACCACCAAACAACACACCACATACCTTCTCCTTCCTGAGCCCTCCACTTCCGGTCCTTCGCCTTCCTAATATCTCGTCCTTTGGTCTCATACTTTGGTGCTATAACCATGCCTCGCTACCCTTTCAGGGTAACTCACATCACAGGCATTGAAACTGAGTCACTCAGAACTGAATTGCTTAGTTTCAGTCATCATCATAACATGCTACCGATGGAGACAGTGCAGAGGAGGGTGACTAGGATAGTGCAGGGGGGTCCAACACAAGACATATTAGGAGAGGTTAAAGGACCTAATTATGTACGCACTGAGATAGAGGAGGAAGCAGGAGTACATAATTGAGATGTTCAAGTACCTCAAGGGAATAAATAAGGTGAAAGGGGAAAGTATCTTTTAATATAAAAAGTACTAGAAGAAGTGGTCATGACATGAGATCAGAAGGGGGCCGCATAAGGGGAAATGGAAGGAAGTTAATTTTCACTGAGAGGGCGCTAGATGCATGGTATGGCCTGCCCCAGGTGGTAGTGGGAGCAAGCACAGTGGTAAGATTCAAACATGCATGGAAAAGGTATAAGGAGGCCATAGAGATGGAAAGAAATGGTTTAAGCAGATGACCAAATATCGGTACCGGCTGCCATTACAGGTCAGGAAAATGGGCAGACTGGATGGACTTGATGTTCCTTTTCTACTGATAACTTCTATGTTTCTGTTTCTAGGTTTCTGTTCATGATCTACCAATTTGGCTGGATACAAGGGCAACAGAAATGGGCTGCGCTTGCTGCAAGACTCAATTCTGCTGCATCTGCAGTGTTTTATCTTACCTTGCAGATATTAATAATAATAATAGTGAAAAATTCTTCATATAGTTATGTCACACATGCTCATACTTTTCTCAAGTGCCTATGTGTTTATCTACTGTTATGAATATATTTCATGGCCTACATCTCTTACCATTTCTGTATGCTTCCTGCTAAATGAAATTTGACTTAAGTTGAACCTCCTCCTAAATAATAATAATCATAATTTAACTATGTGACTCTCAGTGGAGCTTTGGAGCAGAGAAACAGCTAGTGTAACAATGAACTGATGCATCAGTTGTATTCTAAATGGGATCCTCCTTTCCAGTCAGAAAGGTCAATTTACACTGTTATAGTCAGGCAGGATGCAGGGAACCACATCACTTGCACGCTATCATGTATTCAATTGATATATATTATAGTGGCACAGCAGGGCCACTATACTGTAGTTAGGGTTGAGCAGGGGTTTTAATGCTGAACCTCAAACATTGCACTTTAATAACTTTGCAACTGTTCGATGGACTTGCATGAAATGCTGCATGCACAGTCTTGTGTGGCAGATTTCTTGACATGTCAAGTTTTGTTTGGTTGGATTTGCATATTCCGAGCTGTGTATAGTGCTAAAACATTCAAAATTGCTGTTTTTTGTGCCTTTTTTTGTTATCTCGCTGAACCCAGACAGTTTGGAATTTTGGTCTGATATTTTCAGAGTAAAAAGGGCTTCCCTCACAGAAGGGCCTTTTGCTGGTTTGGTGAAAAAAGTATTAATCCATTCCAAAGCTATTTAATTTTACAGTTCTGAGCATGCTCAGTTCAGTCTTTTGGATAGCGTCCTGGAATAGCAAAAGAATTTGGTCTCACAAAAAAGGATTCTTTGTTGTGAGAGGCAAATCCTTTTTTGTGAGAAAAAATCCTTTTTTGTGAGACACCATCTTTGCACTTTAATATCTTCAAAACCGTTTGACGGATTTGCACGAAATTTTGCATGCTTGGTCTCAGAGGGTAGCTCTCTTGACTTGTCAAGTTTCCTTCCTGCTGCCTGTGCAGATTCTGAGATGTGTATAGTGAAAAATGTTACAAAATCACAATTTTGTGCTGTTTTCTTGTCATCGTCTAATACTCAGACTGTTTGGAATTTGGTCTGAAATTATCAGGGTAGAAAGAGCTTGGCCCACAGCTGTGCCTTTAGCTGGTTTGGTGAAGAAATATTAATCCATTGCCAAGTTATACGGATTTGAAATTTCAGTTCTGAGCATGCTCAGTAGGGTCCTTTGGATAGATGTTTGTTACCCTACTGAGCATGCTCATAACCAAAATTTCAAAATGCTTATAACTTGGGAACAGATTGATATTTTTTCACCAAACAAATGAAAGCCACTATTCTAAGGCATATCCCTTCTGCCCTGAAAATTTCAGACCAAAATTTCAAACCATCTGGGCTGTAGGTGATAAAAAACAGAAAACATAAAACCATTCAAAATTTTTCCAAAAAACACACTATACAGATCTTGGAATCCTCACATCCAACTGGAACAAAACTTGGCTAATCAAGATAGCTTGCCCCCTCCAGGCTGTGCATGCAAAATTTAGTGCAATTGCCTTGAATGAGGGTGAAACTATTAATTATAGTGGCATTGTAGCACTACTATAGTTAGCTTTGAGTAGTGGTTTCTAGGTTAAACCTCATATTTTGCACTTTAATATCTTTAGAACAGTTCAATGGATTTACATGACATTTTACATGTGCAGTTTCATGTGGAAGGTCTCTTGATGTGCCAAGTTGCGATCTGTTTGGATGTGTGGATTCCGAAATGTGGGTAACAAATAAATGTAAAAAATTGCTGTTTCGTGCTGTTTTTTTTTTTTGTCATCATCATGTGCCAAGATGATTTGGAATTTGGGTATAACATTGTAAGTGTAGAAAGGGCTTGGCCCACAGATGTGCCTTTCATCAGTTTGGTGAAAAAATATTAATTAGTTCTAAAGTTATTAAATGTTAAAAATGTGGGTTCTGAGCATGCTCAGTCAGCACTTCAAAATAGGAAGCCACAATAGGAGGCAGAATAGTGCAGTGGTCTAAGGCTCTGAGCTGCAAATCTGGTGACATCCAGCAGACCAGACCAGACCAGACCTGGGTTTGAATCCCACAGCTTCCACTTGCATACTGTGTGACCCTGAGCAAGTCACTTAACCTCCTTGTGCTCCCAGGTTGCTCCTGTAAAAAAAGCTTTCAGCTTAGTGTGCTATACCTGGTTAAACAAAAAATAGCTGTATGAAGTTTTTGTATGCACCCACCCTTCACTGTATGAGAAGTGCATCCAAGCACACTTACCAAGTCCCATTTTGCCATACAACACAAGCACAGATGCTTTCTTGTACAGAGCTCCCAGCTGGGTAAAGGACCTCCCCTCAGACATTCTGGATGAAACCAAGCTTGGTCCAGTCAAACACAAACTGCAACAACACCTTACAATGCTTAACAGTTGTGACTGCCCCACCTAACAGCTGCCCCCCAAGTTCTATCCTAAGTACCATTTATTTCCCCCTCTGCCCCAATTACCTCCAACCCACCACCCTTTCCATAGTCTACTCTTCATCCTGCCTGCTAAAGACCTCTGCCTCCCTCTTGGTACCATCCACATTTAGCCCCCTCTCCCAACGTTCACCCATCTCCTGTCCCTGTGGCCACCAGATTGAAACCCCACCCCTTCCTCAATTTTCCACTCTAGTACAGACAAAGTCAATATGCTGACTACTTTAATGCTAAAACAATTAACCATGATGCCTATCTGTAACCCTAAGTATTTTCTCTGTTTATCACTGAATGTTGCTATGAGCTTATCTGCAGGTATTGCTACCTACTATCTTGCTACTGACAAAGCCATCCTACTGATGGCACTTTTGGTCCTACTATTACCTATTGTTTGTTACAACTCTAACCATATCTTATTTTGTAAAGTTCAAATTTGTTTAATTGTTGTGTGTCATATTGTCACTGTCCTTAGCGAATGTTGCTGTAACAATTGTTCTCTCCAGAAGTGGAACCTTTGTAAAAGACCCTCTGGTTCAAAGGTACTGTCAATCCAAAAAATAAATAAATAAATAAAAACTCTTTTTTTTCAAGTGTTTTTTTGTTTGGTTTTGTGTATGGCTGCCATCTTGTCATCTGTTTTCCCCTAAAAATTCTAATTTGAAAAACCACAAAAATGAAATTCTGCAGAGTGACCAACACATATAGCTTGCTTATCTGGAGCCCCTAAGCTGGATTCTGCACTTAAATATAGGAGAAATGCCCGTGACATGTTGTTTTTTCAAGATAATAAATCTTTTTTGGAATCACATTTTGGCGGGGATTTGGAAATTTTCAGTACCAGATTCATGAGGTGGGGTAATAAGAAGACTATGGTGACAATGTGGTTGCACTTCTACAGCACTGTACATATATGCATCTATGGCAGGATGGGCATGCAGGGTCCTTGATTACACTATTTCAAAAAGTATCAAAGAATGTGAGAACAGGGCCCGGAGGGCACTGTGCTCGCACAGCCAAATGAGGATGTAATTATACTATCTCAAATAGTAAGGAAATTCATTGAAATAAATTTTGTTAATGCCTCTGTTTGGGTTAAAGTGACAAAAGTAGGGAAATGTGGCATTACGGTTTCCAACCCTAACACCCCACCCTTACCCTACAGGTAGAAACAGGCATGGGGTGTGCCTTTGAGTTGTCAACCCTAACATTCACCCCATTCTCTTATACTGTACCCATCTCAGCTTATTTACTCATGGAATGGGGTGAGTGTTAGGGATGACAACCCAAGGAACACACCACACCTGTTGCTGCTTGTAGGGCAGGGGTGGGGTGTTAGGGTTGCAAACCTTAATACCACATTTCCCTACTTTTGTTGCTTTTACCCTAACTGGTGCATTAATGAAGTTTTAGTAATGAATATATAATAGAAATATAACTATGCCACTGTGCCTATATAAATGAGGGGGTTCCCTCATGCATACCAGCACAGTGGCATATTCAAATGTTTAATGCAGTAGTAAACAGCACCCCGAGCAACATTCTTTACAACCACTGAAAACCACATGTTAACTAGGTGCTAAACCCATACCACCATTCCCAAAGGAAGGGCAGCTGTACTGCAGCTGTCTGCCCCTGTGCCAAGCTGCCCCATTCCCTCTCCTCCAAACACCCAGTTTTACTATGTAGTATGCCTGGTGGTCTAGCAGTATCCTCCACCTCATAACCTTTTGTATGATATGCAATATGTCCTGCTGGTCTAGTCATTTCCCCACCCACTGGCTGCCCTTCTATGTTCATTATAATGTGCCCAGGTGGTCTAGTGGCTCCCCCCACCCACAGATTGCCTGTTCATATTCATTGTAAATATGCCCTGGTGGTCTAGCGGTTCCCCTGTAGCACAGAAACTATACACACATTCTAATCTGCCCACCCAATGAGGACCCCCACCCCTCATCCCCCTCATCCTAATTGCCGATCCTGTGAAAGCAGTGGCTGACACAACCTTCCTCTTAACTCCTTGGCTGGCAACCACCTTGATAGTCAAGGAGCACAATACATATGTGATTGCACTCCATGACTGTCAGACTGTGGCCAGCTGAGGAGGTGAAAGAAGGGCTGTGTTGACCACCACTCATGGAACAAGCACTCAGGGTGAGGGGTGGCGCAGGGGCTCTTCAGGTGTGAGCTGGTAGGGGTGCATGTATAATCAGGGGTGGGGAACCGCTAGACCATAAAGACATATTACATATAATATGAATGGGTAATCAGGGGTGGCAGGAATCACTAGACCACATGGGCATACAGCAATAAATATAAACAGGTGATCGGAGGGACCACTGGACCACTTGAGAGTGATTTTGACATTGACAGGGGCACTAAAGGGCCACTACATCCCACAGAAATAAGCAATAATGAGCATGGAGATGGCTCCTTAATGCCTTGCACACCCAATGAGCTCATGTACATGATTGGGCTAAATATGGCCACAGGTGACCTGATACTATCCTGTTTTGGGCAACACTATTCCTGAAGGCCATATTCAGCCCAGGTCTGTGTTGAGGCAGTGCAGATCAATTTAGTGCAGCACTGACATGGACCAATATTCAGTTGGATAGCACTATTTTGTCAGTGAGCACTATCTATCTAAATATTGCCAGAGACAAGTGAGCAAAAGTGCAAGCACTGCACTTAAAAAAAGGCAAAGGCAGTAAGGACAGGAATGGGGCTAAAAGGGGTAAGGCCATCAAAAAGTGGAGGGTGATGAGTACCAGTGCCCGTAGTCTGTGTAACAATCTCCCTGAACTAGTGGCCTTGATGGAAAAGGGTTGTCTGGATATTGTGGCAGTCACAGAAACATGGTACACAGAGAACCATGACTGGGATGTAAACATACCAGGATACACAATCTGCAGGAGGGATGGGGGGTAAAAGACGAGGAGGAGTAGCTCTCTATGTAAAGGAAGGGATCAAAGCAACAGAACTAAAGAGTAAACAGGGAGCAGATGAGGCACTCTGAGTCACCCTGGAGACAGGAAATGGCACCACAATCCGCATGGGGGTTACATACAGACCCCCATCTCAAGGGGAAGGAATGGACAAGGAAATGATAGAAGGCTTCCTTAGAATGGCAGAAAAAGGGGAGATATTGTTGATGGGGGACCTGAATATGCCATATGTTAAGTGGAGCACCTTTGCTGCAGGCACATCCAAGAACATGGTCATTCTTGATACCCTACGGGGGCATGCCTCCGACAGCTAGTATTGGAACCCACTCGGGGGGAGCAATCTTAGATCTGGTACTCTCAAATGGGGATGGAGAAAGAATCTCAGATTTAGAAGTGGGTAGCCATCTGAGAACAAGCGACCATCAAACAGTGTGGTTCACAATAAACACAGCCATACAATCAAGCCATACAAAAGCAAGGGTACTGGACTTTAGGAGGGCTGACTTTGGGAAAATGAGAGAGTGCCTCAGAAAAGCACTAGCAAACAGGCAAAAAAGAGAGGAGGAAGAGGAACAATGGGGAGTAATTAAAACAGCCATCACAGAGGCAACAAGCCTTTGTGTAAAGCAAATCAACAAAACACAACTAAGGAAAAAACTGCTATGGTTCTCAAAAGAGGTGGCAGGGGAGGTTAAGGAGAAAAGGATAGCATTCAGGAAATATAAGGAAACACAGAAGGAGCAGGACAGAGAACTTCTTCAGTTAAAGCAGAAAGAGGCTGGGAAGGCAGTCAGAATAGCAAAGGCCCAAACTGAGGAAAGGATAGCCAACTCTGTTAAGAAGAGGGATAATACCTTTTATAGGTACATTAGTGAGTGAAGAAAGACCAAAGGAGGGATACTGAGGCTTAATAAAGGGGAAGGAATGTGGGTAGAGAGTGACAGTGAAAAAGCAGGGATACTGAACGAATATTTCTGCTCAGTATTCACAAAGGAAGAGGAGGGGGAGGTACCTAAACTAAACAAGAGAAACACTCTGAAGATGGGGGTCTATACCAGTCCATTTACAGAAGAAAGGGTTCTGAAAGAACTAATAAAATTGAAGGTGGACAAAGCAATGGGATCTGATGGGATTCGACTAAGAATTCTAAAGGAACTAAGGGTAGAACTAGTGACACCGCTGACTACTCTCTTTAATAAATCATGGGAGGATGGGTGGTACATGAGGACTGGAGGAGTGCAGATGTGATTCTGCTTCACAAAAGTGGGAGCAGGGCAGAGGCAGGAAACTACAGACCAGTTAGTTTGACCTCAGTAGTAGGGAAAATGATGGAATCACTTTTGAAGGAAAAATTGTTGAGTACCTAGAGGCCAGTGGGGCACAGGACCCAAGGCAGCATGGATTCATGATGGGAAGGTCATGTCAGACAAATCTAATAGATTTCTTTGACTGGGTGACCAAAGTAGTAGACCAGGGAGGGGCTGTGGACATGGCCTACCTATATTTTAGCAAGGCATTTGATACAGTCCCACACAAAAGATTAATACACAAGTTAGCCAGCCTTGGAGTGGGTCCCAAGGTGGTAGCCTGGATAAAAAATTGACTAGTCAACAGGACACAAAGGGTTGTAGTAAATGGAGTCCACAGTGAAGAAAGGAGGGTTACTAGTGGGGTACTGCAGGGTTCAGTACTAGGACTGGTCCTTTTTAATGTCTTTATAAGTGACATTGCAGAGGAACTGGAAGGAAAAGTATGTCTCTTTGCAGACAACACAAAGATCTGCAACAGGGTTGATACACAAGATGGAGTGGAAAGGATGAGAAGGGAATTGGCAAGGTTGGAGGAATGGTCAGATGTATGGCAGCTCAGATTCAATGCAAATAAGTGCAAAGTAATGCACCTGGGAAACAAAAACCCAGGGGACGAGTACACAATGGGGTGAGATACTGACAACAGTAAAAATGGAAAGGGACCTGGGGGTAATTATATCAGATGACCTAAAGGTGGGCAAGCAATGTGAGAAGGCAGTAAGGAAGGCTGGGGGGATACTGGGATGCATAGGGAGAGGCAACAATAGTAGAAAACAGGAAGTTGTTATCCCTCTGTACAGACAGTTGTTGAGACCCCATCTGGAGTACTGTGAGCAGTTCTGGAGACTCCATCTCTGCAAAGACATAGACAGAGTGGAGGCTGTCCAGCAGAGGGCAACCAAAATGGTGCAGGGTCTGCACCAGAAGACATACAAAGAAAGACTAAAGGAGCTTAATATGTATACCCTTGAGGAAAGAAGGGAGAGAGGGGACATGATAGAAACTTTCAAGTACCTCAAGGGACTCAGCAAAGTCCAAGAGGGTAGCATCTTTCAGAAAAAGAGATGTGCAAGAACAAGGGGGCACAATTTTAAGGTAGAGAGGGAATGGCTCAGGGGCATTGTGAGGAAGTATTTTTTCACAGAGAGGGTTGTGGATGCATGGAACAGCCTCCCTGAGGAGGTTGTGGAGTCAAGAACAGTGGGAGAATTCAAGAATGCATGGGACAGACATAAGGCAGTCCTAGTGGGAGGTAGGAGGAAGTAAGCTTTTGGTTAACTAGGATCTGCAGCTTATCTGTTAGGTAGGAAAATGGGCAGACTAGGTGGGCCAAGTGGTCCTTATCTGCTGTCACATTCTATGTTTCTATGTTTTAGCATTTGAATATTGGTGCCTCTGTCTGTATCTCCCTAATGCAGCACAAATGGTGCTGCTTTGTTGCTCTCGGTGCTGACTTGCATCACCCAGAAGAAGTCAAGAAATGAAGGACTCAGAGTCTCAGAAGGATGGGAATGAGTGATTCCCTGGCTCCTGTCCTGATCCTCTGCTAAGATGAGCAATTGTTAGAGAAGGTCACTGTGCACTCTTCTTCATGCATTGAGAGCACTGGAAAGATTAGGAGCAGTTCAGTCGGTCTTCTCCTAACTCTGCTTGAAATTAACAGGTCAGTCATGTCAAAGTGTGTGTAACCAGTTGGGAGGACTCGAATCAAGTTAGGCAGCAGCCTAGGGGCTTAGGGAGCATAGAAAAATTGATTTGGAGGGAGGAAAAAAATGAGCATAATAGCAGTGCATTGAGATCGGGTGGTGGTGTGTGGTCTACTTCAGGCAGCTTTTCCATCATGGTCACCAACTCAGGCATTTGTGCTGCAGTTATGTCATCTAGTCTGTCTGTGTACAGCACAAACCCTCTGTCCCTTACAGGCTTATACAACAAAGTGACATGGCCCTTATTTTGAACAGCCTGAAACTAAGTGAAAAATTAAAAAATAGAAGCAGCAGCAACTTTTTACGACTTTCTTTTTCAGGCCCTCCAGATCAGAACTCTCTTGGGCCACTGATCTCACTGACTCACTCTACTGCCTGCTATGTTTCCCCACCATCTTCAAGTTTGTCATGGTTCTCTGGGTCAGGGGACGGCAACCTGGGGAGACCACAGGGGGCAGTGGTGGGGAACCATCTTTGGGCATGTGGCGGTGGCACTGGCAGGGCCATCATCTATCCAATCTGGAGGGGTATTTCTCTGCTTCTCTTTCTGTCGGTGCCTGGAGCCCCTCCACCATATGTGATGCACATCTGACGCTGGCATACAGGAACCCTGCCTGTGTCAGCCATGTTCCCTTATGTGCAGCTCTGGCACTCTGTGGCACCACCAGTCTCCACCAGCGGCTACCAGAGCAATGAGTGATCCCGTACCCTCCTCCTGGGAAAGGAGAGCAGCCCTGCAGGTGCTTGATCCATCTCCCTCCCTACTAACCCCTGACACCTGAGCTCACTCCCAAACTTGAGTTATCGGCGTGGAGAGAGATGTGGCATCCAGCACCTCAATCCTCAACACCACAGGGCTGGCTCTAGCAGCAGCAACTTAAGAATTCTTAAATTAAGTAAGATTTATTTTATTTAGTCTATGCTCCACTGCAATGACTGCTAGTACTGTCTCAGTCTCAAATACCGTAGTCCAAAAAATGGCTTGTACAAAGAGTGAATTAATTTTAAAAAAATGTTACTTCAAGAAAAACTGATCTTTCAGTCTGGGTGTAGTTTGGCAAAAGGTTAATTCAAACACTGGAATTAGTCAGCCATTGCACTGAGTATAGTGATAGTGAGTGGGAAATTGGGTTTATACACTTATAATTTAAATACAAATACATAGCTTCCCCTCCTGTTGCAATGCACTCCTATAGGATGGTCAGTCAGGATTAACCTAAAGCTATTTTGGGTATTGAAGTATGTACCGCAGAGGAATCATCTATTTAATGTTGTAATTGCAGCAATTTTTAGAGAAACTGTTTGCACTTCAGTTAAAAAAATGTTGCATTCTCCTCCTTTAGTTCTGCTCTCCTTCCATCTGCTAACTCCCCTCACTCTCTACTCACACCCCCAACCCCATTCCAAGTCTCAGACCCCTGGCATCTCTCGCCGTAGCTTTCTCTCACCTCTTTTGTTTCATTATTCAAAGTGACCTCTCTGCCCACCGATTAATGCCTCTTTAAAGTTAATGCTCATCTCCATTTCTCTCCCCTTAGTAGGCAGCCCCAATCTTGGGCTGTCCCAGTGACTAAAGCCATGATGAAGGAATGGAAAGGCTGTGCCCTTGCTGACCGACTTCTCTGCTCACCTTCTCCCCAGGAACAAGCATCCAGGTATGGCTACCACTGACTCCTCGCTCTGCTGGGTCTGGTTCACCACCACGCACCCTGATTGGTCTGCTGAGTTAGCACCTTGGCACTGATTGGCCCACTCTCAGAACTCTGCTAGACTGCCAAGCTGCCAACTCTTTGGCACCATTCTGCAAGCTTAAATTATCTATATTTTGTCCCGCCCACCCACTCCAACCTCTATTAAATATGCTGTAGCTTTGCCTTTTCCCCTTAGCTACCTCCTACATTTGGGCCCCTCGTCGACCATTGCTTCTTAAAAAGAAACAGCCACCTTCCCTTCCACCATCCCAAGATACTGCTAAAAGTTCTGTTTGCTGTAGCTGAGGCTCCCCTATAATGGGCCTTATCCAAATCCTGCTCACTGTTTCCTACCTTGGCGCTGTTGGCCCTTATGATAGATTTGGTCCCCTGACTCCTCCTCCAGAACTTTTTCATGTTATCACTGGCCATCCAATGGTGACCGCTGGGACTGCCCCGATAGGTCACATGCCTTATTCCCCAATACCACCTACTTGCCAGAGGCCACCCTCGGGCACCCCTAACCACAGTACCCTTACAATTATGTCACCAGTGATGGGTCTGCAGTTGGCCACCCAGCCTTCAACTGGCAAAGTTAGATGGCAGAGGATATGAACAGCAATATCCATTAGCCTCTCAGACAGAAAAGTGATTTTCATGCTTCTACTTTAATCTGGAAACATACATACCAACCCAGGACCCCTTACTGTACCAGGCATCGGTGGTGGTAACACACATGCCAACCTTGGACCCCAAACTTTGCCAGGCACTGGAGGTTCTAAGGCAAAAGGCCTGTGAATAGCAGCAATAAATATCTGTAGCATAACTGCCAAATTTGAACAGGTCCAGGCATGGATGTCCCACCACGACCCCGATATTTTCTGCCCCACCGAGACCTGGTTAACAGGCAAGATAAAAGAGAATGAAATAGCACTCAAGGGGTATCAAGCCTTTAGGATTGATAGAAAGGGGAAGAAAGGTGGTGGATGCCTCCTCTATGCAAGGGAAACACTGAATTGCATCGTCCTCCCTATTACAGAAGTGGCAGATGATTATGAATTATTAGCTGTGATAGCACAGGTTGGACAGAATGGAAAGACTCTAATCAACACCTCGGTCTATCTTCCCTCCAAGAAAGTCAGGGAAGGCCTCCCTAAAGTCCTGAAAGCAATGGCAACTTTCTCAAAGGGCCCTGAACTCATCATCACAGGCAATTTTAACATTAACTGGATTGGCAAAGATGCAGCCCACTCAAGGATGTGGTTGCAAGCTTCTACCTTACCCAACTTGTCGCCAGTCCTACCAGATGGAACCATAAGTCTGGCAATGATACCCTCCTTGATTGGCTCCTCACAAGCTCTCTATCATGGATCTCTGAAGTCAAGGTGCTGCCTGACACCTTAAGTGACCACTCTCCAATCATATTCTCATGGTCCTACAAATTCAGTAACCCCCTCCTGTCCTAATTGAAAGCAGGGTCCTGATGAAAGGCAAGCTCAAGTCACTCATCTCAGCCTTTTCCAAGTATGACTGGTCCTCTATTGACCTTGCACCAGATCTCAACCAAGCCCTTAGCTACTTCACCGATGGTTTCAATGCCATATGGGACCTCTTTGTCCCTATAAGGGAAAGGAAAATCCTGGAGGGTTATGAATACCTGGATCATTGGGGAACTCCTAACTAAGATGCAAGAAAGGGACTGCCTGTGGTCTAAAGCCAGGTCCTCCTGCACCGCACATGACCTCCAATGTTACAGAGCAGCAAGAAATCGCTGTACGAACATCATCCGGCAAACCAAAGCCAACTTCCATAAGGAACAACTCGGCAACACCTGGGACAATGGGAAGAAGTTCTGGGAGAATGTCAAAAGTCTGCTAGGGAAACATAATAAACTACACTTGCAAAGGCTCAACATCAACAGTTCCCCTATAACTGACCCACACCGTATCGCAGAATCATTCAATGTGGCCTTCACTGACCTCACCTCGGTACTACCCACCTTCTCCCACCCGATGACCAGCCCAGCTGAAAGCCTTGGACGACCCCCCACCCAAGCTTTTACTTCAAGAGAATGAAAGTAAAAGAGGCCCTAAAACAGGTAAAAAAAAGTGCTAGGCAAAACCAGAGTAGGAAGTGATGGGGTCAACCTGAAACTTCTATCCCTTACACTTGATGCTGTCATCATGCCAGTAACTAAACTATTCAATAAGTAATTGGCATTTTCTAAATTCCCCAGTATCGGAAAACAGGCACTAGTGACACCGGTGTATAAAAATGGAGACAGAGCATGCATATTCAATTACAGACCCATCTCCATCCTCTCATCCCTATCCAAGGCACTGAAAAAGATTGTGGCAGAACAACTAACTGAATACCTAAACAAATACCAGTTGCTCTGTCCGAACCAGCACGGCTTCAGGCAGAATCATAGCACTACAACTGCTTAGGTGGAGTACATGGATTACGTGCACAGAGCACTGAATGAAGGGAAATTAGTGGGGTCAGTATTTATTGATCTCACAAAAGCCTTCAATACTGTTAACCACTCCATTCTGCTGGCTCAACTGCTGAACCTGGGGTCGGTGGATAAAACTATAGGCTTGTTCCAGGACTATCTGTCCTACAGAACTCAATGTGTTAAAGTTGGACAAACTGTTTCCAGTGCCAGAGAAGTATCACTGGGAGTCCCCCAGGGATCCATACTTGGGCCCCTACTCTTCAGCCTTTTCCCAAACAATCTCCTAAAGCATGTGGCACAAAAAGTATTCTATACACTGATGATGCTGTTCTCTTAAACTGCAACTCATACCTCAGCACTCTCCAATCTGATCTTCAGCGCTCCTTCCACAATGTAGAGGGCTGGTTTTGCAACCAAAAACTCCTACTAAATTACAAAAAGACTAAGACCATGTTAATAGCCAGTCCCCTGAATAAAAAGAAACTCTCCCCCCTCATCATCGTCCACAAAGCCAGTGCTCTGCTGGAACAAGAGAACTCATTCAAATACCTCAGGGTCACCCTCGATGACACCCTCTCCTTCACCCTACACGTTGACTCACTTGTCAAAATGGTCAATTCTAAGCTGGGCATTCTCTACAGACATAAGAAATACCTTACTCCAGAGGCCCTCCACCTCACATTCTCCAACTCCATCCTCCCATCCTTTGATTATTGCCTGGTTGTCTATGGCACAGCCACAGATACAGCACTCATGAGGATTCACACTGCCCTCAACAAAGCTGCAGGCTCACCCTGGAAGCCGATTGACATATGCACACCTACTCTCTGTATGAACAAATGATGTGGCTGCCTCTAGGGAACAGGATCAAGTTCCAAATTTGCCTCCTTGGTAAAGAGGCAATCATGGGAAAAACTCCTCCTTGTGTCTCTAATGTCCTCTCTCTGACTGCCTCCACCTATGCCACAAGAGGAAGCATGCAGGGTGCTTTATCTAAACCTTTGTGCTGAACTGCTCTAAGATAATGCACCGTTGCATGTGGGAACCTCCAAATGGCTTAACGAAATCCCTGGGCCCATTTGAGAATCTACATGCTGGTCACAGTTCAAATCTGGGCTGAGGCAATACCTTATTTCCAGCACTAAATGTGACTGTTTCTGAAATCCTCACCACTCCCTATACTCTGCCATCCAAACATCCTACCTTGCTGCCTTATACAGTAACCCCCAAGGCTAATGCGAGAGTCTGCTCCTGGCAGGATGTCTCTCCCCTTCCTGTGTGTCCATCCTTTGCCTCCCTTCCCCACGTATCCCTCCTCCTCTTCCTACTGCCTCCCCCCTCATCCCCTTCTCCTTGCCCCATCCCACCTCACTTCCTCTTTTCTCCCCTCCTCCATTGCCACCCCTCTCTCACCAAAACCTCTCCAGAGACTGATCAACCTTCCCCCTGCTGTTTTCTCCATGCACCCTCCTTTGGATCCTCTCTATCCTCTCTCCTCTCTCCCTCTATTGCTTCATACCCCTATTTTATTTCTTTATTGAAAATGTGCCTTGCCTTGTTACTTGTAAATGGCTCTGTCTCAATGAAACTTAATGTAAGAAATCAGTCAAGCCTGTCAAATTGCTATGTACTCTGTCTAATGTCTGTATACCTGATGTGGAACCTTTGTAAAAGAGCTCTGCTCAAAGGTCATTTCTGAAACTCTCTAATAAATAAATCAAATAAGTAAATAAATAAAGCCTCTTCATTTAAACCCCAATTTTAAGCTTGCTCATAAATCCATCACACTTTCATTCTTGCCCCACGCGGACTTAGACCAGGTGAGCAATCTTTTTCAAGGGGATTGCCTTCTCACTTTTGAGGAATTCTGGAATGTGAATCATCTCCCTCTGACTGAAGTTTTCCCCTTTTTTCAACTTATCCACCCAATACAGGCCACTCTAGGACCCTGCTCATGGTGTTTTTCAGATGGTACTGTTTATAGTAAATTGGCTAGGTTGGTGACCATGGACCATATGGTCTCAGTCCTACTTAAGGCAATGAGAGGCTCGGTAGGTGATCAGAGACATTCAAAATGTATTTATTGGGAAAGAGAATTCCCCGGACACATTGCCTCCCTCGAAGCATCCTCTCTATGGGATTACATCTACCGTTATGTTAAATGAGATAAATTATGGCTCATGCAGTATAAAATCTTGCATAACTTAAATATTACCCCACAAAAGTCATATAAGTTTGGCTGGTTACCTAGTCTGATGTGCGATAGGTGTGATATGCAGGAGGCCTCGCTCCACCATATACTTTGGGCCTGCCCAGTTTCTCAATGTTTCTGGTCCCAGATCCAAACACATCTTGATTCACTATTGGGCTTACATGATGCTTATTCCCCTCAGCTTTATTTATTAGGTATAGGTATTGAGCAGCTGGTAGGCTCCCAGAGATTTCATGTGACTCTAATTACTGCAGTGGCTATTTATCCTTCACACTGGTGGCACCATCAACCTTCTACATATTGGGAATGTCATGCAGAGATGTCTATTCTCTGGATGGAAAAAAAACTGTGACTAGTCTGAGACATGTTCTCTCTTTATACCATTCTCATTGGGAGATTGCACATTCTCTTGGGAATTTCATGAAACATAATTTCATTTGGACGCCAGTTTTTATATTCGATGGCTATGTTTTAGAGGTTTTCTAATTATGAATGTTTTGCTATGTTTTTTGTAGCCTAATTCCTTTGCTTCAATGTTTCTTAGTTTTTTTTCTTACTAGCCTATGTATTATACTAATTGTTTTATAGCTAGGCCTCATATCTCCACTGAGTTATGGTTCTGACTAGATACCCTGGTTTGGAATTTACATTCTTCCTCCTTTTTACTGTAGTTTTTATTTTGTCTTTCCTTACTTTGATATGGTTTGGAGTGATGTGTATTTTCTTGACTTGTAACTGGAAAAATTGTTCCAATAAAGTATACTAAGTTAAAAAAAAAAATACAAATACTTTTTTTATTAGCTGTTCGTATTGTACTGCATAACGGCTACAGTGCTTGCCTGCCTATCAGTAAATAATTCTTCATACTTAACCCTCATTAGATTTGTAAAACCCAGCCCACCCCCAATGTGGTCTAAATTATTGCCCTGCTTATATAGCACAGTGGGCTAAAGCTCTGAGCTACAGATCTGGAAACCTGGCTTTGAATCCCATAGCCACCTAGTTGCATACTGTGTGATCCTGAGCAAATCACTTAACTTCCTTGTGCTTCCAGGTCACATCTGGAAACAACCTTCGGCTCACAGCAACCATGCAGTAATATAATTAATGTCCCCGCTAAGGATTATTCTCCTGTGTTTACAATGGATGCTCCTACTAAGCTCATGATTGACCTGCATGGGAATAAAACTCCCCTTTGTTTGCATTTGCAGTGGCCACATTACGCTCTAGTCAATTGCCCTGTTTAGGATTATTCTCCTGTGTTCACACTCAACACACGCATTAAGTGCTTTATTAACATGATTGGGAATGAATTTCCTTGTGCTTGCACTCGCAGCACTTGTGTTCTGCCCTAGGCAATTGCTATTTTGGGATTATTCTCCTTTGCTCAAACTTGACCCACCAAGTGCTTTATTGACTTGTTTGGGTATTTAATTGATATTATAGCATTTAATTAGAAAAAAAATATCATTGCTATTATTGAAAGAAAGGAGGAAAATGTTTCAGAGCCCCTATGTAAAAAACAGGCATGGTAAGAAAAACAGTGTCAGCAGTTCAATGGAAATCCAGGGTACAGAACAAAGATAAAAGAAAATTCATGATATTGCAGGACTAACTCATCATAGTACTTAGAGGATGGGCACAAAGACCATCATAGTGTGTGGTCATTTTTAGTAAGCAGAGAGATGGATGAGAGGGAGGTGTAGTAGGAGAAGGAGGTGTGGAGATTGAGACAGAGGAGAAAATAAGTGAAACAGATGTTTGTAGTAGAAAATACATTGACCAGTCTTTCTATTACCAGTAGTTCTTGGGAGTATGAAGAGGAGCAATCCAGGGCCAGTAAATTCTGGGGAGTGTGAAGAGGAAGAATACAGGGCCATTAAATTCTGGAGAGTGTGATGAGGAGGAATCTGGGGCCAGTAAAAGAACCAAACAGAATAACAGGAAGGACTTTAGAGGTAATGTTAAAAAAACATGACACCATGGCATAATTACGCACTGATGCATACAGTGGAAAAATAGAACAGAAGAACATGGTTCCAGAAAAGTAGAACTAGAAGCAGCAGAGCCAGTCAGAGAGGTTGTGCATCAAGAAGGCATGCAGGTGGAAATGGAAAGGCATCAAAGAGATATTGGCAGTAGTGGTGGCTGTGGTGGTGGAAGTGGTGGTGGTTCACATCCCTTACCTATAAGAAGCAGTGTAACAAATTATATAAAATCAGTGATGTGGGTTTTTTCATACATAAATAATCTTGCTGCCATGTAGTTTGCAAATTTTGCAAAACAAAATTAATGTAATTCACTGACAAATTTATTTTGTATTTATTTAAAGTTGTTGACCAGGAGAGGCACACTGAGCCGTAACTCTTTTCCAGGTGTGTCCCAAGGGGAAGGGGAAATTGGAAGTTCAGTCAAACAGTTATACAACTTTTAAATTGCAATAAAGGTTGAAACAGATACAGTACAGAGTTAAGTAAACAACAGAGGGTGGGCTAAAGAATATGCAATAATGACATTACAAAGTTGTACAATGAAGTTATACAGAGTATCATAACAAGCATAGGAGTTTACAGGGTGTACTGAAAAACTGGTAACAAATAGTTGAGAAATGAATGAGGTACAGAGAGGGAGAGAACTGAAAGCAGGGAGAAGAGTTAGAGTAAGAAAGGGAAGTGCTACTAGGGGAAATATTGACAGACAAAGTGAGAGGGGAGAAATACATGTAGGCTGAGCAGAGGTTTATGCTCAGGGGGAAAGGAAAGAAAGGAGGAGGGTAGAAAGGAAGTAGCAGAGGGGGAGCAATAGCAAAAGTGCAGTGACATTCCTGGCAGTGTAGAGCTGCATTTTGAAAGTGGTTCACAGAGATTCTTTTTATGGGTGGGGCAGGAAGGGGGCAGCATTTACTTACAAAGGCAGGCATTTGATTCATCAGCTATGCATAACAAAGTGCGCTTTAGGAAAGGGGCAGAAGGGGAGTATCTGGCATGGGATGGGAGGTTATTCCAGTGCGAGGGTAGTCTGTAAGAAAAGGCAGCTGTGCCAGAGCAAGTGGAGGGTCCTGGTAGGAAGAATGTGTGGGTGTCTCTAGACTGAAGGGGGTAGGAGACCTCAGAGGTGGGAGACAGAAGTGAGGAGAGGTAGCATGGTAGGGACCCAACCAATACTTTCAGATGAGAAGCGAGGAGTGAAATGAACACTGATGGTGGAGAGGGGTAAGGGAAAGGGACAAGTAAAGGGAACGGTGATGTGTGTGGGGAGGGGATTCTAGGGCAAAGTGACAAAAGTTGTTGTAGAGGGAGTCCAGCCTGGCTAATAAGGAGGCTGAGGCAGTGCCATACCCAACGTCAGCATAATTAAAGATAAGATTATCATTTTTGTCAGGAGCTGATGCCGAGTAGCTAAGGAGAGGGCTTCTTTATTTCTGCACATCATTCCCAGTTTAGGGCAAAGGTTTGCATGGATATGTTCAATGTATTTTGTATAGTAAAGCTGGGAGTCAAGTCAGACACCAAGATATTTGTAGTGGGGAACTGTGTCTAGTGTGGAGACATCCAGTGTAGTGTAAGTGGGGGGGGGGGGAGTGAGTTTTTGAAGAGTCCCAAATGTCATTTACCATCTTTTTTACATTTACTGTACCTTTAGGACATTGTTATCAAACCAATGAAGGATTGATTGAAAATTAGCTTGGAGCTGGTATTTTACTGCAGCGGTGGAGGGACCAGTGACAAAAAGAACAGTATCGTCAGCATACATCTGTATGTTTGCTGTAGAGCAGGCTGACGGTAGGTCATTCAAGAAAATAGAGGAATAATATAGGGCCCAGAATGGAGCCTTGGGGAACACCTGCTTGGATCAGAAGAGGAGGGGAGAGAGCTCTGCCAACATAGACTTGTTGAGTTCTGCCAGAGAGATATGAGTTAAACCAGTGGACAAATTTTGGGGAGAGGTCAGCAGAGGAGAGTTGGTTTAGGAAGAGTGGATGGGAGGAGTGTTTAGGAGGAGTGGATGGGTAAAGCAGAGGCTCAGATTAGAACATTAAGAATGCTAAGAAATATGAACAAGTCTCATATGTATCAGTATCAAAACACACAAAAGGAGCATACTGTACTTGCTGCGCTACTGCAGCCAGATGAGGAAGAACAGGACATGAATGTTAACAAAGGTGAGGAAGCAATTGATATGGGGAAGATGATAAAAGTCTGCCTTCCTTTCAAAACACAATATCTTCAGTTTTTTGGTTCTTTTCTCCTTTGAGTCCACCATTGTAGTAGAAATTTCTGAGTTCATAAAACTATAACTCTATTTGCTATTATATGCCCTGAAAATATGCTTGCTTTGTAGGCCATGCTGTAACAAAGTCATAATGAATGTTAGTAGAAATTTCTGGTATCATGCTGTTTTTCATTTTGTTATAGAATAATACTGAGGTTACTTGAGGTACATTTGTAGGAACAGAAAGTAAGATAAAACTGGGCAGAACTGGTTGTACCAGCCTTCATAACAAGCTCAGACAGAATATAAGATAACAGCATGTGGGCATGCTGTCGTTGCTACGGTGTGGTGAAACTCACTGTTTCCTCAGGTCAGACTGACCCAGGCATATGTATCAAGAAGTATTGGGAAAGAGATGAAATAAACAGTGAAATGTACCCCAGATGGTGGTATCAGTATGCTTTTCTGTTACATTGGAATCAACATGTTTTCTTATTCATGATTGGTTAATACTGCAATGTTGGTAATTTTCAAGATAAGAGTACGCCTAACAACGCCTTGATAATAAGTGTATAAAAGTGATTGACTAATGAAACTCAGGGAGCCTTGCATGATTTTTGGAAGCAGACTCCCATATGCATATGTAATAAACCGTTCTTTTTACTATGCAGTGGTCCTGAGTATGATTTTAAACTAAAGTGTAAGAACATACATTTTTTTTCCACGACAATTTGGCGTAGTCGGCAGGATCAGCACGCTCGGACCTCAGTCATCTCGGTCAGGGACTGCTTCCCAGGTCTCCCACTTGGAGGAGAAGTTCTGATGCTGAAGGGAATGCTGACGGAAAATCTCAAAGATACAGCCAGGGGGAGATTGAAATGGGACGGCCCCGATCGTGACAAATTTTTCCCCTGGGCTCCGAGCGGCGCTGATCTGTAAGTATCCTTTGCCTTTTTGGACGCTGCATGTTATAAAGAATGAGTCACTGTAACTGAGGTCAAAAATTGCTTGTATAAGTTGTAACTGATATCAGGATAGCTTGAGTCTGAAATAGTGACAAAAGTAGCTAGAAGTCTGAGCCTGAAATAGTGGCAAAGGGACTAGAAGTCTGAGCCTGAAATAGTGGCAAAAGGACTAGGCGCCATAAAGTAAACCGTAAACAAGTTAACAGGGACGTTTGAGTCTGCTTTGATGTAAAAAGGGGGACAGCAAAGAACCTTTAAGTAGGTTGAGCACCCCAGCAACAGAACCCTTAGGTGGGTTGAGCACCCTTTAGGAATAAGGCAGACAATAAGTAACTCCGGTGGTTGTTTTTTATCTTTTCTCTTTGATGAAACTGTGGAAAATATGTGGAGATGTATTACGAAAAGTCTCTCAAACAAGCAGGGCAACTGCCCTTTGCCCTTGTAATTTGTGCTTGCTACAAGTATATACTGTTAGAGTCAATGATGGCTTTCACAGTTCAGGCTGTTTTAGTAGAAAAGTAGCGGCTGATTAAGTAATGTTAGATAAGCAACATTTAGAAAAAAATAAACTACTGTGGATGTACACACAGTAGGTGACTACAGACGGGATGATTTGAAAATCCTCCCCCTCCCCATGTTGCCTATCTGTGTAGTTTCAAGTTTTTTGTATCAATTTCAAGTTCCCTTGCCTCCTATACAGGCTGAAACATTTGATTCCAAACCCAAGTACTGGGGACCTCTACCAGATGGATCTCAATCTAGTACTGTTAGAGATTTTTTTTGTTGTGTTTTTAAACTGCAAACCAGAGCTCTGGAAAAAGACTTGGTTTGGCAGGTTACTAAAATGGCCAAAAGAAAACCTTTGAAAGGGTTAAAACCTTTGAAAGGGTTAATAGCTGCAGTGTTTGGAAATTATCATGAAGGTCCTGCAGTCAGTTTTCTTACTCAGACTAGTGTATCGGAAAAGAAGAAGAAAAATACCTTGGCACCGAGTAAGTCTGAATTTTTTTATTCAAAGTTGTTTTATGTTTGTCTGTTTTATTTCTGTAATACATATACTAAACAAGGTAATGCTCCATCTTTCTCGTGCATATTTTCTAGCTTATATATGTGTTCTGTAATTATGTTCTGTTGTCAAGGTTGCGAGATAGGATTGACTGCCTTTGGTGCACATGTTACAGTAAAAAAAGAAAGAGAAAGCTTCTTTGCCTCATAGCTGACTGCTTTAATTGGTTTTATTTTTAATGGAACATTTGTGCTGCCTAGATAGGGTCAGTGAAGAACTTTTGTATGTAGTTGTTGGTTAAAGCAGGTAGTGTTGAAGGTGAAGAGATATGACGTCATAGACTGCAATGTGCAGAAAGATTTGTAGTTTGCAAGCAACATGCCAAGCCACTGCTAGGTGAAAATGTAATGTGTTAACAGCTATAAATGGCTTTATCATACTTCTAGTTAAAACCAGAAACTTTTTGCAAAATGGCAGAGTGCCATATTTTGGCTATGCCCCAGAAGGTGTAACCATACTATACTAGATGTGTTCGCTTACAGATGGTATGTTGGGCTGCGTTTTAACGGAGTTAAAATGTGTTTAAAAAGTGTTTTGTTCTGGAAAGATTTGGCATAGCGATATGTATAAATGTGTTGATTTAAAAATTGTCAGTGTTACAAGACAAGGGGAGACAGCACATATATCTAAAATATGTACAGTTCAGTCTTATTTTGTGTTAAGTATTTATTTTTGTGTATGTGTATGTGTGTGTACTGTCTTGGCCAGCAGTTTTTTTTTTGTGTGCTCTATTATTATTTAAAGATATTTTAATATTAGTAGTGTTCAAGGACACTACAAAAATAACTGGGTTTGAACGACCCTTGCATGCACACTGTGACCTTTTGCATGTTATTTGACCTTCTTGTGTTTCAACATTTTATGTTACTACCAGTTCAAACTTGATGTGTATTCCATACCTAAGCACAACTTTTCACACAAAATGTATGTTTTCATGAAAGCACACCAAGAGTGAACCATGTAATTTGACTTTTATTGCAAAACTAGTATTCTAAGTGAAGAGGAACAAACTTTTCTTCTCATCTCACTGCTTCTGACTTGCAGCCAACACAGGCAATACTCCAGCTGAAAGGGGAGAATTATTCATCATCTCCCCATATTTTTATTATATATATACAGTATGCTTTTGAAAAAAGGACTATTACAGCTGTTTTTGAGAATTTACCATCTACAGTTAAAAAACAATGGTTTTGGTTTTTATGTGTGACCATGGTGTAATCATTTTTTTCTTCTTTTTGAAATGCATTCTAAGAGATACGTATGTATGGTATTACCATCAATCCGGATTTTTTATAAACTCAGCTGACATTTTATCATGCTTAGGATAAGGGAACCCAGGGACGCTTGGCTTCTTTTATCCTATGGAAATAATCTTGTTTTATTTTTAAACTGGTGTGTGTTTGTTTTTGTTGTTTGTCTGTGTTTCTTCTCTTTCTTCTAGAGAAAAAGAAGTTCCCCATCTTTATAGTAAGGTATGAAACTTACTAAACTAATTGTAATATTATCTTGTTATAATTTAAAGTGTAGTAGGTGGGGATCATGTCACCATCCACAGCTAACCTTTTTATTGCTACAGTATTCGAGCTGTCTCTTTCACTTCGAGCTGTCTCTTCCACCAGTAGGAGTTTGGGGGGAGGGGGTAAGCTACCCTTCCTCTATCCCTTCCAGTGTAGTACCCACAAAGGTTGCAAGGTACATCACTGGTCCCCCAAAGGGGTAAATAAAGAAAATGTATATTTGCCAATAATTGTTTCTTATTTACAGGTTTAAAAGACCCAAAGTATTTTGACAGCATAACCCAGCCCAAGCCGTCCTGCTTTTCTAGTGCAAACAGTTAAATCTCACAGCTATTATTGGTACAAGGGTTTCTGCCCTCAGCAAATAATCAGTTACGCTGAGAGTAAAGTTGTAGTATGTATGTCCACACATATTCATTCTTTTGATTGTCTTTTCAGCTTTCTTATCCTGTTAAAACAAATGCAAAACAACTTTTGTCATTGCCTTACAGCAATAAATGCATTTTTTTCAACCAGTAAATTCACAGTACTCTAACATTTCTGGACTCTAAGCTAAGTTTACAGTCTATATGTGTTGTTTAAAATGTATGTTATGCATTATGCTCAATACTGAAATTGTTCTATTGCAAACACTAATGTTTCACGTTTATGTTATAATGTTTTGATATACATCTTACTACACTGTATCATGTGTGTATTCAGGAAAGTGCTCCACATGTATAATGTTTTTAATGCTCATAAGCAAACCTAAATACTGGGGCCAGCATTGCTGACCCACCCCTACAATATGTTCCAAAGCAAAACCCCAGACAAATTAATGCTCTGTTTGTCTTATTATTCACAGGTGCAATAGGCACTGTTATTAAATTGGCATAGGCCAATAACATATGTATTTGTCCCACTAATTGCATAGTGTATCAGGCATATTGCTATGAACTATATGTTTAAAGCATGTTATTGTAACATTACAAGATTTTATGACTCAGGTCTCAGTCAGGCCTGTTTGCAACAGACAGAGGAATAATGTTCATCACTGTCATAACTGCTTCTGTGATTTGAAAGCAGGGAGGTAACCATAACACTGTCATGATTTACAGATGGTCAAATGGTATAATTGAACCTTGGCCTGCACCCCCAGGTGTGCGGTTAATGTCCAATTTTTATTTTTTCTCTTTCTAATTGCCAGAATTTAGGCTCTGTCACACCACTCTTTACAAAACAAAAAGTTAATGGTTTAAAAGATTGTTTATGTGTTTTTTAATTCAGTGTCTAACACACTTTGCAAGTTTGCAGGTTTCCAAGGTGTGGCACACATAAGATCTCCACGTTCAACAGCAGTAATACTTTCATCTAAGTTGCCAAGACCTTCATCTTTTTCCTTAAAAAAGAAAAACAACTGCCACAGTTTTAATGTTATCACCATCTTTGTGCCTGACTGGTTCCTAATAAGGACTATTGCATGAATCGGTTATTATTTACCTCTGCAAGTGTAATGTTTTCAGCAAAATTACACCTATTTGTAGAACTTTAAATCAACTGAAGAAGGTCCAATCAGTTCAGACTCTGCAATCAAGCTTATTGTTTCTGCTTACTATGAAGTTAAGTCTGGGGAAGGGGCACTCCCCAACTCCAGCGAAAAGATTCTGCTTCAATTGACCTTCAAGCAATACATCCATTTTCTTCGCTGCCGCTTGTTCCAAACATGGCTGGTACTTTCTACAACCCTATTGCTCTGTTATGGACTGTGTTCTTAATGGTTTATTGTCAATTGTTACCTTTTTATGGACTGTTAATCTTTGTGCCGGAGTGTAATCAACTATCACGACACAAATGCCATGCAGTGTGTGTGTGTGTGTGTGTGTGTGTGGCTCCATTAAAAGAACTCAATGAACGCAATGCATAATCTAATGCACCCCTGGCCAGTGTGTCTGCCAATCAGCCATCCAGCAGCCATCAATGTGAACACTGACTTTTCTACTGTGCTGGTGTTTGTTTTAAATTACTGTCTGTATTGCCCCATGTGCCTTGTGGGGTTACCACCATTCTGCAAGACATTTCACCTGTACTGTAGTTACACCAACCTGTGCTTACTTATATAAACTTTATGGACTGTTAACTTCATGGACTGTTATGTTTTATAAGGACTTATCTGTCAAGAGACATTATCAACAGATTCTTCAATCAAGCTCCAAGGGTGTGCCACACCTCAACACAAGGTAGCATCTACCTTATTCACTCTCAAAGTGGATTCCATGAACTCTTTTTCATCGACAAAATTGTTATGTTATATTGTGTTATATATGGTGTCACATGTTAGCATTTTTTCACATATTTCAGTTGTGGTGTTGACATCCCTCAGTTCTGTATTGTGTTTACAAACTCACCATTTGTGCTCTATCTGTAACTACCTCTGTATCAACTCCAGAACAGCATGTTTTTTATAAATGCCGTAACTATCTGTATGCTGGCAACCAGTTTTAAATCATATAGATAAAAAGGGGGGTGGTTAGTTGATACAAAGTATCAAAAGGGGGGAGAATGTAGTAGAAATTTCTGAGTTCATAAAACTATAACTCTATTTGCTATTATATGCCCTGAAAATATACTTGCTTTGTAGGCCATGCTGTAACAAAGTCATAATGAATGTTAGTAGAAATTTCTGGTATCATGCTGTTTTTCATTTTGTTTATAGAATAATACTGAGGTTACTTGAGGTACATTTGTAGGAACAGAAAGCAAGATAAAACTGGGCAGAACTGGTTGTACCAGCCTTCATAACAAGCTCAGACAGAATATAAGATAACAGCATGTGGGCATGCTGTAAGTTGCTACTGATGTGAGTGAAACTCACTGTTTCACTCAGGTCAGACTGACCCAGGCATATGTATCAAAAGTATTGGGAAAGAGATGAAATAAACAGTGGAAATGTACCCCAGATGGTGGTATCAGTATGCTTTTCTGTTACATTGGAATCAACATGTTTTTCTTATTCATGATTGGTTAATACTGCAATGTTGGTAATTTTCAAGATAAGAGTACGCCTAACAACGCCTTGATAATAAGTGTATAAAAGTGATTGACTAATGAAACTCAGGGAGCCTTGCATGATTTTTGGAAGCAGACTCCCATATGCATATGTAATAAACCGTTCTTTTTACTATGCAGTGGTCCTGAGTATGATTTTAAACTAAAGTGTAAGAACATATATTTTTTTTTCCACGACACCATCAAAGCCTAAGAAGAGTCAGATGCCATCCAAATCATCCACTGCTCCATGAAGGTAAAGGAAGGGGAAGCAGCCCATAAATTCTGGTGAGGTCAGTTGGTACAATGTCAAGTAAATTTCATTGAAAGACTCTCTTGATCAGTCACAGAAACATAAGGCCATCAGGCCTGACGCAAAGCAGTTAACAAAGGTTAGGCTGTTAGTATATCCTAGAGGATGGAGTATTGAGCTGTAAATGAGTTTGGTACATCCACTGGACCTGGGTTTGATTCCCACAACCTCTACTTGCATACTGTGTGACTCTGAACAAGTCAATTAACCTCTCCAGTGCTGCCAGGTTGCCCTGGAAACAGACATTGTGCCTGGTGAGCCTTACCTGATTACCAAAATAAATAAATAAATAAAAGGTCATTGAGGCTACAATAACCACTGAGTTGCTCTCATTTTCATTTGTGGCTAATCCATGTTTTAAGGTACTTATGGATATTGTTGTGCCAATGTAGCAGGTCCCCAGCCAGACATACTTCTCAGCTGTTACCATCTCAGGACACTGTTCAGAAGAGCACATATGATGCTCTGCAAAGTCCAGTGGGCAAAAAGGCTCATATCACCACTGTTATGTTGACCAGTGGCCAGATAACTGGCTATATGGCAGTCACTGGCAATTGGGTTCAATTTCCTCATTCCTCATCTTCCTCCCCTGCATCTTCTAGTGGCAGTGTCAGCAACAGCAGAGAGTAGACATGGACTTTGGCTGTTTACAAACAGGCAGCATTATGTATTTATGAATTTCAAAAAGTTCACAAGGCTGAACATCTTCTAGACTCTAGAGGTTCTTTGGGAAATATTTTCTGAGTGGTTGAATCCAAAGTCTTTTCTATCTGGTTTTATAGTGTCTGACATTGCTTCAAATATCCTGAAGGCAGTAAGGCTTGATAACTTTACACATGTCCCATGCTATGTACACACTATTTACTTGGTGGTGAAAGACTTTGCCAACAGAGTCAGATGAGTTCAGAACATAATTACAGCTGCCCATATTGTGTATACTCGCTTTCTGTAAAATCCTGTACGATATAAATGTACTGTGTATTCAGGTTGAAAATAGCCTTCCTGTACACCAGATAATGCAGAAGATCCAACCCATTGTAATTTCACTTACTATATGATGCAGATAATGCTAGAGGCGTAGAAGGCCATCTACCAATGTGCAGTCCAACATGATGTTGGTAAAGAAGACATAAAGGACCTTCACTGAGTACAAGCAGAACAAGAAAGATGAAGCCAGGTACCTAGGTGTGACCCTTGATCCTCAACTTTATCTTACTGAGCATCTCTGGAACATTTGTAAAGCCTTGAACAGCAAGCTCGGTCTTGCCTACAGAGCCAAGGATTACCTCACTCTGGCCGCTCAGCTCGTCATAGCCAGGGGGATTCTCCTTCCCACGCTCTGTTATGGGCTTGTAGCCTTTGCTCCTGTCCTGAACTCCAGTCTAGCAAAATGGGATACGGCCTACAACAACATATGTCGCTTCTCACTCTCTGTGCCTTGCCTTATGCATCGGTGTGAGCTCTACTCTCGACTGGAGTGGCTCCCCCCTGAAAAACACCGAGCCTTCGTCCTCAGCAACCTCATTGATAATATAGTCTGAACTGCTTCCCCCTCTGCTCTTGTGCTTCCCCACAAACATGGAACTTCTGCCTACCACTTAAGGTCTCGCTCAGTCCAGTTCTGCCTGGTCCTGAGGACCCGCTCCCTCACTGGTGGCCTGGCCTTCTCCCTCTAAGCACTGAGACTATGGAACACCCTTTCTGTGCCAGTTCACGCTGCCCCCTCCCTCGCCCTGACCCCTCTCCTCCATGTTGAAAACAGCCTCTGCCACTCTCTGTTGATACTCCTGCTTTAGCACTTCCCACCCATCCTCTGGAAAGGTGCCCCCTTACATATTAGCTCCCTCCCCAGTAGCACTTTGATGACCCCACTTTCTCATGCTCTGCCCTCAGGGCATGCAACTGTATGTCAGTACTTTCCTTCTTGGAAGTTGACTCTGCCTTGGTTTTCCTCCTGCTGTTCTCTGCCTCTCAATACTAGTTATGTACCTTGCTGACATACTGCCTACACTCTGCCTTGTTGTTACCTGTTGATTTTCTACCTCCCCATGTTGCTAATGTACCCTGTGGATGTACTGCCTTCTTTATCATAGAATGCAATGTGTACTGTGTGCTGTCCCACCCACTTGTACATGGGCCAGTATGGTTACCCTGACTATGTATCATGTTTCTATTTTGACTCTGTATCATGTTTCTATTGTACTCTGGTACCACTTGTATGTGGGCTTGTATGTTACTCTGACAATGTACTATGTTTCTGTATTGTAATCTCCCAGGTCGCACCTGAAAATAGGCACTTGTTGTCTAGTGTGCTTACCTGGTTAACAAAAACAAATAAATAAATAAATATAAATAAGCCTGGCAGAAGTATCAAGCTAAACTCAAAGAGGCAAGGGTGGAGGTCAGGAAGGCAAAGGCAAACAGGGAGCTCCAGATTGCTGACGGAATAAAAGGAGGGGAAAAATAATTTTTCAGGTTCATATAGGAAAAAATGAAAACAACAGGGAGGATTATTAGGCTAGCTGGGGGGGCAGAGTGCTGGAGGTTGGTGAACAGAAGGCAAATATACTAAACAATTACATCTGCTCAATATTCAACATAGAGAACAGAGGTCCTCTGATGGAAAGTGGTATCAAGGCTGACACAAGGAGGTCATACAAAAAGGGAAAAGCACAAATCTTAGTGTACAGGGTAAAATAGAGACTAGAAGCTCTTAGGGCAGACAAGGTTCTAGGACTGGAAGGCCTGTACCTATGTGTGCTAAGGAAATAGGCAGCAGTATTGGCAGTACTCTTAACTCATTGATTCACTACAGTCTGAAGTGGTGCCAGTAGATTGGAGATCATACCAGCATTATTTTCTGAGGAAGAATGGATGGCTGCAGGTAAGAGTTGCAAGAATCCATCGCAACTGGAAGCTGCCTTTACTTGTGCTTTGCACAGACTTTCTACATCAGACTATAGTCACAACATATCTGAACTGCCTTTTTGCACTGTGAACTAGTTCTGGCCATTGGAGGGGGTCCAGCGGCAGACCACACAGACAGCTGAGTTCTGTGGAGTTGGGGCATACCAGACTACAGAGCCCACACAGCCCATGCTATCGTATACCAGCATTATCTCCCAAGGAAGAATGGAGAGCTGCAGGTGAGAGCTGCAAGAAGCTGTTGATGGGATACACTATCTACAGGAGGGACAGGGAGGGTAAAAGAGGAGGAGGAGGAGGAGGAGCTCTCCACATAAGATAAGGAATCAAAGCAACAGAACAAAAGGGTAGACAAGGAGGAGAAGAAGCACTGTGGGTCAATTTGGAGGCAGGCAATGGCACCACAATCAGCACAGGGGTTGTATACAGACCCCCTTCTCAGGGGCAGGAAATGGACAAAGAAATGATAGAAAGTATACTTAGAATGGCAGGTAAAGGGGAAATATTGCTGATGGGTGATCTGAATATGACAGATGTAACTGGAGTGCAGTTGCAGCAGCCACTTCTAAGAGTGGGGTTATTCTAGATGCCATACAGAGGGCATGCCTTAGACAATTAGTATTGGAACACACAGAGAGGGAGCAATCTTAGACCTGGTCCTCTCAAATGGAGATAGAGAGAGGATCACAGATGTAGAAGTGGGTAGCCATCTGGGAACTAGTGACCATCGAACAGTATGGTTCACAATAAAAACAGTAATAGAGTCAAGCCATACAAAGGCAAAAGTACTGAACTTCAGGAGGGCTGACTTTGCCAAAATGGGTGAGTGCCTAAGGAATGCACTAGCAAATGGGCAGGAAGGAGGGGTGGAAGAACAATGGGGAATAATAAAAACTGCCATCACAGAGGTAACAAGCCTTTGTGTGAAGCAAATAAACAAAACAAAATGATGTAAGAAACCACTACGGTTCTCAAAGGAGGTGGCAGTGAAGGTTCAAGAGAAAAAGAAAGAGTTCAGAAAGTACAAGGAATCACAGAAGGAGCAGGACAGAGAATTGTATCAGTTAAAGCAAAAGGAAGCTGGGAATGCAGTCAGAACAGCAAAGGCCCGAACTGAGGAAAATATAGCCAACTCAGTTAAGAAGGGGGATAAAACCTTTTTTAGGTACATCAGGGAGCGAAGGAAGACTAAGGGAGGGATAGTGAGGCTTAATAAAGGGGAGGGGTGGGCAGAGGGTGACTGTGAAAAGGCAGAGATACTAAACAAATATTTTTACTCAGTATTTACAAATGAAGAGGGGGAGGTACCTAAAACAAACAATAGAAACACTCTGGATACATAAGTTGATACCAGCCCATTTACAGAAGAAAGGGTTCTGAAAGAACTCTTAAAACTAAAGGTGGACAAATCAATGGGGCCTGATGGGATTCATCCCAGAATTCTAAAAGAACTAAGGGTAGAACTAGTGACACCACTGACTACCCTTTTTAACAAATCATGGGAGGATGGGGTGGTACCTGAGGACTGGAGGAGGGCAGATGTGATTCCCCTTCACAAAAGTGGGAGCAGGGCAGAATCAGGAAACTACAGACCTGTTAGTTTAACCTCAGTGATAGGGAAAATAATGGAATCACTTCTGAAGGAAAGAATTGTCGAGTACCTAGAGGTCAGAGGGGCACAGGACCCAAGGCAGCATGGATTCACAGTGGGAAGGTCATGCCAGATGAATCTAATAGATTTCTTTGACTGGGTGACCAAAGTAGTAGATCAGGGAGGGGCTGTGGACATGGTCTACCTAGACTTTAGCAAGACATTTGACTCAGTTTCACACAAAAGATTAATATACAAGTTAGTCAGCCTGGGAGTGGGTCCCAAGATGATAGCCTGGGTAAAGAATTGGCTGGAGAATAGGACACAGAGAGTAATAGTAAATGGAGTCCACTCTGAAGAAAGGGGGGGTTACTAGTGGGGTGCTGCAGGGTTCAGTATTAGGACTTTGTAAGTGACATTGCAGAGGGACTGGAAGGAAAAGTATGTCTCTTTGCAGAAGACACAAAGATCTGCAACAGAGTTGATGCACAAGGTGGGGTGGAAAGGATGAGAAGGGACTTGGCAAGGTTAGAGAAATGGTCAAATGAATGGCACCTTAGATTTAATGATAAGAAGTGCAAGGTAATGCACCTGGGAAACAAAAACCCAGGGGAAGAGTACACAATGGGGGGTGAGATACTAACAACAACAAAAATGAAAAGGGACCTTGGGTTAGTCATATCAGATGACTTAAAGGTAGGCAAGCAATGTGAGAGGGCAGTAAGGAGGGCTGGTGGGATAGTGGGATGCATAAAGAGAGGCATCACCAGTAGAAAACAGGAAGTTGTTATCCCTCTGTAAAGACAGCTGGTGAGACCCCATCTGGAGTACTGTGTGAAGTTCTGGAGACCCAATCTCTGCAAGGACATAGACAGGATGGAAGCTGTCCAGAGCAGGGCAACTAAAATGGTGCAGGGTCTGCACCGGAAGATATATGAAGAGAGACAAAAGAAGCTTAATATGTATAGCCTCGAGGAAAGGAGGGAGATGGGGGACATGATAGAAACTTTCAAGTACCTCAAGGGAATCAACAAAGTCCAAGAGGGTAGCATCTTTCAAAAAAAGAGGTGTGCAAGAACAAGGGGGCACAATTTGAAGATGGGGGGCGGCTCAGAGGAAATGTAAGGAAGTATTTTTTTCACAGAGAGGGTTGTGGATGCATGGAATGGCCTTCCGGAGGAGGTTGTGGAGTCAAAAACAGTGGTTGAATTCAAGCATGCATGGGACAGCCATAAGGCAATTCTAGGGGTGGGGGTAGAAAGAAGTAGGCTGCTGGTTAACTAGGATCTGCAGCTTATCCATTAGGTAGGGAAATGGGCAACCTGGGTGGGCAAAGCAGTCCTTATCTGCCATCAAATTCTATGTTTCTATGTTTCTATGTAACTGGGAGCTGCCTTTTCTTGTATTTTGCACAGACTTTCTACATCAGACTGTAGTCACAACATATCTGAACTGCCTTTTTGCACTGTGAACTCTGTTTCGGCTGTTGGAGGTGGTCTGGTGGCAGATCACATAGAGAGCCAAGTTCTGTGGGGGTGGGGCACACCAGACAACAAAGTCCATGCCGCCCATGGGCGTGAGTGTCGTGGTGCAAGTGGACTGAGTGGCACGAGTGCCACTCATGGAAGAAAAGCTGATAGAAAAGGTTAGCTAACCCCATATCTTAGTTATATTAACAAAAAAATGTGGTTAGCAATAATGATAGGAAGGTGGTTACTATTGGGCTTTTGCTTAGCTAATTTCCAGTCCACTTTTATAAAAAGTGCTGGGGTAACTAAAGGCTCAGTCTATGTGACATTAGGGGGATTTAATCATCAGAGGGAAAGTAATATGATGAAAAGACTTAATTTACAAATGAGAGAAAGTTGGTCATTAAACATTTTATTAGCGTGCAGAATGGTTCTGCAACTAGACTTGGGGGGGGGTTCTTTTTAATCCTACTTTTAGCACAAAGTGGAAATATTGAATCCAACCCAGGTCCAAAGGAGAACATAGTGATTTCAATAACCCATGAAAATGTAAGAAGTTTAGTAAATAAAGTAGATGAATATAGAACCTGGGCATTGGAGGCAAAGCAAGATATACTGGTAATCTCAGAGATATGGTTACATCAGGGTATAGGGGATCAAGAGATACAAATTGTGGGATACAGTCTTGAAAGAATGGATGGGGTAGAAGGGGGAGGGGTAATGTTATATATTAAAAATAACTTCGGCCCATATGGGGCCATTTTAACAAAAACATTAAGGGGGTTGATTGCTTAATGATAGAAAAATTAACAATTAAATTAATAGAGGGGTGTATTCAATGTTCCCCCTAAAACAAAAAAAAACATGTACTTTGATACTCTGGCTGATGTGTTAATTGATAAAATAAAAGACGAAAGAGTTATACTGACAGGGGAATTTTATTGCAAATTGGCAGCAACCAAGAGGTGAAAAATTGAAAAATAGTTTTGAAGTCCTGGGTTTAAACCAGATAATTCAATCTCCAACTAGATGTTTAAATAGTAAAAATCAAGGTTCCATACTGGATTTATTTCAGTTGGAAAATACTACCCCTAAATCTAGGTGACTACTGTCCAATAACATGTAGTTTGCTTATTTAATATCCCCAAAAAATTCAAGTAAATACTTTTTGGATAAGAGACTTTGAAACCTTGGAAGGGAAGCATTCAGAAGTAGTTTAAGGAATTTCAGCTGTAACAGAGTGTTTTTAATTTTTGGACATTAATTTAGTAGTGCAAGAATTTACGGATTCTTTAATGTCAATAATTCAATTTGATGCACCTAAAGTATTAAGGAAAAGACAGAAAAGAGACGTTCCATGGATAACAGATTGGTTAAAAACCTTAATATGGATATGAGATTGAGTTTGGAAAAAAACCCAAAGAACTAAAATAGCACGGGACTGGGATAGGTATACATTTTGGAGGAACAAATGTAAAAAAAGAAGTGAAACACGCAAAAAAGAACTATCACTTAAACAAGTTAAATAATGCAAAGGATGTTTTGGAGGTGTATCTCGGAACTAAAAAATCCAACTAAAATAAATAATGTTGTTAACCTAGTAGAAGGGAACACCTTAGTGGAAGACCCAAAAGAGGTGGCTGATACATTTAGTGCCTATTATTCAGACCTTTCTGATTTAAAAACACGAAACCCAACTTAAAAACAGCTGATATCTCAGCAACAAAAATAATTGAAGAAAGAGAAAAAAATAAAATAGAATTAATAAGTGAATTAGCACCTCACTTTAGATTTGTAAAATTAACAATCAAGGAGGTTGAAAAGGAGTTATAGAAACTGAATGTCTCTAAGGAAGGAGGATTGTATGGTATGGAGGCTAAGTTCTTGAAAATAGGGGCAGATATACTTGGTCCTATCATAACTTATTTGTTTAACTGGAGCTTATGTAGTTCAACAGTTCCTGAGATATGGAAATTGGGAAAAATAATTCCCATTTTCAAGGGGGTGATAGCACTATTCCCTCAAATTATAGACCAATTGCCTTGCTCCCTATCCTGTCTGAGGTCTTGGAAAAAAGGATACGCCATCAGCTTACTCAGTACCTGGAACAAAACCAGATACTGACAGAGTATCAGTATTGTTTTAGGGCAGGGAGGTCCACGGACACCACCCTGGTAGATTTTAATAACTTAGTGGCAACTTCCCTAAATCAGGGGAGAAGCACAAGGGCGGTGTTTGTAGACCTCAGCAAAGCATTTGACCTGGTTCAATACAAGGGTCTTTAGAGAAATTGAGCAAGGTGGAGATTCAAGATGAGCCACTGAAGTGGTTTCAATCATACCTGTCAGGCCGCAAACAATGTGTAACCTATGGGGCTGTTGTTTCAGGCCTGGTAGAGATTAACAGAGGACTCCCTCAGGGTTCAATATTGGACTCACTGATGTTTAATATATATATGAACAATTTGTCAGCATTAATAAAATATAGTAGGATAGACTATATGCAAATGATACAGTACTTATTGCGTTTGCCAGTGACCACAAGGGCATGGAACAGCAGCTCCAGATGGACTTGACACTTATGGAAAAATGGATGAGAAATTCTGGTTTGCTACTCAATACAAAGAAAGCCTGATGTATGGTGATGTCCATGGGTTATACCCATGAAAGAAAGTCAGAGCTGAAGCTTCAATTTGTAGATAGAACTTATATTAAAAATGTTTCAAACTATAAATGTTTGGAAGTCATAGTGGACACCAGATTAACATATGTTGATCATATTTTACAGTAAGTTATGAAAGTGAGCCCTAGATCAGGGACACTGAGAAGGATGTCTGGATCACTTACAGTAGAAGTAAGGAAAAAATTGATACAACAATTGACAATGCTAGTATTAGCATATGGTTCAATTGTATATATGGACTCTACTCAGTCAGCTTTAGAGAGACTGGATAAAATATATTCTAGACTGGGGAAGTTTATCACAAAAAGTGCTTATAGTACACATCATTGTGATATGTACGACAATCTTGGGTGGCTTAAGCCAGAAGAACAAAGAGCTTATCAGTGGACAATACTTTGTCACAAGCTCATATATTTCAAAGGAAAAACACCCACTAACTTGTTTGGTAGAGATAGCACCTCACTCAAAACAGTTGGCTTGTTTAAGAGTAACCTCCCAAAAAATCCCTTTGATAAAATCGTGCAATAGACTTGGAGACATTACTTTACAAAACAGTTTAGCTAGACATTGAAATAATATCCTATATGATTTGAAATCAGTAGTTAGCTTACCAGCTTTTAAGATATTGCTATATAATAATTTTAGTTCAACTTGTTCTTGTTTTAGATAGTTTATTATGATGTGATGTTTGTGATTATTTTGTTATTTGTTTATTTATACTGTATAATTTACACCACAGGACATTGTTGGAGATGGGGATAAAACCCTAACAATTTGTATCCTGTATAAAAATACATTTTTAATCAATCAGTCAATCTGCTGACATAGTACCACTCCACAAGATGGGGGCAGAGAGGATCCAGGAAATTACAGAGCTATCAGTCTTACCTCCATCATAGGTAAACTGATGGAACCATAGTGAAGGAGAGTTTTATGATCTACCTAGAGCATAACAGACTACAGGATGAAAAGCAGCATGGATTTATGTCAGGGAAGTCTTGTCAGGCCAACTTGATACTGTTTTTTGGTTAGGTCACCAAGGTGTTAGACAGGGGAGAGGCAGTAGAGCTACTCTTCTTCACCTTCAGCAAGACCTCTGCTTCAGTACATCCCAGGAGGGGCTACACAAGTTTGAGGACATGGCAATGGAGCATGGTGTAGTTACGTGGGTATGTGATTGGCTAAAGGGGAGGCAACAGAGAGTAGTGGTTCAAAGAGCTAAATCGGGCACAGGGAGGTCACAAGCAGAGTGCGAAGGGATTAGTCCTGGGATCTGTCCTATTCAGTATGTTTGTCAGTGATATTGGGGAGAGTATCCAGGGAAAGTGATGTCTCTTTCCTAATGACACAAAGCTATGCAGCAGGGTGGATCATGAGGAAGGGGTCTGGGAGCTCCAGAAGAACTAAGGAAACTAGAAAGATTGTCTAAGGTCTGGCAGCTAATGTTTAATGCCAAGAAATGACAAGTAATGCACTTAGGTAGACAGAATCAGAACACAGAACAATGAATGGGAGAAGTTTGATTGGTCATTTCGACAGAGGAGGGATGTGGAGGTCATAATCAATGACTCCCTCAACAAACAAGTCAATGCAATAAAGCAAACAGCAAGGCATCAAGGATGCTTGGATATATAGGGTGGGGTTTTGACAGTAGGAGAAGCAAGGTGATTCTACCACTGTACAGATCCCTGGTGCAGTCACAGCTGGAGTACTGTGATGGGTTCTAGAGCTCTCACCTGAGAAAGAACTTTGACAGACTAGAGTCATTAGAGGAAAGGGTCACCAAGATGATACAGGGTCAGCAGGACAGGTCCTATGAGGAATGGCTGGAGGCCCTAATTTCATTAATCAAGTGGAGACTGGATCTTCTTAAGTCACAGTTTATTGACAATGATGATGTCAATGCTGTGTTGCTTGTGGGAAAAATGTTAAACCCCATCCAGGGGGACTAGCATGTTGCACATATGTGCTAAGCTGAACATTACATTTTGAAGACATTTTTGGATCCTTGGTTTAAGGACACAGTTGAGACTGTCATTGAATACCTCAGTTGCCCACCCTTCATCACATATTCAGAGATAATTTTCAGTACAGATGGAGCAATAGAAAATGACAAAACTACATATAGTTCCACCAACAATGCAAAGATGCCCACTTTTCTAAAAATGAACCTGCTCAATTTGAAGAACATATACTGTCAAGATTCTGCTGCCACTAGACTTTCCTCCTTTCCATTAACATTTTATTCATATTTTATGCAGAGACAGCATAACTGAGAGAAAGATTTTACAAAAATAAATGCAATATACATTAAACACGTTACAGAAATGACAGAACATTTTCTCTGCTATAATCCCTAACCCTAAAATCCTACAAAATCCTAAAAAAAAACCAAAAAAACCTCCCTCCCTCCCCACTAAATAATACTCCCCCTCCCCCCTCCATGGCATAGGACTCAAAACATTGTCATATAGGGTAAGTTCACAGATCACAATGTATAGATAATATCAAACGGGGCCCAAATCTTCTCAATGCGGGGTAATTGATTATGTAAAGTAGCAATCATTTTCTCAATCCTGAGAAAAGCGAGAAGTTCAGACAGCCATTCAGAATAAGAGAGCATAACCTGATCCTTCTAATGATGGAGAATCAATCTCTTAACTGTGAGTGAAATCAAGGCCATGTAATATTTTCTATTCCTAAATGAAAAGGTGGACATATCCCCCAGCAAACACACCTCAGGCTTGAACATCTCCTCCAATCCCAATAGGGGGTCCAGCTTATCCCTAATTTCTGACCATAGAGGAACTACCTTGGGGCATTCCCAAAAAATATGCAAGAGGTCCCCTTTATCCTGATTACACCTGTAACATTTGGATTCTTTTAGCAGATTCAAATCCGTTAATTTCTGAGGGGAATAATAAATATTATGTAGCACTTTAAACTGTATAAGCCTCAATTGGTCATGCCTGATAAAACTGTGACATGTAAGCCAAATATCCTTCCAATCTAAATTAATATTAGGGAATACAGAGGCCCAATAAGAGTAAGGGGCAAGATTGACAGAATAGGCCCACTGGAACAGGACAGAATAAATCTTGGAAATTGCCTGTGGGGTTCCTATCAATGGCCGTATAGCCGCCAAAAACGGGACTTTAGGAGGCAGTACCTTCTCCCTGCCCAACTTCTGAAGCAGTACATGATGAAGCTGGTATATTTTGAAAATATCTTTAGTAGCTAGATTAAATCTATCTATCATCCCCAAGGCCGGAGCCAATTCCCCCTCCTCGGTAAGGAAATCCCTCAAAGAACAGTTGACAGGCAATTTCAACCAATCAGGCCTGATAGTTGTATTACCTATCAAAAACCGTGGATTACCCCAGATCGGTTGGTCCCAATCTTTGGTCAGGTCATATTTAATAAAACCACAAAGCTGATTATGAATTTTAAGCATTACCCCAATGGGAGATTTTTTCAGCAAAGAGGGAAGTGCTTTAGGGGTTAAATAAAAGAGAGCCTCGGAGGTAATACCACATTTTTTAATGAGGTTTATTTCTAAATTAACCCATAAGGGAACATAATTTGATACTAATGTCGGAGCATCGTGCACAGCCCATCTGCCGTACTCACTCAGTTGAGCTGACCAAAAATAAAGGCCAAAATGAGGTAATCTTAACCCTCCCAATAACTTAGGGGTGGCTAACTTTTGATAGGCCAACCTGGCCCTTTTATATCCCCAAATGAAGTCCGCAATCATACTGTGGAGTTTTTTAAACCACGATAAAGGAAGCCAAATATTTAACATACTCAAGGGGTTAAAAAGTCTGGGGAATATGTTCATTTTAATTATGTTTATCCTTCCCCATAGTGAAAATGGGAGTTGGGTCCACCTCTTGAGGTCCAGTTCAATAGTATGAACAAGAGAGTCCAAATTTAGCAGACGCATCCTTACAGGGCTGTTCGACAAAGAGAGACCAAGATATCTAAGAGAGTCAGAGTTCCACCCTAGGCCTAGTTCGGTAATTTCTTGTTTAAATATCCTATTATTAAGAGGGTAAACCACCATTTTATCTTGGTTTAATTTATAATTAGCTACAAGACTGAAATTCCTTATTAATTTTAGCAAATTTGGAATAGACTTGGTAGGACTAGAAACATAGACCAAAAGATCATCTGTGTATGCAGTGACTTTTATAGTTTGGCTCCATATTTTAATACCCTCTATTTCTTTACTATCAACTATACTTCTTATGAGGGGCTCTAAATATAAATTAAATAAGAGTGGTGATAAGGGGCATCCCTGTCTAGTACCCACATATAACTGAAAAGGGTTAGCGATGGCCCCATTACAAGCTACTCTAGCTGAAGGATTCGAGTATAGTGTTCCAATCCATTCTAGGAACTTCACAGGGAATCCAAATTTCTTCATAGCTGAAAATAGAAATTCCCAATAGACCCTATGAAAGGCCTTCTCAGTGTCCAAGAAGACCAGCGCCATCGGGAGGTTGGACCCCTTGGAAACTGAGAAGACATGTGTCAAAGTCCTAAAATGATCGGCTGAGGACCTACCCTTCATAAATCCAACCTGTTCGTTGCCTATCAATTTAGGTAATACTCTATTAATTTGTTCTGCCAATATTTTAGCCAAAATCTTTATATCACAATTTAACAATGAGATAGGCCTATAACTAGCCGGGTTTTCAGGGGTCTATTGCTTAAGAATTAAGATTATGAGCGCCTCTAGAAAGCTCTCATCACTTCCTGGCCAGAGAGAATACTGAAATAACCTAAGAAACATAGCGCCAGTTTCTGGGAAAATTTTTTATAAAAGTTGGGCAAATACCGTCAAGGCCGGTGTTTTATCTATGGAAAGACTCTTGATGGCTAGCTCTATTTCCTCCTGGGTTATATCTGCTGTGAGAAATAGCCGATCGAGTTCATGCAGCATAGGAAGGTCAAACCTCCAAGAAGGATGAAATTTCTGAGCTAGTAGGCAGGGGATCCATCTTTTATATAAGGTTTCAAAGTATTGACGAAAACCAGAACCATTTCATCCGGAGAGTCTTAACACAACCCTCCTCTTCAGATAGGGATCCCCTCAATAAGACGAGAGGATTCAAGTTGTGCGATACGTCTAGCCAAGAGTTTCCCGGATTTCTCTCCCTTATCCACATACTTGGCTCTAGTCTTGATTAGAGCTAACTCCACCTGCTCTCCTAAAATTCTAAGATAAGCGTCTCTCGTTTTGACCAACTCCTCTTTATCCCCCTCTTGTGGATGTATGGAAATCTTAGATTCCAAAGACCTAATGCGGACTAACAACTGAGACATAGTCTGCTCCTTTTCCTTTTTCTTTTTAACAGCTATACTAATTAATACTCCTCTTAGATAAGCCTTGAATGCCCCCCAAAAAATGTCTGGACGGACATTCCCAACTAAATTATTTAGGGTAAATTTGTCTATTTGTTCAGATATGAATTTGGTAAACTTAGGTACCCTTAGAATTTGATTGTTCATCTTCCACCTATTCCCTTTTTTCAGGAAAGATGGAAACGAAATTGATACAGCCAACACCGCATGATCCGAGATACGGCCTGCAACGATATCCGATTCTAAAACCCCTCTAAGAAGAGATCGAGAGAGAAATATATAATCGAGCCGGGATGCCGTCCCATGAACTGGGGAAATGAAAGTATATTCCTTAGACTCTGGGTGGAGGACTCTCCAGACATCTGCTAACTCTAATTGATCTAGAAGTTCCCCTATAGCTCGAGAAGCGGGGGTATGGCATACATGAGATCTAACGGATCTATCCATTAAAGGATCCAGGGCTAAATTAAAGTCCCCACCCAGAATCATAGGAAGCTGAGCAAAAGGTAAAAGAACCTTCAACAGGTTCACCAGAAAATCCTGACTGTCCACATTGGGGCCATAAATCGAACCAATTAAAATTTCGGTATTCTGTAATTTCCCTCTAACTAATACAAATCTGCCCTCCTTATCCTGAACCACTTGTACTGGAGTAAAAGATATAGGTATATGTATTAGTATCATTACACTCTACTGGTGTTACCCTGAGAGGAGAAACCTCTGCAATTTGTAATCTCCTCATGGAATTAGCCTCCAGTTGAAGTAAATGTGTTTCCTGTAAAATACAATCCCTGCCTTGAGAACTTCAATATGTTTCAAGATTCTGTATTGCTTAGTTTAAGCGTGCACCCTTCACGTTCCACGTGAAATTTAACCAGTATATCTGTCCCCATGCTTATTCAAAAGGGCCAAAATATAGTATGCACGCCTAATTATACTCAAAAGGAAAGAAAATTCTCTAAACCTAAGAACCAGTGAACTAACCCTTGTGATGCCTCAAACCCAACTTTCAACCTCTAAAGCCCCCAAATACCCACCAGCCCCACCCATCCACCCGTCCCCCAAAAGCGGCTCCCCATCCCCCAACCCCCTGCCCCAATCTCATCTCACGGCCCATGACAACAGCCCACTAAGCTCATCCACCAGCCCACCCCTACCACCCCCCCAACCTTCTAATAAAACCCCAATTTTGCATATGACCTCATTACACTACTTATTCCAACCAATATCTGGAAATTAATCGAGAAGAAACCCAGGATCCCAAATACCCCATTCTTACCCGCCGGTAATTAATACAAGCCTAAATGAGGCAGGAGTGAAAGAGAGAAATGTAACAGAAAAGAAGCGAGTGTTTAGATCGCTTCATAACCAAATATCGAAAAAGAAAACCTCCCAAAATAAGTCCGGGGCAAAGATTAGAGCAAGTTGGGGGCATGCCCCCTTATTTGAGACCCCAACAAGGCCATATTAAAATAACTAAGTCGTTCGGACTATACTATCAGTTATTCATTCTATGTCAGCATGTTAAACTTAACACAATTCTCCATCACGCCTCTTGTGGTCAACGTAACAAAATAGGGCAGGTTTTGTCCTCCCAGCTGGTATTTGATAGTGTCCAAAATAAACATGAGTCCAGCCCTGGATTTGGTATGGCCTAACCTAAAAGTAAAAATTAACATCGTTTACTGCCCACAATAAAGTAGATCAAATAAAATAATATAACAAGGATAGAGAACTTCAGAGAGTAATATCAGACTTGAAATATAGGGAAGAGATCCCACTCAACCCCTTATTATAAACTAAGTTGCTGCACATCAACTCGATGCTAAAATATAAAGTAACTTATTCAGTCCATTTAGTCCCAGAGCAGCATCTCAAAAGGCAGATCCAAAGCTGATTTACAACCCTTGTTACAAAGTCTGGTATCCTCCTGGGCCGTAGGTCCGTGACGCCCTCTTATAGCAATAGAAGAAAGTAGGACAGTCTTTATCATCTGAGTTGATACCAGATACAGTCCCAGGATTAACATAAATTTAACCCTAAAAAATATGAAACCCCACATAAAGACGGCAATTTAGAACCTCTGCTGCTCTAATTAAAATTAATGAAACAATACATCAAGGATAGTTAGGCCAATAACTATAACATCAAATAAAGTGAAGCGGGGAAACATTCCCATTCCACTACTTATATTAAATCAGTTCTCCAACCATCAGCTGCTTGCTGAGAGAAAATAAAGTTTCCGGGTTACACTTAACTCCAGGATCATATTCCCGAGGACAAATCCAGAAAAGATTCCAGAACCTCTATTGACAGCTCCATATTCTTCCAGCCTTCAGGTAGCTTTAAAAGAGTAGAAGGAAGGCTAGTTGTAACGCGGCTGCCGTTGAGTCATAAGAATCAAATACTTTCTACTTTTCTATGAGAATACCTGAATTTCACGGATAGCCCATGCGAAATTTAATATCCGCTGCAATCAGCTTCTTAATCAGAGGGTGATACACCGCCTGTTTTTGCCGGATGGAGAATGGCAGATCTTAGGCTACTCTGATTCTAGAACCTTCCCAGTATAATTCTTTATCCTCTTTTGCCTTCAGGATAAACAGCTGCCTCTCCTGGTAGTTAAGAAAACGAAAAATAAAAGTTCTAGGAGGCGCATTTGGAGGGGGTAAAGGGCACAAGGCTCAGTGCGCCCTCTCGATAACATAAGAGGGTCCAAATGGTGAGGGTCCCACTATTTTCTCCACCAATTTTTGAGCAAATTTAATCGGATCATGCCCTTCAGCCTTTTCCGGTAGCCCAATGACTACCACGTTATTTCGGCGACTTCTACCCTCCAAGTCCTCAGTCTTTGATTCGAGCTTGCTAATTTTCTGGCTTAGTTTATTCACCACAGGGTCCAGTCGCTCTCTGCTCCCCTCCAGAGATTTAATCCGCGCTTCATTATCAGCAGCTCTCCGGGCGAGATCTTCCAAGGTGGTAGTAATACATTTGATCTCGTTCGCCATATCCTGAATGCTGTTTTTAAATGGGTGAAACTCTTCTAAGAACCGAGATAGCATTAGGGGTTCTTCCTCCTGACAACCATCCCCTAACCCTTGAGCCGACGAGGAGGCCGAGGCCTTAGATTTCTTGGCGGCCTTCTCCGGAGTCGCCGGAGGCGTGTGCTTAGGAGGAGATTTGCGCATTTCTGTCTCCATATAAAATGAGCACACCGGTTCTCCACTGCATCCAATACCAAAAGAACCTTAGCAGTACAATTTTAAAAGGGCATAAAATTGCAATCGCTGGGTGGAAGGACGGAGCGCTTGGAGAAAGCAGCTACTCCATGCGCTGCATCACTTGACTCCCCCTCTAGACTTTCCTCCTGTCTTTCCACCAGTGATGGGTCCTCCTGTCTCCTCGTTTCTCTTCTTTAACAAGTTACATTCATTTCTCAAATAACCAGCTGTTGATCCTCCCATGCACCACAGAGGCCCTGTCTAGCACTAGCAGATGAAGGGGCACTGCCAACTATTCAGCTATGTGAAAACAAATTTCTAAATTACTCCATATTTGTGTCACACAGTTTTTTAGCTCGCTTATGTGCCATTTTGCTTTATTTATATTTCCATTCACTGCGCAGATTCTACATTGAATAGGCTGTTATTGTCTTTGTTCATCTTTAGACGGGGATTTTATTTTTGTATTTTTTTCTGGCATGTCCCCTTTTTCTTTTCATTTTCGGTGCTGGACCCAAGGACACATCTGAAGCCTTGCTCCTGACTGAGTCATCCTCCACAGAGACATTGTTTTAATCCTAACCTGGAAATTGAAAGCTAAAGACTAGAATTATGAAAAATGATGTCCCCATGTACTGACCATCACAAAAATAAAAATAACAAATCCCTGATCTTACTCTAACCTTCTAACTTCAGACTCCCTGAGGCAATCTCTCTTACAAATGTATCCCTCTATCCATTGTTAGATTTGCAACCTCATACCTGGAGTCATAAAGAAAAATTGCATATGGTAGACTGTTTTTTTTTTTGTTTTCATTATTTTGGGTAAAGATGGATATATCCAAGATCCCATATTTCTCTGTTCCCAAAAACCCACTCATCTGATTCCCCTCTTCCTTCCACTGAGCACCCAATTATGCCACTATCTTCCCCTTCACTTATATTCTCACACTGCACTCTCATGCGCTTCTCCTTAGTGATACCACATAGATAACTTCCCCCAATTGCTTTGGCTTTTAGAACTCTTCTACCACCCTTTTTCACCAAGAAAGACTATTACCAAAGAAAATAACAAATCAGTTGTATCCCTTCCTCCAACATTGCTCATTAACCATCACTGAACACTCTAAAACCTCCATTGATTATACTTGCACCTGACCCATCTTCCAGAAACGGCTTCTGTCTCTCATATGTGTAAGTGGTACTTGCTATTACTCTTATATATGATTAGACAGTGTGGGACAAATGAGGAACTATTTTAATAGTTTTAAAGGGTATAGGGAGAAGGGTGGGAGAGTATACTGGAGGACAGAAGAAGAGGAGGCTAGTATTGGGTTTTACTCAAAATAACAGGAAACCCCAAACTGTCATTTGCTGCCAGCCACCCACGTATTTCTTTATGGCCAATAGCCATGGGCATGATGGAGCTATCTGTGCCTGGGTCGAACAAAGGGATAAAATTGTAATTATTTCACCAGGAAGCAGCTCAAGGGTAAAGAAACAGTTGGGAAAAATAAAGAAGGGCATTATTAAGGTAACCAGCCTCTGCAAGAAGGACGTGAGTAAAAGCAGAAGGAACAAGAGACTAGTATGGCACTCCCAGAAAGTGGCCCCAGTGGTGAAGAAAAAAGAGGTGGCATTCAGAAGGTATATGGAAACACAGAGGGAGGAAGACAGGGATGTGTAGCAGGTAAAGCAGAGGGAAACATGTAAGGCAATGGGGGGGCAAAGGCGCAGACAGAGGAAAGGATAGCCAAGGAGGTAGCAAATGGGGACAAGACTTTCTTTAGGTAAATAACTGAGAAGAGGAAAGCAAGGAGAGTGACAATAAGAATAAGGAGGATGGCAGAGGGAATCTGTAAAAAAGAGGACCAAGAAAAAGCAGACATCCTAAACAGGTACTTTGCTCAGTCTTCACAGTGGAGAGAGGGTGGGACAAGCAACTAATGAGCAGCGGGAACCGGGATGGGGCAATCTCAAATCCATTTTTAGAGAAAAAAGCCTTGAAGGGACTTGTAGCTCTAAAAGTGGAAAAGGCTATGGGACCAGACATGATACATCCAAGGTTACTAAAAGAACTCAGTAAGGTGCTGGCTGTCTCACTGATGGCCTTATTCAACAGCTCACTGAAATCCTATGTGATTTCAGAGGACTGGAAGACAGCAGGCATGGTTCCTCTGCATAAGAACTGCAGCAGGGAAGAGGCTAGCAATTACAGGCTGGTGCGCCTCACCTCATTGGTGGGGAAATTAATGGAAACATTGTTAAAGGAAAGGCTGGAAAGCTTGGTGGAATATCTTGAATCAAATGGTCTTCAAGACCAAAGGCAGCATGGATTCATAGGAGGTGGGGGGTGTCATGCCAGATGAACCTGATTGATTTCTTTGACTGGGTGACTGGAGAACTAGATCAGAAGAGGGCAGTGGATGTGGCCTATTTGTGCTTTAGTAAGGCTTTTGACTCTGTGCCCACAGGAGACTGATTATGAAATTGAGCAGCCTAGGAGTGGGATCCAAAGTGATGAATTGGATTAGAAACTGGTTACCAGATAGGCAACAGAGGGTGGTGATCAACAGCACTCACTCTAAGGATGAAACAGTGACCAGAAAGGAGCTGCAGGGCTCAGAACTGCAGCTGATTCTCTTCAATGTGTTCATAAATGTTTTCATAAATGACATTGCAAATTAACTGGAAGGGAAAGTATGCCTTTTTGCTGATGATATAAAAATCTGTAACAGGGTGGACGAACATGAGGGGGTTGAAAGAATGCCTAGGGATCTTGGGAAAGTTGAGAAGTGGTAAAAAACATGGCAGTTCAGTTCAATGCCAAAAAATGAAAAACTATACACTTATGTTATAGTAACCCAGGAACTAAGTATAGGATGTGGGGAGGTACTATCAGTCACTAGCAGGAAAGGAATCTTGGGGTTATCTATATAATGATCTCAAAGTAGCAGGGCAGTGTGGCACAGCAGGGGATAGATCCAGTGAGATGCTGGGATGTATTGGGACAGGTATCTTAAGCAGGAAGCAGGAGGTGGTATTGCCACTGTATCGCTCACTGGTGAGACCCCACCTGAAGTAATGTGTCCAGTTCTAGAGGCCGCACCTCAGAAAGGACATAGACTGGGTGAAAGCAGTCCAGAAAAGGGCAACTAAAATGGTGAAGGAGTTGCACCAAAAGCCCTGTGAGAAGACACTGCGGGATCTCAACATGTACACCCTGGAAGAGAGGACAGCAGGCGGGGACTTAAAAGACACCTACAAGTATCTCACAGCGGTAAATGCTGCAGGAGAGGAGTCTCACTCAGGAGAAAAATCACTAGGACCACAGGGCATGTGATGAAGCTGGAGGGGAAGGGAGGGATTTAAAGAGAGATGTGAGTAAGCACTACTTTACGAGAGTGGAACAGACTGCCAGTGGAAGTGGTGGAGGGGAAAACAGTAGGGGGCTTCAAGCATGTGTGGGGAAGACATAATGGAATATTAGTGAATAGGCAGGAAGGAGGGAGGGTCACTAGAGACTAGGTAGGGTCTGTAGATGCAGACTAGGTTGGGACCATCTGGGCAGACTGGGTCGGTCAAGCGGCTAACAAATTCTGTTTTTATGTAACCCTTTGAGCCTCAATAGGATTTAGAATGTGCTGGATGTTACAGATATACATCTATTTTACAGCATGTCTAATCACCCAACCTTTACAAAACATACACTGCTTAGTACTACATGCATTTTGCTAAACATGCAAAGTACTTGTGTTGCTTTTAATCAAGTACAACCAAGTAGAACGTATTATAAAACCTAGCTTGAACTTTTTTAGTTCTACTCAGAAAGTTCTCAATGTAGAAACTTTAGAGGTTTGTACTGCTTTACTCTAATCTGTTTTGAGATATTCCAGTATCGTTTCATATCATCCATTTTATTGTTGCATAAATATCTGAACTAAAACAAAATTGCTGGTATGGAAAAAATTCAAATTAAGCTGTATATCTTGCAAAATAATAAAGCAGAATTTTAGAATTTTAAAATTGATGCATTAAAATGCTTAGTCTATGCCTAAAAAGATACATACTGAGTCACGCAGCTGCAAGCTGCCCACCCAGACCCAGACAGACACATGGTGCTAGGATTCACAATTTCCAGCTGGCCCTATCCACACGGGAGGGACAAGCCAGGGAGCCAGTCTTGGGCTAGACTGTGGGCTTTAAATTGATAACTGCAGCCAGTCCAGTGGGTGCAGGGTATCATATGATATGGCAGTCCACAATATGGACTGCCACGTCCTGGATGCAAAAATGTTTATTTTCTAACATGTGTCCCACAGCCATCTTCCTCACACCATCCCTATGTGGCAAACTGGAGGTCTGAGGTTCATGGCAGCAGGGCACTGGCAAGTTCTCCATAGGGCTGTTGGGGAGGACCTGTTATGGCATAGCCCTCTGACTGGTATACCAAACTTCTCCTGATACTGGACTGACAGAGTACAGATGACATCCTAACTGTTGTGCTCTGATGGCCCATCTCTGGCACATACACTCCCCATACCTCTGCCCCAATCAGCATTCAGCTGCATGACTACAAGCACAGTCAAGCCGGGGAGGGACATGCAGTATGAATGGATTGTTATTGCATTTGGGGAATTTCCTTAGAACATGCAGGACGTGAGTACTCCAGTCCTATGTGCAGCATGTTGAGATGTGTAGGGCAGCATGTCATTCATGCAAAGAACCAATTGTATGCAAAATTTTAAAAAATATAGTGAAGCAAACTAGAATGTGTGCTTAACTGAATATGAAACAGCATTAAAAGAACAATCAGGGTTATCAACTACTTACTTGAAAATAATAGCATTTCAGGATCTTACGTGCTGTACTGTATTACAAAGCCCTGCTGCCTGGCAGTAGACCAGTTATTCATTTGTTTGTGTTAGACTTGATTTGCCCAGGAGAACCAAACTGAGGTGAAATATATTTTCTGTAAGGTCAGGCTTATACTAAATGTTATGTCTGGGAAGACTGCAGTACAATCAGATCAAGTGTCTTAATTATGATCACACGGCGAGTCAGTAAGTGTGGTGGGATTTGAACCAATTCTTGTGGCTCAAAGATCAGTGCTCTAGCAACTAGACCATAAGGCCTTGTTAGATTACATGGGGAATAATGTGGTCATTTTTTAACACAGCAAACAATACAATGTCTTAAAAGTAAATCCTAGAATCTAGAGAATGTAAACCTTTCAGACCCTGCTTCATTCCATGGGGTGTATCCTTCAATCAAAACTGAATAAAGCAGGATGAGGTACACACAGTCCCTTCTCTCTTCTGCTAAGGCTGCAGTTCTGCAGATCTCTGATTTCATCTGAAATGAAACATACTGGCAGTGTTCTCATTATAAACACCTACACATACCAGATCTGCTCAGGCCTGAGTGTGACTATATTTCCACAGAGAGATGAAACCCATTCAATTTATCTAAGTATCCCATAACATAAAGGTTTTCAAATACTGACAACCAACTGGCAAAAGCTGCACTTTACTCTTCAGAAGGGATTTAACAATCAGAGGACCTGTTAGTGTACCTTATCAGCACCTGGCACAAAGGGGGCACATGGGAGAGCGTGCACGTGTCAGAGTTACCGTAACAAGGTTAGGCACAATGAAGTGAAACAAAATCAGAGCAAAATGTTGCTTCTATGCCAAATGTAACACACTATTACTGCTCTATGTGAAAGGTGTACAGCTATAAACATAAACCAGTTAGATATCTTCACAGAGGGATACAATCACAGACACCCACAGCGTCTTGAAAGGCCTTTTTAGCCCAGTCTGGCTTCTTTATAGTCTCTGTTTGAAGGGTTTTACTGAGGTTTTTAACCCAATGGTTAGGGCACAGAGCTATGAATCTGAAGACACAGGTTGGAATCCTGCTATCTCTACTCACTTACTGTGTGACTTTGGGCAAGACACTTAAAGGGATTTTCTGATTTTCAGTGAAGCAATCACAGCTGGCATCAACAGAACACAATTACACAAAATTCCCTCAAAATTTAGTTTCTGCACATTTCATTTTTATGTTTGCTTGCATACATGTGCAAGAAACATCTTGTGGTAGTAATACATTTCAGAGGTGTGTCAGTGTTGTGGCCAATGCAGGGGATGATTTAGTGGGTGCGTCCCTCTTCCACAAATCAGTGAGCATGCTGGCGATGACAGCAAACTTCAAAGTGAGCCAAATAGTTGAAACAAATCTACTGCTGCAATCAGGTGCAGTTTAGTCATTGCAGCAGCAGATGAGAAGACTCTGACAATGTACATTACAGTGCACAGTAATGCACATAGTTGGAGTTACTAGCAGTTGCTCGGTGTGCCGTTCCTGGTGAAGCATTTCAATAAATAAAACAGCTGGGGTGCAGCTTTCCACAATGGCAGCTCCAGCCACTGGCCATACACTCCCACAAAGCCGACATTGGGGTGCCCAATCCCCATGTCGGCATGTATCCCCCCCACAGCCTTACTGTGGCACACTGGGAGCCCACCCCAGTGTGCCCAGACATTTTTTTTATATTTTCCCACCCACTCCCAGTGTCGGATGCCCCCCAACCCCAAATTCAATTGCTTTGCCGACGGGGGTGTCAAATCCCTGTCGGCATCATGTCCCTCCCAAGCTTGCCGAGGAGATGCCCAATCCCCATCGGCATCATGTCCCCCCCAAACTCATGTGGTACACTGGGAGCCCACCCAGTGTGCCCAAAAGTTTTATTTTTTAACCTGTAGATAAAAAAATAGTCCCCCGGAGTCTTTTTGTTTGTTAAACAGTAAAAAAGAAAAACGTCCAGCATTGTCTCCTCAGTCTCCCCTCCCCCACTCCAACCCTCCCTCTGTACACCCACCTCTCTACACCCTCCCTCACCCATACTTCCCTCCAGCGCTCAAGACCAGTGAACTTTTGTGGACTGGGACACATCTGCACTCTTCAAAGCCAAACTACGAACTGAGGAATCACGTAAGCACTATATAATGGGAATCAATGGGGGGATTTCAACTTAGGTTGATATCTTAGCCATTTTTAAGAACTTTGGTCCCAAACTTTCAACAGGGGGTTCTTGGAACCCCACCTCATGAACATGTCACTGTCGTTTCATTTTGTTTCTTGATCCTGAAAGGTGATTTTGAGGTCCCCGCGTGGAATGACCTTTTGGGAATGATTAACAAAATGATAGTACCACTGTTCAGGAGGTGGGGTCCCAAAAAGCCCATGTTGAATATTTGGTGAAAAAATTCCAAACAAATGACCGCATCACAGGTGTGCGTTACACATTTTCTATGCAAGCTCGTAACTTTGCCAATTTTTAATATTTTTACTACAGATTTTTAACATTGCCATTTTTTAACATGACCTTATGAACAGTACAACTGTCATTTTTCACATCCTGCCCAAAATGGTGTTTTCTTACCTGTGACTCAGAATGGCACGGTCGCTGTGCGAAATCAACTTTCAGGATGGGTTAACAAAATCACAATGCTACCTTTCATGAGGAGAGATCCCAAAAAGCCCATGCTACAAATTGGGTGAAAACAATTCCAAAAAATGACCACATTACGAGCATGTGTTACGCAGTTTCCACGCAGACTCATAACTTTGTGAATTCTTCATATTTTCATTCAAGATTTTCAATATTGCTATTTTTTCACACCTGCTCATGAACAGTGCAGCTGTCATTTTTCACATCCTGCCTGAAATGTGTTTCCACACCTGTGGCGCCGAATGGTGTACCTGCTGTGAAATCACCTTTCAGGATTGAGTAACGAAATGGTGGTGCCACTGTTAATGAGGTGGGGTCCCAAAAAAAACATTTTGAAAATTTGGAGTGAAAACACTGACAAATGCCTGGGGCGTTAAGGCTTCCAACCGTAATGCCCACTCTCTAGAGACTGACAGGCATTGGGGGTGTGACTTGGGTTTGTCAGCCGTAATGCTCACCGCATTCTACCCCCACCCTACAGCCACTGACGGGCATCAAGGTGTGCCTTGGGGTCTTCAGCCCAAAAGTTCATGCCATTCTCCTATACTGCACCCATCTCAGCTTATTTCCTTATGAAATGGGTTGAGCATAAAGACCGAAGACCCCACAACATACCGCGACACCTGTCAGTGTCTGCAGGGTGGGGTGAGGTGGAATGGCATAAGCGTTATGGACAATGACTCAAAGGCAGACCCCCAACGCCTTTCAGTCTCTGCAGTGTGGGGGTGGGGTTTGGTGTTGGTTTAATACCTCACTGCCATTCCTATTATGCATCTCTCTAACTCCTGCACTACCAATGCCAATGCCAGCAAGCAAACATTCTGCATTGACAAATGCTTGATTATTACTGAAAACTGTTTGCCTGAAAGCAGACTCAAAGCCCTTTGGACTTAATGGTGAGATTTTCATATACTCCAGTCCATTTTTCAGACACAGGTGTGAAATTCTGCCTGAAAAGTTAGAACACAAAAGGTTTGTCTAACTTTGGGGACAGAATCCCTCAGTTGCATCTAACAAGTGGGCATGAGTCCCACAGTTGCATCAGAAATTACCATAAAACAGGAAATGTCACAAATACATCCAGATGTCTGTCAATAGGTGCAGAAATCTGGACGCATCTGCGTGGGTGCAGTATGCATCCGAAATACAGATGCAAGTGCTACATCCACAGTTATCCTGTCCAGCACATTTCTACTGCTTTTCCTGTTTTAAATTCACAATTCTCTGCTTATGACACTAGAATCACTTTGAGGGTAACGGAATGTGATGCCACAAAATGGGATTATGACATCAAGACAGGAAGCACAGGGGGGATGGAGTGCAAGGGACAAAGGACATGCTTTCCAGTAAATGCCTTAGATAATAAAGAATGGTATGTTCTAGAATTCAGTTTTGTTTGGAATGTTATCAGATTTGAATCCTTCTGATACCAGCAGGAAGCATTTTGAGGAACACTGGATCATCTCTTTAAACTGAGTTTGTCCCATTTAAGAACCCTTTGAAAACATTATATTTAGGCATCTATCTATATATTTTATGTATGTATATAAAAGATATTACATTATATTTGGGTATCTACCCTGCTGCCCTGTTACTGGTATCTACACTCCTGACTAAACCATTTAAATAGAAAATATTTTTAAAAGCACTTTGGGATATACTGTGTATGAAAAGTGCTACAATATATAAATGCTGATTTTTCTTCTTCTTGGCACAATTCAGTTTGTGTGGTACATATTGTTGGCATCTCTCTTCTCTTTGTTCTTCAGTAGTAGACTGACTTGCATGGAAAGGGATTCTTGTTCCCTAGATTTCATCCGCTTCTGATCCTTGAGCCTTTACTGACAGCATAATTTCTCTGAAAAATCTTCATTTGTTGCTGATCCCTCCTGCTTCAAAGTATATAAATGCACTGCGGTTTATGCAGAATAAATTCATTAGACATACATGAATCAGAATGATGCCTAAATGCTGCGTTTCAAAGTTTAACCAAAAGTCACTCATTTTTGCCTCCTTGTTGGCAACCTCCCTCAAGGTAATGCACACAGTGGCCAAAAACCTGAGAAAGAAATGCAGGATGACAGTAAAGGCAGAAGGAAAAGATCATCATGGTTCTCTGGGGAAGTGGCCAAGGTGGTAAAGGAAAAAGGGTGGCTATAATCTATAAGCAAATGCAGAGGAAAGAGGACAGTGAGGTATACCAAGTAATTTATTATTTATTTCAAAAGATTCACTAGGAAAGACATTCAGCTGATAATAGCTCTTCTCCAGACATGTCCTGGGGCTGAAAGTAAGGACGATAGTTCTATAGGAAATAAAAATAAATAGTATTAACAGCATTACAAAAAGAAAAGTCATTTACAGCAATAAGGTATAACAAAAGAGTATATTCATACACACTGTAAGGCAATTAAAAAGTAAAAAAAGAAACAAAAGAGGGACACAGGAAAGACAGTGAGGGAAGCAAAGGTGCAGACAGAGGAACGATCAGCCAAAAGTGTAACTAAAGGAGATAAGATTTTCTTCAGTCAGTGATGTAGCTACAATGGTGCAAAGGGTGCAGTTGCATCTGTGCCCATGCCATTAGAAAGCCCAATCAGAGTAAGAAGAAGGTGCTGTGACATGTAGCACTAGTTTCAGCTTGGGAGGTATAGTGCAGTGTTCTGCCATACAGGTGACACCCTGTGGCAGGCTGGGGAGCCTAGTCTCACAAGGGGTTGACGTCTGTGTCAAGGCTCAGTAGGGCCATGCACTGTCTCCAGAGAAGTGGGTGGCATGAAAAATGGAGAAGCCAGCAGCTGACAGGATGAAGGCCTGGTCGCTGCAGGCCCCGCACCACCAACAGCCCCCCCCCACTGATGCTAGCCACCCAACACCATCACCCTCCATACCAGTGACTTACCTTGTACCTTGAGTAACCATCCACAGATTTCACACACACACACACACACACACACACCAGTAAGGACTGAAAAGGGTGGGACATCTGCACCCCTTGACTCTTGCCCAGTTTGGCAGTCCACTGCCCTGTTGGTGCTGCAGGGATCGCTGGTGGCTTTGACCTTAGCTGGTGGCAGTTAAGTGCAGCAGCAGCACCACCCACCCCCAGGAGAGGAGAGTGGTCCATGGGATGCTGAATCCAGTCCACTGCTCCCAAAGTCTGGCTTCCATGACCAAATGGAGTCTGTTCCTCAACTCAGGCTGCTGCCCTGGTACTGGTATCTTCCTTCATGACTAAATCATTTAAACAGAAAATATGTAAAAAAAAAAAGGTTTAATTTTTAAACCACTCACCCAACCCAGCTAATCTGAATTTTTATTACTAATATTAACTCATTTTTTGCTTTGTCTACAGGTCCCATGGAAGAATGACCACATTGCAAAAGTATACCGACCCCATGTGGGATGACAATCAGATAAGTATTTTTCATCATTACATTACCTTGTTTGTTCAGTAAGCTACTAAAAGGCAACAGAGCCTTTGTGACTCTGATGCTATTCCTATTTAACAGGTATGACTGGACAGTTCCCCAAGTCACCCAACCCCCATCCCAGAATCCCAGGACCCAGGTAAGTGCCCTTTATTATCTATGATAGAATATAATGGTGTAACAGTGCAAGCTACAAGTACCATGCCAGTCATTACCTTCCCATCCTTTGTACAGTAAGGGACCTAGGGATGGTCCAGTTGATGGGGGGATATTAATGTTAAGGTGATGTCAAAAGGAGAGGGGGGCCCATCCCAGTGGCCAGGATTTACCTAAATTCTTCCATTCCCATTTATGGGTGGGGTTCTGGGGGTACAGTGTTCCCTGCATTTTTGTTTTTAGAGGGCTGAAGGATTTGGATTAGATGAAGGTGGGATGGGGGAAGGAGTACCAGGGAGAGGATGGTGGAGAGAAGTTATTGAGGGGATGGGGTAACCATACAAGTTCAGAGTCCCGCAGTTTTTCTAAGACAGACCCACACCATCATGGCCATGTAGAACAAATCAAACTATACAGAGTAGTGAGGAGAGACATAGTCTGTAAGCAGCTCCAAGATACGAGGACAGCATCCTGGCATCATGTTTTCTTGGTAAGAAAAGTTAAAAAAAAACCTGAGTGAAATGACATGAGAAATATGAGAAGCTAGACATATCAGGATGTATTGGGGGAGTGCATTTACAATGCAGAAAGAATCTGTGTAAAAAGAGATCAAAATGTAATCAATAGCTGCTCATTTACATATTTCGCTGTGTATGCAGCCAAATGTAAACCATAAATAATCCATTAAGATTTGTTTTGGCTTAAAACAAAATAAATGTATTATATATGTATTAAAAATCCTAAAGTAATCCAGGATTTCTTATTTACATACAGTAGTTCCCTTCAAATATAACCAAAAGCGTGTACAAAAGAATCCATTTGGATTTTTCTGTTCTGAAGCAGTTTTTCTTTTTTGCTTTTTTTAAAGCCATAAAAAAGGATTTCTAATTAGCATATTTCATTATGTATGCAACCAAAGGTAAGCCTCTAATAAGATAATAAATTACCATTAAAAACATATTAAATACAGTTTCAAGGGAGTTTAAATGTTAAGAAAAAGGTAAAAGAAAGTTATTGTCAGTCCACATTTTTTGGTGAGGGAAGGTCTGTTGAACAAATGTAAAAACTTTGGAAAACCCTTCCCCATAGGCTTCAATGGTGTGCGCCACTGCGCTCAACCCCGGTAAATGTCACAAAATGTCTGAGCACGGGGGCAGGCAGGCAGACCAAGAAATGGAAGGGATTGGCTGCCCAGCACTATAGCCCAATTTACAATCCTTTCCCTTCCTTGCTGGATATTCTTAAAAATGATATAAAATTATGCCTGTTTTTCACAATACTGTATGTTGATGTTCTTCATTGCTTGGATATACCAGTATGCCTGTGTTTCACAGTACATCTGTAGTCATGTTTACACACCTGAAGAACTGTTAAATTTAAAGTGCTGTAGTATGCACCGACTGCCTGAGCCACATAAATTTTGCATCCTCACAGCCCCTCTCAGCACTGGGCCATAGTGTGTGTGTGGTCAGTGAGTTGATGACATGTATCCCACGGATGTCAGCCATAATTCCCTGACCAGTGGCACTGCTGTGTGCCACCTAGAAGACCACCCTCTACTTCATGCAAAACTCTACCTCCTTCATTCCCCTCCTTATCACTATTGCCCTCACAGAACAGAGTACCAAACTCACACAGGCCCTCAGAAACCTGCTCCTTCTGAGATCTTTCACAGTGTGATGACTGCAATGCACACTTCTGTGTGCACACAACAGTTCTGCAGACCGCTTCTCATCCTTGTTATGGAAGTAAAGGATTATGGGGAGGCTCTCAAAGCATCATGGGACAATCCCTGTTATGTCAGAGTGAGCAGTGTAGCCTGTCCACATGGCTGCTTACACTGTTCACTCTGGAACACGTACTCAGGTTTGCTGTGGCTCAGACAGAGAGGAAGCGACCGACTTACCGCAGTCGAGTAAGTGTCTATACTGTCATGCTCGGGTTGCTGCGGTGCAAATGAGGCAATGTAAACTGGCCAAATGTTCTTACTTGCTTGGCTGTGCATGGATTGTACTGAGAGGGGGTGGGAGGATGATAGACTGGCATGCCTGGTTAATATGTAACTTTGCAGGGATGGGATTACAATGGACTGATCAATGTGTCGGTTTAATCTTGTTTTTTTTTAACATTGTCTCTCATTCAGTTTAATTATATAACAACAATCAATAAAGCATTTGCTGGTCCATTAGTGTGCTGCCTCCCAGTCCTATGGTACAAAGTTCAACCCTCAAACCAGGTACATTTTGTTATTCTGTAACGTATTTATAAAATATTATGATTTATGCAGTATCTAATAGCGCTTTTTCTTTATTTCTTCATTTGCCAATATTCCTGTTTCCCACAATATTTCTATGTTCCTCCTTGCTTAGTTGTGCACTATTGCTATTGAGGGGGAGTTGGGGGTAAAGTAGCATGTGTTGTTATAGTGCTACATTGCAAGGATTGGATTAACTGCAGTTCCAAATGTCAGTTATATAGGGACCTGAAGTGTGATACTACAGTACAAGTAAAGCTAAAAGGACAGAGTGGGCTGACTAATTAGTTAGTTTAAAAGGAATCTATACAATTAGAGCTTGATTTAGAAACATGTGACTATTACCAGTCAGTAACATTAGAAACATGTGACCCTTACCAGCCAATCTATCCCTACATGGCAAAAGGCTGGTGGTACTTGTGACCCAAAATCCATTTTTGAAAAACATTCACAACCCCTGCAGAATCCCGAGGCACAGGACAGTATTTGTTATGCGCAGTTACACATTGCACACATTCTGGCTGTTGTGATGATGCCCATGCCTCACCACCTAATGACAGCATGGTCATTTTACCTCCTGTGGGGGGGGGGCTACACCAATAAAATATTCCACAGCTTAAGCATTATATTTGTAAAGTAAACCCGTCTTACATCCCTCCTGAATCCCCTTCCCTGACAGCTTTAACTAATGCCCACTTGTTTTAAATCCATAATTCTTAGTGAATAGTTGCATGCAGTTTACCTTGTTTATTCATTTTAGGAAACTGAAGGTCTCCATCTTTTAGCTGTCTCCCTTCTGACCTCTTTCCTTCTGGTCACCTTGTTGCATTTGCTAGTTTGTTTGACAGTCATTTGTCATGGGGATTTCCTTGCTGAATAAAACACTCACAATCCATAAGTGTGGTTGCTCAACTGGCCAAGGCTTATTTAAAATAAACCCTATTTAAAACTCTAAGTCATCACTTTTTATTTCTATACATCCACACCAAATATCAACATTGCATTCCCCTTTTGTATCATTGTCAAAACAGTCCATTTTTAATCTTCCACTCTTTCTTCTTGGTTTCGGGTGCCTGATACCCTCCGTGTAACCTTCCGTTCATCTTCTTGGGATTGGGTGTCCCACCTGACCCCCTCTTTCCTCTTCTCTCCCTGCCCCCTGTGGTGATTACCCCATGAGGTGCCTAGACCCAGCCAGATGTAGTGTCCAGTCTGTGCCTCCCCCTTCCCCGGGAACCCCTTGCTCCCAGTCTTCCCCCATTTTTCCTCACCTCCCTTCTTATTCCTCATCCTTTGATCCCCTTCTCCTATCACATTCGTTCCAACACCCTGCCCTTCTCAGGGTGACTGTTGCCTTCCAGTGGGAACCCATTGCTGACCCACTCCATTGCTCTCCTCCTGGCAACCCGGTGCTTCCAACCTCTCTGCGTTGGACCACCCAACCTCACTTGCTGGCAACTGAAACCCTCATACCTCACTTCTTTCCCCCTTTCTCTGCCCTTTATTTGTGGGTGGGTGGGAAAACAGAAAAATCCAGCAAATGTGTTTTTTTTTTCATTCTGATCTGCCCTTAAATAACCCCCTTAAACCCCTTCCCTGATTTTTCTGTAGACAATCCCTGCCAGCTTCCCAATTTCAGTTCTACCATGCCGAAACAACAACAATGTTGTCGAAGTTTGGCATGGCGAGAACTCCAATGTTGACAGGTAAAATTTTGCCTGTCAGACATTGGTATATTTCTCTTGGAGGCTGTGCCCCCCTCACCCCCCCCCTTCTTAATATAACTAATTCTGAGTCAGAGTTAGTTCGAAGGGAGGGCGACGGACAACAAAAAGGTGGAATTCTGCCCTCGGGTTCTTAACATCGACAATGTTGAAATCTGTCAACACTGTCGCTGTTAAGGACTTTGCCATCCCGGAGTCATTGTCTGGTCGGCATACCCCCAATTTCCCACCATGGATTGCTTTCCGTCTTCCCGCTCCTCTGATGTCACTGTCCTTGGCTCCCCCCTTCCCTTTGCCCCTTGGCTTTTCCTCATGGAAATCCCTGACAATTTTGTCTGCCTATTTAGAAGGCAAACCCGTTTGTCATGGGGATTTCCTTGCAGAAAAAAACACTCACAAACCATAGGTGTGTTTGCTCAATTAGCCAAGGTTTATTTAAAATATACTCTACTTACAACACTAAATCATCACTTTTTACTTATATACATCCATAACAATATCAACATTGCATTCCCCTTTTGTGTCATTGTCAAAACAGTCCATTTTTATACTTCCACTCTTTTCTTCTTGGGTTCAAATGTGTACCTGACACCCTACACTTAATTTTCCTTTCATCTTCTTGGGATCAGGTGTCCCACCTGACTCCCTCTCTCCTCTCTGTGCCCCCTTGGGTGATGACCCCATGAGGTGCCTGGCCCCAGCAGGATGTATGACTCAGTCTGTGCCTCTCCCTCCTGGAAACCCCTTTCCCCCCCTCTCCTTTTCCTTGCCCCTCTCCTATTCCTCATCCTTCCACCAGCCCATCTCCTGCTCTTGCAATGGATGATGGACTTCCCCTTGGCTGGATCCCTGGGCTTCCCATTCCTTTATAGCAAGCTCAATTTTTAGCAAGAAAAGGGTGTTACCTACATTGGACAAGTGGAACTCATTTGACCTGTAGTCCCCATAGTGGTCATGGGCTATCCCATGCTTTTTATAAATGCCCCCAGTTTCCAACAACATTGCCACCATCCACCTGTTTAATCTCTTCCTAGCCCTTTTGATGACTTTGCTGTCCTGTGCCTGTCTCCATACCTGCCTGGGTATGATAGAAGACGAAGCAATCACTACCTCTGGCTACAAAGACCTAAACACCCCACAATCATTTCATATTTTGTATAACAAGTCCACCCAGTTTCGCTCTCTCAAGTCATTTCCTCCTGCATGTAGCACCAACATGTCCGGCCTCGGCCATTTTAATTTCATCTTTTCTGCCAATGGAAGCATCTGTACCCACCTCAGCACACAGACCCCTTTCCAGAAAAACTTGGTATCCCTCGGTGCCCTGTGAAACTGCTTCCCCCCAGGCATAATCACTGCTCTCCGCTCCACCCAGTAAATGAAGGTGTGCCCCAATATTCAGACATTCCTTCTGTGAGCAGCATCTGAGGGAAGACAAAAACATTGTTAAAAACTATTTCTTTATGTATTTTTTATAGCAATTAGACCACCATCTGCCCTCCTCTTTGATGCTATTGGCAGATGCCTCCTTGGCTGCCATCTCTGATGCAGCCACAGTGCTGAAAGAGTGCGGAGCGAACAGACTGGCATCTTCTCCCGAGAAAAGCATTCCCTTCTTTAGTACTGCAGTCACCTGATAACACGTGACCATGTCCCTGTTGCTGTGTATAAATAAGCTGCCTCCTGCTGTGGCCTCCCCTCTTTGTTTGCCTCCATGGTTCCTAGCACACAATCTCCCTCATTCTCCCTTCTGTTGAAAATTACTTTTGTCCCCTGTCCTGTTTGATCTATTTTTTGACCTACAGAACTTAACTTCAATGCCCCTTGCTTCCCAGGTGACATCCACCCATCTTAACCCCCCATTCCTGTCCATTTTATTTTTGGTTACCACCCCCCTACCCTTAATGCTCCCTTCTGAAGGATCAGAAACGTCACCGTGAACAGCTGAGTTTCATACGCTGAGGTACAGACGTGCTTCAGGCTTCTAAGTAGCCTCCCTAGAAGTTCCCTTGCTATCGGCCTATGCTGGTCAGCCACCTTCCCCTGCAATTTCTGCCATCCTTGAACCATTCTTCGGACCACCAGGGCCTTGTTCGGTTCCCCCATCCTTGAAGGTTACATACCAGGAATATCCCTGCCAGTTGTAATCCAATGGCGCAGTGCACTGTCTCTTCCTCCCATTTTTTCATTATGTACCTCATGACTTGAGACTCAGTAACTGGCCTACTTATCTCCATCCCCATCAACCACTGAAATTCCTGGAAAGCCTTCCATGCCCCCCCATATGCCATCAGCGTGTTGGGTGCCCAGGAACCTCAAAACATCATCTGGGCTCCTTCCATCCAATTTCCCACTATTCTGGTGGGACCCTTGTTCTCTCTGGTGCAGCATCAGGTGCCAATGACCTGAACCTGTCTAACTGAAGGTGGGAAAGGCTGTCAACTACCTCGTTCTTTATGCCCTCGATATGTCTTGTTTTAAAGGACATATTTAGTCATAACCCTTCAATTACCAGCTGTCTCACCACCCTGGTCACTTATTCTGTGGATCTCCTCTGTTTGCTCAAAAGCTCGACTACCGCCCGATTGTCGCACCAGAAAATGACTTTTTGGTTTTTGAGCTTCCCTCCCCAAATGTTCACCACTGCCCATATGGGAAAATCTCCAGGAACGTTATGTCCCTCAGTATGCCCTTATCTGCTCAGTCTGACTGCCATTTTTCCAAAACTCTTTCCACCCTGAAGTATGCCCCCATCGCCAGAGACCCCGCTGCATCAGTGTATAATTCTAGGTATATGTTAAATAACCAGTCTTCCTGCCAGAACATAATCCCATTGAATTGTTGCAAGAAATGTTCCCAGATTTCTAGATCCTGCTTTATCCCCTTGGATATGTCCACCCAATGATGAGGGAGCTTTTCCCCTGCTGTGGCCCTTGCCAACCTGTTGGTGAAGGCGCGCCCTGGTGCCACTGCCCGACAGGTGAAATTTAAGTGGCCGAGTAACTGTTACACCACCTTTAACTGCACCCTCCACTGTGTCTTCACCTTGCTGATCAGGTCTCTGAGTAGTTCCCTTGCTGGCAGGCAGCCGGAACACCCTGGCCTTGGTATCTTCCTCTATGCCCAGAAATTCTAATCTGCACACTGGGCCCTCATTTTTTCTGGTGCCCTACTATAATCCTGCACATGTACTGAAAATCATGGAGCATCTGTTCTGTGCTGCCTTGCTGTGGGCCACCAACAGAAAGTTGTCAAAATAATGTACCACTCTCCTGTGCTCGTACTTCTCCCTGAAAACCCACTGCAACCAGGTGCTGAATGCCTCCAAGAGCCACGAGGGCCACTGAACAGCCATTGACATTGCCTTGTCAAAATAATACCCACACCATAAATTGAAACCCAGCAAATCCAATCCTCAGCCCATACCAGTAGTAGCCACCTCAATAGCTGTCTTTGCTATCCAAGCCCCTCCAGCCTGTATCAGTACAACCACCAGGTCCAATGTGGCATAGGATACCACCCGTGTTCATCCTCTATGGCATCATTATCGACTCCCCCTCAGGATAGGACAGGTGATGGATCAATCTGTACTCCAATGGTTGTTTCTTGGGTACCAGTTCCAAGGAGGATATCTATAATTCTGGGAAAGTGAGGTCCTGGAAAGGGCCTTCCACCCTGCTGGAAGCAACTTCCTTCTCTATCTTGCACTGTGCTACCTCCTCCTTCCCCTTGACTGACCCTAAATGTTTGGCCTTCATGGGTCTCCTGATCCCCATATAGTGTAAATTAAACTCCTCCACAAACCCTTCCGGCAGAATTTTCTTGGCTGCCTCATTCTGGTTTTCTTCTGTCTATTCCCACAACCCACTTCCCACCTTAATCGCTGTCTTAGCCATCCAAAAATCTTTCTTCTTTCACTGGGCTTCCCCTTGTTCTTCACCTTCTCCCAGAACCTTGACCAATGCTCCACATCCTGTTAAACCCCCTCCCCTTGAAACTGGACTCTGTCCCCATTCCCCTGTCTGTCCCAAAAAACCCTCAAAAGGGCTGTCCCCCATACTGTTGTGTGCCTCCTCCTGATCCCCTTGTGATCTGCATCACAACACCAGGTGGAAACTCCTGCACCTGGATCAGGCATGCTTGAACTTGCAATTCACCCAGTTGCATGTGGCCTTGTTATATCCCCAACAAGCCTTACCCGCTACCCCAATGTTACCCTGTTATAGCTCTGAGCCACAAGTCCATGTGTGTGTAGAGCCCCACCTAATATCCCCATTATTAGCTATTCTTTGACAAAACTTTTCATCATAGTGGAGCCACCCCAAACCCCCTTTCATTTTATATGCTTCACAAATCATGGCGGAATAAGTCAGTAGTGGTATGGCCAAATCTGGTTGCTTTTCTAGTTTTATAGTGCTAAAATGGGTGAAACCCACTGTCCATGCATCAAAGGTTTTACCCTTGTATGTGGGATCCTCTGCCATCTTCCCCACTATAGCCAATGCCACTGCCATCTCTAATTTTCCCACTGTCTCCACTCAAGGCAAACATGTCCACATATTCCCCTTCCATATTTTGTTCTTTATGGACTGAGGCATGTGACCTCCCAGAGTCATGCTCAGGATCCACCCCTTCCCCGAGGGCCTGTCCTTCCCTGGCCCCTTCCCCTTCTTTCCTTTCCACCCTTGTAGTGCCTCTTCTAAGTCCTCCCACTCTATATCCGCTTTCTCTAATATCATACTTGCCAGATAATCTTTAAGACTCTCATCTACAGGAAAGTCTACAGCTGGTTCCTTACCCTTGAGCTGTTGCCCCTCTGGTTCCTTGGAGGACATTGCTCTATTCCCTCACCTGCCCCTTGTCTCTTTTTCCTCATCCTGGGCATTCCTTTTTCTGTCTGTCCTTTCCATGTCCATCGCCTTCCTGGACTCATCCAGCAGCTCCTGCACCTTTCCCAGCTTCTCACTCGAAAGTGTTTTTGTTGCTGCCTTCTTCAGTGCCATTCTGTAAGTCATAATCATAAAAGACATTTCATTATCATTTGCCCCATCAAACCCTTGAACTTGAAATTTTTGTCCAGAGGCTTGTCACTCCACCTTTTTCCTCTTTCCCTTCACCATCCCCTTTCTATTATAGTTTTTTTTTGTTTGTTTGTTTTTTGCAACTCATCCCTTAAGTTCCTGATGCAACTGCCACCGTGCTCTGTATTTCTTGTCTCTTCTGGATCTTGTTTACCTTCTTTTTTTTTGTTTGTTTTTTGCATTCCCAGCCTTCCATTTCCTTATGCCGTGTTTGCTGCCATCCTGTTCCACACTGCTCCCCCTGCGTTGCCTTGCCCTGCACCATTGAAGGATCCCTGGCCTGATTGCGCCCTTTTTCTTTTGTATGTGTTTGAAAAAATTGTTTTTGTATCCCCAGCTCTGTCCCCACTGTGTGCCACTGCATCCCTTATTGTCCCTTTTTCCTCTGACAGGTGGTGGCTGGCCTGTGCAGTCAGGCTGCACCCTCCCCTGGGGCTCAGGGCCTTTTGGTGTACTTGTCTCCCTCTCTCTTTCCTCTCCAGTGTCGACAAAAAAAAAAGTGCCGCTGTTACCCATTGCCTTTGTTCCTGGCCTGGCGAGTTTTCCCTTGTTTTGTTTTTTTTTGTTTTTATTTATTAGCAAATACCGCAAGCAAAAATGGGGCTTGGCTGTCTTTTTCCCCATTTTGTGTCCTGCTGTTCACGGGCCCGTGAGTCCTTCTTTAACCCTGTATTATACCCTGTCTGCCATTTTGTCCATCCACCATGTGGCCTCTCCAAAATGGTGCCCAAGCAGTCCAGCACCCTCCCTTTGTTCTCTGCAGCCTGTATTTTCTCTCTCACTCGCATCCCCCCACCATAACTCTGTGGACCTTACAGCCTAATGTTCTGATGGCCCAAATGAGCCTCTGGACCTCATGCAACTCCCAAGCATCTTCTACACCCCAGGAGAGCCCTGTTCTTCTGATGCAATTGCCCAGAACTGCTATCCAACCCTTACACCTACTCCCTTCTGCCCGCACCTGGCCTGGCCCCCAGTATGCTTCTGCCTGCCCGATCCCTGCGTTGCAGCTCCAAGTGTGCCCTTAGTATTCAGTGTCCTTTTTGTTTGGTTATTTTTTTTTTTTTAAACCCCAACTGTTCCAACTCTCCACGATTCTGCCATGGCATCCCACCATGTATCCTGTCCCACAGGCCTCCGCCTTGCCTACTAGTCTCGTCACCTACCAGCCCACTTGGTTTGACTCATGGGCTGGGCCATGGTCTTTCAGGCCTAGATCTGCCTCTCAGTGAACTCAGTCTGCCACCAGCTTGCAAAATACGTTTTGCTCTTAAACCCCCAGCCTCTTTGCTTGCTTCCTGGTGCCACCTCCCACCAGCATCGCAGCTTACTAATCAGACAAAAACCCTTCCCTGCCCCAGCAGGCTAACCGAGCCTCTCTTTGCCACATGGCATCCTTCTGCCTGAAACCTCCTCCAGAAAGACTACCCCTTCATGTTCTGTTCATTTCCTTATTTTATCTATTTTTTTTATAAATATACTTTATTAAAGTTTTCATATCAATGTGTACAGGCATCATACAAGCATTATGAGCATACTTTGCTGATCTCCTATATACAAAAGAAAAAACCTGAATTCATCAAGGTACAGTGGGTTTCAAACATATGATGTAATCAGATACCTGTACCTCACCCCCCTCCACCCCTTTCCCAGTCCGTCCTTTCTGACACTAGGTTGTAACACTAAGTAATTCTGGTTGCTACTCCCATGAGTCCTTTATGGAAAAGTGAGTTAAGAAGGGACATTAGTACTGGGAATTTCATTATTAGACTGAGTCAGCAACAGGCTAAGGAGGGGATCTCAAACCTGTTTATATTCTTTCAACCTGTTGGTCACTCCAGCTATGACACGTTCTGCTTGAATAGCAAACATAATTTTACTATACCATTCAGTACGGGAAGGTGTAATTGCATCCACGCAGTGTCTAAGCAATAACTTTTTGGCACATGCTGAGATGAATGCCATATGTGCTCTTTGGGATCGGCCCTGAAGGTTTGTATAATCTCCTAGAATACAGATCTCAGGAGTAAACTTACATGAGAAAGATTGTAATGGATCCAGATGGGACTTGATGCAGTTCCAGAATGGGGAGATCTTTTCACATGACCATAACATATGCAACAAATCCCCAGGGTACTTAGAACATTTGATACAGAGATTAGATGAGAGAGACCCCATCCAATACAGTTTGACGGAGGTGTAGTATAGGTTATGGATAATCTGGAACTGCATGTACCTATACCTATCCCATTTAATGTATCTATATACATGTTTCCAGATTCTTGGCCAGTGTCTGGAAGAGGTAGAGATTAGTAGTGACTGATCCAACCAATAACATCTCTGGCCCTCTAGCCCAGAAGTTGTGGTCTGCAAAGACTTATAAGTATAAGTTATTAAGTGAGAAGATGGGAGAGAATTAGCATATGGGGCGAGAGTAGATGATAAAGTCTTAGACCACAGCCCAGTACCAAAATGTTTTATTAGCATGTGGGAAATTTGCAGGTATTTAAATACGTGTGTAGGAGACCATTTATAAAGAGCACAAGCATCCTAGAATCGCACCAATTTGTGATCGCTAACTAAAGTTGTCAACCCTCTCAATTCCCATGTTAGGACAAAAGGTGGGGGATTTGAGGAGTTTGCCTGAAATTAAGAGATCAGGGTTATTGAAGAGAGGTTGTGCTACATCCCTATGACCATCAGTTTTAAGGAGGGTATTAAGTTGATATTGTACTTGAAGCATAGAGCCTAATGGGGAGTTGTTCAGTTTGATAGGATGGTTCTTATTAATTAAGAAAGGGAGGGCACTAGGGTTTACATCTTGCGCTGAGCACAGATATTGTTCATTTTTAACCAGAGGGAGTTGTAGGGAAAGTCGGAGGAATAACCTGAGGGGAATAACCAATACCTCATCCTGGTTAGCTGGATTGCTAAATAGTGTAAGTAAAAGTTGGGAACTTGTAGGCCATTGTTTATTTTTTGAGGAATGAGCTTACTATAACTTTGTCTTGATTTTTTCCTGGCCCACAAAAGGAGTTTATGATTTTATGAACTTGGAAGAACTAAGAACCCAGCAGGGCCTCAGTTGAACATTTGCATGCGGGTAATATATTCATTTTAACTATACTCATATGGCCCCACAAAGACAGAGGTAACTGAGACCAGCATTTGGTGTCATCCTTAAGGTGTTAATGGATAGTGTCAAGATTAAGTTTTCATTATTTTGGGGGAAGAGTGGAGATTGATACCCAAATATTTAAGTTTATCCGACCGCCATTGTAGCCCCAAGTTTTCTACCTCTACCCTCTGGGAGTATTTATTTTGAGGAAAGACTTCTGTTTTATTGAGATTCAACTTATAGTTAGAGATGGTACCAAATTGAGAAACTGTTGTAAGTGCAGCAGGGAGAGATTGGGAGGGAGATGAGATATATAGTAGAATATCATCCGCATATGCGGAGGGTTTATAATCTGTGTTCCCTATTATGATACCAGTGATTAACGGAGAGGAATTCAATTTTCTTATGAGAGGCTGTAGAATAAGATTAAATAACTAAGGTGAGAGGGGGCAACCCTTGCTTTAAAGAAAGGGTGTGGAGAGCACTCCACTGCACTGCACATGTGCTGAAGGGGAAGAGTAAAGTATTTTCACCCAGCTTTCAAATTCTTGGAGAATATGATATTTAGGGAGTAAGGAAAAGAGATAGGCTAACTTTCTAAGATGATCGGATGAAAGACGGCCCTTAGCAAACCCTACCTGCTCTGCACTAATTAGTGATTCCCAAACGCAGCTTAATCCTGATGCCAGGATCTTAGCTAGAATTTTTAGATCCACATTAATGAAAGAGATGGGTCTATAATTAGAGGTGAAGAGAGGATCCTTACTAGGTTTGAGAAGGACTACTATGGTGGCCTGGGTTAGGAAGATATCGGATATGCCACTTTCGTGGCGGTATTGAAATGTGTCTAGAAGAATAGGTGCTATTGTATCCTTAAGGGCTTTGTAAAAATTGCAGGAAAAGCCATCTGGGCGAGGTGCTTTGTCCAATGGAACTGCATCAATGGCATTGAGCACTTCTTTTATTTCAATAGGGGCTTTTAGGCTGAGAGTTTGAGATTAAAAAAGTGTTGAGAGGTTGATATCACTAATAAAGGAGTCTAACATTTGCTGAGAGAAAGAGGAAGTGGTCAGACTATATAAGTGATTATAGAAATCTTTAAAAGCTTTGCAAATGTCCCTGGGGGAGGTGAAGAGATTACCTGATGTTGAGTGAATGGAAGTGACAATATGTCTGAGGTTTAGGACCGAAGTCGAAGGGCTAAGAGCTTCCCAGCTCTTCCTCCTTGATCAAAATAAGATATTTTAGACCTAAGCATGAGAAATTCAGCCTTTTGAGCCAATAATTGATTGTACTGTGCACAAAGGGATTCAGCTTTTTTCCAGTCCTTCACAGGAGATGAAACAGATAGGTTTGTCTCAGCTTTTGTGATCTGCTTCAAAAGAGAGGAGAGGGCTTGGTTTCTTTGCTTTTTGAATTTAAACATAGAAACATAGACTTTGACAGCAGATATGGACCACTTGGCCCACCTAGTCTGCCCATTTCCCTATTTACAGGATAAGCTGCAGATCCTAGTTAACCAGCAGCCTTTTTCCTCCTACCCCCCAACAAGAATTGCCTTATGTCTGTCCCATGCATTCTTGAATTCTCCCACAGTTTTAGACCCCACAACCTCCTCAGAAAGGCTGTTCCATGCATCCACCACCCTCTCTATGAACAAATACTTCCTCACATTGCCCCTGAGCCATCCTCCTTCTATCTACAAATTGTGTCCCCTTGTTCTTGCACATCTCTTTTTCTGAAATATGCTACCCTATTGGACTTTGTTGATTCCACTTAGGTACTTAAACATTTCTTTCATGTCCCCCCTCTCCCTCCTTTCCTCAAGGGTTTACGTATTAAGCTTCTTTAGTCTCTCCTCACACGGCTTCTCTTGCAGACCCTGCACCATTTTAGTTGCCCTCCTCTGGCCTGCCTCCATCCCGTCTATGTCCTTGTGGAGATAGGGTCTCCAGAACTGGACACAGTACTCCAGATGGGGTCTCACCAACTGTCTGTACAGAGGGATAACAACATCCTGTTTTCTGGTGGTGATGCTTCACCCTATACATCCCAGTATCCCCCCAGCCCTCCCTATTGCCTTTTCACATTGCTTGCTAACCTTAAGGTCATCTGATATGATTACCACCAGGTCCCTTTCCTTTTTTGTTGTTCTTGCTACTTCACCCCCCATTGTGTAATCTTCCCCTGGGTTTTTGTTTCCCAGGTGCATTATTTTGCACTTCTTTGCAATGAATCCAAGCTGCCATACTTCTGACCATTCCTCCAACTTTGCCAAGTCCCTTCTCATCCTTTCCATGCCTCCTAGTATATCTACCCTGTTGCAGATCTTTGTGTCATCTGCAAAGAGGCATACTTTTCCTTCCAGTCCCTCTGCAAAGTCACCTATAAAGACATTAAAAAGGACTGGACCCAGTACTGAACCCTGCCGTAGACCACTAGTAACCCCTTTTTCTTCAGCGTGGACTCCATTTAAATTACCTTCTGTGTCCTGTTGTCCAGCCAATGTTTTACCCAGGCTACCACCCTGGGACCCACTCCCAGTCTGGTTAATTTGATTATTAATCTTTTGTGTGGGACTATGTCAAATGCCTTGCTAAAGTCTAGGTAGGCCATGTCCAAAGCCACTCCTGGTGTACTACTTTGGTCACCCAGTCAAAGAAATCAATTAGATTCATCTGACATGACCTTCCACTGTGAACCCATGCTGCCTTGGGTCCTGTGCCCCACTGGCCTCTAGGTACTCAACAATTCTTTTCTTCAGAAGTGATTCCATCACTTTCCCTACCACAGAGGTCAAACTGACAGGTCTGTAGTTTCCTGCCTCTGTCTTGCTCCCACTTTTGTGAAGGGGAATCACATCCACCTTCCTCCAGTCCTTGGGTACCACACCATCCTCCCATGATTTGTTAAAAAGGGTAGTCAGTGGTGTCACTAGTTCTCTTCTTAATTCTTTTAGAATTCTGGGGTAAATTCCATCAGGCCCCATTGCTTTATCCACCTTCAGTTTTAGGAGTTCTTTCAGAACCCATTCTTCTGTGAAGGGACTGGGATGACCCCCCATCCAGAGTGCTTCTGTTAATTGGATTAGGCACCTCCCCTCCTCTATTGTGAATACTGAGCAGAAGTATTCATTCAGTATCCCTGCTTTTTCACTGTCCCTCTCTGCCCACCCACTGTCCTTTCTATTCAGCCTCACTATCCCTCCCTTTGTCTTTCTATGCTCCCTGATGTAACTATAAAATGTTTTATCCCCTTTCTTAACCGAGTTGGCTGTCCTTTCCTCAGTTTGGGCCTTTGCTATTCTGACTTCCCTCCCTGCTTCCTTCTGTCTTAACTGGTACCGTTCTCTGTCCTGCTCCTTCTGTGTTTCCTTATACTTCCTAAATGCTATCTTTTTCTCCCTAACCTCCCCCACCACATCTTTTGAGAACCATAGTGGCTTTTTCTTTCATTTTGATTTGTTTATTTGCTTCACACAAAGGCTTGTTGCCTCTGTGATGGCAGTTTTGATATTTCCCCATTGTTGATCCATCCCCCTTTCTAGCCCGTTTGCTAGTGCTTTTCTAAGGCATTATCCCATCTTGCCAAAGTCAGTCCTCCTGAAGTTCCGTATCCTCACTTTTGTATGGCTTGACTCTGTAGCTGAGTTTATCATGAACCACACTGTTTGGTGATCACTTGTTCCCAGATAGCTACCCACTTCTAGATCTGAAATCCTCTCACTGTTCCCATTTGAGATTATGAGGTCTAAGATTGCTCCTTCATGAGTGGGTTCCAAAACTAGCTGTCTGAGGCATGCCACCTGTAGGGCATCGAGAATGATCCTGCTCTTGGATGTAGCTGCAGCAAAGGTACTCCAGTTAACATCTGGAATATTCAGGTCCCCCATCAACAGTATCTCCCCTTTCTCTGCCATCCTAAGGATGCTTTCTATCATATCCTTGTCCATTCCCTTCCCTGACATGGGGGTCTGTATACAACCCCTGTTCAGATTAGGGTGCCATTTCTAGTCTCTAAGGTGACCCACGGTGCCTCCTCTCCTCCCTGTTTACTCTTTTGTTCCATTGCTTTTATCCCTACTCTTACATAGAGAGCTACTCCTCCCTCTCTTCTACTCTCCCTATCTCTCCTGTAGGTTGTGTACCCTGGTATGTTAACATCTCAGTCATGGAGCTCTGTGTACCATGTTTCTGTGACTGCTACAATATCCAGGCATCCCTCTTCCATCAATACCACCAGTTCAGGGAGCTTGTTACCCAGACTACAGGCATTGATACTCATTACCCTCCATTTCTTGATGGCCTTACCCCTTTTGCCCCATCCCTGTCCTTATTGCCTTTGTCATGTTCTTCATTTATCCCTGCCTTTGTCATTTTCTCCATTTACCCCTGCCCTTCTCCCTATCGACATCTCTATCTTGGTGTTTACTTCACTTACTACCCTGATTTTTTGGTGGGAGGCTAAGATTTCCCTGTTCCTATACAGTGCCTCCCCCCTTGGCTAGTTTAAATGCTTGCCAATGAAGCATTTAAACCTATCACCTAGGATCCTGGTTCCCCTCCTGGACAGATGAAGACCATCATGCCAGTATAGGCTTACATCACTCCAGGTGGACCCAATGAAGACAAATCCCTGAGCTCTGCACCAGTTTTTCAACCACTGATTGAATCCCATGGTGTGGAGCACCCTAGCCTCATCCTTGCCATAGACAGGCAGCATCTCTGAGAAGGTTACCTTGCGTGCTACTTGTCTAAGGCCCCTCCCCAACTCCACAAACTCTTCCTGCACTGTTCTGATCCCTTTCTCAGACAGGTCATTTGTCCCTAGGTGGACAATGGCATCCAGCTCCCTCCCCGTACAGCTGCTCTAGTGATCCTGAGGATTTGCTCCCTGTCCCTCCAAGTCATGGCACCAGGCAGGCACCTTACCTCCCTCTCCCCCTTCCTCCCCAGTTATACCCTCCTAACAATGGAGTCCCCCACCAGGAATTGTTTCCTTCCCCTTGGGGTCCCATGCCACCATCCTATGGGTCTCCTTTGTTGAGGTTCTCAGCATCCTCCTTGGCTCCTCTGCAGGTGCCTCCATAGAGGAACCACACTTTGCCAGAACAGCATATGAATTGTGGAGAGGTACAACTGGAGGGATGTGCCTCTCTTCCACCACCCTCACCCTCCCTGAGCCCGCTGTGGTCCAAGCACTCCTCTTTCTTGACAACCTCTGAGGCAATGGCAGTGGCCCTGGTGGTCCCTGGGTGGGATGCTAAGTGTATTAATTCACCCATTAAAGTGCATTACAGTGAACACCATAATATGTCAACTTTAAGCATGGATGGGGAATTATATACCATGAAATTAGAAATGAAATATTGTAAATGTTGTATATAGTCATCAGATTTTAGAATTTGGCTATTAATTTTCCAAATTACATCTTTTTGGACATTGGGTGTAAGGTCTAAGAGTAGCTGGGTAATGTGGTGGTCGGAGAAAACTTTAGAGGAGTAAAAGACAGAAGTAACCCTAGGAAGGTGATCTACACTCATTAGAAAGTAGTCAATGTGGGAAAATGACTGGTGAGGAAGGGAGTGAAATGAGTATTCTTTTCTATCGGAATAAGCTATTCTCCAGGGATCTGCAAGACCTAATGAATGCATTAGCTCATGCAAGGCTTTTGACCTGGTGACAGAGATAGTCTAGGTTGGCCCGATCTATTGAGGTTGCTTGATAGGACCTGGTTCCAGTCCCCCCCAATAATTATTGGGGTAGTGGACAATGTAGCCAATGTAGTCATTAAATTTACAAAAAATTCTAGATCATCTGAGTTGGAGCCATAAATGGAACCAAGGATAACCTCTGATTGACCTAAAACAGCCCTTAAAATGACACAACAACCCTCTGAATTACATATTTCTTGGATTAAGCAGAATGGAATTCTGCATGCAATAAGGATGGCAGCACCCCTTTTGTGGAAATTGAAACCTGAGCCGAACACTTATCCCACCCAAGTCCTATGAAGGTAGTGTACTTGGGTGAATAAAAAATGTGTCTCCTGTAGGAAGACTAGGTCTGATTGAATCCTACATAGATGCAACAAGACCTTCATCCTTTTAGCTGGGGTTTGTGCCCTTTTGATGTTCCAAGTACAAAAATTGTAACCGGTCATTGTAGTCATATAGCAGGGAGTATTAAACCAGTGTATAAGAGAGATTGCCCACTGGGCAAACAATGGTGGAGGCTCAACTCTCCAGTAGCAAAGACATGACTGCTTCTCCCATGATAGTGCATCACATCCCTCCCTCCACCCCCCCAAAAGACATAAAGCATTAACCATTCTAGAAGCTGTTTCAAAATCGGGGTAATAAAAAAACACGTGTCCTGAGCATTGTCAAAGGATATGAATAAATGCAATTTTAACACTAAGCACAACTGTGAAAACTTCCAATAAATTCTGCACTGAGACTAACAAATTGGTGTGTAACAAGTACAATGATCCACTATATATTGATTAAGTTTAACACACAGGTATCAAAGATTGGCCCCTTATTAGCCTAGAGGACTAGTACCTTGCTGAAGGTAAGGCAGAACACACACACACCCACACACACACATACATACACACACACACACACACACACAAAAGAGGGGGTAATAACCCAGTGACATGGTTTATTGATGGGTACAACCATAAAGTGTTATGTGTTTGAATGATTTTAGCAGAACTAGAAGGACAGTATGGCATTCAGATATGCCTTTGTGTCAGGGCCTTGCATGCCCAATTTACATGGAGGCATAATATGAGGGAGCAAAAAGGAAAGGGAAGAGGAATAATCAAAAAAAGATGGGGAAAAGGGGGGGGTTGCAGACTGCAGTGTCATAAATTCAGGGCTGAAACTTAAATTTTTAAATCTTCACAAGGAAGCTAAGGAATTGTCTTGCTCCAGATGAGTTAGTTCGAGTGTGGTGCGCTTGCCGTGGAGTTCGCATGTTCGAGCAGGAATCTATGCGAGCCTGCACACATTCGAGCAGCCAAATAGTTCACATTTTTGGGAGGAGGAGGAGCATTCAAGCGAGACTCGGGAGATCACAGTCCTGTATGCAGACCACCAGAATTAAGCACCAAACAGTGAGGCTAAGATAGGAAATGGTGATGGATCCAGCGGCGACAACAAAAAATGGGTAGATCAGATTAAAAAGCTTAACGAATGTTGTAGGGTTGGTTCTCTTCAGCCAGAAGTCAAGCAGCTTTTATACACTGAAGGCATCTCTTTGCTGAGAAATACCAGGGGAAAGACAGAATAGCTTGACTTCTTGCCAAATAATAGGAGTAAGATGCTAACAGACAAAGACAATCAACTTAGAATCTTCCAGTGAAACAGCAGGGTTCTACCAATATGATATAGCTGATTTTGCAGGCTCAATGATGGGTGAACAGGTCCAGGAACATGATGGCAAGCTCACCTGCGGCCTGCTCTGCATATTCAAATGATCTCCAACCTCCCTGATACTAAACCGACAGCTTAGCTGGATAATTCATCTGGAACCTAATTACGGCGGCAATTAGTTTAGTCACCGATGCGTGGTACTTGGTCCGCTTCTGTCTAATGGCCATCGGCAAATCCTGTGATATTCTTAATTGGGCATCCTTCCATTTTATCTCCTGCAGCTCCTTACTTTTCGACAGGATATGCTGCCTATCTATATCGCTCAGGAGGTGAATGATGAGTGGCCTGGGCTTGGAACTGGGAGGGGTCAAGGCTTTAAAGATGGATGGGCCCATTCCACATGATATACAGTGAAGTGTGGCAGAGGGCCTGCGATTTTTGCCAGAAGCTTTTGGGTAAATAGAACAGTGGAGGCTCCCTCGGCTTCTTCAGGTAAACCAAAAATTATTAGGTTGTTCCTCCTATTTCTTCCTTTGAGATCTTCCAGCTTAGTCTCCATTCTATTTAGTTTTTGTCCTAGAGCCACGCCCTCTGGATCTAATTGGGTCTGCCAGCCTTCTAAGGAAGATATGCGCACCAACACATCAGAAATGTTCTTGTTGGTTTCTTTTAGATCGGTCTGTATATTTTTCAAATCTGAGGCAAACTCTAGGAAGGATTCTTTGATCAGAGCAATTTCGGAAATAAATGTATCTTCAGACAAGAGAGTAGAGTTGCTGGCTGAAGCTGAATTTTTGTTTGCAGTCACGGCCTGTATTTTGGATCATTTGGCAGCCTTGTCTGGCATCTGAGGAGGCGTACGGCTTGGAGGGCCTGACGCATTTCCTCCTCCATTGCAGATCTTGAAAATCATTGTTTATTCATGGTTTGAAGATGATTGCTAGCTGCACCGAATCATAAGTGGTTTCAGGATTACCTATATGAACAGTTTACATTCACAAGAATGTTAAATTAGAAGTCCTTTGGAGGGATGGGGTGAGAGCTGAGCTGCCGTGCATCCACTTAGGCAGAAGGCATCATGTGATCTCCATATCTATTTTTTTTTAAACTACACTCTCTGTCTTCTATTCCACTGCCAACAAAACTGCCATTTCTCTTTATTTGCTCTAAGAAATGGAGGGATCATGCTGAATGATCTAGCCTGCCTAGGCCAGACGTATAAGTAATGCCAACAAAACTACCAATTTACCTCAGCAGTGGTGGCCAGCAGTCTGGCAGCCCACCCTCACCTTCCTACTTAACATTAAAAAACACTGCTCCAGGCAATCATTCATACTGCACAATCAGCATGAAAGAAACATATAACCCCTCTGCTTCATATCCACTTTCTTCCTGCTATGGATGCTCCAAATAACTCCAGCCTTGTCCAATTAACGTGCTGAACCAATCTGGAAAAACAGAAAAATCCAACAAATGAGGGTTTCCTCATCCTGACCTGCCCTTAAATAACCCACTTAAACCCCTCCCCTGGTTTTTCTCTATCCAATCCCTGCTGGCTTCCGAATTTCCCACCATGTTTTGCTTTCCCTGTTCCCTCTTCCACCTCTGATGTCGCTATCCTTGGTCCCCCCTTCCCTTTGTCCCTTGGCCTTTCCCTAAGGAAACCCCTGATAATTTTGTTTGCCTATTTAGAAGGCAAACCCTTTTATGATGACTCCCAGGGTCCATTTGATCTAAAGTATTGCCCAGCTTAACCCTTCCCAAACAATAATCCATACTGTGGTTCTTGTTCCGTTGTATGTGTATCACCTTGAACTTTTTGTCAGTGAATTTCAACTTCCAAAGCTTGGACCACCTCTCTAACATTTGCATATCTCTCTGCTACTCCTGAACCTTCTCCTTGCAATCCACCCTCCCACAGAGCTTACCGTCATCTGCAAACATACACATGTTGCCATATATTTATTCTCTTATGTCAATGAACTTATTGGAAATGACAGATGCCAGGAGTGACATGTAATGCCAAACTCATGAACTCCATTTCCATTGAACTCATTATGTTAACAATCACCTTCTGCTGTCTTGCCCACTAGCCAACTTCCCATGCATGGATAACATAACATGGATACCATAACCAGTGCAGTTGTGATCAGAGTAGACCAGCAGACAAAACAAAAATTTTTATATATTTGACTATGCCAGTTTAAAATTCAAAAATCAGTGACATCAGCTACTCATATTATCCTTTAGCCTGCTAAAGCATGGCAAGGTGAGACGTGCTATATTTTTTCATATTTCATTTTTATTCATAAACAGATAAGCACACTGGAATACAGTTCCATTTACAGTTGCAACCCATAGTCAAAAACACATACAAGCAATAATTTATACACAACAAACAATAATATAGGAAATAAAAAGAAAATTCTACTTCAGTATAGGTAAAAAGATATTAGTAATGATTACACATACAAACAGAGGTGAGAAAGAAGTAAGTGCCTCAGCTGGGACATGAACCCAGGTCACCCGTAACAATTGCACATAGTTTGTTTTTTATAAAATGTTGTTAAAGTGCTAGAGAAGATTTTATAACAGTTTAACTTTCTAATGTTTGCTGGTATGTCATTCCATATCACAGATGCGAGGAACGGAAAGGAATGCTGTCCATTTTGTGTTTGCATGTATGGCACATCCAAAAGAGTTTGATTATAAGATGATCTTATGTTGACTGGCATACTCTAGTACTTTAGTTGTTCTTATAAAGTCAGTGGAACTCTTGAGTTTGTAGTCCTAAATGTAAATCTGGCTATTCCACAGTGCAAACAACGCAAACCTGCCAACTTTGTTTAATAATGTATACTTACGCTGTAATGTGCTCACCAGTGAATTATCCACCACAATTGAGGCATGGCTGATTAATGGAAATAAACCTTGTTTTACAATTACACATCTAGTTTCATCAATCATATAAGCACAAAGCCTATATAGTAAAGCCAATTTGGCATGAATTTATGTAGTTACAGATTGTATATGTAGGCCATGATTCAAATTTTTGACAGCATTTGATCCTTTGGCCTACTTTAAAGGGGCAAGGTGAATATGAGAAGTTGTTTATATGATCTTTCTGTGTATTACACCATCTTGAACAAGAAGGGATAGCATAATGGCATATGTATCAGTAATGCTAACTCAGAGAAATCAAAAAGAAACATTTAAATCTTCATTAAAAAATTTAATTTATTTAAACAAAATTACATTCTGTAAGTCTGACACACATTGTTGTGTCTCAGAATTGGCCTCTAGTCATTAATTGCTATGGTTTAGTTCTAACACTACTCACTAGTGACTGTGCCTATCATAAGTAAAATTAACATGAAAATTATCTGCAAGTGCAAGTTCATGTATTGAGGTACTTTTGATCTGAGGTAGTGATACAAAGGTGTCTGATGCTGGATTGGAAGTACATAAATGAAGGTGGAATACTTTATCCGTGTCATGGTTCTGTTGACAATGTGTCATGTTGACAGGCTTCAAGTCCCATAGAGAATTTGAAAGGCTTTAACATTTTGTTGGGAGTGGCATCAGGTGACACTCTCTTCATCCCCAGTCCAAGCAGTACATATACAAGGTGTGCCTACTTGTTTGTTGGTCACTTAGAACTCTTGTTGATGCCACTCAGCTACTGTTCTTTATTTTACCATGCCTGTATCTTGGCAGCCACACAGCAGCTCCTATGGTATTCCTGTTTTTCTGTTTCACACCCTGATTCTGCTAATATCCATCTTCCTTCTCTTCTACATCTGCAGTCCTTCAGCAACTGTTGTCTACATCCCTTGGGTGTTTCAGTTAGACAAACATATGGAAGAGCCAGCAGAAGAAGGTTAAATGATCTATCAAGTCAGCTCATTAGTATTGTAGGGTCCCAGGCTTACACTATTGACTTTACTCCCCTCCATCAACCTTTCATTCACAACTCCCCCTATAGGCCAATGGGTTCCCTTAATGCCAATCCCATGCCCTCTTAAAGCTACCCACTCCTGTCACTGGGACCACCTCTTCCAGCAACACATTCCATGTGTCCACAACCCACTTAGTGAAAAAATGCTTCCTAGCATCCCTCCTAAACCTCCTTGCCACCAACTTCAAACTGTGCCCTCTCATGGTTCTTTTTTGTCACTTAACTTGAAGAGACTTTCCCTATCTACTCTATTTATTTCCTTCAGGTAATTAAAGGTCTCTTCATATTCCCCCTCTCTCTTCTCCTCCTCCTCCTCCTCCTCCAGGGAGTACATTCTCAGGGCTCCCAGCCTTTCTTTGTAAGAATCCACTTGTTGATCCCTGATCATATTGGTTGCTCCCCTTTGGACCCTCTCTAACAAGCTGATGTCCTTCTTATGAAGGGGGGGGATTGGGACAACTCATGAGGTAGATAACCACAGACTTCTTTAGTCAGTGTGCTAGGTACCCAATTGCTGTATGTTTGGGGTTGGAGGGGTTTGCAGAGTTCTCTAGTGGTAGGCTTGAGCATCCATCCAAAGGATGTTCATTGTGGTGAGGGTGGGTTTTCAGAGTTCTCTGGATGTAGGGTTGGGCATCAGATCACGGGATGTTCATTTTGAGGGGTGGACAGAGATCTCTAGAAGCAGGGTTGGGAACCTGATCTGATGGATATTCATTGGTGTTTCAGAGTTCTCCACCAGTAGGGATAGGCACCCAACTGCTGGCTATATGGATGAGGGTGGTTACAAGAACAGTTCTGCAGTGGTGGGGTTGGACACCTGACCACAAGACATTGAGGCAAAGCTTGGTTTGCCAGGATGGGGGTTGCTGTTTCGCTGCCTGATGGCAAATGAAAGGATGCAGCCACACTGTTATAGATGAGGCTGCGCCCTTTAATATTTGAAAAGTTACTGTCCAGTAGCCAGCAAAGCAACCTCAGTAGCAGTCTTGTCAACACTAAGTGTAAACTAATGCATCTTGCTAGTTAAGCTGCATTGGCTTCTACAGCACACACAAGCAAGTATACAAAAGAACCATATGGACACATGGTTAGGTGGTAGAATGAGTCAATATTTATTACTATTGCAAGTTACTAAGCATGCTTATTTGAAAGCTGCCTAAGTGTGGTTACCAAACTGAATATTTTTTTTATGTAACTATTACTAGTTGAATGATATTTATTAAATCTTCTTTAAACTTTTTTAGGTGCATGGTTGGGAATCCAGACAAAGCAACAAAGGTACAATGAAATAATACCAAAAAACAGTACTCAATAAACCCTAATGTACTATTACTCATCGATGCACTGGCTGATTTTGAATGGAGATTTTATTTTTATTTATTTATTCATTTTTATTTATTGATATCTTGAATTACAAACATCTTTGAACCAGTGATTCTATTACAAAGGTTCCACATTAAGAAAGTACAAACAGTTGATAAAATGAGAAGAATAAATTTAACATTACAATATCATAACAAGTATGGTATCATATAAGACACAATTAATCAATCAAGCAATCAATCAATCAATCTTTATTTTACCAGATGAAATACCATTGAGAAGAATTCATTTGCAAGGTGGACCTGGGGTAAGGTTCATAAGTAAAAGCTGACAACAACACTACTACACATGATATGCATAAACACAGTTAAATTCAAAGCTATACATAAGTACATAGTTATCAATTGTAACAGACACAGAAAATATAAATAATATAAAATTCATACAAATATATACAATGGCAGAGAATGTACAAAGAAAAGGAAAAAAAAACAATATACAAGGTGGATTAGGGAGACAGTAAGTAATAAAAAGCAAGGGATAAAGCAAGGCAGACCAAGAGGGAAAAGGGATCCAGAACAATACATGTCTACTGCACATCAGGAAAAGCAGTTGCACATCTCAGAGAATGTATGAGCAAACAAGATTTTGAATGCGGGCAGTTTGATAGGGGTGACAATCTTCTTTTTCTTTTTAATGAGTTCATGAACAGGTAATATAGCAGGCAGTAAGTGACTTTGTCAAATTGACTTGTAAAGGGGGAGTGTAGTAAAGAGAAAAGTTAGAAAAGAACGGGGGAGAATAGGTAGAATCTCAGAAAGGGTGATAAGAGGAGGAGGACAGAATGGGATAGGTGTAGGGTGGAGGGGAAATATGGTATCATGTAAGGCACTACTCAAAGGTTACAGAAACAGATATTAAAGCAGTCAGTAAGTGGCTTTGTTAAATTAACTTGCAAAGAGGGAGAACAGTTTGGATGGAAGAATGTCAGAAAGGGTGGAAAGGGGAGGAGGACAGAAGGGAATAGGTGTGGGGTGTGGGGTGTGGGGAGCAGGGGGTAAGGGAAGACAAATGGTAAAATTCAGAGAGATTAGGGAGAGGTGAGGTGGGGGAAGAGGCATAGGAAAGGGAGTAGGTAGGAATTAATATCACCAATCAAAGAGAGAAGTGAATGTAGGATAGCTAGATAATGTGTGTGGAATAAGGAGGTTGTGAGGGATGGAGGTAAATAAGTGCCTTATACAATGATAGCTGAGGGAGAAAATATAGAGAATAATGGCTGGGTAGGGGGTAACAATGAGAATTTTATACACACCCCAGGTGTGGATGCCACCAAACTGAGAGTGAAGCTCAAGGGGTTTATTAAGGTATCACTTGCCGAGAATAATGTAAATTCAGTTTTACCTGTAGCCTTTATTTTATATATTTACTGGGTTGTGATTTTCACCACAGCAATTATATAAAACAAAACTGCATTTCTGTTCAGCCACGGTCCCATCTGGCTTACATGCGGTCCGCGGCTGGTGAGAAGTTTTTTGTTTATTGTTTTTAAATCTGAAAGGCCTCTTTGAATTATTGAACTCAACTGGGGATCCAGGCTTACAATCATTTTTGTTTAAGTTTACTTACTGCCCAGAGCTAATTTTGGTGGTCAGGGTGGCTGGTGCAGTGTTCCGCTGGAAGACGGACGGCAAGCGCATGCACAGAGTGAGGGAAACTGAGCACACGTTCGCCGTTATAAGCAGCTGGTTGTAACAGCAAAATTACAACCCAGTTTCCCTATGGAAAAAACTGTGATCCAGTAATTACATCCTTATACAATGATAGCTTAGGGAGATAATATCCTTAACACATCAATTGTATTTTTAAGGCAACATTATACATAAAAATCTATTGTAACAGGCACATAATATATAAATGGTACTTTTTGTATACTAAAATGTTTTACATGTTGAATTCAATGCTGGCCAAATATATTTGTATTACAATGAGAAATTAAATCTCATTCACTGCCAAGACACAGAAACCTACAAAATTGCAGGTTTACATATTCATGAATTGTCTATTGTCACTGGCTTTGTGTTCGGCAACAACTTTTATTGACAATCCATTTTTTAAGTGAGTGAAATATGTAAGAGGCGCTCCCTGTCTAGGTGTGACAATGGCTCCTGGGAGATGCACTTTCACCAAACATGCTTTACCTTTCTTTCCAGGTCTTAGAGTGATCCCTAACATAATGGATAGACCTGATTCCCCAGTTAACATTAGGGCTATTCACCTCATGTCAGACAACTGAGCTGTTCCAGTTTATGATTGCCCCCCCCCCCAACAAATGAAACATGCTCTTTTGCATGTCCACATTCTTCAATATTCCAGATGGGGGGGTTCACACTTGCAGCTACATGACTACCAGGTAATAGACAAGTTACATTTATGTGACATAGAGGCCTTTCTAGTCTACTGTACACATTGTGCTTACATATCACAGTTGGAGAATGTCTTTTCCTGTCTCTCATGTCGCCATGGCTACCACAAAATGGGCTTTACTTTTGAAGCCTGACTCCTCTTTATGTCGGCATGGACATCACTGCCTATCATTCTGAAACTCAGACTCCGAAAGTGCTGGACTGTACAGTATATGACTTTCCACAAAGGACCAACCCGTACCATTTTATCTCATGTACCCCTGGGAAACCTGTCTCAGTTTTCCCAAAGAAGAGAAAATAATGGCTGATCCTCTCCTCCCTCTATATACTTAGGCTCCTCATACTAATGAATATTAAGCTACTTAGCCACTACGGTTGGCCTTGCATGATTTGGGTCCAGGTCATCTTAAAATCCTCCCATCTCTACACATCGGGTACTAGATTGCCTGACCATCCAGAGTTTTAAGATTGCTTTAAAGATGTATCTTTTTAGTTTGGCATTTTCTAACTACTAAAGCTGCTATTGTATTTTTAGTCTTAATCTTCTTTGGATATTTATATAATGTGTTTTTACTGTACAGGTGCCTTGGTTTGGAAAGGTGCCTTTTATAAATAAAGATGATTTGATTTGATTTGATTTGATCTCAATCTGCCCTCTCCACTCATCCAAAACGGACCTGATGGCTGTTCCCCAGTTGGGTCTAAGTTGTCTGGTTACAGATCATTTGGAGTGTCTTCCTTTGCCTCCTTGTTGCCTTTGATTTGCTCAGCCTGCTCTGTTGAGGTGGTTAAGGGTGCTTTAAAATTGTGTTTATCACAACATGACTGAGTGAACAAGTTAGTTTAATTTTTCAACTATTGAGCCTTGATCATACTTTTATTCATATTTATGTATTTATTCAATTCATTGCTGTCATTGCCTGTACAACTCCCTAAGCTTCAGGAAAAGGGCACCTAACAAATAAATTTGTCTTGTACAGTATGCCAGGAAATTCCAGAAGAGGGTAGGGAGAATGATCTGTATTTACTTTTTAATCAGATGAGCTTACAACTATTTCTGTTCTTTTCTTAGATAGCTGTTAATTTTCTATGCAATCTGCATGCCATTTTATTACATTATAATGATATAACATTATTTTATGACATTAAGGTACAAAAATGTGTAATCAGAAAATATTTCCAATTGTTACACAGTGTTCCTTAGTAACTAATGCACATAGTTTTCTTCTCAAAACTAGACTACATAACTTTACTAATAAATTTTTTGTAACTCAAATCTTAATTTAAAACTTTTTATATTACATTTACATAGACTTGACCCAATTTATAAATGTTAAACTTTGTTCAAATAAAGACTTGACATGTCATCAATTTTGTTTCTTATTCTTTCAATAAGACATTAATTTATGGGACTTGAAATCTGTACTTTAGATAGTACACTAAAATGTAACTACAAAAACACATCAGCATGTGAGCTGAAAACAAATCAAATATGTAGCTACTTAGCATATTATATAACTGATGGTTCCCAAAGTGTACAGCATCTCTGTGACAATACATTTCATGTTTTACTGTGATCTTACATATAAAATGGAATGCCTGACCAGTGGCACAGATGGATAAGGCACTGGATGCCTTACCTACTGCCATGTTGGTGACCTGGGTTCAGGTATAGACTCTGGTTGCCAGGAGTTGAACAGAGTGGGAGACGATCAAGTGTCCAAAGGATTGTTCTTCCATCCTGGAAAGGAAGGCTAGCTTACTCATCTTCTGACTGCCACCTGGTGGAGGCCAGGTAGTGATGCAACCACAGGCAGCATGAAGGGAGGGGCCACAGTTTTGTAATACATACATTCACGTTCAGCCTTGGTAGTAGAGGAGGGAGCAAACAGAAACAATGAGGGCTGGGGCTTAATGAAGCCCAGTGCATCCAACCTTGGAAAAGCATTGTCACCCGGGGCATCCTGGATTATGTATGGAGGGGAGGACAACCATCCCTCCTCTGGTCAAGCATTAGGGGGAATCTCTTTAAGTACTTCAGACAAGGTAGGTCCCTAGGGGAGATAGGCAGTGGTTCAGGGGATGGAGGACAGGGCTGATAAGCTGCCCCAGCCACAAAAAGGACAGAAAAACCTATATGGAAAAAGAGTTATACAATAAAAAAAACAATGACTGGTGAAATCTGCTTGACAGAACTAATTTCACCTGCAATGTTAGAGCATCATAATGCAATAGTGAAACTAGTGCACGTAAAGTAGATAGACTACAACTGCACACACATAAATCGCTCCATTTTATAATTGCAATAAGTCACTTCAGGATATGTATAACCGGGAACACTTCCCTTCTCATGTGTTTGGAGGGAGTTAGCTAGTGGCATTACACTCCAACACATGTGAGGTATAACATTACCTCAGCAAAACACATGCCCTCGTGTGCCTTACTGAATAATTTACAAAAGGGTACATACAACAGAACATATGGTGCAGGGGCAAATAAAAAAGGAAGTCAGGAAGCACTAGTTCACAGAAAGGGATGAGGAAACATAGAACAGGTTTCCAAGGGATATTGTATGCGCTAAATGGAGATGAGAGGGTTCAAAAATAGAGTAGGACAAATATGTGGAAAGCATCCAGGAGATAAATAGGGAGAGGGATGGGGCAAAATTACTGATATGAGCTGACACTGTAACATCATTTTGAAAATGCAGTACATTACAGTGGCAAGTCACTGTTTCCGCTGTACTGTACCTGCGGGACTCCAGCACTGCTTTCACCAGGTTTTGCCCTCCTCCCTAAATCAACTCCCACTTGGAGTTCATAATCCTAATTTACAGTTTCCCAACAGATGTATGCCGACCGCAACTTGCGGTTGACATAAATCTGTCACTGTACTATCACGTCTAAATAAAGTTGTCACTGCAGTGTCATGGATCCAGCAATTTCAACTAATATGTTATAGACAGACTGGATGGTCCGCATGACCTTTATCTGATAGCAGTACCTATGTTAGCATGTTTCTATCCTTTAAGTCACTCCATATTTACATTATTACTGTGCATTATGTAGTTCCCTTAGTCAACAGGATTTTGAAAGAAAATACACAGGTGTTGTTCATCTGTTGAACTCAAATTATGGGACAATTGCTGCAAACATACTACTTTTAATGTCTGAATCACATGTTATATCATTTACATTTTTGCATCTTAGATTGATTCCCCGACCCCCAAGGTGGACCCAGCCACATCCACAAGTGTACATGCCTCTTACCTGCAGGGGTCATCAAACCCCACAAGCTTGCACTCTCATGATGTGGGCCAGCCAAGCTTGTACCAACCCTCCACCTCCTCAGGGGCCACAGAGTTGGAGGTTCCTTGTGTTTCCTTGCAGAAGAGAGTGGCTGGGGTTGGGGCCCAAGTGCACCTGTAGTTCATGGTGCATGAGCCTTTTTTTCCAGTAAGTGCCTCTCATGGGACATCAGCTTACTAGGAGGCACTAGCATATGTGCACAGTGCATGCCTTCATGAAACTCAGCTGATGTACCCCCTTCCACAACCACAGTCAGACTGCATTACCACCTGGGGTCACCCAGTTGATGGTCTTGCAGTAGCATCAGCAGCTCTCCCCTCTCCAGAGGAAGAAAGCATTCTCTTGAAATCTCGAGCTCCCTCTTTCAGCCACCTACAATACGGCTCAAGCTCATTCCTGAACTAGAATAAGAAGAAGAAGAATCAGCATTTATATAGTGCTTTTCATACACAGTATCCCAAAGCACTTTACAAGCAATGCTAGACTGGTAGTGAAGTGACTGAATGTGTAGTGGTGGCCATATCGTACATCATCACCCACACACAGCCTGGATAATTGCAGGAACTGGTTTATGGGAAGGAGAATGTTAGCCAGGACACTGGGAATGTTCCCTGTTCTTTACGAAGAGTACCCTGGGTTCTTTTACTTCCACCTGGACACCCACCAGGACAACACCAGGATGGGCAGAAGGGGCCTTGGTTTAACGTCTCATCCGAAGAATGGCACACCCCAACAGTACAGCACCCCCCAATACTGCACTTGGATGCCAGCGATTTTTAGGTGCAAGTCCATGCCGGTGTGGGACAAGAACCCACAACCTTCTGGTCCAGAGGTGGATGTGCTACCAACTGAGCCATGCTGAAAGCTAGGGTCACCAGTATGCAAGTGGTACTGGTACTGCTTCACCAACAGGCCTGATTCATTTTCTAAAGATTTGTGACTGAAAAATCACAACAATTGTGAAGGATGAAAGTTGGCAATTCATGAGTAAAAATATCTTTTAAAATATGCAAGTGTTTTAATTCATACCACTAAGACACTCCAGGGTTGTGTTTCAGGTAAGTAATAACACATGACAGGGTGTGCGATTATAATGCATCATGAAATGGGAAGAAAAAATGCTGGCACTGACTGGCCAAGAGGTACTTTCAACCAGGCCAGTACATCCAATTTACTAAAAAGGACCTATTTCATAATCACAATAAGGCACTCCAAGGGGTGTGTTATGGTGGGCTAATGATCCTTCTCAAGTGGTGGAAAAGCATTAGGTTTCGCCTCATGCTTCAGCCCACCTGAAGCAAGCTGTTATCCCACTATAGTGCACTCCCTAGTCATGCCTTATAACTTCCAGTAATGCAAGCCTTAAGTGATTAGTAGGCATGCAGCATAATGTGTTATCCCACATATAAAATATGCTTTTATTTTTAAATATGTAGTTCAGGTGAGGTGTGTGATTGTCAGAAAAAAATCAATTGTCATGTGATGTGTCTCGGCATATCAGGTTACAAAATTTTTATGGTCCATTTGTTGCACCATACTGCATAGTGTTAAAACGCCTCATTATTCGTGGCATAATACTAAATAAAACTTGCTAAAACTACACACAAGCTGCATATATAACAGGATTATCCTTTAATCTGATGTACAACTCAAAAACAATGAAAGAAAATACTACATATTGCAATAAAACCAATAATTTGTTATAGGGATTAATTTTTATGATAAAAACTACTGAAATATTATCATAAAAACCATATTTATTTTACAGGTATGACCATAAATGTTATGGTAAAATTAATTTATGGTTATGACCATAACTTTTATGGAAAAAGGTTGGCAGCGCAACTGCCAGTACTTTAACTGTAAATTTTATGGGATTTTTTTTGCAGTGTAGAGGTTTAGATGTATTTATTGATACTTTAGTGTTATATTTTTTTATGCTTTTTTTAAAAGTTAAATAGAAGGAAACCTATTTTAGATATAAAGGCCTCTATGTACGGTACTATGCAGGTGGGAGTACACACTGGAGGCACATTATCCACCCACAGAGCTCCACACCTGTGGACTGGTGCACACCGCTGCAGTCATGGCTGCCAGCCTCCTGTCCGATGCGCCACCCCCCTGCACATAGGTCTCTGCAGTGCAGCTAGGGGCAGAATTGTGGGTCAGGCTGGGCATCCAATTGTCTGCCCAAACTGGGCAGCTCAGTGGATCTCCAGTGCAGTGGGGCACGCATTGGCAGCATGCCCCACAGATGTCCGATGGCAGATGGCAGAGGAGGCGAGAGGAGGGCAGTGCTTCTGGCCAGTCATAGGGCTCCTCCTTACATGAATGGTGTTCGGGGATATTGGGGGGAATGATGGTGCCACAGGCAAGGGGGCAAGGGGGCATGGTCCTCCACAGGACCTGCGGGACACAGGGCACTGGGCTCTCAGGTGTTGGTGTGGGGGGTATAATGGTTGTAATCAATGGTCCCATTGGATGGGTTGGGTGGCACCTGCCAGCACTGTGATTGGGGTGCTGTGCAGGGGATGCCTCCAGACATATGGGAGGGGGTTGCCATGTATGCACGGAGCATGTAGGGGGCTTACAGCAGGGTTCTCCCTGGCTTATCCTGCATCCCCTCCACACACTCATGGCCAGTACTGCATGCCTTTGTGCATGGCATGTTCTGCTGGCATGCCCCCAGCTCATCCCCGATGTGGTGGGTTCCGTGGACCAAGCAGATCAGGTGCATTGGTCCTGCAAACCCCCCTTAGTCCATCCGGCACAGGGGATGCAGTGGATGTAGAGTGGCTATGTGCCCAAGATACTCACACATAGCCACTCTGCTCCAATAGTGCATAGGGCCCATTGTGAGGAAAGATACTCAAGTAGAGTATTTTAATTTATTTTTAGTGATTCCCCCTCAGGACTTTCCAGTTAATCCCAGGTTTCTGGAAATACACTTATCATCAGAGTTCTTGGAGTCTTTTGAGTCCCCTGAGTTGTGTGAACTGCCTGATTTTCTATGGAAATAGACACCTGAGAGCTGTTTGAAGGCTACTTGGAAAACAAGAGTAGATTATAATGCAGCCTGGTTTGAAGTGTTCCTGAAGAAACTGGAAATACAAACTTTTTAAAGACTCTGATGTTTTATGTGTTTACCCAATATAATCAAGCACTTACAGCTATTGTTATCTTTTTGTTAGTATCACATAGAATATTAATTTAGGAAACATTCTTAACAATAGCTGCTTGTTAGGCAGTGTAACTAGTTGATTTTGGGCTCTTGAATAACTGGTCAGTTGGACAATTTGATACTATATTGATATTATTTTGGCTATTATGAGAACACGTAATTTAAAACTTTGTGGGGTCATGGTTTCCTCTAATCTAAACAGCTGCACTAGCAGAAAGAAAAGACAATTGCAGCTTGAGGGTGAAGGGGGTGACATAAGGAAGGGAAGAATCCAGGCAAAAAATGGGCAAAGATCAATAGAAAATATTAGAATTTATTGGAAATACTGCCTCTATACCTATATTGCATAAAGTAGATTCAGTTTCTGAGGGATTAAAATCACCTATGGATTAAAACAAATAAGGAGATGGATCTCTATTAGTGCAAGCCCCAGGTATAGTAGACAAGGCTAGATCTATATTTAATGACACAAAGATATTCCATTGATTAATTGTATGTACTCTAAACAAATACAGGATACATCTCAGTTGGTTCAAGTAGTTAGTGAATTAGGAACTACAATTACTAGATTAAAATCCTAATTTAAACAAGAGGGTAATAGTTTATCCCAAAGCCCTCCTGTAAGACTCTTAGAGAATTCCGCTAAGGAATTATATAAAATACATGCTGTCTCCTCCTCTACTGAAGCCAGGGGAATATTTTCACCAGAATTCTCATGGCAACCCTTTTTCCAAAAAGATAACAAAGAGCAAGATATTCAAGATATTAAAGAGCTTACTGGCATATACTCTGCAGCAACTCATTTCTCTAAAGCCCTAATGGAACATCTTAAAGACCCGTTTAATGCAAATGTTACAATATTAGATACAATATGGGTCCTTAGCGATGAGATCATGGGAATGAGAGCAGACATCATGAAAAATCATTACATGATAAAACATCTAATGGAAGATAATTTCAAATTGTACTATGAGGAAGATGAGAATGAATCATATGTATTCAAAAAAACATAAGAAACAAAAGGAGGTTTGAAAATGTAACAGAGTTACACCAGCTAACCTCACACCTCCCTTTTACAAGAATGATGTGGTTGATTTAAAAAATTCTCAATTAAATTCATTATGCAAACCTGACAATAAAAAAAGAATCAAGCATGAAAAAGTAACATCTCATATACAGGTTTCTAATAAAAACAAAATGTGGTCAGAGCTGATAAGGCTGCAGATGAGGAATTTGAGGCAAAAATATTGAAAATTAGCTTTTTAATATTTTTGTGCTAAATTTTCAACATAGCCTTGTTATGACCCTGCCTCATGAGGAAGGGCAGAGGAAATGTGCTACTCCTGGGCTAAAGGGGATTGTGCACAGGAACTGTGAAATCAACTTTCAGAATGCAGAAACACATTTTGTGCAGGAGTTGAAAAATGATAGCTGTCACATTCACAAGGTGCTTTAAAGAAATGGCTATGTTGAAAAGCTGGGGTAAAAAGTTTGACTATTACACAAGTTATGAGCCAGCATTTGCAAAATTCATTGTAGCCTCATAACTTTGGGGGGAGGCTGTTTTTTTTAAACCACATTTAAAACATAGCCTTCATATGACCATGCTTCATGAATAAGGTCAGAGAAAATTTTCAGCTCCTGTTCAAGAGGTAATTTCATGCAGGTACCACAAAATCACCTTTCAGGAAACAAATGTTGGCCAGGATTTGCAAAATGGCAGCTGTCACATTCATGAGGTGCTCTAAAGATATGGCTATGTTTAAATTTGGGTTAAAAAATATTGACAATTTCCAAAGTTAAGAGCTTGTGTTTGCAAAATTCAGTGTAGACTCATAACTTTATTGCTTTTTTTATATTTTAAACTAGATTTTCACCATAACCTTATTATGATCCAACCTCATGAACAACGTTAGGGAAAATATTCAACTCCTGCTGAAAGGTGATTTTATGCAGGGACAGTGAAATCACCTTTTGGGATGTAAAAAAATGTGGCCAGGATATGAAAAATTATAGATCTTACATTCTTAAGGTGCTGTAAAGATATAGCTATGTTGTCAATTTGAGGGGAAAATATTGAAAATTACCAAAGTTACAAGCCTACATTTGCAAAATTCAATGTAGGCTCATAACTTTTTTTTTTTTACTCCGGATTTTCAGCATAGCCTTCTTATGACCCCATCTCCTGAACAAAGGCAGAGAAAAATGTTATCTCCTATCAGAAAGGTGATTTTATGCAGGGACCGTGCAACTACCCTTTGGGACAGAGCTAACTAATGACACTGCAATTGTTCATGAGGTAGGATCCCAAAGAAGGCATGTTGAAAATTCGGGCCAAAATATGCAAAAATGCCCAAGTTATGGCATTAAGTTCAAAACACCATTAGAATACATTAAAGCACATACCTGTTTCTTCAGTTCACAGTCTGACTTCGAACAGTGAAGGTATGTCTGCAGTCCAGAGAGGATCATGGCACTGGACCTCCAATGGGTAAGTAAGGTCTTGAGGGGGTGTGGGGTTGTGGGTGCTAAGTGGAAGGATCAGGTGGGGGCAGTTACAGCAGCAAAAGACATTGATGGACAGTTTTCTTTTTGCAGGGTTGTAAATAAACAGCAGAGCATGGAGGATTCCTCATCAGGACACTCGGGGATTGGGCACCTCAAGTGGGGATGGGTGCTGAGAGGGAGGGTCAGGTGGGAGGATGGATATATATATATATCTATACGGGATATGCAATGGGGACAAGTGGAATACATGATTTATCCACACAAGAGCAGTTTGACCTCGGGTAACCTCACAAGTGGCATAGCCATGAGCGAGATGTCCGAGGGCAAACTGCTCATGTGTGGATAAATCATGCATTCCATGAGTTCCCATTGAATATCCGATTTATGCAACAGAAAAGGAATTTTTGGGGTGATTATTTATGTCTTTTTAGTAAAGATTGGGTTTTCTTTTGTATAAATGTATTGAGATTATTTGTTGCATTCATCCGCGATATTTAGGTGGTTTGTATTGTTGCTAGGTTCATTGCTTTTCAGCCGATGCGCTTACATGAGGAGCGGCATTTCTACTGGTTGGTTTTGCATTGTGGGTGGGCTGCAGAGTTTGAAAAACATGGTGGCTGCAGTTCTCGCTTAGCATGATAAAAGCTGCTGTTGTGGTGTTTCATTTTTGAAGGGACAGTTGTTCTTTTGCCCCATTTTTTTAAGTAAATTATGTATCTGGTTGTTCCTCTTGTATGTGGGAGTTGTTACCTTCATTTTCCGTGGAGCAGAGAAGTGATGTGATAGAGTGTACAGTGATGTGAAAGATGAGGAAAGTGAATGTGAGAGCCTGTGTGGGAGGAAAGCAGGGCAGCTGCATTACGGAGTGGAGTGCTTATTTTCTTACTGAGGTTAGTGGTTGGTTGCATGTTCTTTTGTTGCTGAGGGGAGAGATTTCTTTTGAAAAACTCTTTTTTGCCAGTGTAGACAGGAGTGGTAAACACTGGAGTGAGCGGTGGGGGGGCAGCGCATGGAGAAAGATGGTATGCAGGAAGGTATTTGATGTAAATAACAAATGGCAAGGCAGTTTCATTGTTAGTTTCCCTTTGTTCTGTGCAGTGCTAAGTGTTCAGTCTATCAGGTGTCTGTATATATGGGTACCCAAACACTTGTGTAGTGTGATACTGTTAAAGAGCTAGTAAATGGAGGGAGTTTAAGACTGGAAAAATGAAACCAAAAGTTTAGAGAACAAGTGCCGGCAGGATGGGTGGTTGATTGATGGCAGGGTGTGGGATAAACAGTGGTTGATTGACGGCAGGGTGTGGGATAAATATTAGAACCACCCTTTATCCCACAGCAGTGAGAATAAATGAATTTATCCCATGGTTTATTTGGCTACATATGTTGTATAAATATATATACACACACAATAGGGATGAGTGGTAAATGAGTGAGATAAAACAGTGTATCATCCACTGCAGTGTGATATTTTTACCCTCTGCTCTACTGTGATGATATCAACCATTTACACACACAGGTCACAAAAGGTCATCACTCTAGGCAGCTTTCCCCTCAGCATGCAAGAAACACCTGTGCTGTTACCATAGACACAAATGCAGAACTACTTCAGAGGTCTCACTGCTGTCTACAGCTAACTCAGGTTGCATCACAAAACACACCTATCACCCCCCCCAACTTCCAGCTCATTACAGTGATACTGTCAGCTTGACTGCAGCCAGAATTCTAAACAGCAAAGCTTCACAGAACAGTCTAAGCTATTGCCTGCAGGTAACTCAACTACCACTGAAACACACTCTTACTTGTTCCTCAAACTCTGATTCTCACCCATTACAATTACTGTGATGCTTTCAGCTTGGCTGCAGCCAGAATCCTAAAGAGCACAATTTCACAAAACACTCTGCACTCTGCCTGCAGCTAACTTAATTACGACTGAAAACAGTATCAGCTGTTCTGACACTCTGCCTCTCATCCCATTACAATTACTGTGATGCTCTCAGCTTCATTGCAGCCAGACTTCTAAACAATATAGCCTCACAAAAGTATGTTTCTCACTCATACCTAAAACTAACTCATTTAGCATTGCAAAACACACTCATGTGTCTCCCAGAGTTTATAACACTGCCAGCCCATTCAGAAATGCTCACACACAGAATGAGCAAACACATAAACAGGAACAGAACACAAGACAGCATAACAAAACTTCTAAAACTCTTGGCCCTATTGTATATATCGAATACATGATGGGCAGATCGTGTGCTATGGCAAATTTTGTCACTCCTGCAGATATCCAGACCTCACTCTGCAGGAGTGACAATATTTGTCATATCACACTCATGCCCATCATGTATACCATATATATACAGTATATATATATATATATATATATATGTATGTGTATGTGTATATGTGTGTATATATATATATATATATATATATATATATATATATATATATATATATATATATATACACACATATACACAAGAAATAACCATGCATGCTCAGAAGTGAGGGGGTCACAAAAACATTGGGGTATCCTGATCATGACACTGGGGATTGGGCACCCCAGTGTCACTCTTATGTTTGTGGGGTGGTGGGTGGGTGGTGGATGGTGAGAGGGAGGGTCAAGTTGGGGATATCAATAGATATATTAAAAAACAAACAAGAAATAACCACACATGGGTAGTAGTGGAGGTCACAAAAACATAGGGAGCATCTTGATCTTTACACTGGGGATTGGGCACCCCCAGTCTCACTCTTATGTTTGTGGAGGGGGAGTGGTGGGTGCTGAGCGGGAGGGAGGGTCTGATTGGGGGGAATAATTATATTTCATTAGTCACGGATTGCCAAAAAGAAATAGTGTGAGCTCGGAGTGTTCTATAGAGGCGGAGGCAACTTTTATCAGTTTAAAATGTTGTTTGTCCACAAGGAATGCTGGAGTCCTTTTCTCAAAGCAAAAGGTCTGCAGGGCTCTACCCAGAGCAGCCCTAAAAAGGACAAAGTAAAAACTAAGTATATCAAGTGCAGGAATGCCACTAATAATCCACAGCCACTGATTTCAAATGAAACATAAAATTCAAGGGACATAGGAGATAAAACTAATTCAGATACAGGAACCCAAACTGTAGGAAAATTGCAGAATAAAGGCAATGACAAAATATTATCAAAAATATACAACAGAAATGTAGGGAAATTAATGTCACTTCGATATTACCTTCATTGCAACAAAATGATTATCATCTTGATCAGATAGCTTTAATTAAGTCTTCCATACTTCAAACTGAAACCTCTGAAACTTTAAGAGGCTGAGTAAGTGGTTTATTTAATCTAAAAAAAAACAGGAAGATGCTGTTTTGTGAGTGGTTAGAATGGAGGAGGAAAACAAAAAATGAGGGAATATGGGTCTTTATTAAAACAATAAAGAATGCAATGGATACCTGGGAACAAAGACCTGTTGTAAATGAAGCTGGTATCACACTTGAATATCCAGAACTTGTAATCAGCATAAACTCTGAGGTATCTATAAGTGACTTGACTACATTTGAGAAGTTTTTTTTTTCTATATTGTATGTATGCCCCTGGGAGCTGGCAGATGGCTCTGGCCCTCCCTCAGAGGGCTCACATCCATCCCAACCCATGCCCTCATCACTGGGCATGCAGTCAGAGCTTCACAGAGCCTGCCAGCTCCATTTTTCAAATTTTCTCCCCCCGTGCCATGGCTAAGCGTACACATATGGAGGCACACACACGCCACAGTTTTCTAGTGCCCTCCCTGCATGCTGCCAACTCACCTGCACTACCCTCAGGCCTCCACCTCAGGGCAGTGGAAGCATGGGGGCAACAATGTCCCTCCCTGATAAAGGACTGCTGCCAAGCAGCTGTTCAACCTAATCCTGCTCCCACTCTCCCCCCCGGCTGGCCACCGATGACCCAGGGTCATTTCTGAACCTGGGTCTTTGGTGTAGAGCGATGTGAAGTGTCTAGCACCTCAACCCTCAGTGCCACCAACCCAGCTGAAGTTTGTTTTTTTGGGGTTAGTAATATACCGTGGTCTGAGTATAGATCAGAGGATACACTTAACTTATAAAAGGAAGGTTAAATACCTCTTAAGATTAAAATGCCAAGACAGTTTTTTTGAGACTAACAGAATAACATTTTTTTTTACATAATCACACTTCAGATATTCTTTTCTTATCAACAAAATCTGAAGCAATAAAATTCTGTGACATGAAAGTCCAGTTAGCTGACAGAGGATACAAGATTGATGCCCTTCATATTCTCAAAAATGTACAAATAACTGATATGGCTGAAATGACCTCCCATTCACAATACTGTAAGGCACTATTATACATTGACAGAGTTGCTCAGAAATTACATAATAAAGTTCCTGAAAGGAGTTCCCATACACTGGAAGTTAAACCATCAACTTTATTTGGATGGTATATACCACAAGGAGAGTCAATAAAGAAAAGTAAAAAAAAAAAAAACTATAACTGAATGTTTAGAGAGAGAGTGCTAAACATAAAACTGGCCAGTAGGGCAATTACATGGATCAATGTTGCACAAACATTTAATAACTTTTCCACAGATTGAATCAAATTCTATGTTTCTATTTTTCTAAGAGAAAAAGGAGACCACTATGTTTCTCTAGAGACATACGGAGAAAGTGAGAGCATTTCAAAGATACAAGAAGACACAGGAAAACAAGGAGAGTTACAGTACCATGAGTAACAAAGAAAAGCAGGGAGAGCAGTTAAGAGCGCAAAGATGCAAATAGAAGAGAATACTGCCCAGTTAATAAAAAAGGGGATAAAACATTCTTTAGATATATATAAGCAAGAAGAGAAAGACCAAGGGAGAGATAGTAAGCTAAAATGGGAAGGAAGAGTTTGTGAGGAAGAGAAACAAAAAAAGGAGATATATTGAACAATTGCCTTTGTTCAGTATTTATGGACAAAGGGGTGGGTGATGGACAAAAGATAATGGACAAGGGCATTAAAGGAAGGGAGGTGGATACTAGTCCTTTTACAGAGGATAGAGTCCTCAAGGAACTGGCACAATTAAAAGTAGACAAGGCAATGGGACCTGACAGGGTGCACCCTAGGATACTGAGGGAGCTTAAGGAAGTGCTGGCTGTACCTCTGACAACTCTGTTCAACCTATCTCTAAACACATGGGAGGTTCTGAGGGACTAGAAGAGGGCACATGTGGTCCCACTACACAAAAGTGGAAATAGGGAGGAGGCAGGAAATTACAGACCAGTCAGCCTGACTTTGGGAGTAGGTAACGTAATGGAATTGCTACTGAAGGAAAGGATTGGGGAATATCTGGTAACTAATGGATTACAGGGTCCAAGACAACATAGTTTCACAGGGGAAGGTCTTGTCAGACAAACCTGATCAAGTTCTTTGCCTGGGTGACCAGGGAACTGGATCAGGAAGGCGCGATAGAAGTGGCATGCCTGGATTTCAATAAGGTCTTTGACATCGTTCCACATGGAAGACTGGTGAGCAAGCTGGGCAACCTAGGAGTCGGTCCAAAAGTAGTAAAATGGGTAAGAAGTTGGCTAAGCAATAGGAGTCAGAGGGTGGTGGTACATGGGGTCCACTCTAGAGAATGCAAAGTGACCAGCAGGGTGCCTCAGGGGTCAGTACTAGGCCTGGTCCTCTTCAACATCTTTATTAGTGACATTGCAGAAGGGCTAGAGGGGAAAGGAAGCCTGTTCATAGATGACACAAAACTCTGCAATAGAGTGGACACGGAGGGGGGTGGAAAGAATGAGGGATGATCTGAAAAAGCTGGAAGAATGGTCAAGGGAATAGCATCTGGGTTTCAATGCAAAACAGTGCAAAATCATGCACTTGGGGCATAGAAACCCAGGCACAAAGTAACATGGGGAGATATTAGCAACCACAAAGCAAGAAAGGAGCTGGGGTAATAATTTCTGATGACCTGAGAGTAGCCAAGCAGTGTGATAAGGCAGTGGGGAGGGCTAGCAGGATGCTCGGGTGCATAGGGAGGGGCATCACCAGCAGAAAGAGGGAGGAAGTATTACCCCTGTATTGATCACTGGTAAGTCCCACCTCGAGTACTGTGTCCAGTTCTGGAGGCCCAGCCCCTGTAAGGACATGGATAGGATGGAGGTGGTTCAAAGGAGGGCTATCAAAATGGTGCAGGGCCTGCATTGGAAGCCCTACAAGGAAAGACTCAAGAAACTAAATATATAGTCTCTAGAGGAAAGGAGTGAAAGGGGAGATATGATAGAAATGTTAAACATAACCAGAAGGAGGAGGGATCAGATCAGTTCCAGTACAGTAGCTTCTTCTTGCTGATTTTGCATTGTTTCTTCTGGCTTTTACTTGGTAGAATGTTATTTTTTTCTTTCTTACTAATTCTAAGGGGCTAGCAGGGTATTGTTGTGGAGCTGTTGGAAGTTTGAAACCTATTTTGCTGGCTATAAGTGGGCTCATTTGTTTGATGTTTCACTGTGTAGCAAGCTTGTTTGGGGAGGCCTATTTCTTCTGATTTAAAACCTATGTGGTGTGATTTTATTGGGGCTGTTTCTTTAAATTGGAGACCGATATCTTTTAATTTCAAGCCTATTTTCATGTGTTGTTGGTGAGGCTATTTGAATTGGAGACCTGTTTCTTTTGGTAGCAAACCTATTTTTTGTGCTTTAAGTAGAATTGTGATTGCTGTTTGCTGGCATCACTAGCTGGTGCTGCATCACTAACTTGCAGTGCTTGGAGGTGCAGTGAGGGGAAGACACAGGGCTGATACACTCTAGTGAGAGTCGGGTGTGGACCCGAACCACCCTCCCCCTACCCCCTCCCTCCCCAGAGCACAGCTGATTTATAGGGGAACACCTGCCCTGCAATTCGAGGAAGAGGCTTCAGGTGCAGCTCATGTAGTTCTCTCCACTGGGGGTTAGGTTTAAAGGCTGGGAGGGGGGAGCTTAGGGAGTTGTAAACCTCCCCTATAAGCTAACTCTTAAGGCTAATAAGTCAAGTGGGGAAAAGTTCATCCACCCAAGCCTTGCAAGTTTAAAAGTCTGTATGCTGTATGGAGGGAATTGCCTAGGTATAGGTACTGGTAGTGCAAGAAACTATAGAGCCACTGAGTTGGTAATTCGGCCTAGAAAAGACTGCTGTGATGATGGGGAAGGGACTGCATATCACTAGAGCAGGTATTTTTGTGTGGGTGGTTGGGTACACAGGGTGTGGTGCGGCCATGATACTGGACTGGGCTTGGAAGTTTGGGGGATGTCCTGTGTGCTATCAGCTGGCACAGCTTAAGGAGGAGATAGAGGGGCTTTGAAGGCAGCTGGGGTGGGAGGATTGGAGAGGTAGGAGGCAAGCGGTCACCTACATGGAAGCACTAGGTGCTGGGGACTCCCAAGCTGGGAGAGAAGTGAAGAAAGGTGTTCACACTAGGAGAGGAGGGAAGGGGGGAACACAGGAGGCTCTAGGGGATCCTGGCAGATGGGGCCGAAAAGGTGGAAATTTCCACAGCAGTAGACAAGAGTCTGGGGGTGTTCAAAGGAAACCGAGAGAGGCAGTAGGGATGGGGAGGGACACTCGGGGATGGGCTAGGGCTCACTAATCGTTTTAACCCTCTATGCCAATTGGTAGAAGAGGGGTGTGTGGGGGAGGAGGAGGATGATGCTGCTGCTGCTGGTGAAGCTGGGGCAGGGACAGATAGAACGGATGAAGGGGCAAGTGGCAAGGGCACAATGAAGGGGGTCTAGGACAGGATGGGGAAGAGGGGTAGGAGGGGAGAAGAAAAAGGAGGATCAGGGGAACAAGAAGGAGGCTGATGGTATGGAACAGGGGAGCATGACAGGCAGGAAGGCACAGGATGTAAATGGGATGATAGCGAGCAGAAAGCCAAGGAGGCAGACAGATAGGATGGATGGATTAGTAAGGAGTGGGGAAAGAGATACAGAGAAAGATACTCGGGTGGGGAGATAAAGAAGGCCAGAACACGGGTAGAGAAGGTGACCAGGGACAATAGTGAAGGGGCTACCTTCAACACCCAGGTTGTGGGAGGTGTGAGGAGCCGGTTGAGGGAAGAATCTGGATGAAGGGATGAGAAGGGGCATGGAAGGAGGGGAAACCCAAGAGGTGTGCAGGAAGGCAAGGGGGAGATTAGAGTACTGCTATTGGGGGACTTCATGATCAGAGGCATCCAGTGGGAGGGGCAGGAGGAGGGTAAAACCTGTCTGATCAGAACCAAATGCCACCCAGGCCTGATGGTGCACGAGGCCAAGCATGAGTTGTATTCACTAGCAAGGGAATGCAGGGGGAACCCAGACATTCTAGTGCACTTGAGGACAAACAACATAAATGGTAATAGTGAACTAGAAATTCAGGCAAGGTTCCAGGAGTTGGCCAGGGTATGCCTTTCCATAGGCTGTAAGATCTCCTTTTTGGAAATCCTGCCAGTGCCAAAGGCTACTGGGGAAAACAAGATGAAGATTAGGGAGATAAATCAGTGGCTTAGGGAGTGGTGTGGGGATTGGGGTATGGCCTGGTGGGGGACTGGGGAAACCTGGCAGGATAAGGGGCTGTATACTAGGGACAGGCTCCACCTTAACTTGGAGGGGAAGGAAATCCTAAAGCTCAAACTAGCTGGATTCATCAGTGAAAGGTGTGGTTTAAACTTGTGAATGGGGGAGTGATCAAAAAAGGGGCAGCGCCAGCATGTATGATAAATGATGGACATGGTCTCCACTCCTCTAGGGGGCTAGGGAGATATGGAAATGGGTCACCAGGTAGGGTGCAGGAGCTGAGAAATGGGAGCTCAAGGGGGAGAAAGGAGTGGAGGGAAAAGGGGTGGAGAGTTGTCCTGATAAATGCAAGGAGCTTAGGAACTAAAATTCCTGAGCTCCAGGTGATGCTAGTTGAGGGGGAGGTAGATGTGACAGCAGTCACTGAAACATCGGCCACTCAAGGGCATGAGTGGGACCTGAATCTGGAGGGCTACACTATGTTCAGAAAAGACAGCGGGGAGGGAAGGAGTGGTGGTGTGGTACTGTTAGTCAGAAATGGCATGGGTATTGGAGGGGTAGAGGAGGCAGAGGGGAATGTGGAGACTACTTGGGTCACCTTGCTGACGCAGGGAGGTAAGAGAGTAAAGGTCAGAGTGGTATACAGACCACCAGCACTGGGGGAGGTCCTGGAAGAAAGTTTGGTGGCAAATATCGAGGGACACTGTAGACTGGGATAGGGAAGGGTAGTGGTAATGGGGGACCTCAACATGCCAGGAACAGACTGAGGGACTATGACATCACCAAGGACCAGAGAGCAGAGTCTGCTGGATGTCTTCCAGGATGCGTTTCTGACACAACAGGTGGGTGAGCCAACTAGGGAGGCCCAGACACTAGACGTGGTCCTGGCAGACAGTGATCAGATTAGGGGCCTAGAGGTGAGGGACCCATTGGCTGGGAGTGATCACTCCACAGTCTGGTTCTTCCTGGACCTAGGGGGAGAGGAAAGCTGAACAAGGATGGTAGTAACCGACTTTAGGGGTGCAGACTTCAGGGAGATGAGAAGAATCCTTAAAGATCATCTGGACAGGATAGGCGGATATGGATGCTGACAGCAGGTGGGGGATCATTAGGAGGGGAATACAGGAGGTTACCAGATCCTGCGCAAGGGAAAGATGTAAGTTCGGTAAGGCCAGAAAACCCTGCTGGTGGACCTGGTAGGTACAGGAGGTGGTGAGAGAAATGAAGGCGGCCTATAAGCACTTCAAGTGCTCAAGGAGTGAATGGGATCAGGAGGAATATGAGCTGACAGCCAAGAGAGTCACCAGGGTGGTGAGAGCAGTTAAGGCAAAAAAGGAGCCATCCTTGGCCAGTGAGATCTGGAGGGGGGACAAGGGGTTCTTTAGATACATAGGGGATAAAGGAAAGTAAGGGGCAGATCAGCAAGATAAGGCTAGGGATGGTTGGGCACAGGAGATGGGGAACAGGCAGAAGTCCTAAATGAGTACTTTGCCTCAGTTTTTACCAGGGGTGGAGGGGCTATGTCTTGCAAGAGGAGTGGGGGAAAACCAGAGCAAGGGGTGGGACCGGTAGAGACCAGGGGTCCTGATGGGTCTGGGGAAAGGGAGAGGCCATCACAGACAGGGGGGCCAGAAGTGCAGGGTGAAAAGGAGGAGGATGTGGAGGCTGAAATCCCAGTGGAGAGAGTAAGGGAAGCCCTCAGGTCCCTTCGGATGGAGAAAGCACCTGGGCCAGATGAGATACATCCCAGGGTGCTCAGAGAACTGGCAGATGTCCTGGGAGTCCCTCTAGTGGAGCTTTTCAACATCTCTCTGAGGACTGGGTAGGTGCCCCAAGACTGAAGGGTGGCTCACGTCGTGCCGATCCACAAGGGGAGAGCAAGAGAGCAGGCGGGAAATTACAGGCCTGTTGGCCTGACATCAGTGGTCAGCAAGTTGATGGAGGGTATTGTCAAGGAAAGGCTAGGGGGGTTACTGGGGCAAACTGGGTACTTGGACGATAGGCAGCATGGCTTTGTCACAGGAAGATCGTGCCAGACAAATCTTGTTGAGTTCTATGACTGAGTGACGAGGGCCCTGGACCGGGTAGGCCAGTGGACGTCCTCTTTCTGAACTTTAGCAAGGAGTTTGATTCGGTAGCCCACAGTGGCCTGCTGGCTAAGCTGAAGGAAATGGGGGTAGGGAGACAGTTGTTAAGATGGATAGGAAATTGGCTCTCTGAGCATACTCAGAAGGTGGTGGTTGGAGGATTAACCTCATCCCCAAGGTGGGTAACTAGTGGGGTTCCCCAGGGGTCAGTGCTGGGGCCACTCCTGTTCAATGCCTATATCTCAGACATCAGGAGGGGGATCAGGAGTGAGATGAGTCTCTTTGCAGATGACTCAAAGCTGGGTGCAGTGGTGGATGGGGAGGAGGGCAGGATGGCCTTGCAGGAGGACCTGGAGGCTCTGGAAAGGTGGTCAGAAAAATGGAAGCTAAAATTCAATGCAGGGAAGTGCAAGGTTCTGCACCTGGGAGTCAGAAATCCAGGCCAGGGGTATACCCTGGGAGGACACATGATTCAAGTCATGGAGGGTGAGAGGGACCTGGGGGTAGTGGTAGATGTCAAAATGAACATCTCATAGACCTGTAGGAGGGCAGCGGCAAGGGCAAATAACATGCTGGGATGCATTGCCAGGGGGATTACCTCCAGAAAGGTGGAAGTGATCCTTCCACTGTACAACTGGTTGGTTAGGCCACACCTCAAGTATTGTGTACAGTTTTGGAGACCACATTTAAAGAGGAACATTACACTCCTAGAGAGGGTCCAAAGGAGGGCAACCAAAATGATCAGGGGCCTGGGGAAGAGGACCTATGAGGAAAGGCTCAAGGAGCTCGACATGTACACCCTAGAGGAGAGGAGGGACGGGGGGACATGATAGTGGTCTTTAAATACATGAAAGGGACCATTAAAGGAGGCCCAGTCAGGGTGCTCCAAAGGAAGGAGGGTGGGGCAACAAGAGGTCACGGGTGTAAGTTGGCAGGGGGAAGGCTCAGAGGAGAGAGGAGGAGATGTTATTTCACTGAAAGGGTCATGGAGCCATGGAATGCACTGCCCAGGGAGCTGGTACAAGTGGAGGCTGTGGAAGGGTTTAAGAGGGAATGGGATAGGTACAGGGGGATGGTAAATCTGACCAGGCCCAATACAGGTTGAACATCTGGGACTGTGGACAGTATAACTCAAAGGGGAGGGGGGGACACCAAAGTCGGCCCTCAGTGCGGGTGCTGAAAATCGAGCAGACTTGAGAGACCATTAGGCCTATTCTGCTGACATTTTAGTATGTTAGTATGTTAGTAAATATCTCTTCAGTATTAAAGGTACAGGAAGACAGCATTTTTCCATAGAAAAGGATTCTGCAGGACAAGAGGTTACACTATGAAGCTGGAGGGGGGAGGCTCAGAGAAGTGAGGAAATGATAGCAGTATTCAAGCATGCATGGAATGCATACATGGGATACACACAAGGGGATCTCAGAAGCAGTGAACAAAGGGGGGAAAAATCCTCTTAAAGCTTGGGGGTCTAGGGGGCATGCCCCAGCCCAGGAACTTTTTAAAAATATCAATGTAAATGGTGTATTTTCCTACATTTTAAGAGACTCTTACTTAGCTCTAAAATAAGAGGTCATGCCCCATGGGCAGAGTTAAATTACCTTGCAGCAACACGGAGACCGATGGGGCAGAGAACAGAAAAGAATACCTGACATCATTGCGCTCTGGCGGTTTGCACTCTCAGTCTGCTGGAGTCCCCTTCTTGCTTTAATACAGCTTCAACATCTCAGCCACAGTCACCCATCGGGGCTGTGGGACCCAGGTCCAGCCCAAAGATTTTAATTGGCACCATCACTGCTGTGTCCTTTTTCCTCCTTGGCTCTTGCCCCTAGTTGGCAGTGGTCAACTGCGTCATGTTGGAGTGTGGCGGGCAGGCAGTGGCCACATTGAGTGGGAGCAGTGTCTCCCTGACATCTCCCCGATCCTCTCCCACATCAGGAGAAGCAGCAGCAAACCCTGGTTGGGGCAATGAGTGGTCGAGGGCCTGAAGACTGTTTTTTGTATATCTCGCAGAAATATTGTGTGACCACATGTCACCGTCAAAGTAAAACTGCCTGTGATTGGACTACCCAAGATGATGCACATAGATTGGTTGTCTGAGGTACTGATGCCAACTTGTGTACCACCATCTCTTGGGTGGCTGGGCAACAGTGGCTGGCAGGGGAGACTAATTGATTCAGGAGTGACGGTCCAGGCAGAATCCAGCTGACTTTTGAATTTAAAAACAATATATAAGTATTAAAATGTTGCTGGATGACTTTTAACAGGGGAAACTGGAGCCAGGGTCACCCCCCACCATGTGCACACCTAAGTTCAGATGTAAGGCAAAGGGGGGAAAAGACTGGAGATCGAGTAGGGTCTGAGGTGGCACAGTAGGTAAGGAATATAGGGCAGTTTTGGTGGGCCAAGAGGTCCTCATCTGCCGACAACTTCTATGCTTCTATATACAGAGGATAGAAATCAAATCTAAATGTATCTTGCCAATAAGAATTGAAATAGATAATTTCAACTTAATATTTATCTGTGTATATCTTCCTCCCAAAAACTCAAGTCAGAAAAAAATTAGACATCTGGGACTATTTTACAACTACCTTATTAGAAATAGAATTATATCTTGACTTGTACAATTATCTGGGAGAAGACTTTAATGCCAGACTCACACTTTTGACTGTTTCAAATCAAGAACTTGGCAGTTATGTAAGTATTTAAAATCCTTATTTGGCTACCATAAGAAACTCAACAGATTTAAAACACAACTATACAGGAATATTGCTCAATAACCTTTTAGAAGAGTTAAGTTATATAAAGTAGTGATAAATGAGAGGTCACACAGTGACAAAGAAGGCCAATGTACATATTACTCATCTAATGGAACTTCATTGATTGATTTAATTATATGTATAAATGCTTTAGATAAAATTACAGATCTTCAAATAATTGTACGCACTGCATCTCCACACCATCCCTTACAATTAACATTAAAATTGGAGTCACCAATTGGAGATGTTAACTCCCAAACAGTGTCATTTGAAAAACAACAAAACAAATGGACCTGTAGTGATATAGAAGTCATAGTTCAACTACTGAAATGATCAGAGGTAAACACAAATAAACAAGCACTGTTAAATTCTTCTGATGTTAACATGTCCCTTGCACTATGGAATGGAATATTCACATATACATCCGCATCACTTGGCTATAATTGGAATGGGGCAACCATACACGATCTTAGTTTAATAAAGGATGTAAAAAGGAAAAACAAAATCTTGACCAGGATGATAAGGAAAGTTAAATGAAATAAAACCAAAGAAAATTTAAGACTCCTGAATCAAAAAAAGGAAAGAATATAATCATACCCTCAAACTAGAAAAAGTAAAATATCAATCTAAATTATGGTAACAACTATACCACTCTGTAATAAATAAGAACACCAAAGACTTTTGGAAAATGGTGACTAAAGGTTCAAACTCCTTCACAGTTTCTTTAGATTCTTACATTCAACCAAAATCATGGGAAATGCTCTTTTCCAAAGTTTATCACAGTGATTTAATGGAGAATTCTATGTCAATAGGGGAGCAATTAAGGACCAGAATACATTTATATGGTTATCCTATACATATTGTTATCACTAGAGAAAAATAACAATAGCAATTAATAATGCTAAACCTAACAAAGCACCCAGTCTGGCTAGAATCTTGAGTGATATCATCAAATATTATCCTGATTGGTGGATACCTTTACTGTATCAAGCTTATAATTTCATGATGCAGCATGAAACTTTCCCAGATTCTTGGCAAGGTAACATCATTAATCTGACACATAAGAAAGGTCAGTTGACTGATCCATTCATGTATTATCCAGTCAGTCTGACTGACACCTCACAGAAATGTTTTACTAGAATACTGCAGAATAGACAGGAAACCTGGGTAAAAAAGAATAACATACTTAATGAAGCTCAGAATGAGTTCAGAATAAAACCTCTACAGCTCAATGTTGCTTGGTTTTACAACATTTATTTATTTTTTATCTTATTTATATGTATTTCAGAAGACACCTTTGAGCCGAGGGCTCTTTTACAAAGGTTTCACATCAAGGCAATAACGACAATAAGGTAAAAAACATAACGTGATCATTACAATGGAACTTACAAAAAAAAAAGACAAATAAGGTTACAATAATAGCAGCCAAAGGCATTGTCAAGGAATTGTGTTGCAAGTTAATTATACAGTACAAGTCATAGGTGGCTCAGTGAAGCTTTGTTAGGAGTGGTTAGTGGGAAAAGAGAAAGGAGTGGTGGTGAGGGGTTGGTATGGGAGACAGAGAGAGGGAGGAGGGGAGAAATGGGGAGGGCATTACGTTGGGTATGTGGTAGATGGAAAACAGCAAGGGAAGAGGAAAGAGAGGGATGAAAAAGAAAAGGAGACAGATTCATCCTATACCCAGTAATGGGGGGTAGGAGAGGAGGAGGAGCTGAAGCAGTGAGGAGGGATGCTTGAGGGTAGTATGCCTGGAGGGGAACAGAGAAGCGCAATCACAGAAGGCACTAGCCACGAAGTGTTGACTCAGTTTACACTTAAAAGCATTTATTTTACAAATATGTTAAAATAAAGAAGACAAAATTATTTTGTTGTTTTATAGATCTCAAGATGGCATTTGATATCATCACTAGAAAGACACTTTGGTCAACATTAATGAAATATAGACTAGTTGAATATTTGTTAAACATCTTACTAAAACTTCACAAGAACACTTGTTCTAAAGTACAATATAATCTTCAGGGTAGTCTCACAAATCCAGTAAAAACTAATGTAGGTGTTATGCAAGGCTGTATATTAGTCCCACTACTTTTTAATTTATATATTAACAGTATCCTAGAAAACTTATAGAATCACAGTTTTCATTCAACAAGAGTCTTTAATAAATCAGTTTCTTTCTAGGCATACTCTGATGAAATAGTTTTATTATCAACATCACTACTGGGTTTGCAAAGGAAATTTGCCACTTTTTCATAGCTTTGTGATGCCAAACACTTACAAATAAATAGGGGAAAACACAAATGGTGGTTTTTGGTGCCAGTACTTTTCAAATATGTAACTTCAACCTTAGCAAGCTACCAATTAAAACAGCAAAAACATATGACTGTTTGGGTGTACTTTTTGCTATGTACACGAAATGGAACCAACATATAGATTATGTTAAAAAGAAGTAACACACTTCCATCATTGGAATTAAAAAAAATGTATATGAACTTATAGTGGATATTCATTAAAATGAGTTTTACAGTAACTGTAATGAATGCAAAAATTACAAATGCAATACTTTACGCAGTAGAAGTCTGGCTCATCACTGGATGTACTCCCCTTGAAACAATTATGAATAAATGGTATTGATACTTGTTAAGACTCTCACAAAGCACCCCTGCACATTTTTTAAGAGCAGAATTGGGACAGTACTCGACTGATACTCATGTCTTAATTAGAATAATAACTCTCCTAGCAGATCTTCAGGTGATGTCTGATGACCATCTTCCCAATTTGTGTTTTGGTGAGCAGACTGCATATTCCTTAAAGGGTTTCTCCTACCGTTATATGACATTTGTAAGCACTAAGTTATAACCAATGGGTTTGGGTTCTGTATTATTTGAAATATATAGAACACCACATGCTACCTTAGTAGATCAAATTAAATCCAGATGTAAAAGTATTACAGCACAAGATATGGCAAATATTAGTACTTCTAAAATTCATATTTCATATACGTACCTTTAACCCTTTAACTGTTGATCAGTTTTAGTAATTTTGACACCTCTCCCCCACTGCTGGCAATTTTGCTGTAATTTGGACCCTAAAAGTACAGCCTTATATATTTTTTTATATATGAGATGTCCTAATGAAATTTTATGTGTATGATGTTAGGGGCAATAGCTACACCCAGTTCTAATTTTGTTTTTCCATTATTAATGGTAAGTGAATAACCTAATCTTACATATTTAGCTAAAATAAAGCTATTTTTGAAAATGTTTTTTTTGTGTGTGTGTCCTATTCATATGTCATGAGCCAAAGGTTGATAGTGAAGGATAACTGAAAGTCACATGAAGGTTTATTTAATAGTCTGGATGCTATTTAAAGAAATTAGAGAAATATTTCCCTGGTAGTTTATTTTTGCACCTCACTGCATCACTGTAGTGTGTGTATTTATGGAAAAAATAAGGCAAATTTTAAATTGTCATATGCTGAAACAGCACTGGAACTGGCCAGGGCAGCGGCAGGCAAAACAATGAAAATGCAGGACAAATGTGTGTTGTAAGTGTGGACTACTGTAAGGATGGTATAGGCACTGAATATGATAATAATTTCATTAAAATTACTTTTTTATTAATGTCCTGAACAGTAATTTTTCACATTACTCTGAAGTCGACGATGATCCTTTGTCCAGGATTCCATAATCCTTCACTGTGTGGAATAATTTGAAACATCTTCCAACACAAAGTGGAACATTGCAGTCAGGACAGTAGTAGCAACTCTCAGATGCTCCATCACGTGATTCTCTTTTATGTTTAGATCTACTGGCTGTCAGGGCATGTGAGGCCTTGACCAAGCAAACCCTGCAAAGTCTGGTAGGGTTCTTCTTTTCTGGTGTGGGAGGGATTTTATTAGGAAAGTGACTGCCAGTAAGGTGTACCTCTGTGTCTGTACTTGACACATATCTTATCTTTGCAGTAGCATTACACAGGTAAGCTTGTGCAAACTCTTCTGTGAGCTTTGCAGCATACTGATAGTGAGTGCCTTTACTACCCTAATGCTTGGTGATCACAAATGAATTATAAACTGAAATATCCACTAACTGGAAAAACATTTTTTGTACCATTTTCTTGTTTTTCTGACACATGTATAGTTTTTCAGCATCTGGTCACTAACATCCACTCCTTGCATCTTACTATTGTACTACAGTACAGCATCTGGTTTGATCTTTGGGGTTCCATCATGCCTGTTGCCGCATGACACCATGGCCCCCTTATGCACAGTGGTCAACATGTGTACAGTCTGAGTTTTCTTGGGCCTTGCATGCCACATGATGGCTCTCATTTTGGGACAGTCCTTTGCAACTAGAGAAATATTATCTTCTATATCCAGTTGTGCTTCTCAAAACTGTTCTGGCAGTCCTAATTGAGCTTTTTTGACAGTTCCACAGAACTTAATTTTGAGGTCCTGTAAGTGTCGAACAATCTTGGGGCTACAGTAGAACCTGTCTGTGAACAATATATACCCCTGACCGGCAAGTTCACCCAATAACTTAATTACATTGTCATGTGTTGTTTGCCCTGTCGTTGTAGTCGATACATTATTCCTGACCTCTGCTGTTACTTTGAGATTATTGCAAACAAGTGGATGAGCATTCAATTCTAAATTTTCTTCAGCACTGTGTGTCATGGTCTGATCAACTGTAATATTTTGTTCAACATTTTTATCAGCATACACCATGAAATTCCACACATACCCTCCCATCCCACCATTATCCGAATAGCTTTCACACAATTCATATGTTTTTATGCCAAATCTTGACCATTTCAGGGGCATATATTATTTGAATCCTAGATGGCCATTGAATAGTAGAAGTGATCCATCAATGCTAATGTATTGGTCAGGGGTATATGCTGTCACAAACTTGTTCTGTAAGAAATCTGATATACTCTGTATTTTCCTTAGCTTGTCTGGTGAGTCCATGCAAATATCATTATCCATGAAATGTAGGAATTTTGGTATGTTCAAGAACCTGTACCTGCTCATGAGTGAGTGCACAATAGGTGTAGATAGGAATGGGTTAGTGGACCAGTAGTCAGACAGTTGTGTTTTTTTCATCAGCCCAGTCAACCAGAAAATACTAAGGAACATACACATCTCAGAATGACTGACTGGTTTCCAGGAAAAAGAAGAAGAGAATTCAGACTGACTTTCATTGATTAGAAATTGTTTGGCATATCGGTTTGTTTCTGTACAAATTAAATTTATAATGCCGTCATTACCATCAACGTCTGACTCTGACAAAAATATTTAAAAACACTCCAGTGGAGTAGAATTATCAGATAAAGAGACATTAATACCTGGTGATCCTGTGAACTCGAAAGGTTCTACCTGCTGTTCACTTTCATGCCACATAATTGCAGCCACACTTATCTGATTTGCCCCAGTAGTATTCATAGCTAAATTTCACTGGGATGGACCACTGACTCTTCCACGGCCTCTTCTTTTCCCTCAGGTACTTATTATACCCCTAGTTTTGTTTCCTGTGACCTCACCCCTCTCCTCTACTGAGACTGACTCTCCTTCACTTGTGGAGTCCCGTAACCATTCACTTCCTGAGCTTTGGTCTTTCTCACTGTCCGTGCTTTCTCCCCTAACAGATTGAATGTAAATATCTAATACTGATACGTTACTGTTTCACTTGATGCCATTTCCTGCACTTTGGTGGATGTTGATGGACAAACTTTCAACTGTTAATTGCTGATATATGCCACATACTGTGCCTTGCCCTCTTACATTGTTTTACCTGACTCATCCTCTGCCACTTTCAATATTGCTGACATTTTTTGTTAGCCTGCCTCTACCTCTTACAGTTGTGTTTATTTTGTCCTCTTTAATTGCCCTGCCTTGACAGGTTCCACTTTCTGTGACTTTGTCAGTATTTATCCTGCCTTTCTCCCTTACACTTACGATGACTGTACCATTTTTTGTATCCCCTGCCTAGTCCTGTTTTATTTCTCCTGCCTTGTCCTCTTACAGTTTGGTTGCATTTATTTGCCCTGCCTCCCCCCCCCCCAATACCACTATTGCATGTATTACTGTTAATAGCCCTGCCTCACCCAGTTATGCTGTTCTCTGGTAACACAACTTCAGTGTCGGAATCTGATGAGAATGAGTCTGAGTCACTACTTGTGTCCCCAGTAGAGTCAATGTCTGCAAATATTTAATCTAGAGCATGACTCACTGTGAATCTTTTTCTTGACATGGCAGATGCAGTATCAGAGAAAATTTGCTAAAAGTCAGAGGAAAAGGACTGCTGACTCCCTTGTGATTTCAGCCGAGTGCTGACAGGAAAAAATAAACTGTTCTTTTTAGTTTTTATCACAAGGCTTCAGTATTTATTGATTAGCTGATTGTTAGATGGCCCAATAATGAAAAGGAATGCTGTCTCCTTTGAGATTACAACCAAGTGCTGACAGGAAAAAAGAAACTGTTATTTTTTTTTATCACAAGGCTTCAATATTTATTGATTAGCTGATTGTTAAATGGCCCAATAATGAAAAGGACTGCCGACTCCCTTGTGATTGCAACGAAGTGCTAACAGGGAAAAAATAAACTGCTCTGTTTATTTTTGTTATCACAAGGCTTCAATATTTATTGATTAGTTGATTGTTAGATGGACCAATAATGAAAAGGACTGCTGACTCCCTTGTGATTACAACAGATTGCTGACAGAAAAAAAGAAACTGTTCTTTATATTTTTTTTTATCAGGATGCTTCAATATTTATTGATTAGTTGTTTTGCTGATAGACAGAAAATAAAATTCAATATTAATTCAGTCAGGGAGAAATGACTTCTAAATCTTGCTGCTCAAAAGGCTGACAGACAAACACAGAACTATTTCTGCCCTTTTATTTATTTATAATCTTTTTTGCATATGCAGTGTAACTTCAGCTTTCCTGTGTAATTTCTAATGCTAGCATGCATAAGAAAGGCTTTCCACAAGACTTAGGAATGTGCCATTTTATCTGTCAGAACACAAGCACTCGTGGTTCTGAGAGCTGAAGAACACTAAAATGCTTTCAGAAAGAAACTGAATAAGGCAAAATTATGCAGTCAGGTATAAATGACTACTTAGTCCTGGTGAACACAAATAACACAATCTGGATACTGTAGACTGTCTTATTTTGTTTTTACACGTACTGCTGTGTTATGCCTGCCTCAGGTGTCACAGTAATGAGATATTTCACACAGACAAGTGATATTTATGTCAGTCTACAGAGGAGAAATGAGTGCTCCACGTGGTCCTAACAACAGCTTGATGAAATAATGAAAAAATGCAGCCTTAGCCATTGTGTACATAAATGCCAGCAGTCTGGATATTGTAGACTAATTTTTATTTGGTTTTATATGTACTGCTTTATTATTTCTGCCTCATTAGTCAGGGTAAGGTAATATTTCACACAAACAAGTGAGAGTTCAGTCAGACCACAGAGGTAAACTAAGTGCTCCACGTGGTCCTGGCAGCAGCCCTGATAGAATGAAAATGCAGAGCCTTATTCCTGGTTCCAGCTGTATGAATATACAAGAAAATTGTTTATTTTTATTTTGTATATGTACTGCTGTGCTATATCTCGATCAATACTCAAAAAGAAACATTGATTTCTGATGGATTTCTGTCAGACACAAGACGAGAACCAGTGGCTCCTCATGGTCCAACAAAAACACACACAGAGCAGAAACAGAATCTCAGAATAGATTTTTTTAATTTAAAAAACACAAGGTATGTAGTAATAAGTATATATTTTTGCCTTTTGGGTGAGCAATATGAAGATATTGACAAAAAACAAGCACTACACACTGTGGCACAGAGCTCAGTCTGAAAGCTCCTCTCTGAAGCAAAACTAAAATGACAGCCAAGACCTATGCCTATTGCAGACATCACTGTAAAGGCTAGGTCTCATGACACATGACCACATGTCCTCTCTTTGACAGATCACATGTTGCCATGTGTCACAATGAAGCTGTCACTGTAAAATTCCACATAGGAAGCCCAGAAAACAAATGTTCCTACTCAGACCAAGTATACTCGGTACCCGTGGTAGCAATAAAGCGGGAGTGCCACAAGCATACTCGGCACCCCTTACAGAAAGGGTTAAAAAGTTTTGGGTATGGAACCATACCTAGTTAAGATTCTAGAAAAGAAAAGGAAAGTCCTTATTACACCATTTTGATTTGAAACTTATAAATCAAAAAACTAATGTTTAAACAAACATATGAAAGAGTATTCTCTCCATTCTGTGATTGTGCACTGGGTGAACTTGATGACTTGGAATACATACAGTAGTATTAAAATGTTCAGAGTTTGAAAGAGAAAGAAAGTTTTATCTCAATGGTTATATTTTAGAAAATAATTCTTCAAGTCAACAATTACTGTACAGTTTGTTCTTCTTTGATAAATAATCCAAATTCAAAAATGTGCTGGATTACTTATCTATTGTAAAGTCAAGGATAAGATGAAAAAAATGTTATCATAAAAGTTAATTTCTTTATTTGTAACTGATGGTTTATGTTATATGTGGATGGGAGCTACTGGTTTCTAATTTTTCTTGGCTGAATATTTCACTTTTTTCTTTCAGGGATTGGAGACTGTATGCTACAGTACGCTAGTAGGGGATGTAAGTAAGCAGACCCAAACCCTACAGAGTCTTATTTACATTCCAGATCAGTAAAAATATATTGGAATTAGCTAAAGGACAACCAACAGTTCCCACTTAATATATTGAAGACAATAATTAAGATATTATGAATAAATAACTGTTATTTTACCATCTGTATACAACTATTGCCAACTGTCACGGAAGCTAAAGCAAATCTGTCTTCCTCTTTTTGAATACTTTTTGTCAAGTAATTGAAATGCTGGATTATGACTGAGATTATCCTGCTAGATTGTCCTGTTAGATGTTTTTAATTAAGCATTTTATTGTATTTGCATATGTATTTATGTCACTTTTGGCATCAGACTAGTTGTCTTTTAACTTATGCAATACAAAAAGACAAACAATAAAACTGAATAAATAAAAAAATAAAGAAAAATATTTAGGGTCAATGAATATATAAAACTGGTGACATTACATTCTCTTGTTATAAAGTTATAGGGCCTGAAAATTCAGTAGTTTACATAATTGCAAAATGTAATTTTAAAATGTCTGAGCATTTGGAGGCTTATAACTCAGTCATCTTTAAAGACAGAAATTTGTAACTTTGTACACTTCTGTACAGTCCTTTGTAAAGTCATAATGCTAAATTTGGTGCACTTTGTACAGATGCTTTTTAAATTAGGTGGAAATATCAGAAATCACAATTTTGGTGAAGTTTTGAAAAACTTTGGCAGAAATATGACATTTTGCAGAAGCAAAATCAAACTTTTTCTGGAATTTAGCCAGCAGAAGCAAATTTTGCCCAGCCCTAGTGCGCACAACTATAAAAAGAAATGTTAAAAAATCATAAAACAACAAAACTGCAGAGTCACAGCCAGAGCTTCTCTGTACCAGAACTCCTATCCCAATCCAACTTGTTCCTAATCCAGATAGATTTAAAGACTTGGAATTCACATTTGAATTTAGAATCCAATTTTTGATTGTTTAGGAATGGATTTCAGCCATCTTGCTTCCAGTGCTGCTCCTCTGATTTTTGTTAGTGCCTGTGGCAGGGTAACTGCGTCATTATGTCTGGTTACTATTATCAAATATTGTCATTTGGACTCCCCTGAAATCAGCCACACCTACACCAATTTATAGTTCAAACATTAAAAGTTCATTTAGGTAGATTCACCAAAACCATTTTCACCATTCTTAAAATTCCATCATCATAATCCACATATTTTATTTATATACACTTTTCCTGGGGGTTCTCCCTTAATTTACAATTCCAGCCTTTTATCACATACATTTTAGGATTTCTTCTTCTTGGACCCAGGCGTATGGAACCCGATGCCCCTTCACTCATTCATCTTTTTTCTAGGTTCATGTGTCACACCTGATCACACAGCCCTATCCCCCTTGAGGTGAATACCCCAGAGGGAGTCCTCCCCTGCCCTGATGTACCTCCACCTGGCTGGGCATCCCCCTTTTTTCCACTAGCCCATAGGCCGACCTTCGGTCTGGTCCCTGGGTTTCCCCCATTAAAAACTAGCAAACACCCCCCCCAAAAGTTGCCATTTCTCAATTGTCTCCCTGATTGCTCCATTGTGTGTGTTTAATTTTGCACTACTGACATGTGCACCCTGTCAGCACAATACATCCCTGGCATGTCATGTGTGATCAGCTCATGCCTTATGTATACACCCCCCAACTTCCTAGCCCAGTCCACCATCTTCCTATTGACTCTCTTCCTAGCCTTATCCACCACCAGAATGACCCAGGCATGCCTCCAGCATCTAAGTGGGATAATCTCTGACTAAGCTATGGGTACAGTCAGCCACCATAATTTTATAACATCAGAGTCTCTTAATATCTTGTGAGTCAATGCTACCCAGGCAGGGTGCCCAAATCATTCCCCCAGCATGTATGATGATCAGATCTGGCAGTGGCAAAAATCTGCTGCTCTCCTCCAATAATGGTGACAACTATTGCCATCTAAGTCCCCTCTGCCCACACCATTTTATCAAAGTCCTCTCTGGATCCTGTCCCAGTTGGTGACCCCTGGCTGTATTGGCAGCCCACTGTTCCACCCAATAGATAAATGAATGGCCGACAGTCCACACCACCCTATGTCATCCGGCCCCTGGAAAACATAGAAATCATTAAATGTTAACAGCCATTTCCTCAAACATCTCTTTCAGGCCTGGTAAGACCACTTGCTCACCCTTTGTACCTCTGCAGGGGAGCCCCCCAGCCTTGCCACCTCTGAGGCTGTCCCAATCCTGAATGAGTGTGAAGCAAACCTCATTGGGTCCACCCACAGGAAACTCAAACCTTTTTTGAGCACAGATGTAACCTGAGATGCTGATACCAGATCCTCATTGTTGTGCCAGAAGGAACCCCCTTTCCCTCATGACCTAATTGCTACGTATTCCTCTAAAGCTTTCACCACTGTTCCCTGAAATTAATTTTCCCAGTTGAGGTCTACCTGGCTCCCCATGCCTGTTTGGTCCATCTTGGAGTGCCAAAGCCAAACTGTGTCTGAGCCTGCTGACCCAGTGATGTCCTGGTCCTGCAGCCCTCCCGGCCTGTCACCCTTCCCTTTTGCCACCACCTTGTAAACCCAGAAAGTGTCGCTATGCATCACAATGAAGATGGCTGCAAACAGCCTTGCTTCATATGCTGAGGAGCACACACATGGCAAGCAACCCACCAATCTACCCAGCAAATCCCTGGCTATTGGTCTGCACCTATCCAACCTCTGGCCCTGCAACCTAATTCATCCTTATTGCATCTGACACATGGCTGGAGCCCTACTGGGTGCCCCCCAGCACTGCAGTTGTCAGCCTATGCCAATACTAGTAAGATGGATCCCTATAGTAGCACCTGCAGACTCCCTTCCCACTTCATCACCATATTTTACATTGCTCATACTGTAACAACCGGGGGTAGTTGAGGGGGTCCAGTGGGGGACCAGTTACTGGAGAGATCCCCAATGGGGGTGGGGCCCCCGCTCATTCAAAGCCTCAGACCGCCCAAAGGTGTGAGCGCTATGGAGGTGAGCAGTATGGAGTGGTGCGAGCACCACTCAGGGAGAAAAAACAACTTGGAAAAGTAAGTTACCTGCATTGGAGACAGGGATTAGAGTATCATTTAAAAATGCATATGTGTTTGTTAATATGGGGATGGTTATTGGTGTGGTACTACTGTTCTGAAACCTCTACCACAGGTTTGTTAAGTGACAACACACTACAAAACATCATTTATACTTCTGTACAAGGTCAGCTTTTTGGGAAGGAAGTTCATTTGTTAAAGAGATGAAATGCTTTCACAAATGAAAAGAAGCTTGTTACAAGACAGTTTACTCCAATGAGGAAATTGAACCTGATAGCATCCCTAGGGGGACGAGGATTGTATGTTGCTATATTACTGGCACAAAGTGGAGATGTGAAAGTAAACACAGGCCCAGGCCTAGAAAGCTATCAGGGGATTTCTCTGATCCATGAAAATGTAAGGAGTATTGTAAACAAAATTGATGAGTACTGAGTCTAGGTTACAGAGGAATATCCTGATCTTTTGGCAGTCACTGAAACCCTGGTTACACAGGGGTATAAAGGATGAAGAGGTTCAACTTCATGGGTATGATTTATTAAGGACAGATAAGAATATGAGGGGAAGGGGAATTATGTTATATATAAAACACAGTGTAAGTCTCTGTGCACTGTTGTTATCAGAAAATATTGAGGGTGTGGACTGCTTGTTAGTAGAAATTAAATCTATTAAACTTACGGTAGGGGTAGTCTATGCCCCCCGGACAAAAAGCTCAATTTGAATGCATTGGTAGACAAATTGGGAGACAAAATAAAAGATCAAAGAGTTATTTTAATAGGTGATTTTAACTCCGATTGGCATCAAGAAAAAGGACAACAATTAAAAAGGATTTTCAGACCCCTGGGCCTAGATCAGATAATTCTGAGTCCCACTAGATGTAGTAAAAACAGAGACCTATGGACTATTTTAGACTTAATGTTTGCTTCTCTGGATCTTAAGGTGAATAATTGGGAAATAATGCCCTTAAATGTGGCAGACCATTATCCAATTAAGTGCAACTTGGATCTAAAATCACCCACTAATAAACAACCAAACTTGTGCTGGACCAAAGATATGAGACATTTTAGGGCTTTATCATTTAGAAAAGATCTGGTAAAAATTAGATGGGACAGGATAATACTGATTCCAGATTTAAATTTAGCAATCCATGAGTTTACTAATCAACTTAAGGGGATAACTGATATGCATGCCCCCAAAGTGATAAGAAAGAGAAGAGGAAGGAATGTGGATTGGATAGATGAGAAACTGAAAAAAAGAATTAGGGTATGAAACAGGTTGTAGAAAAAGTCAAGGAAAACTAAAAGGGAAGAGGATTGGAATAGATTTAAATCATGGAGAAATAAATGCAAAAGGGAAATAAATCAGGCAAAAAATAGACATTATTCAAATTGCATAAATAAAGCTGTGGGGTCCAGGGAGTTTTGGGGATGTATTAGGGATATACAAAGCCCTATTAAAGATAATACACCAATTAAACTATTGGCATCTGGTGGGTTGGTGGATAACCAAGTAGAAGTAGCTAAGATTTTTGATCATTATTTTGTCGATTTACCTGACATAATAATTAAGCAATCAGACTTAAAAACCACTGTGACGCTAGTAGATGAAGTGGTAGACAAGGTGAAAGATAGGTTTGAAAAAACTTTGGAAAGTTCACTGTGGCAAGGATTTAGGTTTAGGAAGATTAGGGTCACTAGTGTCGAGAAAGAACTAAGGAATTTAGATGCATATAAGGCAGGGAGAGATGGATGGAATTGACACAAGATACCTGAAAGTTGGTGTGGATTTGCTGGCCCTCATGGTGACATACTTATTTAATTGGAGCTTGTGTTCCACGGTTTTTCCAGATTTATGGAAAATAAGTAGGATAATCCCAGTGTACAAGGGAGGGGACAAACATACTCCATTAAACTATAGGCACATAGCCCTTTTGTCAATCCTGTCTAAGATCTTAGAAAAATTAGTCCAAGGATAGTTGAGTCAATACCTGGAACAACATAGTTTATTGGCTAACTGTCAGCATGGATTTAGAGTGGGATGATCCATGAGCACTGCTCGAGTAGATTTCAACAATCTTGTTGCAACATCTTTACATTTGGGACTAAAAACTGGTGTGGTGTTTGTGGATCTAAGTTAAGCTTTTGACCTAGTGGACCACTACAGGATGTTGGAGAGATTATGCAAAGTAGGAGTTCTGGGAGAACCATTGCACTGGTTTAAATCATATCTATCTGATAGATATCAGTGTGTCTCTGTGAGAACAACGGCTTCAGATTTGGCAGGTGTTGGAAGAGGGGTACCCCAGGGATCAATCGTGGGTCCCCTATTATTCAACTTCTATGTTAATTACATAGTATCTACAATATCTGAAGGTGTGATCCGGCTATATGCCAATGACATTGTACTTGTGACATCGGCTGATAGCTATGATCAGCTGGGAAAGCAGCTACAGAGTGATTTGACACACATGGAAAAGTGATTTGTCAACTCTGCTTTGCAAATCAGTGTTAAGAAAATTCAATGCATGATCTTTTCACCAGGTGTTAGAAGGTCAGATATTCCTGTCATACCATTAAGATTGACTGATGGCACCCAACTTGTAAAAATGGAGTCTTATAGATATTTAGGGATGGTAGTAGATTCATGATTAAAATACACTGATCACATCTGTCAACATGTCAGAAAGGTTAATCAAAGATTAGGAGCCCTGAGGAGGTTGTTCAGGTGTTTTACAATTAAAACAAGGGAAAGATTGGTGAATCAATTGTTATTTCCTGTTTTAGAATATGGGTCCAGTCTTTACATGAATTCTCCCCATATTTATTTAAATAAAATAAACCAGACCTATAACAGGCTTGGTAGGTTTGTGATCAAAGCTAAATTTGGAACCCACCATTGTAAAATCTATGAAAGCCAAGGATGGCTAAATCCAGATCTAAAAGGACTATATCACTGGCTGACCTGGTGTCATAAACTGATCCATAACAGATCCAAGCATCCCTTAAATCAATACGTTATGTTAGAATCCCCACGATTGTCATCCATTTCCCTAAGGTATTCAGAATTACACATACACATTGTAAGGTCCAGGAGTAAAATGGGGGATACTAACCTGCAGAATAATCTTGCTGTCCATTGGAATAAATTGCCCCGAGTGCTAAAAATAGTCCAGGGTCATATGCAGTTTAAAAAAGTCCTAAAAAGTTATTTGTCAGAGAAGTGTACCTGTTTTAGTTAGAAAACTGTCTTTGAGGGGCCAGATGACAGAATATTTTTAAGGTATATGTGCAATAAGATAGATAGTTATTGGTAAGAGAGATGTGTTAATGTATGTGTAATGTATGTTTAAAAAGTGTTGGTAATTGTTTGAAACAGATGTATGAACTCACAGGATCGTTGTTGAAAATGGGCCACAACCCAACAATTTGTATCCTGTTTAAAAATAAACTTTTTATCATCATATACCTTGCCACCTGAGCTTTGGTCACTGGGCCACTTACTTCCAACCCAGCCCTCTCCCAGAACCCCTGAAAACCTCTCCATGCCACTTCATAGGCCCTCAGCATGTTAGGGGCCCAGGTGTTCCGCAAGAATAGTTGGGCTCGGTCCATCCAATCTTCCAGAGGTATGCTTGTTCTCTGGATGGCTGCCTTCATGGCTAATGCCCAGAACCTGTCCAACTGCAAAGTGAAAGGCTGTTAGCTACTTCATTCTTCACCCCTCCACATACCTAGCTTTAAAGGACAAGTTCAATCTCAGTCCCTACCATACCAGCATGAGTGCCTCTCTCAACACTGCCTCCATGGACTCTGACTGCTCTACTTATCACTGACACTACCACCACGTTATCACACCTGAAGACCACCTTTTTATTCTGAAACATCAGTCCCCATACTACCAATGCTACCCATATGTGGAATGCCTCCAGGAATGTGATATCCTTTGTCTATCTCAGTTCCACCTGGGTGGCCATGCCTCTGAAATCCATTCTCCCTGGCAATAGGCCCCCATGCCAAAACCACCTGCTGCATCTATAAAGAGATCAAAATCTTCCCCTTCCTCCAACTGATCCCTCCAAAAGGTTACTCCATTGTATCCCTCTAGGAAGGCCTCCCACATGAGCAAGTCATCCTTCACCCCTTTGCTAATGTCCACCCAGTGGTGGAGGAGCATAGCTTTCATGGATATCCTGGACAAGTGTCTGGTGAATACCCACCCCAGGGCTACTGCCCTATAGGCAAAATTAATGTGTCCCAACACTTGTTGAGCCATCTTAAGTTGCACCCTTCCTCGTCCCTTCATCCCCTGGATGAGCCTCTTCAACCTGTCCACCTTGTCCATGGGTAAATGGTAACACTGCTGTTCAAAATCAAGCTCTATTCCTTAGAATTCCCATTTCCTGCTTGGCCCTATGGACTTGTCCCCTGCCAGAGAAATTCCGGTCTCCCCACACAAAGCCTCAAAACTCCTATGTATGGCTTGTGCCTACTCCCTGCCCTCCCCTATGAATAGAAAATCATCCAGGTAATGGACGACCACCCCCAGATTGTGCCACACCATAAATGCCTGCTAGAGCCATGTACTAAGAACCCTGAATGTGTTACAAGCCACCGAGCACCCCATAGGCATCACCTAATCGAAGTAGTACTTCCCCTGAAACTGGAAACCCAGCAACTCCCAATCCTCCCCCTGGACTGGCAGCAGATGAAAGGCAGACTCTATGTCCATCTTTGCCACCCATACCCTTGTTTTAGCTCTTATCAGGTCTACCGCATTGTCCAAAGTGATGTATGACACAGACCTCCTCTCTGGGTCTATGGCGTCATTTACAGAAGCTCCGTTTGGGTACAAGAAATGGTGGATAAATCTGTACTCTCCTGGCACCTTCTTAGGCAATAGGCCTAGAGGGGAGATCTAAAATTATCAAAAGGAGAGGTCTTGAATGGGCCTTCCACCCAGCCCGTGTCATGCTTCTTCCTGATTTTCTTCTCTACTATCAACTCTTTGCCCTTAAAAGATGACAGATTATTGGCCCCCATAGCTTTCCTAACCCCGTAAAATATAAGTTAAAACCCCTTGTAAAACCCTCCCTAAGCATCAAACCTGCCCCACTATTGGGGTAGTCCCTGGTCCATGCAGATATAACTTGCAACTTAACTGGGGACCACATCCAGGGAAACTCCCTCTCCCTGGCAATTCCCTCAGCAGTGGCTTATTCCTCCCATACCCACCCCTCTCTGCTCTTCCATCTAAAGTTTCTTGCCCGCTGTATCCCCGCCGGCCACCACAAAAGGACTGCCCTTGTGCTGGAGCCATGTTTCTGTCCCCATGTGTCCTACATCTGTAAACTGGGTGTGCACCCCCACAGCCTGAGCAAGCATGCTTAAACTTACAGTTAGTCCATGTGCAGTTGGCTTTATTAAATGCCCAGCGGGCCTTTGTCCCTGTCACCCCACCGCTCTTTTTTGCTTGATCCCCTGTTCCCTCCTGTGCTGACAATGTCCTAATCCATAGCTCCTACAATGTCACATTCCACCTGACATCCCCATGTGACACCACACTCTGATGGAACTGTTCATCATAGTTCAACCATCCATACCCACTCTTCACCCTATAAGCATCTCTAATAATGGCTGAGTAAGTAAGGAGCGAGACGGCCAGCTCTGGCTTCTTCTGAAGCATAATAGCACTAAAATGCATAAAACCCTCCATCCATGCCCCAAACGTTTTCCCCTTGTAGTTAACATCTTTGCTGGTCTTGCCCACAATGGCCAAAACCACTGCATCTCAGAGTTGCCCACTGACTCCTCGTACTTCTTTTGACGTATCTTTATTGATCAGGGCAAACATGTCCACATATTTCTCCTTCCATATTTCTTCTTTCAGTGCCTGTGAGACATGGTCCACCAAAGTTATCCCTAGGGGCTAACCTCCACTGACTTTGCTGCTACCCACCCCCGCCCCTGCGCTATCACCCACTTTCTCTGATTTTTCTCTGACTTCAACTCTTTCCAAACCTTGTCCACTTCCTCCCAAACTTTCTCCCCCAGTTTTTCCATAATACCTGCCAGGTAGTCCTTTAGACTACCTTCTACTGACAGGTCCCCCACTAGTGCCTTACCCTCCTCTGGCTGAGGCTCACCACCCTCATCCAGGTTGCTCCTTGTCGGCCTCTTGTTGGGCTTCTCCTTCCTGGCCAATGGGGCCTTCCTCTTGTCTGCTCTCCTCTCCTTCTCCTCCTTCTCCTCCCCCTCCTCTGCCCTCGATTCCTGTATAATGGCCTGTACCTGGTCCATCAGCTCTGCCACCTTTTGTGCCAGCACTTCACTGGTCTTCTGCTTCAGGGCTTTCTTGGGTGCCATCTTGGAACCATAAAAATAAATTATTACCCATGTGACCGCCACTGTCAGCCCTGATTCTGCCCCCCCCCCTTGGCGGGCACCATGAGCCCCCTGATCCAGAGACTCCATCCCAGACTCCTAGACCCTTGACGACTGCAAGTCCCCCTTCCCCTCTGTCCACTGCCTTATTATTAATTTTAATTTCCAAACAAATAGTTTTGTTTTGTTTTTTTATATTTCCTTTTTGGAACCCAGCAGCCCCTTGCCCCCCCCAACAATGGTGGCCCATCCTCAGGATTAGACCCCTTCAGAATATGCACCCCAACACTGCCCCACTGAATTCACCCTGCTCCATCCCCCTTTGGGGCCCTTCACGCAGGGGCTGCTAATTTAAATCTGCCTGGACTCCACACAGACTAAAATATTGCTAGCCCTTACACATGGGCTGCAGCTCAACGTCCCACATGCGGCTGCTCCACATGTCACTAGGCCACCAAACCACTCCTCAAATATGCCCACACTGAGTGTGATATAAGTAGCCCTTGCCTAAAACATGGACAGCGGCCCAACATCCCAAGTGTGGCTGACCCACATGTCCACTAGGCTGCCAAACCACACAGTGAGTCTGATTCTCTATGAGCCCCCTTAAGCCTGATCCCTGCCATGCAGCAGCCTTCCGAGCAATTTGCCCCTTCTTATATTATTTCTTCTTCTTTTCTTTATTATATTTGTTGTCCCACTATGCTCTGCAAGAGGCTCCCTCCTCCCACCATCAGAGTGGCCTATCTACTCCTGCCACCCGCCAAAACCTTGCATGTTGACTGGCCCACTGCCCCAAGTAGGAAGCCCCACCAGTCGTGAGCCCCCAACTGCGGCCCTCATCTGTCTTAGCCTCTTCACCATCTGTGACCTTCCCCAGTGCAAGGGTGCTTCCACACTGCCCTCTTTCGGCTGCATCAGCACAGATGTGCCTGAATAACTCTTGCCTGAAACAGAGATCCCCATTTCTCCCTTCATCCTTTTCTTTAGTTGTTTTGTCCTGGCCCTACGCCTACCACTGTCCCTGACTGTTACTGTCTGCACAGACAGGCACCCCCACCCTGCCACACAGTCCTTTGGGCCTTATACTTGCCGGTCACTTCTCTTGCCCAAAATTTCACATTGTTGCTCCTGTTGCCACCATGGGTTTCATGCAAGCCTCTAGGCCTTCTTGAGATGAACTGCCACCCTGGGAGCTGTCATGCTCCACCCAATGAGTCCCAAAAAAACCTTGGCTGTGCCGCCATCCCTTTCCCTCTGCCTGAGTCAGGCCGCTATCTCCCTGTCTCAGCTGAAAGTGATACTCCCAGTGATCCAGACTCACAACGGCACCCTGACTGTGCCCCAGGCCAGGAGAAATGCCTGCTAGCAGCCTAGGTCCACCTCCCCATGGCGCAAGATGCCATGTGGCCTGGCTAGTTCCCTACCAGTCTGCACTACCACACAGCCACAACACTCAAACCATCCCATATTCCACGGGCCCCCTTTGACTTCTCCTTCTGGGAGATCTTACTTCCCTGGGGCCAAAACGCAGACGCCATGTGCCCTGACCTTCCATGTGGGTTGCTCCACACAACACTATTCCAAACCTTACATGCGGCTCGCTCTCAGCCGTAAATGGCTCCAGACTGCTCTTCCTTTCACATTTTATTTCTTTCTTTGCTGCACATGAAGAAATACTTACCATGGGGTTATAGTTACCCCAACCCACAGAAAACAGTTATGACAATAATGACAGAGCAATCATTGTCAAACTGTAAGCAAATATAAAAAACCACAGATACACTATTAGCTACCTTATCAGCAAAACACATGTTTTGTTACAAATTACCCAGCTCTGCCCCTTGGCAAGCTGGCCTACCATATTCCCACCCAGGCTGCAAGGCCTGGTCATCCCCTACCTTACCTATCTGTTGGTAAAGTCTACCCACTTAGATGTCATGTGCAGAAGTTAAATCAAAACAGCTGCAGTAGAGACAGGGATTTTCTCTTCCTGCAGCCCCTTTTCTAAACCTTAATTCCCCTTCCCTTGAATTTCCCATACCAATCACCTGAGCTGTCCATCACCCCTTACCTCATCCGAGCTCGCCCCCCCTTTTGTGACTTCATTCCCCCTCCCCCTGTGATGTCATCCCCCAGCTGTCTCCCCCATCTTACCCTGGCTAATCCCAAGGGAGCCAATGGGAACCTGGGCTGTCCTCTAGTAGGGAAACCTATTTTATTCCTCATTTACAGCAGTTACCACCACTTTATGGCAAAGGCGTGCCTCAAATACTGATGCATGTGTAGTACAGGGCTCTCATGACACTGCAAGTCACAGCAGATGGGCATAAGAGTTAGACCACTGTTTAGGTGATCTAACTTATTGGCGCAAACATCAGGGTTGCAGACAATAATGCTATGAACCCCTGATGTATAGCTGAAATTCCAGCCCTTATGTTTAATTTAGCCATATTTAAAACAAATTACTATAGTTCATGGGCTGTTCCTGTTCAAAAATATAATTCTAGTAACATTATCCAGCTACTGTAGTTATTCATCAGTCCCAACAATTTGTTTGGTTAAAAAACAGGTTGCATAAACTGTCCTACAGATGTTCATAATTGTTTTGTCTTTTCATTTAAAAACAGACCTGCACAGTTGGGAGGGTGGGGGTTAAAGTTGTACATTCCCCCACGCCTGACTAATTTCTTCCCCCAGTACATGCAACGTAAATAATCTGGACTTCTGAAAGTACTTTATATGACCAGTACAGTATAAACAATCATCATGACTCTGACCCCTTTCCTACACATATGCAAGAAATGTTTATCACAGGATGTTTTACTTTGTGCAGCCCAATGGGGCTGGATGGGAAACAGCTTGCTGTGGCAGTATTCTGGTTCATGTCATCTACTGAGCCCAGAGCGTCTCATTGGACTGGCAGTAGAAGTTGTGTGGGTTATTATACCATACTCCACTAGGACTCCTGGAGGCTTTTTGTTGGTAGGAGTATTTTACATTTGGAGGCTCAAGAGTGAGCAGGACTTATTGCTTCCCCAGATAAGGGGGTGGTGGATGGGAGAAAAAACATAAAAGTGGGTGGGGCTTCAATACAGATGATGTTCCCTCTTCAAGGAAGCAAAAATGTAATGCCCTCTGTGTCTCTTTTCCTCACCAACTGGATTTTGGTTCTCAAATGGCAGAGTACTGCACCCCAGTGAAAGGTTACTGAATGAAAGTAGGTTTTATAACATCTTACATATACACTGTATCCCAAACTGTTTCACAAAGAAATTAGTTATTTATTTAAACTTTTAAACCAACAGAAACACTGGATGACCTCATGAGATAGGAATCTTTAGCTGCATTAATTCATAGCCATTTCTTGATAACTCAAGTTGCATAATTTTTGCATGGAGATTGTCCAGAGTACCTACAGGAGTCATTTAGCACTCTAATACCCCACATAACATACATGCATAGCCAATCTCAATAGATCCTCTGCTATTGAGAGGGGGAATCTTGGCCTGTACACCTGGACTACTCCCCTATTTTTGCTGGACGACACTTTCATCAGTGCTGCACCCCCCCCCATGCTACTGGGAATGCTGAGGAACAGGTCTGCACCATCCAGCAGCAGTTGAGGGGAGAATGTTTTAGGACAGAAAGGGGTCCAAAGGGTTCTAAAAACTAGAAAAATTAGAGTGGAAAGGAGTTTAACGTTTGCTTTTCCCATAGTACGTCCTGAAACCTGGTTGCTGTGGATGTTGCAGTTACTGCCGCTATTCTGTGGGTTCAAACAAGGTGAGGGGCCTCAATTCAAATCCAGATCCTTTAAGTTTAGTGCCATGCTTCCACACAGAGTAAAATTTAAGTGGGCCTGGTGTCAGAGCAGCACAACCACCTGTGATATAGTACCTATCCACCTCCATACAGTGTTGCCCTACATATGAAAAATCACAGTGCAATCATCTTAAATTAAAGTAAAATACAATTAATAAGTGACCACTAATAATATGCTCACAAGATAAATTGTAAATTAGTAATAAAATATTTATTGGGGAATATTCACAAGGGATGGGGGGGATGCAAGACAAAATTGTTTTTGGCAGAAACTCATTAGCTTTCATTGCAGGACTGACATTAGGTGACTGATTAAGCTCAGCCATTAAAGCACTTTAAGAAACATAGAAATATAACATTGAAACATGGACTTTGACAGCAGATGAGGACCGCTTGGCCCACCTAGTCTGCCCATTTCTCTGCCTAGAGGATAAGCTGCAGATCCCAGTTAACCAACAGCCTATTTCTTCCTACCCCCCGCAAGAATTGCCTTATGTCTATCCCATGTATTCTTGAATTCTCCCACAGTTTTAGACCCCACATCCTCCTCAGGAAGGCTGTTCCATGTGTCCACCACCCTCTCTGTGAAAAAATACTTCCTCATATTGCCCCTGAGCCGTCCCCCCTCTATCTTTAGATGTTGTCCCCTTGTTCTTGCACATCTCTTTTTCTGAAAGATGCTACCCTCTTGGACTTTATTGATTCCACTGAGGTACTTAAAAGTTTCTATCATGTCCCCCCTCTCCTTCCTTTCCTCAAGGGTATACATATTAAGCTCCTTTAGTCTCTCCTCAAATGGCTTCTCTTGCAGACCCTGCACCATTTTAGTTGCTCTCCTCTGGACTGCCTCCATCCTGTCTATATCCTTGGGGAGATGGGGCCTCCAGAACTGCATGCAGTGCTCCAGATGGGATATCACCAACTGTCTGTACAGTGGGATAACAACTTCTTGTTTTCTGCTGGTGATGCCTCACCCTGTACATCCCAGTATCCCCCAGCCCTCCCTACTGCCTTCTCATATTGCTTGCCAACCTTAAGGTCATCTGATATGATTATCCCCAGGTCCCTTTCTATTTTTATGTTAATGCACGTGCGCAGCCAACATCTTGCGGCAGTGGGGATTTGGAGGTGCGGTCGCCAGTAGGTCGTCCCTCATTCCTCAATCAGCGCCACACCATGCATACTAAGCTGGCGAGCACATCTAAGGAAAGGCCACTGCAATCTGAGCAAAGCTGCGTCACATGTGGCGGGCCCTTCCTAGCATCTTTCGCCAGCTAAGTAGCATGGTGGCACAGTGGCCGCTTCCTCTGCCGACAGTGCCGACTTCGGGGTGCCAATCCTCCGGTCGGCTTCCCTGCTTCTTGAAGTATGTGCCAACAGGGAGCCCACTCCTGTTGGCAGAATGTGCCCCCACCTCATTGTTTGCCAATGGGGTGCCCAATCCCTGTCGGCATCCACCCCTCTTCCCGTTGTGCCGCCGACAGGGAGCCACCCCGCCGGCATCATGTCTCCCCTCTGTGCTGATAGGGGTGCCCAATCCCCATCAGCTACTGTACCCCCAAACAAAAGAAACGATCTGTAAAAGAAAACTGTCCATGTTTTTTTTTTCTTGGTCCCTGTAAACTGAGAACGGTCCTCGTAGCCTCCCTACCCACTCCGCACCCACCCACTGTGCACCCTGCCTCCCCACACCCTCCACCACCCCATACTTACCTCGAGTCCGCACGACGATTCGCTGGACTGAATACGCTCACTCTTCAAAGCTGACCGCGAACTGAGGAAATGCCGTAAGCTGTATAATGGAATGAATAGGGTTTTTCAACTTTGCTCCATATCTTGGACATTTTTGAATTTTGCACCAAATTTTCAACATGGGGTTTTGGGACCCTTCCTCATGAATTCTGTCACAGTTTGATGTTAATCGGTCCTGAAAGGTGATTTACTTGATCACTGCATTGAAATCACCTTTGAATTCGATTAACCTGGAAGTTAGCGGCAGTGTTCATGAGGTGGGCTCTCAAGCCTATGTTACAAATTGCTGGAAAAATCCAAAATGGTTGTTTTATGAGCGTGCATTGCACAGTTGCTATGCAAGCTCATAACTTCACGTAATTCAATATTTTCATGCCAGATTTTCAACATTGTCATTTTCTACACCTCCTTGTGAACAGTACGCTGTCATTTTCACATCCTGGCTAAAATGTGTTTCCACACTTCTGGCACAATACCGAGTCACTGTGGGAAATCAGTGTTTGGGCCAGATTGCAAAAATGACAGTGACACTGTTCATGAGCAGAGGTCCTACAATGCCTATGTTGAAAATTTGGTGACGATACGCCATAAAATGATTGTGTTATGAGCATACATTGCACAGTTTGCACGCACGCTCGTAACGTTATGCATTTGTAATATTTTCACTCTGGATTTTCACCATTGGCATTTTTCCACACCTCTTGATGAACAGTAAAGCTGTCATTTTATATATCCTGCCCGAAATGTGTTTTCACACGTCCGGTGAAGAATAGAGCAGTCACTGTGCGAAATCACTTTTTGAGACAGCTTGAGGACATGACAGTGACACTGTACATGAGTAGAGGTGCTAAAATGCCTATGTTGAAAATCTGGTGCCAAAACTCCATAAAATGCCTGTGTTACAAGTGTGTGTTGCGCATTTCCCATGCACCCTTGTAACTTCACATATTTGCAATACTTACATGCCACATTTTTACAACTGCCATTTTTTTACACATCCTTATGAACAGTGCAGCTGTTGTTTTTCACATCCTGCCAAACATGTGTTTCCACAATGCACTACCAAAGGCAATGCCAGAGCGACAACATTTGGCATTGACAAATGCCTTGTTGTTGTTGTTACTACCCCCCCCCACTGTGTAATCTTCTCCTGGGTTTTTGTTTCCCAGGTGCATTGTTTTGCAATTCTTTGCACTGAATACAAGCTGCCATACTTCTGACCATTCCTCCAACCTTGCCAAGTCCCTTCTCATCCTTTCCACACCTTCTTGTGTATCAACTTTGTTGCAGATCTTTGTGTCATCTGCAAAAAGGCATACTTTTTCTCCCAGTCCCTCTGCAATGTCACTTATAAAGACATTAAAAAGGACTGGACCCAGTACTGAACCCTGCGGTAACCCACTAGTAACCCCCCTTTCTTCAAACAAAAGTAACAGTGCCCACCTCCCACCAAGCAAGATCAGGTAGTAGCAAATAAAGACGGCAAATCTCTTGTTAATACCAGACCAGCTGTACTGGGGGCATTACCTACTGGCACCTGTTTTAACCCTTAAGCCCTAAAGGGAGCTTCCAGTGTTTCATTGGGTACCCAGCCATAAGAATGGTGTAGACCCGATGATGTCACAGCGGATGTGCTAACAGTGGTGCACTTCAAAGCAAGCAGAACAGTTAAGCACAAAACCCCACAGGCCATGCAATTGCTTAAATGTCAAAACCTACAAATGAGGTATTTGTAGGTCCTGGTTCATTTGCCAAATCTACACATTTGGTGGAGAAACTTTGTACAAACTTTCCTAGTTGCAGGCAAAGCCCTGAGAATACCCATGGTTCTGGAGTACAGGTACCAGCTTCCCTGTCAATTGGGAGTTCCTCTTCCTCCTACCTGCAAGTGCAGGTCCTCTCAGGCAGATGGTTCAATTATGCAGTTGCGGGGCAGCTAGACTATATAGGTCTCTGGTGCCTCTGGATGTAGGTCAGGCAGTCTGTGTCTGCAGTCATCTGGACCACTCTGGCTCTTCCCTCTTCCCCCTCCACAGGGCAGATCAGTCTAAGAACAGGGGCCACATGCTTCACTCCAACAACCAGGTTTCAGAACCCTTGTGTGGTGCATTAGCTAGTACCTGCCAGTAGCACTAATTGGCTGTCTCCCAGACTCAGTGCAGGTATTTCTCACACAGCTGTCTCAATGCAGGGTTTCTTATAAGTCTGTGGTGCCCACAGGCTGGCAGCTGGGGCACATGTCTACCTCCTTTTCTCTCAAGGCAGATCACAGTCTCTCTCGTAGGAAAACATTGTCCTGACACTTCAATAGACACACGGTTCAACCTTTGTAGCACGCAGCTTGTAGAAACCTTTGTAATCTTCCTGACCAAGTGGCTGTGGAAGTACCAGGCAGGCTTCCCTGGAGTGACACAAGTGGCAGCACAGGCCTTCCTCACTCTCTGACAGCCAACTGCGGACTCCCTTCTCTCCTCTCCACTGATGCTGTCTTAGGAGCTTATTTTTATTTCCTCTTCTAAACCCACCCACTAGAACAGAAAAGTACAGTACCAAAGAGCAAAATGTCCAACACCTAACAAAAGAGTACTGAAAACAAATTTTATTTAATTAAAAGCACCTAAGAGGCATTCACTCCTTTAAGGTAGTAAACAAATCCCTTGTCTTTTCTCAGGTGTAGATTGTCTCTGACCTTGGTGCTAGCCAGTGAAGCCTGACATAACTCATTAAGGCCCCAATCTGAGCTTGCAGAACATAAACATCTCTTGTTTCACATGCTTAATGGTGCTTAGAAGTGCTTGGACCTTAACCCCTTAATGTCCTGGTTTGAGTCTCCACTGTCAATACTGGCAGTCCTCCTAAGAGCAAACAGATGTTCAGGCAGTCTTTCCTTGGGCAAAAAGAGAAAAGTCAGATAAACTCACCTCCATTTGGCTGGTTACATTCCTGTACAATTCTTCCATGACAGATTATTCTTTTCTTCCGATATTAGCCTGTGCATGTAAACTGCTCATGCTCCACCCTGTCAGTATCTCCAGGACACCATAGAACGCCCACAGGGACCCTGAGCACTCAGTTTGCACTCCAAATTGAAAAGCTCTCATTTGAGTATATGTTCAATAAGATGCAAAATAGTATGCATGCTTTAAAGGAAGGTTTATTTTAAAGGGATTTACGAATATTTGCCATAACAAATGGGAACAGTAACCTGTAGGTGTTGTGAATCAGTCTCTTACCATTCAAACTGCCAAATAGTGCTGTTTTTCAATATAATAGCTTATGGTCTTTGCACACCAAAATGCTGAAAAATGCAAAATTATTCATTTTTGGAGGCAGTTTTGGGGATATTGTCCACGGCCTTGCACATCCATCGTATGGTGTGCTGCTCTGTGACATGGCTCATTTGAAAGAACTTTATTGGCCGAACACGCTGCTTTTTGTTTAATGAAAAAATATTAATCTGTTCAAAAGTTATTACAATTTGAAATTCCCATTATATCCTATGGGAAAATTTATATGTATCTTTTGAATGTTAATAAGAAAGACCAGATGACCCTAGGGAATACCAGATAGCCCTAATCAGGAAGACCATATCTCAATCACAGTTTGGTTTACATTGCAGTCTGTGTCATGACTTTCAGCGCTGTTATCTCGGAAACGAAGCAAGATACAGACTTTTCACTAGGGGTGGCTTAGCTCACCTTCACATGAGCTAGTCACTAGAAAAAGGTTTTAAGTCATTGAGTAAGCCTGCAGTAGAATTTAGTTCATACGTTGCATGGTTCATGAGATATTGTGAAATTACTGTCACAAGGGTTGAAAGAGTGCCTGTCCAGGGCTTTTCGGTGCCCATATCTTGGACACGGTGTGAGATATGGGTACAGTCTTTTCAATGAAGTGTGAAGTACTCACTGTCACAATTACAATGGTGCTAGGATTTTGTTTCTAGCTCTTATGGTTCCCAAGATATGCGCAAATTACTGTTACAAGGGTTTGGTGCCCTATAGTGCTGCTGCATGGCTCCGAAGCTTTGTGTAAGTGGGAGCCCAGATGCATATTGTTGTGCAAAAATTGGCAACTTGGTAGGAGCTGGGCTCTGCACTCCCACCAATATGTGTTTTTTTCTACTCATATTACACTTTTGCAAAAAGTAAGGACATTCTATGCAAAAAACTGTGTTAATGCTTCATTTAGGGTTAAAGCAAAAAAGTCAGGAAATGAGACATTAGGGTTGAACCCCCTAACCCCCCTCACACTCACCACCCTGATCCTCATCATTAGGGTCGTGATGCCTAAATCTCACCACATTCTTTTTTACTGTATCATATCAACATGCTCAGACATGGAATATATTACAGGGGCACGGTCGCACCACTATATTTAGGGTTATGAAGCCACTTTTAGGTTGAAATCAAAAATTTGCTTGTTAACAACTTCGGATCCATTCAACAGATTTGCATGAAATTAAGTATGTGCAGTGGGATATTGTAGACCTCTTGGTCTGCCAAATTTCATTTCAGTCAGACTTACGGTTGTTCCACACCAAAATGCTGATTAAATGCACTTTTCCCCAGTTATGTGGGCATTTCTTTTTATCTTATCCGTGGCGCTGCATGACCGTGTGGCATGCTGCTCTGTGACTTGGCTCATCTGAAAGAGCTTGTGTCAAGGAACATGCCACTTTTCATTTGGTGAAAAAATAGTAATCTATTCAAAAGTTATTAAACTTTTACGTTCCCATTATAAGTCAATGGGAAAATGTATATGGTTACTTTGCAAAAGAAGAATGGGATTTTAGCTTTTAGCTATCTAGTCTTGCCTCACGATCAAAGAATTTGCAGGCTTGTAATCAAAGAATCTTTGATCACAAGGAATTCTTTGATCACAATGGCCGCCATCTTGTTTTCACTTTGCAGTCAGAAAAATTCAAATATCTCGACCCGCGGGGACTTCTTAGGTGAAACTATGGTGGGTTTTGCTCCGAGTTCTTCCCTCTATCAAGCCATTCCTGTGGTTTCTTTCAAAATGGTCAAAAAATAGAGTTTGTAACTTTTTTATTCTTTGATTGCAGCTCGCTAAAGATCTTTGACCGCGAGTCTGCAAATTCTTTGATTGCAAGATTCTTTGACTGCGCTCTTTGATCGCGAGGGTGTGACTAGATGGCCACTTGAAAAAAATCAATTTTCTCAGCTCAAGGGTGCCTTATTAAGCTAAATGAGGGTGTGTTTTGCATAGGGGGCTTCATTCTTTCGAGGCATTGCTGTGGTTTCATGTATTTCTGCCAAAAAATTGACTTTTAACATTTTCTATCGTTTGATCATGACCCTGTAAATTCTTTGATCATGAGATTCTTTGACCATGAATTGGACTGCATCTGGAGCCCTGCTACTTAGAAACAGGAAGCAGGAAGAGGGCTCTGTAGTCCTTTGGGGAAACTAGGGACTACAAGTCAGTGCCAAGTGTGAGCAGTCCAATTCTAGGCAGGCTTTGATATTTTTAAAAGGGAGCCTCTGCATTCTACATATTTTATCAGTTATACTGCATCTGGAGCCCTGCTACTTAGAAACAGGAAGCAGAAAGAGGGCTCTGTAGTCCTTTGGGGAAACTAGGGACTACACGTCAGTGCTAGTGTTTCCGATTTGATTTTTAAATCCCACATCCTACGCCTTGGTCATGCATGAGTGACAAATGCATAGAGAAGGGATAAAAAAAGGAGGGTTTTAACATTTTTTATTCCATTGTCAGTGTTACGAGGGACTCTGACCCCTAATTAGACCTTCCAGGTCATATTCCAATACATAGCTTGGCCACGTTGCGAGTGAGTGAGCTATTATACTGAAAAACTGTGTCTAAGTGTGAGCAGTCCAATTCTAGGCAGGCTTTGATATTTTTAAAAGGGAGCCTCTGCGTTCTACATATTTTATTAGTTGTACTGCATCTGGAGCCCTGCTACTTAGAAGCAGGAAGTAGGAAGAGGGCTCTGTAGTCCTTTGGGGAAACTAGGAATTACAAGTCAGTGCTAGTGTTTCTGATTTGATTTTTAAATCCCACATCCTACGCCTCAGTCACGCATGAGTGACAAACGCATAGAGAAAGGATAAAAAAAAAAACGAGGGTTTTAAAATGTTTTATTTCATTGCCAGTGTTACGAGGGACTCTGACCCCAATTAGACCTTCCGGATCATATTCAATACATAGTCACACGCCATGTAGCCGGGCGAGCGTGAGCGGGGCACGTGGTCGGCGCACACGGAGGTGAGTGGAGAGACATGCGCATTCTGGCACATGTTAGCTGTGTCAGCTGTAGTCAGCTGTTAACCAGAAAATTGGCTGCATAAGCGTGAGTACAGTTTGTAAACATGTTGAGTTATGATCAACGTGGGATGTTTACAATGAGGGAAGCAGCTACAAATTATGTGTGCGGTCACTGCATTGAAATTCATCAACTTAAGCAGGAAATTGTCTCTCTTAAAAAAAAAAAGATTATAGGTGCAGCTCGACATTTCCTCACTCAAGCAATATATTGACTCTCTGGTAGAGGATGTCAGGGAAGAGACCAAAAATGAAATTGGGGATCAGATTGTTGATGTAACCTCAAATAGGGAGGAGGTAAACAAAGGGGATTGGACAATAGTTACTGGCAAACAAACATTTAAAAGGGGCAGTAGGAATATAGGTGGAGTATCTAATGTTTTAACCCCAAATAGATTTCAGGCCCTAGTTTTAGAGGAGGATGTAGTGGTAACCCAGACAACTGACCTGGAAGTTGAATTTAAACCATTAAGTAATGTTTGCACAAGCACACAAAACAATAACCAAGGGTAGTCAAATACAACCAGTGCTCCAAGTCAAAATAAGGACTTGCTATTCATTGGGGATTCTATGTTAAAGAATACAGTTGGTATTTTGTGTAAGCAGCACAGTGAATCAACAACGGTTAGTGTATTCCCTTGGGTTAGCATAGGCAATATAATAAATCTCCTCCCAGGCCTACTTGAAAACATTAATACACCAACTACTATCCTTCATGTGGGGGTAAATGACGTAGGAAAAAGGCAGATAACAGATATACAGAGGGACTTTGAAGAAGTGGGTATGGCACTGAAAAATAGGGTTGTGAAGTTTGGATTTCTGGGATTTTACCAGTCCCTAGAGCAAGCAATAAAATCAATCAGGAAATTGGTAGATTGAATGGCTGGTTTAAAAGATGGACTGCAAGAGAAGGTTATTTTTATATTGATCATTGGCAGAAATTCCACAGTGAACACCTATTTGCAAGGGATGGTTTACATCTTAACAAAATGGGTAAATGGGTACTGGCCCAACATTTAAAGGACACCATATATCACCATTTAAACTCCATAAGAGGGGGGATGTGGGGGTACGAAACCCAGACCAAGTAGACACAGGGTGGAACCTTATGTCCATTAATGCTCAAGTTTAAATAATAAGTTTGATGAGCTGCAATTATTGTTAACTTGTCATGATATTCATGTTTGTGCTATAGTTGAGACATGGTGGCAGCCTGATGATACATGGGATAAACAAATCCAAGGGTATACACTCTTTAATAAAGATTGATCCCTAACTAAGGGGGAGGGGGGTGGCAGTGTATATCAGGGACAAGACTGTTACAGAGCAAGTTGAAACAACTAGCTGACCAGATTTGGAAGCCCTCTGGGTAAAGATTAGCCCCCCCCCCCAAATCAGCTAAAATTAATTTTGGGGTATTATATAGGCCACCATCCAATAAGTTGAAAGAAGATGAGGATATCTTAGCTTTCATTACACAGTTGTGCCTATCGGGGAATGTTATTCTGGTGGGGGATTTTAACCTCCCAGGTATAAATTGTGAATTACTAAAATCAAATTCAGGTACAGAATCAAGATACCTGGATACTTTTAGCCTTGCTGGTGTGGACCAATTTGTTGCTTCTAGCACTAGGGGTCATCACATCCTGGATCAAGTGTTAAGTGATTTGGGTGAGAACATTATTGACTGTAATGTAAATCCTCCACTTGGATCCAGTGACCACTCTGTTGTCACTTTTCAGTATGAGGAAGCATTAGAAAAATGCACAGGTACAATGGTACTTCAAAGGTACAATAGAGCAGATTTTGAATCTATGAGACATGCACTAGAAGCTTGGGACTGGAAATCCGATTTTGGTTCACAACCAGTTGCTGCAATTTGGGGCAAATTAACTAATAAATTAACTGAACTGGTTCAAAGGTATATGCTCATTACTAACAAATATAGTGGGGCAAAAAAAAAATGTTCCTCCACCCTGGTGGACCTCACTAGTTAAAACACTTATCAAAGAGAAACATAGATGCTACCACCATGCAAAAAAGGTTAATACTGAGGAAAATGGGGAGATATATAAAAAAAGCCAAAGGCTGGCACAAAAAAGTATATTTACAGCATAAAGAAATTACGAGTATACTCTAGCTGCCAAAGTGCAAGATAATTATAAAACCTTCTATACTTATATAAATAGCAAAAAAGGGAAAAACTCATCTGTAGGACCCCTTAAAACCAATAATGGGGAAAATATAACTGATAATGTGACATTAGCTGAGGAATTTAACAATTATGTATCCACAGTTTTTAATGTAAGTTCACATCCTGGCCAATATGTCAATGCTACAATACAGCCAAATTCCAGCTATAAAATAGATAGAGCCAATGTATTTACAAGACTTAAGCAAGTCAAACAAAATAAGGCACAGGGACCAGATGGAATCCATCCAAGGATTTTAAAGGAATTGACGGAGGTCCTTGTAGATCCCGTGATATACTTGTTCCAAACATCTATTGAAACTAGCGAGGTCCCAGAAGTTTGGTGCCAAGCAGTAGTAATCCCTATACATAAGAAAGGATCACGACAAGTGGTGTCCAACTATAGGCCTATAAGTCTGACCTCTGTGTTGGGAAAAATATTGGAAGGTATAATAAAGGACTTTATTATAGACTTCCTTGAGAATTCTGATAAGGAAGATAGATCTCAGCATATGTTTAGAAAAGGGAGATCATGTCAGGCAAATTCATTGGAATTCTACAATAAGGTCAGTAAGTCGATCGATAGTGGTATCCCAGTTGATGTCATCTATCTGGACTTTGAAAAAGCCTTTGATAAGGTCCCCCATGAGGAGCTTGTTAAAGTTATCTTACAGCTGGAACTACCAAACTGGATTGCACTACAGATTAGGGCATGGCTGACAAATCGAAATCAGAAGGTATGTGTGAGAGGTGAATTCTCTCGCCAATCCCGTGTGACCAATGGTGTCCCTCAGGGATCCGTGTTGGGACCCTGCCTTTTCAATCTTTACATATCAACAATGCAGGTTGACCATGGGATTTGGTTGTCAAAATTTGTGGATGACACCAGGTTGGGGGGTACAGTAAACAGTATTGTAGAATACAATATTTTGCAATCTGCCCTAAATGAACTGGAAATTTGGGCCTCCCTAAAACAATCTGTATTTAATATAGATAAATGCTCTGTTATGCATTTTGAAAATAATAATAACTTCTTTGAATACAAATTGGGAGGTACAGCATTAAAGGTCTTACAAGAAGAGATAGATCTTGGGATTAACATTGGCAGTAACCTGGATTTCAACACACATTGTAATAAGATCACAAAAAAAATCTAGTGGTATTTTATATTGTATAAACAGACATATTAGATGTAAAGAAAGAGAAGTTATAGTCCCTTTGTATACTGCACTTGTGAGGCCCCATATGGAGTATGTTTTGGGCACTTTATAAAAGACAGTATGTGGGAACACCTGAGAAAGTCCAGAGAAGGGTTACAAAAACTGTTAGAGGGTTGGAAGGTCAACGTTATGAGCAGTGGTTGAGTTCATTGGGATTATATTCACTTGAGTATAGAAGAATGAGGGGGATATGTGTCTGATTTTTAAGGCTCATATAGACTCTTTTCTTTGGGATAGTATGGGGTTGAAGCATAGGGATCATGAACACAATACAAGAGCACACAGCCATCAATTAATTAAAGAAAAAACAAATACAAATAAGAGGAGATATTGGATTAATAATAGGGTAACACAGATTTGGAACACATTGCCATGCGACGTGGTTGAAAGCAAAAACCATATCTGAATTTAAATCAAAGTTCGATCATTATTGGGTTATTTGTAGGTTTTAGTGGCGAGCTTATGGACTTCGGTCTCAAATTGCTCTGTACTGTCAATGAAATCAATGAAGTCTGACCAAAAACAACATTTGGCAGATCAGGAGATCTACCATACCCCACCATGCATACTAAATTTCAGGCAAATCCATTGAACAGGTACAAAGTTATTAACACACAAAATTATGACTTTAACATGGAAGTGAGAGCTCAACCCTAAATATAGTGATGCGACCGCGCCACTATAATACTAGCCACTCTGGTGGAAGAAAGCCCCATACTCCCACCAATTTTCCCATTTCTGTGTAACAATAGGCATCTGAGGGAGTGCAGACCCTTCTGGGCCTGTGCTACCTATTATGCATAGCTACAGAGCCATGCAGCATTCCTACTGGCCACCAAATGCTTGTAACAGTAATTTGTCCATATCTTGGGAACCATAAGAGCTAGAAAAACAATTGAAGTGCCACTATAACCATGACACTGAGTTGATTATAGCACAATCACTGACTGTACCTATATCTCACACTTTTTCTGAGATATGGGCACTGAAAAGCACTGGACAGGCACTCTTTCAACCCTTGCAACAGTAATTTCATAATATCTCATGAACCATGCAACGTACAAACAAAATTCTACTGCAGACTTATTCAATGATTTCAAATCTTTTTCCAATGGCCCGGATATTCAAAAGGGTTGCGCATGCGCAAGTCCCAAAATGCGCCATTTAGCGATATTCAGAAGGAGGCAGTTGCACCCCCAAAAACATGCTGAGCAACAGCGCAATGAAAATGAAGGCATGACAACCGAAGGGGGTGGATCCATGCATAAAGAATGCAATGCGATATTCAAAGACTTGCGCGATGCGCAATAGCGGCACAGCCGGAAATTGCGCACTAGCGGAAATGAGCCAAAATAAAAAGGCTCAAGGAAGCGGCGCAAGAACGCTACAAGGCTGCCAAGTGGGGAGAGAGAGAGAGAGAGAGAGACAGACAGACAGACAGACAACAGACAGGCTAGGGCAGGCAAGGAAAGTGTGGGCCATAGGCTGTAGAGGCCAGCGGGGGTGCCTGCAGTGGAAGTAGCAGTGAGGACAGCGGGGAACACAGCAACACCAGCTGGGGGCGTAGCCAGGAGATGGATAGTGCCAGCTCCACATGGAAGCTGTAATGAGGGGGGAATGCATGCTGCAGGGGACGGGCGGAAGGGCCTGTCGCTGTATGCCCCAACAGGGAGTACTGTGTCTGCATCAGCTTTGAGCTGTACACAGATGTAGAGATCATGGGCTGGTACCGCCCGAACAGGGCAATACTGAGATGGCTCTGTGAGCTGTGCAGTGATGTGATGCACACCTCACGACGGAGTCATGCTCTGTTGGTGGAGACCAAGGTGACAGCCTGCATGTGCCTGCTCACCACGGGCACCTTCCAGAGGCTGACAGGGGACACCACAGGCATCACACAGTTGGCCACGCCACGATCCTCACCCAATTCCTCCAGCGCACTGCTGCCACATGCTGCGGAGTACATCCATTTCCCCAGCACCGCGCAGAGCGTACAGCAAACATGCAGGAGTTCCACAGGGTAGCACGTATGCTCAGCATGCTAGGGGCCAGACGCACCCATGTGGCCATTCGTATGCCACCTGGCCTCGGGCGGGCTCACATATGGAACAGAAAGGATTCTCTAGTGTCAACTGCCAGGTGGTGTGTGATGCCACTGGGTGCATAATCAATGTCTGTGCCACACACCTGGCGGAGCACATGATGCCTTCATATGGTATCAGTCTGCACTGTGCCATCGATCGAGAGGCGACATCCCACAGGCCATCTAGTGGGTAAGTACACATGTATGGAATGCAAACTCGGGGCAAGGGTGGGAATGCCACAGGTGCCATGGTAGTGGCATACAGGGATATGGGCAATATGGACCTGAACATGAGACTGATCTCCACTATCTCCACATAGGTGACAGCAGATACCCCCTCCGTCCCTGGCTGCTCACACCATACCGGAGCCCCATGACCCCATCGCAGCAACGCTATAATGAGGCACATGTTTCCACACGCAACATCATAGAGCGGGTGTTTGGGATGCTCAAGACACGCTTCTGATGCCTAGACACCTCCGGCGGTGCCCTACAGTACAGCCCCCAAAAGGCCTGTGGGATATTCCTGGCCTGTTGCATCCTGCACAACATGGCCAAAGACTATGGGATAGCCGTACAGGTTGAAGAGGGGGACAGTGATGGGGATGCCAGTGGCGCTGTGTTGATGGTGATGAGCAACCCCCAGGACGGCGGGATCCCGACTGATCCGCGCAGGCCCAGCTGCACCGGGACACCATCACAGAGGAGCACTATGCAGAACACAGGTAAGTCAAGGGGACATGTGCAACCAACACTGTCCATGCGCAAACCACAGGCACACGAGGGAACACACCAGGGTGCATGACGGTCAGGGGAGTGGAAGGGTCCAGGCATACAAACACACCATCAGGAGGGTGAGCACTCATATGGACACACACACACCAGGCACAGAGCGTACATGGGCAGATGAACAGCACAGCAGAACCAACATTGCTAACACACAGCACCACCGACCACCGCCACCACCTGTACTGTCCAAGTACATGTGTCAGATGCTGGGCACCCTTGCACCTTGGTGTACAGTACAATGCAGGCATCATCATGCACACGCACCTGTGAAAAGCAGTTGGGTGGGTGTGCAGGTGGTCCGTGTGTCGGCGTGGTGAGCAGAGCAACCAGCAGTGCACTGCCCACCATGACACACATTGCACACATGGCAGCACCAGACAGGGCCTGCACAGGGAGACAGCTCAAGTCATGTAGCACTGTCCCACGGCCACCATGGATGCATGGGTAGCCCCACCGTGACCCAACAGCACTGGCAGGCTGAGCAGGGGCCACATGGGGTGGCACTGTTGCACCACCAGGGGTCCCACTGCGTGAACGCGACCTTGCCTGCACAAGGGTCTGCAGCATGCCGAACAAACCTGCACCAGGGGTGCTCGGGATGGCCACAGCAGAACCCGGCGTCGACAGGCCTGGTGTCGCACGACGCCGGGAACAGGGAGTGAAAGTGAACTGTGTGGGTGTGCACAGGGCACCTGACTGTGTGCCCAATGTGTCCACGACAGAGACCACTGCCTGGGCAGCTCGTCAATGGCGGGCGGTCACATCCGTCCCCGATACCGTAAACCAGTTTCCTGCACAGTCCAGAGACAGCCCTGCTGTGCCACTCCACAGACACAGACAGTGCCTCCACGGACATTGCAACCTGCCTCTGCAGATGTACTGATTCCTGCAGCAGGCGGGTGTGCTCATCCAATGGGTACTGTGCCCCAACGGCATCCTGTCCCCCAGGGTGTGGAAGGTCCTGATGCACAACACCCTTGAGGGTAGGCTGTTCACCAGGACCAGGAATGGGTGGATCAAAGGGCGGGCGGACATGTGCCACCGCTGACACTGTACCCCAGACCTGGTGGGTGACTGCTGCTGCTACCCTCCAACCGCTGTGCCCCAGGGTCCACTTCCCATCCCCTGTGCTGGCAACAGTGCCAGACACTGCACAGCCACCGGTGCTGCCCCACTGTGCTGACAGGCACAGTCTGGGACTGTGCCAGCATGCTGGTACACAAGTTGGAACCAGAAAGGCCCAGGGGCACGTGCTGGCCTGCTGTGTGTCCATCATGGAACACACACCTATCACTGCCCATTGCAGTCCTTGCATCATCAATGGTGCAGGTACGTGCTACAGCCATAGTCACAGCGTGCTGGCATGCTTGCATGCCAGACTGCTGGGACACAGGCTGTGCACCCCCCGCACTCGAATCACCGACACCAGAGTAGGCGGCCCAGTGTGCATGCTGCTGCAGTGCCTGCTGGCTGGTGATAGAGGTGGATGGACCCTCCTCCATGTCCAGCAGGTCATCATCCCTGCCTGGACCCACCACCACCATCTCCTGAAGACGAACAGGATCTGTAACAGAAAGAGAGTACATGTGAGTGCATGTGAACAACCTTCCCCCCAACCCCCCCAACACCACCACCATGTCATACCGTGCAGTGATGGGCTTCCACCTGTCTGGAATCCACCTCCTGGTACACCCTCAACAGCGCTCCACTGCATTGATGTGACCAGTGTCTCCTCAGTTGGGGTCAGCTCCAACACCACTGGTGGGCCCCCACCAGTGCCAGCACGTGCCGCCTTGAAGGTTGCCACCTTCTCCTTCAACCTCCTGCGGTCTGTCCCCATCTTCTTCTTGCATTCCTGCATGGAGCACTGGTGGCTTCCATGCAGGTTCACAGCCCGAGCTACCCCCTGCCATGCAGCCACACGGGACTGAGGGGTGCCCCTCCGTCCACTCAGTACTGGCTCCTCATCCAGGTAGGCCTGGAAGAGGGCCTCTGTCTCTGCTGCTGTAAAGTTGGGCTTCCTCCTATGCCCACCGTCCTCACCCTCACCTTGGCTCTGCTCGGTCATGGCAATCTGTATGGGGGGAAGTGGACACCTGTCACTGTGCAGTCTACAGCATTTTCCCATGACCATTGTCCAGAACATCACACAGCATGCAACTCACCTCTCACCTGCAGTAACCGAATCTGGCCAGCGCAGCCCAATGTCGCACATTTATAGCGCAATGCATGCAAATTAGAGTGGAGCAATATATGACGATGCAAATCGCGCCACTGCACTTTGAATGGCTGATCAGATGATTTGGTATGTGTCAGCTGAATATCGCGAATCTTACGGCGCACACGTTGAGTCGGCTGAGCCAATGGCTCGGATCTGTGACTGTGTGGTACACTGCATTGTGCATGCCCAGATAGCTTACGCAGGCGTCTGTCGCACTGCTGATGTGCTGTGCATGATCGGCAATTCAGGCCATGGCCACCATTGTGCCAGTGGCGCTACAGCAATGGGCACTATATGGCACTGTGGCACTACTGCGCAATAGTCCACTGTGGCACTGGTATGCAGCTGTTCGGTCACGCAGGATGCCTATAAGTCAGATGGCACTGTGCGTGGCCTTGCGTCATGGCCCATGACCTTGTGTCCGACCTTTGCCCCCTGGTGCTGTTCGCCTGCCATGTGTACAGCCCTATTGCGCTGTTTGGTGACAGCGCTATGTGAAGTGACGGCGCTGTTTGAACAGCGCGATTGGAGCGTGTGGTGGTCTATTGCGCAACATCTCCATGTGGGGTTACAGCGCAGTGGGGTGCCATATTGCCTGCTGTAAAGTTGGTACCATGGCTAGGAGAAGAGCTGTTCCCTGGAGCCAATTGGAACTGGCCAACTTGGTGGCCCTAGTAGAGCCCCACTATGGGGCACTTTATGGTGAGGCGCCCCTCACCATTGCCCGCACACAGGTGTGGTATCAGTGGCCACTGACCTGGTGGGGTCACTGGGCCGGTGCCGGTCTGATGAGCAGTGCCAGCACTGGTACAGTGACTCCGCCGGAGGGATCTGGACCTTTGAGAGGCTGCGTCACGTGCCAGGCGGGCGTGGTGCCCAGGCCAGGTGGGTACCATCTATGCACCTGTATTCTCTGTAGGGGTGTGAGGTGTTTTGGTGGCTGTGCATAGGTGATGGCTCTGCCATGGTTGGCTGTGTCAGTGTGTGCAGCTGTGAGATGAGTGGGTCTGGCTTGTGGGCAGGCACTCTCACTGGGGCAGGGGCAGTCTGCTTTGGAGTCACACTGATGTTTGTCTCAACATATGTCCCCACAGGCCGGGATGTGAGGATGCAGACCTGGGTTGAGGAGGGCTGTGCCAGGGCCCCGGTGCCAGCAGGAGTTGCACCCCAGCAGCAGCAGCAGCAGCAGTGGCAGACACAGCTGCTTGAGCAGTGTGAGTATCATGACTTCATGGATGCTATTGCATGCTGGGGGGGGAGACCACTAGCCCTGCACAATACAACCATGCAGGAAAGGGGAGGTCATAATTCCACTATACAAGACACTAGTGAGGCCCCACCTGGAGCACAGTCTACAGTTCTGGAGACCATACCTATGTAAGGGCATAGACTGGGCAGAGAAGGTTCAGAGGAGGGCAACAAAGATGGTGCATGGCTTGCATCACAAGTCCTATGAAGACAGGTTGAAGGAACTGAACATGTACTCCCTGAAGGACAGGAGGGAGAGAGGGGATATGATAGAGACATACAAGTATCTTACAGGGAGGAACAGGGTGCAGGAAAACACTTTTTTTAAGTGAAAAAGATGTTCCAGGACTAGAGGGCATGGGATGAAGTTGGAGGGAGGATGATTCAGAGGAAACATGGAAATGAATTTCTTCACAGAACGGGTGGTGGACAAGTGGAACACCCTGCCAGAGGAAGTGGTGGGGGCTGAAACAATCACGGGATTTTAGAATGCATGGGATAGACATAAAGGAATTCTGGAGGTCAGGAGTAAGGGGCAACAGACTTATAGGAAAACAAAGTGAACTTACAAGCTCAAATGGACAGACTGGGTGGGCCATAGGCCCTTATCTGCTGACACTGTCTATGTATCTATGTATGTATGCACAACACAGGTGACATGCATCACTGTCCAGTATCACAGCACGTCTGTGTATGTGTCACTGGTGGTCCATGCATGCACTGGGCACATAGCTGTGTAACTGGCATCGCACCACGTTGCCACGTCCTGACAGCCTTGTTTGTGCTGTGATGGACATGGGCAGTGTGTGTGTGCAGTGGTGCGTATAGCTGGTGCCACCTGTTTGTGATGGCCATGTGCATGTTCACCGTGGGTGGGTGCATGCCATCACAGGTGCGGGACATTGGGCTATATGGCTTGCAGGTTGGGTGGTGTTCAGGGTTGTGGTCAGTCACAGCCATTGACTGTGTTCCCATTTTCCTAGGCCTCAAGGTTCTCAGGAGGATTGGATGGGATATTCGGGGCCTCACACAAGTGTTGATGGAGAACCAGGCCATCCTCCAGTCCATCAGGCGCCATGGCCTTCAGAGGAGGCGGCACAGGACGGTCCGGAACCAGGAAGGGGATGAGCAGCCGGCTGGGCCATAGCTGATGATACCCTTCCCACTTCTCCCATCCCTACCACCCTGCCTTCCCTCTCCAAGTTGTTCATCCCTACCCCTTGAACACCCCTACCTTGTACCCGTCCCCCCCTTGTAAATAGTTGTTGTTGTTTTAGTGCTTTACTATTTGGATATTTAAATATACATTTCTATTTTGATATGAATACTGTGTTGGTCTCTGATTTGCAGCTGGCTATGGGTGCTCAGTTGCAGGGTGTACATGCCATCTGGGGTGGTATGGTCCTGTATTGTGTGTGTGTGTGTGTGTGTGTGTGTGTGTGTGTGTGTGTGTGTGCATGGGAGGTATCTCCAGCATTGCAGTGACTTTCTGTTGGTCTTGCCGTCTGCTGCCACCACTGCTGGGTGCACAGGTGTGTCTGGCTTGTATGCTTCTGTGCTGCACAGGGTTGACATGTGCTGGGGGATGCATGGTTTCCTGCAGTGCCACTCCTGCACAAGGTGGTGTCTTGGGGTCACAGTGCAGGTGTGTGCTATCGTCTGGGGCTGATGTGCACTGTGGTTGTCAACCCCTGTGTGGGCACTCTCAGCCTGCCAGTGGTTGTGCTGGGGTGTCATGGCTCTGCTATGCTTTGTTGGCTTGTCCCCATGGGCCAGTAGATCATCCGTCACACCCCAGTGATGCTGTGCTTGGGGTGTGCAGGTGTGATGTTGGTTCTGTAGTGTGTTCTGTGTTCTCAGGTGGCATGGCTGGCGGGCCCCAGCCTGCCCTCCCTGGATGTGCAGTTCCATTGTTTGGGGGCCTGCTTGCGCTATGGCACCTCTGGACTGCTCAGCTGGGCTGCCCAGGTTGCGCCATAGCGCATCATTTCTGCTCAGCTTCTCCTTCCTGGTTGCACTATGGCGCAGTATGTGCGATGTTCAGACGTTGGTTGCTTGCGCAATTTGTTCTGATCCATGTTTGAATATCGCACCTGTTGCGCATATGCGCAATTGGTTTGTGCTTGCTCCTGCTGTTGCGCTCATTTTGGGTGCAGTTTGAATATCTGGGCCAATGACTAGTTCACTTAAAGGTGAGCTAAGCCATGCCTAGCGAAAAGTCTGTATCTCGCTTCGTTTCCGAGATAACGGCGCCGAAAGTCATGACACAGACTACAGTGTAATCCTATGGGAAAAATGTCAATTACAGTACATCATTGAATATCTCTGCAACAAATTATTTCCCCAACATCTAAACAGCATAGTTCACATCTCTATAACATCCCCTCAACACCCTGCAAATTCCAAGTAAAAAGACCAAACTGTGATTGAGATATGGTCATCCCAATTTGGGCTATCTGGTCTTTCCTAGGGCCATCTGGTCTTTCTCATTAACATTCAAAACATACATATACATTTTCCCATAGGATATAATGGGAATTTTGTTGTAATAACTTTTGAACAGGTTAATATTTTTTCACCAAGCAAAAAGTGGCATGTTCTGCCAGCGAAGCTCTTTCAAACTAGCCATGTCACAGAGTTGCACGTCATATGACGGCTGTGCAGGGCCACGGACAATATCCCGAAAACTGCCTCCAAAAATGGATAACTTTTCATTTTTCAGCATTTTGGTGTGCAAAGACCATGAGTCCGACCAAAACAACATTTACCAAATCAAGAGATCTACCATGCCCCACCGCGCATGCCAGATTTCAAGCAAATCCATTGAATGGGTCCAAAGTTATTAACGCGTAAAATTTTGACTTTAACATAGAGAGTAATGGATATGGAAGTGTGTGTTATGAATATTTTTTTCACACCCGAGGTGTGTGATGACCCATAAACCTCGAGAGCGAAGCTCTCACTATTCTTAAATGATATCGAGGTAGATCTTATAATGTGCAGTATCCACCTTTACCTGGACAACCCAAATTTATACTGTGAGGGTGAGAACAGGAGTGAGGCTGAGGGATCCCTACAAGTAGCCTTTTATAAGGTTCAAGATTACTAAAATAGGCCGGCCTGGTGGAGCTGAGGGTTGAGGCAGTGGATGCCACACCTCGCGCCATGCCGGAGACTTGGGTTCGGAAAAGAGCCAGGGTCATCAAAGGCCGGCAAGGGAGGGAGAGGATGTGAGATGCTGCTGGCTGGCAGCGCTCTGCCTTGGGAGGGGAACCCCAGCTGTCTCAGAGCTTGGCCACTCCCTGGTGGAGGCCGGAGGGATGGTGCCACTCATGAGGAGCTCCGACGTTAGGTCAATGGGGAAGGCGAAAGGGACCCAGTCCAGAGCTACAGTGCACATGTACGCCTCCATGTACATGTGCCACCACTTCTGGGGGTCCTGGGTAGTAGCTACATGGAGAAAAAACAGAGGAAATCATGGGGGCTGACATGGATGATGCCCCCGGACTGACTCTCAGGATCTGCTGGGTGTGCATGGCACTAGAGGCCCCCGAAGGACCCCGAGTTCAGTAGGCTTGGTGGACTTAGAAGTCGACCTGCCACAGGAGGATAAATAAATACAGTTGACAAAAAAAAAGAGATTACTAAAATAAAATTATTAATCCCAAAAGACACAGTTAGTGCTACTTAGTCCAGCAAAAAAGTATTGAAGAACTAGCCCCTGTCTTAATAAAAATCTGAGAACTTGGTAAACTTAAAAATGGTGCCTATACAAATATTTAAGAGTCTGGCTTGACTCACAATTGAACTGGGAGCCTCCCTACCACTAATGCATAGATAAAAAACAATCTTGGTTGAATCACAAGAATATATGATGCTGAAACCAATTTCATTGATGTTCAGAAAATTCACGAAAGAGGAGAGGGAAGGCAGGTGCCCCTGCCAAAGGACAATGGTGTTGTCAATAAATCTGCCCCACAAATAAATGTGAGGTAGATAATGATTTCTGTCCTGGTTTGAGCAGTCAGCAGTGGCTTGATGCAAGGAGACTGGTGACTGGGCTTACAGGTCCAGTTGTCTGCGGTATGCCAACGATGTAGAGGCCAGTGTGAGCACAGGACACAGAAAAGGGGAAACTAGGTTAGTGACAAGCTGGAGTGACAGGAATTTTGGCAGGACTGACTGGGAGGTTCATGTTCAGGAAATGAGTAAGAAAGCTACCCCAAGATTAGGGGCTTTGTACATGCTATGACAAGCATTACCATTTGAGACTAGGCAGAAGGTGAGTAATACCATGTTAATACCTGTATTTGACTGCAGGGACATTGTTTATTTGGGGGGCTTCAAAAATGGTGTTGGGCAAGTTACAAACTGTATGCATTTGCATAGCAAAATTTATCGTGGACATACTCTTTGATACATGCTGGTGTGTCCTGCAACAAAGCCTTGGATGGTCTTCACTTTATTGTGAGGAGGCAAATCCACACACTGATATTGGTCCAGAAATGTAGTCAGCATTAACTGCCTAGTTACATAACAGACCTCATCTCTGCGTGGTCCATCAAGGAAGCACTGCAGTCCTGTGGTGGAATTGAAGTTTATGGCCTTCACTGTAAATCTACTAAAGGAAGATGCACATCTGGCATTGGTGGTCTAAAATTATGGAACACCATGCCTATTAAATTTGTCAAAGTCTAGGTCCCTTAGTGTGTACTCTTGGAGCTTGTTTAGCTGTTTAGTGGAGCAAGAACAAAATATGTATGTGTGTCGTGAAGTATTTGGTGTTGGTAGTATGGCATAGAGAGGTTACAGTAATGAGCTGTGAATGAGCATAGTACATCCACTGTATCCAGCAGACCTGGGTTTGACTCCCACAACCTCCAATTGTATACTGAGTGACCCTGAGCAAGTCACTTAACTCCACAGTGCTCCCAGGTCACCCTGGAAAACAGGCATTGTGCCTAGTGAGCCTTTACTAAAGAATAATAAAAAAAAAAAGTTTTGTATTATTGGAAATCTGTGTAAATGGGTGTCTGCACGTGTATTGCAAGTATTAGTAACTGTCGTGTAACATTTTTTTATGAAATGGATGTCAATGTTAATGAGCTGCGTTCACCAATGATTTTTCATCATCCAAGTCTGTATTTTAATAAACACAATTCTGAATTGTACTGAACTTAAAATTCAGGACTTGAGAGCCAGGGCCAATGATCAACCAAGAGGACTACAGGCTCCATTGCTGCAGAGTGCCCAGAGACCCAACAGGGGCAAATAAACTGTAGTTAGGAAGGAGGGAAGGACTGGAGGGGAGAGGATATTAAAGGTGCAAGGTGTGCCTACCTCAAACAAATATCTGTACTTGTGAGAGGAGGCCTCCTGAAAACCCACCAGAAGGTAGCTGGGGCCAGTGCACTGGGGAAGAGGGCTTCATTCATTGGAGATAAGCCAGGTAAGGGAGGGAGTCCCAAAAAAAGGAAACAGATGGTCCATGATACTGGGAGACTCCATTGTTAGAAGCATAGATGAAATATTGAGTGCCACACTGGAAACTGAGAGTGAAGTCCACTGTTTCCCTGCAGTGACAGTGGAAATCATCAAAAAGGAAGTTTTGGAACTCTTTGTGAGGAGGCCAGCTCTGATGGTATCCAGTGAAGATAGCAGCATCAGAACTCGCCCAGGCCATCAGGGGTCAGCAGGGGAGGGATAGGATTGAGCATCTGGAGGACTGTTCTCCTATCCCTGGGAAGGGATAGGGGTCTTCACAGCTCTGCAGTGAAGCCCGATGGAGTGATATACTTGGGGCTGAAGTGCGACTGACGTTCGGCACATTGTGCCTCTGACGTCATTGCACATCTGTACTCCATAGGGCATGTACCAGGGAGAAAAATGCAGTGGGGACTGAGCAGTTTGATGGCCACATTTAACACCCCCTGAGGGGCCTGTCATGGAATTGTGCTGCAGGCTTGGTCCCAGCCCGGCCAGGGGGGCATAGGTGGAACCCCTCCTCGGGTATGGGAGCGGCAGCACCAGGCCCGACGTACGAGTGAGCCTGCTGACTCCTGGGAGATGGAAGGTGGTGGCTGGATGTACAGCAGGTTGCCCTGCTGGAAGGAGGTAAAAAAAAAAAAGATAGCGGCAGCATATACACATGGTCAAACACCATGTGGGCATAAAAGTGTACGCAGTTTTGGAGTCTGTTTATATAATCTGGAGTAGTCTTGGACTGTGCCATTTTCTACTGACCACACCATGCACTTTTTACCCAAGCTATTTTCAGTTGTGTGAACTTGATCCTAAACCACTCTGATAATTCATATAGGCATACCTCCCAACCAGCCAATGTGGCACAAAATTATGCGACAAATGGCCAAAGTGTGGGATGCCCATTTTTTGATGTGCGTAAATTTGTCTCCTTTTCCAGACCCTCTTAAGTATGCAAACAAAACAAACAAATAACACATTTTTGGATAAATAAGGACTGTTCGATGCACACAAAAGCAAAAACAGCACAATCAATAAATTGAAACTAGACAAAAGTAATAAAATATTACACATTTACTAGTCAGTTTACATAATCCGCATGCATTGACAATAGCGGCATACAGACTGTGTGCACACATACATGCACACTTTCACTTCACAATCAGGCTCAGACTGGGCTCTGGTAGGTGGCAGGAGTTTCTTAAAAAAACAAAATGGTCCAGAAAAGGCATTAAGCTGTCAGCAACAATAACATGAATCAACTACTGATAGATGGTGCAAATTATAAATTTAATGTGAAGTTTAGTGAACTGACAGCCAACTGAGTGATTGCAGAGGGCATGACCAAGGAACATTTTTTTAGTCATGGTCTGAGGGTCAGGTCATGCCAATGTGTGATTTTGAATGAGTCTGGAGCATATGTACTTGTTGGAAGAGAGGAGGGAAAGAGGGGACGTGATAGAAACATTCTAGTGCCTCAAGGGTATAAACAAGGTGAGGGGGGAGACATGTTCCAATATAGGAGGAGCACAAGAACAAGGGGGTATGACATGAAATTGGAAGGTGATAGGTTCAGAGGGAATGTGAGAAAGTTCTTCTTCACAGACAGGGTGGTGGACGAATGGAATGGTCTGGCTGAGGAGGTGGTGGGAGCGAGCACAGTGGATGGATTCAAGCATGCTTGGAACAGGCATGGGGAGCCATAGTGGTAGAGCAGCAGGTGGGTCAGAAGCAGTAATCCCGTACTAGGGCTTACGGGCAGACTAGATGGGCCAGGTGGTGCTTATCTGCCAAGAATTTCTATGTTTCTATATCCTTTTCATTTAACTCTGGGTCTGGAGTTTAAGAAATCTTTGATCTCCTTTACTCATCTTGACTCATTCATGTTTTGCAAGAGGGCCAGAGAATGGGAGCAGAGCCAACTCAGGACATCATCAGCTAGTATAGTCTCACCAGTAAGGGGAGTTGACTATTAGCAGTGTTTCTGTGTGTGCATAGTTGAATTTGAGTCTGTGTGATATGAAATGATTATTTAATACACCAAGCTGTGCAATGCACTCGCAGTCTTTCCTTTGGTTGGTCACAGAGTTCATTCAGGTTTGGGGATGGGGAGAGTGAAAAACACTCACCCTGCTGACCCAGTGGCATGGAGGACTGAGGCACTTGCATCTCACCTGCCACCACACCGGCAACCTGGGTTCAGGGAGGACCTCAGGTTGCTGGAGTTCAGGGGGGGTGGAAGGACTATTGTCCTATGGACTGCTCTCTCCTCTGAGGAAAGGGTGCCCTAGCCATCTCAGTTTGACTGCTACTAGGTGGAGACCTGGGGGTAGTGCAGGTTCCAAGAGATTTTGAAGGGTGGAGACTGCAATTTCACAGTTCATGCATGCCTCCACATGCAGGCACTTGCGTGTTACCACAGCCGGGGAAGAAAATGGAAAATGGAAGTTAGGCAGGCTCAATGAAGCCCAGCCTGCCCTTCCTTGGCCAACACTGCCACTCATTCCCTTGGGTACTTCTGGATTGCATTCCACTGTGGAGGACAGTCCTCCCTCCTTTGGCCCCACCATGGGGGAAATCCACAGGGGATTCAAGCCTCCAGGACAGGCGGTAGCTGGTCATGGGAGATGGGCACAGGGCTTAACAGCCACCTGCCTGACCTGAGAAAGACAAAAAGCTTTATGGTAAAAAGAAAAACACTCACCATGCTATAATAAATAAAGCTGAGTAGCTGACCATCATAGTTTATTTTGAACATGGCGTGAGGAGGGTAGCTACGGGAATAAATTCAATGAACTGATTCCAGATCAGAGTTTTTTTCTCTTAATAGTGAATAACACAAAATGTGAGCTTCTTGGTGCCACTTTGTTTACTCTAAAAGTTACACAAATAATGTAATTGAGCTGATGGAGAGTGACTGACTCTTAAGTCACCTATTAAATGGCATGACAAGTAGGGCAGGGAGGGAAGCAAAGTTTTAACTTCTTTTTTAATTTTACAGACCAACACTTTCTTGTCAGAGACAGGACAGTAGAAACAGTGTGTCTGGGTGAAAAAGGTGTTATTATGCATGTGCTTGTTTTTTTTTTTTGTTAGCTATACTGTGGACACTGGGCAAACAATCTTGTTGAGCACTGAGAGAAAACTCAAGACCGCAAGGTTCAAACTGCTGAACCTTAGCCACTAACCTTTTCACCAGCGTGGTGGTGCAGAGGGTTAAGGCGCTATGTGCCTTACCTGCCCCACACAGCTGACCTGGTTTCAGGAATGAACCCAGATTGTCAGTCAGCTGTTGAGGGGAGGATCAAACATTTTGCAGGATGCTCTCCTCCTTCTCTAGGGAGGGAAGAAGACTATGCTACACCATGCGATTGCCACCTAGAAGATCATGCTAGCAGTGCAAGTTTAAACAAATTCATGGCAGGGGAGATTTTCCAGTTGGTTGAGGTGACCACTGGTGCTCTACATTGCACTGCTCAGCTGGCATTTCTAAGGGGTTGGGGTGAAAAATGCAGAAAACCCCAAGCCACAGTGATACAACAGATGCTGCTCTGCCCACAGACCCAAACATTTGTGGTAAGACCTGATCACTGCCACCACCCTCCACCTTGGAGATGGGATACCATGGGCGACTGCTAGGATGTTAAGAAGCACTGGGAGAAGACAGGGTGACGGGGTTGGGGGCAGGGGCAGAACAAGAGTGTCAGACCTGAGTGAAGCCTGGGGGCTGGCTAGTGAATCACGAGGGTAAACTGTAAATAAAAAAAAAACACTTGCACCATCCATCAGTGGTCAATTCACATTATTGTTGCTGCAGCTGAATATATTTTTTTGACTGTTTTGATTTATAAACAAGAGTCAGCACTGATGGTATTCGCAAATAAACTTAAGTCAAATACTAGTACAGCAACCACCCCCCCCCCACAAAAAAAGGGATCAACAGAGGGGAAGCAACATAGCCTACTAGGGCAAAGATCTATGAATCTAGAGACCCAAACTTAAATCCCTCGGATACCATTTTAGTCAATCTGCCATTCCTGTGCTCAAATTTGTCTCTGTTTTTCTCCATTTACCCCCATCTCTTTTCCCTCAATCTCTGTTGATGGTCAAAGACTGTTGCCAACTTTTAATGGATTGTAAAGCCCTGTGGTTCCCTATGCGTCTTCATCCAGCTATATAAAACCAAACTAAACTCCTTTTTAGAGTTGTCTCACTCTCGCAGTGTAATTATCGCAACTTGACAAGGAGCTTCTTTTTAAACACGTGTGAAATAACACTTACTTGCCAGCTTTTAAGTCATATATGCAAACTCTCAAACTTTTCATGCTCTGTGGAAAAGACATTAGAGACTTTTAAGTTTTAATAAAGAAGCATATGTCATTTTTAGTGAAGCACTGTAAATGGAACTAAAAACTAACCCTAAAACACTGCAATGCTTACTTTTAGAAATTGCTAGCTTAACCTTTCTTAAAAATTGTATAAATAAGTGACTTATCGGTCATCCAAAACATACCTTAAGCCGAAGAGCCTGATGGATATCTGCAGCCAGCTCTCCTTTCCACCATTACACATCAAGCTCCATTGGGTGAAGAATGTCAAACAGAGATGTAATGAAATCTATAATCCCGAGAAGAAGGCTTTATTACAACTCGGTACTGTGACCTTTTCGCTCTGAGCACTGCACCCGGGCATTGCACCTTAGCCAACATTTTACTACCAATGCACCCAAAAGAGCCATGTAACCTTCTTCATTCACACTTCATTAAAAGCAACCAATGATTGAATTTATGATCTGGATGTTCCGAAAAAGACCTCTGGCATTAATAATGAATGATTTTTCAGGCAGCACACCTGAAAATAGTTCAACAGATCTGTCTGACCAGGTAGTCAGTTTACCTTGCTTACATCTTCTTAGATGCCTGTTCTAATGAGTTTAGTAGCTTGTGCCTTTGCGTGTTTATCTGTGTATGCTGTCTGTAGCGAGTTTTCTCTTCAGGGCAGCAGTTTTGCTGCACGTCTACTCTCTGAGCAGACTGCCAATAAAGCTTGCGTCTCATACAATACTAGAGCAAAAAAGGCAAACATGTATTCTCCAGGTGAAATCAGACTGATCAAATTGACTACATCGAGCCCTTACAAGATTCACAATACAGGTGTACAAAGTTAAATATTATACAATGTGGTAAATTGAATAAGCTAAATCCCGCAACCTGATTGATTGTCTGGTACCTTTCCCGGCATTGTAAATCCTGCACTGTACCCACTGGAAAAGGTACCAGCCAATTTTATCTCATGCCAATCAATGTATCAATATGATGCTTTCATCTCAAACAAAACCGCCGCCATTTTTCCTGTTTGCACTTTTCTAAGACACTGTGGTACATTTAAACAAAATTACACCCTCTTTCGAACTGTACGACCTCAGTGGTGTAAAAACCAAAATAAAAAATTAAATAAACAACATTTGACATTGTATAATAGCAATTTATCCCTCCAGGGTGTGGGTATACTGGAGGGCTTAACACAACTGGTGTGGTTCAGTCACTCTGCTGCACCTCGTGACCGAACCACACCAGCCGTGGTAAATCCTCCAGTATATCCACACCCTGGAGGGATAAACTGCTTAAGTAACCAGCACTCTCAGACAAGAGACTCACAGAGAACACCTGTGACAGGTAAACATACTAATACAATGCTCTTTAAAAAGTAAATAACCACTATGCATTAAAACACAGTTTACTTAACTGGCCAGCAACATTATTTCTAAAACAGATGAGAAGGTTCTATGGTTGCCAGTGACCTACATGCACACACATTTGTGAGTTTGTCTAATGAGGAGGGGGATGAAGAGGGGCCCATTGGTCTGGAGGACAGTTGGCTTGTTGCTGATTATACACCTGCCAGATACAATCTGAAAGCTGATCACTACAATCAGGAACACCCCGGCAGCACAGCTGATTGTTTCATGACGTGGCACTCCCTGATTGCAGTGGCTCACTTTCTTTGATCTAGTGGCCTGCTCATTAACTGCCATCATTGACAGCATGCTCCTCTATTGATGCGGCAGAGACCAGCCCAAAAATGGACTGCTGCTGTTGGCCACAACACTGCTGCGCCTCCACAACTTGCTTGTGAAAAAAGGTGACGCAATGTGTTTCTTGCACATGCATGCAAGCAAACACAAAAAGGTTCTAGAGGACTACTACTGTATGTAGTCCCGAACTGGTGAAGGTAAGGAGGGGGCTGAAAACATTCACGGATGAGGAAAATACAAGTACCATGCCCTGAGAGGATTGTTTTGAACAAAGTGTACGCAATTAAAGCTGGGGCAAATAGTCAACATTGTACATCACTGTTAGATGTGTAGCTATATATTTCACCAAAAACAACTTTATGCAAGCCTCTGCTTTCTTAATAACAGATAAAGATCCTGACTGTTTCACTTGTCGAATGTGTAGTATCCCTGTGGATTCCTGGATAAAAGGCAGACAAAGTGAAGTTCAACTCCTCTGTCCTTCCCAACTTTTCCAAACATATGTAGCCTCATGGGGTATAGACAGATGTATTCCTCTTGTTTTATTTACATGAAGTGCATAGTTTCGAGTGGGTGTTTTGTTTCTAAATACTAATTCCACATAAAAAGAAAACTCTCGCCAAGATGGCGATAACAGCTAATTATTTTTCAAATTGCTCTGCATGATGTAACCTGACAGCGAGCACAATGCGATGTGATCTTTTTTTGCAACAAACCCAATGATGAGTACGAATAAGCATGATCTCATTCTCAAAGTGCTTTAAGTTGTGTTTTACCTTGTTAAAAGAGGCCATTGGAAACAACTGTGTTAGGCACTGAAACAACAGTATGCAGGCAGCTGCACAGGCATGCATGTGAAAACTGTCTGTATTTGGGTTTAAAAGTGTCAACTGATATACAAGGAAGAACATAATTTATTATTGCCTATAATAGACATACATATAATATGTTCTCATTCAGATTTAGCAGGTGTTCTCCCTAATAAACAGATCAGTTTTCTCCTCGTATGAAACTTGGAGTTGCATCAAAAGAGCAGCCAATATTTTCACATTCAGGAAAGCTCTGCACTTGCATGCCAGTTGAATCAAATAAGTCACCAATCTTTCTTTGTGTGAAGCCACAGATATTTTTATTGTGCACAGATTTACATATATTGTGCCACTCCTTCAATTTCCATATACAACCTATTCAGTGCATCCACCAACAAGCACTATATCCCAGCGCATCGACCACAAATGTGGTTTTCCTCAGAGGGTGGATAATGCCAAGAGACCCTCCCCTTTTATAGCCACACTGCCATGCCTGGATTGCCCCTATTGGTTATCCGACAGAAACAATTATACATTTCAGTGGCTCTGGTGGGTCTCAAACCTTGTATTCTACTTTCTATTTTTTCTTAATTTTTTTCATTGCTTTTCATATTTCATTCCTTTCAGTATTATTTAAACACCTTATAACACCCATTCCAATCCATTATAATATACAAAATGCAAGTTAAAGAGCTAGTGTACTGTTTGGGATTAATAGTAATTTTCAGATGCAGTCAGCTATCACTTCTTATGCCTCAAGTATTTTTTTCTTTTCTGTTTGTTAATTAGAAGATTTTCCACCTGGCAGTACTGGGGTGATGTGTGGAGCAGCAGTCTGTCTGGAAGAAAAAAAAAGTCAGTTCTGTTCCTCCCACTACATTGTCAGAAATGAGACCAAACACCTTAAGGCACCACAATCCTTGCAGTGACTCTCACAAGCTACCAATCAAAATGCAGGAAATTGTGACATCACTAGTAACCAGGGAGAGCCAGTCCCTGCTGCGTCATGTGAAAGTGAAACCTAGCAGTGACAAATGGTTCTCATTGGTTACAAGTGATGTCATAGTCAGTGTGGTCTCAGTGTTGATGTAGTGGGAGGAACAGAATTGACTTTTGTTTCCCTCCAGATAGAGTGTTACTCCACACAACAACCCAGTACTGCCAGGTGGACAATCTTCTAATTAGCAAACAGAAAAGAAAAAAATACTTGAGATATAAGAAGTGATAGCTGACTACATCTGAAATTTACAATTAATTGGAGGTAGTTTTCATGCAGTACACTAGCTCTTGAAAGTCAAAATTACACATATACAAAACAAAAATTATTTCATAGTGAAATTACAAAAGAAACTCAGAGCTTGGGTGTAATGACCCATTTTGCCCATTTTTACTTGTTTTAACCATTTTTAACCAATTGTAACCATTGTTGGTGGAATCTAATCTGCTGGCAAATAATTTGCTAGTATATTAGTATGTTAGGATTTATTATTAAACCTCTCATGGTCATTATTAATGCTCAGTAATTAAATGTCATTGCAGTTTTAAGGATGTGTTGAAAACAAATGCACCCAATATTGTATTTACACTTTTAACAAAACATTAAATTTTTTCCCTGGGTTTGTTAAATCAACCATCAAAAAATGTGCAACTGATAGCACAAACAAACAAAGGTCTGAGGCAAGGTTCATTTAATCTTACTTATAAATGGTAAATGACCAAAAGAGAAACTGTGGACTCTGGCCTTTATTGCAATAATCCCTTCATTTCTGACTCACATGCAATTGCACTGTAGCTGCTCAAAAGATAAAACTGCGGATTCTCGTCCTTAGCACTATAATGACTCACCAACCCAGAGAACTAATTATGCACATTTTATTATTAGTACAGACTCTGTAGCTATCTTAAACCTACAAACACTCATGCTGTTCTGCAATTATCCCTAATTTTTTTCTTTTTTTTGTAATGAATTACTGTCCTCCTCAAAGGAGCAAAATCAACAGCTCACTGTTCATTTTCTTAACAAGTAAAGCATAGATGGCTTCTTTCCAAACTTTCCAGTGCTGCCAACTATACGCCCATCTGGCTACCTGTTTTCCACCTCCTGGGTGCTCTGTCAGTGTCCGAGAGGGAAGCTAATCAGAAAATTCACTCGAGCTGCAGTGCTTGGCAGGCCATTAACGCACAGCAGATGCATGGAATGGCCCATTTGCAGGACCAGGCCTGCTTTCTTCTTCCCCATGACAGAACCATAAAAACTTGTTAAAAAAAAGGTAAAACAAAAGCTACCTAACAGAACTCCCTGCTCTTCTGATCATGAGCCTCAACTAAAAAATAGGGGTCCTGTGGTCCTACCATTGATGTGCTGGAGGGGGCTTTTACAGGCTTTATAGAGGTGGTCGCTAAATGTTGTTCCCCATTGCTAAATATTTGGCAGCGCATCACTGGATCCTTCTTACCTATGGAATCCATGGAAGGATCTACAGCTCCAGCAAACTGCCACTTTGTGTTCTGAACCAATGGTTAGATTTAAATTTGATCCAGTCTCCTTTCCTGAAGCTAGTCTGCATGTACCTCATAGGCTAGAGTTTCAAAATGTCTGCACATACCTCTCAACCTTTAACCTCTAGAATGAGGGATACAGACTTTCAAAATGAGGGATGGTGAGGGACACTGACCCTGCTAATATTAATGAGGGATACATCCTCAAAAAGAGAGAGTCAAGTTTAGAACATTGTGAAAACCATTGCTATTACTTGTGCAAAGTTTATTTTATATTTAGAATATTAAAATGTCATGAATTTCTGCTTTAAAGTATGAACTCACAGCACATACTCAGTGTAGGCAGCACCTTTTTCATGAGGGACAGAGGAGGAACTGATACATTTTTAGGGGTAGAATGAGGGACATCCCTCCTAGGCACAGTTGAGAAATATGCATCAGCATGATCAATTTGATTACATGTGAACATTTTAAAACATGTTTACTTGGGGAAAAGAAAAACAAAAACATCTGCCCAGAAATCACCACCATGTTCTAAGGCTTCCATCAGAACTTCTACATTAGCAAACCAACCGAAGTGACAGACTAGCAGTCATAACAATACTGTAATGGGACTTGGGAGCAGCCTTCCTCCAACACAACTGGTACACCACTCAGGGAGTCTGCAGCAGCAGGAAAAAGAGTCACAGGAGGACCCCTAACTTCAGAAGGACTAGTCCTATGACAACCAGGGATAACAAAAGCAGGGAGATAAGCATGGTTCCTGTTGTTAAGGAAACCACAGTCCTGGAGATGGGAAGCTGGCAATGCAGCTACACACAAGTTGAGCATGATAATGAGTTCCTCCCTCCCCCAGGGCTTTGCCTATAAAATGCCTAAGGAACGTGCCATGGGCCCACAGACTGAGGATGTGCTGCACCAACAGGTTGATAGTCTAGTCACCTCGCTCCTTCATGGCGCGGTGGCGGCTCGCGGTTCCACTCTCCGGCTGTAGATTGCAGTTCAGGGGCCCGCAGTTTGGGGGCCCGCAGCTCCGACATGATGCCATTGAGGTGTAGGTCACAGGGAGTGGAGCCGCTGCTCGTCACTCTGGTCAGGACTCGGGGAGCTATGGGTATCAGGACCCATGAGCCAAAAATAGAGTCAGAGAAACTCATTAAAAACACCTCACAGTTCGGCGCCATCTAGCCCAGATATGAAAGAAATTGTATCGGTTTAGTTTTAGTCTGAAATGCAGGACAGACCCTGTCAAGTTGGTGTTGTAGGCAAGTGTGGGGGTCTGTTTTTAATTTACTGTAAAATAAATTGTAAAGGAATGTCACACAGACGGTGGCAGGCTCTGGACTTCTGTGTTACTTTGGCAAAGTTTTAAGTTTAGTATAAACAACAGAAAAACTTCAGGTTTCCCAAACCAAGCAGAACACCTCAGAAAGGGATCCTATTCTGTGGTGCATGCCGTAAAATAAATGTCAGAGACTCAATTTCTCAGATTTTTGGCTAAATATCAGAAATTCTGAAAGAACTTGCAGACACCTAGTGAATTTTTGCCAGTTTACAACTCTCCTTCGGGCTGTCGGGTCCCGGTTTCTACGGCATCAGATGGGGGAAGGAGTCACAAAGAGGGGCAGTTGGTTGGCGGTGGGGCAAGTGCCGGGGAACAGCTGAAATCATTCATTTTTGCACCAAAAGAAAAACCCTGGGAGAGAGAGAGTGATTAAACAACACTAGAACATGGGGCAACTGCAACAATCAGGGACCACTCGCCATCGCAGCGTCAGCTGTCCTCTGCACTATTGAGACCCAAAGGAGAGATGGGTTGCTGACGCTGCAGTGACAAGGTGCTTCCTGATTGCTGCGGCCAAATTGTTTGAAGTTGGTGGCATGCTTGCTGAACTAGTGTCAGCAGCAGTGTGCCACTGCATTTGTTACAGAAGGCCAAGCCCAGAAATGCAGTGGTGGCATTGGCCGTCACAGTGCCACACCTCCACTACCTGCTTCTCTCCTAAGCTGCCACATAATGTTTCTTGCACATACATGCAAGCAAACATAAAAATGAATATGACAGATTTCTTTACAAAACAAATTGCAGCTCCAACATCTGAAGCATGGCTGGCAATGGCATACTATGTGAAAAAGGCATATGGGGAACCTTACTATGTCACTTTAAGGTTTATAGGAGTAGATAGAAGTCAAGGATCCTTGTAATCTATCCTCCTACTAATTCAGTGGTAATATTCCAGTGTTGTGGTAGCCATGTAGGTGTCCTGTGCTCCTTTTAAGATCTGTTTATTTTTACTTATTACCAGCTCTAGTGGTAGGTTGTTTTAAGTTCCCAACATCCTCTGCATGAAATAATGTTTTATTTTGATACTTTTCAATTGATTTGACTATTTGACTTTATTTGAAGAGGTTGCCCCCTTGCTATCTTGATGTCTTGTCTGAACTCAAGACCAAGATCTGTCATTAATTCAGGATAATTTATGACATAAATATGAAAAGCATATATCCCCTTAGTTGCATAGACTCCAGGGTCTGAAGCTTTGTTTCTCCTAATTTGTTCATGTGTGTTAATGCCCTCATACAGGAGATGGATTTAGTTATTCTCCTTTGTACCCCTTCTACAGCCTTTGTATTTTTTGTCTTGTATGGTGTCCACAACTGCATACCATAGTACCACTATATAGTGCATACATAAATTGTCTCATGTATGCACTGTATAGTGGTGATATCACTCTCTTGTCCCTACTTTTGATTGATTTCTTTATGTTCCACCATACTCGGTTTACTTTAGCAATAACCTCCCCATATTGATCTTCCATCCAAATTTATTGTTTATTGCAATCCCCAGGTCCTTTTTACACTCTGTATGCTTAAGTGTGTATTTCCCAAACTTATACTGATGAAATGGATTTTTCTCTCGAGAAGCATTACATCACATTTCTCTGTGTTGAAATGCCTCCCCCAATTTTTGGCCCATTGCATTATATTTTCCAAGGCTATTTGAATATATTCCATCTCTTCTTTTGTAGTACAGACACCCCCTATTTTTGTGTCATCCATGTACTTACAGCTACAACCATATAGGTTTTGGTCAGGGTCTGCTATGAAGATGTTAAAAAGTATGGTCCCAGAATCGATCCCTGAGGAACATCACTGATAACATGTCCTTTTGATGAGGGATGACTGTTTATTTTGACTCTCTAAGAACGATTGTTTGGCCATGCTGTTATTCAGTTTGTTAATGAATTTCCTAGCCCTGTTCCTTTAAGTTTTTCTATAATGACCCAATACGGAACAAAACCAAAGGCTTTTTTTAAAGTCCAAATAGAGGGCATCTCTGGAGTGATTTCTATCCAGTTTCCTGCCAACTTTCTCATAGAAGGTTAACAAGTTTGTGATTCATGATCTCCCCTTGCAAAAACCATGCTGTTGCCTATCAAAGGTATTTGTTTTCTCCCCACCTGTAACTCCTCTTTTATGATGGCTTCCAAGATCTTTCCAGGTATTGAGATAAGACTGATTGGCCTATAGTTTGCTGTATCAGTTTTGGGACCTTTCTCACATGCAATGAGTATGTCTTGTTATGATTTAATTAATTAAGCAATTAAGTGTGTGATGTATTTAAATGCTGTACAATGTTTTTTGACACCACCCCCCGATGAAGAGGGATTGTACCCTCAAAGCGCCGGGGATAGTCTCATATGCCTAAATAAAGCAATTTAATCTTTACCTTGACTCCAGCCTGAGTGTATTGCTGTAATTGTAATTTTACTACACATTTCTCTAACTGATTTACAGAATGTGCTTTGTAGGGGTTCCACAACATTCTAACCTAATAATTCTAGCAAAGTTCTTATTGTACCATCTGAGCCTTATGCTGAGTTGTTTTTGCCCTGTTTAATTTTCTCCAGGATCCTTTCCCTTGTAAGCCAATTTGTGTCAGTTTGGTTTGTGGCATCTTTATGTGGCGGTAGAGATGTCTTGTCCTGTCTAAAATACACTAAGCAGAAGTAGTTCTTAAATTCTTCTGCCATACCAACTGGGGTACCGATGGTGAGCTCCAAATTCTTAATGAGATCCCTATATGATGTATTTTGCTTTAATGAATGTATTACAGGGGTGCAGTCACGCCCCTATAGTTAGGGTTGAGTAGGCACTTCAATGTTAAATCTCAAATTTTGCACCTTAATAACTTTGCAACCGTTCAACGGAGTCCCATGAACATTTTCATGCACTGTCATCCGGGGTAGCTCTCTGGATGTGGCAAGTTATGTTTCAGTTGGATGTGTGGTTTCCAAGTTCTGGAGAGGTGAAAAACTCACTTTTTGTTTATTGACTTAGCTGGGTTTTTCTTTGAGCTTGCCTACAGCCCAGGCGGTTTGGAATCTTAGTCTGAAATTTTCAGGGCAGAAAGGGACTAGACATGCCTTTTTCTTGTCTGGTGAAAAAATAAAAATCCTTTCCAAAGTTTTTTTAATTTTGAAAAAAAAATGTTTCTGAGCATGCTCAGTAAGCACTTCAGGATAGCTGTTTGAAATGAAAAAGGAACCCTGTTTTATACTAGAATATTCCTTTTTCATTTGCCACCATCTTGTTTCCATTTTTTTCCAAAATAAATTCAAAAGCTACAAAATTGACACCATTGAGAGACACCAATACATGTGTCAGAGTGATCAGGACCCCCTTAGGTATAATCTGCACTTCACAGTTGCAGACATGTCCTAGAAATGTTTTTTTTTACTATTATAAATCTTTTTTTGTGGCCTCGTGGTATGAAAAAAGAATCCTTTTTCGTATCATGAGTCACCATAAAAGATCCTTTTTTGTGACTCAACAATCCTTGCATGTCATTCCAATTGCAGTCTCTGGTACTGTAATGTATTTCCCTGGTGTCTAATGGGACCCCCCCCCCACCATCCAATCACTATATCCCTGGTATCTAATGGCACCCCCACCCACCACTTCTCCTCCCATTACAAAAAAAATTTCGGCTGGTGTCTAGTGGCACCCCCCACCCACCAGTTGCTGTCCCCTTGTATGAAATTATATTTCCTGGTGTCTAGTTGCACCTTCCACCCAATGATCCTTGTCTCCATTACAAAAAAAGAAGTCCATGATGTGTAATGGCACCCCCCTAGCAACTGATTGCTATCCCTCTTGTAAATAATTAGATTATCTGATGTCTAGTGATACCTTCTCACCTGTGAATCACTGTCTGTCCCCTTTGTATGATGATATTCCTTGGTGGCTAGTGGTACTCCCATCCTGCCAGTTGTGTCCCACTAACGGAAATAAAGAAAACCATCCTCTATGTTTTTTTAAACATAAAATGGTCCCTTGCCAATCAGCCCCACCACCCACTCAGCACCCACCACCCCACACCTCCCAGTACAGCCCCACACACCCTCACTCATATGAACAGGTCCCAGGTTCAAGATCCACTCTACAATCGAAGACACATCTTGCTGGAACCAACAACTCAAATATGAGAAACTATGGTAAATGCATTTCAATGGGGGTGTCAACTTGTATGCATAACTCAGACATTTGTAGACATTTTGACACCAAATTTTCAACAAGGCCTTTTGGGGATCCCACCTCATGAACATTATGACTGTCATTACACAACTCCCACCCAAAAGGTGATTTTGTGGTCACTTGGCAAATTCACCTTTTGGGTAGAATTTGAAAAATGTTTCTGCTCTTGTTCATGAGGGGGGTCATAAGAAGGTTATGTTGAAAATGTGGGGTCAAACTATGTAAAAATGGCAAAGCTATGACAATTCATTGCAATTTCACTATGCATGTTCATAACTTTAAGAAATGTTTAATATTTTGACACCAAATGTTCAACATAGACATCTTGTTACCCGACCTCATGTATGTCACAGCTGTAATTTTTCAGATTCTGGCCAAAATGTGTTTTCACACCAGTGGCATGGAATGGCATTGCAGTTGTGCAGAACTACATTTTGGTGAGGATTCGAAAATTTTCTGTACTGGGTACATGAGGTGGGGTAATAAGAAGGCTATGCTGACAGTTTGTTCACTGTTGTCCTATAAATGGAAGTGCAGGGCCCTTGCACAGCAATGTGCATATGTGCATCTATGGAGGATGGGAGCACAGAGCCTGAAGGGCACTGCGCTTCCACAGACAAATAAGGATAAGATTACTCTATCTCAAAAGCTGTAGATGGGTGGAAGTGCAGGGCCCCAGATGGCCCTGCACTCCCGCAGGCAGATAAGGCTATGATTACACTACCTCAAAAAGTAAGGACATTATTTGCAAAAATCTATGTTAATGCATCATTGGGGTGAGGATAAAGCAACAAAAGTAAGGAAATATAACATTAGGGTTTCCAACCCTAACACCACCTCATCCTGCACACTCCCAACTGGCATCGGGTGCTTTTTGTCATCAGCCATAACGCCACCCCATTCTTCTATACTGTACCCATCTCAGCTTATTTACTTATGGAATGGGGGTGCTGGCTGATGACTTCTGGCAAGCACACCCCAACCCTGTTGGTGTGTGCAGGGTGGGGTGAGGTTGTTATTGTTGAAAACCCTCATGTCACATTTCCCTACTTTTGCTGCTTTATCCTCAACCCTAACTGATGCATTAATGTAGTTTTTTGCAATTAACATACCCATAAAAGGTTTTCTCATGACACCTTGCTGCGTTTTTTGCAAATTTTTCTTCTGCCTTCTATTTTTCCTTCCTAATTAGGTTTTTCACCTTTTTACTAGACTGCCACAGTTATTTTCGTCTGCTGTTGTATTTTCTGCCTTAAGTTTCCTGAAAGCATTAGGCTTTTTCTTGATCAACCTCTTTACTTGCTTAGTCAGCCATTTTGATTTCTACCATTACCATTATATTTCTTGATCTTTGATATATTTTAGTTACAAATATCTATTATTACATTTTTCAATATTGTCTATTCACTTTTGTATTATCTTATAATATTTTATCCCAAGTTATGCTATCCATTGCCTTTTTAATTCCTGCTGTATTTGCCTTTTGCTACATGATGTTTTCAGTACATCCTGACATTCTTAATATTGGAGTGATATATTGAAGTAAACCATAAGGTGATCACTGTTTGCTAGTACTGTAGTTGCTTTAATACACATTTTTCTATCTTGATATCATCAAAGGCTATTACCTGATCTAAAATATTTTCCCTCTCATTGTCTTAGAGGCATGTTGGGTAAGAGAACATTGTTTTAATGTCTCTAGGAACATCTTATAGTGCCCAGTCCTGCCTGTTTGACTAGACCAGTGTTTGGTAAATTTTGATCTCCTGTTGAAATAACTTCTCTGAACTCACATGCTGCTTAAATTTCTTCCATGATAGCAAACATTTACATTTCATCTCAGTTTGGGGGTCTATGACACAGCCCCAATTTGAAACTTGTCCTACTCTGAGGATTTACTTATAACAATATGGTTTCTGTTTTTTCTGATTGTTTGGTTTTCCCTGAGATGTCAATGACTCCTATAGACGTTTTCACATACAGAGTAATGCCCCTCTCCTTTTTATGACCCTGTCAGTCTAAACAGGGAGTACCCCAGAATATCTTTGTCTCATTCAGTGCATTGTTCCCACCATGTTTCAGTGACATAGACAATTTCTGGATCAACCCGATCATTATTGCCTCCATTTCCTCTTTTTTTATGGTTGCAGGGGCAGAGCCCTGCAGATGTCTTTCTATCACTTGGGGAAAAAAGGACACTTCAGACTCCTATTGAAGCACAGTTTCAGAGTTGAACTATGATCCTTCCACTACCTGAAATCACTACACTTGGGAGGCAGGGGCCAGAAAGAGTTTCTTTCCTACATGTAGCAATCTCCTGACAGCTTAAATTACAATCAGTGGAGTGTAAGCAGCACAGGCAGTTTGTTTTAGTCTGAAAGAACACATAAACCCTCTTTTTACATATCTTTATCTCAACAATGCCTTGTTGCCAGGGGAGTAGTTCTCCTTGAGTGAATGCATGAGTCCAGGGAGTCTTGTACTGGCCTATAATAAGGCAGTGGGTGATGCCCTAGACTCAATTTCTCTTGTTTGTATTCACTCACTCACTCACTCTGTGCCCAAGGACCCCTTTGTTTGATGGGTCCTTGATGGAGCTGAGAAGAGTGGGCCAAAGGCTAGAGAGAGCTTGGCGGAAATCCAGCCTGGATGCTGACAGGCTTAGATTGATAGAACATTATAAGGGCTATCAATCAGCAATCTCCCATAAGAAGGTAGAATTCCTGTCTGGGGAGATTGCAGCTGCATGGAATCGACTGGCTCAGCTCTTCCAGACTGTGGACAGACTGTGCAATCCAGTCTGTCTTCAGACTGGAAGAGATTTTTCACAAATGAAATGTGATCAGCTTGCTCGATTCTTTGCAGATAAGGTTGCTAGCATCACATCGGGTATTGGCCCAACTCTCTCTATAAGGGATTGCAGAGATTGGAGGGAGGTGGCCAGCACCTGTTCTACCTGGTCTGACTTTAACTGGCCTGAATTCATGGACATTGTGAGGATTGTCCAGACTTTGCGACCAACCAGCTGTAGTTTTGATCTGGGCCCTTCGCCACTATTGGTAGGTTGCATAGATGTTATCTGTCCAATCCTTGCTGAACTCATCTGAAGTTCCTTGGAGAAGGGGGTCTTTCCTGATTCCCTCAAGGAGGTGGTCATTCGACCACTCCTTAAAATACCGTCCTTGGATCCAGACTGTCTAGCTAACTATAGACCTGTCTCTAACCTACCCTTTGTGGGCAGGGTTATTGAGAAGGTGGTTGCGTTGCAGCAGGATGACCATCTTATAACCCACAATGTCTATGATGTTCTCCAATCTGGGTTTAGGAAAAGACATAGCACGAGACAGCCCTTGTTCAGGTTTTAAATGATCTCCTAATTGCGAGAGATCGAAAGGCTCGTACTATCTTAGTCCTTCTTGATCTTTCAGTAGCATTCAACACTGTGGACCATGGTGTGCTTTTAGAATGCCTGCAGCTTCTTTGTGGACTGTCTGCAACAGTCCTAAATTGGTTTTTATCTTTCCTCATGGGCAGGTCGCAGACGGTTGTCACTGGAATTTATTCCCCTGATGCACTCCCCCTGTCCTGTGGGTGCTTGCAGGGCTCCATATTGTGCCATGTTGTTTCTGTGTACATGCTGCCATTAGGAGATATCATTAAGTGATACAGTTTGGGTTTTTATAGCTATGCAAATTATACCCAACTGTATATGTCCTTCATTCCTGGACAGGATGATGCGATCTCCATACTTAACAACTGCCTAACCGAGATCAAGAATTGGATGAGCAGTAGTTGACTGAGGTTGAATATGGATAAGACCGAGGTGTTGGTTGTGGACCCAGGTCATCTGGAGGTGGGTCTTGGGGCTGGGCACCCTTCAGGCTTATGACTTGATGGTGTCCCGCTCATGACCTCAGACCAGGTGCATAAACCTGGGTGTTATTTCTGACAGTGGTTTGACCCTGAAATTACAGGTGTCTGCCATTGTCAAATCCTCCTTTTACCATCTAAGGAATATCACCCAGGTGAAACACCTGGTTTCTCCAGCTGACCTTCCTACACTGGTCCATGCCTTCATAACCTCCCACCTTGATTACTGCAATGCCCTCTACCTAGGGCTTCCAGGGATTGATATCCATCGCCTGCAGCTAGTGCAGAATGAGGTGGCCAGGCTTTTGACTGGTACATTTGGGACTAGTCATATTATGCTTGTGCTGCATGGACTGTACTGGCTGTTGGTACAGTGGCGAATCACCTTCAAGGTTGGGTTACTGACCTACAAAGCCCTACATGAACAGGGACCCCAGTATTTGCAAGATCTTCTTACTCCCTACTGATCCTCCTGCTCACTTCAATCCACCAATGAGGGATTACTAGAGATTCCCAGGGTCTGGTTAAAAACATTTGGGGCACGTGCTTTTTCTTATGCTGCCCCTACCCTGTGGAAATCTCTACCTCGTCAGTTAAGAGAATGCCTGACCATTTCGAGTTTTAAATCAGAGCTCAACACATATTTGTTCTATCAGGCTTTTTCTGATGTGTTTAAATATTTATGGATGTTTATTATTTGATCATATTGTTTGTGTATTTTACTGTGCAGCGCCTTGGTACCTGAAAGGTGCTTAAGAAATAAATTTTACTTACTTACTTACTTATTATACTTCTTAAAGTTTTCAATGATGTTTTTGTTTTATTTAGTTTTCCAAGCAGCATTCTTAAATCAGCAGCTGAACAGCCTTGAAGCACAGCTGTAACGGAACTTCGTTTTATCTCTCTGCTGAATTCCTTCACAAAGGAGCGCAAGGTGATTTGAGATGAGGTTTCAGCTTGTGGCAGTGAGGCTACTGGGCTGGGACAGGCAGATAGTCATTGTTTTTAGCCTCCAATTGAGTAAAACAGGCAGTCTAATTTTTTAGTAAATCTGTCTGTTTGCTAAGTTAAAGTAACTTTCCCTGCTATGGTAAGTAAAGATCCTGTAACTCTCTGCTTATGTTTTGTATTAACTATCCTGTGGAAGAATTTGGGTGGTTACACTTTATTTGTATTTGTAAATAGTTTATTTGGAAATACTGCTTGATTGATAATACAGTGACAGTTTTATTGGTGCCTGTCTCTAATGGCTATCTTCCCTCTGAGACTTGCAAGGTACTATAAGCAACAGTCTCCTTTATTTAGTACTATAATCAAACATGTAAACAGTAAGATAGAGTAACAATAACATTAAACTGGGCTTACACTTAACTGATGCTTGCCCTAGATCTCCTACATATCTACTTGTGTGATATATTTCTGTTTGTATTAAATGACACATTTGCCTGACATGATAATACTATGTATGTTTTGCTGTCCAAACAAACAGGCATGAGTCAGTGCCAAACATGTTTGCTTTCATGCTGTTACACGTTAGAATAACAGCATCTTGAGGCTAAAGGCAGACTTTTCTTACCCCCATGAGCCATTGTTTCATGGATGTTGGGGTCCACTGGGCTGAGGAGTATTGGCTCCCATATTCAGAACTGGTCATATGTGATCTGTGGCAGTTTGTGCACAGACTGCCTGGGGGACAATATTCATACAATTAGCTCACTGTAAGTGGAGTGTGCAAACTGTCTAAATATAGGGCCCTGTTGGTATAGTGCATAGTGACTTTGCTCTATGCAGACACAGGTCCAGACTGAATACAGCTGACAGGAGTGCCATGGAGGTAGCGTGGCTCAAATGGGATAGTGGCAGGGTTCCTGTGGGCCATATTTAGCCCTAACCTGCTAATGACCCCTTTTGGTATGGAAGGTGCTATGTCCCATTTACATGCTCATTAAGGGTCCATTAACATGTGTGCATGGCCCCCCATTCTGTAGCTGTCTTACATATTCCTTGTGGTCTAGTGGTCCACCACCCCCTATTCACCTGCCCTTTGTGGCTGTTTCAAATAGTCCTGGTGCTGTAGTGGTTCCTGTACCCCCTGACTGACTGTCCTGTAGCTGTCTTGAATATTCCTGGTAGTCTAGTGGTCTCCTACCCTCGATCACCTGTCCAGTACCTGTAGCTGTCTCAAATATTCCTGGTGGTGTAGTGGTTCCTGCACCCCCAATCGACTATCCTTAAGTTGTCTTGAATATTTCTGGTAGTCTAGTGATCTCCCTCCCCTGTAAGGGCATCTAATCCACTCACAACCTGCCTATTCAGGACCATCATCCCCACAACCACCCCACCTGCTCAGGTCACCTCAGCCAAAGTATGGCAATAATGATAGCGACCTACACAGCCCTCTGCTTACCACCTTGGTCAGCCACCATCTGATTGCCAGTGAGCAATTATGAGTACAGTAGACACAGGTGTTTTTACAATACTTGTGATTGCACAGAAAGCATCAGATTGAAAACAATTGAGGTGGTGATCAGAGGACTGTGCCAGTCATCACTATTGCTGCAGTTTGTATTATGTGACCAGGGCTGGGGGGGTGTCTGACAGGGTGAGTATGGAGGGGGTCAGATGCCCTTATGGTGGGACCACTAGACCAGCAGGAATATACCAGACAGCTACAAGATGGGTGATCTGGATGCTTTCACAATGTATTTTCCCAGGACAGATTAGCTTACATGCAACATCTGCTTTTCAGTGGGGTCCTTCTGTAAGGTCCTGCTTTAACAGTTTTACAATATACTTTACTCAGGATAGCCAGATGAGTTGTGATATCTTGTTTGAAGTGGGGTTCTGTTTGACCCGGTCTTGATACTGTATTTACCCAGGATAATACAGTGGAGATACAAGATCCTTTTTTTCAGTGGGGTTCACCTTTTACTCATTTTTATAATGCATTTACCCAGAACAGCCCAAGTGAGAGGCAATTTGTCATTTTCAATGAGGTCCAGCTTTTTACTATGTATTTTTTCCAGGATAGAGCATTATAGTGGACTTATTTATTTAACTTATTTAATGTGACAAAGCAGTAGTGCATATTTAAATGTCTTCTCCATGAAGTATTCGTAACTTAATAACCTGGCAGTGATAACTTTATTCTCATCTTGAAGTGGATACTTTTTGTTCATGTGAAAGATAGATCTGCAATCTGTGGGATGTCTTGCAGAAATCCTCTAACCCAGTGAGTGGCTAGCTGTACCTGTATGACTGGAGGTGTGGATGATACTATGCGGAGAGCGAGTGGGGAGCAGCCAACATGTTGCGCTGTATGAGCCTGTGAGGGATTAATTCTCACAAGTTGTGAGTCTGGACTTGGCTGGGACCTTCCACCACCTTCCTTCCTCATAGGACTCCTTTGTGCCTGCCTGAGGCATTTTTGAAACCCACCACTGGTTTCACTCCCATTGACTCCCATGGAAGGTTGTTCCAGGAGTCCACCACCTTTTCTGTGAAGAACTATTTCCTCACTTCTCGCTTGAATCCACCTCCTTCCAGCTTCATATCATGGCCCCTTGTTCTACAACACCTTTTTCTCTGAAATATATCTCCCTCCTGTACCTTATTAACCCTCAAGAGGTATTTAAAAATCTCCATAACATCCCCACTCTCCCTCCTCTCCTCCAGGGTGTACATATTGAACTCTTTCAGTCTCTCTTCACAGGACTTCTGATGCAGACCTTGCACCATTTTGACATCCCTCACCTCTCTTCTTGCTGCTTTCTCCTTTTTCTAATTGTCCCCCCTTCCACACCTTTCTCCTTTGACTGCTCCTTTTCCCCTTCTTCCTTTGCTAACCCCTTGCTTCCTCGAATAACTTGCATCCTGGTGGGACTCTCTGCCTTTGGGATCTGACTACTCTTTATCTCAGCTTGTAGTGGCCCACTTTCTACCTCCCCTATTTCTTCTGTCATCCCCCTTCCTCGGCTGTTTTAAATGACTATCGAAGTATAATTTGAATGGTCCACTGAGGACTGTGATTTCCTCTTGAATGAAAGCAGACCATCACCTCGGTATAGGTTCTTATCCTTCTAGCTTGGCCCACAGTCCACAGTGTAGAAATACCTCGCCTCCCTGCACCATTCCTTCTACCATTACTTGATGGCCTTGGTGCTGAGCTCCCTCTCCTTCCACGCTTAGTACAACATGCACTCACCACTCACATTTAAACAAATGGGAAACACAGGATCAACCAGATAAATCATCTGCCTTTATCAAAAATTAAATGTACACACAGAGCTGACTACAGCAATTCACATTTATATTTAAGGCCATAAAACACTCTTATCAGATTAATGTATTAGCAGCCGTATTGGCTCTGACCAGAATTTGTTTGGTGTAAGCTATGTGCTTTTACTAAGATACGCTTCCTTCCACACAGTTATCTCATTTTACTTACTGTTTTGGTAATCTCTGTTCTATTGCTGTCAGTGTGTAGTTACTCCATGCACAACTTGTTTCCCCCCTCTTGTCCCCTGCCAAATTAGTTTAAATTTTCTGAAATAGCATTTAGTAATCTGTTTCACAGCAGTTCCCCCCCCCCACACACACACACTTTTGTTTAAATGGAGTCCATTTCTTGCATATAGATTGTTTCTATGTAAAAAGGCTTCCCAGTTTCTGAAAAACTCAATTTTTTTCCAGTGCCATTCTCTGGGCCACTTGTTTATTTTTCTGATTCGTCTTTGTCTATTCATACTGGTCCTCGGTACTGGGAGAATTTCTGAGAAGATAACCCTTCTGGGTTTTTCTTTCAGCTCTTTACCTATGCTTTTATAGTCTCTTATGATGTCAAGCTGCTTTGATCTGGCTATGTTGCTTCTGCTTGCATGAGTACAATGGTTGTTTTTTTTCACCTGTTCCAGTTAAGATATTTCTAGTCTAGTGGTCAGGTCATTTATTATGGCACCTGGGAGGTATGTTGCCATGGTATTTAATTTGTCACTATTGCAAATTATTGAGTAAGTGTATTTCATGATAAAGTCTCCTATAATTATCTTTTGTGTCTGGCAGTTTGCCTCGTTCCCTTCCAAATCTAATACTCCATATTTGTTTTGGGTGTGAATAATGAATGGTTCATGCCTCTCAGCCCTCCTGCTATGCTTCTTTTCATGGATTGGTTGTAGGGTGTATCATTCTTTGGTAGTAGAGGTATCATCAGTTTTTGTCTCTCATTCTATTTGCCTTTCCCCCTTGCCATTTTGACTCCCTGTGCCATCCTCTGCCCATGATCTTTTTTTTACTATTTGGTTTTCTACTTGTATTTCCTACTGCACCCTTAAGTTTTTTTTTATATTTCCAGTGTCTGTATGAATACATCTTATATCCACTGTTTTCCCTAGTTCCTCCTTTAATTTGTCTACTGTCTTGCAACAGTTTTATGGCGTGGGTGAAGCCTACATCCAGCTTTCTGTCTGTAGCTGGGAAAATGGAGGAACATGGAACACTTTTTTTTTGACGTTTCAATGTATCCTTCCACATCTTTAAATCACTATGCAAATTAAATAAAATACTCCCTTCTTTCTGTTTAGAATGTTGGAGACAGCACTAAAGCTGCTTATCAGATGGCCTTTAGGAACTTGAAACAGCTTGTTAAATATTGGTTGCCTATTAAACTGGAGATTTGTTTACTCCCTTTGAAATGCAACAACTTGCACATTTAAATACTTAGCATTTAAATGTGTTCTTACTACAAGCTTCAGCTGGGCAAGTATTGTCTTTCAAGAAAGATTCATACCTCATTAATGCCTCCTTTTCCCAAGAACGAATGTACAAAGATTTACGCTGTTTTTTTTTACCTCTTAAGACATTATCTGACAAGACCTGTCTCAGACATATGCCAGGTCTTGTGTGAACTATCTGAGCTACAGTAATTATATAGCAATCAGCAGGCATTTTTTACTATGCTTTTGGGGGGGTGGAATATATTGAGCTACAGCAAACACAAACACACACATACACACACACACAAATTCACACACCATCTTCATGGTCACAACATTAAAAATAAATACTGCAATCTAATATATTGTAAAACATTGTAAAAATCGTAAGACAAAAAAAGAAATGGTTTATGTGAGGGAACATAGTGAAGTTCCTTAAAAGAGCTACTGTACTGCCTAAAACTAATATTAGATTTTAAAAGTAGCCAACCATTACCTGTTACTGTATATCTGAGGTACTTTTTCTTTTCCCTGTGTTTAATTAGAAGATTGTTTACCTAATGTTAGTAGGTGTGCTGTGTGGAACAGCTCTTAGCCTGTCAGCTGACATATCACACTCTGCTGCCTCACACTATATCATCAGCAGTGCGATTTCAATGACTGTGACATCACTGCTACTTAGGAACAACAAGTGAGTGACTGCCAGGTTATTCACCTCTGATGTCACAGTCAGTGAGATCACAATGCTGATGATGTAGTGTGGGGCAGTAGAAAAAGATATGTCAGCTGCCAGGCTAAGAGCTGTTCCACACATCCAGCACAGTATTATCACACAGAATACTTTCTGATGAGCAAAAGGAAAAAGAAAAATACTTCAGAAATAAAAAATGACAACTGACTACTACTTAAAATTTGTATTATTTTCCTGTCTGCCTGTTTTGGCTCCACTAGCTCTTTAAATATTTCTTATCCTATATTTTGTATCCTGGATAGTGGTGGGGAGATGTTACATCTCATTGTCATTGTGATCTTCATTTTACACATTTTTGCACTGTATTTACTCAGGATGTCCCAGCTTAGCTGCAATATATTGTTTGCAGTGGGGTCATGATTTTGCCATTTTTATAATGTATTTATTCTGGGTAGCCTATTCCAGATGTAAAATATTGTTTTCAGTGTGTTCTGATTTTATGCAATGCAGCATAATATTGTGTAGATGCAGAACCCCACTGAAAATAAGATGTCATGTCTTCTGTGAACTGTCCAGGCTAAACATATGGCAATCAGCAGGCATATTCTAGGAAAATACATTGCAAAAATGTGTAAAAGGAAGACCACATTGAAAAAGCCTCTCAGGAGATCTGCATTGCGCAAATTCATTAGGAAAAATGTGTAAAAGCATCCCAACAGTTCCCCAAAGCCATATCAGCTCTGACCAGAATTTGTTAATAGTGAGCTGTGTGTCGTAACAATGGTAAGAGTATATAAATGTACAGATACACTGAATTTTTGCATCTGTACTGCACATGAAGTAGGGCTATACACATGGAGCTGATTTTTGGTATAGCCATTTGTGTTTCTGATATTTGCATTTGTTAGCACATATATCTTTATTACATGTTTTATATTTCAGACATTTTTTAAATTTTTATGGTAGGAAATGACCAATGGCTTGAGAATTATCCATATATAATATGCATTCATGTTATGAGCAGTACCAGTTATAATTGTGTCTCACCAATCTGCCAAGTTTTAACAATACTTTATGTTGTCTAACACAAATATAAATATTTAAGAGTGCTCACTTTTTGTGTAATTGTGCTGAATAGTATTTGTACTGCATAGCCCTAAAACAAAGGCTTTCTTATCTTTAGGCAAGACAGTTGTTCAACGATATTGCTGTAATAGGCTGACATAAAATGCAGTCTTTTAATTTATGTGACACTGAGGTCTTTGATACACAACTCACAGCAAAGAGATTAAAATATATTGTTCTGTACAACTGGCTAGTTAATCCGATGAGCACATGAAAGCAAATCTAATTATAGCGTCTGAATAAATGTAGGCTATTAAAACAGATTGTCTACCAAGATATAGACATGTTGCTGCTAAACAAAAGAAATCTGCAAAGTTGACAAGGTGCTCACTGCTGTAGTCATAATACTATAATTATATTTAAAGACCTGGAATTGGGATCACTTAATTTCTAAATGTCATGTTGCAGTGACAAGATGGTGATACAAAACTGCTCTCAAGATACCAGGATAGCTGTTGGCATTCCCTGCTTATGACAGAGTGCTTCATTATCTAGTGGGCCTGAAGTATCCATATCCAATGTGTTCAGTGATATCAGGGGAAGCATATAAATGCTGCTTCCTTTCAGGGCATTACCAAGATTGGCCTTTCAACTTACATTTTTATGTTTCTGAAGATCAAGGAAAATAATGCTCTGAAGGATATTAAATGCTTCTGGACAATGTTCAGTGCATTTGAACTGCAAAGTTATCTCCTTTAATTAAGGGAAATGCATCAGTCTGTTTCTTATCAAGAGCAGTACCAGCAAAGTGGCTGAGACTGATGTAAATTTTTTTTATTGTCTGTATTGCTGTATAATAGCTTATTAGAACAAATGAGACAGTTTGGAACAGCATAAGAGTGTATGTATATATATATATATATATATATATATATATATATATATATATATATATATATATATACACATAACTCTGCTAGAGGGGCAAATGATGTAATGTATGCTGGTGTCAATCATGAACATAATATACAACTAAATGTTAGGTTTCACAGCATTTGTATTTGCTTACAGTGTATGTTGAAAGCATACTGAGTGTGTATGTTTTAGTGTGTGTGTGTGTGTGTACACGCACACACACGTGCTTGCATTTTTGCATATGAGTGGGACCAAAAAATCCTATGTGCGTCCTAATATTCAAATATTTAGGAGCCATTTAAACATGCAATTGACCCCAAATGGGCACTCAAGTGCAACATGCATGGGATAGAAAATGTAATTGACAAAGAACCTTATATTACTGCCTGTTCAGGAGTTGCATTGTATCACCTATCTCTCTTGCCTCAAACTCAGTATTTGTGTGGGAAGAACAGTGAGGGGTACCCTCCAGACCAGGACTGCACTCCTTGGTGTTAGGGCAGAGCCTGTTGTGATGGGAGGACTGAACCCCCATCCTAATTTTTAGACAGTGTGTTCTAGAGCCAGACAAGCAGTAATTAGGCAGTCACAGGCTGCATTTTAAAGTCAAAGGCATACCAGGGGAGTAATTTTAAATTGTTTTGGGTCAGGTTTGTGTGATCCATGAAACCATGTTGTGTTTGCCATATCAGCCACGGCAAACTAGGAGACTGCCTCACATTGTGGTCTGAAATCTCTTGGAAGGGAACTAAAGAAGATTAATAAAAAAGAAAATTAATTTTACCTAAATATCACCACAGTGCTACCCTTAGTTCTTCATCTCAAGTAGACAGGAGGAAATGGCATCTCAAACAAAAGGTCCATATGTGTCAGGTGATAGGAAATATTAATCTAATGTGCAAACTGTAACATATATGCATGTAGGAACTATGATCCGGAACTGAGTGTCTTTGTGTCAAATGTTTACTACTTTGTCGAATGTGACAACTGTATACTAAATGAACACACTCTGGTCAGAGTGTGTTCATTTAGTACTGCCTGCTGATTGCTATATATTTAGCCTGGATAGTTCAGAGAAAAAATAGCATTCTATTTTTGGGAGGCAGAGCACTGGCAGTAGGACGCTGGAATGTGTCATACTTAGGCACAAGCTGTGTGCGGGTGACAACGCCCAGTGGCCATACACCTCAGGCGCTCGCATGTGCATCTATCATCCTGGTGCCTTTGCACTGCTTAGTGCAGGTGACAGCCAATGTTGTACCCACGCACACAGGTCCTGGAACAGGCATGCTACAGCTGATCTCCCATTCATTTGCACAATTGGGGAACCGCGAATGCACTATTCATGGCCTGAAGTGTACATTGCAAATGACATTGCAGGATACCGCACTTTATGGCACCCAGGATACCTCAGCAGTCTGGAGGTTAGCATGTTACACAGGGGAATGTGGGAGAGTGTGGGCCTGCAGTAGTGTACAGTATGACAGAAGGAAGATACAGCATCGACAAGGCATGCATTGGAAATATGTCAAATGCGGTTGCCCTTAAGGGACAACCTAAATTGTTGTGGGGATTCCAGGAGAAAAGGCACAGGGTGGGATAGGGTTGGGGGCATACTAAGAGGAGGACCACGTTGGGGTGGGGGGGTGGTAAGAAGGAGGTAGGATGGAGGGCTCAGGTAAAAGTGGAGGGGTCGTGATATCATGCCTGCCATGATAAACATGAAAAGACAGGTAAACAAGTGAGGATTGGGCAGGGGAGGAAGTGGGGGAGATTTAGGGGGTATTTAAGAGCCAGCAGAGGAGGGGGATATCCCTCTTTTGCTGGGTTTTGGAAATTGGCAGAACTCAGCACTTCGAATGGCAGGAATTTTGAATCAAGGTAAGGTTGGTAGGGAATAGTAGGCCAGGACACATGGTGGGGATTGGTTTGGTCCGGGCCTAACCGTGCCTGCAGGGGCCGGGAAGCAGGTTTCTTTAATACTGATGGTCATATATTCATGATTATTGCACAGTTAATGTGCTGTGGAGCAGAACAATCAGATAAGAATAAAGTTTATCTGCATAAAGTAGGATTTGTAAAATTTAAAAGGCTTACTAGTGATGATGGTCCTAGTCCGTTTCCATTGCCCTCCATGTGGAATGTGCGGTAGTTCCTGGAAGGGTGCTTCATCAGGTTAACGGAGATCCAAGCAGTAAGGGTGGGGCACTGGTAGCGCCAACTGGGGAATTGTTCACTGCACTTGCACTGCTTGAAAGAGGTCCAGAGATCCGGGTCATCAGAGGCTGCGGGCGGTGGCAGCAGTGGAATTGTTGCCTTTCAGAAGGATGGCTTGCTCTGCTTGAGGGAGGCTGGGTTGTCAGGTGGCCATGCAGTGAACTCAGGTTGCTCCAGGAGGGGCGCTTGCCCCGCTGAACAGAGGGTTTGGTCATCGGGGGCCCAAAAAATGCAGCTGGGAGGGTTGCAATAGGGCCAAGCATTGGTCAAGAAGAAGTGTGGGCTGTGAGGGAAGGCCACGGGCAGTTTTGGGATGGCACGGGGGGGTCGGCCTGTTAGTGTTGCTTCCTGGTTACAGAAGCTGGTACAGAGGCTCGGGGATGATTGGCGCAAGAGGTCTACAGATGTAAGGAGCCACAGGGACATTGCAGCAGCCAGGGGCAATGTGGCACAGGAAGTTAAAGCAGATTGCTCCGGGGGGAGCGTGCGGGTGGCCTGGCACATGGGGGCAGTAGGGTAGGTGGTCCATTCGGACACAATAATAAAAAAGCGCAATGGTGGCTAGGCGGGAGGTGCAGTCACTGTGCAGGAGATTGGGGGTTGTGGCTTGAGTTACAGGCCTGAGGCGCGGCAGAAGGGGTCTGGAACTTAAGGAGCCCACAGCATGGGTATGTGGCAGGTGAAATAGGCCATGCATGCGCAAAAGGATGTAGAGATGGTCTGCATGCGTGGCCAGGTCTAAAAGGAATGGGGACAGAATAACATATCTGTCCAATTAACCAGACAAGTGGTCTTTTGTGTTTGTGGAGTGCGATGGACACCATAAAAATGGGATGCCCTTGGGGTTGTAAGGGAGGTGCACAGAATAATATGAGTTTTTACGAAAAAAGACAGGCTGCTCTAGTGGCTTGAAGCAAAATAAATGCAAAGTAGCAGGATACTATACCAGCTGTGGTAACCTGAGGGGGACATAATAAAAGATTTCACAGCACTGTCAGGAGGGATAAAAAAATGCATAATAGGAGTAAGTTAGAAAGAATAAGACCAAGGCAGTGGATAACCTTTTGTTGTATATCCCCCTACAAGTATTTTACTTATTCAGGATGGCAGAGATTACAAGTGAGCAGACAGATGGAACAGGTGGCAGAAATGATGAAAAAGGTGACTGAGATGCTGGCTATGGTGCGGAGGAAGGAAGCGGCGGAAGAGGCCGAGAGGGCGAGGAACAAGAAAGGACAAGGGAAGAGCCTAATGGAGAAGATAAATGAGTTGAGAGAGGCAGCTAGGCAGAAGGAGGCCAATGAACCAGCTGGAAAATGGAAGACACCAACGGGGGGTTCCGGGAAGAGCCCAACAGAAAAAAGAACACCAAGAAAGGTGCCAGAGCAAGAGCAAGTGGAAGAACTGGATGCAGAGGAGAGCACGAGTGGTAAGGATAAGAGGGAGCAGACCCCAGAGGGGGATCTGACAGAATATTTAGCAGATATGCTGGGTGACATGGGGGAAAAGGGGTTGGAAAAAATGGAAAAGGCGTTGCAGGAAATTAAGGCAGCTGGGGAAGAACTGAATACAAAAGACAGAGTGGGCAATGACGGGATACCAGGTATGACAATGGGAGATCATGTACCTTTAACAATTAAAGAAAAAATATGGAAAGGGGAATATGTAGATATATTTGCACTAGTGGACAAGGAGTCTGCTAAGAGGTATGCACAAAAGGAAATGGTGAGAAAATCCAAGATGGCAGTGGCATTGGCGATCACGGGGAATAAAATGGAGGAGGTAAGTTACAAGGGAAAAAACATAGAGGCATGGCAGGCGGGGTTTTCTATATTCAGTGCTATTCTGCTTGGAAGGAAGCTGGAATTAGCAATTCCATTGCTCACGTATGCCTCCACTATAAAGGACACCTATAAGGCAAGGATGGGGGTGGGTTGGCTAAAGTATGATGAAGCTTTCCAGCAGAGGATGGCGGCCAGGGGAGATTTGAGGTGGGATTCCACTCATTCTGCGCTATGGGTGAGGAGTCTGTCAGGATAAGAGGGACAGAGAGGAGTAGACAAGGGAAATGAGCAGGAGAAAACATGCTGGGGAGTTCAACAAAGCATGTGTTCATGGAACAATGCAGTTCAGACACGTTTGTTGAATCGCTGACAACATCCAGTGATGCATTGCAGAGCATTGGGGACAGAAAAAGTGGGCAATGGGAAGCAGGCAGCCCTTCCGGGGAGGAAGGGGCTACCAGAATGGGAGGAGGGATTTCAGGGAAGAGGGTGGTTTGGAAATGGGGCATGGGAGCCAATAAGAGATTTTGGCAACAATGAAGGGGTTGGTTAGCTAGAACTCCAATAAGGGTGGGGGTAGTGAAAGAATGGAGGAAGGGATACCCAGAAGGGAAGGCAGGGAAGATGCTAGTGGAAGGCTTCGAAAGGGGATTTAGCTTGGAGTATCAACGGGGGAGAAAGAGCATGAGGGCCAAGAACTTGACATCAATAAAAGGTAAAGAGGACATAGCTTTAAAGGAAACAGAGAAGGAAATTAAGGCTGGGAGGATAGAGGGGCCATTTTGGACTCCTCCATTACCTTATCTGCGGGTTTCACCATTGGGCTTGGTGCCCAAGAAGCAAAAGGGGAATGTAGGCTTATTCACCACCTGTCATACCCGGAGGGGACACCAGTGAATGACCACTTACCGGAGGAATGTAAAACAGTCTCATATGTGACATTGGAATAAGCAGTGGAATTGGTTAGAGTGAAGGAGGGAACATGGCTAGCAAAGATTGATATTGAGTTGGCTTTCTGGCTGCTACCAGTCAGGAAAGAAGATTGGGACCTGTTGGGATTTTGCTTCCAAGGGTTCTTTTATTTTGACAAGGCAATGACCATGGGCTGTTCCACAGCCTGTGCAAAGTTCAAGGCATTCATGTCCTGGATGCAATGGGCGTTTTGGGCAAAGTATGGGCACAAGGCAGCGGTTCATTATCTGGATGATTTTCTGCTGGTAGGGGAGAGTGAAGAAGAGACAAGGGCAATGCTTCTAGATTTTGAGGACATGTGCATGAGGACAGGGGTGCCACTCGCAGAGGGGATAACGGAAGGACCAACTAGAAAACTGGAATTCCTGGGGATCGAGGTCAATGCAGAGGAGCAGGTCTTCAGGTTGCCCAGCAGAAAGTGGCCAAGCTCAGGGAACTACTACAGGAGGTTAAGAAGAGGAAGAGGATCCCCTTGAGTCAGGTTCAGCAACTGTTGGAGCACTTGAATTTTGCATGCAGGGCGGTGGAACCCATGAGGGTGTTCATCAGGAGACTAGCCAGGGCAACAGGGGGAAACAAAAACAAGCACACCATTGGTGGACATTTCACAAGGGATTATGCAGGACCTGGAGGTGTGGGAGCAATTTTTAAAAGAATACAATGGGGTCATATTCTGGCAGAAGGAGTGGCTAAGGTATAATGATTTGGACTTATACATGGATGCATCCAGTTCTATTGGCATGGAAGGGACACCAGGTCACTGAAAGAGGGTGACAGAAGAAGGGGAGTGAGCCCCAGTGGAAGTGGATTGGTGAAAGAGGCCAACAAGTAAAAGAGATGCCTGGGCAAGCAGGACTTGCGGGGCAGGATTGCTGAAAGAGGGCATGAAAGAAAAGTGTTGCAGAAAGAGGGCAATGGGTCAAAAAGGGAAGGGTGCAAGGAAGGGGTTGACGAATGGGGCAACAATTAGGAAAGGGCAAGGGTGCAAAGAATGGGTGGCCAAAAAGAGGGCCACAGGATGGAGAAGAAAGAAGGATTTTCCAGAGGGAAGCTGGTGCAAGAGAAGGCATTTTGAAGAAAATGAAAATGGGGGGGGGGCGCGTAAGATCCATGGGCTGGGCACAGACACCCAGACATGGAGGCAAGCAAAAAAGAAGTACGAGTAAGGAAGTAATAATATGAGGGCCAGGTGCCATCAGCAGCCGGGAAAAGGGAGGGCAGCAAGGGGAACAGGAGAAGGGGTATTGGGCTTTCAAGCATCCAGACCCCAAGAAGACGAAGGACAACAGACAGTTAAGAAGATGAAGGACAACAGACAGTTTCAAGGGAAAGAAGATCAAGGGGTATCGGGCTTTAAAAATATCCAGACCCCGAGAAAACAACCAGAGAAAAATTGACAAAAGACTAGTGAAATATGTGAGTTAACAAAATGTAAATCTTGAACTGTATGATGAATGCATGATGGATAACATGGAAAAATGAAGCAATGTTGTAAAAAATGTAAAGTTAAATTTGAAAAGAAAACATTGTGTGATATGTACAATAAACTAATTGCTAGTCGAGCACCCACTAACAGTTGTCTGTGCATTGTTTTCTGGGGAATCTTCCTCTGACAATTCCCACTTATGGTTTGCCAGGGACATAATATGGCTCCATACACTGGTGGGTCAGCAGCTTATGTAGTGCCCCAATGCATGGTACAGCCACTTGGGTCATTCCCCAGCCTGGGTCCAGTGCAGTTGGCAGCTGGACATGGCAGGGTGATGGAGGGCAGTGCCAGTCTCTGCAACAGGCTGGGTATGGGGGAAGTGGGGGAGTCTATCTACCAAGGTGATAGGTGGGGGTCCTCTATGCTATGAATATGGATTGTGGTTTCCTCTGGTGTGATTGGGTCTGGGGGGGCCCTACACTATGGAACTCTTTGGGGATGCAGTTGGATTAATCGGAGATGGGAGGGGGTACCTATAGTCCACCAAGGCTGCCAGGCTGTGTGCCCTGGGTGCACTTCTGCAGCCACCTGTAGTGGCTGCTGTATTCATCAGCTATTCGCTTGCTTAACTGTGGGGCGTGCTGCTCTGGACTGTGAGGGGTGCATACCCACTGAGTATGCCATAGTGTGACATATGCATGGGAATGCACCCTCGACTTGCATGACATACTATTTGTGTGCACCCTGGACCATTCCCTTGTGGCTAGCATATCCCACACATTTGAATATCATGCTGTGGTGCAGTCTTGGAGTATCGTGGCACATCTCCCTTTTCCACCAGGATGCGCCACACATCTCCCTTGGATATGGGGGCCCTGGACTAGGCTACCCTGAATAAATACATTATCAAAGAAAATCATGACCCCACTGAAAACAAGATATTGCATCTCATCTGGGACAGATTGAATAAATACAGTGCAAAAATGTGTTAATAAAGACCCCTATGATAATGAGATGTAGTATTTCCCCTGCGCTATCCAGGATACAAAATATAGGATAAGGAATATTTGACGGAAATCTACTCTAAACTGAACTTCACTGTGTTCACTGACATAAACAGTTTCTTTATTGTTTTATAACATATTAGAATAAAGTATTTATTTTGAATGTTGTGGCCATGAGGATGGTGTGTACAGAGTGTGTGTGTGTGTTTGCTGTAGTTCAATATATTTTTTTCCCAAAAGGCGTAGTAGAAAATGCCTGCTGATTGCTACGTATTTAGTCTGGGTAGTTCACTGAAGAACTGGCATATGTCTGAGACAGTGTTTATCAGATAGTGTCTTTAGAGGTTAAAAAACAGTACAAATTATACATTTGCTAGGAAAGGGATGACATTTACGAGGGATGAATCTTTCTTGAAATATGCTTTGACTATAAAAGTAAGCCCTGCAGTGAGTGGGCGAGATTTTATATGCCAAACCACCATGTACAACCTCAGTGAGCAACACATGAAACTTTGCTGTGCTGTTCTGTGTATTTTATGTAAACTAGCAATTTTATTGGAGCCATGTTGCCTAGTTCAGGTAAACAGGAAGAGAGTCTGATGCACACAGTAACTTTTGCTAGCCATCCAACAACGTCATGCAAAACGGCTATTTTTAAGTCTGTATACAGACATTTTATTTCTGTTCAAGTGACACACATGAGTGTCCTGCCTAGCAGTATTTTAGGTTTATTTGAAACCACTTTGGGTGTCTTAGACCGCAAGGGTGCTGTGACCTCAGGAGGTACTTCCAGGTCACCCTTTGATTATAAAAGTAAGCCCTGCAGTGAGCAGGGTGAGCTCGGACAGGGCGTGCACTTACACACACGGAGACACTCACAGAGTCATGTGCATCAGCGCATGTTACGTGTGTTGCTTGAGGGGCATGAGGAACCACGAAAGTAAGGTGGGGATAATAAAAACAAAGTGCCTCAAGGTAAGCTTGCCCAAACTCATGCATATAACTAGAACTAAGAATACAATGGACTTTAATACACAGTTACATAGAAACATAGACTTTGACAGCAGATAAGGACCACTTGGCCCACCTAGTCTGCCCATTTCCCTACCTAGAGGATAAGCAGCAGATCCTAGTTAACCAACAGCCTATTTCTTCCTACCCCCCAACAGGAATTACCTTATGTCTGTCCCATGCATTCTTGAATTCTCCCACAGTTTTAGACCCCACAACCGCCTCAGGAAGGCTGTTCCATGCATCCACCACCCTCTCTGTGAAAAAATACTTCCTCACATTGCCCCTAAGCCATCCCTGATCAATCTTCAAATTGTGTTCCCTTGTTCTTGCACATCTGTTTTTCTGAAAGATGCTACCTTCTTGGACTTTGTTGATTCCACTGAGGAACTTAAAAGTTTCTGTCATGATCCCCCCTCTCCCTCCTTTCCTCAAGGGCATACATATTAAGCTTCTTTAGTCTCTCCTCATATGGCTTCTCTTACAGACCCTGCTAGTTGTCCTCCTCTGGACTGCCTCCATCCTGTCTATGTTCTTGCAGAGATAGGGTCTTCAGAACTGGACACAATACTCCAGATGGGGTTTCACCAACTGTCTGTACAGAGGGATAACAACTTCCTGTTTTCTGCTGGTGATACCTCTCCCTGTGCATCCCAGTATCCCCCAAGCCCTCCCTACTGCCTTCTCACATTGCTTGCTAACCTTAAGGACATCTGATATGATTACCCCCAGGTCCCTTTCCATTTTTGTTGTGGTTACTACCTCTCCCCACATTGTGCAATCTTTCCTGGGTTTTTGTTTCCCAGGTGCATTATTTTGCAATTCTTTACATTGAATCCAAGCTGCAATATTTCTGACCATTCCTCCAACCTTGCCAAGTCCCGTCTCATCCTTTCCACGCCTCCTTGTGTATCAACCCTGTTGCAGATCTTTGTATCCTCTGCACAGAGGCATACTTTTCCTTCCAGTCCCTCTGCAATATCGCTTATAAAGACATTAAAAAGGGCTGGACCCAGTACTGAACCCTTCGGTGCCCCACTAGTAGCCCCTCTTTCTTCAGAATGGACTCCATTTACAATTACTTTCTGTATCCTGTTGTCCAGCCAATGTTTTACCCAGGCTACCACCCTGAGACCCACTCCCAGGCAGGTTAATTTGATTATTAATCTTTTGTGTGGTACTGTGTCAAATGCCTTGCTAAAGTCTAGGTAGACCATGTCCACAGCCCCTTCCTGGTCTACTACTTTGGTCACCCAGTCAAAGAAATCAATTAGATTCATCTGACATGACCTTCCTGCTGTGAACCCATGTTGCCTTGGGTCCTGTGCCCCACTTTCCTCTAGGTACTCAACAATTCTTTCCTTCAGAAGTGATTCCATCACTTTTCTTATCACACAGGTCAAACTGATAGGTCTGTAGTTCCCTGCCTCTGTCTTGCTCCACTTTTGTGAAGGGGAATCACATCCTCCTTCCTCCAGTCCTCAGGTACCACACCATCCTCCCATGATTTGTTAAAATGGGTAGTCAGTGGTGTCACTAGTTCTCCCCTTAATTGTTTTAGAATTCTGGGGTGAATTCCATCAGGCCCCATTGCTTTGTCAACCTTCAATTTTAGGAGTTCTTTCAGAACCCTTCCTTCTGTGAAAGGACTGGGATTGACCCCATATGCAGAGTGCTTCTGTTAATTGGATTAGGTGCCTCCCCCTCCTCCTCTTTTGTGAATACTGAGCAGAAGTATTCATTCAGTATCCTTGCTTTTTCTCTGTCTCTCTCTGCCCACCCACCGTCCTTTCTATTCAGCCACACTATCCCTCCCTTTGTCTTTCTACACTCCCTGATGTACTGTACCTAGAAAAGATTTTATCCCCCTTCTTAACCAAGTTGGGTATCTTTTCCTCAGTTTGGGCCTTTGTTATTCTGACTTCCTCCTGCTTCCTTCTGCCTTAACTGGTACAGTTCTCTGTCCTGTTCCTTCTGTGTTTCCTTATACTTCCTAAATGCTATCTTTTTCTTCCTAACCTTCCCGCCACATCTTTTGAGAACCATAGTGGATTTTTTTCATTTTGATTTGTTTATTTGCTTCACACAAAGGCTTGTTGCCTCTGTGATGGCAGTTTTGATGTTTTCCCATTGTTGCTCCACCCCTCCTTCTAGTCTGTTTGCTAGGACTTTTCTAAGGCACTATCCCATCTTGCCAAAGTCAGCCCTCCTGAAATCCAGTACCCTCACTTTTGTATGGCTTGACTCTGTAGCTGAGTTTATCATGAACCACACTGTTTGGTGGTCACTTGTTCCCAGATGACTACCAACTTCTAGATCTGAGATCCCCTCACTGTCTCCATTTGAGAGTACAAGGTCTAAGATTGCTCCCTCATGAGTGGGTGCCAAAACTAGCTGTCTGAGGCATGCCACCTGTAGGGCATCGAGAATGGCCCTATTCTTGGATGTGGCTGCAGCAAAGGTGCTCCAGTTAACATCTAGCATATTCAGGACCCCCATCAACAGTATCTCTCCTTTCTCTGCCATCCTAAGGATGTCTTCTATCATATCCTTGTCCATTCCCTCTTATTGACATGAGGGTCTGTATACAACCCCCTTTACGGACTGCGGTGCCATTTCAGTCTCTACGGTGACCCACAGTGACTCCTCTACTCCCTGTTTACTCCTTTGTTCTGTTGATTTTATCCCTTCCCTTACATAGAGAGCTACACCTACCACTCTTCTGCCCCCCTGTCTCTCCTGTAGGTTGTGTACCCTGGTAGGTTAACATCCAAGTCATGGTTCTCTGTGTACCATGTTTCTGTGATTGCTATGATATCCAGGCATCCCTCTTTCATCAAGGCCACAAGTTCAGGGAGCTTGTTGCCCAGACTATGGGCATTGGTACTCATTACCCTCCATTTCTTGATGGCCTTACCCCTTTTTGCCCCATCCCTGTCCTTATTGCCTTTGTCATTTTCTCCATTTACCCCTGCCCTTCTCCCTATCAACATGTCTATCTTGGTGTTTACCTTACATACTACCCTGATTTGTTTGGGGGGGCTAGGATTTCCCTGCTCCTTTCATGTGCCTCCCCCCTTGGCTAGTTTAAATGCTTGCCAATTAAGTATTTAAGCCTATCACCTAGGATCCTGCTTCCCCTCTGAGACAGATGTAGACCATCACACCAGTATAGACCTGCATCACTCCAGGTGGACCCCCAGTCCCCAATAAAGCCAAATCCCTGAGCTCTGCACCATTTTTTCAACCACTGATTGAATCCCATGGTGTGGAGCAACCTAGCCTCATCCATGCCATAGATAGGCAGCACCTCCGAGAAGGTTACCATGCATGCTACTTTTCCAAGGCCCCTCCCCAACTCCACAAACTCTTTCTGCACTTCTCTGATCCCTTTCTCAGCCAGGTAATTTGTACCTAGGTGGACAATGACATCCATCCCCCTCCCCCATACAGCTGCTCCAATGATCCTGAGGATTCATTCCCTGTCCTTCCAAGCCATGGCACCAGGCAGGCACCTTACCTACCTCTCCTCTTCCTCCCCCAGTTCTACCATCCTAACAATGGAGTCCCCCACCAGGAGTTGTTTCCTTCCCCTGTGGGGTCCCATGCCACCCTCCTGTGGGTCTCCTTTGTGGAGGTTCCCAGCATCCTCCTTGGTCTCCACTGTGGGTGACTCCATAGAGGAACCACACTTTGCCAGAATGGCATATGAATTGTGAAGAGGTACAACTGGAGGGATGCACCTCTGTTCCACCACCCTCACCCTCCCTGAGCTCACTGTTGTCCAGCCCACTCCTCTTTCTTGGCAACCTCTGAGGTGACGGCAGTGGCCCTAGTGGTCCCTGGGTGGGAGGAGGTCCCCAAATCCTGGCCAACTCCAGCCTGGGAGATGGCAGCCTCCTCCCGCTCAGCCTAGAGAGGTGCCTGCAGATGGGACAACACTGCTTCCTCCAGAACATCTCCCAGAAGACTGCTGCTCCACAGCCACTGCACTGCACCACTCCCATCATGTCTTATTTCAGGCCTGTTAACTGTTTGGAATACTTACTCTTTCCTCTGTTTATTTTTTTCTTCCTACTTACTTGCTGCCTTTGTGCCCTTTTAGCTCCTGATTTTCCTGTTCTGAGACAATAAGCTCCTATATATCTCAGTTGTCTCCTTACTTGCTCAGAGTCAGACCTCCAGCAGCTGGGGCGGGGACAGAGACCTACTCTTTTCCTTCTAGGATGGTGAGTCTTTTGTGTCTCTGTGATCACTCACTTCCTGCTCCCAAGCAGGAAGAGCAGGAAGTTTCTATTGTCAGTCAAATCCTGTGCCTATAAAAGTAGAACTGGTTTAGGGTGGGGGCATACCTCTCAAGTGTCCCGGATTGTCCGTGAAGTCCCAGTTTTGAGGTGACCGTTCCACCATCCCGCATCCCAGCACCATTGTCCCGAGAATGCCAACTCCTCTCAGCCGCGCGGTCTCCAAGCCAACTGACAGACTGTTTCCCTGAATCTACATTTTAGTGCTGCACCACCGGGGCCTGTATACGTCACACGTGGTGACGTAGGTGACCAGTCCACCAATCATGGGCTGTATTCAGTGTTCTTTGCTGTTCTGGCACCCCTGCCCAACTGAGACATGATTTTTTAGTCCCCCGCCCCTCCCAGCCCCGATTCCGTGTCCCTCCCCACTCAGGTCCGCAAGTGCTGCTTAAAAGCAGCTCTCCGGCAGTACTTGGCACACTCATAGCTGAAGCAGAAGAGAGAACAGAAGAGAGAAGAGAACCTGCCAAAGTCCAGCGCGAGAAATTAGCAGCAGCACCAGCAAGCCAGCTCTTCTTTTGAAGAGCGACCGATGACGAGACGAGTCACGAACGACTCCAAGAAGAAGTGCTGCACTGCCTGCCATCTGCTTTATTCCTCCTGCATCCATCCCTGAGGACCCTGGTGCCGGCAGCCGCCTACCACCCAGACCAAGACCGAGACCGAGACTCAAACTTGACTTCCCGACTTCTCCAGTGCCAGTGCCGCTCGAGACCCGATCTTCCAGTCTACTCCAGTCCAGAGTCCAGACAGTCCATCTAATGAACCGAAGGGGACCTTTTGAGATAAGCTTAAGGCTGATTCCTGTATTATTATAAAGGCTATGCGTTACCTAGCAGACAGACAGCAGTTGATTTTCAGCATCAGTCTGTGTTAGCTGCCATTTAGAACAGCTGCACAACTGTCAGTCAAGGCAGTGGCTGCTGTCAGATAAGATTGCTAGTTCATCAGTAGAGTCAGTGGCCGGTAGGCAGAGAGAAATTAGCAAAGTGCCACGGTCACACAGTGTTTATAGGAAGACCACACGGGGATGGGATGGGAAATTGGGAATGGGATGGCTGCTGCCAGCCTATGCTGCAGTTAGCTTTTCTTTCCTAATTGACACCTGCTATTGGTTTTCCTGATGATGCACACCTCAAATATCAGTGGGAAATCGGAAATGCAAAAAAGACTGTGTTTTGAACTGCTTTTAAAAGAAGTGTAATGTAGTCAGTCCCCCGCATCTACTGTATCACGGGCTAATCTCTCACAGCCTCTCCAGCATGACCAGCTCCAGCACAGCAGAAAATGACTGCTTGCTGAGCAATATTCTGTTCAGTTTGCTCCTGTTGTCTCAGAAAACCAAATGCCCCACTGGAGGTAAGAGCAATCAGAACTGCATGTGAACAGCCATTGCCTTAAATAATAGCTTAAATATCTCAGTCAGCCTCAAACATTTTTAAGAAAATGACTGCTCACTGTGCTCAGTATTCTTAAAAGCAATAGCAGATGTGAATCAGATTGTTGAAACCATGTGAAGTAACCAATAGCTACTGGAGTAAAGGGTTTACTGGTTTATTGTTTCAGTTCAAGATACATAGGTACTGTACAGTGAGGTGAGTGTGAGACAGGAGTAAGATCCTTTGTTCATCAACTCCATCTCTCTCAGTACTTCAGCAATCTGTGATGGCTAGGTTACACAGCACATCCTCTGGACGTCAGTGGCGGCTGTGGTGCTAGAACTAGGAGTGCTGGACTGGTTGTGGTGTGGTGACAAATCCTGCCTGCTAGTTTCATGAATGTTTCTGAGCACTGCACACTGCACTTTTCATTACCGAGGTACTGTGTTGGGGGGGGATGTGTTTTGCACCAAGTTTACAGACATTCTGAGGTACTGTGGGGGGGTCACCAAGTTTCAGAGGCACTGTGATGGAGGTCATTTTTCTGAGTTTAGAGGTACTATTATATTCGGGCAGGTCACACAGAAATTAAGTCAGCTAGCCAGCAGCAGCCAGCCAGATCTGAGCTCATTTGACCCTTAATCATCATCTATCAGGTTGATGGATTTTTTTTCTTTTTAAATTGGAGCACATTAGAGGGGAGCTTAACTTGATTTTTGGGTGTACTGTCTGTGTCTACTCCCAGTTGTAACTTGTGCTTTGTGGTGGTATTCTAAATACTAATATTTTACGGAGTTCGAATTTGCGGTCAACAGTTCACTTAAGTCTGTGGCATGCTTAGTGACAGAAAAATTGCTGTGGAGTTGCAGGAAATCTGCCAAATGAATGTGGGGACACTAGTGTCACTGTATTTTAAATACAAGCTGCATTTTATTTCTGGCATGCCAGTTCTAGTTCATTTATTAGGTCAGTGCCAGTGGAGTTCTGGTCCTCAGTGTCTCTTGTATATCAGTCAGTCAGTCAGTCAGTCCACCCTCCTCAGTCTACGTACGTTGCTGGTTATATTTGTTTATATTGCATGCATGCATTGCAGTCTTTTGGTGTTAAGTAGGTTCCCAAGATGTTTATCAAAGATAGCGATAGTGTTGGGTGATGTGACTGGCTTGCACAATTATTGAAGGAATTTCTGTAGATGTTATTGGGACTTTTATTTTCTTTTGCAGTACAAACACTAGTACTCAGTCAGTACATGCTCTCTTGTGCGGCTATCAAAGAATACTCCTAGTTGTCTGCCAAGGACTCTTTATTGTATTTTAAAGATTATGTAGACAGTACTGCTCTTTGTGTCAGTCAGTGCAACTCAGTCAGAATAAGAGCACCCACGGACCTCAAGTATTGTGTCTTTCCTTGGGTCTGAGGCTGGAGAATCAAACTGTCAAAGAAGCCCTCTAGAGTTCCAAACACGGAAGAGAAAATTGAGATGAGGCAGAGATGCTAGCGGTACACCACTCAAGGTGCCCATCGCATGTCTGTCAAGCAGAGCCTGGCCTGAGCCGTGTGGGCTGCAGTCACTCAGAGGGAGCCAGGCCGGCTGCTGGACTGCTGCTGCAACAAATCACACCAAAAAGAGCTGTATCACTGATGTATCAGTGAAAAGTAAACTGTAAAAGAGCAGCAGCCAGCAAATCCAGCATCTATTCACCACCACATGGCTCCTCCTGGCTTGAAATGACTGCAGAGGAAGTGTAGAAGATTGGACCGAGGACGGAGCAGCAACAGCGCAGTGGAGTGTTGAGACTGGGCAGCCACAAGCACTGACTGAGCACTTGAGCAGCACTTGTCTGTCTTGTCATTTTGTCTGACCAGCAATAAACAACCTCCCTCATTCTTCAGGCAGATAATCACAAAGCCCCCTTTTTTTTCCTTTGCTACTTAATAATTTTAGATCTGTGGAGTCTGGCAGATAATTGTAGAACTGGAGTCTGACTGGGACTTCACGGACAATCCAGGACACTTACAAGGTATTATGTGTATGCTTGGGTGAAAGGATTGCTGCCTAGTCTGAGCTGACTGAGCCCAGTGGTCTTAGGGGAGCGTTGGTAAGAAGCAGTGCCGATGCGTCAAAGCCCTCCCCTGTGGGCACTGTTTAAAAGACAAAAGATATTGTCATATAATTTGTGCTTGGGGGAAAGGATTGCTGCAGGCATGAATCTGACTCTGTTTTGCTCTCTCCCTGGAACCGCATTATCTTTTAGTGTGTGTGTGTATGTGGTGTGTGTGTGGGGGGGTTAGTCAGTAGTAGTGGTACTGGCATGGCATGGCATGCCACACAGCTTAATATAAAATGTAAGCTAGATAAACCATTGTGCTGCATAAGCCTTAGTCAGCAAGAACGGGGAGGGTTTGTAAGTACTGTGAATGTGTCATTCAGGCAACATTAACAGCTTCTTAATTTACTTAGCATAAGCTGTTGGACAGATAAAGAGAACTCCAGACTTGTTAGCAGCTCATTGTTTGTATGCATCTGGTACAGTTGTAGGGCTAGAGAAAGGCTCAGACCACACCTGATACATTAGCAAGTCTTTATGTGCACATAATGGAAGAAGTTAAGGGACAGCACAACAGTTTAAGAATCAGCCTGGATAATGTATCAGAGCTGGAAAACATAAAGGTGGACTCTGGAGAGCTGATTCAGCCTGCAGTTGCCAGCAGGAGATTTCTCTCATTTAAAGAGAGGTCCTGCACCTGAGGATAACTTGTTCTGCATTTTGTATTTGTTGCAATTTTATTAGAAAATGGACCATGATGACAACACTTTATCCGAGGATGACATCTGCAGTGGAGGTAACATGACCCCAACCAAGAAGTCGAAGAGAAATGTTGTGTTCCAGACTGCATGGAAGACTACATTTGAATGGGTAGCAGCCAGCAGAAAAGGGCCCCTGTATGCATTCTGCAAAGTGTGTGCATCTGACGTCAGCGTGAGCCATGGAGGAAGGAATGATATACAGCGCCACGAATCATCACACAAGCACCAGCAGAATATGAAACATGCTTCTGGGAAGAAGCTGAGCCACTTTTTTCAAGCTCAATGTTCCACAAAGGTTGTGGAGGCTGAGGTGGCCTTTGTCAATCTTTTGGCAGAACACAATCTCTCCTTTTCCTGTGCTGACCACATCTTGAAATTTATGAGGAAGCACTGCACAGACCAAGAAGTGGTTAAAAAAATAACCTGTGGATCAACCAAATCTACATGCATTGCATGGGAAGTCCTTGGGCCAAAGTATCAGGAGGATGCAGCTGCCCAGTGTCGCCAGCTTCCATTCTGCTTGTATGTCGACCAAAGCACAGACATGGGGGATGAAAAGTTATTGGTTATTCTGGTGGGCTTTTATGACATGAAGTTGGAAACAAATGTCATTCGCTTCCTGGACATGCCTTCTTGTGTATCTGGAACTGAGCAGGCAATGTTTGACATTGTGATGAAAACCTTAGAGCACTTCCATATCCCACTGACCAATCTGACTGCATTCTCATCTGATAATGCTTCAGCTATGATTGGGAAAAACAATTCTCTGCTTTCTAGGCTGAAGCAGGTCTGTCCAAATATCATAAACATGGGATGTCTTTGCCATCTGGCAGACATTTGCACCAAATCCGCCGTTAAAGCAATGTCATCACCAGTTCAAGAGTTAATTTCAGACATTTACTGCCATCTTTCTTCAAGTTCCCAGAGGCAACAGCAGTTAAAGGAGTTCAGTTTGTTTGTGGACATTGAGCCCTTGAAAATTATCAAACATGTGCCTACAAGATGGCTCAGCTTGAGCAAAGTTGTGCAGCGAATGGTGGACATGTGGCCAGCTCTGCTGTCCTATTTTATGTCATGTGAGCCCCGAGGTGCAAAAGTCCAACTCATAGCGAATCGGTTAAGCAGTCAGAAATGAGGATGACTTTTCTTTTCTTAAAATATGCAATGGTCCCCTATGCCAATTTAACAAAAGCTACAGAGCAGGGAGAGTCAGCTAATGACTCTTCATGGGAAATTGTAAAATTGTTCAGTTGTATTCTAGCAGACTTCTTCTTCCAAGCAGCAGTCAGTTTATTTAATGAATGCAAAACTACATTTCTCGATAAGGCAGAGAATTTCCTCCCCCTTCAGGAAACTCGGGTTGGACCAGAAGTGGAAGATTTCATCAAAGAAAATGAGGATACTATTACTGGAACAGCAGCTGAAACCAACATATACAGGAAGGCAAGAGCTTTCTACACAGCAGTTCTGAGAAAAATGCTGACCAAATTTCCATTGAACAGCAAGCTCTTGAAAAGTGTGTCCACTCTACTCAATCCAGCTTTAAAGCTGAAGATGTCAGGGATGGTTGTTGTGGACTTGGGAAGGCAGCTAGGCATTTGCACTACATCAACTGAATGTGACCAGCTGCTAGATGAGTTTGGCATATATCAGTTTGCTGAAACATTTCAGGGAGGACAGCCAACATTTGCCACAAATGCCTCTGCTCTAAAATATTGGGGGAAGGTACTCAAATGCAGAACCAGAGCATGCTTTCAGTATGGTAAGGAAGGTGAAAACAGAACTCAGACATTCTTTAAATACAAAAACTCTAAATTTCTTACTTGCCATAAAGTTTAATGAAGACAGAGAATGTTTTGATGTACAGCACTCCAAGGATGTCTTTGAAGCAGCTAAGAAGGCAACACACTTCGATAACCGAGAACATGGCACCTCAAAATGACACTAAAGTTTACCCATTAGGGATGTGTGTATGGAGTGCAACAAGTTTGGGACTCTGATGTGACATTAATTGCAATGTGAACCTCGGCTGAAATGGTTATGTGGGCTGGATGGGACTGTGAAGGGAACAAAAGTGGTGTTTTTTTGGTTTTTTTTACAGTTTGTGCAATAATGTAAATAATATACGTGTGTCTGTGCATGACTCTATGTGTATACATTATAGACTGATCAATTGATCAAGCTATAGAATTTGGTGTGCTTTTTTTATATTTAAGGGTGAGGTCAAGGATAGGTGTAGGTGTTTAAAGGTATGAAAGTAGTCTTTTTTTTTGGTACTGCTAGCAAAAATGCAATACATACAGATGTGTGCTAGATTACAGTTCTATGAAATTATATTTTGAATATGTAAAGATGGCTTTACTGTTCAATAAAGTTAATATACATGCTTGCATATGCGTTAAGAGTGATTCTTCAGTATTTTGACTAATATGCAGTTCACACGTGTGGGCGCGAGACCGGTGCCCGCCGCCACGCTGTCCGAAAAATGGTGTCCCTGATTTTGGTCTTCTGTCCCTGACTTTCTAGGTGGGTGTCCCTGATTTTGGTCCTGCCAGGTTGAGAGGTATGGTGGGGGGTGGAGGGAATGAGGGCAATATAGTCCCAGTAGAGAAGTATAGTTATAATAGCAGCTCCTTCTTCTTGGTTTTCTCTGCCTGTTCTCTGGCAGGAGCTATCTAGGGCAGTTTTTAAATCTGGCTTTAACCTGGCTTACTTCTAGCTTAGCCATTCCTCCTACTTCACAGCTCTTTCTACACTTAGTTAACTGCACAGATAACAAAGTGTCAATCCTGTGAGATGTATTTATTTTCAGAGATACCTGTACTGGCTAATCCCTTTATATGTTTAAAATGTAAGTAAAATGCTGACATGTTGTCTGAAATATCAGCATTTGGTACCAGATTACAGGCCCTTGAATGCAGCCAACAAAGTACGACCTCTAGAAAAAATGAAATCGAGTTAGGAGATCAACATATACCAGATAATAATGATGTAGACTGTCACTGTAGTGAAGAACCAGCCCCCCCACTCCTGCATATAACCAATGAAAAGTATGATGGGAATTCTGGTATTGATATACAAGTTGTAAATAGATGCAACCCTACTAAAAAATGAATTAGATTAGAGGACACCAACGAAAATTATGGCAATGACTGGTATACCGTACAAGGTGCTAGGCCTGCAAAAAAGAAGCATGGAAGGAAGGCAGAGGGTTTTATACTACCCTTAGCTAACAATTTTTACCATCTGATGCAATTTCTAGACAAGGAACCATCTACAGCACCAGTATTTGTCACCCCTATTGTGCCTTCAAATCATGCTACTGAGGTTCAGTCAAAGTCCACACCACCACCAGAGGTGGAAACTAGCAATGTAAGTCAGTCTGATCCCCTCTTCTCCCCAAATGAAGGAAGTATTTTTAACATCCCCAGGAAGCACGTATCGATATCAATAATAATGAGATTAGTACCCCCATGCAAGATACAATGCCTGATCAAATTTATATCTTGGGGGACTCAATTGACAGATTTACTAATAGGTTTATCACAAGGGGGAATAAGGAAAATGTGGCAAGCTATAGTGATAGAGGAGCAATCATTAAAGAAGTGACTAGTATGCTCCCAGGTATTTTTGAAAACATCAAAAACCCGAAAAAAGCTATCCTCCATGTAGGGACAAATTATTTCAGAAGCAGGAGGTTGAAAGCATAACAAAAGACATGGAAGAAGCTATTAAAACATTAAAAACTTTGAATGTGACACCCATTATTTCCGAAGTGCTACCAGTACCAAGATCCAACTACCACAGAACAAGAAATATAAAAGCTTATAAAAACTGGCTACCAAGATGGTGCCTTACAAATAATATAAAATGCATAAAAACATGGGAACAATTTGAAGAGAGTGATGATCTATACTATTATGATGGACTACACTTGAATAAAAAAGTTACAAGAGTATTAGGGTATATCATGTTTAACACAATAAAAGAACTTACAATTACAAAAAACTAACTTCAGATGGGCACAGGAAACTGTAAACAAAACACCTATAAAACATTCAGCTACACATATCAGCAATACTAATACTAAAAAATATCAAAAGAAACATGGGCTGTCTTTCTTGCTCACAAATGCAAGAAGTTTTCATTCTACAAAGTTAGATGAGCTTGAAATATTACTTAATAGGGATCGACAGAGCCACAATTACTGAAACTTGGTGGGGGGCAAAATCCAGCTGGAATACAAATATCGTTGGGTATAATACTGTTCATAAAAACAGAACATTCAAAAGGGGAGGAGGGATAGCTTTCTATATTAAAAACAATATCAAATACAAATCAGTAAATGCCCCAATTGATGAAGTATCAGGTGAAATATTGTGGATAGAATTAATGAGAGAAAAACAAGCAAAATTATTGGTGGGACTTTGTTATAGACCACCCCGATACCAATCCACAAGAATATCAGGCAATACTGGACAGTATAAATAATAAAATTGATCAATCAGATATTATACTATTAGGGGATTTTAATCATACAGGAATAAACTGAAAAAAGGGAATTACAAATAACAAAATGGAAAATATGTTCCTGGAAGTATGTGAATCAAACGGACTAACCCAACTTATAAATGCACCAACAAGAAAAGATAACATTCTTGATTTATTAATAACTGATGTCACTCACCAAATCAAGAATATAAAAATCTGGAACCCCTTACAAAATAGTGACCATTGTATAATAATCTTCGAGACTAAAATCGTTCTCACACGAAACCCAGGTAAAACAAATTTCAAAAATTATGGTAGGGCAAATTTTGACCAAATCAAGAAAGAACTCACTGCGTGGAATTGGGATTTTGGGTCCACATCACTGGAAGAGATCCAGCTATTAATAAAAAATAAAATTATTACCTTAGAACAAAAATACGTACCAGATAGAATTGGATACAATAATGGGAAAAAATACCCATTTGGGCAACTTCTCACATATTACACCTGATTAAAAAAAAAAGAAAAGCACACAGAGCTGCTGTTAGATGTAATAACAAATATAATAAAAACAACTATAGGGCAATATTAAAAATGTGCAAGTATGCTATCTCAAAGGGAAAAAAAGAAGTTAGAATTTAAGTTAGCACATATAAAGGATGGAGGCAAGAGTTTCTACTCATATGTAAACAACAAAAAACAAACTACAAAAACTATTTTTCCACTTGTTGTAGGTGATGATACTCTAGGACCCCCTTGGCAAATGGCACAGGAATTTAATAACTATTTCTGTTCAATATTTAATCCAATCTCACACACAAAACAAGACTTCAACTACACAAACTATATAGGAGATGATGATATGCTGGTAATAACTAGACAAGAAATCAAGAGTAAACTGGATGCAATCAAGATTAATAAATCACCAGGGCCTGATAACCTCCACCCCACTAGAGATGGGCGAAGTGGCCCCAATTCGCTCCGTGAAGTGATTTGCGGAGTGAAGGTGAATTCACGGAGTGCTCCACAATGCGAAGCAGAGTACTTTGTGTTATAATGGGTAACATGAAGTCCATTGAAAACAATGACTTTGCATTACTCATCCTTCTCAACCCACTACTCCACTAATTCTTAAGGTGAATTACATTGAAAACAATGTACTTCGCCTCGCTTCACCTTGTTTTTAAGCTCCAAAGGTGAATTTTGCAGTGATTCATGGGATTTCAGGTCACATGGGCTCTAGATTGTTCTGCACAGCCTCAGTTTGGGGTAGTGTATGTAGGAAGCTGTAGGAGACAATCTGCTCTGAGAGCTCTCTGTGATTCAAACCTTCTAAAAGCTGTTAAAAAAGCCTTTTTGAGTCTTTTTTTTTGCTGAAACTTAGTTCATTGATTATAGGAAAACCTCCTGTGCTCATATCATCGGGCGTTTATTGTTTGTGTGTAGATTTTGAATGTTAATGTACAACATTCAGGCTGTGTATTGAGACACAGTGTAAGTGTGCTTTGGGGGAGGGGTGTATCTGTGGTGTAGGTAGATTAACTTGGAGAAAAAGACAGTGCTTTCTGTTTTGGTGATATGTTTCTTGCATAACTGTGTTAATGTACACACAGTAATATTTTCAATAATTCCTGCTATTTTTTTGCTGATTGTTGGAGTGCAGCAGTGCATGATTTTAGTTTGTTTAAAATATGTGGTTATAGTACTGAAGTTTACATTCTGCTACGCATTACTTGGTGTGTGTGTGTATGTGTGTGACACATGTCATTAAATCAGATACCTTTTATTGTGCCACATAATAATTTCAGCAATGTGAACCTGCTATCCACTGCAGCTGTGGGATTGTTGTACTTCTTTGTGGTATCTTTACTGGTACTAGTATTAGTACTAGTGACTGTTACTGCTACAGTGCAGTACACTCCCCTCCCCCCCCCGCAGCCCTCCCCAACCAGCAAATGTATTCTTTTCCAGATTTGAATTTCTGATGGTGAGCACTGGTTAGTTGTTGTGCCTTTACATCTGCATCTCTTCAATGTGCAGCCCAATCTTAATCTGTCTGTGCATTTGCATCTCTTTAGGGCCCAATCTCCATTTGTAACTTAAGTCACAGTTGTTTCTTTGGCTTCCGTTCAGAGTACTGGACAGGTGTGGTGCATAATTCTGCATGAACATTGTACTCATTAATATGTGTTTTTAAGTCAGGACCATCATCACGAGTCACTCATGATACAAATCATGTTCTTTATTATCACGGTCACAAATGCAGTCACATATCATGATTCACGATCATGTCACAAATCACAACACTAATGTTTTGACTAGTTACTTGGATGTATTGTAAGCATATTTTGTAGTATCTCTCCAGGCTTCACCACTCCACCATTGTACTCATTAATAAGCATTTTTAAGTCAGGGAGTTCTGTGCTACAGCTCATCGGGGAAGTACAGCCATAGGCATTCGTGTTTCTTCCCATACAGCATGTGAGTTACAGTACTGTAAGCAGTGGTGGATGAAGGGGCCTCAATTTGCTCCGTGAAGTGATTCATTGAGTAATGCGGAATCTGCAGAGAACTCCACAATGTGAAGCAGAGTACTTTGTTTCATAATGAGGAATGCGAAGTCCATTGAAACCAATGACTTTGCATTATTCCATCTTCCCCATACCATTTCTCCACTAATTTTAAGGTGAAGTACATTGAAATCAATGTAATTCACCTCACTGCACCTTGTAATTGAGTTCCAAATGAAATTCTGCAGTTATTCATGGGATTGCAGGTCACATGGGCTCTAGATTGTTCGCCACAGCCTCAGTTCTGGCCTGGGTAGTGTGTGTGCAGTGGTAGCAGGTGACAGTTTGCTCTCAGAGCTCTGCAATTCAAGACTTCTACAAGCTGTTTAAAATGCCTTTTTGAGTAATATTTTTTGCTCAGAATTGAGTACATCATTGTAGGAAACCCTTCTGTGCTCATATCATCCAGGGTTTATTGTTGTGTGTGGGTTTTGAATGTTAATTTAGAACAGTCAGTCTGTGTACTGTTAAGTGTGCTTTGGGGGAGGGGCATATTTGTGGTGTAGGTAGATTAACTGGGAGATAAAGGCAGTCTTTCTGTTTTGGTTATATTTTTCTTGTATAACTGTGTTAATGTTCACACAGTAATATGTTCAATAATTCTTGAAATTGTTTTGCTGATTGTCATGGTGCAGCAGTGTACAATTTATCTGTTTAAAACATTTGGTTATATTACCAAAGGTTTTCGATTTGCTACGCATTACTTGGGTGTGAGTGTATGTGCGATGCATGCCATTAAATCAGACACCTTTGAGTGTGTTACATAGTAATTGAAGCAGTGTGAACCTGCTATCTACCACACCTGCATGAAATTTTTATACTTCTTTGTTGTATCTTTACTGGTAGTGCATTGTTACTGCCGTGCATTAATCCCCCAACCAGCAAATTATATTCCTTTCCAGATTTGGATTTGTGACTTGTGAGCACTGGTTAGGTGGTGGTGTGCCTTTTTGTATGCATCCCTTGAGTGTGCAGCGCAATCTTAATCTTCTGTGCATTTACATGGCACCAATAATTCTGGGAGACTGCATTTCTTGTTGCGCTCTTATTTCACTTCATCAGCACTGGGGAATTTTCTGGACACAAGTCAGTAGCATTTTGGGGATGCACATTAATTCTGGTGACTCTGTGTGTGACCTGACCACTGCATGCATGACTAAGTGCGCCATTAATTCTGAGAGACTTTGCATTCATTGTTACACTCTCATTTCACTTCATCAACACTGAGGAGTTTTCTGGACACAAGACAGTAGCACTTTGGGGATGCACATTCATTCTGGTGACTGTGCAGGTGGGATGCTGCCAATATTGTCACTCCACCTTACTTCATGTTTAAAGTGGAATGACTATGCGCAGTAGTAATAACAAGGAGAAGTGAGCCTTTCCTAGGGGGCACTCCGCATAGTGAAGTGCCAACACGAAGTGGCCATTTCTCATTCACTTCACCGGTGGATTTTAAATTCGCTGCATCTCTAACCCCCGCCTGTTAAAAGAAATAGCATCATGGTTAATTGAACCTTCTGGGTCGAGAGGGTAGAGGACTGCTGCCCTCCCCACGCACCCCTCAAGGTCGAGAGGGTCTCATCTGCCCTCCCTAGGAAGTGTTGGAGGAGCCGGAATCCCCCCCGAATCTCAAGACTGAAGTTTCAAGGGTTGAGAGGGTAGGGGACTGCTGCCCTCCCCACACACCCCTCGAGGTCGAGAGGGTCTCATCTGCCCTCCCTAGGAAGCGTTGGAGGAGCCGGAATCCCCCCTCAAATCTCAAGTCTGAAGTTTCAAGGGTTGAGAGGGTAGGGGACTGCTGCCCTCCCCACACACCCCTCGAGGTCGAGAGGGTCTCATCTGCCCTCCATAGGAAGCGTTGGAGGAGCCGGAATCCCCCCCCCGAATCTCAAGACTGAAGTTTCAAGGGTCGAGAGGGCAGGGACTGCTGCCTCCCTACACACCCCTCGAGGTCGAGAGGGTCTCATCTGCCCTCCCTAGGAACCGTTGAAGGAGCCGGAATCCCCCACCCCCCCGAATCTCAAGACTGAAATTTCAAGGTACGAGCCAGGAATCGGAGGCCTTGGTTTCCTGCTTGATGCCAATTTTTGTAAAGCAGAAAGCTACCGCCAAGCAGCCCAGCTCAGGGCCTCTTGGAGCTGAGCGGCAGAGGGCTTTTATTCAGCGTATATGTGAAGACTGTTTTTTTGCCCTGCATTTTTGCTCCAAACACAGTGTTTTCTGTATGTAAAGGCAGTAGCTTTAAATGTGCAGACCTGATTTCCCATAGCAATCCACAAATAGTGCCTGTTATCTTAAGAGTCTCAGCCTGCATTTTCAGTTGTGCCTCATGCCATTTACAGTTATTTACATTATGTATGTCTAGCATGCTGCCTTAGCCTGCGGCCAGTAGCTAAATTCTGTTAAGGAATATTGTTGTTTGTAATTCGTGTACCTGCTCATAATGAGCCCCTTAAATTGTTAGCTGATTTTTGTGCCTAGCCTAGTATTTGTACTGTTTCCAGCAAATGTAACCCAGTTGACTAACTTTTCAGGGTCACTGCATAGGGGCTTTCGGCAAAATCTAAACGGCAGTGTAGTTATAGTGCAGTACAAACTGTCTCGGTAGCCATTTTCTAAACTGTGCCTGCTTAACCTAAGGTACATTTCTAAATCACATGCCACGCTTTCACTGAGACAGAGCTGTAATGTCTCACACTAGTAATCCGAATTAAGGTTCCTCAGTTGGAAATAGGATAAATCTCGGGGGACAAATCTATTGCACCGCACAACACGTGGTGACAAAGGAACAAGAAATAGCACAGCTTATAATATTTAACTTAAAGCAACTTGGGGCATAGCTTTCCCCATAACTCCAGGGTCTCACAGAGCAGGAAATCGCTTTCTCCACCACACAGTTAGGAAGCTCATGTTACCAGGTATTGCTTGCTACGCCCCTTTCACCTGCAATATAAATAATCTAGAAACATAGAAACAGAGAATTTGACAGCAGATAAGGACCGCTTGGCCCAACCAGTCTGCCCATTTCCCTACCTACTGGATAAGCTGCAGATCCTAGTTAACCAGCAGCCTACTTCTTCCTACCCCCACCCCCTAGAATGGCCTTATGACTGTCCCATGCATGCTTGAATTCCACCACTGTTTTTGACTCCACAACCTTCCTCCGAAGGCCGTTCCATGCATCCACAACCCTCTGTGAAAAATATTTCCAGCAAATTGCCTCTGAGCCACCCCCCATCTTCAAATTGCTTGCCCTCTTGTTCTTGCATCTCTTTTTGATAGATGCTACCCTCTTGGACTTTTGTTGATTCCCTTGAGTACTTGAAAGTTTCTATCATGTCCCCCTCTCCTCCTTTCCTCGAGACTATACATATTAAGTTCCTTTCGTCTCTCTTCATATGTCTTCGGTTAGACCCTGCACCATTTTGAATGCCCTCCTCTAGACAGCTTCCTTCCTGCCTATGTCTTTGCGGAGATTGGATCTCCAGAACTGCATGCAGTACTCCAGATGGGGTCTCACCAGCTGTCTGTACAGAGGGATAATAACTTCCTGTTTTCTACTGGTGATGCCTCTCCCTATGCATCCCAGTATCCCCCCAACCCTCCTTGCTGCCCTCTCACATTGCTTGCCCACCTTTAGGTCATCTGATATGACTACCCACAGGTCTCTTTCCATTTTTGTTGTTGTTAGTATCTCACCCCCCATTGTGTACTCTTCCCCTGGGTTTTTGTTTCCCAGGTGCATTACCTTGCACTTCTTAGCATTGAATCTAAGCTGCCATACATTTGACCATTCCTCTAACCTTGCCAAGTCCCTTCTCATCCTTTCCACACCACCCTGAGCATCAACTCTGTTGCAGATCTTTGTGTCATCTACAAAGAGACATACTTTTCCTTCCAGTCCCTCTGCAATGTCGCTTATAAAGACATTGAAGAGGACCGGTTCTAATACTGAACCCTGCGGTACCCCATTAGTAACCCCCCTTTCTTCTGAGTGGACTCCATTTACTATTACTCTCTGTGTCCTGTTCTCCAGCCAATTCTTTACCCAGGCTGTCATCTTGGGACCTACTCCCAGGCTGGCTAACTTGCATATTAATCTTTTGTGTGGGACTGTGTCAAATGCCTTGCTAAAGTCTAGGTAGACCACGTCCACAGCCCCTCCCTGATCTACTACTTTGGTCACCCGTCAAAGAAATCTATCAGATTCATCTGGCATGACCTTCCCGCTGTGAATCCATGCTGCCTAGGGTCCTGTGCCCCTCTGGCCTCTAGATACTCGACAATTCTTTCCTTCATAAGTGATTCCATCATTTTCCCTATCACTGAGGTTAAACTAACAGGTCTGTAGTTTCCTGCTTCTGCCTTGCTCCCACTTTTGTGAAGGGGAATCACATCTGCCCTCCTCCAGTCCTCAGGTACCACCCCATCCTCCATGATTTGTTAAAAGGGTTGTCAGTGGTGTCACTAGTTCTCCCTTAGTTCTTTTAGAATTCTGGGATGAATCCCATCAGGCCCCATTGCTTTGTCCACCTTCAGTTTAGAGTTCTTTCAGAACTCTTTTCTTCTATAAAATGGGCTGGTATCAGCTTCTGTATCCAGGTGTTTCTCACTGTTTGTTTTAGGTACCTCCCCATCTTCATTTGTAAATACTGAGCAAAATATTTGTTTTAGTATCTCTGCCTTTCACAGTCTCCCTCTGCCCACCCTCCCTCCCTTTATTAAGCCTCACTATCCTCCTTGGTCTTCTTCGCTTCTCCCTGATGTACCTATAAAGGTTTTATCCCCTTCTTAACTGAGTTGGCTATCTTTCCTCGGTTTGGGCTCTTGCTGTTCTGACTGCCTTCCCAGCCTCTTTTGCTTTAACGGATACAGTTCTCTGTCCTGCTCCTTCACATTCCTTGTACTTCCTGAATGCTTTCTTTTTCTCTTGAACCTTCACTGCCACTTCCTTTGAGAACCATAGTGGTTTCTTACATCGTTTTGTTTTGTTTATTTGCTTCACACACAAAGGCTAATTACCTCTGTGATAGCAGTTTTATTATTCCCCATTGTTCTTCCACCTCCTTCCTGTCCATTTGCTAGTGCATTCCTTAGGCACTCACCCATTTTGGCAAAGTCAGCCCTCCTAAAGTCCAGTACTTTTGCCTTTGTATGGCTTGACTCTATTGCTGTGTTTATTGTGAACTATACCTGTTCGATGGTCACTAGTTCCCAGATGGCTACCCACTCTACATCTGTGATCCTCTCTCCATCTCCATTTGAGAGATCCAGGTCTAAGATTGCTCTCTTGAGTGCTCCAACATTTTTGTTGTCTAAGGCATGCCCCCTGTAGGGCATCTAGAATAACTCCACTCTTCGAAGTGGCTGCTGCAACTGCACTCCAGTTCACATCTGGCATATTCAGATCACCCATCAGCAATATCTCCCCTTTTTCTGCCATTCTAAGTATACTTTCTATCATTTCCTTGTCCATTTCCTCCCCCTGAGAAGGGGGTCTGTATACAACCCCTGTGCAGATTGTGGTGCCATTGCCTGTCTCCAAATTTACCCACAGTGCTTCTTCTCCTCCATGTTTACCCTTTTGTTCTGTTGCTTTTATTCCTTCCCTTATGTAAAGAGATACTCCTCCTCCTCTTTTACCCTCCCTGTCCCTCCTGTAGATAGTGTATCCTGGTATGTTTACGTCCCAGTCATGGTTTTGTGTGTACCATGTTTCTGTGACTGCCACGATATCCAGATGTTCCTCCTCCATCAAGGCAACTAATTCAGGAAGCTTGTTACCCAGACTACGGGCATTGGTACTCATTGCTCTCCATTTTTTGATGGCTTTACCTTCTATTGCAGCATCCCCCACTGACCTTTCTACCTCGGTCTTTTTCTCATTTAGTACCCTGTTTTGTAGGGAGAGGCTGGGATTTTCCTGCTGCTTATCAGTGCCTCCCCCTTTGACTAGTTTAAAAGCTTGCCAATGAAGCATTTAAACCGATTGCTCAAAAGACTTGTTCCCTTCCAGGACAGATGTAGACCATCCTGCCAGTATAGGCTGGTGTCCATCCAGGTGGAACCCCAGTCCTCAATGAAGCCAAACCCCTGTGCTCCACACCATTTTTTCAACCATTCATTAAACTGCATTGTGCTAATCACCCTCGCCTCCCCCATGCCATTGACAGGCAGCACCTCTGAGAAGGATACTGTGTGTGCTACTTGTCTTAGGCCCCTCCCCAACTCTACAATGTCCTCCTGCACTGCTCTGATCTCATGATGAGCCAAGTCATTTGTCCCTAGGTGGACAATGACGTCCAGCTCAGACTCCCTTGCAGCTGTTCTCTGTGATCCTGAGGATGCGCCTCTGTCCCTCCAAGCCATGGCACCAGGCAGGCACCTTACTTCAGTTTTCCCTGCTCCCCCCAGTTCTATCCCCCTAATAATTGAGTCCCCCACCAGGAGCTGCTTCCTTTCCCTGTGGTGTCCTCTGCCTCCTTCCTGTGGGCCTTCCTTGTGACAGTTGTCATCAGTCTTCTCTGCTGGTGAATCAATAGGGGAGCTATGCTCCCCCAGAATGGTGTATGGATTGTGGAGTGGAAAAATTGACTGGGTGTGCCTCTGTTCCACCATAAAGGTCAGAGACCAGGATTAGAACCCTGGTCTCCACTGCTGTTAGCTAAGCTGCTTGATGCCCCAACCCTCCACACCACAGGAGCAGCTCAATCTCTTACCTTTTTTCTTGTTTTCTTCAGGGTCGAGAGGGTAGGGGACTGCTGCCCTCCCCACACACCCCTCAAGGTCGAGAGGGTCTCGTCTGCCCTCCCTAGGAAGCGTTGCCGGAGCTGGAATCCCCCCCCCCCGAATCTCAAGACTGAAATTTCAAGGTACGAGCCAGGAATCGGAGGCCTTTGTTTCCTGCTTGGCACCAATTTTTGTAAAGCAGAAAGCTACCGCCAAGCAGCCCAGCTCAGGGCCTCTTGGAGCTGAGCGGCAGAGGGCTTTTATTCGGTGTATATGTGAAGACTGTTTTTTTGCCCTGCTTTTTGCTCCAAACACAGTGTTTGCTGTATGTAAAGGCAGTAGCTTTAAATGTGCAGACCTGTTTTTCCCATAACAATCCACAAATAGTGCCTGTTACCTTAAGAGTCTTAGCCAGCATTTCCAGTTGTGCCTCATGCCATTTGCAATTATTTACATTATGTATGTCTAGCACGCTGCCTTAGTCTGCTGCCAGTAGCTAAATTCTGTTAAGGAATATTGTTGTTTGTAATTCGCTTACCTGCTCATTACGTGCCCCTTAAATCGTTAGCTGATTTTTGTGCCTAGCCTAGTATTTGTACTGTTTCCAGCAAATGTAACCCAGTCGACCAACTTTTCAGGGTCACTGCATAGGGGCTTTCGGCAAAATCTAAATGGCAGTGTAGTTACAGTGCAGTACAAACTGTCTCGGTAGCCATTTTCTAAACTGTGCCTGCTTAACCTAAGGTACATTTCTAAATCGCATGCCACGCTTTCACTGCGACAGAGCTGTAATGTCTCACACTAGTAATCCGAATTAAGGTTCCTCAGTCGGAAATAGGATAAATCTCGGGGGACAAATCTATTGCACCGCGCAACACGCGGTGACAAAGGAACAAGAAATAGCACAGCTTTTAATTTTTAACTTAAAGCAACTTGGGGCATAGCTTTCCCCATAACTCCAGGGTCTCACAGAGCAGGAAATCGCTTTCTCCACCACACAGTTAGGAAGCTCATGTTACCAGGTATTGCTTGCTATGCCCCTTTCCCCTTCAATATAAATAATCTCTTACCTTTTTCTTGTTTTCTTCAGGGTCGAGAGGGCAGGGGACTGCTGCCCTCCCCACACACCCCTCGAGGTAGAGAGGGTCTCGTCTGCCCTCCCTAGGAAGCGTTGGAGGAGCCGGAATCCCCCCTGAATCTCAAGACTGAAATTTCAAGGTACGAGCCAGGAATCGGAGGCCTTGGTTTCCTGCTTGGTGCCAATTTTTGTAAAGCAGAAAGCTACCGCCAAGCAGCCCAGCTCAGGGCCTCTTTTAGCTGAGCGGCAGAGGGCTTGCCCCGCCGGTGCTGCACGCTGGCTCCCCACCACCCCCACCACCACCCTTGGTTGGCACTCCAATATATAGGTAGTTGAACTGGTCAGGTGACCCTCAAAAACCTATCAGCCCACTTTCAGATTTGCAGCTTATATGATCCCACCAGCAGAGGTCACTATCACAAACTTCAGCCGGATACTGCAAATAAAACCTGAAATCATGCTCCTCTACCTCATAACCTTGTTAACCATTGCCTTTCCTCTTACATCACTACCCCCATCTATACAGCCCCAGAATGACCCTATTCTCCTAAACTCTAGCCTTGTCCCTACCCCCCATGTCCCCCTGATACCCCCACCGAGCGCCAGGCTCATACACTGAATCCTGGCTGGTTTTCACATCCCTCTGTCGTCCCCCCATCTTTCACCCCTCACATAGCTGCCCTAAACAGCCTAGTGTATTCACTCTCATGCAACACCAACATTTCCTGCAACCCCAAGTATAAAACAAGCTTTTGTCAATGCCGAATGTTTGCTTGCTGGCATTGGCAGTGGTAGTGTAGAAGTTACAGAGCTGCGTAATAGGAATGGCTGTGAAGTATTGAACTGAAGCCAACCCCACCACCACCCTGCAGAGAGTGACAGGCATTGGGGTGTGCATTTGGGTCATCAGGCATAACAGCCACGCCATTTCACCACACCCCACCCTGCAGATACTGACAAGTGCCACGGTGTTCCTTGTGGTCTTTGGCCCTTATGCGCACCCCATTTCATTAGGAAATATGGTGAGATGGGTGCGATATAGGAGAATGGGGTGAACTTTGGGGCCGAAGAGTCCAAGGCATACCTCGATGCCTCTCAGTGACTGCAGGGTGTGGAATGGTATGAACATCACAGGCAAGAATCCCAAGTCACACCCCTGATTCCTGTCATTCTCTATAGAGTTGGGCATTATAGTTGAAAAGCCTAATACCTCAGGTATTCGTTGGTATTTTCACTCCAAATTTTCAACATGTTTGTTCTGTGACCTCACCTCATGAACAGGGGGAATATCAGTTTGTTAGCCGAAAGCTGCTTATGCACAGTGACTACGGCATTTAGCACCACAGGTGCAAAAATATTCCAAACAGGATGTAAAAAATGACAGCTGTACTCTTTCATGGGGAGGTGTAAAAAATGGCTATGTTGCAAATGTGTAGTAAAATATTTAAAAAATGGTGAAGTCACAAGCGTATATAGAAACTGTACAGCATAGAACCGTAATATAATTAGGTTGGGGATTTCTTACAGCAGATTGTCAACTCAGGCATTTTGGTGCCTCCGATCATGAACAGTGTCACTGTGATTTTCTTTATCTGTGCCGAATAATGATTTCCCTACAGCGAACACGCATTCTGCACTGAAAGTGTGAAAACACACTTCGCCATGTTGTGAAAAATGGCAGCTGTACTGTTCATAAGGAAGTGTGTAAAAGTGCCACTGGTGAAAATCTGGACTGAAAATATTACAAAGTCATGAACTAACGAGGGTGCGTGGAAACTGTGCAATGCTCACTCGTACTGAATCATTTCATGGACTTTGTCACCAAATTTCAACATAGCCATTTTAAGACCTCTGCTCATGAACAGTGTAACTGTGATTTCTTAATCTGTCCTAAACATTGCTTTCGCACACCAACAGCACTATTATGCGCTGCATGTGCGAAAACACATTTTGAGGCGATATATGAAAATTGCAGCTGTACTGTTCTATAAGGAAGTTTAATAAAATGGACATGTTGAAAAATCTGAGTGAATAATTAAATTTGCAAACTTACGAGCATGCATAGGAACTGTACAGCATACGCTAGTAAAAGTCATTTTAGGAATTTTTCCACCAAATTTTCAACATAGCCATTTAAGACCTCTGCTCATGAACAGTGTCACTGTGATTTTCTTAATTGTCCTGTACATTGATTTCGCACACTGACTGCGCCATTGTGCGCTAAATGGGAAACACGTTTTGGGTGAGATGTGAAAAATGACAGCTGTACTGCTCATAAGAAGGTGTGGTACAATGGTAATGTTGACAATCTGGAGTGAAAATATTGAAAATTTGCAAACTAACGAGAGTGCGTAGGAGCTGAACAACGCACGCTCGTAAAACAGTCATTTTTTGGAATTTTTTTACCAAATTTTCAACATAGTCATTTTAATACCTCACCTCATGAACAGTGTCACTGTGATTTTCTTAACTTGTCCCATACATTGATTTCGCACACTGAATGCGCCATTGTGCGCTACATGGGTGAAAACACATTTTGGGTGAGATGTGAAAAATGACAGCTGTACTACTCATAAGAAGGTGTGGTAAAATGGCAATGTTGAAAATCTGGAGTGAAAATATTAAAAATTCACAAACTTACGAGCCTGCGTAGGAACTGCGCAATGCACGCTCGTAAAACAGTCATTTTTGGGAATTTTGGCACCAAATTTTCAACATGGGGTTTTTGAGACCCCTCCTCAAGATTGATTTCACTGTCATGGCATTATTCAGGCCCAAAGGGTGATTTTGCAGTCACTGCGTGAAATCACCCTTCGGGCTTGAATAACGCCATGACAGTGACATCAATCATGAGAAGGGGTCCCAAAAACCCCATGTTGAAAATTTGGTGCAAAAATTCAAAAAAATGCCTGAGATATGCAATAAAGTTGAAACCCCCCTATTTAGCCCATTATACAGCTTACCGGCATTTCCTTAGTTCGCGGTCGGCTTTGAAGAGTGCAGACGTGTTCCCTGTCCACAAGATCGTCGCTCGAGTCCGGAGGTAAGTATGGGGTGAGGGGGTGTGGGAAGCTGGAGTGCGCAGTGGGTGAGTGCAGGTTGTGGGAGGGGGGCGGGGAGACTCGACGGTTGAACCGTTTTCACTTTACAGGTGACAAAGGGGCAGACGATGTGGGATGTTTGCCACGCTGGGGTGGACTCCCAGCATGGCACAAGGACATTGGGGGGCGTTCAGCCAATGAGGTTAGGCACCCGTCGGCCCTACAATTGCTTGCCAGCTGGGGTGGGCTCAGCCGTGGCACTCCTACTGGGGGTGGAGGAAGTGCAGCCAGACGGGATTGGGCACCCAGTCTGCCTATATGATTAGTTGCCACGCTGGGTGGGCACCCAGCATGGCATTTTGAAGCCTTTGGGGGCAGAGGGACTGACTGCACAGCCGACGGGGATTGGGCACCCGTCGGCTGCTATACCGTGCGTGTGGGGGCGCGCATGCCTGCGGGCGTCTGTGTGTGTGGTTGGGGAGCTGCGCGTGAGCAGCGTTATCTTATCGCTGCTCACTCAAGCGTAGCTCCCCCTTTCAACTGTATGCCACTGCATTTTGGAGCATGTCATAGACAGCTCCAAAATGCATTGGCTTACAGGGGCCCCGCCTGCCAGCCCACTGACTGAATTGGAGGAGGAGGTGACACACCTCCGAATCTCCAATGATGGCACTATGTTTCTTGCACATGCGTGCAAACAAACATAATTAGAAGTAAATGGCAGTCAGTCCTTCAATACCTCACCCTGTTGCTCCTACTGGTGGGTGATGTAGAATCCAACCCTGGCAATCCGACACACCTTGAACCCCACAAACTGCCCAAGGGACTTAGCCTAATTCACCTAAACATACGCAGCCTATTAAACAAAGTCCCAGAGCTGCAAGTCACTGCCCATACCCTCAAACCGGATATTTGTGTAATATCCGACACATGGCTAAAACCCCTTCATGGCGACTCTGAAATTGCCATGCCCGGCTACACAGTGGTACGTCAGGACAGATTAGGAAAAAAGAAAGGCGGTGGCATTGCCATGTACATATCAAACACTCTCCAGTATTCCTCAGTCCAGCTCCCAGGTCACACCCCCACATGGAATCCACAATGATCAAACTTGTCCTGCCTCATACCTCACCGGTGTTTGTGGCAGGGATATACTGTGCTCCTGCCGCCCCAGCAACTGCCATCATTGACCACCTGGCCTCACTAAAAGACATGACCACTGCCAGCGAGCTCTACATCCTTGGGGACTTTAATTACATCTGGCTAGATAAAAGCTGCTCAAAACTATGCAGCAAGATTAAAACCCTTAACCTGTCCCAACAGATTGGGCAACCCACCCGCCTCAACCCAAAATCCCAAAACCACTCCCTCCTGGACTGGGCTCTGACAACTCACCCACACAAGATTATTAAAGCTGGGCTCCTCCCCAATTCGCTGAGTGACCACCATATGATCTACATGATCAGGAAAGTGCACCAACCTACATTGCACCATCCACCAAGAACTCTCCATACGAGAGCTTACAGCTCTCTCTGCCTCAACTCCCTTCTAAATGACCTTGCCTCTACCAACTGGTCATTCATCCAACTGGCACCAACCATTGACCATGCTTTCGATATGCTCAGAAATCAATTTCTTGCCATATGGGATTATCATGCCCCCTTGAGAAGCAAAAGGGTGAGGGAAACCCATCTCCCCAGGGTCTCTGCCGACATTATTTCCAGATGTCGAACAAGAGACCAGGCTTGGAAAAAACATAGGCAATCAGGTACCTCTGTATCCCTACAGCATTACCGCACCCTCTGAAACAACTGTACCAAAGCCACAAGACAGGCAAAAAAGAGCCACTTCCTAGCAGCCCCCTCCGCTAATCTTAGCCATCCATCCAAATTCTAGAAATCTATTAAAACCTTGCTCACTCCCCCAATCCAGCCACCCTCCCCTTCCCTAATCATTCAGGACAGAACTGTATCTGAGCCAAGCGAGGTTGCCACAACATTCAACAACTTTTTTACCCACTGTGCAACTTCTCTCCTATCAAACCTACAACTCACTTCAACCATATCTAAACTCCCCGCTCCCACCTCGGTTTCCCCCCTGCCTCTAAGTTCTCCTTCCACCCAGTCTCCACAACAGAAGTTCTAGCTGCCCTAGGTTCCCTAGACCCAAATAAAGGTAAATGCCCATTAGGTCTGGATGCCAAACTCCTGTATCTGTCTGCCCCGGCCATTGCAGCACCCCTGGCTGACCTCCTAAACCATTCTTTTTCCACAGCACAAATTCCAACAGCCTGGAATGAGGCAGTAGTCATCCCACTGCCAAAGGGTGGAAACCCATCACAGCCCAGAAACTACCACCCTATCTCCCTCCCCCCAACTCTGGCCAAACTCCAGGAACACCTAGCCCTCTCTCAACTCACATAATTCCATGACTGCACCTCCTTCTTCACCCCCTACTAGTCTGGTTTTCACAAATCACACTCCACCATCACTGTGCTATTAAGACTCACTAACGATATTGCCACAGGCATGGACAAAGGTTTCCTCACCTTGGCCATATTCATTGACCTGGCCAAGGCTTTTGATACCGTCTCCCACCCCAAACTCATCACAAAACTGCATGATGCAGGTCTATCCAAACTAGCCACTAGCTGGTTCCAAGCCTACTTATCTGACAGGAAGCAAGCAGTAAAAATTGGCTCACATGTATCCCCCTCGCTCCCAGTCACCATGGGGGTTCCCCAGGGTTCTGTCCTAGGCCCCCTTCTCTATTCCATATTTCTAAATGACCTCCCACTGTCCTGCCAAAACTCAGCTATACAAATGTACTCTGACGATACCATTCTATACGCCTCCAGCCCCTCCAGTGAGGCACTAAACTCTGCCCTACAGCAGGATTTCCATGCCGTTCAATCCTGGCTTAACTCAAACCAACTTGTCTTAAATGCTCAAAAAAAACGTATCCATAACTTTTGGAACACAGCCCAGACTCTCCCGACTAGCTGCTCCCCCTGCTTTCCACACACTGGATGGAACCTCCTTGGATTCCTGCACCTCCTTTCAGTACCTGGGTGTATGGCTCGATCGCCACTTAGATTTCTCTGTCCATATTGACTACCTTCAGAAAAAACTTCACCCAAAACTAGGAGCACTATACCGAAACAAAGGTTGCCTACCCACCTCGGTCAGAAGGGAATTAGAGCACAAAATGATTCTCCCAATCTTTTACTACGGCGATGTGGTCTACTGCGGTGCTCCACCATCCACCCTGGCCAGCTTAGACCCCCTTTTTCATTCCTTCTGTTGGCTCATCCTTGAATGCCCCTCCACCACCCACCACTGCGACCTGTATAATGCCCTAGCTCTCCCCTCGCTGCACTCCAGGCACCAGCTTCACTGCGTAAATCTAATAGCAAAGCACTGGTCTAACTCCCTCCCTTCTTATCTCAGCTCTGTCCTTGCAACTCAACCCCCCTGGCCTACTCCTTGAGAGGCTCTGACTCTAAACTTCTACAAATCCCTTTTATGCACACCTCAAAGGGGCAATCTGCTTTCGAATACAGACTGCCCAAACTCTGGAATTACCTCTCGGCAGAAATCAGGCAATCCTCTACCCCAAGGACCTTAAAAACTCTCCTACAGGATCACTTCTCTGACATATGTAACTGCAACCTGCAGCCCAGATCGGATATCACAAGGCATCATAATGTGCCATAAACTGGTCAACTGACCAACAACTGATTGCTATTGTATTTTTCCCAATGTGTCTCTGTCTGGTATGTACTGGTATCATAACCCCCATCTATGTTCAGTTACTCATGCACTCTGCACCACTATAAACAATCTAACAAATGCTTAGTCCAGCCTGTAACCTCTCTGGACCTGCTGTTTTTTCACCCTTACGTACTAGGGTGATACCTGTCTTTTGCACTATTGCCTATGCATCATTTGTATTGTATGTATGTATGTATGTATGTAAATCCCAGGTCGCATCTGGAAATGAGTGGATTCCCGCTCAGTATGCCTATCTGGTAAATCTTGTAAATAAATAAATTATATACAATTTTTCATTTATCTCTAACATCAGGATTAGTATCAAGTGATTGAAAAACTGTGTTGGTAACACCCATATTTAAAAAAGGCAATAAGAATGAAATATCCAATTATAGACCTATTAGCCTGTCCAGCATACTGGGCAAAATGTTTGAAGTTATTCTCAAAACAAGGATCGAGTATGATTTGGTTAAAAAAAATCTAATGGACCCAAACCAGCATGGTTTTAAGAGTAAAAGGCCTTACCTTACTAGCAATTTAGTCTTTTCTGAAAGGGTTAGTAGATTCCTTTACAAAAAGACACCAGTGGATGTGGTATACTTAGTTATATGCAAGGCTTTTGATAAAATGCCACATGAAACTCTTATCAAAAAAATGACTTATTTTAGAATACACCACAAACTAGTTAACTGGGTTGATGAGTGACTAAAAAAAACGTACACAGGTAGTATGAATAAGAGGGCATGCCTCAAATATAGGCACCATCATCAGTGAGGTACCGTAGGAATCCATCTTGGGGCCTGTATTATTCTCTATTTTTGTGTCTGATATGATGATAAATTTGAAGAACATTACCATAAAATTTGCAGAGGATACTAAAATTGCAACTAAAGTGGGTTCAATGGAGGATATAGCGGACTTTTCTGATTACTTATAAAAACTAGAAAACTGGGCTAAACAAAATGATATGAACTATTTCAAAAATAAATGTGTAATTATGCATTGGGGGATACAAATCCAAAAAAAACAGTTTATTCTGAATGGTATCCCACTGACACCTGTAACAGAAGACAAAGACCTTGGTGTATTATTAAGTCAGATCTCTTATTTGGTACACATTGTAATCATATTAGAAATCAGGCTCATAGATAAACAGGATGCATAAAAAGATCTTTTGTTTCTAGAAGCAGGAAGTGTATTCTTCCGCTATATAGAGCATATGTACATCCCCACTTGGACTTCTTAGGCATGACATTAATGCTTTGGAGGGAGTATAGCGAAGGGTTACCAAGATGATAGTTGGCCTACAAGTCAGAAGTTATGATGAGCGACTAAAAGAGCTAGAACTCTATTCATTGGAATTGAGAAGGACAAGGGGTGATTTGCTACTGATGTTCAATATATCCAAAGATATGGAACTTATGACACAATTGGGTATGACCTTTAACAAGAGAGAGTGCAATCTTAGAAGCCATAAGTTTCAATTATCTTTAACATATCCAAAGTTAAATAACAGACATTTCTTTTATACCCAGAGGATCATACCTATATGGAATGGCCTACCTAAATCATTGATGGTTGCAGAAAATTTGGAAACGTTCAAAACAGATCTTGATAAATTTTTATTAAACAAGGCATAGATATATCAAGGTTCAGGAGATGTACTAATATCGGCTATAGTCTTCTGTACATCTATCACTCTAAGGGCCAGATATTCAAAACTTTGCACCGGGGCTAAATTAGCACTGCCTGGTGGGCAAAATTTGCCCGGAGCAAAATCATAGCTATATTCAAAGGGAAATAGCCCGGTGCAAAACCAGCTGAATATAGCAAGCTAAGGAAGCCAGGCAAATAGGCCGAGGAGTGCAGGGCAAAAATTGCCTGGGATTAAGACAGCACTGAATATAGCAGATAAGACAGCACTGAATATAGCAGATAAGACAGCACTGAAAATAGCAATCAAACAGAGGCAGTGCAAACACCCACAGAAACAAAGTGTTAGAGGTGTAAGCAGCGAACACAGGAAAGCAAATCAGCCCTGCTAGACATAACTGCAGTACTAGTGAAAGGCATGGAATAACCTGGACCCACAAATGAAACCAGAATACCACAGAACACTGTCAAATCCCGACTCCCCCCCCAAAAAGACACAGGACACAGGAATGTCAAGCATAACATAGTATAATTAAAAAAGGGAACAAGTAAGGCACAAAGGCAACAAGAACAAATACACAGTAAAACAAAGCAAAACACAGTAGAATACAGTATGCAAAAGTGGGGTACAAGAAAAACACAATGAAAGGGAAAAGGGCAGGCCTAACAAAGGGACTGAAAACAATGGGGAAATTAGGAACAGTAGAAAAAGGCGATCATGAAACATATGTACAATGCAATGGGGAGAGGGATGTGGACATAGGAAGGAAGGAATGGAGGGAAACAGGATGGCAGACATAGGGCTAGGGACAGTGGGCCTGGGAGAGGAAGGAGGATAACAGTAGGAGGTAGGACTTAGGGGCGGGCAGGTGCTGGCAGACGTTCATCTAGGATGGCTGCCACCCATCTTATTTCTGCTATCATAACAGCCTCCTGTTCTATTAGTGTCCGCTGTTGGCGCACCACCCTCCTCAGCAGCTGATCCTGGCTCTCATCCTCCTCTGGACGGGTGGCCCACAGTGACGCCCAACGTGGACCTACAGGAGACAGAGGGACCATATCAGGACATGATTATGACACAAAGCCACCATGTACCACCACATGGTGGACAGCATGCCCCAACAACCATGCCCATGTGCCAGTACAGAACAAACCACAACGCACACTAACATGTGCCTGCAGGACAAGGCAGTATGTAACAGGCAGCATGCAACACCCCAATGTACATGGATATGCATAGATGGATGCTAAGAAGGCTAACACAGTGGAATCCAGCCAGCACAGCAGTGTGCAGACTGTAACAGTGCAAACAGACAGCCACCCCCTGAGATGCGAACGACAAGTGGACACTGAATTACATGCACATGGGATGACACATGGTGGGACATGCTGCCCATAGTCAAACTGCTATGATACACAACACAGATTACACCCCCTGGAGAAGGTGCCACAGCCCCACTCAGCTGTGTAAACAGACATGCCCATCCCATCCCATACCCCCAACAGTGGCCCACCCTCACTGGTGCCCCCCCAACAACTGTAGAGACCCAGCCAAAGCGCCACCCACAATGCTATAACACAGCAGCTGTACAAATGATGTCAGGAAGCCCTGAACAGGTGGGTGACTGACATAAGTGCGGAACAGTGGCAAGTGACACAGATAGAGACTCGACATGGACCACAGAGAGCAAATGACCACAGAGGACAATGACACTGGCAACAGTACAGTAGGGACTGCAGGACAGGTAAGCAAGCAGTACATAGACAGGGAAAGTGCCAATGCCCACCCACACCCCATGGCCACAACAGAAGGATGATGAGCTCACACTGGTGAAGAGCATGGCACGGGACTGTGCCACCACCCAAAGTGGTAGCACCTTGAAGGTGCACATGCAAGAAGACACACACATGTGAAACAGGGACACAGGCCATGGTCCATCAGTGGCAGGGCGGTGGTAGGCCAATGATATGCATTAGGACAGTGTCACCCTGGTGGCCAAGGCATGGCGAGGCACACACCCACACTTGTGGGAGCAGCTTCTGCCATAGGGTCTGACACCCAGCACACCATGCTACCACAGAACAACCCCTGCAGCACACCTGCATAACCTATACACAAATACCATGCACTGCAGGGACTAAGGGACAGCACCCTGTAGGGGACAATGGCCCCCACAACAGAGCTGGAGCCAACAAGCAGGGGTGTAGCCAGGGTGGTCACAGCTGCACACCATGTGGACACACTGCTATCTCACTCGCCATCGTCAGGGTGAGCTACCCCACCCTGGAGTGTAGCCAGATACTATACAAACGTACATCAGGAATGTGTATGTTGCCACCAGTGGCATAAGAAATACAACCCATGAAACACATGACAATGGGCGCTGCCCTGCATGGGTAATTACAAAGCCATGCATAGCACCCCAAGACACTCACAGACCAGCCCACAACCTGTACAGTTGTATTGTCCATGGGAGACAAAGACAGTCATAGTGACCAGTACCCCTAGCATAGACCCCAATGAATGAAACCTCAGAAAGGTACAACAGTGTTTTTGTTAGGCGTCATGGAAAAAGGAAGCAGGACAGTGCCTATTGCTACCCCAGAAATAAAATAGCACACGCCACAACAGGCACATGACATGCACAGCCACACAGGCCTGTGTGGCACCATAGGCAGAGGCTCCCCCACCAACAGCCCCTGTGCATGTACGCCACTGAGGTCAGACAAGGGCACACAGTAACATACCAGTGTCCACACTAAAATGGCATTACACTGGTTGGGAGATACAGGCACCACATGACACTATGGCCCCCTGTTCGCCATAGTGTGAATAGCCCTGGCAGGCACTAACAACATGTCCTGCATAGATACTGACACACTATACATGGTACTGCGAATGAGACATGCCATGAGAAGTGGAGAACAGTGTTGCCATGGCAGACAGGACAACAGCAGCAGCAGAAACAGCTAGCACAACAGGCTGACCCCAGTAATCCCCACCCCAGGCATGATGATTGGCCTACGGCCATGCACAGACCTACTGCATCCTGCCACAATGGTGGACATAGAGCAACATGTTGCACATGACAGTACAAGACAGATAGCAGTGCATATGGCAGTAATGCAACAATACATCAGACATAGAGCCAGTCATGTCACAGGCTTCGCAGCAGAAGGCAAGGCACTGGAGGCATGGAAGACAACACAAATGCATGCAGCCAGCATAGCAGGCCCACTGATGTAGCAGTCATGGGTGCACTGCATGGTGCCACTGGTGTCAAGCATCCAGTGCCCCCAGCACAAAGTTAAGTGTGAACACTGTAGCCCCAGGTGGAGGTACATATTGTAGCCACAATAGCTAAGGTGTCCCTTCAGAGTGAGCACCCTGGATCAAATGCAACACAGCTAAACCACATCAGGCCTGGATTACCCAGCCAACTGTGCCACGACACCAGACACAGCACTCCAATGCCTGCAGTGGCAATTCAGACACATAGTAGAAAAGCACAATGGCACACAGTACTCACGCAACACACTCCCGGTCCCATCACTGCTTTCTGCTGCGCGCTGTGCCATTGGAGGCACCCTGCGCCTGTCTGTGGATGGCCTCTGGTCGGCCTGCGGCTCGCCTCTCGCGTCTCCAGTGTGGTCCCTGTGCTCTGCAGTGGGAAGATGGTACAGCAGCATTACTATAATGTCAGCCACCACGGTACACTAAAGACCACCCTGGACCCTGGTGGCGTAGCACAACACCTGCATAACTGGCACACAGGCCCAGTGCACCACCAAAGCCATGCCAAGCATGACACGGGTCAGTGCAGACTGCACAGTGCATGGGCAATGTGTGCCTGACAATGCCATCCTGTACACACACTCTGCAACAGCTCTCCCTCCATCACATGTACACAGCCCCTCTGAATGGTACACCCTCACACACAAGGCAGACTGTAAGCAGAGGCGTCCCCAACCCGTAATGGGGGAACATAAGTATTGAATCCCTCAACAAAAGATGTGGACACAGAAACAACCCAGTGGCATACAACATCCCAAAGGCTACAGATAGAATGACAATGATGACAGGAAGGCATATGGCATGTGACATGCACATAGCATTACTGCACACAACTGAGTACAGTACGTGTGAGTCTGCAGCAAAGCAGGGCACCAATGCCAAGGACCTGTTTCCCGAGCCACTGGCCAGTGACATGGCACAGACACAGTAGTGAGTGAACCACACCCAGACACATACCCCTCAACAGTACCACATTCTGAGGAACGCTCCTCAGTGTACGGCACAGAAGCACCCTGTACCACATTGTGCGGACTCGACACATATGCAGTGGACACATACGAAAGCACAGAGCCATAGTAAATGGTGCAAACCATATACCATACAATGGAATAACAGACCCCGGGAACATAAGTGCAAACATGGTGATAGTGTTTGGAGCAGCGTAGGTGTAGCTATGTGTCAGTGATCCACAGTTGTCCCACACCTGCCGCATAGTGAGAGCCAATGTAGCACAAGTGGGTGTGATATGGTTGGGATGTTGGCCCAGACAACACACCCAACCACACACTGTGGATGTGCAGAGTAGGCACAGCTGCACGCTGCCCCCTGGCAGCATGGCAGAACACATTGGATGTGGCTGTGGGCCAGGTGTCATGTGTCCATGCCACCACAATAGGTGGTAAGGGGCAGTGTGCCACCACAGTGCAGCACATTGCAGACAACACTCCCAAGATGCTTTGTCCCCCTGGCCCACACAGTACACACACAACTGATTGGAGGTCCTCATGGCATAAGACCAACATATCGGAGTACTATTTAAAGTGTGCTCTTGAACAGGTAGCGACTGGTAACACGGCAGTGGGATTTGAACCCATGTCCAAGAGTGACCCGAGTCACATATTATCACACAAGGTGCACAACAGTTGATGCATGGTAGATTCTAGCTGGACCCCACCAGCACAGCAACACAGTCCCCTCGATGGTATGTTAATGGGGCATGACACACACACACACACACACACACACACACACACAAGCACACCACCCAACACATCCCACCACCCATTACAGCACCGTGGTGAGAATCATCACTTACCTGGCACAGGCACAGTCCCCTCCCGAACCACCATCCTGCATCGTTTCAGCGGTAGGCGCTGCTGCCTGATGTCACATATCGGTGGTGGCACTTCACTTCTCATCAGGGTATACCCGTGATTGCTGTGAGGAGCCAGCGGGCAGTGAGCCCAGACCTGGCTCACGGGGATGGTCACCCTCCGGATCGGTCCAAATAGGTGCCGATGGCGCTGTTCAGTTAGCTGAACCAGGTTGGCCATCTCCACCTCATCCCAACGCCTGTCACAGCCCACCACTGCCCTTTGCCTACGTCTCCCAGACATGGCTAATATGAGAGGGGGGGAAGATACTGCTCCACTGGTGACTGACTGGCCACACACCCTGACACTCCCAAGCACTTCAGTCTAGTCCTGCGCAGAAGTATGCCGTAGCGCCAGCTTACCGTAAGTGTTCCAATGGCATCTGCGCGCGACCCTGGCATGCCCAGTGCAGGCGTTCCAGGCATGCGCGGTGTCCAGCTAACACGGTAGCACAGCACTAGAGCACAATAGCGTGAACTGCCCACGCATCGCCACATCTGCGGCTAAGTCACAGTAACCCAGGCGCTATCACTACAATGGCGCTAAGCATAACCAGAGATAAGCCCGGCTATATGGTTTGCCCTCACCTTCTTTGCCCAGCGCTAGCATCTGCCATATTCAAACAGAATATGCAAATGATGGTCATTAGTGTAGGCATGGTGCTAACAAGGACATTAGCATATCATTTTCTGCCCATTAGCATGCTTAACACAGGCTTGCTTGCCCGCTGTGCTATATAAGGGCTAATTGAGCCCCCCCGTGTTGCTAATCAGTAATACATGTTGTTGTGTGAGTACTGCTGCAGCACAGGATGTCAATGGAACACTCAGAGAGTCAGCCAGGTATGTACTGCATGTGGGAGGGCAGAGGTAATATTCAAGGGACACATCAGTAGGTTTGTGATGTGGTTTGTTGACTGGGTGCATACCTCTCAAACTCTTGCCTCATGAATCAGGGACAAGGCTTTAAAAAATCAGGGACAAAGACCCCAAACAGTGACACACCTTAAAAACTGGTACTATTCAGTCAGAAAGCTGACAGAGTAAAGGGATTTGTGTTAAGATGCATTTACTGAAGAAGAAGAAGTTTGTTACTTTAATGTTTGACATTATTTTGTGCTTTTAATCCCCACTGTTCTGTCACAAATATACAAGTATTCGTGGGACAGAGGAAAGTTTGAGGCTAAATCAGGGACATCCCTGAAAATCAGGGACAGTTGAGAGATATGACTGGGTGCCTAGTACCAAGCACAACCTGGCCATACCTCCCAACCTTATGTCCCTCAAATGTGGAACACTGCATCTCAATATGTGAAACACATGAGGCAAAATGTGGAACACGTTTACAAACTGCACCTCAGAGGCCCAGAACACTGTAAAACAATTTGCAATCCTAACAGGAGGTCCAGCTAGTAACTGAGCAATATATGTTCTGCAGCACTCACTGTGGAATAGTGCCTTACAGTGATACCACTGAATGTGGGACAGCCCCTCACAATGTTGAACAGCGTGCTGTTGTGCCGTATCATGTGGGCTATTCCTCGTATTGTGGTACACTGCAGAGGTATGGACCAGGGGGAGGGGGATACAGAGGACTGCTAACTGACTGTGTCCTGGATAAGGCTGCTGTTCATGAATGTCCTGTGTAGTCACCATGCTGATAACAGTTGGGCGTCCCCATGTCATGTGTGCATGGCTTGATACCACTGGCGATGGCAGACATCCAGGTCAGGGCTGTAACACATGTCCTCTCTGTCTGTTGGATGGTCCGGACTGCTCAAGGCGTATGCACTGCCACAGAGGGGTTCTCAGTCCCTGTGACCTTGGGAGCACACATGCCTGAGGTGACCAAACACAGGTTGTGTACAACTGTGGCATCATGTATGTGATGTTTTGTATAGCTGTCGTATGTCACATGTGTGCAGTGTGTTACTCTGCACTGTGTTCCATACTGACACCGACATGTGATGTTTCAAGCAGTTTGAGACTACTGACACCACTGCAGTACTGTGAGGACAGTAACACTGTGCCAGCAAGCCATGCGCTCATGCAGCAGTGGTGACATCAGTACTGCAGCAGAACATCATCATGACAGCACTACTGCAGCAGCACACAGGGGATACTGGATGGGCAACTCTGCAGTACCAGTGTGTTCTGCCACAGCAGAATTCTGAGGCCCCAATGACACCGAGAGCATAGCTTGTGAGGGCCATGGGAATCAAAACACAGACCCAACAGGGGATGCTGGTTGCGCATAGCGCTGCTCTGCCTGTCATGTGAATTGCTTATTGTAGTGTGTGCTGACAGGGTACGTGCTGTAGACAAATCCTGCCTCTGTAAGACACAACCCAGGGGGGAAGGGGATACAGGTGAATGCCAAATGTCTTTGAAACAGATCATGCTGCTTGTGGTATTCTTGTGGATAGGGGATACATGGCTATGGCACCATAGATCTTCACCTACACATGTTGGTATGTGCCATGGGGTCATTAACGTCCACCTGACCTACCTCCAGAGCAGGCAGATGGCACTTCAGTGTAACATCTCATCTGAATGATGGCACCTCAGGAGTGCAGCACCCCCTCATGCTGCACTGCAGTGTCACTTATGGGATGTTAACCCGGAAGCCTTGGGTGGGACTAGAACCCACAGCCAGAAGATCTCCGCCGCATGGCATCTGTGCTACCTGCTGATCCACTGTCATCACCTGTGTATTGTACTGTGTGCGATCTGTGAGATGTGATACAGGAGACTGGCTGGTGTACAGGTGATTATCATGTTGTAAACGCCTCGATTGGTTGCTAGGACATCTGTAAACCTCGAGTGCGCAGCTCGGGAGGCTTACAATTGCCCTAGCAACAACAAGAGGTGCGTACACCATGGTTATCACCTGTACATCAGGCATTGTCAGGTATAGTGGATGGGACTAGACATGGGAATCCCCCCCCACGTGTCAGTGGGCCTTACCCCAGTATTGACTCTGCGGTACAGCCAAATGTATGTGTAGGTACTGTATACACACTATTGGGATACATGGAACACATGACTGTGGGCCAGCATAGTACCGGTGTTAACCCCTATCAGCCATGGAGATCATTAGCCTCAGTGACAGTACACTGTGACAAGTGGATTGTTATAGGACTACTGTACTGAGGCTTTCAAGCACATCCCAGGTGTGTATAATTAAGCAATAAGGCACTCCAAGGTGTCTGTTATCATGTAATAACGTCACTCCTGGGGTGGGTTGAAGCTTCGGTGACCGGAGAGTACCACCACCCAGGAGTGAGCGTTATTACACATGTTACTACCTTGGAGTGCAGCTATCTGATCTCTAATGGCTCGATGTTATACAAAATAAACAAAACATTACAAATATTTTTAGTAGATTTTTTGTGTTTTTGAAGAGAAAAAAGTGCTCAATGAAATGCTCCATATGCTCAAGTAAATTCCTACAGTGATGTTATTGTGTAATAACATCACTGTTTCAGGCACCCACTGACCAATCAGAATACAGGAAATTTCCTTGCCATTGTATAATACCGACTAACAGTGGCAGTCTGTCTAGTTGACCCACTGCTAAGACATAGCTGAGGTGAGTTCATATGGTTCTGACATCACACCACTGGGATGCCAGGCCTGTAATCTGTTGGATATCAGTGGGTAATCAAAGCCTCACATACTTTAAAGACCTGTTCTGCATGGATAGGTTGGCCCAGACGATGCCAGCCACCTGCCTGTCTGGCAGGAAAGGACCCGATTCCAGGAGTAGCAGTACCACATGTGTGGCTGTATCATCCCTGCCACACACACACATTGCTCCTGTGTTGTTTGTATGTGGCAGGCTGTGGTATCTGTGAACCATCTAACAGTGCAGTACTGTTAATGGGCTTAGGACTGCAGCTGATGCTTGACCGGTGCAGTGTGGCTGGGCATGTATGCGGTGGTGCTGGTGGGAGCTGGGTGGCCCTTTGACCCTGTTGACTGCCCCTGTGTGGGTAGTGTTGCCCCACCAGTGCCATGCACTGTCCAACGCCCATTGCTCAGGCCATGCTTGACTGACTGCATGCTGTGGTGCTGCAGATGGCAGTGGGATGTGATCAGCAGTGTGGAGGATGCACTCTGGAGTGGATCATTAGTCCAATGTGACTGTGGGGTGCATGTACTCCAGTGTGACAACTGCCACAGGTACCCGTGCTGTCACCCATGTCACTGACTGGCATCTGCATCACAGACAGCCAACCTCCCACCCCTGTGTTGTGCTGTGTGATGTGTGCATGTGCACACGGCAGACAGTACTCATGCAGTTGATAATGTTTGTACACTGTGGTCCTGGCTGCTGACTGTGCACAGCGCAGTGCAGCCAGGGGCAGGGGCATTATCAACATTGCTGTGGTCCACGGTGTCTACCCCCAAGACAGGCAGGTCCATCTACAGTGTGCACATCCAGGCCATTGTGTGACAGGCGTTGACACACATGCTGGGAGTGCAGTATCCCAGTTTTATTGTTGTACAGTACCCACAGCTGCAACACATGGTGGATCACACACAGGCCTTGTGCACAGCTGTGCCAGGATCACCCATACACACACCATGCCTGTATGTGTGTACAATGTGGCAGCACTGCTACATACTCTGGCACATGCAATGGTGCCTAGGCCGTACCCCTAGTGGAACGTGTGTCCTGGTCAGCTATCTAGCCCTGTTTTGGGAGACACCCATGCTTCCACATCATGTGTTCCATGGTGCTGGGTGTGCAGAGGCCCAGCATGGCACTGGATGTGCCAGTGGGGCACCATGAGTCAGCCATTCACAGCCATGGCTGCTGATCCCACACATGTTCACATTAGGCACCGTCTGTGGCTGTAGGCCTTGTGATTGCCTTGCAGTGCACCCATGTCCATGCCAACATGTTAAGCCAGGCCACCTCTCACATGCCACAGGCAGCAACATGGCCAGCACAACTGTGTGCTGCACACACACACAGCTGGCTTCTACATGTGCTGGCCTGCAGGACTCCACAGCACTGAGGTGCATCGTGCATGCCCTGTTGCCATTCCTTAGTGGGTGGGGGCATGTATAGCAGCTGTGGGTTGCATCATGACCATATGTTACTGTTACAGCCATGCAATGTTTGTTCACAAGTCTGTTTAACCCTTTCCCTTCCTTCTGTCCCACACAGGTGCGGCTGTAGGACAGGAGCGGCTCAGGGCCCACAAATTTTCTGGTGATGAGCTGCATGCCCAGGTACATGCAGTGAAGGACAGGGAGATGGTCCTACGCAGGAACAAGTCGACAGACGCCACTGTTCGTCTGATGTGGGAGGAGATTGCCACAGCAGTAAATGCCGTAAGTGGTTGTGGCCATAGCACTGATGCTGTCCGGAAAAGGTGGAATGACCTGCTGTGCAGGGTGAAGGAGGAGGAGGTACAGCAGATCCAGAACAGGCTGCAGACTGGTGGGGGACCACAACCACTTGAACAGCGGGACTTGGACCCATTGATGGCCATAGTAGCCTCTACTCTGCGGCCAGTGGCAGTCGGTGGGGTCGAAGGCGGAGGGTGTGAGACACTGCTTACACCACCCAGAGCAGGTTCGTTTGTGGCATGTATCCACCACTCGGTAGACAGCAACACCTTGGGGACAGAGTCACACATTCACACATCACTACTGTCATTGTGCATGCATAGGGCCCACATGGGTATGTTCCATTGCAAAGGGTGGTGTTGGGCTGCACATGGTGGACATCTGCCCGGCAGGCACATGCGAGATGCATGTGTGCCATGGTGCAGGGCTCATAGACACAGGCTGAAATTGCATGGGATGCACACTGGTGTCTGCATGGGCATGCTGGAGGGCACACATTGCTGGGGGTGCATGTGGCATTGTTGGGAGTGGTGTGGGGGTGGGTGAGCTGGTCACTGTAGCAGTGACTGACATATGTGTCTTCCATTTCAGCATTACATGTGCAGCAGACGATGTCCCAGGTTGGGCCAGCCACAGTTGTACAGGAGGTGGAGGATTTGTACGCAGCAGAGGTGCGCCCTACCACATCAGGCATGGCAGCCACATCTAGAGAGGCAGTGGCCATGCCAGTCAGCACTATGTCCACTCACAGACATCATGAGGCACTGACATATGCTGGATCATCAGATGATGATGATGAGGATGCAGCCTTCCTGGAGTCCCTGAATCCAGCTCAGTATGCCCAGGTGGAGGATCTTAGTGGGGAGCAGGTGGTGATCCTGACTGTCACAAGTGACCACGGCTCGGATGATGCAACGGAGGGGCCCAACATGCCAGTTATGTGTGCAGCTAGTGACACCAGAGGTTTTGGTGCAGTGGGGGATGGCACCATGCCTGACTTAGGGACAAGGGGTACTCAGGCACATGACACCTATCTGTCCACAGCTGCTATTCCCCTGCCAGAACAGTCTTGCCCACTGGACATGTCCCACAGGGCACGGACTGCAGGGCTGGTCCAGCAGCATGCTCAGTCACCTGTGAGGCCACATTTGCAACAGCCAATGCCCCACCAGCCACCACCACAGGTCCGTTCCATCCCCAACACACTGCCCAGTGCCATCCCACAACCCCTGCCACAGGTGCAGGATGCACCTGCACAAGATGCCAGGGTGCATGGCCCATGCTCCAGGAGGCCTTGGCCTCACAGCATGCAGCCCAGCAGGACCTGCATGATCTCCGTAGGGAGCTGCAGTATGAGTTGTCACAGCTGCGGGAGACAGTGAGCACTGGTCTTGCCCGTGCTGAACAGAGGTCAGAGGAGAGGATGACCCATGTTATCAGCACCATTGGACATGACTTTGGTGACCTAACTGCTGCTGTGCAGGCCCATGCTGTGGTGCTGTGGGACACTATCACCACAGTACTGCAGGGTGCACCCAGACACCAGCGCAGCCATGCCTCACATGGGCAGCAGCGTGGCAGAGGTTTGCGCAGGGTGGGTGAAAATTCCTCAGCTCCTACCTCCTGTTCGTCCACAGGACATGCACGGCATCATGGCCACCCTCCCTCCACTCCTGTGCAGGCCTCAAGGCGTGGCCGTGGACGGGCTGCCCTCACAGCCTCACCGCATTCCACCCCAATAATGTCCTCGGCACGTAGCACGCCCACCAGTTTGCCCCATCCACAGGGTGTGCGTCATGTGCGCGGCAGCAGGCTTAGCTGATGTGCTCCACCACATGCGTGCTGTGGCCCAGTCTCCCTCACCTGCATGCCTATGCACACTGCCACTTCCCATGTCCCCTGCACAGACACAGTCCTCCATGGCCCTTGTTCAGTCCCATGCCACAGCCCCTGCCATCTCATATATACAGTGCTGTTTCTTGTGCGCACCTGGGTGGTGGCCATACCCCTCACCTTTGTGTCCCCCGACCATACAACAGTGCCTCTCAGGATGTGATACTACTGAACAGGATGTGGACCTCATTCTCAGTGCCGTCCCTGAGCAACTGACTGACCTGTTACATTGTTGGCTTATCTGTTCAGGCTGCTTTTTCTTAATTGCCTGTTATTGTTTGCATCATCTACAATGGGGATTTCTTTACAGTTGTGCCACTGAGTGTGGGACAGGTCCTCACACTGTGGACTAGGTAGCTGCAGTGATGTAACTGTAGTACTGTTCCTCGTACCATGTTACAGTTGAGGGGTATGGTGGTGGGCCACACACATCACACACATCACACGCACTGCACCACTGGCAACGTGTACAGCATCTATCTATCACGCAGATTTCACTGTACTGTATATACACTACCATTAAATGTACTGTTCACAACATTTCATTTGTCTGTGTTTTCTGTACTCACCGTACATCCTGGTTCAGTGTCTGAATGATGCAGCTCCTGTGCTCTATGGCCCGGTGGGCCATGCGTGGATCCCGCCGCTCGAGTTGCTCTACTATCCCCCTTACCCCTGGCTCTGGCTCACTGTCAGAATGTACCTCAGGTTCAGGTGCACGTATCCCATGGTTCAGGGCCATGTTGTGTAGCATACAACAGGCCAGGAAGATATGGCATACATTCTGCGGGCTGTACTGTAAGGCACCGCCTGACTGGTCTATGCAACGGTACCGCATCTTGAGCATCCCAAAGACCCTCTCTATGATGTTCCTTGTAGCAGCATGTGCCTCATTGTACAGTTCCTCAGCCCCTGTTGCTGGCAGAGGTACTGGTGTCAGCAGCCAGGGTCGTAGGGGATAGTCACTGTCCTCTGTGGAGATAAATCAGGTGTTACTGTTGGTGTCCTGCACAGTGCCCACTGCTGCTCTCAACCATTGCTCCCTGCCCCTCCCACAGCTACCCTGGCCTATCCCCTCTCCCCTCTGCTATCACCCTGTTTTAGCTGCCCATACTCACCGACTAGATGCCCACATGGAATCCTGCCCTCCTCAAATGCCCGACACAGTCGGGACTGGTGCCAGATGAAGGCATCGTGGGCACTGCCAGGGTACTGTGCAAAGACATTGCTAATGCGCCCTGTTGCATCACACACCACCTGGCAATTAATAGAGTGGAAGCCCTTCCTGTTCACATACAGGTCACTAACATCACCAGGTGGTGCACGGATGGGGACATGGGTGCAGTCAATGGCACCAAGTACAGCGGGTAGGTGCGCAACTCGATGGAATTGCTGCATGGTTGCTGTGCACTCTGCTGCTGTGCTGGGGAATACAATGAACTCACCAGCATGTGGCAGGAAAGCATCAAGGAACTGGGTCAGGAGGCGCGATGTGGCGGACTGTGATATCCCAATGGTGTCCCCCGTTGGGCGCTGAAATGTCCCAGTGGCTAGGATGCACATCGCTGCCGTCACCTTTTCCTCAACTGACATGGAGTGGCTATGCCTGGTGTTTGGCTGCAGCTCCTCATGCAGGAGTTTGCATAGCTGCCTCAACATTCCCCTGTCCAACCTACACGATGTGTTCATCAGGCAGGGTTTCAAAGGAGACTCTGGGCCGGTACCATCTGTGTGCAGCATATCTCCTCCTTCATCTCAGTAATGGGCCTTGTTGAGCCTGCTGTCTTTCATCCTCCTCCACAGCCTGCTCCATCAGGTGCAGCACTACAGCATTGCTGAAGAAAGACATTGTGATGCACTTCCTGTTCTGGCCACTCCCTCCTCAGTGGATTGCCCTGTGTTTAGACCTCCCTTTTATAGGCGGTATGTAGCACTGCGCTATGTGCCACGCAATTGTGCATAGTGCAGCGCTAGATCTCTGAATATCCTTTTGCGACCATATGCAGGTTCACGCCCCTCCACTTTGCCCCTTGCATACATTATATTTTAGCCTGGCGCTATTGCATTTAGCGCACGCTATCTCCCTTTTTGAATATGGCTGTCCTGCACTAATCCTGCATAAATGGTTAGCGTGCTGCACTAGGTTTTGAATATCTAGCCCCATGTATGCAATCGAATAGAAATATTAGGCAATTCACATTGAATTAGGCTTGGAGAATGATCCGAATTTACCCGAGCTAAAATTTTAGCATCAACCATACTAGACTTTAACTGATGACTAACCAAAAAGTAATCAGTATAGGAGTAGCTTTTATGAACTGGAGAAAAGAAAGTAAACTCCTTGTTTAACAGATTCAATATTCTCCACAGGTCCAAAAGGCCCAGGGAGAGAATAAATTCGGATAGAGCTTTTTGCGAAGAAGATGGACCTACTCCTTTTTGGTAGGTACAGTCTAAATCATTAACTTGAACCAGGTTCCAGTCTCCTCCAATTAACATAGGATAATGCAGGAAGGGGGCAAATATCATAGCTAAGTGAATAAAAAAAGAAGGGGTTTCTGCATTAGGACCGTAAACTGAACCCAACACTATATCAAAGCTGCCTAATTTGCCAATTGCAAAAATATACCTCCCCTCTGGATCAGAGATAGAATCCATCAGGGTAAATGGGATCTTCTTTGCTAAAAGAATAGCCACACCACATTTACTAGAGCTAAAACCTGCTCCGAAGACTTGGCCTACCCAGCTCCTTTTGAAAAAATGTAGCTGCTCTGGAAGCATATGTGTTTCCTGCAGAAACACTATTGAAGGATCATATTTAGCAAGATGGTTTAAAATAATATATTTTTTCTTGTTATCTTTCCCTCCAATTAATGTTCCAAGAAACAATGTTTAACACGTTATGCATACAAAAATCCAACTTGTGCCATGTATTTGGCATTAAATGAAGGGCTGCACCGCTGCCACGCCCCCCCCAGACAAACAAAACAAAATATCCCATTAATTAGTTTACTACTCCCTAAATATAAACTAGTCCCAAAAAGTTTGAAATTATCTATCAGTCTACTCTCCCAGGCCCTAGGCCTCCACCTAATTGAACGGCCCATGGTACTCGCAAGGAGTGAGCTCCACATTCCACCTCCCCACCCCACAGGAAAGGATCAGCCAGAAAAACTACAGAAACAACCTCCTCATAACACCTATAGATAATCCCCCCATAATAATAAAATGCTAAGTCACTTTAGAGCTTTTATACAGACCTACTAAACAAAACGAGAGTCTCCAGAAAAAGCAGTGAGAAGGGGGAGAGACCCAAATGCAGTCAGCACACATTACCTTGTTTAACACAGCTTATTTTAGGCAGGATTATGCCTTTACACATAACTAAAGGGTGTTCAACCCGCTAATAAAACAGAAGCTGGGCCAAAATTTAAAATTTATTAGTCTCTAATCTACCAGTATACTCCCGGGGTTATAGCAGCTGCTAAGCCCCATAACAAGTTGCTTAACACTCCTTAAACCTACAAAACAACCTTTTTTCTAGGATATGAAGTACTTTCTCTGAAAAGCTAACTTAGTTATGGTCCAGCTCTAAGGAACAACCAGAATGGGGCATAACTGAGGAAAGTATTAAGCCAGAGAAAAAATCCATGGAGCTAACCCAGACAAAACTCCACCCGAGAAGCGTCCCATGCTTTCATTCATTGCCCTATATGTTAGAGGGCGAGATAATCATGCTTTCCCTCCAAATTAACCAAAGAGAGAAACCCTACCAAGAACCAAATTGAGAAACTAAGTTTGAAGTAAGAAAATAACCGAAAGACAGGAAAAACATCTCGAGTCAACCGCCCAATCCCCATAACATATGAGCAGTGATATAGTGCCATCTACCAGATATAATCTGGTATAGCAGCTCTCGCCTTTTCATTACATGGCAGTCAGAGAGAAAAAAGAAATGTTGAGAAACATCACACCAACAATCCGATATCTCTACTGACTCAAGAAAATACTATCTATGTAACAAGAGAGCCAAAATATTGCTTGTAGTACAATATTCAAAAGGCGGTCCATCAGAACCCAATTAAATAACTCAGGAGTGCAGCATCCTTCTAGAAAGTTCTCTATACAGGTTCTGACTTTCTTATAACTGGGTTAGAACACCCTCACTTAGGGAATAAATCAGGATAACTCTTCTTCAGAATCTTGACAGCCTCCTCCACAGTGTCAAAGTGCTTCGTTCCTTCCTTTGAAGACACCTCCAGATGGGCTGGATACAACATTCGATGCTTTATGCCTGCAGCCCATAACTTCACAGTGACAGGACGAAAAGCAGCTCTGAGCTGGTGAGTTTTAAGAGTCAAATCAGGAACAATTCTCAATTTTTTCCCTTCCCATAAGATCGCTGATAATTTCCTGGCTTCTCTTATAATAAACTCCCTATCCAAATAGTTCAGTAGTTTGAAAATTATGGGTCTTGGCGGGTCAGAAGCAGCAGGTTTTGCCCTCAAGGATCGGTGGGCTCTCTCTATAATAAACTCTGGCCCATTCGGGGAAGGACCCACCGTTTTCCTCAGAAAATGCTGTAAGAACTGAATGGTATTTGGGCTCTCGTCCCCTTCTGGCAGCCCAATCAAAACCAGATTGTTTCTCCGATTTCTCCCCTTTAAATCTTCGAGGCGGTCTTCTAGTTTGGATAAAGACTTTTTGGCTTCCACAATCTCTGGTTCCATTTTTTCTTGTTTCCTTTCTACTGAGGCAATTCTGGCTTCCGCATCTGTTACCCTGCGAGCTAGTTGAGTAAGTGCAGGCTTAAAATCGGCCACCTCCTCAATTAGTTTCATCAGCGCTTCTTTAATTGTTGCTAATTCTGCATATATGTGAGAGGGTGAAAGCTCTTCTGCAGGGCTCTGGGGAGAGGAGCTACGACGAGGGCGCTTGGCTTCTAGCTCCTGTGTGGCCTCCTCGCGCTCCGGTAATGAAGACATGTCGCAAATATATTTTCTTGCCACAATCGACACCACGTGTAAATCACGAGCTTCTTAATGATCAAACTAATAAAATCAGTTGAAATAAGTAGAGGTTATTTGCTATAGGGAGGTGGAAAGAGTGGAGCTCGGACAGACATGTCTTATCCCCTGCACAGCATCACGTGACTCCCTGTCATTTCATTCTAACAACTAGATTTTGCCTCATTCCAACTGTCTGGCCTGCAAGACATTTCTAAGCCACCAGGATTGAGTTGGTATTCACATCACAATTACTGGGATGGCAGATCCTAGAGATCTACAGTCTACTACCCCCCCAGTCTATGGAACAACAACTGGGCAACATAACTTGCTTGCTAAACAAGGTTCTTCTGGACACTGCTGCTCTTATTGAGACTATCACTAGTACTAAAGCAAATGTAGTGAAACTGACTAACTGGGTAACTGACAGTGAAGTACTTGTCAAAAGGCAGGGGGAGGTTCTGCATGATCAGCACTGCCAGCTGAGAGAGCACCACGACCAACTTCAAGTTCTGCTGGCAAACATAGAGGACCTGGAGAACCGGGGGACGAGAAAGAACATTAGAATAGTGGGCTTATTGGAGGGGGCTGAAGGCAACAACATGTTAGCCTTTTTACAATATGCCCGTCCAGTAATGTTGAAACTTAACAACCACCCCACCCCCCCCCGAGCTGGAGAGGTCCATAGATCTCTTGCGCCCAGACCACAGCCAGGTCAACGTCCACGTCCTATACTGTGCAACTTCTCTCAGTACCTGGTTAAAGAGACATTCTTAAGAGCAGCAAGGGACCTGAAAAGCCTACAATGGGAAGGGGCACAGATCCAAATATACAAAGATTATTCCTACGATCTGTCCTGCAGGAGGTGCGCCTATGGCCCGGTGAAACAAGCGCTCTACAAGCTAAATATCCCGGCATCATTGAGATATCCAGCACAACTCAGGATATCATTACAGGGGTGAGCAAATCACTTTTAACACATCAGAGGAAGTCGAGATGTTCCTAGCTGACATCGCTGGAGAGAGAGTGCTCCCCCGCTTGCAGCCACTCATGTATTGTAGCGAGACCCAACACCTGATGAACACAATGGAGAGACCAGAAACATCTGGACAAAACACCAGGACCCCAGCAACTATAGATGAAAAAACAATGGAATGGCAGAATCCTCAGTGGGGAAGACAAAAGGAAAAATCCGCCAACAAACAGTCCAAAGCCCTGCTGATTCCACTGGCCATGCCCAGAGAACCAGGTCGAGAAGTGAACAGAGAAAGGTGCATCTCTCAGAAGTCAGCAGCTCATCAAATTACTCGACTCCAGTCAAGGCATCTAATCACTTCGAGTCACTTGGCAAGCTTCTCCCTATGGCCCTTGATCTAGCACAGAAGAACTTATCTACTGATGAAATTGCCATTTCAATGCTAGAAGAGCTGGCCAGAGACTGGGCCCCAATCTAACAGGACTGTGTGACTGGCTTGGGAAGCTCCCAGTCAGAACACAAAGCAGCCACCTCGTTGGAGACCCTTACTGCCAGTTGAGACCTAGATCCAGCTTCTAAAGTTTGCAGGTAAGGGGCTGCGGCCATCCCCCAAAGTGCTCTCTATTTTTAGTGAAAGGTTTTCTTTTCAATGTGCTTCCATCTGGATTACAGCTGCAGGGGGTGGGTAGCCTACTATTGAGGGGATCTGAAGTGTCAAGGTACCAGGTAGATTCCTCCCTTCCTCCCACTGATAGCCACAATGCCCGCTACACAAACTAATGCAAACCGAGGCTCTCTCGGTGCAGTTGTGGGACTTTAAATATTTACAGTTTTTACTAAGTGCTTTGTTCTGCAGCCTAGTTCATGTTTAAGGTACTGGTTTCTATGGTTCTTTCATGGTTGTTGCTGCTAAGATGGTTTTAGCACTCAATATATTACTGAGGTAATGAATTATAACTGGCACAAGGAGAAATCTTGATGCACTGCCATGTAGAAATGTCCACACAAGCAGCTAGGTAGCATTCCTTGTAAAAGTTTAATTTAACCTATTCAGCTTGGGTTCCCTTCTTAGTCATCAGGGGATAGAGAGTGAAGCCGGAAAGGGGAATATTAAAGATCCCAGCCCAAACTGCCACACAGCCTGATGCCTTGTAATAATAAGATGCTCATTAGCACCTGGATAGTTACTGATCACAAAATACATACACTGGTAAGGGAAAGGCTATGAGGCACATCAGCACAGGATATAAGGGGAATACTTTCACCCTGAGACATGTCTTTGAATATCACTGATAAAGACGGGATAGAAAACAATTGTCACTCTTTAATGGTTTAATTTGTTAAACGGGAGGGCATCCCATCTTTAAGAGACAGCACAGGATTTAGTCATGGATTGTGAGTTGGTTCCACATCCAGCAGTAAAGGTACATAGCCTGATGTCACCCCGGAGGGGGTGAGAGGCACTTGAAAAATGTCTTTAGGCCCTGATGAGACCCTGGTAAATATGAGATTTCATCTGCCCTAGGAAAGGAGTAGTCTGGAATGCGGGGAGCTACAGAAATTCCCCAATTAACCCAAAGCTGGTGGTGAGACATACCTAGATCATGTTGGCATTCTTAGTCCTGTGATGGCTGTGAATGCATACCCCTGTCTGCCATATTATTAGCACCACCTAGGGCAGATTATAACTGAGGAGGTCTGCGTTGACCTAGCAGGCTGTGCTGCAGGCTTTGTTCCTCTAGGAGTGGCCCTAGACACTCCATTGGGGCCAAAGCTGGACACGTTGCAAGGGACACAATACAGAAAGGATAGTGGGGCTAGTAGGCCTGGAGCAAATGGGTGGCTGGTACCCCATGCAGCTCAGGCCTACCTCTCTTTAGCAGTACAAGTTTGGTTGCCAAGAGTCATTTGGTCCTAGGAGGTGTAGCACTTGACTGTTGGGAGGTGGGCTACCTTCCCTCCCTCCCTGGTCAGTGACAGTCCTTCACTGTTCAGAAACTCTGTAAGTAAAGTTGCACCAGGTCTTATATCTAGGCCCACTTCCTTCCTATTTATGGTTACAGAGACACTGTTTACTGCAGTTCCAGGAAGCCACTCTTTTGATTGCCCAAGACCTGATTTGGTGGGCAAATGCAGTGATATGGGGTGCCTTGCCCCCCCCTGGACATTTGCGTATTGTTTTCAATGGTAAATAAATTAAAAAGGGTGACTTCAGGGTTTACCTGTGAACTAGCACTACAGAGAGTGACTGACTCTCACTCAGGAGAGAAGGTTCCTAGCAGAAGGGGAATTAAGTGGTTTTATGAAAAGGGTAATATTATTGATGCACTCAAGATGGTATTATTCACAGTATCCATTTGTCTGCATGTAAAATGGAGACACCTTGATCATGGCTGACCTTAATAATATAAACACCATTTCTTGGAATGTGAGGGGCCTAAATTCCCGGAGAAATGGAAAATGGTCCTATCCCGCCTTAAGAAGTTGGGCACCTAGGTTGCTTTCCTCCAGGAGACTAAATCAAGCTCCAAAGAAGTGGCTAAGCAGGTCAGAGACTGGGTGGGTAAAAAGGCTCATAGTGTAGTAGGATCAGCTAAAAGGTGTGACTCCATTCTGCTGCATAAGAAGCTACAATGGCAACTTTTAGAGATTCACACAGGAGGTGAAGGCAGGTGGATTATAATGATGGTCTCCAACCCCACAGCCCCGTTGGTACTGGTTAATAAATATAGCCCAAGTGAAGACTCCTCAGAATTGTTTCATGCTATATCCCAAAAAATCATGGTTGCCTCTTTTGGCAATCCTGACATCCTAGTGGGAGGAGATTTCAACCTAGTGCTGGACCACTTATTAGACAGGTCCAACGCTAGATCAGAACCCCACCAGAGATCCTTTCAGGCCCTGCATGAACGTATCTCCTTACACCAGCTGTTGGATGTGTGGAGGGTACTATATCCCACAGTCAAAGATTATACCTTCTTTTTTGCTCTGAGATCTGTGGCCAGAAGGTTAGACTTCTGGCTTACATCTATTAACCTGACTGCTGCTACCACATGGGTTACTATTTCTTCTATATACATCTCGGACCATGCTCCTGTGTCCCTTACATTCCTTCTATCCTTACAAACCTCCAAGTCACTTATGTGGCAATTGGATCCCTTTCCATTGCACGACAAATAATTTGTCGCATGGTTGCAGAAGGAGAATGAAGGCTTCTTTAATGACAACCCTTCTGGCTCAGCCTAGGCTGCCAATCTTTGGGAAGCCTATAAGACCACCATAAGAGGCAAAATAATTGGCTTTGCCTCCTATAGGCATAAATAGTGGGAAAAGGAGCAAAAACAGCTTGAATCAGACTTCATTACATTAGAAGCTAAATATAAGTCAAAACCCTCCTTGTTAGGCTGGCCCGGTGGTGCAGAGGGCTGAGGCGCTGGTGTCTCACCTCGCGGCATGCCAGTGACCCAGGTTCGGGAGCGAGCTGGATGGAGCAGCCAGCGGGCAGCTCTCCTCTCCAGGGGAGGGTGAGTGGCATCCCTCGCTCAATGGTTGCCCTTTGGTGGAGGCCAGGAGGCTGCACAGGCTGGGGGAGCTGGTGTTAGGCCAATGGGGTGGGCGGAAGGGGGTCATTACCAGGGCTGTAAGGTGCATGCGTACCTCCATGTGCATGCATCCTTCTCCTGGGGCCCCCGGGAGAAAAAATGGTGGACAAAAAAACCGATGGCAGGATGACGACTGACTCCTCGCAGGCACTGCTCCCGGACCGGGCATAAGGTAAGCCCCGGTAATTCTGGGTGACAGGAGCTGGGGGAGTCGGTTAGATGGGGGCCATCCGGAGAAGCAAAAATAGAAATAAGATTAAAAAAAACCTCCTTGTTGCTGTCACCCTCTGTGATAGCGGAACTTATGTCCCTCAGACTAAAACTTAATAATTTTGTAACCAGGAAGGCTGAACTATATATACACTGGGTGCAACTCTGGTTCTGGGCAGATGGGGAAAAAAAGCAAGTAAACTGCTGGCCTATAGGTTAAAATAAAGGCAGGCAGAGAAATCTATCCTTAAGCTGAAAGATGAGTCAGGAAAGTTAGCCGCCAACTCCAAAGTCATTAACAACATTATGGCCAATTTCTGTAAATCCCTGTATTCATCACAAGTGAAGTGGGATAAGGATAGCTTTACTAAATTCACCAAATCCCTATCTCTCCCCAAACTAACTGAAACCCAGAAGGAGCCTCTTGACTGGAACATCATAAGGAGGAAATAGCCCCAGTCATAGCTAGTATGGCCCCACATAAGGCCTCGAGAGGGGATGGTTTCCCAGTGGATGTTTACAAACTGGTCCAGCCTCTTATAACCACCTCAATGGCCAGTACATTGCAGGAGGCCCATGTGTACCAAACGCTCCCCTCCACCCTGTTGAAGGCCATAATAATGGTCCTTCCCAAGGAGGGCAAAGACCATACTCTCCCTCCTAGTTATAGGCCCATTTTGACTATCATTGCAGATGCCAAGATCCTGGCTAAAGTCCTGGCCTCCTGGCTGAAGAGGTTGCTGCCTGACCTGGCACATCCCTTCCAAGTGGGATTTGCCAGGGGTAGAGTCAGCTCTGACCATATAAGGGCCCTAGTTTCCCTAATGCAGATAGCAGCAGACCTCCCCACTCCAGCAGCTGCAATTACTATAGACTTCAAGAAAGACTGACTCAGTGGAGTGGGAATACCTGAACACAGTATTAGAGGGTTTTAACATAAGCCCTTACTTTGCCTCCTGGATTAAAACTTTATATGCTGGCCCTGTAGCACGAGTTCTCACTAATGGGAACCTGTCAGACCCCTTCCAGTTACAGAGGGGGATGAGACAAGAGTGCCCCCTGCCCCCCCTGCTGTTTGTCTTGGCTATAGAGCCACTAGCCACAGCCCTGAGAACCCACCCTGGTATACAAGAAATCCAAATTGGGGATAAACAATATACTACTAATCTATAAGCGGATGACTGCCTGATATTGACTTGAGACTTACCCATCAGCCTCCCAAACAACCTTTCAACATTGAAAACATTTGGAGAACCCTCAGGTCTGAAAATCAACATTTCAAAGTCAGATTCTACCATTGAATGATTTCAGTTCCCCAACCAGGCTAGGTAACTTGGGTCTCTCGTGGGTGCATACTGACATCAAGTAACTAGGGATCAGAATTTCCCCAAAGATACATTCCCTGGTGGATATCAATTTTAAGCTGCTTCTAGACACCCTTCAGAAAGACACAGCTAGGTGGGAGCACTTACACCTGTCCTTAGCGGGGAAAATAACAGCAATCAAGATGATGTTAGCCCCTAAGGTATTTCACTATCTATCCCGCATTCCTATTGTATTGCTTGATACGTGGGCCAAGAAATTAAACAGTTTACTCAGTAAATTCCTGTGGGGAGCCTCCAGGCCCAGGTACAGTAAGGCAAAATTGCTAGCCCAGAAGCTGAGAGGGGGATGGAGTCTGCCGGACTTCACCCAATACTCCATAGCTTTTATAGTTGCCAAATCCTTGAATGGGTTAAGTCTCTCACCCTCCGTGCTCACCCCGCCCAGCCTGGACAACAATCGAGAAAGATCTACTGATGGGGTCCCCCTCCTGTTTTCCTGCCCTTCCCTCTTACCAGACAAGTGCATCAATGGCTCACTCTGTATAACTCCCTACTGGCCTGGCAAGAACTAGGGCTTCAGAACAAGCATTGTCTTAACCTGGGCAGGTACACCACTGTTTGGCTTAAGCTAAACCCCAACCTCGTAACTGAAAATAAACCCATCAAGTGGCTAAACTAGCAATCTAAGCAGATAGAGCACTGGGGCAACCTTGCAACTCCTGGTGGTTCATCTTTGGACTCGTTTCAAGGGCTAAGAGTCAGACACGGCCTACCACAATCTAAATTTTGGAAGTACCTTCAAATCAGAAACCTCTTCACCTCCTGGGTTAAATGAAATGTTCATGAGTGGTGTATCTCAAGCATATAAGAAAGGTATATGCACCCCACTACCTGTGGAGCCCTGGCTTCAGAATCCAAAAGTGTGGGCAGGCACTATTCAGACGTTTATGAGAGATTCTGCCACCAACCCCTCCCTCCCTCCTAGCCATGACCAAATGGGCAAAAAAACTGGGTTTCCCTATTACAGAACAACAATGGCAACAAGGATGGATAAGAATACACCAAGCATGCTGCAACCAGAGAAGTCTACTCATCCAAAACAAAATAATGCATCTCTGGTACCGCACACCCTCCCAGCTCAAAGTGATGGGCCTGCTCCCAGCTGATACATGCTAGTGGTGCGGTGTCTCCGGGGTGGATCTGCTTCATATACTTTGGGAATGTCCCCTACTGACCCCACTATGGGCTTCAGTAAGTAAAAATTGCTCCCAAATCCTAGTGGTACCTCTTCCCACAAACCAAGAGCTCTAGATACTGTGCCTTTCACCTCATACCCAAGCCGTATCCAAATCCAAGTTGCTCTGGCTCATACAGGTCTCTGTGGAAGTAAAAAGGTTAATCCTGAAGCAATGGAGAATGACAATGGTCCCACTAGTGATGGAGTGGCATAAGGCCATGCTGGGGGTTGCTAACTTAACCAAAATGTCCTGTTATAAATCTGGTATTATTTCCAAATATGAAATGGTATGGGCCCTTCTCCTTCATCAACTCCCTAATTGCTGGGAAACACACTATGTACTGTACATGAAAGATCAACTTCGCCCCACCCCACCCCCAAATTTCCTAGAAGAGATGGTGGAATAAGAATGTTTATGATTGTTTACTCTGTCCCCTGATAGGTATCTTGAGTGCCAATCTGTGGACAGCCACTTGGTCCCCCCCCCCCACCTTCTGCACTATAGGTGAAGAAGCCTACCCTCTTCTGCAGTTCCTACTAACCCCTTATAGTCAAATGCACAAAAGTTCAAGTGCGATCAGGTCCAAGTAAAGTCTGGATAAGTCACCCCAAGCATTCTCTATCAGTATCCTGCAGATTGCATTTCATATGTCTCTATTGTTATGTTTTTATTTTTTTGTAGCTATACGTGATAAATCATTCTGATAATGTCAATGTATTACTTTGACTTATGGTGGTGATGTTGTAAATCACTCCAACATACCTATTGTTTATGGTTCCAGTATTTGTAATAACTCTGAAATCACTCAATAAAAAGATTAACAGTAAAAAGAGGAAATCCTGACACCATATTTCCCTACTTTTGTTGCATTACTTTGAACCCTAACTGGTGCATTACTGCGGTAATTTGCAAAGAATTATAGGGGTGCAGTAGTGCCCCTATAGTTAGGGTTGAGTAGGATGTTCAGTGTTAAACCCCTAATTTGCATCTTAATAGCTTTGGTAGTGAAATTTGCTGAAATTCTGCATGTTTTGTCTAGTAGGCAAGGTCTAGACCTATGGAAAGTTTTTTGACGGCAGCTTGTGCAGTTTCAGAGATCTGCATATGTCATTTTCCTGTAGACATCTATTTTTTTCCCTATACTTAACATATGATTTTTTCTGCTCTCACCTACAACCTACACAAAATGGAATTTTCTCCCTAAACCTTCAGAGCAGAAGAGTGTTATGGCAAGTAGTGCCTTTGGAATGTTTCATAAAAAATATTAAACAATTCCAGAGTTATAAGGATTTGAAGTTTTTTGTTTTTCTGTTCAGAGCATGCTCAGTAGGGTTTTTGAGCTAAAGTACTGATACCAAAAATTTGGTGTCACTGGGACATTTTTGATTTTGTGAGATGTTGTGCTTACGACATCAAAGATGTTCTTTCATGAAAGTTGCGATCTTGTTTCTCACCTCACTAACCAGTTACTAATTCAAATTTTATTTCTGCAGCCATCATAAAAAAACATGAATCTACCTCATTAGAACATGCTGATTCAGATTCTGAAGCTTGTTTCAGTAAACTATGATCATAATCATCTTTTATATATGTCTACTGGCCATATTGTGTGGCTACTAGGAGTCACTGTTGCACCCCTCTTTTCTAGCCTCTGGACCACCCCTCTAGCAGTTCTCCTGCAGCCACCCAGGTATATAGACTAGGCTTTCAGGAATCCCCCAGGTTTCAAACCTGGTACTTTCAGTACCAAAGTCCATAGCCCTACCACTGCACCATTATGGCTGACTCATTTTTTGGTAGTCAAAGCCGTCCCCACACCACGCACCATGAGTATCCTTGCTCGCACATACAGCCTGGCCACACTGATCCTACTGGTGCTTGCTATCCCTCACCTTGGTCATCCACCCCCTCCTCCCAGTGATACCTCTGTGCACTGCATCACCCCACCTCACCTATGCCCACCCCCCACCCTGGTCACACCCACTGCCCCCCCACCCCCCACCACAGACATTCCCCCACACTCTTCCCTTCCTAACCCCACCTGGCCACCTCTCTTCCTTGCCATCCCCATGCTTCGCACCTTGACAATCCCTTGATCCCTTGCTGCAAGGTCCACATCATATCACACCACAAAAGGTGCTAGATGCCATCTTGCCCTGATAAGGGTAATCTCCTTGCTCCTCATGCTATCCGGGGTTATTCACCCAAACCCTGGCCCCGTGTCTCCAAGCCAAGCTTGGACACCACCTGCATCTGGCTTACACATTGCTTCGATCAATATCTACATCCTCCTGAAAAAATTGGCAGCCCACCAGTGCTGGCTCATACAGCACCAACCCAATATCCTAGCTCTTGTGGAAACCTGGCTCTCAAAATCAACCCCAGACTCCTTCATCACCTTCCCCAGGTACACTCTTTTCAGGGAGGCTCTAGTGGGAAAGCATGGGGTGGGTGTGCTTTCTATATGCGCGACACCCTGCTGGGTCATGCCCTCCCAGCACCCAAGCTGGACCATGGGGCACAAGCCATCTCCCACAAAATCACCCCAAACCCCTCTAGGGCCCTGCTTGTCCTCACTGTTGCCTATGTTCCCCCACGGAACCAAACCCCAGCCATTCTCTTGCTCTCTGACTACTTTGCTAACCTGCCACATAAGTCTGAGCAGATCCTTCTGGGAGACCTCAACATCAACTGGCTTGCCAGTTCAGCATCCCAAACCAGAGACACCTTTGCTACCCTTGATATGTCCCAACTAATCTCTCAGCCAACCAGGTATAACCCCTCTAATGGGACCAATACCCTCTTGGACATTATTCTAACCAATCGCCCACATAAAGTCCTGGATATCAACGTCCTCCCAAACTCTCTTAGTGACCATTACTGGTTCTTTTCACATGGCCTGCCCTCACTCACAAACCAGTGCCCAAGATAGTCTTCCACCGGTGCCTTCGCTCAAGTAGCCTTGAAAAACTCAATCTATATCTCACCCAACTGGATTGTTCCCCCATCAACCTGACTCCAAATATTGACCTGGTACTTGACTTCTTCACCTGCTCCTTTAACAAGGCCTGTGACATCTTTACACCCCTCTCCAAGACCCATACCAAGAAACAAAATGCACCATGGGTTACCCCATCTCTCATTTGGCAACTGAGACTAAGGGACAATCAACTGAGACTAAGGGACAATCTATGGCACAGAGCTGTTGAATCTGGTAAGCCAGCAGATAAGCATATAACACAGAGCACAATAAGTGTACCTGGGCCTTTAGTAAAGCCAAGGCTGAATAGTACCAAGCCGCCCTTGCCTCCTCCTGGGTCACAGCACAGAAGTTCTGGGATAATATAAAAGAACTGAATGGGAAGTCGTGCTCTCCCCATCCATCCCAACTCACCGCAAATGGCTCCGTCACCTTGGACCCCCAAAGCATCATGGACTGCCTAAACGCCTCTTTCTCTGACCTTAGCTCAGTCCTCCCCACCAACTTCTTTGACCCAGACCCCTTCTCACAGCCTCCCATGCTCCACCGTCCACCTTTCTAACTCCTCACTATATCCCCACAAGAAGCCAGGCCATATCTAACTAAAGCCCTCAATGGCACCAGTCCCTGCAGCATACAATTGGACACCAGACTCCTTCGCCAGGTACTGGATACAGTACTTGCCCCACTCACTGACTTGCTCCATCATTTACTGTATCTGGGTCAGTTCCCCTTTGCCTGGAAAATGGCAGTCATCACACCCATACTCAAAAGTGGAGACTGCTCCTCCCCCAGTAACTACAGGCTGATCTCCATCCTCCCTCCCACACTCAAAAGCATTGGAAAAAAATAGTGGCAGATCAGCTCACAAAATACCTGACCAAACATGACATTATGTGCAGGGAGCAGCATGGATTCAGCTCAGGCCACAGCACCACCACTGCTCTCCTGGGGTTCTCCAGTTTCCTGTACTCTGCCTTAAACTCTGACAACCTTGTTGGAGTTGTTTTCATCGAGCACTCTGAGGCCTTTGACACATTCTGTCATCCCCTCTTGCTTGACTCCCTCCTCCAACTTGGTCTCTCCCCAGGGCCCCTCTCCTGGTTAAACAGCTACCTGTCCTCCAGGTCCCAGTGCATAAAAATCCACAGCACCCTGTCCAACAACTGACCTGTCCACTCTGGGGTCCCCCCAAGGCTCCATTCTGGGCCCTCTTATCTTCAGCCTCTACGTTAATGTGCTACCCAGCTCCTGTGCCAGTAGGGTACTTCTCTATGCAGATGATGCAGTCCTATTTACTTCACACCCAAACTCTGCCTCCTTTCAGGTGTCTCTCTCTCTCCAGACAGAGTAATGGTTCACAGACCACAGGTTGGTCATTAATGTGAAAAAAACTAAAGCTATTTTTTACACCCATCACCAAAGCAGGGCCAGAACCCCCACCAGATACTTCCTAGCACTCAGCACCCCCTTGAACAAGTGTTCTCCTATAAATACCTGGGCATTACCTTCGATCCAGCCCTTACCTTCCACTCCCACATTTGCACCCTCTCTTCTGCCACAAATTCGCGGGTTGGCCTACTATACTACCACAGGCACTCCGACTGGCTATCACCTCCTCAGTTCTGTCCCTTGTGGACTATGGCCTTCCAATCTATGCAGTCGCAGACAATACTGTGCTTAATAAAATCCAGTTGTCCATCAACAAGGCCTGCAGGCTTCTGACAGGTGCTGCCAGATGAATTTGCACCTGCTCCCTATACTCCATTGCCAGTGTGCTTAACTTTGAAGAGAGGCTTCTCTACCAGTCATGTCTGCTGACCAAAAAAATACCTCTTGGTATCTCTCCCTGGGGTGACCTAAGTGGCGTCATGCCCATTGGGCCCGAGGGGGCATGTGCCCCCCCAATATTGCTGTGAAGGCTATTTAAAAAGAATGTATTTCGTTTTTAATTTTTTTAATGGTCCTACATGCTGAAAAATAAAAAGAAAGGTGTTTTTCAACGTCTTTTGGGGAGGGGGGGTTCGAATCGAAGACTGACTGTCTGAGAACAGCGGTTTGAAAAAATGTATTTGCTCCCAGTGGGCTGGTGACTGCATTCAGGGTTGAGCACCTGTAAAGAGAGAGAGAGGGGCAGTCACAACAGACAGTTGATTGTCTGCTGGCTGGCAGTTACCACCAATCAACTGTCTCTACAGCAAAGGCGCAAAGAAATAGCTCGGGACGCAAGGCAAATTGTTTTTTTTTCATTTTGTTGTCGTCTGACGTCCGTCTTTCAGTTGAGTGACTGCTCGAGTCCAGACGAGTTATCAGACAGTTGGCAGGCACTAAGAGAGTGCATTCGGTTGGGTCGGGTCACGGGTGTGAGTGTTCCCATCCTCTGAGACCACTAGAACAGCTGCTTGAACCTGCTTCCTAGTTTAAAAAAGGTCAGTAACACGGGGGAATGGAGGCAATTTGGTCCAGTGGTTAGAGCACTGATATGAACCTGTGGGAGAGTTAAGCCAGTTGGTTTTTGAAAACAAAAGCACAGCGTGTCTGATCGCTCCAAAATGTTAAGAGCTGCAAGTATATGCTGTTCCCTCAAAAATGCATTACAGTGGCTAAGTCCACAAAGTACTGAATCTTCAAAAATCATCTGAAGAAACTAATCTGCAAACTTTGCTTGCTTTTTAGCGATTACCTTAGTTTTTTTTTTTTCTGTATTTGCCATTTTGAATAGCAGGGGTTGAATAAACTTTATTCTGAAACTCATTCTGGTCAAAATGTTCTCACATTAGCAAAGGATCCATATTATGTTATTCTGTGTGCTTTTATAACTTAATGGAGATATGCTGTTATTTCATATGAGATCCCCAACTTTTGTTTGGTAAGTTTCATAGCCCTAATAATAATAACAATAATAACAATAATAATTAATTTTTATTCATGAGAAACCGACCGTAACACTAGAAACAGATATACCATCTGAGTCAGGGACTCATTTACAATGATTCTAATAGATCAGTTCCAGGCATGTCCTAGGAGCACAGGGCAGTTAAATGACTGGCATGAATCAAACCCAGGTCTGCTAGATGCACCAAGCTCATTCATAGCTTGTTACTCTGTCCTCTAGGCTGTACTGCCTGCCAGCCCATCCTACCTTCCAGTCATCCCACTCTAACAGTCTTCCACTCAGGAGGCTAAAACTTACATATGCTTTTTGTCTGACTGATGGGTATTCCCTCATCCTTCTCTTGCTGACAGAGCTCATCCTTGGACCGCACACTGCTTTGTACCCATCAACCTGAAGGCCAAGACCCTGGTGCCTTCTGAAACCAATTCCAGCTGGAGCACAGACATGCAATGACCTATGTGCAAAACAGAGGTAAAAGAGCAGAGACAGCTAGGAAGGGTGGCATCTGAAATGGGAATACAGTGAATGGTCTCTGATCTCCAGCTGACAGTGATACACTAGTAATCAAGGTTACTATTCTGGCAGCAAAAATTAGACACTTCCTGAATGCTGTTATGAGCTTCCAGCAGACTTGTGCATTCCCATGGTTTTTGTGCATGCTGGGACTAGTTGGGACCCAGAAGCTCCTTAAGTACCACTGAATCTTTTTTGTGTACACCCTGGCCATCATGAAGTGGCCACTATGATGACTACTACTGTCACTGAGGCGATAAGCCCAACAATGATTGCTCATCCACATTTATTCTATGTATGCACTGTATGAATATCTATGTTTCATTCTGACGTGGAGCCTTTGGAAACGAGCCTATGAATCAAAGGGTTGTAATTCTGATTTCCTAAATAAATACAATAATAAATAAACAATCATAAGAACCCTGGTGGTGTCCTATGCTAACTTGGAAGGTGGTAACACTGGAAACCAGATTGTAGGCCTTTTTGAAGTGGAAGAAAGTTCCCTACTCTGTTTCCAGTTGTGCTTCTATGAAGACCACAAACTGGGTCATTCTACATTTGGCATCTTTAGAGGGAACCCCAGGCTTTCTGTCAATTAGGGGTTACATATGAACATACAAACTTAGGAAAGAAAGACCATTGAGTACTCCTCCCCAGCAATTCAGATGGAATACCCCATCAACCAGATTTTAAGGTCCTTATCTAGTTTAAGCTTTATTTATTTATTTATTTATTGGAATCTTGGATAACACTTTTGAGCTAAAAGCTTGTTTACAAAGGCTCCACGTCGTAAGACAAGGTACATAGACATTATAAAACAGATAGGGGTATATACAACAGGCAAGTACATTATGGTACATACAGATACAGATTCAAGCAAGTACATTTAAAATACATCAGGTAGGAGAGGTCAACTATATTGCAACAGTACTAAGAGCATACCTAAGGTGGACAAGCAATTTATAGTGGTAGCTGAGCTTTAGAGTAGAGTTATGGAGGTCCAAGTGGTGGTGACCAAAGGAGGAGGACAGAATAGATGAGAGCAGGGGAGGGTGGGGGCAGAGACAAGGGGTGACAGAATAAGGGGTTGAGTAGTCAGAGGGTGGGATTGGATAGGAATCTCCAGGGTTACTGTAAGTAGGTGATAGGGTAGGGCTGGGTGATGTGGGGGAGCTTGAAGGGAGAAAGAAGCAGTGTAAATCAATGACCTAGCTGGGAAGGAGGTGGAGATAGTGCAAAATAGGTTCAGGTTGTTAGGGAAGATATGCAGGGAGGAAACAAGTTTGCTGGCCTTCTCAGAGGTGATACCAGCAACAAGGGCCAGCACAGCCAGGAAGAGAAGAATAGAGAGTTTAATTGCTGGCTCAGGAAATGGTGCAGGGAGGAGGGGTTCATCTGTATTGGGTGTTTTCTATGGACTAATGGTTTTAAGAAACGAGGCAGTATTTTGTGGATGGTGCATTAAAGTAAGAGAACTGCAGTGGAGTTGTGGGCTGAGTTTGCAGACGGGCGGGAAGCAAGTACAAGTCCCTCGCTAACAGAGCGAGAAATGACAAGTGGTGCCATCGCTTGGACACTGAATATTACTGTGGAGCTGTAAGCCACTGTGTAGGTACAGAGCAGCTGCTTTAATTGTGATATTACTGAAACAAAACAGAACTGTTCTTTATGTGCATGTTTGCAGTTATTTTGGGCATTGAGTTGCTCGCTGAGTCACGGAGGGGCACAGCTGTTCATTACTGGAGACCTGGGTTTGGATCCCACAGCTGCCTAGGTGCAAACTGTGTGATCTGAGCAAGTCACTTAACTTCCTTGTGCTCCCAGGTCGCATCTAGAGACAAGCTTCGACTTAGTGTGCTACTCCTGGTTAAACAATGTTCTCTTCCCTACTTGAGGGAAAATAATGCTGGTTTTCACTTTGGATTTTTTTTTTACTTTTTTTATTCAATTGATCAGTAATGTTACAAGTATGTGCAGGGTACAAATATATAGCATATCCGTTTTGAATTTGTGGTGGTGGTGGTGACCTAGTCACTCACTAAGTGATGTGAAAGAATGGTGGCAGTTTGAAATTATGTGCCCAGTGCTGCAACCAATGAGAAAACAGCTTGGGCACAAGGATACTTGGCTTGGCATAAGACAGGTTATGTTTGGGACTTTTTATTTGGTGGGCATCTATTGAAAGTTAATGTTCCCCTGTGGAATGGGTACCAGCCAATCAGATGCCTCCAAATAAAAAACCCATTTTCTAATTTAAACTACTGGGTTGGGGGGGGCAGTGGGTCTCTAATCCCAAAGACTCCAGAAGGACGAGGTCAACAGACCACCCACACATACACTGGTGGAAGAGGTCTGAAGGAAGGAGATGGAGGCGGTGAGAAAAAGTTAACAAAGGGTAGAGGGGCAAGGAATAGTTAGCAAGGAGAGGTGGGGGCACACAGAGGGGAGAAATGTGAAAAAAGGAAGAGAGAAAAGGAGGTGGGGTCAGATTCTAGGTGGGGTGATGTCTCTGAATGCGCAAAGTCTTGGAAACAAGATGGATGACCTGCAGGTGCCATTAGCAGATGGGATGGTAGGCATAGTGGCAGTAACTGAGACTTGGGCCACACCACACCATGACTGGGACCTTGTGACCCCTGGATATAAGCTATACAGGAGTGACAGGGCAGGCAGGAAGATGGGAGTGGTGGCAGTTTACATCAGGGAGGGAATAACTTGCATGAGGAGGGAGTCAGAGGAGGGGAAGGTGGAGGCACTGTGTGTTCAGTTACAGTCCAACAGACAGAGAAAGATGAGGATAGGTGTGGTTTACAGACCATCCAGCCAGGATGAGGAGGAGAGGGACAGGGAACTCAGCTCGCAAATACTGGAGGCTGCAGGAAAAGGAGAGGTAGTAATAGTGGAGGACTTAAATCTACCCAAGGTAGACTGGAGCATGCCATTCATAACATGTGGCAGGAGTCAGGTGATCCTGGAAGGGCTGCATATTAGGTTCCTGACTCAGGGCGTCACAGAACCAACCAGGGAAGAAGCAATCCTTTATCTGGTGCTCATGGATGGGAAGCACGTACAGGACCTAACAGTCAGAGATCCCCGGGCTGGGAGTGACCATTGCACAGTATGGTTCCAGGTGGATTTGAGCAGGGAAAGCATCCCAACTAAGACCAAAATCTTGGACTTTAGGAGGGCAGACTCCATAAAAATGGGTGGTGTGCTAAGGGGGCACCTGGTGGGCATCAGAGCAGATATGGGGGTGGACCAAAGGTGGTCCATCATTAAGGAAAAAATAATGGTTGTCACAGAGGACTGTGTTAGGCTCAGTGAGAAGAACATGAGGGCCAAACTACCCTGCTGGTTCAGTTCTGGGGTTGCCCAGGTAGTAAGGGAAAAGAGGTTAGCCTGTATGAAATATAGGGAGACTGAGGGAGGTGGACTGGGAGAATTACCTAAGGTTGGCTAATGCGACATGTAAGGAAGTCCAGCAGACTAAGGCTCAGAAGGAACTATGGAGAGCTGAAGGAATTAAGAAGGGGAGAAGACCTTTTTTTCTATATAAGTGAGAAAAGGGACAAGAAGGAGGGGATTGTTAGGCTTAAGAAAAGAGAGGAGTGGATAGAGGAGAATGGGTGAGAAGCAGAGATACTAAATGAATACTTCTGTTCCAGAGAGAAGAGGAGCAGATGAGAGGGGAGCATGGATGTAGTGATAGAGGAGAATAGATGAGGGAGGGGCTGCTGGCATTGCAGATATTCAAATCACCAGGTCCAGACAGAGTACATCCATAGGTACTCAGGCAAATGGAGAGGAACTTGTATGGACACTGGCAGGCCTGTTCACTAGTTCAGTGCAATCAGACATGCTACTGCAGGACTGAAGAATGGCATATGTGGTGTCTCTCCACAAGAGCAGCCCCAAGGATGACCCAAGAAATTACAGATCGGTCAATCTGACCCCAGTTGTGTGCATTAGCAATAATACCTGATAGGGTGGGCGGCATTTTGCTATACTGGACTGCCCAGGGGCATAATGAGGTAACACTGTAAGCAGAATGAACAAAGGACAAAAACAATTGATCATTTTTCTAACCTATATCAGTATTATGGCACTTAGCTTGTTGGGGAACAGCTTTCTGGACTGCGAAAAGTCACCAAAATGTACCATTTGACTTCAGTTTTTCAAAATGTTCCCGGGGGGCATGCCCCCGGACCCCCCTTGAGATGTTGAGATTTTGTGCCTCTCCACAATTTCTGACTGCATGACACCCCTGGGTGACCTACTCCCTCCACCGTGCCACCATGCCACCCCTGCCGTTTCCACGCACAGCACCTGTAAGGCCACCCTCCTGGTACCTAGAGCCAGGACCTCACTTGCACAGCAGTCCTTTTGCTACAGCGCCCCATCCTGGTTCAACTCCCTCCCTGCTACTATCACCAACCTCCCTAAAATTGGACCCTTCAAAATTGCTCTCAGGAAACACTTATTTACCACTTACTGCTGTAGGTGTGCATAACCATTCTTGATTCCCATCCCTTACTGGCCCTCCTGCTTCTTGACACAACTGCTAGTCCACAACCTACTTGACAATGTCCCTGGGACTGCTAATTTCTACATCACTCCTGTTCTCCACTTACATTTATCTCACTAATTGCCTAGCTACCACCTTGTATATGCCAATGACATTAACTAATGTAAAAGTATACTGTCATTACAACCTCTCTGTACAAATTTTTTGTGCTGTAATTATGTAATGAAGTATTCTATGAAATTATGTAACATTGTGTTTGTTCATGGAACTATGTAACCCTCTGATTGTCTCTGTATTCTCTGACAAGGGTCCTTTGGAAATGAGTCCATGACTCAAAGAATTGTAATTCTGATATGTATAAATAAATAAACAAATACATACTAATATCTTTCCCGGTTTTTGAATCATTACTCACTTTTTTGTGTTGCACCATTAAGGTGATGCAAAACTAAACGTGACACGAAAAACTGTTTTTAATTGCAAATAAAAAAAAGTCTGTTAAAAACACATTTTGATTGCCCAGCATCATTTTTAGTTTCACAGCAGAAAATTGGTTTCTGAGCATGAAATTTGATTGCACACCATCATTTTTTGTTTCACAGCAGAACAGGGTTTTTTTTTTCAATTCTATCTTTGCTCCCAGGTATGGGCAAGGGGATTTACCTCCCTTTCAGCACCTGAACCTCACAGCTAGCATCTGCCCCAGGCTGCCTCAGACTGGAGAGGCCCACAGCTTAACCCCTGCAGCAGGGCTCCCCCAGTGGGGAGAAAGACAAGATACACCAGAGGCCTTAGCCAAGACTAGTGCCTGAGGTGTCATTCGGGTGGAGGTCCAGGGACAGCACTCTGCTGCCAGCCCAGGGGTGGTTCCTTGTGCATTCCCCCTTGGTGGCACAGATGTGCAATGACATCAGAGCAGGTCAGACATGCTTCTGCACCTGATCCACAGATTTCTGTCATCATCTCCCCACTGTAGAGTCACCCCGCCTGTTGTACATCCAACATCCACTGAGTGTCACTGACTTGCCTGGCAACCACAACCCTCTTCCCCTAAGGAGTAGAGCTATCCATGGGATGCTCATCCTACCTTCCCTTCCCTGGTCCACCCTCTGACGCCCTGCAGTAGCTCCCAAACGTGGGTCATTAGTACCGCAGGCAGTAGCAATACCACTGCACCGGCAGACCATCCCTCACAGCAGAAAATGGTTTCTCAGCAAGAAATTTGATTGCACATCAGAATGTTTCATTTCACAGCACACAATTGGTTTCTTGACATGAAATGTGTTCCACTTAAAATTTGGTTGTGCTTCATAATGTTTCATTTTCTGACTTAAATTAGTTTCTCGACAAAATATTTGATTGTACATATAGTGAAGCAACTCTTCTCTTGGCATAGGGCACTGCAAGTCTGCCTCTGTGGGTGGCAGAGGGCCCTGTGCATTGGCTGACAGATGGACTCTTTCCCTTGTGCATCTGTATCTGCAGCTACATGGTAGCACAGAGAACATACAGCCCTGCACTTCCACAACCAAGCTGACAGCCCCATGAATTTGTGGCATCTGTTGCTGCACATAACTGCAGGGCATACAATGGCCATGCACTTCCATAGGTGGACAGAGACTTCCCTTTCATTCATAGGGCCCTGTACATTTGCATGTCTTCACACAGGTCCCAAAGGGACCTACATAGATACATAGATACATAGACAGTGTCGGCAGATAAGGGCCTATGGCCCACCCAGTCTGCCCATTTGAGCTTGTAAATTCAGTTTGTTTTCCTAGAAGTCTGTTGCCCCTTACCTCTGACCTCCAGAATTCCTTTATGTCTATCCCATGCATTCTTAAATCCTTGATTGTCTCAGCCCCCCACCACTTCCTCTGGCAGGGTGTTCCACTTGTCCACCACCCGTTCTGTGAAGAAATTCTTCCTCATGTTTCCTCTGAATCGTCCCTCCCTCCAACTTCATCCCATGCCCTCTAGTCCTGGAACATCTTTTCACTTAAAAGTAGTGTATTCCTGCACCTGTTCCTCCTGTGAGATACTTGTATGTTTCTATCATATCCCTCTCTCCCTCCTCTCCTCCAGGGAGTACATGTTCAGTTCCTTCAACCTGTCTTCATAGGACTTGTGATGCAATCCATGCACCATCTTTGTTGCCCTCCTCTGAACCTTCTCTACCCTGTCTATGTCCTTACGTAGGTATGGTCTCCAGAACTGTACACTGTACTCCAGGTGGGGCCTCACTAGTGTCTTGTATAGCGGAATTATGACCTCCATTTTCCTGCTGGTGATGCCCCTGCCTATACATCCCAGCATCCTATTTGCTTTACCTGCCGCCTTGTCACACTGTTTCCCTGCCTTGAGGTCATCAGAGATGATAACCCCAAGATCCCATTCCTGCTTGGTGCATGCTATATCCTCACCCCCCAACTGATATATTGCGTCAGGGTTTTTGTGCCCCATATGCATTATCTTGCACTTCTTTGCATTGAATTTCAACTGCCAAACCTCTGATCATTCTTCAAGTTTCTGCAGGTCCCTTCTCATTCTGTCTACACCCTCTGGTGTGTCTACTCTGTTACAGAGCTTTGCGTCATCAGCGAACAGTGAAATTCTGCCTTCTAGGTCCTGTGCAATGTCACTGATGAAGATGTTGAATAGGAACGGTCCCAGCACTGATCCCTGTGGTACCCCACTGGTCACTCTTCCCTCTGTGGGTGACAGCCATTTACTACCACCCTCTGTGTCCTGCCACCCAGCCAGTTACCTACCCACCATACTACTGTCCTGCCCACACCCATATTCCCCAGTTTGTGTAATAGTCTTCTATGTGGCACAGTGTCAAAGGCCTTGCTGAAGTCCAGATAGGCCATGTCCAGTGCCCTCCCTGATCCACCTCCCTAGTCACTCAGTCAAAATTCAATAAGGTTGGTCTGACATGACCTCCCCTGGTGAAACCATGCTGCCTTGGGTCCTGTAGTCCATTGACAACCAGATGTTCCCAACCTCTCCTTCAGTAGTGCTTCCATGATCTTCCCCACTACCGAGGTGAGGCTGACTGGTCTGTAGTTCCCTGCTTCCTCTTTGTTCCCGCTTTTGTATAAGGGGACTACATCTCAATCCTCAGTCTTTGGGTACCTCCCTGTTTCCAGTGATTGGCTAAACAGGATAGCCAGAGGTTCAGCCACCACCTCTCTTAGTTCTTTAAGGACCCTGGGGTGCACCCCATCTGGCCCCATTGCTTTATCAACTCTTATTACTTCCATTTCCTTCAGGACTCTTTCTTGTGTAAAGGGACTTGTGTCCATTTCTGCACCATTCTCACCCCTTGTACTCCCTTCAGACCCATTACCCTCCTCTTCCTCAGTAAAGACTGAGCAGAAATACCTGTTCAATATGTCAGCTTTACTGTTGTCATCCTCCATGGCCCCATCCTCCCCCTTCAGTCTCACTATCCCTCCCTTTGTCTTTCTTGTTTCACTTATGTACCTGTAAAAGGTTTTGTCCCCTCTACCCACTGATTTTGCAATGTGTTCTTCTGTCTGAGCTTTTGCTTCCCTTACTGACCTCCCTGCCTCCCTTTGCTTCTCCTGGTACTTCTCCCTATCCCCTTCTGCCTGTGTCTTTTTGTATTGCCTGAATGCAATCTTTTTGGCTTTCACTTTCTTTGCTACCTCTTTGGAAAACCATAATGGTCTCCTCTTCCTTTTCCTTTTGCTAACCTGCTTAATGCATAATTCTGTTGTTCTTGTAATCCCCATTTTAAATACTGCCCACTGTTCCTCAACCCTGATTCCTGTCCCATTCCCTTAATGCCTCTTTCAAGTATCTCCCCATTTTCCCAACGTCTGACCCCTAAAATCCAGGATCGTGTTTTGTGTGGTTTGGTTCTGCTCTTTTGTGATTTCAAACCACAATGACTGGTGGTCACTGTTCTCCAGGTGCTCCCCACTGTTACCCCATCACACTGTCCCTGTTTGTGAGCACAAGGTCCAGTATTGCCTTCTGCCGAGTTGGTTCCATGACCAGTTGCTTGAGGAAGGCACCCTGAAGGGAGTCCAGGATAAATCTGCTCCTAGTTGATGCTGCTGCTGGGATGCTCCAGTCCACGTCTGGAATATTGAAGTCTCCAACCAGTACTACCTGTGTGAATGAGGATTCAATTCCACTATCTCAAAAAGAAAGGAACTATTCTTTGCAAAAAATACATTAATGCACCAGTTAGGGTTCAAGTGAATGCCACACAGGTAGGAAAATGTGACGTTAGGGTTTCCAACCCTACCTTCCCCCCACCCCCTCCAAGCAGCAAAGGAAAAAAAAAACATTAGGTTTTGAGTCTCTAGAGTCTTGGCAAATCAGTGGTGAGATCTTCCCTAGGGTTGTCAACCCTAATGCCTACCCTGTTCTCTGAGCAAACAAGGTCAGATGTGATCTCCTTTCTTCATGCAGGGCCCACAGGGCCCTACATGAAGAAAGTTACACCACATTGTATTGGCAACATGTAGCAAGACATGCTTCTCTACCTTTCAAGAGTGTATCAATATGAGGCACTGACTTTGAGCTAGAACTGGGTGAAAGTTGTGAATTCAGTTTTCCTGGAACTTTCATGAAATTTCATAAATTTCATGAAATTTTACAAACTTGTGCCATTGGCGAGATCAGAATCTTCCAAATATATTTGATGGATGTTCACCCTGTTCTGCAAAATGTTTGAGCTGAACTACAGAATAATACACATGACCTGCAGAATGACAGTTCCTCAATACATGTAATTATTCCGCAGTTCAGTGATCAATTCTGTGAAATTTTTTTATGCAGTATAATTCATTAAAGGTGAAATGTAACACGTTATGTATTGTTAAAATGGATTTGTTTTGGTTTATGGTGGTGGCTGCCTGTGTTTGTGTCTGTAGCTTAGTTTTTGTGGATTTACATGGTTTTCTGGTTGGAGTAACTACACCATTCTTGCTCACTACATCCTTGAAAGTCTCCTGGACTGGATTTCTACAAAGCATCATTACCAGTTATCTGCATTTTTCATTTTAAAATCATTTTAAAATCAACTTGTTGGAAGGTGTCCCAAGCAAAACTTAAGTGAAGCAAGGAAGTCTGACAAATTCAGTGACACTGGGCCTTGCTTGAATCCACATTTTCGTCTGACCTGACCCATGATCTGTAGTTGGGCTTTTCAAGACCTCTTTGAATGACAAAGAGCATACAGACAAAAGTTTCACATCCTGCATATGTACAGGCAGAGTTCATCCCTTTCAGGAATTCTAACACATTCTATGACTGTGGACCTCAGCTGTTGATTATTTCTTTTAGCTTTTGACTTAACCACCAGGTATCAAACATTTTGAATTGAAAGCAACTCTTAATGTACTTGTCTCTAAGGGCTATCTATCCAACAACCATTTTGAAGAATGCCCTAGGCATTCTTTCTGCTAAACTACTTATTCACCTGGCCCGGTGGCTCCTTATGCTAGCTGGAGATAGTGAACCCAACCCTGGCCCTAAAGTTTGCACTTTACCCCCCCTCAACGGCTGGCACAAAAAAGGGACTGGTGATAGCCCATATGAATATTCGAAGCCTCACGAATCACCTGGCTGAGCTCGAAACCTGGACTAAACTGATTGCCTCTGACATATTATGCCTCTCAGAAACTTGGCTGAAGCCTTCTGTACCTGATGCTTCATGTCTTATACCTGGGTATAATATTCTACGGAGAGACCGTGCTGGGTCTAAGAGGGGGGGGTTGTGATTATTTATAAAAAATCATCTGTCCCTCAACATCCTACCTGCCCTGATTCCCTCATACCTTGTGAAATGCTGCATGCTACCCTGGCACTGGGTTCGAAACTGCTGCACATCGTGTGTATACAACCCACCAACCAGTGGGCTGAGTGGTCTTCAGAACCTACTACAGTATGTCTCTCAGAATACAAAATCAAATGAGGCACTCCTGCTTGGGGACCTGAACCTTAACTGACTGGGTCCACAGCACAATATTCTTGCATCTCTGATCCAGAAGTACAGTCTCCATCAAATTGTACAGACTGTACCAGAGCTCGACTCCTCACTCAGGGTCACTACTTGACTGGATCCTCACTAATAGACGGACCATGTCTCAAGTGCTTCAGTGTTGGCTGATTCAATTACTGATCATTCCCCTACACTCTGTCACTGGCGCTCCTGTCCACCACCTCCTCCTCAACCACGACTGATCACTTTTCTGAACTATGCTGCCCTGGATAAACAAGCCTTCCTATTGGATATCTCCTGTATTGACTGGACTGACATTTCACCACTACCAATGTTGAAACTGCCCTCAACTCATTTTCTAACCAAGTTTGGTAATGTTCAAAGAAGCACCTCCCAAAGCCAAAAGGAAGTTAGAGGCCAGCACTCTAGATGGCTGAAAAAGACCTTCTGCACAAGTTAAAGTCAGAGACAAGCAGTGGAGGAGATACAAACAGACTGGACTTCAGCCTGATCTCATTCTGTATAAGCAATACAGAAATGACTGCAAAAGGTGCATCAGGCAGGCCAAAAGTAAATACTGCCAAAACCTGCTGTTTAATTCCTCCATGACCCTCGTATGTTTTGGGGTCACATTAAGTCCTTCTTAGGATCTGCTAAAGATGTCACTCCCTCTGATATGGTTCTACATGGCGTACACTGCAATGACTCTACCACAATTGCTAATGCATTTAATCAACAGTTTTTGGACTTATCTGCCTACACAGCTTCCCTTCAATCACAATCTCCTGCCTCACAACCTAACTTCTCAGCACCTGGCGAACCATCTAACCTACCTAACCTTTCTACTTCAGGGGCAGTGTCTAGGCATCAAGTTCTCAAGCTGCTCAGAGCCCTCTCTGACAACACCAGCACTGGCTCCGATGGCTTGGAACCAAGGCTACTAAAAATGGCTTCTCACTACATCTCTGGCCCCCTAGCAAGAATATTCACCCTCTCTCTCTCCAATGGCATTGTCCCTGAAGTCTGGAAAGCAGCCAGAATCACTCCAGTATTTAAGAAAGGTAGAAAAAATGACACATCTAACACAGACATGGATAGAGAGAAGTTAACAGGGGCAGTCTTCATTGACTTAACCAAAGCTTTCGACCTGGTTGATCATACATTACTACTCTCTACCCTCAGTACCTTGGGCTTCTCCCTTCCAGCAACTACCTGGTTTAAAAGCTACCTCACCAACAGAACCCAGGCTGTGAAGTTTAATTCAGCGATTTCAGACAGTGCTGTCATCAACATTGGTGTCCCTCAGGGTCCATATTTGGCCCTCTTCTATTTTCATTATTAGTAAATAATCTCCAGAGATGGTAACCACTGGTCACTCACTGCTGTATGCGGATGACCTGGTCGTTTATGCTCCTCTGACAACGTTCTGGAACTGAATGCTGCCCTCACTGCTGATTTTCACTCGGTACAACACTGGCTGAACTCTCAACGCCTTGTTTTAAACACAAACAAAACCAAAGTCATGCTATTTGGCTCCACTCACAAGCTCAGATCATGTCCTTGACTATCTCTGTTCCTGACATTGATGGGAACCCACTAGAACCTGTCACTTCTTTCCATTACCTGGGCATCCACCTCGACCAAACCTTGGACCTAAAAACACATCCAGGATACTTGCAAGTCAGTCAATTTACAAGTTAAGGGCTGCTTACAGAACCAACTACCTCCTTACCCTGCTGCTAAACTGGCAGTAGCTAGAGTATACTGTTGCCAACCCTTACATATGGTTGTCCCATTCTGTCTTTGGCCAATAAATCTAAACTGCATCTGTGGGACACTACTTTCAATAATGTATGCAGGTATGCAACCAAAGCACCTCGACTGCAGCATCACTGCCAACTATATCAAGACCTTGGCTGGCTCTCTCCTCCTCTACCAGACAATACTACCTGTACAATCTATCAGATACCATCATAGGACATCCAAACCTGCTATCCTATCAGAACTCCTTAGACCAGCTATTCCCACAGGAACCTTAGATCTGCAGATCAGACCTTATTATCCATCCCCTCTGTCAGGACAAAAAGGCATGGGCTCCTTCCATTATGCTGCTCCTCACCCGTGGAACCTGCTGCCTCAGGAACTAAGGGATGTCCCTACTCATGCAACTTTTAAGGGCAAACTCAGGACTTTTCTTACTGCTTTGGACAAATGTGCTTGCTTTGATCCTACCTGATCCCCTTGCTCTTAACCTGTTTTCCCCACTTCCTTATTGCTAGTAATTGTGCCTTTACCAGTGGTTGTTTTATGTGGTGTTTTACTATAATTGCTGCTTGAATCTGTTTGACTGTATGCCAAATATTAGCTGTTGCCATTTACAAGTTGTTGTTTACTTCCTGCCACGACTTGGCTTCCCCTTGATCCCTGTTCTCTTCTCCCCTCACCTCTCAGCCTTCCTTCACTCAACTCCTGCTCCTCTCTTCCCCGACCACATGCACTCTCCTTTTCCCTCCCCTCTGCCTTCCCTTCCTTTCTCTGCTTGCATGCCTCGCTTTACCTCCTCCTGAGTCACCCCTGCCCTTCACTCGTCCCACCCCTCCCAGCTGAGCTTTGTTCCTAATACCTCTACTTGTTGTAAACTTACCTCCTCCTACCGACCTCTTCTTCCCTGCCCTGCGTCTCTCGGTTCCACTGGCTCGGCTTGGCGTTGTTACCTTTTCACTACTGCCGTAACTCTTTAGCTTCTCTCCTCTTACCGGCATCATCACCCTTGCCCTGCAGATCTGCTCAGTTCCACCAGCCCAGCCGCATTCTGCTACCTTTTGCCACTGTTGCCGTCTTTTGACGTAACCCCCTGTCACCCTTTCTCCGATTGCCGTCTTTCGGCTCCACCGACTCGGCCACAGGTTGGAACCTTGTATCACCGCTGCCGTATTTGCCGGCTTTCTTTTAACCCTCACTCCCCTCCCTCCCCTCTCCCGGCCATCCCTCCTCTACTCCCTCCTACCTCCCTATTCCTGCCACCGCCTCTCTGTCCTTATATTCTTAGCCATTTCTTTAGCCCCCGTTTTGGCCCCTTGCCCCTCTATCCTTCCCTCTATCCTTTCCTCACCTCCTCACCTTCCCCCTTTTGTCATTTTCCATCTTGTTTCTGGCTTACCCCTACACCTATCCTCTCCTTTCCTAGGTCCTTCAATGCACTTTATGTACGCTCAATGGAAAATGTCCTTGAAATGTATTTTGCCTTGTATTTTCCTTTGTCATGCGTTGTATCCTGCCATATGTATCTTCCTGTATTTCTGTGCATCATGTATTTTCGTTATCCTTACTGTATAGTTATGTTCTGTAATTTTACCTCCCGGGTCGTGCCTGAAAACAGTCACTTGCTGGCTAGTGCACTTACCCGGTTAACAAAAACTAAATAAAATAAAATAATATGAGTCTTTTTTAATATAAATATCTAATCTGAATTAATAGAAAGTAAGTGTAATGCATAGCATTTTACCCAATAAGATCACAATTTTAGCAGGAGCTATCTGAGCGGAGTGCAGAGTGTTCTCATTACCACACAGGTCACTACCACTGTGCATGGCAAAACACTGTCAATGGCAAGATGATAGTCATGTGACAGCTCATATCCCTCCTGCTTCACAATAGCAATTGAGACTATGACAAAGCTGAAGTAGTTACTCTCATTGTGTGTGAATGCTAACACGTATTTATGTGTAGGACCTGTTTCTGTTACTGTAAACCTAGTTATGACCACATAATATATATTTCATGGGTTGGGCTCAGTGGAAATATTAGCACAAATAAAATTTTGAATGAATGGTAACAGCTGAAAGAGACTATTAGCAAGCAACTGGAGATTTACATCTCACCAAAAAGAGAAAATGAGTGAGTGCATGTTTCATTGCAATCAGTAAGTCAGTAAGCCAGTAATTTTTTAAATGGAAGTTAGGGTGCAGGTGAAATTCTTATTGCAGCCTGTTTGTAGCAAGTGTAACAGCTGAGAAAGCAATATATTAGCAATCAGAGTGGGGGTTGATCTTGCTAAAGAGTGGACTGAGCAAGGGGGAGCAGGATTTGTGTGATAAGGAAATTAGTAAGAAATAGGAAAAATAGCAAAATCAATGTGTGTGCACTTTTTTTAAAAATACGGTGATAAGGTGATAGAACATGGGTATTCTAAAAGGTAGCATAAAGATGTGGTGTTCGGCATACATTCAATATCCAATATCTGGGCAATTTAGCAGCAACATGCCATGCATTTCAGGTTTGAGAACCTTTACAGGATGGAGAATACTGTAAGTAAACATGGTACAGGAGGGGAAGGGTTCAGAGAGCTACACCGATGAGGATGGTCAGATGATGTGCTTTCAGCATTTATTGCACATGTTGATTTCTGTGCTCAATTTCCTGCTCACAGATCCTTCAGTCTCCAATCTCTGTTTTGTGTTTTGGCTCCTATTACTGCTCGTGATGTTCTGCTACTGGGAAGGGATCAGTTGGAGAAATAAAAGGGGTCAGGGATAACTAAGCTTGCCAAGCTGGAGAACCGAAGGCCAGCTGCTCGTGGCATTTTCATACAAATTGCACATTCAATTACCAAAATGTTCACTGTAAATTTATTTTTGTAGGATGCTTCCTACACATGAATATAGCAAAAAAATATTTTTAGAGTGCAAATTTCATGTTCTACAGTAATTTTTGTATTTGAATAAGTGTGGTTGCGAGATGTAGATTTCTCAGGGCTTTATTCTCACAGACAGTGACTGAACTTGTGGAGTTGTTTGATGGCTTTTTTTGGTGTTGGCACAGTGTGCACAGTCTTTCATGGTGTTTTGTGTCAGTAGTAAAGATCAGTCTGTTTTGATATCTCAGAGATAGTTGGACAGCTTCTTGTTGAAATCTAGTCTGACTGGTACAGTTTCTTTTTAATCTCAAGACCTGCCCAATGGAATACAGTCTAAGAGACATCTGTAGTATTCTCTGTGATAGGGTTTTCTTTATGGTGCACATTCAGCCACTCCACTTTGTTCAGCCAATCCATAAATCAACTGACAGTATCAGAACCACCACCAGAGACACATATGATGTCATGAATAAAACAATACCACATATACATGTGTCTGAGGTGGTGGTTCCAGTCTAAGAGGACAAACTGCTTCTCCCACTAATGGAGAAAGATATTAGCATAAGGCAGCACAAGGACCACCATCCCATTAGTGTACCTTGGAGCTGTAAATAATATATTTCCTTAAACTAAAGATAATTATAATTCAACACAAAATCCAAAAGGTCAAATACAAAACTCGTTGGCACCTGTTTTAAGTGGGTATCCTCTGCTAAAGACTCCCTGCTAGTCAAAATTCCCTGCTTGTGCTTAATGCGTGTATAGAGGAATTTCATATCAATTGCTAACCAGCTCTTATTTTTCAACCAATCATATCCCTCTAATTTCTATTATATGTCTTCTGTGTCTTGTATGTAAATGAGACTCTTGGTCATTATTTATTTTAAAAAGTGGTCTACAAATCTGGAGAGACCCTCACTGAGTGACCCAATGCCTGAGATAATGAGTCACCATGGAGAGACCCTCACATACTTGTGCACCTTGAATAAGGTATAAAGGTTGGAAACAATGGGGTGGGACAGCAATAAAAAATCCTGTTATCTTTACCAATCCGGCCATTCTGAAGTGGTGTGTCAACCAGATCATGTAAAACATTGTTAAATGTTGCAATTTGATTACAAGTTAATTTTATGTAGCAATTACTGTAACATCACTTAACAGTCTCTCAATTTCGTTGATATACTGTATTGCACCATGTCCTGTACAACCACCATACCACACCTGCTAGCAGGTTTTATAATGACATTATATTTCTTATTGAACTCTCTCAATGCCCTCCATTCTTCCTTTGAATTTGAGTCAAGTGTTGGCTAGTAGGTAATATTCTTGTTCTGGAGGGCTCCCATTAGTTGAGATGCCCTCCAAGGAAATATGAATGCTCTGAAACTAAGAGCTGCTTAGCCATTGATATTGCACCCCTCTTTACAAGCATGAAGCATGAACAGGGAATTTTGGCTAGCAGGGAGTTTTTAGAACAGGATACCTGCCAAAAAAACAGGCACCAAAGAGTTCTGTAATTGACCTTTTGAATTTTGTGTTGAGCCATAATTACTTTTTGTTACATTATTTACAGCTCCAAGGCATGGCAATAGGGGTGGCCCTTGCACTGCCATATGTTAATATCTTTCTCACTTGGTGGGTGAAGCATGTTGTCCTCCGTATAAACAGCAGTGATTTGAGATGTTTAAGCAGTGAAACTGGCCTTTCCCTGATAGTTATCTGCTTAAAGGGACTAATTAAGATGGAGGGGGTCCTGGTATACTACAGCAGGCACTATATCTGTACCTGGTGAAGCTGGTCTGGGATAAGTCTATGGAAACCCAAAGACTGCAGTTACAGTACTCTCAAAGTAGAACCGTAGTGTACAGCTTTGTTTTAAACTTTCTTTTAATTAAAAAAAAGTTAAGATCTTGACTGGTCTTCACCTGTTGTCCAGTATATGGATGAGTATAAGCAAGAAGACGGAAGCAAGAATTAAGGTACTTGTGAAATTATAAAAGATGATGTCTTAATTTAAGCTGTTTGAAACACTGAACATTTCAATAGTAAGCAAGCATTTGTCAATGCCGAATGTTGTCCCTGTGGCATTGGCATTGGTAGTGCCAGAGTTAGAGACACATAATAGGAATGGCAGTGAAGTATTGAAGTGATGTCAACCCCACCCCCACCCTGTAGAGACTGACAGGCATTGGGTGTGCCTTTGGGTCATCAGCTATAATGCACATGGCATTGTACCTCACCCTACCCTGTAGATACTGACAAGTGTCATGGTTTGCTTTGGGATCTTTGGGCGTTATACTTACCCCATTCCATAAGGAAATATGCTGAGGTGGTTGCAGTATAGGAGAATGAGGTGAACTTTGTGGCCAAACAGTGCAAGACACACCACATTGCCTGTCACTGGCTGCAGGGTGGGGGTGGAATGGCATGATCATTACAGCCGATGATCCCAAGTCATACCCCTGACACCTGTCAGTCTCTACAGGGTGGGGTGCTACAGTTGGAAACCCTAACACCTTAGGCGTGTGTTGGTATTTTCACTCCAAATTTTCAACATGGGCTGTTTGTGAGCCCACCTGATGAAAAGCGGTACTATTAGTTTGTTAGCTGAAAGGTGGTTTTGCACAGCGGCTATTCCATGTGGTGACACAGGGATGAAAACACATTTTGGGCAGGATGTAGAAAATGACAAGTGTATTGTTCATGAGGAGATGTAAAAACATGGCAACGCTAAAAATCTGGAGTGAAAGTATGAAAAATTGGTGAAGGTATGAGCATGCATAGAAACTGTGCAACACACATCAGTAACCCAATTATTTTGGGGATATTTTTAACCACATCTTTAACATAGGCATTTTGGGACCTCCCTCATGAACAGTGGTAGTGTGATTCTGTTAAAGTGTCCGAAACGTTGATTACATACAGTGACCACGCCATTGTGCGACACAGGTGCGAAAACACATTTAGGGCAGGATGTGAAAAATGACAGCAGATAAGGAGGTGTAAAAAAATGCCAATGTTGAAAATGTGGCATAAAAATAGCGCAAATTTGTGAAGTTACAAGGGTGTGTGGAAACTGTGCACCGCACGCTTATAACACAGTCATTTTATGGAATTTTGTCACCAAATTTTCAACACAGGCATTTTAGAACTTCTGCTCATTAACAGTGTCACCGTCAATTCCTGAAACTGTCCTGAAAACTGATTTCGTGCAGTGACCGCACTATTCTACGCCAGACATGCGAAAACACATTTTGGCCAGGATATGTAAATGACAGCTGTACTGTTCATAAGAAAATGTGGAAAAATGCCAATTTTGAAAATCTGGAGTGAAAATATTACAAATTCATGAAGTTATGAGCGTGTGTGGAAACTGCGTAATGCACACTCATAAAACAGTCATTTTGGGGATTTTTTTCCACCAAATTTGCAACATAGGCTTTTTGAGAGCTGCAGTGTTAATCTTTTTTAACCACCAGGGAAAGCGCAATGGGAGGTCCACTGCATATGATGAGCTTTGCTCGCATTGCAGTGGACCTTTCGTTGGATGTGATCGCCACATGCCGTCTGATTGGGGAATGAAGGACGCACCTACTGATGCATGCCTTGCATTCGCCCAACAGTGACAGCACCTTCAGATCTGATATTACCACAATACGTTGGCTGTGGATGCACGAGCCAACATAAAAAAACATAGTGATAACCCGACTTGCGGTAGTTAACCTATGTGTGTATAAGCAGTGATGTTTTAAGATGATATACAGTATGTCAGCATTTGAAATTACCCCTTAAGAAATATGTAACTATTTCACCAGTGTTCTTAAATGTTTCACTGGAATAATTCTGCACAGTGGAATGCCCACTGAGAGAATTATAGCTGTAGATCCTATATATCAAACATTTTAAATCTGATACCTTAAGAAAATATGCACCTGTCACAATCAAGGATGATTTTTGGGGCAATGAAAGAGTCTTAGATTCTACATTTCTCATATACATAATAGTTCAACCATAATGCAAGCAGCATGGATCTATGTGATAATGGCGATCGCAGAATAGGGTGAATGCACATTGGCAAAAAAATATTTTGGCGATGTAGTCCCCTGCGCACAGCAAAAGGGCACCAGAAACATACAATTTTAAATGTTAATATGGGGGGGCTATGCCCCCTGTACCCCCAGAAGCTTTGCCCCCTGCACCCCCCTATTGAAGCATTCTCAACTCCAGGGGGTTGCATGTCGGCGGAAGGCAAAAGCAAAAACAAAAACATTTTGGGCTGGTGCAACAAAGGTACTTGTGCCTAGCTCCAAACCTGTCACCCTGTGCTACACAGACCTGTACCCACCCACCACACCACAAGAGTGGCTTAGAAGCTTGCTGTGGCACCACCCTCACAATCATTCCGCCACTCCCACCCTGCTCACTCATCCCCTATCTTATATACATGTAGCAACAGAATGTCGTTATAGTTGCGCACCCCCTCATCTGGTCGCCCTCTCTCACTACTCACCACAATGTGCGGTACAATGATAGAGTCATCATTTCGATAGGTGTCCAATCGTGGTCACCCAACTCATGGGATACCATGCAGCACTCTCTTTCTCTGGATACCTTATGCAAAAGTAAACAACTTAAAATTAATAGGGGACGGATTGAGTTTATTTCAATGGTGTATGACCATTCAATAAACACAGTGAGATAGTAAGTTAAGTTCAAAAGGGACTCCACTATTATACAAATCGAACATAGCAATATAAGAAGTGATAGATGTTGCTGATTAACTCAAAACCTTCTAAGATGTCCTGGCACTTCTTTTCAGCCAACTGGATGTTATAATGCAGCATCCATCATAAAGATGACATCTTCAAGTTGAACTTTAATATGTTAATATTACAAATGAAAGGAAATTGATAATCCAGGAATAAGTAAGTATTCATTCATAATTACACATTCAAGTACATTAAAGTTTGTACTTTGCATAACAAGTTTTAGTGTGGTAAACTAAAGAGACACTTACTAATCAAGTAGATGAGACTGAAATTGATTTGTTTTCTTATTAGTCTGCTTCACTCTGTTTTCAGACTTTAAATCTAATATGCATTAAACATAAACATAAAATGTCTTACAAAAACATAATTTATTTATTTGGTTTTTGTTTACCGGGTAAGTAAACTAGACAACAATGTTGCCTATATTCAGGCACGACCCAGGAGAGTACAGACAGGGGAGACCAGAGTCAACATTAAAGAGTATTTCATGACGTAGCATGAGGTGAGAACAACTATTTGAACAGTATACAGCCAGTTACAGTCATTATCAGTAACGACAAAGAGAAACAGATAACATTACATTAATTATTTTCATCTGATGATACATCAGTGACTAAATTGAAACGACAAACAGCAAACAAAACTTAAATGAAGTAGCATTATAACAATAGGATTTCTGCTGGATGTGGGAAACTTTCAGATTTTGAAGACCAGTAGGAAATCAATAAGTGCTATAGGGAGGAGAAAATGCTAGGAGAGAAGCTCAAGTTACAGCACAAGAGCAGCAGTCGGATTCTAATAGGTGTGCCTCAAGACTCAGTTTAAAGGCCTTGTGGGATTTGAAGAGTTTGATGTGGGAGGAATGGAGTTCAAAGCGGGGCAGATATGGCAAAGGATCGTTCTCCTTTTGTGTGAGATATCTGGGAATTTCAAGTTGGGTTTGAGCAGATGCCCTGAGGAGGTATGCTTGGGAGGGCTGAGTTAATAGTTCAGCAAAGTATTTAGGGGACCCTGTTCTGATCATATTATCAATTGTACAGCCTGCAGAATAGTGTCTGAGTGAGTCTGGGGAGAGCCAATTTAGTTTTGAGTAGAGCAGGCAATGATGGGTAAGTCTGTGAGCGGAGAGAGCAAATCTGCATATACTGTTATAGCAGGTGCTCCATTTCTGGAGCGCTCCTTTGCTAGCTTTAAGGTAAACCTGAGAGCAATATGTTAGAGCAGGGAGGAGAAATCCTTGTGCAATAGCAAGCCGGGCAGCATCATTGAGGGAGGACCTAATTTTAAAGGCAAGACCAAGTTTTGAGTAAACTGTCTTACATGTAGCCGCAATGTGGAGGTTAAAGTCAAAAGAGATGGGTCGAGAGTGACTCCTAGATACCTGAAGGAGTAACGAATTCAAGAGGAGTCATCTAGAGAATGTATCAATAAGTCTGGAGTAAGAGATCTGATTCTTGACGGGGAGCCAAAAAGCATAGTTACAGTTTTCTTAGCATTCATTAGGAGCCTGTTCTGTAGTAACCACTCCTGCAAGCAGCTGAAGTCTGCTTGAAGATGTGCTCTTACTGATAAGGGCTCTTTACCACTGGAGAGAAGCACCATGTCATCGGCATAAAGGATTAACGAGGAGGAGCAGGGAAGGGAGGGCAAGTTGTTAATGAAAAGGGAGAAAAGTAGTGGGCCAAGAATAGATCCTTGGGGGACTCCAACAGAGGTAGGGAAAAGATTTGAGACGGCGGATTCAATTTGGACAAATTGCAACCTCCCTGAGAGGTAGCTATCGAACCAGGAGATGGACGACAGGTCAAAGCCAAGGCGGGACAGTTTGGAAAGTAGCAGAGAGTGATTCACAAGGTCAAATGCCTTTGTGAGATCGATAAATATAGCGCCAGTGAGCAGGCTCTTATCCATCACTGTAGGACTGCATTTGTCAGCTGAAGTAGAGCAGTTGTGGTGCTGTGTCCTGTTCGAATCCGTGCTGGGTAGGGATAGAGGTTGTTAAGGTGCAGGTAATTTGTGACCCGAGTAGTGATGGCCTTCTCAAGAAGTTTATTTAGGGTAGAGAGAATGGCAATTGGTCTATGGTTTGACATATTTTTGGTATCCCCTTTTTTGTGAACAGGGACAACTCGAGCGGTTTTCCACAACGTTGGTACTGTTTGGGTTATTATGGAAAGATTAAAGATTCTTGCAATAGGAACAGCAAGGGCAGGGGCTGCCTGCTTCAAGAAGCTTGGCAGTAGCCCATCCGGGCCAGCAGATCCATAGGTGGATACTGATTTGAGGAGATGCAGCACTTCGGTGGAGGAGACTAATGTGAGACGAAAAGGGGTTTCATGCGAAAGTTGCACCTCAGGAGGAGGTGAAAGAGGTTGGTTGAATTTCTCAGTGTATTCGAGAGATCCGAGAATTGTGCATTAAGAGCATTAGCAATAGTAGGTAACTTGTTACAGTTTATGCCATTCAGTGTCATGTCGGTAATGGCCGCCTGGGCCTTTGCCCAATGAAATTTTTGATGTGGTTCCAAAACCCTGGTATCACCCGCTGAAGATTGGAGAAGCTTAAGGCAGTAGCCCTTTTAGCCTTCCGAATATCTTTTGCAGGCATTTCTCAGTTGTTTATAGTTAACCCAGTCTTCTGATTGTTGGGACTTCTTTGCCAAGGTCCAGGCCTTGTCTCTTTTTATCATGGCTCGAAGGAGGTCTTTTTTAAGCCATTTATTAGGGGAGCCCCTAAGACACCTTTTTTTCAGAGGGATGTGCAGATCCTGAAGGGCCAGAAGCTGAGACATCAGGTATTCAAGTGCTGTGTTTACATCATCAGTGTGATAGATGGGAGACCAGTCTATATTATTAATATCCTAGAGAAGTGCAGTTCGATTTAGTTTGGCAAAATCCCGAAATTGAATGATTCTTGGGGGGGGTTTAAGGCAGTGGCCATTCCAGATACAGAATGTAGGCAGGTGATCACTAATAGAATCCGAAAAGGTCCCTGCAGCAATTATTTTATTTGCTCTATTTGTAGCCATCCAGTCCAGGAGAGATTGGTGCTCCGAGTTGGAAGAGATGCATGTAGGGCTAGAGATAAGTTGAGCGAGGTTAAGTCGGGCGAGAGCTTCAGTATATGTACTGGCGTGACTCCTTGATAGGTCTAGGGGTTGAAGTCTCCCATTAGTATGACTTCAGATCTACCATTTAGAGTGGCCATAATCCAAGAGCCCATTTGCCAGGGAGAGCCCCTTTGGAGGATTGTAGGCACAGATCAGATTTAGCCTTTATCACCACTCAGTTGTAGAACTGTATGCAGAGCTTACAGTGATTTGTTATGCAAGACTGGAGTACAGAGACATTGAGATGCTCTTTATAATAAAGGCAACTCCTCCACCCTTTTGTTTGGTGGGGCGATCGAATCTGGACAAGCTGTAGCCAGGTATTTTGTACATGGAATCAGGCATCTCTGGCCTGAGCCATGTTTCAGTTAGTCCAAGTATGTCCGGACAGTACAGGGCTATCCAGGCTTCAAGTTCAGTAAAGTTTGCTGGTAAACTTCTGATATTCATGTGGGCAATTTTCATGCCCTTAGTGGAAAACCAAGAGGAGTCATCCGTGGACCTGGCATTCCAATTGGGGCCAGGGTTAGATTCTATGTCTCCTGACAAGCATAAGCGCAGAAGCATCACCCAAACTTCTTTGTAGAATCTGTAATTGTGCTTGAGGTATTTGGGCATGCTAGGGGGGTGATAGAGAAGGAAATGCCCCAATTTTGAAGGATAAGTTATATGGAGGTACAGGTTAGGAGAAGGGAGCAAGGTTCTAGTTGGTATAAGGTTGGAGAATACAAAGGAGAATTCTTCATGGCAGTGGGACCCAAGGTATCCAGTTGGTATGTTACATGAGAGATAGGAGAGGATGATTATGGTGGGTAGTAATCCTGATACCACCAGAAGTGAGCTTGGGCATGCAAGAGAGAACATTATGCATGCCTTGTGTGAAACCTCTGTAAATCAGAAGTAGATTGTCCCTTATAACAGAAGAATATAAGTGACAGAAATGGTGTCTTAAGGGCAGGGTGACACCTATAGTGAAGGCAGTTTGAGTGAGACCCTTAGTGGCCAGAGGTTGGCAGTCAATTATACAAGTTATTCACAAGAGGCAGGTATTCCAATAGAGTGCAGTTTATGAGGAGTGGACAGGAGCAGGGGGAATTTGAAAAGGTGAGGGAAAAAGATAAAACTGGGATACCCTCAGTCTGAGTTACTTTTCCATACAAAATAAGTGTAGAACAGAGGCAAACATAGAGAATAGGCAAGAGTGAGTGGAGGAAAAAAAAAAAAGGACTGCCTCGCTGGTTTGAATTAGGACTCATGCAGCAAGGGGGAAGGGTAGGACTGCCCTCCAAGTGAGTTTATAGGTTGGAACAAAAGTGGGCGGGATTAGCAGTGTATTTAATTAATGGTAGGAGGGGTGAAAATTTCAAGCCTGCAAGCAGCTGCTGTGTTAGAGGATATGCTAAAATTAATTAAAACAGCAGCTGCAGTGTACCAGAATCAGTAAAAGTTAATTAAATCAAGGTAGGTATGGAGTGTATCGATGTACAGTCTTAGGCACAGTCTTGAGAGTCAAAATACATTAATTTCCTTGGGATTAAAGTGGCTGCAGCAGCGAGTACTACAGCGCCAGGAGCTGAGCAGAAAAAGGAAAAGGTTTAAAACCAAGCGCAGTCTTGAGATCGCACTCCTGCTGCCAGCCTTGTAGCTCGGGAACCGGGGAGCTGGGAGGGCTTTCAACAAACCGTAGCCCCTCAACCCTGGGAAAAGAGAAACATACAAGGGCTTAAATACATTGAAAATCAGGGCTGGGTCAGACAGTGAATATGCACAAAGGAGTTAATCAGGGGGATGGGGGAGGGGGGATTAGAACTTAGCAGCAAGTGAGAAGCAAACAAAACAAATCAGTAGGTATGAAATAGAAATTGTAAAAGGCACACATTTAGCTCAGTTTTATACTTGGGTAACTGGAAAAACAGCGAAAATTTAAATTTAAATTTCAATTCAAATTAATTAAACAGCAGCTGCAGAGTACCACCAGCCACCGTCCCCCAGTAGTACACTAGCTAATAGTGCAAACAACAATGTAATAACTAGAACTCTACTCATAATATGCACACACCAGCCACTGTCCCCCAGTAGTACACTAACTTATAGTACAAACAAGCATGTAATAACTAGAAATCTACTAATAATATGCACACACCAGCCACCGTCCCCCAACAGTACACTAGCTTATAGAGCAAACAAACATGTAATAACTAGAACTCTACTAATAATATGTTTCAAGCCTGCAAGCAGCTGCTGTGTTAGAGGATATGCTAAAATTTATTAAAACAGCAGCTGCAGTGTACCAGAATCAGTAAAAGTTTATAAAATCAAGGTAGGCAGGCAAGAGTGTATCGCAGGCACAGTCCTAGGCACAGTGTTGAGAGTCAAAATACATTAATTTCCATGGGATTAAAGTGGCTGCAGCAGCGAGTACTACAGCGCCAGGGAGCTGAGCAGAAAAAAGGCGTCAAAGTTTAAAACCGAGAGCAGTCTTGAGATCGCGTACCTTCCTGCTGCCAGCCTTGTAGCTTCGGGGAACCGAGGGGAGCTGGGGAGGGCTTTTCAACAAACCGTAGCCCTCTCGACCCTTCCTGCTGCCAGCTGTAGCTTGGAGGACGAGGGAGCTGGGGAGGCTTTTCAACAAACCGTAGCCTCTCGACCCTTCCTGTTGCCAACCTTGGCTCGAGAACGAGAGGGAGCTGGGAGGGCTTTCAACAAACCATAGCCCTCTCGACCCTTCCTGCAGCCAGCCTTGTAGCTTCGGGGAACCGAGGGGAGCTGGGGAAGGCTTTTAAAAACAGTAGCCCTCTCGACCCTTCCTGCTGCCAGCCTTGTAGCTTAGGGAAACGAGGGGAGCTGGGGAGGGCTTTTCAACAAACCGTAGCCCTCTCGACCCTTCCTGCTGCCAGCCTTGTAGCCTGGGAAACCGAGGGAGCTGGAAAGGCTTTAACAAACCATAGCCCTCTCGACCCTTCCTGCTGCCAGCCTTGTAGCTGGGAACCGAGGGAGCTGGGGAGGGCCAAACCTGTAGCCCTCTCGACCCTTCCTGCTGCCAGCCTTGTAGCTTCGGGGAACCGAGGGGAGCTGGGGAAGGCTTTTCAACATACCGTAGCCCTCTCGACCCTTCCTGCTGCCAGCCTTGTAGCTTCGGGTAACCGAGGGGAGCTGGAAAGGGCTTTTCAACAAACCGTAGCCTCTCGACCTTTCCTGCCAGCCCTGTAGCCGGGAACCGAGGGAGCTGGGAGGCTTTTCAACAAACCATAGCCTCTCGACCCTTCCTGCTGCCAGCCTTGTAGCCTGGGAACCGAGGGAGCTGGGGAGGCCTAACATACCCAGAGCCTCTCGACCTTCCTGCTGCCAGCCTTGTAGCTTCGGGGAACCGAGGGGAGCTAGGAAGGGCATTTCAACAAACCCTAGCCCACTCGACCCTTCCTGCTGCCAGCCTTGTAGCTTCGGGGAACTGAAGGGAGCTGGGTGGGCTTTTCAACAAACCGTAGCCCTCTAGATCCTTCCTGCTGCCAGCCTTGTAGCTTTGGGGAAACGAGGGGAGCTGGGGAGGGCTTTTCAACAAACCGTAGCCCTCTCCACCCTTCCTGCAGCCAGCCTTGTAGCTTCGGGGAACCGAGGGGAGCTGGGGAGGGCTTTTCAACAAACCGCACCCTCTTGACCCTTCCTGCTGTCAGCCTTGGCTTGGGGAACCGAGGGAGCTGGGAGGCTTTTCAACAAACTATAGTCCTCGACCATCGCTGCTGCCAGCCTTGTAGCTTCGGGAAGCCGAGGGAGCTGGGGAGGGCTTTCAACAAACCGTAGCCCTCTCGACCCTTCCTGCTGCCAGCCTTGTAGCTTCGGGGAACCGAGGGGAGATGGGGAAGGCTTTCCAGCAAACCGTAGCCCTCTCGACCCTTCCTGCTGCCAGCCTTGTAGCTTCGGGGAACCGAGGGAGCTGGGGAGGGCTTTTCAAGCAAACCATAGTCCTCTCGACCATCGCAGCTGATAGCCTTGTAGCTTCAGGCAACCGAGGGAGCTGGGGAGGGCTTTTCACAGGCAGCCATACCCTCTCAGCACGCTTCCTGCTGCCAGCCTTGCTTCGGGAACCGAGGGAGATGGGGAGGGCTTTCCAGCAAACCGTAGCCCTCTCGACCCTTCCTGCTGCCAGCCTTGTAGCTTCGGGGAACCGAGGGTAGCTGGGGAGGGCTTTTCAACAAACCATAGCCCTCTCTACACTTCCAGCTGATAGCCTTGTAGCTTCAGGCAAATGAGGGGAGCTGGGGAGAGCTTTTCAACAAACCGTAGCCCTCTCAACCGTTCCTGCTGCCAGCCTTGTAGCTTCAGGGAACCGAGGGGAGCTGGGGAGGGCTTTTCAACAAACCGTAGCCCTCTCGACCCTTCCTGATGCCAGCCTTGTAGCTTCAGGGAACTGAAGGGAGCTGGGGAGGGCTTTTCAACAAACCGTAGCCCTCTTGACCCTTCCTGCTGCCAGCCTTGTAGCTCCGGGGAACCGAGGGGAGCTGGGAGGGCTTTTCAAAAAACCGTAACCCACTCAACCCTTCCTGCTGCCAGTCTTGTAGCTTTGGGGAACCGAGGGGAGCTGGGGAAGGCTTTTCAACAAACCGTAGCCCTCTCAACCCTTCCTGCTGCCAGCCTTGTAGCTTTGGGGAACCGAGGGGAGCTGGAGAGGGCCTTTCAACAAACCATAGCCCTCTCGACCCTTCCTGCTGCCAGCCGTGTAGTTTCGGGGAACTGAGGGGAGCTGGGTGGGCTTTTCAACAAACTGTAGCCCTCTCGACCCTTCCTGCTGCCAGCTTTGTAGCTTTGGGGAACCGAAGGGAGCTAGGGAGGGCTTTTCAGCAAACCGTAGCCCTCTCGACCTTTCCTGCTGCTAGCCTTGTAGCTTCAGGGAACCGAGGGGAGCTGGGGATGGCTTTTCAACAAACCGTAGCCATCTTGATCCTTCCTGCTGCCAGCCTTGTAGCTTCGGGGGAGCTGGGGAGGGCTTTTCAACAAACCATAGCCCACTTGACCCTTCCTCCTGCCAGCCTTGTGGCTTTGGGGAACCGAGGGGAGCTGGGAAGGGCTTTACAACAAACCGTAGCCCTCTTGACCCTTCCTGCTAGCAGCCTTGTAGATTCGGGGAACCGAGGGGAGCTGGGGAGGGCTTTTCAACAAACTGTTGCCCTCTCGACCCTTCCTGCTGCCAGCCTTGTAGCTTCGGGGAACTGAGGGGAGCTGGGGAAGGCTTTTCAACAAACCGTAGCCCTCTCGACCCTTCCTGCTGCCAGCCTTGTAGCTTTGGGGAACCGAGGGGAGCAGGGGAGAGCTTTTCAACAAACCGTAGCCCTCTAGACCCTTCCTGCTGCCAACCTTGTAACCCGGGAACCCGAGGGGAGCCTGAGGAAGGCTTTTCAACAAACCGTAGCCCTCTCGACCCTTCTGCTGCCAGCCTTGTAGCTTGAGGGGACAGGGGAGCTGGGGAGGCTTTTCAACATACCGTAGCCCTCTCGACCCTTCCTGCTACCAGCCTTGTTGCTCGGGATCCGAGAGGCTAGAAGGCTTTTCAACTAACCGTAGACCTCTTGACCTTCCTGCTAGCAGCCTTGTAGATTCGGGAACCGAGGTTGCTGGGAGGGCTTTTCAACAACTCTTGCCTCTAACCCTTCCTGCTGCCAACCTTGCAGCAGGGGAACTGAGGGGAGCTGAGGGAGAGCTTTCAGCAATCCGTAGCCCTCTAGAAGCCCTTCCTGCTGCCAGCCTTGAGCCGGGTAGCCCAAGGAGCTGGGAGGGCTTACACAACAATCGAGCCCTCTCTGACCCTTCCCTGCCAGCCTGTAGCTTGGGGAACCGAGGGAGCTGGGAGGGCTTTCAACATATCAGCCTCCTCGATCCTTCCTGCTGCCAGCCTTGTAGCTCGGGGATCCGAGGAGAGCTGGGAGGGCTTTTCAACTAACCGTAGTCCTCTTGACCCTTCCTGCTGCCAGCCTTGTAGCTTCAGGGATCCGAGGGAGCTGGGGAGGGCCTTTCAACAAACCGTAGCCCTCTTGACCCTTCCTGCTGCCAGTCTTGTAGCTTCGGGGAACTGAGGGGAGCTGGAGAGGGCCTTTCAACAAACCATAGCGGTCTCGACCCTTCCTGCTACCAGCCTTGTAGCTTCGGGGAACCGAGGGGAGCTGGGCAGGGCTTTTCAACAAACCATAACCCTCTCGATCCTCCCTGCTGCCAGTCTTGTAGCTTTAGGGGAACCGAGGGGAGCTGGGGAAGGCTTTTCAACAATCCTTAGCCCTCTCGACCCTTCCTGCTGCCAGCCTTGTATCTTCGGGGAACCGAGGGTAGCTGGGGAGGGCTGTTCAACAAACCATTGCCCTCTCGACCCTTCCTGCTGCCAGCCTTGTAGCTTCAGGGAACAGAGGGGAACTGGGGAGGGCTTTTCAACAAACCATAGCCCTCTCGACCCTTCCTGCTGCCAGCCTTGTAGCTTCGGAGAACCGAGGGGAGCTGGGGAGAGCTTTTCAAGAAACTGTAGCCCTCTCAGCCCTTCCTGCTGACAGCCTTGTAGCTTCGGGGAGCCGAGGGGAGCTGGGGTGGGCTTTCAACATGCCGTTGCTCATCAATCCTTCCTGCTGCCTTGTATCTTTGGGAACCGAGGGGCTGGGAGGGCTTTTCAACAAACGTAGCCTCTCGACCCTTCCTGCTACAGCCTGTAGCTTCAGGGAACCGAGGGGAGCTTGGGAAGGGCTTTTCAAAACCAGAGTCTCTTTGACCTTCCTCATGCCAGACTTGCAGCTTCCGGGAACTGGGAGGCTTTTCAATGAAACCGTAGCCCTCTCGACTCTTACTGCTGCCAGCCTTGTAGCCTGGGAACTGAGGGAGCTGGGGAAGGCTTTTCAACAAACGTAGCCCTCTCTGACCCTTCCTGCTGCCATTGCCAGCCCGGGGAACCCGAGGGCGCTGGGGAGGGCACAACATAGCCAGCCTCTCGGCCCTTCCTGCTTCCAGCCTTATTTAGCCCGGGGATCCGGAGGCTGGGAAGGCTTTTCAACTAACACGTAGACCTGCCAGCCCTTCCTGCTAGCAGCACTTGGCATAGATTCAGGAACCGAGGGGAGCTGGGGAAGGCTTTTCAACAAACTGTTGCCCTCTCAACCCTTCCTGCTGCCAGCCTTGTAGCTTCGGGGAACTGAGGGGAGCTGGGGAAGGCTTTTCAACAATCCCTAGCCCTCTCGACCCTTCCTGCTGCCAACCTTGTAGCTTCGGGGAACCAATTTGAGCTGGGGAGGGCTTTTCAACAAACCGTAGCCCTCTAGGCCCTGCCTGCCATCCTAGTAGCTCGAGAACCGAGGGAGCTGGGCAGGGCTAACATACCGTAGCTCTCTCGATCCTTCCTGCCCAGCCTTGTAGCTTGGGGATCCGAGGAGAGCTGGGAGAGGCTTTTCAACCAACGTAGTCCTCTTGACCCTTCCTGCTGCCAGCCTTGGCTGAGCTACTGGGAGCTGGGGAGGGCTTTCAACAAACCGTAGCCCTCATGACCCTTCCTGCTGCCAGTCTTGTAGCTTCGGGGAACTGAGGGGAGCTGGAGAGGGCTTTTCAACAAACCGTAGCGGTCTCGACCCTTCCTGCTACCAGCCTTGAAGCATCGGGGAACCGAGGGGAGCTGGGGAGGGCTTTTCAACAAACCATAGCCCTCTCGACCCTCCCTGCTGCCAGTCTTGGAGCTTTGGGGAACCGAGGGGAGCTGGGGAAGGCTTTTCAACAATCCTTAGCCCTCTCGACCCTCCCTGCTGCCAGCCTTGTATCTTCGGGGAACCGAGGGTAGCTGGGGAGGGCTGTTCAACAAACCATTGCCCTCTCGTCCCTTCCTGCTGCCAGCCTTGTAGCTTCAGGAACAGAGGGGAACTGGGGAGGCTTTCAACAAACCACAGCCCTCTAGGCCCTTCTGCCCAACAGCCTTGTAGCAGGAACCGAGGGAGCTGGGAGGCTTTTCAGAAACTGTAGCCCTCTCAGCCTTCCTGCTGACAGCCTTGTAACCGGGGGCGAGGGGGCTGGGAGGCTTTCAACAAACCGTAGCACTCTAGAGCCTTTCCCTGCTGCCAGCCTTGTAGCCCGGCGGGAACCGAGGGAGCTGGGTGGGCTTTTCAAACATGCAGTTGCTCTCTCAATCCTTCCATGCTGCTTATATCTTTGGGGAACCGAGGGATGAGGGAGGCTTTTCAACAAACACGTAGCCCTTTTCGACCCTTCCTGCTGCCAGCCTTGAAACTGAGAATAACCGAGGGCTGGGAAGGGCTTTTCAACAATCCGTAGCCCTTTTTGACCCTTCCTGTTGCCAGACTTGTAGCTCCGGGAACTGGGAGAGGGCTTTCAACAAACCAGCCTCGACCTCACTGCTGCCAGCCTAGAAGCCTGGGAACTGAGGAGCTGGCTGGTAATATCAACAACCATAGCCCTCGACCCTTCCTGCTACCTGTCTTGGTAGCTTTGGGGAACCAGGGAGCTGGGAAGGCTTTTCAACAAACCTTAGCCCTCTCTACCATGCCGCCAGCGCACAGCTTGGGGAACCCGTGGGGAGCTGGGAGGCTTTTCAACAAACCGTAGCCGTCTCAACCCTTCCTGCTGCCAGCCTTGTAGCTTCAGGGAACCGAGGGGAGCTGGGGGGAGCTTTTCAACAAACCGTAGCCCTCTCAGCACTTCCTGCAGCCAGCCTTGTAGCTTTGGGGAACCGAGGGGAGCTGGGGAAGGCTTTTCAACAAACCGTAGCCCTCTTGACCCTTCCTGCTGCCAGCCTTGTAGCTTCTGGGGAGCTGGGGAGGTCTTTTCAACAAACCGTTGCCCTCTCGACCCTTCCTGCTGCCAGACTTGTAGCTTCGGGGAACCGAAGGGAGCAGGGGAGGGCTTTTCAACAAACCGTAGCCCTCTCGACCCTTCCTGCATCCAGCCATGTACCCGGGGAACTGGGGGGCTGAGGAGGCTTTTCAACAATCTGTAGCCTCGACCCTTCCTGCTGCCAGCCTTGCAGCCAGGGAGCCGAGGGGCTGGGAGGTTTTCAACAAACTGGCCTCAAGCCCTCTCCTGCTGCCAGCTTTCATAGCTTGAAAGCAGGGAGCTAGGGGAGCTTTCCAACAAACTGTAGCCCTCTCTCGACCCTTCTTGCTGCCAGCCTTGTAGCTTCGGGGAACCCAGGAGCTGGGAATCTTTTCAACAAACCGTAGCTCCCTTCTAAGCCTTTCCTGCTGCCAGCCTTGAAGCTCGAGGAACTGAGGGAGCTGGGAAGGGCTTTTCAACAAACGCAGCCTCGACCCTTCCTGCTGCCAGCCTTGTAGCTTTCGGGAACCGAGGGGAGCTGGGGAGGGCTTTTCAACAAACCGTAGCCCTCTCGACCCTTCCTGCTGCCAGCCTTGTAGCTTTATGGAACCGAGGGGAGCTGTGGAGGACTTTTCAACAATCCATAGCCCTTTCGACCCTTCCTGCTGCCAGCCTGGTAGCTTCAGGGAACCGAGGGGAGCTGGAGAGGGTCTTTAAATAAACCGTAGCCCTCTTGACCCCTTCTGCTGCCAGTCTTGGAACCCGGGGAGCTGGGAGGGCTTTTCAACAAACACGTAGCCCTCCCGGCCCTTCCTGCAGCCCCAGCAACCCGGGAACCAGAGGGAGCCAAGGAGGCTTTTCAACAAACATAGTCCTCTGACCCTTCCTGCCCAGCCTTGACCAGGAGAACCGAGGGGGCTGGGGAGGCTTTCAACATGCCGTTGCCCTCTCGACCCTTCCTGCCCTTGACCTTGCAGCTTTGGGAACCCGAGGGAAGCCGGGAGGGCTTTTCAACAAACAGTAGTCCTCCCGACCTTCCTGCTGCCAGCCTTTGTGCTTCAGGAACTGAGGGTAGCTGGGAAGGGCTTTTCAAAAACAGAGCCCTCTGCACCCTTCCTGCTGCCAGCCTTGTAGCTTCAGGGGAGCTGGGGAGTTCTTTTCAACAAACCGCAGCCCTCTCGACCTTTCCTGCTGCCATCCTTGTAGCTTCGGGGAACCGAGGAAAGCTGAGGAGGGCTTCTCAACAAACCGTAGCCCTCTCGACCCTTCCAGCTGCCAGCCTTGTAACTTCGGGGAACCGAGGGGTGTTGGTGAGGGCATTTTAACAAACCGTAGCCCTCTCGACCCTTCCTGCTGCCAGCCTTGTAGCTTCGGGGAATATAGGTGAGCTGGGGAGGGCTGTTCAACAAACCGTAGCCCTCTTGACCCTTCCTGCTGCCAGCCTTGTAGCCCGGGAACCCGAGGGCTGGGAGGGCTTTTCAACAAACCGTAGCCCTCTCGTGACCTTTCCTGCTGCCAGCCTTGTAGTTTCAGGGAGCGGAGGAGCTGGGGAGGAGCCTTTCCAACAAACCACAGCCTCTAGGGCCCTTCCTTCTGCCAGCCTTGAGCTTCAACCAACCGGGGGCTGGGGAGGCTTTTCTTTAACCGTTACCTCATGATGCTTCTTGCTGCCAGCCCTTGAAACCCGGGGGCTGGGAGAGGCATTCAACAAACCGTAGCACTCTCGACCCTTCCTGCTGCCAGCCTTGTTGCTTCGGGGAACCGAGGGGAGCTGGGGAGGGCTTTTCAACAAACCGTAGCCCTCTTGACCCTTCCTGCTGCCAGCCTTAAAGCTTCGGGGAACCTAGGGCAGCTGGGGAAGGCACTTCAACAAACCGTAGCCCTCTCGACCCTTCCTGCTGCCAGCCTTATAACTTCGGGGAACCGAGGTGAGCTGGGGAGGGCTTTTCAACAAACCATAGCCTTCTCGACCCTTCCTGCTGCCGGCCTTGTAGCTTTGGGGAACTGAGGGAGCTGGGGAGAGCTTTTCAACAAACCGCAGCCATCTCGACCCTTCCTGCTGCCAGCCTTGTAGCTTTCGGGAACCGAGTGGAGCTGGGGAAGGCTTTTCAACAAACTGTAGCCCTCTCGACCCTTCCTGCTGCCAGCCTTGTAGCTTTGAAGAACCGAGGGGAGCTGGGGAGGTGCTTTTCAACAAACTGTAGCCCTCTCAACCCTTCCTGCTACCAGCCTTACAGCTTCTGGGAACCGGGGAGCTGGGGAGGGCTTTTCAACATACCGTAGCCCTCTCGACCCTTCCTGGTGCCAGCCTTGTAGCGTCGAGGAACCGAGTTGAGCTGGGTAGCGTTTGTCAACAATCCGTAGCCCTGTCGACCCATCCAGGTGCCAGCCTTGTAGCTTCCGGGAAACGAGGGGAACTGGGGAGGGCTTTTCAACAAACCGTAGCCCTCTCGACCCTTTCTGGTGCCAGCCTTGTAGCTTCAGGGAACTGAGGGGAGCTGGGGAAGGCTTTTCAACAAACCGTAGCCCTCTCGACCCTTCCTGCTGCCTGCCTTGTAGCTTCGAGGAACTGAGGAGACCTGGGGAAGGCTTTTCAACAAACCGTAGCCCTCTCGACCCTGCCTGCTGCCAGCCTTGAAGCTTCGGGAAACCGCGGGGAGCTGGGGAGGGCTTTTCAACAAACTGTAGCCCCCTCGACCCTTCCTGCTGCCAGCCTTTTAGCTTTGTTGGAGCTGGGGAAGGCTTTTCAACAAACCGTAGCCCTCTCGAGCTTTCCTGCTGCCAGCCTTGTAGTTTCGGGGAACCGAGGGGTGCTGGGGAGGGCTCTTCAACAAACCGCAGCCCTCTCGACCCTTCCTGCTGCCAGCCTTGTAGCTTCGGGGAACCAAATGTAGCTGTGGAAGGCTTTTCAACAAACCGCATCCCTCTCGACCCTTCCTGCTGCCAGCCTTGTAGCTTCGGGGAACCGAGGGGAACTGGGGAGGGCTTTTCAACAAACTGTAGCCCTCTCGACCCTTCCTGCTGCCAGCCTTGTAGCTTCGGTGAACCGAGGGGAGCAGGGAGGCATTTCAACAAACTGTAGCCCTCTTGACCCTTTCTGCTGCCAGCCTTGTTGCTTTGGGGAACCGAGGGGAGCTGGGGAGGACTTTTCAACAAGCCGTAGTCGTCTCGACCCTTCCTGCTGCCAGCCTAGTAGCTTTGGGGAACCAAGGGTAGCTGGAGAGGGCTTTTCAACATGCCGTTGCCCTCTCGACCCTTCCTGCTGCCAGCCTTGTCGCTTCAGGGAATGGAGGGGAGCTGGGGGGAGCTTTTCAACAAACCTTAGCCCTCTCAGCCCTTCCTGCTGCCAGCCTTGTAGCTTCCGGGAACCGAGTTAAGCTGGGGAGGGCTTTTCAACAAACCGTAGCCCTCTCGACCCTTCCTGCTCTCAGCCTTGTACCTTCGGGGAACCGAGGGGTGCTGGGGAGGGCTTTTCAACATGCCGTTGCCCTCTCGACCCTTCCTGCTGCCGGCCTTGTAGCTTTGAGGAACTGAGGGGAGCTGGGGAGAGCCTTTCAACAAACCGCAGCCATCTCGACCCTTCCTGCTAGCAGCCTTGTAGCTTTCGGGAACTGAGTGGAGCTGGGGAAGGCTTCAACAAACTGTAGCCCTCTCGCCCTTCCTGCTGCCAGCCTTGTAGCTTTGGGGAACCGAGGGGAGCTGGGGAGGTGCTTTTCAACAAACTGTAGCCCTCTCAACCCTTCCTGCTGCCAGCCTTACAGCTTCTGGGAACCGAGGGGAGCTGGGGAGGGCCTTTCAACATACCGTAGCCCTCTCGACCCTTCCTGGTGCCAGCCTTGTAGCGTCGGGGAACCGAGTTGAGCTGGGTAGCGTTTTTCAACAATCCGTAGCCCTGTCGACCCATCCAGGTGCCAGCCTTGTAGCTTCCGGGAAACGAGGGGAACTGGGGAGGGCTTTTCAACAAACCGTAGCCCTCTCGACCCTTTCTGGTGCCAGCCTTGTAGCTTCAGGGAACTGAGGGGAGCTGGGGAGGGCTTTTCAACAAACCGTAGCCCTCTCGACCCTTCCTGCTGCCTGCCTTGTAGCTTCGAGGAACTGAGGAGACCTGGGGAAGGCTTTTCAACAAACCGTAGCCCTCTCGACCCTTCCTGCTGCCAGCCTTGAAGCTTCGGAAACCGGGGAGCTGGGGAGGGCTTTTCAACAAACTGTAGCCCTCTCGACCCTTCCTGCTGCCAGCCTTTTAGCTTCGGGGAACCGAGAGTAGCTGGGAAGGGCTTTTCAACAAACCGTAGCCCTCTCGACCCTTCCTGCTGCCTGTCTTGTAGCTACGGGGGAGCTGGGGAGGGCTTTTCAACAAACCGTAGCCCTCTCGACCCTTCCTGCTGTCAGCCTTGTAGCTTCGGGGAACCGAGGGGAGCTGAGGAGGGCTTTTCAACAAACCGTAGGCTCTCTACCCTTCCTGCTGCCAGCCTTGTAGCTTCGGGGATCCGAGGGGAGTTGGGGAGGGCTTTTCAACAAACCGTAGCCCTCTCGACCCTTCCTGCTGCCAGCCTTGCAGCTTCGGGCAAACGAGGGGAGCTGGGGAGGGCTATTCAACAAACCGTAGCCCTCTTGACCCTTCCTGCTGCCAGCCTTGTAGCTTCGGGAACCGAGGGGAGCTGGGGAGGGCTTTTCAACAAACCGTAGCCCTCTCGACCCTTCCTGCTGCCAGCCTTGTATCTTCGGGGATCCGAGGGCAGCTGGGGAGGGCCTTTCAACAAACCATAGCCCTCTCGACCCTTCCTGCTGCCAGCCTTGTAGCTTCAGGGAACCGAGGGGAGCTGGGAGGGCTTTTCAACAAACCGTAGCCCTCTTGACCCTTCCTGCTGCCAGCCTTGTAGCTTCAGGGAACCGAGGGGAGCTGGGGAGGGCTTTTCAACAAACCATAGCCCTCTTGACCCTTCCTGCTGCCAGCCTTGTAGCTTTGTTGGAGCTGGGGAAGGCTTTTCAACAAACCGTAGCCCTCTCGAGCTTCCTGCTGCCAGCCTTGTAGTTTCCGGGAACTGAGGGGTGCTGGGAGGGCTTTTCAACAAACCGCAGCCCTCTCCACCCTTCCTGCTGCCAGCCTTGTAGCTTCGGGGAACCAAATGTAGCTGTGGAAGGCTTTTCAACAAACCGCATCCCTCTCGACCCTTCCTGCTGCCAGCCTTGTAGCTTCGGGGAACCGAGGGGAACTGGGGAGGGCTTTTCTACAAACTGTAGCCCTCTCGACCCTTCCTGCTGCCAGCCTTGTAGCTTCGGTGAACCGAAGGGAGCAGGAGAGGGCATTTCAACAAACTGTAGCCCTCTTGACCCTTTCTGCTGCCATGCTTGGGCCTTTGGGAGACTGGGTTCGAATGTTCAGTAGTCGCCTTGACCCTTCCTGCTGCCAGCCTAGTAGCTTCGGGAACCAAGGGTAGCTGGAGGGCTTTCAACATGCCGCTGTTCTCTCAGACTCTTCCTGCTGCCAGCCTTGTCGCTCAGGGAATGGAGGGAGCTGGGGAGCTCTTCAAACCTAGCCCTCTCAGCCCTTCCTGCTGCCAGCCTTGTAGCTTCCGGGAACCGAGATGAGCTGGGGAGGGCCTTTCAACAAACCGTAGCCCTCTCGACCCTTCCTGCTCTCAGCCTTGTACCTTCGGGGAACCGAGGGGTGCTGGGGAGGGCTTTTCAACATGCCGTTGCCCTCTCGACCCTTCCTGCTGCCAGCCTTCTAGCTTTGGGGAACCGAGGGCAGCTGGAGAGGGCTTTTCAACAAACCATAGCCTTCTCGACCCTTCCTGCTGCCAGCCTTGTAGCTTCAGGGAACCGAGGGTAGCTAGGAAGGGCTTTTCAACAAACCGTAGCCCTCTTGTCCCTTCCTGCTGCCAGCCTTGTAGCTTCAGGGAAGCTGAGGAGGGCTTTTCAACAAACCGCTGCCCTCTCGAACCTTCCTGCAGCCAGACTTGTAGCTTCAGGGAAACGAGGGGAGCAGGGGAGGGCTTTTCTACAAAACCGAGGCCCGCTCGACCCTTCCTGCGGCCAGCCTTGTAGCTTCTGGGAACTGAGGGTAGCTGGGGAAGGCTTTTCAACAATCTGTAGCCACCTCGACCCTTCCTGCTGCCAGCCTTGTAGCTTTGGGGATCCGAGGGGAGCTGAGAGGGCTTTTCTACAAACCATAGCCCTCTCGACCCTTTCTGCTGCCAGCCTTGTAGCTTTGGGGAACTGAGGGGAGCTGGGGAGGGCTTTTCAACAAACCGTAGCCCTCTCGACCCTTCCTGCTGCCAGCCTTGTAGCTTCAGGGAACCGAGGGGAGCTGGGGAAGGCTTTTCAACAACCGTTGCCCTCTTGATGCTTCTTGCTGCCAGTCTTGTATCTTCGGGGGGGCTGGGGAGGGCATTTCAACAAACTGTAGCACTCTCGACCCTTCCTGCTGCCAGCCTTGTTGCTTCGAGGAACCGAGGGGAGCTGGGGAGGGCTTTCCAGCAAACCGTAGCCCTCTCGACCCTTCCTGCAGCCAGCCTTGTAGCTTCGGGGAACCGAGGGGAGCTGGGGAGGGCTTTTAAAAAAACTGTAGCCCTCTCGATCCTTCCTGCTGCCAGCCTTGTAGCTTCGGGGAACCGAGGGGAGCTGGGGAGGGCTTTTCAACAAACCGTAGCCCTCTCGACCCTTCCTGCTGCCAGCCTTGTAGCTTCGGGAACCGAGGGGAGCTGGAAAGGGCCTTTCAACAAACCGTAGCCCTCTCGACCTTTCCTGCTGCCAGCCTTGTAGCTTCGGGGAACTGAGGGGAGCTGGGGAGGGCTTTTCAACAAACCGTAGCCCTCTCGACCCTTCCTGCTGCCAGCCTTGTAGCTTCGGGGAACCGAGGGGAGCTGGGGAGGGCTTTTCAACATACCGTAGCCCTCTCGACCCTTCCTGCTGCCAGCCTTGTAGCTTCGGAACGAGGGAGCTGGAAGGCTTTTCAACAAACCGTAGCTCCTCTGACCTTCCTGCTGCCAGCCTTGTAGCCTCGGGAACCGAGGGAGCTGGGAGGCTTTCAACAAACCATAGCCCTCTCGACCCTTCCTGCTGCCAGCCTTGTAGCTTCCGGGAACCGAGGGGAGCTGGGGAGGGCTTTTCAACATACCGTAGCCCTCTCGACCTTTCCTGCTGCCAGCCTTGTAGCTTCGGGGAACCGAGGGGAGCTGGGAAGGGCCTTTCAACAAACCCTAGCCCACTCGACCCTTCCTGCTGCCAGCCTTGTAGCTTCGGGGAACTGAAGGGAGCTGGGTAGGCTTTTCAACAAACCGTAGCCCTCTAGATCCTTCCTGCTGCCAGCCTTGTAGCTTTGGGGAAACGAGGGGAGCTGGGAAGGGCTTTTCAACAATCCGTAGCCCTTTTGACCCTTCCTGTTGCCAGACTTGTAGCTTCCGGGGAACTGGGGAAGGCTTTTCAACAAACCGTAGCCCTCTCGACCCTTACTGCTGCCAGCCTTGTAGCTTCGGGGAACTGAGGGGAGCTGGGAGGTCATTTCAACAAACCATAGCCCTCTCGACCCTTCCTGCTACCTGTCTTGTAGCTTTGGGGAACCAAGGGGAGCTGGGGAAGGCTTTTCAACAAACCTAGCCCTCTACCCTTCCTCGCTGCCAGCCTTGTAGCTTGGGAACCAGGGGAGCTGGGAGGGCTTTTCAACAAACCGTAGCCCTCTCAACCCTTCCTGCTGCCAGCCTTGTAGCTTCAGGGAACCGAGGGGAGCTGGGGGGAGCTTTTCAACAAACCGTAGCCCTCTCAGCACTTCCTGCAGCCAGCCTTGTAGCTTTGGGGAACCGAGGGGAGCTGGGGAGGGCTTTTCAACAAACCGTAGCCCTCTTGACCCTTCCTGCTGCCAGCCTTGTAGCTTCTGGGGAGCTGGGGAGGTCTTTTCAACAAACCGTTGCCCTCTCGACCCTTCCTGCTGCCAGACTTGTAGCTTCGGGGAACCGAGGGGAGCAGGGGAGGGCTTTTCAACAAACCGTAGCCCTCTCGACCTTCCTGCATCCAGCCTTGTAGCTCGGGAACCTGAGGGGAGCTGGGAGGGCTTTCAACAAACCGTGAGTCTCTCGACCCTTCCTGCTGCCAGCCTTGTAGCTTGGGAACCGAGGGAGCTGGGAGGGCTTTAACAAACCGAGCCCTCTCGACCTTCCTGCTGCCAGCTTTAGCTTCGGGAACCGAGGGAGCTGGGAGGGCTTTTCAACAAACTGTAGCCCTCTCGACCCTTCTTGCTGCCAGCCTTGTAGCTTCGGGGAACCGAGGGGAGCTGGGGAATACTTTTCAACAAACCGTAGCCCTCTCGACCTTTCCTGCTGCCAGCCTTGTAGCTTCGAGGAACTGAGGGGAGCTGGGAAGGCTTTTCAACAAACCGTAGCCCTCTCGACCCTTCCTGCTGCCAGCCTTGTAGCTTTCGGGAACCGAGGGGAGCTGGGGAGGGCTTTTCAACAAACCGTAGCCCTCTCGACCCTTCCTGCTGCCAGCCTTGTAGCTTTATGGAACCGAGGGGAGCTGTGGAGGACTTTTCAACAATCCATAGCCCTTTCGACCCTTCCTGCTGCCAGCCTGGTAGCTTCAGGGAACCGAGGGGAGCTGGAGAGGGTCTTTAAATAAACCGTAGCCCTCTTGACCCTTCCTGCTGCCAGTCTTGTAGCTTCGGGGGAGCTGGGGAAGGCTTTTCAACAAACCATAGCCCTCTCGGCCCTTCCTGCTGCCAGCCTTGTAGCTTCGGGGAACCGAGGGGAGCTGAGGAGGGCTTTTCAACAAACCGTAGTCCTCTCGACCCTTCCTGCTGCCAGCCTTGTAACTTCGGGGAACCGAGGGGAGCTGGGGAGGGCTTTTCAACATGCCGTTGCCCTCTCGACCCTTCCTGCTGCCAGCCTTGTAGCTTTGGGGAACCGAGGGAAGCCGGGGAGGGCTTTTCAACAAACCGTAGCCCTCTCGACCCTTCCTGCTGCCAGCCTTGTAGCTTCAGGGAACCGAGGGTAGCTGGGAAGGGCTTTTCAAAAACCGTAGCCCTCTGCACCCTTCCTGCTGCCAGCCTTGTAGCTTCAGGGGAGCTGGGGAGTTCTTTTCAACAAACCGTAGCCCTCTCGACCTTTCCTGCTGCCATCCTTGTAGCTTCGGGGAACCGAGGAAAGCTGAGGAGGGCTTCTCAACAAACCGTAGCCCTCTCGACCCTTCCAGCTGCCAGCCTTGTAACTTCGGGGAACCGAGGGGTGTTGGTGAGGGCATTTTAACAAACCGTAGCCCTCTCGACCCTTCCTGCTGCCAGCCTTGTAGCTTCGGGGAATATAGGTGAGCTGGGGAAGGCTGTTCAACAAACCGTAGCCCTCTTGACCCTTCCTGCTGCCAGCCTTGTAGCTTCGGGAACCGAGGGGAGCTGGGGAGGGCTTTTCAACAAACCGTAGCCCTCTCGACCTTTCCTGCTGCCAGCCTTGTAGTTTCGGGGAACGGAGGGGAGCTGGGGAGGGCCTTTCAACAAACCATAGCCCTCTCGACCCTTCCTTCTGCCAGCCTTGAAGCTTCAGCCAACCGAGGGGAGCTGGGGAGGGCCTTTCAACAACCGTTGCCCTCTTGATGCTTCTTGCTGCCAGCCTTGTAGCTTCGGCGGGGCTGGGGAGGGCATTTCAACAAACCGTAGCACTCTCGACCCTTCCTGCTGCCAGCCTTGTTGCTTCCGGGAACCGAGGGGAGCTGGGGAAGGCTTTTCAACAAACCGTAGCCCTCTTGACCCTTCCTGCTGCCAGCCTTAAAGCTTCGGGGAACCTAGGGCAGCTGGGGAAGGCACTTCAACAAACCGTAGCCCTCTCGACCCTTCCTGCTGCCAGCCTTATAACTTCGGGGAACCGAGGTGAGCTTGGGAGGGCTTTTCAACAAACCATAGCCTTCTCGACCCTTCCTGCTGCCGGCCTTGTAGCTTTGAGGAACTGAGGGGAGCTGGGGAGAGCCTTTCAACAAACCGCAGCCATCTCGACCCTTCCTGCTGCCAGCCTTGTAGCTTTCGGGAACTGAGTGGAGCTGGGGAAGGCTTTTCAACAAACTGTAGCCCTCTCGACCCTTCCTGCTGCCAGCCTTGTAGCTTTGGGGAACCGAGGGGAGCTGGGGAGGTGCTTTTCAACAAACTGTAGCCCTCTCAACCCTTCCTGCTACCAGCCTTACAGCTTCTGGGAACCATGGGGAGCTGGGGAGGGCTTTTCAACATACCGTAGCCCTCTCGACCCTTCCTGGTGCCAGCCTTGTAGCGTCGAGGAACCGAGTTGAGCTGGGTAGCGTTTTTCAACAATCCGTAGCCCTGTCGACCCATCCAGGTGCCAGCCTTGTAGCTTCCGGGAAAACGAGGGGAACTGCGCAGGGGGTTTTTCAACAAATCAGTGTCTCCCTCTCGACCCTTCCTGCTGCCAGCCTTGCAGCTTGGGGAAACCAAGGAGCTGTGGAGGGCTTTCAACACACCGATCCCTCTCGACCTTTCCTGGTGCCAGCCTTGTAGCGTGGGGGAACCGAGGGGACCTGGGGAGTGCTTTTCAACAAACCATAGCCCTCTCGACCCTTCCTGCTGCCAGCCTTGTAACTTCGAGGAACCGAGGGGATCTGGGGTGGGCTTTTCAACAAACCATAGCCCTCTCGACCCTTCCTGCTGCCAGCCTTGTATCTTCGGGGATCCGAGGGGAGCTGGGGAGGGCTTTTTAACAAACTGTAGCCCTCTCGACCCTTCCTGCTGCCCGCCTTGTAGCTTCGGGGAACCGAGGGTTGATGGGAAGGGCTTTTCAACAAACCGCAACCCTCTCGACTTTTCCTGCTGCCAGCCTTGTAGCTTCGGGGAACTGAGGGGAGCTGGGGAGGGCTTTTCAACAAACCGTAGCCCTCTCGACCCTTCCTGCTGCCAGCCTTGTAGCTTTGGGGAACCGAGGGGAGCTGGGGAAGGCTTTTCAACAAACCGCAGCCCTCTCTACCCTTCCTGCTGCCAGCCTTTTAGCTTTGGGGAACCGAGCGGAGCTGGGGAGGGCTTTTCAACAAACCGTAGCCCTCTCGACCCTTCATGCTGCCAGCCTTGTAGCTTCAGGGAACTGAGGGGAGCTGGTGAGGGCTTTTCAACAAACCGTATCCCTCTTGACCCTTCCTGCTGCCAGTCTTGTAGCTTCTGGGGAGCTGGGGAGGGCTTTTCAACAAACTGTAGCCCTCTCGACCCTTCCTGCTGCCAGCCTTGTAGCTTCGGGAAACCGAGGTGAGCTGAGGAGGGCTTTTCAACAAACCGTAGTCTCTCTTGACCTCCTTCCTGCTGCCAGCCTTGTAGCTTTGGGGAACCGAGTGAGAGCCGGGAGGGCTTTTCAACAAACTGTAGCCCTCTCGACCTTCCTGCTGCTCAGCTCCAGGCTTCGGGGAACTGAGGGGAGCAGGGAGGGTTTCAGCCAGAAACCGTAGAGTCTCGACCCTTCCTGCTGCCAGCCTTGTAGCTGGGGAGCTAGGAGGGCTTTTCAAGAACCGTAGCCTCTCTACCCTTCCTGCTGCCAGCCTTGTAGCTTCGGGGAAACGAGGGGAGCTGGGTATGGCTTTTCAACAAACCGTAGCCCTCTTGACCCTTCCTGCTGCCAGCCTTGTAGCTTCGGGGAACCGAGGGGAGCAGGGGAGGGCTTTTCAACAAACCGTAGCCCTCTCGACCCTTCCTGCTGCCAGCCTTCTAGCTTCGGGGAACTGAGGGGAGCTGGAGAGGGCCTTTCACCATGCCATATCCCTCTTGACCCTACCTGCTGCCAGCCTAATAGCTTTGGGGAACCAAGAGGAGCTGGTGAAGGCTTTTCAACAAACCGTAGCCCTCTCGACCCTTCCTGCTGCCAGCCTTGTACCTTCGGGAACCGAGGGAGCTGGGGAGGGCTTTTCAACAAACTGTAGCCTTCGACTTCTTCCTGCTGCTAGCCTTGTAGCTTTAAAATATAGGGGAGCTGGGAGAGCTTTTCAATAAACTGTGAGCTCTCTTCAACCTTTTTTCTGCTGCCAGCCTTGTAGCTTCTGGGGAACCGAGGGGAACTGGGAGGGCCTTTTGAACAAACAGTAGTCCTCTTGACCCTTCCTGCTGCCAGTCTTGTAACTTCAGCTAACCGAGGGGAGCTGGGGAGGGCTTTTCAACATGCCGTAGCCCTCTCGACCCTTGTTGCTGCCAGCCGTGTAGCTTTGGGGAACCGAGGGGAGCGGGGGAGGGCTTTTCAACCAGCCATAGCCCTCTCGACCCTTCCTGCTGCCAGCCTTGTAGCTTCATGCAACAGAGGGGAGCTGGGAAGGGCTTTTCAACAAACCATAGCCTTCTTGACCCTTCCTGCTGCCAGTCTTGTAGCTTCGTGGGAGCTGGCGAGGACTTTTCAACAATCCGTAGCCCTCTCGACCCTTCCTGCTGCCAGTCTTGAAGCTTCGGGGAACCGAGGGGAGCTGGGGAGGGCTTTTCAACAAACCATAGCCCTCTTGACCCATCCTGCTACCAGCCTTGTAGGTTTGGGGAACCAAGGGGACCTGGGGAGGGCTTTTCAACAAACCGTAGCCCTCTCGACCCTTCCTGCTGCCAGCCTTGTAGCTTTGGGGAACTGAGGGGGACCTGGGGAGGGCTTTTCAACAAACCATAGCCCTCTCGACCCTTTCTGCTGCCAGCCTTCTAGCTCTAGGGGAACCGAGGGGAGCTGGGCAGGACTTTTCAACAAACCATAGCCCTCTCGACCCTTCCTGCTGCCAGCCTTGTAGCTTCAGGGAATAAAGGGGAGCTGGGGAGGGCTTTTCAACAAACCGTAGCCCTCCTGACCCTTCCTGCTGCCAGCCTTGTAGCCTGGGGAGCTGAGGAGGGCTTTCAACAAACCGTGCTCTTCTCGACCTTCCTGCTGCCAGCCTTGTAGCTTCGGGAACTGAGGGAGTTGGGAGGCTTTTCAACAAACCGTAGCCCTCGTGACCCTTCCTGCTGCCAGCCTTGTAGCTTCGGGGAACCGAGTGGAGCTGGGGAGGGCTGTTCAACAAACCGTATCCCTTTTGATCCTTCCTGCTGCCAGCCTTGTATCTTCTGGAACCGAGGTGGGCTGGGGAGGGCTTTTCATCAAACCGTAGCCCTCTCGACCCATCCTGCTGCCAGCCTTGTAGCTTCGGGGAACCGAGGGGAGCTGGGGAGGGCCTTTCAACAAACCATAGCCCTCTCGACCCTTCCTGCTGCCAGCCTTGTAACTTCAGGGAACCGAGGGGAGCTGAGGAGGACTTTTCAACAAACCGTAGCCCTCTTGACCCTTCCTTCTGCCAGCCATGTAGCTTTGGGGAGCTGGGAGGCTTTCAACAAACTGTAGTCTCTGACCCTTAATGCTGCCATAGTTTTGTAGCTTCCGGGAACCAAGAGGAATCTGGGGAGGGCTTTTCAACAAACTGTAGCCCTCTCGACCCTTCCTGCTGCCAGTCTTCTAGCTTCGGGGAACCGAGGGGAGCTGGGGAGGGCTTTTCAACAAACTGTAGCCCTCTTGACCCTTCCTGCTGCCTGCCTTGTAGCTTTGAGGAACCGAGGGGAGCTGGAGAGGGCTTTTCAACAAATCGTAGCCCTCTAAACCCTTCCTGCTGCCAGCCTTGTAGCTTCGGGGAACCGAGGGGAGCTGGGGAGGGCTTTTCAACATGCCGTTACCCTCTCGACCCTTCCTGCTGCCAGCCTTGCAGCTTTGGGGAACCGAGGGGAGCTAGGGAGTGCTTTTCAAAAAAATGTAGTCCTCTCGACCCTTCCTGCTGCCAGCCTTGTTGCTTCAGGGAACCGAGGGTAGCTGGGAAGGGCTTTTCAACAAACCGTAGCCCTCTTGACCCTTCCTGCTGCCAGCCTTGTAGCTTCGGGGGAGCTGGGGAGGGCTTTTCAACAAACCGTAGCCCTCTCGACCCTTTCTGCTGCCAGACTTGTATCTTCGGTGAACCGAGGGGAGCAGGGGAGGGCTTTTCAACAAACCGTAGCCCTCTCAACCCTTCCTGCGGCCAGCCTTGTAGCTTTGGGGAACTGAGGGGAGCTGGGGAGGGCTTTTCAACAAACCATAGCCCTCTCGACCCTTCCTGCTGCCAGCCTTGTAGCTTCGGGGAACCGAGGGGAGCTGGGGAGGGCTTTTCAACATACCATAGCCCTCTCGACCCTTCCTGCTGCCAGCCTTGTATCTTTGGTGAACTGAGGGTAGCTGAGTAGGGCTTTTCAACAAACCGTTGCCCTCTCGACCCTTCCTGCTGCCAGCCTTGTAGCTTCAGGGTCCCGAGGGGAGCAGGGGAGGGCTTTTCAACAAACCGTTGCCCTCTTGATCCTTCCTGCTGCCAGCCTTGTAGCTTCGGGGGAGCTGGGGAGGGCTTTTCAACAAACCGTAGCACTCTCGACCCATCCTGCTGCCAGCCTTGTTGCTTTGGGGAACCTAGGGGAGCTGGTTGGGCTTTTCAACAAACCATAGCCCTCTCGACCCTTCCTGCTGCCAGCCTTGTAGCTTTGGGGAACCGAGGGGAGCTGGGGAGGGCTTTTCAACAAACTGTAGCCCTCTCGACCCTTCCTGCTGCCAGCCTTACAGCTTCGGGGAACTGTGGGGAGCTGGAGAGGGCTTTTCAACAAACCATAGCCCTCGACCCTTCCTGCCGGCCTTGTAGCATTGGGGGAACCGAGGGAGCTGGGAGGGCTTTCAACAAACCGCAGCCAGCTCGACCCTCCTGCTGCCAGCCTTGTAGCTTTGGGGAACCGAAAGTGAAGCTGGAAGGCTTTTTCTTCAAACCATAGCCCTCTCTACCCTTCCTGCTGCCAGCCTTGTAGCTTTGGGGAACCGAGGGAGCTGGGAGGTGCTTTTCAACAAACTGTAGCCCTCTCTCGACCCTTCCTGCTGCCAGCCTTGTAGCTCTTGGGATCCGAGGGGAGCTGGGGAGGGCTCTCAGTAAACCGCAGCCCTCTCACCTCTTCCTTGTGCCAGCCTTGTAGCGTGGGGGAACCGAGTGGAGCTGGGAGGGTTTTCACAAATCGTGAGCCCTCTGACCTTCCTGGTGCCAGCCTTGTAGCTTCAGGGAACCGAGGGAGCTGGGAGGCTTTTCAACAAACCATAGCCATCTCAACCCTTCCTGCTGCCAGCCTTGTAACTTTGAGGAACCGAGGGGAGCTGGGGAGGGCTTTTCAACAAACCATAGCCCTCTCGACCCTTCCTGCTGCCAGCCTTGTAGCTTCTGGGAACCGAGGGGAGCTGGAGAGGGCTTTTCAACAAACTGTAGCCCTCTCGACCCTTCCTGCTGCCAGCCTTGTAGCTTCGGGGAACTGAGGGTTGCTGGGAAGGGCTTTTAACAAACCGTAGCCCTCTCGACCCTTCCTGCTGCCAGCCTTGTAGCTTTGGGGAACTGAGGGGAGCTGGGGAGGGCTTTTCAACAAACCGTAGCCCTCTCGACCCTTCCTGCTGCCAGCCTTGTAGCTTTGGGGAACTGAGGGGAGCTGGGGAGGGCTTTTCAACAAACTGTAGCCCTCTCGACCCTTCCTGCTGCCAGCCTTGTAGCTTCAGGGAACTGTGGGGAGCTGGAGAGGGCTTTTCAACAAACCATAGCCCTCTCGACCCTTCCTGCTGCCGGCCTTGTAGCATTGGGGAACCGAGGGGAGCTGGGGAGGGCTTTTCAACAAACCGCAGCCAGCTCGACCCTTCCTGCTGCCAGCCTTGTAGCTTTGGGGAACCGAGTGGAGCTGGGGAAGGCTTTTCTTCAAACCATAGCCCTCTCTACCCTTCCTGCTGCCAGCCTTGTAGCTTTGGGGAACCGAGGGGAGCTGGGGAGGTGCTTTTCAACAAACCGTAGCCCTCTCGACCCTTCCTGCTGCCAGCCTTGTAGCTTCTGGGATCCGAGGGGAGCTGGGGAGGGCTTTTCAACAAACCGCAGCCCTCTCAACTCTTCCTGGTGCCAGCCTTGTAGCGTGGGGGAACCGAGTGGAGCTGGGGAGGGTTTTTCAACAAATCGTAGCCCTCTCGACTCTTCCTGGTGCCAGCCTTGTAGCTTCAGGGAACCGAGGGGAGCTGGGGAGTGCTTTTCAACAAACCATAGCCATCTCAACCCTTCCTGCTGCCAGCCTTGTAACTTCGAGGAACCGAGGGAGCTGGGGAGGGCTTTTCAACAAACCACAGCCCTCTCAAGCCCTTCCTGGTGCCTGGCCTTGTGCTGGGGAACCGAGTGGAGCTGGGGAGGGTTTTTCAACAAATCGTAGCCCTCTCGACTCTTCCTGGTGCCAGCCTTGTAGCTTCAGGGAACCGAGGGGAGCTGGGGAGTGCTTTTCAACAAACCATAGCCATCTCAACCCTTCCTGCTGCCAGCCTTGTAACTTCGGGGAACCGAGGGGAGCTGGGGAGGGCTTTTCAACAAACCGTAGCCCTCTCGACCCTTCCTGCTGCCAGCCTTGTAGCTTCGGGGAACCGAGGGGAGCTGGGAGGCTTTTCAACAAACTGTAGCCCTCTCGACCCTTCCTGCTGCCAGCCTTGTAGCTTCGGGGAACTGAGGGTTGCTGGGAAGGGCTTTTTAACAAACCGTAGCCCTCTCGACCCTTCCTGCTGCCAGCCTTGTAGCTTTGGGGAACTGAGGGGAGCTGGGGAGGGCTTTTCAACAAACCGTATCCCTCTTGACCCTTCATGCTGCCAGCCTTGTAGCTTCAGGGAACCGAGGGGAGCTGTGGAGGCTTTTCAAGAAACCGTAGCCCTCTTGACCCTTCCTGCTGCCAGTCTTGTAGCTTCTGAGGAGCTGAGGAGGGCTTTTCAACAAACCGTAGCCCTCTCGACCCTTCCTGCTGCCAGCCTTGTAGCTTAGGGGAACCGAGGGGAGCTGGGGAGGGCTTTTCAACAAACCGTAGCCCTCTTGACCCTTTCTGCTGCCAGCCTTGTAGCTTCGGGAGCCGAGGGGAGCTGGGAAGGGCTTTTCAACAAACCAGTAGCCTCTGACCTTCCTACTGCCAGCCTTGTAGCTTCAGGGAGCTGGGAGGGTTTTCAACAAACCGTATCCTCTCGAGCCTTCCTGCTGCCAGCCTTGTAGCTTCGGGAACCGAGGAGCTGGGGAGGGCTCTTCAACAAACTGTAGCCCTCTTGACCCTTCCTGCTGCCAGCCTTGTAGCTTCAGGGACCGAGGGGAGCTGGGGAGGGCTTTTCAACAAACCGTAGCCCTCTCGACCCTTCCTGCTGCCAGCCTTGTAGCTTCAGGGAACCGAGGGGAGCTGGGGAAGGCCTTTCAACAAACCATAGCCCTCTTGACCCTTCCTTCTGCCAGCCTAATAGCTTTGGGGATCCAAGGGGAGCTGGGGAAGGTTTTTCAACAAACCGTAGCCCTCTCGATCCTTCCTGCTGCCAGCCTTGTACCTTCAGGGAACCGAGGGTAGCTGGGGAGGGCTTTTCAACAAACCGTAGCCCTCTCGACCCTTCCTGCTGCCAGCCTTGTAGCTTCGGGTAACTGTGGGGAGCTGGGGAGAGCTTTTCAACAAACCGTAGCCCTCTCAACCCTTCCTGCTGCCAGCCTTGTAGCTTCAGGGAACCGAGGGGAGCTGGGGAGGGCTTTTTGAACAAACCGTAGCCCTCTCGACCCTTCCTGCTGCCAGTCTTGTAGCTTCGGAGAACTGAGGGGAGCTGGGGAAGGCTTTTCAACATGCCGTAGCCCTCTTGTCCCTTCCTGCTGCCAGCCTTGTAGCTTTGGGGAACCGAGGGGAGCTGGGGAGGGCTTTTCAACAAACCATAGCCCTCTCGACCCTTCCTGCTGCCAGTCTTGTAGCTTCAGGGAACCGAGGGAAGCTGGGAAGGGCTTTTCAACAAACCGTAGCCCTCTTGACCCTTCCTGCTGCCAGTCTTGTAGCTTCGGGGGAGCTGGGGAGGACTTTTCAACAAACCGTAACCCTCTCGACCCTTCCTGCTGCCAGCCTTGTAGCTTCGGGGAACCGAGGGGAGCTGGGGAGGGCTTTTCAGCAAACCGTAGCCCTCTCGACCCTAATAATGATCCTATCATACTGAAAACTGTGAAATGAGACTGTGCAGGAAAATATGGAAATTTCAGTTAATTTCACTCAGCGAGTTTGAACTGTTTTTGTGTGACGAGCTAAAAGATAACGTGATTACTTTATTTCTATTTATCATGAAGTTTGAAAAAGAAAATCAGATCAATGATAGGAAAGAGATGGCTTTGTCTGTTACCTAACCAGTATGATTGACATGCTAGCCACTACCCCTTGATCTATAGTGGGACTTTCTTGGATCAATTTATGGAGAAAATGTAGATCATGTGGTGCAGTAAGGGAAAAAAAACTAGTAAAGGTGTGACAGGAGTAAGAGGGATTTATAATTTTTTTTTTATCATGAAATTGACCCAGTATGAACCCCAAATGAACTATAATGGTTATTTAGTATTTTCAATGTCCACTTGATTGGCATTGCATTTTCTAGCAGTCGGTAAGCTGAAACAGATTAGCATATATCTCTCTGAAAAGATTCTCATTTCTGACAGGAACAGCTGCCCACTAGAAACTTTCACTCAGTAGAAAATTGACAGATCGACCCTCACTTTATTTTTTCATTCAGTGTTGCTAACTGCTTCATATAATTGTCACCATTTTCAACAAAACTGTCATATGCTATAATGTGAGTGTATATATTCTGGTGATTGTGTGTATAGTTAGCACTAAACCTACAAAACTCATTGTGGTATAAATAATTATGTGTGCGCTCAGGTATTTTTTTCCTTTGCAGTCTTGGAATCAGTCTTGTAGGACACCAATCTAATTTCATTCTTTGGATACTTATTCTAACTTCTTATCAGATTGACTTTACCAGATTTATTATGACAGTCTCTAACACACTTCACCAGGTTTTTTTATGCACTTATTTGTGGCTCTTGGATGCTTCCTGGGGGAGGAGATCCACCCTCCGTATTGGTTAGGGCCCAGCACATGCCAGGATCTGGGCATCATGGGGTGCATGCTGAGGAGTTTTTCCCTTATGCATCCCCCCCTCCCCACCTGTCCAAGGCAGGGCCAGTCATGCAATGACCTTGGCGTATGATCAGGTGTGCTTCTGCATCCGATGTGCAGAGGTCTGCAGGACCCTGCACCGATAGGCTCCCAGTATGTTCCTGGACAGCAGTACCCCACTGCCAATGCTAGGGGTTGGTAGGCACCAGGAACCATGTATCCTCCCTCCCCAGAGAAGGTGAGTAGTCCCTGGGATTCTCAGCCTCCTCCCCTCCAGGCCTACACTCCAGCATCTGAGGTCCACTCCTGAACCCCGGTTGTCGATGTCACAGACAGAATCAATTCTCCAAAGTGGTAAAAGCAAAAGACCACACAAGCAACCACAAGCAGATATCATCAGGTAAGACAAACAACATATAACTGTTTCCAGATGACACAAATTCAGAAGCACTGATATGCTACCTTCATGGATTTGTATCTGTGGTATGCATACTCTAAGACATACGGTATACATTCACTTCTACTTGCAGATAGAAATTCATGACACTCAACTCACAAGAGTTCTTTCGTCTGCAGAAACACAGGTCCCTCTGAGGCCATCAGTTCTGTAGCCACCGATACTCGTTCACACTATAAGACATACAGTTCTGTCTACAGAACTGCAGGCCCCTGAGGGTCCTGTATCCCTTCAGCCACAGGTGTAAGACATACACACTGACTTCTGACTGCAAAAGCACAGGCCTGTGTGGCACATGTACTTATGCAGCTGCTTATAGAAAATCATACAGTAGCAGATCTAGCTATGTAGCAAGGTACCACCAGCTATCCCATTAGGCTAGCAAAAAGTAGCTGTTTTTCCCTAATCTCAGCTTTAAAAGGCAACATGCTACTTTTTTGGGGAAAATACAACCCCTAGACAAAATGTTCAGCCCCTTGAAAAATGTATCAATCAGCTGCTGATACCATGATACCCGTACTGCAGCAGTACTTTTATCTGCAGGAGCACAGGCTCCCATGAGGCCTGCACTTCTGTAGCCAGAGGTGCTCATGGATGATATACGTTCTTCTGGAGCCACGCATACAAACCCATGATTGTAACACATCAGTGCTGCTGTATTTGTGTCATCTGGAGACAGCTGTATGTTATTTGTCTTGCCCGATGATGGTTGTCTGTGGTTGCTTGTATGGTCTTATCCTTTTGTTGTTTGGTGGGGAGTTAGGGTTGGAAACCCTAATGACACATTTCCCCACTTTTGTAGCATTAAGCTGAACCCTAAGTGGTGCATTAAACACAGGTTTTTTTACAAAGAATGCCCTTACTTTTTGAAGATAGTGGAATCATATCCTCATTCACACAGGTCCCTTGATGCCAGATTCAGAGGGTCAGATCTTGGCCATTTTAGACCACAGGACAGTGACATTTAATACACACATTTTTAGTCCTAGGGTCTCTAACCCTGCAAATTTTAATATGATCAGTTTTGCTCTTTAGGAGATATTAAAGGCCTAAGTTACATATGTTTGCCAAATTAGCTAGATAAATTTGTCCACTCAAATAAGTAAAAAATGGCTTAGAGTTCAAATATGAAACTAACAAGTTTTGTAGATAGCATATAAAAATAGGTTATAATCTCCACCCCTCCCCCTCTTCTACTTGGTGACTAGGGTGGGACACATCAATTAACCAGACAGCCAATGGTTGGTAAAACAGCTGGTTTTGCTGCCACATTATGATACTTTCTAGTTAACTGGGAACCTGCCAAAGAAGTGATTTTTAAGCTCTGGAAAATGATGGCCACTAAAACTATTAAACTAGGTAACATATTTTGAAACCTACTAGCTGAACTGACCACCAGCTCACAAACTGATTTCTCCTACCATGGTGGTGACACAAGGTTAAGCTACAGGTCTAGCACCATCTCACAAGGCTATGCTGAAGGTTTGTTTATTCAACTACAACAAGCCCTACATAAAATAGCATACATTTCCCAAATGCGTCCCACACATATGGCTTTGACTATTTCTAAGTACAGTCTGAAAGAAAGCACCTTACAACTATAGTATGCAATGTGTACAGTAGTTTTAAATTTGAAGCAGTTCTGTTTCTTTGTGGATATTCTACAATACTGTATGCCATGTAAGGCACAGGTTATAATTCATGTAACTCTTCACAGGTACAGTACTAGCCAAATAGACTACCAGCTTACAAACTGATTTCTTCCACCTTGGTAGTGATACAAAGCCAAAGCCAAGCTACAGGGCAAGCACTGTCCTACAAGGCTGTGTTGGGGGGTTATTTTTCCAGCTACAACAAGACCCTACATAAAATAGTATGCATATCCCAAATGTATAATTTGCTTTGACTATTTCTGAGTAGTCTTAAAGAAAGCAACTTACAGCTACAGTAGGAGTTGTGTGTAGTAGTTTTAAATTTGCAATGATTCTGCTGCTTTGTAGCGTGTCTACAATATTGTGTAGCAAGGAAGGCACAGGTTATACTGGATGTAAACCTTTGCAAGTACTGTATGCAACGCAAAGTATTGTAATTACAGATCTACAATGTGTACAAAACACCAGACCTGTGTGGCATGACTCCAGACATGTACTTCGCCCATCATTCATGAGGGGAAGGGAGGAGGAAGGGATGGGCATGAGAGTTGCTATATACCAGTTTACTATTTGACCCTGTTTGAGGTACCATGCCAATGATGTATGGCTCTGTACCTGTAGACTGTCCTTGGGCTATGAGAGTTGGTAATGTGGTAGGGTGGGTGGGAGTTAAACATAAGAACCCTAATGGTACATTTCCAAACTTTGTGGGCATTGTGTTTGCAATCCTAATAGTTTATTTCCAAACTTTGTGCAGTTTGGGTTTTGTGCGACAGCAATCCTAATGAGCATTAACATCATTTTTTGCCATCCATATATTTGTAATACTGGCACAGTAGTGACCATATGTTGACCATAACTCATGTAACTAATGAGGGTTACCATGTGATGCCAGTTTGAGCTAAAAAGATAGCACAGCTGTAGCCGAGTAGGTTGTGTGTTTATGAAAGACGGGGGGGGGGGGACAGCATAAGAAAGGTCTGCCAATAGCATGTTGCGTTATTACTAATGTTTAGCATGCTCAATATTGCTATTTAGAAAATTGTAAAGTCAGTAATTGCCCTGACTTCACCACATGAAGGTCAGGAAGCGGTGGCAGGTGAGAAAACAGAAACTTGTGAAGCAAAGGTTAAAAGATACCATATATTTGGCATATTGCTATATTCTATTAATTGCTACAAGACTGGACTGAACTAGACAGAGCTACAGTTTGAACTGTTTTATAAAGTAAGGTGGTTTAAATTCAGTGTTCCTTATAATGGTACTAGAAATATTTAAGCTGTTTAGTGCTTGATTGTAAATGACCTTATTTTTCTGTTTCTTTTTATATTTTAAAAGTCATTTGGGAGAGCAAATTCTAGAAAAACAAGAAAATGCCTTATAAAACATGGGACACTGTAGTGGCAAAATGCTATAAGTCAGGAAACAGGAAAAGGTTTTGTTTATTATACCGTATATATTTGGCCTAGCAGTTAAGTGTGCCTTCAGGGAGAAGACAGTATGCCAAGAAGGTGAAGAACGTCTGCCTGGAAAGGTAGAACTAATATTCCAAAGCTATAACATAGTGTCACCTTACTAAAATGAAAGTGGAAAATACCAGTGAAGTTTTCTATAGTTGATAGCAGCAAGGTGAACTCAAAGGTGTTGTGTTCTTTACAAATGCCAGCAACTGACAAAGTGAAATAAACTGTCAGAATTTTGATGCCTGCAAAGAAATAGCTTAAAGGAGACATGCATTGAACCAACAAGTTATATATTCCTTTAATCATCCAGTCACCAAATTTTAGTTAACTAAATAAATACATAAATAAATCTAGGAGCTGCTTTTTAAATATTAACTCAAATTTTTTGTTTCATCTTTACTGCCCTGTTAGTAAACTCAGTGGGAGGAGTTCTGATTTATTCATTGGTGGCAAGTTCCATTTTAGAACTGTATGATGTAGGTTATGTCCCTTTCCAACAAAGAGTTCTATAATAGAATATGGGTGTATAACCTCCCTCACTTTCTTTGGTATTACTTGTATGCTTTCCTGAGTGCTTAGGAATCTTGGCAGTCCTTCACTGCTTTGTGGATTACAGCGCTGTGGCTAACCAAAAGGATACAGGATGTTTGATTCATCTGCTTAGCATCATGGCTATTGGCTTAATTGATTACAATTCCTTAATTGATTCCTGCTGTTTCTGATAGAAGAAACTTTCGTTTCAGAGCAAGACAGCAGTCTAGCACTACAGATTTTTTACTGATAAATCACTTCTATTGCAACAGGAGTTAGTACCTGTTTGGATTAAGCAAACAGATACTCTATTTGAAGAAGGGGGGTCTCATTTAAGTAAAAAGAAAAAGAAGAAAGTTACTGAGTGTTTCTCTGAGGAAGGGAGCTGAACCAGCCTAATTTATAGTCAGAGCAGAGGGTGACTCTAATTGGGGGTGTGGCTTAGCAGCTTAGCAGTATAAAAGCAGCTGTCTCCAGTTACAGCTTCCTGCTGTTTCTGACAGAAGAAACTTTGGTTTCAGAGCAAGACAGCAATCTAGAACTACAGATTTTTTACTAATTGCCCTCCTTCCCACCCTGCCACCAAAAGCCAGTTCTAGTTTTATAGCCATTGAATTTGACTGACGACAGGAACTTCCTGTTTGGCAGTAGGAAGGGAAGGATCACTGAGACACATCAGTTTCAGCAACCTTGAAGGAACCTAAAAAAAATAACTCTTTATCCCCCCCCCCCCGGCTGCTGGAGGTCTGAATCCAAGCACGGAAGAAGGAGACCACTGAAGACTACAGGAAGTTACTGTCCCAGAACAGGAAAGGTGAGAGTTGCAAGGGCACATAGGCAGTAGGAAAGTAAGTGTAAAAATACATAGAGGGAGGAGACTGTAAGCATACAAAGCAACAGGAGAGGGGACACAAAATAAGTCAAGATGGGAGTGGTGCAGTGCAATGGCTGTGGGGCAGCAGTGTTCCAGGAAACATTCTGGAGGCTGCGATGCTGCCCTGTTTGCAGGCACCTCTCTGGTTTGAGGGAGGAGGTTGCCCATCTCCATGCTGACCTGGCTAGGATTCGTGAAACCTCTTCCCCCACCCAGGGACCATCAGGGCCACCACCGTTACCTCAGAGGTTGCCAAGAAAGAGGAGTGGTTAGACCAAGGTGGGCTCAGGGAGGGAGAGGGTGGTGGAACAGAGGTGCATCCCTCCAGTTGTACCTCTCCACAATTTATATGCTGTTCTGGCAAAGAGTGGTTCCTCTATGAAGGCACCTGTAGTGGAGACCAAGGAGGATGCTGGGAATCTCCACAAAGGAGACCCACAGGAGGGTGGCAGAGACCCCACAGGAGAAACAACTCCTGGTGGGGGACTCAATCATTGGGGGGTAGAAGTGGGAAGGAAGGGATAGGGAGGTATGGTGCCTGCCTGGCACCACGGCTTGGAGAGACAAGAAGCGAATCCTCAGGATCGCGGGAACAGCTGCATGAGGGAGGGAGCTGGATGTCATTGTCCACCTAGGGACCAATGACCTGGCTGTGAATGGGATCAGAGCGGTGCAAGAGGAGTTTGTGGAGTTGGGGAGGGGCCTTAGACAAGTAGGCCACAGTAGCATGTATGGTAACCTTCTCTGAGGTGCTGCCTGTCTATGGCAAGGATGATGCTAGGGTATTCTGCACCATGGGATTCAATGAATAGTTGAAAAACTGGTGTTGAGCTCAGGGTTTTGGCTTCATTGTGGACTTGTGAGCCACCTGGAGGGATGCAGGTTTATACTGGCACGATGGTCTGCATCTGTCCAGGGGCGGAAACAGGATCCTAGGTGACAGGTTTAAATGCTTCATTGGCAAGCATTTAAACTAGCCAAGGGGGGAGGCACTGAAAGGAGCAGGGAATTCCCAGCCTTCCCCCACAAAGTGCAGTAGTTAGATAGGTAAATACCAAGGTAGAGAAGTCAGTAGGGAACAGGACAGGGATAAATGCAAAAAAATATGTTAAGGACAGGGATGGGGCTAAAAGGGGTAAGGCCATAAAAAATAAATGGAAGGTGATGAGTGTCAATGCCCACAGTCTGTGCAACAAGCTCATTGAACTAGTGGCCTTGATGGAAGAGGGATGCCTGGATAATGTGGCAGTCACTGAAACATGGTACACAGAGAACCATGAGTGGGATGTCAACATACCAGGATACACAGTCTACAGGAGGGACAGTGTGGGTAAAAGAGGAGGAGGAGGAGGAGCTCTCTATATAAGGGAAGGGATTAAAGCAACAGAACTAAAGAGTAAACATGAAGTTGATGAGTCACTATGGGCCACCCTGGAGACAGGAAATGGCACCACAATCCGCACGGGTATTGTGTAGAGACCCCATCTCAGGGGGAGGAAATGGACAAGGAAATGATAGAAGGCATCCTTAAAATGGCAGAAAAAGGGGAGATATTGTTGATGGGGGACCTGAATATGCCAGATGTTAACTGGAGTACCTTTGCTGAAGGCACATCCAAGAGCAGGGTCGTTCTTGATGCCCTACAGGGGGCATGCCTCAGATAGCTAGTGCTGGAACCCACTCAGGAGGGATCAATCTTAGACCTGGTACTCTCAAATGGGGAAGGAAAGGATCTCAGATTTAGAAGTGGGTAGCCATCTGGGAACAAGTGACCACCAAACGGTGTGGTTCACAATAAACACAGCCATAGAGTCAAGCCATACCAAAACAAGAGTATTGGACTTCAGGAAGGCTGACTTGGGGAAAATGAGAGAGTGCCTCAGAAAAGCACTAGCAAGTGGGCAAGAAGGAGGGGTTGAGGAACAATGGGGAATAATCAAAACAGCCATCGCAGAGGCAACAAGCCTTTATGTGAAGCAAATTAATAAAACAAAATGAATGAAAAAAACATTATGGTTCTCAAAAGAGGTGGTAGGGATGGTTAAGGAGAAAAGGACAGCATTCAGGAAATATAAGGAAACACAGAAGGAGCGGAACAGAGAACTTTATCAGTTAAAGCAGAAGGAGGCAGGGAAGGCAGTCAGAATAGTAAAGGCACAAACTGAGGAAAAGATAGCCAACTCTGTTAAGAAGGGGGATAAAACCTTTTATAGGTACATTAGGGAGTGAAGAAAGACCAAGGGAGGGATACAGAGACTTAATAAAGGGGAGGGAATGTGGGCAGAGGGTGACAGTGAAAAAGCAGGGCTACCGAATGAATATTTCGGCTCAGTATTCACAATGGATGAGGAGAGGGAGGTACCTAAACGAAACAAAGGAGAAACTCAGAATAGGGGGGTCGATACCAGTCCATTCACAGAAGAAAGGGTTTTGAAAGAACTCTTGAAACTGAGAGTGGACAAAGCAATGGGGCCTGATGGGATTCACCCAAGAATACTAAAAGAACTAAGGGTAGAACTAGTAACACCACTGACTACTCTCTTTAACAAATCATGGGAGGATGGAGTAGTACCTGAGGACTGGAGGAGGGCAAATGTGATTTCACTTCACAAAAGTGGGAGCAGGGCAGAGGCAGGAAACTACAGACCAGTTAGTTTGACTTCAGTGGTAGGGAAAATGATGGAATCATCTTGAAGGAAAGAATTGTTGAGTACCTAGAGACCAGTAGGGCACAGGACCCAAGGCAGCATGGTTTCACAGCAAGAAGGTCATGTCAGATGAATCTAATAGATTTCTTTGACTGGGTGACCAAAGTAGTAGACCAGGGAGTGGCTGTGGATATGGCCTACCTAGATTTTAGCAAGGCATTCGACACAGTCTCACACAAAAGATTAATACACAAGTTAGCCAGCCTTGGAGTGGGTCCCCAGGTGGTAGCCTAGATAAAAAACTTGCTGGGCAACAGGATGCAAAGGGTAATAGTAAATGGAGTCCACAGTGAAGAAAGGAAACTAGCGGGGTACCGCAGGGTTCGGTACTGGGACCAGTCCTCTTCAATATCTTTATAAGTGACATTGGAGAGCACATGGAAGGAAAGGAATGTCTCTTTGCAGAGACACAAAGATCTCCAACAGGTTTGATACACAAGGCGGGATGGAAAGAATGAAAAGGGACTTGGCAAGATTGGAGGAATGGTCAGATATGTGGCAGCTCAGATTCAATGCAAAGAAATGCAAGGTAATGCATCTGGGAAACAAAAACCCAGGGGTGGAGTACACAATGGGGAGTGAGTTAATAACAACAACAAAAATTGAAAGAGACCTAGGAGTTATTATATCAGATGACCTAAAGGTGGGCAAGCAATGTGAGAAGGCAGTAAGGAGGGCTGGAGGATACTGGGATGCATAGGGAGAGGCATCAACAGCAGAAAACAGGAAGTTGTTATCCCTGTCTACAGACAGCTAGTGAGACCCCATCTGGAGCACTGCTTGCAATTCTAGAGACCCCATCTCCGCAAAGACATAGACAGAGTGGAGGCTGTTCAAAGGAGGGCAACCAAAATGGTGCAAGGTCTGCACCAGAAGACATACAAGGAGAGACTAAAGCAGCTTAATATGTATACCCTTGAGGAAAGGAGGGAGAGGGTGGACATGATAGAAACTTTCAAGTATCTCAAGGGAATTAACAAGGTACAAGAGGGTAGTATCTTTCAGAAGAAGAGACTTGCAAGAACAAGGGGGCACAATTTGAAGATAGAGTGGGGACGGCTCAGAGGTAATGTTAGAAAGTATTTTTTCACAGAGATAGTTGTGGATACATGAAACAGCCTTCCTGAGGAGGTTGTGGAGTCAGGAACAGTGGGAGAATTCAAGAATGCATAGGACAGGCATAAGACAATTCTAGTGGGGGGTAGGAGGAAGTAAGCTGTTGATTAACTAGAATGTGCAGCTTATCCATCAGGTAGGGAAATGGGCAGACTGGGTGGGCCAAGCAGTCCTTATCTGCTGTCAAATTCTATGTTTCTATGTTAGGGCCTAAGATGTGCATCTTCTGGACTCCAGGGAAGGCAGCAAGAGTGCAGACCAGCTTTAGACTAGCTGCGATTGATTGAGACAGTCACTGAATTAAAGTGCAAGCAAAGCTTTTGGGTGCTGTCATACGTGACTATTAATATTGGGGAAGGGTTCAAATGGTGCTATTGCTATCCAATCAGATACAGGGTGCCAAGAGTTATTAATATGAATTAAAGAATCTTGTGAGATATTGGCATTACCAACAAACATGAAAGGAAAAGCCAATCAGAGTGACTGTGTTGTGATACAATCTGACTCATTTTGTGACTGAGCCAGTGGGGAGCTGCATTCCATGATGTAACCTGAACAACAGCAAGAAAGAAAGAGAGAGAGAGAGAGAGAGAGAGAGAGAGAGAGAGAGAGAGAGATCAGCTGCCCTGGCCTGTCTTGCCTTGTGGTGTTTGAATCTGTGGAACTGTGCGTACACTATCAGGTCTTCAGTACAGCGATGGATCTGCATATAAATAGTTAAATACAGCAGAGCCAGCCATGATGCAACACATTAACTTGCGGTAAATAACTTGTCACAAAATACTGAGGGACTTAAATGCCATTGAGTTGCATTGTTCCCTACAATATACTGCAGGATTTTATTATGTACTGCAGCATTACTGCATTGCATCCTGTAGTTAGGGCCTGTAGGTGCCTACAAGAAAATCATGTGTTGCACAAAAACTGTGGCATAAGGACATAACTCGGGAAGAAGATACACACATTAACCGCTTATGGATTATAATTTTAATTGTATATAGAGAATAGTGGATGGACAGCTATCACAACCAGCCTGTGCTGCCATTGACGGGTTCTTATTACATCAGACCTTGAGAGCGAAGCTGAAGAGGTTCAATGTAATCAGAACCCCAAGGTGGCAGCACCAGTGGTTGAGCATGAGGTTGCCCATGCACTATTTTTTTACAGGGTAGAGTCTCTCCCCGAAAAAATAGCATTAAATTAAATTAATTGTAGTTTGAACCCCCACCCCACCCCATCGAGACACATAAGTGCTGAGAAGGAAGTATCAGGAGTTTTGCCACTTCTGTTACCTTAGTCGGAGTATGAGAAGGAATCAAAGGTTTGAATTCTTTTATAGAGTATGGTGGAACCTGATTGTGGTTGGAAATCCGTCCCTAGAATGGTTTTGTTGTGCTGCAGTAGCTACGTCATATTGTTGTTGTGCTGCACTAGATATGTAGCTACTTCTCTACAACAACTTCGAACTTCAGCGCACGCTTGTCTTACTCAACTTACGGCTCTGATCGCCAATGCTGAGACAAGCAAAAGAGCATTGGAGATCAATTTGTTTTAAATGTTTAATACCAGCGATCTTGATTGCCATGTGTGTTTGCCTGATTGTGTGACCAACAGTTGAGCTGCAGCAGTGAGAGCTGAAAGTTGGAGGCAGAGCGGCTGTGGTGGTGAAAGACCGGCAGACATAGTGTGAGTGGCAAAAATAACGGTAAAGCTAAGAGCTGGATCTAAGAGGTGGGGTGACATCTTCCAAACATAGTCAGGCTAGTTTTATTTATTTATTTATTTATTTCAATCTAGGATTACAATACCTTTGAGCCTAGGCTCTTTTATAAAGGTTCCACGTCAGCGTGTGCAACAGTCATCATTTTTAGTTACAAACATATAGTCATTGACTTATAGACATGTAATAACCAGTACAAAGACATGAGCTATGAGCAAGACAAGGAAGGGGGGGTGGGTGGTGGGGAACTGAGGTAGGAGATCGAGGTGGGGAAGGAGGCAGGGGGTAAGGGGAAGTATGGGAGGTGGTTGGGACGAGGGCAGGAGTAGAGCTAAGGGGCGGAGGTGGGCGAGGGTGGGAGACAGTGCAGCCAGGGGGCCTTGTCGAGGCAATATGACAGGTAAGGTGCTAGGGGTGCAAAGACTGATTGTAAGTGCTGGGTGCTGGGGCATTTGCAGCTGGAATGGTGGAAATGTTAGGATGGGCAATCGCAGGATACAAGCAGTGAGAGGCGCAGCTTGGACTTGAAGAGGCCGAGTGTTGGAGCGGTCGCTATGTCGCTGCCAAGAGAGTTGAGCCAGTTGGATGCCCGATAGGTGAATGATCCTTGTCCTTGGGTCATGCGACATCGTGGGATATGTAGTAGAGGGGAACTGGATCTCCTTGTAGTGACGTTCCTATGTCTAGGCTTAAGGAGGGCACAGACACCAGGTGGGGCCAGACCCATTATAATTTTCTTGGCCGTGATGCAGGTTTGGTATTTTATGCATTTGTCCAGTTGAAGCCATCCAGATTGGGAATAAAGGTCACAGTGTGGGTACGGCGATGTGAGCCAGTGATGAGATGACAGGCCTTATTCAGGGAGGTTGCGATATGTTTGAGAGCAGAGGTAGTTGCAGACACATATATGATAAGACCATAGTCTATGATGCTGACGATGGAGCCTTGGACGGCCACTGCCAGTGTTTCTGGGGTTAGGTGTTTCCTGTGCCGGAATAATATGTCTAACCTCGCACTGCCAGACTTTGCAACATTGCTGATATGGACAGCGTATGAGAGGTGTGGATCAAGGGTGATGCCGAGGTACTTGAATGATTGTGTTTGCTCTTGGATGGCTCCTTGTTTGGTTGCAATGGAGAGATGGAGTTGTTTGTTTTTGTTGTGGGTGCTGCAGAAGACCATAGACTTGTTTTTTTTCTGATTGAGAAGCAGTTTATGATTTAGAAACCAGGATTCAATGGACGAGAAGGCTTGCTGAAGTTTATTTTGTAATTGGATTGGATCAGGGTCCGAGGTGAGGGTCACAGCATTGTCGGCGTGGAGAATTATTTGTCCTGGGCAGCTGTCCGGTAGTGAGTTTAAGAATAGGCTGAAGAGGAGGGGTCTCAGAATGGAGCCCTGGGGGACTCCCGAGTGGACCGGTCTAGGGTCTGAGAGTGTATCAGCGATTCTTACTGTTTGGAACCATTCTTCAAGGTAGCTCTTAAACCAGCCAGTGGAGTCGGTTGACAGCCCAGTGTTCTGAAGCTGGACAAGCAGGAGACGATGATTGACTGTGTCAAAGGCTTTAGTTAAGTCAATGTAGATTGAGCCTAGTAGTTCACCGGAGTCTAGTGCATTGTGGATTGCGCTGGTGAATTCAAGTAGGGCTGTGGAGCTGCTGTGACCTTTGCTGAACCTATGTTGTTGCTTGCATAGGATGTTGTACGTATCCAGGTATTCTGTGAGCTGGTCCGAGATGATGCGTTCTAGTGCCTTGGAGAGTGGGGATAATAATAATAATAATAATACAATTTATTTAATTGAGCACCTTTCAAAATCTCAAGGTGCTGCACAGCAAATACAAACATAAACACATATTCAAATACATTCGATATAAAATCAAATACAAACACATATTCAAATACATTCAATATAAAATCAGAATAAAGTAGGAAATGTCTTTTTCCATAAAAAAGTCTTTAGTGCCTGCTTGAAACTCCCCACCATCCTGCACTCCCAGAGCTGACGGGGCAGAGAATTCCAGAGAGTAGGTGCAACAAATCCAAATGCACTTAGTAGCCATAGTAGGGAGATAGGTCTGTAGTTATCATGGGCAGTTTTGTCACCACTTTTATGGATTGGGGTGACAGTGGCAGATTTCCGTCTGTCCAGGAACTGGCTAAGACTGAGGGAGAGGTTGAAAATTCTGGTCAGAGGACTAAGCACTTCATCAAATGTGAGAGACAGGATTTTGAGATTGAGGGAGTCATTACTGAATCTTGATTTACCAAGGTCTTTGGTAACATATTTGCATACTTGGTGAGCCTTGACTGCTTTGAAGTAGAAGCAAGGGAGCTGGTGGGAGTAGTGCTCATTGTGGACAGAGGGGCTTCACCATCTTTGAAGTAGTTCTGGGATAGGACAGCGCTAAGGTCGGTAAAGGCTTTGTTAAAGGTATCCGTAATGGTTTGTGGGTTGAGGGTTGCGGTTCCGTTGATGGGGGGGTTTTGGGTGGATTCCCGGTGAGTTCCTTTGTTCTTCCAGAATTCCTGACAATTGCCCCAGGAGTTTGTGAAGGAATGCTTATAGTAGGCGGACTTCATTTGCCGGATGGTTTTGGTGCAGTCATTGTGGGCACGTTTTTAGTTTTGGATGTCGTTTTGCCTTCCAGAGTTTCTGGCCAGCTCCCATAGGTGGTCTCTTGTTTTTAGCATACTGAGGAAGTCACCTGAGAGCCAAGGGTTACTGAGTGATTTGACTTTGCTTTTCTTAATAGGAGCATACGTGTCACAGGCCACAGTGAAGATGTTTATGAAGTGGTCAAGGGCAGTGTTTACATTGGTTGCATTGAAGATAGAGGACCAGTCTTGATGGAGGAGGTGGGATTTGAGTCGAGGAAGGTGACCACTGGGTAGAACCCTGCTGGTGATAGTTTTTGGTGGTTGTTTGATGAATTTATTTGACCAGGTGCAGCTAACAGGGGAGTGGTCAATCAGAGAGTCAGGGAGGACATTAGTGTTAGATATCTGCGATGGGTGACTGGTAAGGATCCAGTCCAAGAGTGTGCTGGTGCCAGTCCTGTAAATTCCTGGTTAGTGAGTCAACCATTTGTGTGAGGTTCGCCGCAGCAATGGTATCCCTGTGTGCACCAGCATCGGCCGCAGGCCAGTTGATGTTGAAGTCACCTAGGAGGATGGATTCGGTGTCCGGTGAGAGTGACTTTACAAAGTCAAGAACAGCTGTTAGACCAGTTCCCTGTTCTTTGGGATGGATGTAGATGGTGGAAACAGTGAGGGTTTTGTTTTGGGCTCCAAGGAGGATTCTCACTGGCAGTATCTGAGCAGTTGTGGGTTGGAGTGAGGTAGTGATGTGGTGCCCCTGTATGGAGTCTTTTAGGTAGAGAGCACAGCCCCCACCTCTTTTGGAGAGGTGATCCAGCCTAAAGACATTGTAGCCAGGGAGGCTGATTGCATGGTCCGGTACCGATGGCATGAGCCAGGTTTCGACAACTGCCAGGATGTCAGGGCTGTGCTGGTTGGTGAAGGCCTGTAGGGCATCCATTTTAGGAAGGAGGCTGCAGATGTTGATTGATATGAATGAGAGGGCACCCGAAGACTTGCTCAGATTAATGGCTTTAGAGCAGAATGGGCCAGGGTTTGGGTGTACGTTGCCTGACAGCATTAGGAGGAGGAGGACTAGCCTCAAGGAGCTGCGGCGTATTTCTTTAAGGGAATGCTTTCACCTGCTAGCATCTCAGGATATTGCCGAGCATTGACGATAGTGGGTGAGGGTAAGCGTAGACGGGGGGAACAGAGTGGAGGGCTAGGACCAGTGTGGGTGTAGGACAGTTTCATGGCGGTAGGATGGACCCTGGTCAAGGGGCAGTGACCAGTATGCAGCGTGCCTAAGTGGAGGAAGGATGTAGGAATGTGAAAGCTGTGGGGGAAGGAGGAAAAGCAGTCTTTTGGGGCGTGCAGTAGGGGAGGAAGACTGGCAAGAAGAAATAGAATAGGGGGTAGAGAATGGTGGAGGCGCATGATTAAGGTAGGATTCGGGGTAGGCGGAGGGAGGGCGGTAAGACAGGCTGGTGGGGATAGGAGAAGGGTGGAAGAGCAGTAGCTGGAACAGTGGGAAGTGAGGATACTGCCAGGAAGGCCAGGCAGCCTGGGACTGTGTCTTTCAGAGGGTATGCTTTTTTTTTTTCTTCCAATGAAAAATAATGGACCATACATGATAAAAGATTGTGTATCGTCACCCATACATAGACAAGTCTGTGTTTAACTCTCAAGGTTACCATGGCAACTAGTATACCCCTCGAGCTGTGCTCTCAAGGTCTCTTTGTCATGGCAACCTCTTGAGTCATACACAGACTTCTTGTGTACGGGTGACCATACACAATCCTCTATTTTATGCTCCTTGATGAACTTTCTGCACTCACCACTGACTTTTGAAAACACTGCTGCCGCCATCATGGCAGCTGACTTTCACTTTCAACTGTTTGATGTGTATATGGCAGTGCTCTGAGAGAAAACAGGCGCTTTTAGATTTCTAAGTTGGATGAAATATTGTACCACATCAGGGTATAACCATGTTCCATAACCTTTGAACTGCAGTACAACAAGGTTTCAGCTGGCATTGAAATTTATACAGAACAAGCCCTGACTATACACTATAACCTGATTTTGGTAGCATTTTCCACTGGGATTAGTGCTGTCTTTCTACTATAACCAGACAGAAAGAAATTCCAATTTTTGGGGACTAACTTCAATAATTCTTTAGACTGGTCTCAGATGTATGGCCTGTTACTGCTCTTATCTCTCATGAGGCCATTTAAACTTCAGCAAGTACTGTACGTGCACAGGATGGAGCTGATCTCACCTAGTTATTAGTGTATTGTAATAATTCTGCTTCCTTAAAGAACCTAGGCATCATCACTCCCAGAATTTTTACCCTGAGAGGTGCACGACTGAACCACATGTCTTCTACATTGGATGTTGCCTGCAATATTTTTCTTGGGTGTAAACGAAATGTTGAAGCATCTGTGGATATCTCTTGAAGACGTTTTTAAACTTTTGGCAGCACACAATGAGTCCTCTGGGTGAGCATACTTATGGGCCCCCATTTTCAAAAGGTTAGCATGACACAAACCTGGTTTGTACCATGCTAACCTGGAATAGCACCTGCTGTTGTGGGCATGCCCATATTCAAAGGACACATATGCGCGGTGCACCCCCAGCAGCCCATTGCACACTATATTGTGCTGTGTCTATGCAAATGAGGGATCCCTCATGCATATTAGGTGTAACACAATATTAAAAAGTTTCAGAAGTGCTAAATGGCCTCTAGCACCAGTGCGCGTTAACACTTCTGAAACCCAGCCCTTAACAGTGTGTACCCTATCCATGCACTGTCAAGGGCTGCTAGCCCCAGTCTCCAGACACATACAAACAACATCAACCCTGGTTGTCCAGTGTCCCTTTTCAGTCCCAATCCCCTGGTAGTAGACAAATACATGAATACCTGGTGGTCTAGTAGTCCGTCTCCCCTCCCCTGGTCTCTGATTGCTTTTCTGACTAGAAATAAATATACCTGGTAGTCTAGTGGCTCCCTACCATGGCAGGTAGTGGCCCAACACCTGCTCCCCCCCCATACTGACCCAAGCTGGCAACTGGCACAGCCCTCGTCACACCGCTGTGGCCGGCCACAGACTGAACTATCTCTGAGCATGTTCAGTATACAGTACATGCTCACTGGTTGACTGTCAACTAATGAGTGTGTACTGTATACTGTACATGCACAGTGACAGTTCAGTCAGCAGCCTGTGTGGCGGTGTGAGGAGGGCTGTGCCAGTCACCGGCTCAGGTCAGTATGGGGGGAGCAGGGTGGTGGGACATTACATGTCGGAGTGGGGGGCCACTAGACTACCAGGGATATTTATTTCTAGTCAGGATGGTGATCAATGACTGGGGGAGGGACCACTAGACCACCAGTGTTTATGTATTTGTCTACTACCAGGGGGATCGGGGCTGGAGAGGGACACTGGACCACCAGAGCCATTGTGTTTTACTACAGGAATGGGAATCAGGGCTGGGGAGGGCTACTGGACCACCAGGAGCATTGTGTTTTTCTACAGGAACATGAATCGGGGCTGGGGAGGGACACTGGACCACCATGATTGATGCATTTTTCTACAGGAATGGGGATCGGGGCTGGGGAGGGACACTGGACCACCAAGGTCTTTGTGTTTTTCTACAGGAAGGGGGATCAGGGCTGGGGAGGGACACTGGACCAGGGTCAGTGTGTTTTTCTACAGGGAGGGGGCTTGGGGCTGGGGAAGGGCCCTGGACCACCAGGGTCATTGTGTTTTTTACTTCAGAAAAGTTCTGCACACACCAACCTCCAAGAATTACAAGGGCACAAGTCTGAAAAAATCAAAATATTTATTTAAGGCATAAAAATATAGAATACCCGGACGTGTTTCAGATGAGACAGCATCCCTTTCTCAATTGTGTTTTTCTATGGGAATGGGAATGGGAATTAGGGCTGGGGAGGGACACTAGAGTACCAGGGTTGATGTTTTTGTTATGTAACTTGGGATCAGGGCTTGAAGGGGGACCTGCTTGGTGGACTCGGCCACTGCACTAGAATGCAAATGAGCCCATAATGGGCATGCAAATGGCCCCTTAGCACCATGTATGCCCAATTGGATCATTTGCATGTTTGGGATGAACATCGCTAATGGGGACCATGGCACTAACCAGTGTGTGATGTGCTTTACCCCTGTGGGAGGTCTTCAGCCTAGCACTCTGATAGCACTGCACCATGCATGGCAGCTACTTGATGTGTGCCATGCTACCATGGTCTAATAGTCAAACAGTGCAGTCAGTTCAGATCACGCTGTCTGTTTAAACATGGTGCCTGTGCTGGCCGACTCTATTTTTTTTCGCACCACACACCTGTTTGTGCGCACAGCTGGCCAGCTCTGAAAATGGGGTACATTTTCTCTATAACAGTCTTTGCTGCATTCAGTGGATGTTTTATGATTTTTTTTGTCTGCTCATTAAAACAGAGACTGACATACAGTATTCTGCCATTTTCATCTTTTTTAACAGAGTATGACTCTTTTACTAGCTGCCGCACCCCATCTCAGCCATGCTGTTCTAGGTGCAGCTATAAAGCTAGCAACTCCTTCCGAAACTGGTCAGTCATGGTAGCAGGACAGAGGGAGGGTGATGCCTGGAGCTTTAAGAGCACAGAGGCAATAATTATTGGAATGTGTGACAGCTTATCTTTACTGCTTTTGTGCCAAGCCTTTACAATTAAACAAAACACATTGCTGGCTGTTTTGTATGCAGGGTTGCTGACAGTGTTTACATTGCAGCCAATCACAACATCATTTAAGTGTCTCTTAAGGTGTGCCATCAGTGAAATATAGCTGGACACAACGTACTGTGCACCAGCAGTGTTCCTCACCAACTCATAAAATTATTAGTGTTTGACTCATTGATCACAGTTTAGAAGTAAACATAATTTTCTTTTCTTGCAAAAAACTTCAGAAACTTTTAAGAACCATATACTGATTTTTTTGTATTTACTTGATTGAAATTGACATCAATTTCATTTAGTGTCTGAGCATTAATTGTAATGGACCTACTCACAGTTACAAGATTTTTGTATTCACTTTCCTTTTTATGTTTGCTTGCACACAGCGCAAGAAACATATTGCGGCAGCTTGGTGCCGAAGCAGGTTTTAGAGGTGCAGCACTGTTGTGGCCAATACCAGCACAGCATTTTGAGGCGTGTGTAATGTCCACCAATAATGGGGGACACAGCCGGTGAAACTAGTTAGGAATGTTGCCACCAACTTAAAAGAAAATAGCCGCACCTGGATGCGCTCCCCCCACAAACACAGGCACGCATGCATATTGCATGCTAATGCACTCCCCCCACATACACTGTATGGCTGACGGGGATGCCCAGTCCCCCGTTGGCTCCAATGTCCCCCCCAACAGAGAAGAGGGTGCCACGCTGGGAGCCCACCCCAGCATGGCAACAGTTCGTATGGCCGACGGGGGTGCCCAATCCCCCATTGGCTCCACTGCCCCCTGCCCAAAACAGCCTTCCAGCTGCCACGCTGTGAGCCCACCCCAGCGTGGCAAAAGTCCCGGCCATCCAAGAAAAAGAAAAGAAACCTGAAAGAGAAAACCTTCCTCGCTGACTGTTCTGACCCTGCCCCCACCTGCGCCACCCTCTGCGCACCCTGCCTCCCACTCCCCCACACCCCCATACTTACCTCTGGAGTCCGGGCGATGATCTTCAGTGGACCGGAACACGCCTGCACTCTTCAAAGCCGACCGCGAACTGAGGAAATGCCGGTAAGCTGTATAATGTAATAAACAGGGTTTTTTCAACTTTGATGCATATCTCAGGCATTTTGGGGAATTTTTTCACTAAATGTTCAACATGGGGTTTTTGGGACCCCACCTCATGAATTCTGTCACTGTCATTTTGTTAATCAGCCCTGGAAAGGTGATTTCGCGGTCACTGCGCAGAACCACCTTTTGAGACTGATTTATGAAATGACAGTGTCACAGTTCACGAGGCAGGCCCCAAAAATCCTTATGTTGAAAAATACATATGGTGAACAAATTTCAAATGACTGTTTTAATGAAAGCATGCATTATGCTGTCTTTACGCGACACTCATAAGTTTATGGAATTTTCAATATTTTCACTCCAGATTTTCAACATTACTATTTTACCACACCTCCTTATGAGCAGTACAGCTGTCATTTTTCACATTACACCAAAAATGTGGTTCAGCGCATGTAACGCACAATGGCACAGTCAGTGTGCAAAATCAATGTTTGGGACAGATTAAGAAAATCACAGTGACACTGTTCATGAGCAGAGGTGTTACAATGGCTATGTTAAAAATTTGGTGAAAAAAGTCCATAAAATGACTGTGTTATGAGTGACCATTGTGCAGTTTCCACGCACCCTTGTAAGTTCATGGATTTCTAATATTTTCAGTCCAGATTTTCACCACTGGCATTTTTCCACACTTCCTTATGAACAGTACAGCTGTCATTTTTCACATCCTGGCCGAAATGTGTTTTCGCACTTCCAGCGCAGAAATGCATGGTCGCTGTGGGAAATCACAGTTCGGGAAAGATTAAGAAAATCACACTGACACTGTTCATGAATGGAGGTTCCAAAATACCTGTGTTCACAATCTGCTGTGAAAAATCCCTAAACTAATTGCATTATGGGTGTGTGTTGCGCAGTTTCTACACATGCTCGTGACTTCACCAGTTTTTTTAATGTTTTCACTGCAGATTTTCAACATTGCCATTTTTTCCACCTCTCCATGAACAATACAACTGTCATTTTTCACATCCTGTTCGAAATGTGTTTTCGCACCTGTGGTGTCAAATGGCATTGTCGCTGTGCAAAATTAGCTTTCAGCTAACAAACTGATATTGCCACTGTTCATAAGGTGGGGGTCACAAAAAACCCATGTTGAAAATTTGGAGTGAAAATGCCAGTGAACACCTGAGAAATGAGGGTTTCTAACCATAGTGCCCCACCCTGTAGAGACTGGCAGGCATCAGGGGTATGACTTGGGATTCTCACCTGTAATGCTCATACCATTCCACACCCTGCAGCCAGTGAGAGGCACTGAGGTGTGCCTTAGACTCTTCGGCCCCAAAGTTCACCCCATTCTCCTATACAGCACCCATCTCATCGTATTTCCTGATGGAATGGGGTATGCATAAGGGCCAAAGACCCCAAGGCACACCGTGACACTTGTCGGTGTCTGCAGAGTAGGGTGGGGTGAAATGGCATGGCCATTATGCCTAACAACCCAAAGGCACACCCCAATGCCTGTCAGTCTCTGCAGGGTGGTGGTGGGGTTGGCTTCAGTTCAGTACTTCACTGCCATTCCTATTATGCAGCTCTCTAACTGCTACACTACCAATGCCAATGCCAGCAAGCATACATTCGGCATTGACAAATGCTTGTTTTCATTTTGTTTAGGATGGTCTTCACCTAGAAACATTTCCTACGGCAGAAGATATGCTGAAAAGAACTTAAGGTTAGGATGACATTTTCTTAAATATTTATTGGTGTGAATTGGAAATTTTAATTTTGCATTTCCAGTATTGTGGACAAATTTGATTGATTGATTGATTGATTGATTGATTGTAAATTGGTAACTGGGAAAGGCACACAGAGCCAAGGCTGGTTCCAATGTGCGACACAGGGAGAGGTATACAAGGAAAAGAAATGCATACATTCTTTTACCATTTGTCCTTGTATAGCCCTACCCTGTTGCTACGCTATTCCACATACAGCACTTCCTTCCTTCATCCCTTTTCCGTCCCCATCCCTGCCCTCTTTTCATTCTATCTCATCCCCCTCCCTCTACCTCTCCACTCCCATTCCCTCCTTCCCCCTCCATCTCTCCCCTCTGTTTCCTCACCTTGTTCTCTCTCCCTCTACCCTGCCCCATGGGTCTTTTCCTACATAAGCTCCATCCTTGCTCTTATTTTGTTCCTTCCACCACCCTCCAGTTCACCCCCTATCCTTCTCTCCTTGTAATCCCTTCCACCCCTCCTCAGACAAGGCCGCTGGCTGCACTTGACACAATATTGCCATATTATTCTTTTGTTTATGTGATTACTTTCCTCATGTTGTACTACTTACTGAAACCATTGTAATTTGTTATTCTTGTGACTTGACATGGAACCTCTGTAAAAGAGCCCTTGGCTCAAAGGTCTCTCCGATTTGTTAAATAAATAAATAAAAACAAAGAATAAAGTGCAGTTATGTTACCAAAGCAGAATTATTCAGGCAGGTATGGGATACTGAGCAAACTGAACAGTAGGTAAGCTACAGTATAACAGTGAAACTGAGAGCCAGGTAAATAAATACAATCAATGGTAAAAATACAGTGAATAAAGGGCTCCAAGTCATGTCACCAAAAGGAAATGCAGCATGGTGCAAACAGCGCAGACAAAGCCACAAAACTCAAAAATGCACATGCAAAATACTGGCACGGATTTTGGGGAAAGTAAGATTTACTATTACAACACCACCCCACCATGGACCACCACTCCAGGGAAATTTTGAAACTTACTTGTTTTTCCTTCTCTGGCTGTATTCTGGATGCACAGTTTTGACTTTTGCAGCTTTGTCTGTGCTGTTTCTGACAGTGCTGGCTTCCCTCTTGAGGACTTGACAAGCTACCATGAAGAAAGTACCAACAGGTAAACATACGAACATACGAAATAGCTGGCAGAAAAGGCTCACAGATCTATCAAGTCTGCCCGAGTGTGCAGCTCGCAATTTAATACTACTGCAGCAGCCCCCCACCCACCCAATCGCCTCCCTCCATCCCCTCTCCCAGGATTAGTCCCCATTTTGTTCTTGTCTGTCCTTACCCTAGTCCTGACTCTGTCCCATCCCCACTTAAAACTATCCACTGTCCTTAGTTCGATTAACTCCTCCGGCAGTGCGTGCCATCCCACCACTACTCTCTCAGTGAACTAGTGCCTCCTCATCTCCCTCCTGAACCTCCCCCCTTCCAACTTTAGACTGTGACCCCTAGTGACTCTTCCCCCCTTTAAGCTGAACAATCCTCCCATTCTGACTTTGTTTATGCTTTTCAAGTATTTAAAGATCTCTATCATGTCCCCCCTTTCCCTTCTATCCTCCTGCAAGTACATGTTGAGCTCCCTCAATCTTTCCTCATAAGGCATCTCCCCTAGCCACATGATCATTTTTGTCACCCTACGCTGCACACCCTCCAGCAATCCTACATCCTTCTTGAGGTATGGGCACCAGTACTGCACACAGTACTCCAAGTGCGGACTCACCAGTGATCTATACAAGGGCAGGATGACCTCCTCTTTTCTGGAGGTGATCCCCCTGGCAATGCACCCTAGCATCCAATTTGCCCTTGCTGCTGCACTCCTACACTGTGACAATACCTTCATGTCCCCTGTAAATAGTACCCCTAGGTCCCTCCCCTCCTCCTCCTCTGAAGCTGCTACCTGCAATTCCCCCAGCCAGTAGCTGGTCCTGGGATTTCTGGCTCAGAGGTGCAATACCTTGAACTTCTTAGTGTTAAACCCCAACTGCCACTCCTCTGACCAGTGTTTGAGTTTAGTTAGATCCTCCATGAGTGCCTGCCTCCCTTCCTGTCCACTTTTGTACAAATCATTGTATCATTGGTGAACAGGCTGATCTTACTCTTGACCCCCTCTGCAATGTCCACAATGAAGACATTGAACAAAACCGGGCCCAGCACAGAACCCTGTGGTTCCCCACTAGTTACGGGTGTTGGCTTGGATGTCTCCCCCCTTAAAACCACCCTATGCTGTCTGCCCTGAAGGCAGCTCCCAGCCCACCCCACCAGTTTCTCCCCAGCCCCAGGTCCTTCAGCTTGCTCAGTAACCTTCCATGGGGCACCGAGTCAAAAGCCTTGCTGAAGTCCACATGCAGGACATCTACAGCATGGCCTTCATCAACTGCCCTAGTGACACAGTCGAAGAAGTCATTAGGTTAGTTTGGCAGGATCTTCCCAAGACGAACCCATGCTGTTTCTCGTCCTGTAGTCCATTACCATCCAGAAAGGTTATCAACCTCTCCTTCAAAAACGGTCTCCATCAACTTCCCCATTATAGAAGTCAAGCTCACAGGTCTGTAATTGCCCTGTTCGTCCTTGGGCCCACTCTTATGGAGGGGCACCACTTGAACCATCCTCCAGTCGCTTGGCACATTCCCCATCTCCAACGAGGTGTTAAACAGGTCTGCCAGAGTGCCTCCCAACACCTCTGCCAGTTCCTTCAGGACTCTTGGATGTGCACCATCCGGTCCTGGTGCTTTGTCCACCCACAAGGCTTTAAGTCCTTTCAGAACCCTGTCCTCCTGGATGACCCCATCTGTTATCTCCATCCCCCATTTCCCTTGTGATATTGGGCCATCCTTTTCTTTCATGAACATGAAGCAGAAGTGCTCGTTGAGTGCCTCCACCTGGTCTTCCCCTTTTTCTGCCCATAGAAACATAGAGGCTGACAGCAGATAAGGACCGCAAGGCCCATCCAGTCTGCCCATTTCTTTTTCTACCTTATAAATGTGCCATCGGCCTTTGCTCTGTTAGTGGCCTATCTATTCATACTCATCTGTATTGATCCCTTATGCCTAACTCATGCCTGTTTGAAGCCCTGCACTGTATTCATAGCCACCACTTCCTGAGGTAGGCTGTTCCATGCATCCACCACTCTTTCTGTGAAAAAGAATTTCCTCACATTCCCCCTTAATCGGCCTCCCTCTAATCTCATGCTATGTCCTCTTGTCCTGCTATTTTCTTATATTTAAACGTGTTAGACTCTTTCACCTTGTTAATGCCCTTAAGGTGTTTGAATGTTTCGATCATATCACCTCTCTCCCTCCTTTGCTCAAGGGTGTACATATTGAGCTCTGTTAATCTGTCCTCATATGTCTTCTGATGCAGTCCCTGCACCATTTTGGTTGCCCTTCTCTGGACTGCCTCAGTCTGGTTAATGTCCTTGTGAAGGTGTGGCCTCCAGTACTGCAAGCAGTACTCCAGATGGGGCCTAACCAGTGTCTTGTAAAGAGGGGATTATTACCTCCCTCTTATGACTTGTGATACCCCTACTAATACACCCTAACATCCCCCTAGCCTTACCTTCTGCTTTAGAGGTCTGCTTGGATGATTTTAGGTCATCGGTGATGATGATGCCCAAGTCTCTTTCTTCCTTTGTGACTGCCAGCAACTCCCCTCCCAGCCTATAGGTGGCTTCAGGGTTTCTCTTCCCTATGTGCATGATCTTGCATTTCTTTGCATTAAATCCCAGTTGCCACTCTTCTGACCATTTTGCTAGTTTATCCAGATCTCTTCTCATTCTGCCTACCCCATCTGGATCATCTACTCTGTTGCAGATCTTGGTGTCATCTGCAAACAGACAAGCCTTACTCTCTAGTCCATCTGCAATGTCACTAATGAAGATATTGAAGAGGACTGGCCCCAGGACTGATCCCTGAGGTACCCCACTTGTGACTTGCATCTCTTCTGACTATATACCATTTACCACCACTCTCTGTTTTCTGCCCATCAACCAGTTTGCCACGCAGTTGACCAACTTCTGACCATCCCCCCTCCTGATTCCAATAAACTCCTCCCTATAACTCCTCTTCTCCCTTTTGTATTTGAAGAACTCCTTCTTCCCCTCTCTGATCCCCTGAGCCAATTTCAGCTCCTTTGCTGCCTTGACTGCCCTGATGGCTCTACTCACTTCCCTAGATGCCTTTGTGTACACCTTCTCATCTTCCTCACACCCAGATTTTTTGAACCTGGTGAAGGCAAATCTCTTTTCCCTCACCTTCCCCTCCACTTCCGTCTTGAATCAGCTAGTTATTTTTTTACCCGGATTGCTTACTCTGGAACTTGGCATACATGTTCGTGGCCTCATTCAGACCCTTCTTAATGATTGGCCTCTTCTGCTCAGCATCCATCCCTGGACTAATTCCAGCAAAATGCCCCTCTAAAAATACCCAGCTAATAATAAGGTATTTGAATTAGATTAAAATATGTCCAAAATGAGGTGGTTAGAAAGTTTAGGAAGGTAACCAATCCATGATAAGTTTGTAAATAGTAGGCAAGGTTGGTAAGGTAGTTTAGAGTACAGATAAGCCAGACACAAGAAAGGGCAAAAAGCAGTGTGAGCTACTGATTAAAAGAGTGATGGGGGTGTGGCTTAGCAGCAATAGAGAGCAGACTTATTTTGGTGCTGCTCCAGAGAGAACTCTACTTTTCTTATTTTAAAGTTTGCTTTTTTGGACAACTCTACTTAAAGTTTACTCCAGAAGCTCAATAAAGAAGCCCAAAGCTTTAAAATGGGCAAGTAGCATGGTTCGGCTACTGCTGAAGACTTTTTTCACTTGAAGATTATGTAACAAAGGGATAGTAGGCCACCCCAGCATGAGACAGCATCAGAACTGGCAGCTATGGGCAATGAGCCAGGAGAAGTTACACTTCGCACAGTAAATGCTACTCTCGGCAAACTAGTTAAGACAGTCCAAGATTTGAACAAGAAGTTTGATTTCTTAACCCCACTGGTCACCAATTTGGAAACTCATATGGAAGTGATCGACAACTCCATGCAGCAGATGGAGTGCTCTCACTGTAAACAGCAGGATGCCACTGCAAGTCTGGTAGGGGAGAATACTTTGTTCCATCAGCAATTGGAGTAGCTGGAAAATCAAGTTCGGGAACAGAACTTGGGGCTGGTGGGACTTCCAGAAAAGGCTGAAGGGGATGATCCCATGGAGTTTTCCCACACTATACTACCACAGCTGCTGAGGCTCTTGGAAGATGACTGGGGATTCTCCATAGAGAAAGCATATCGACTTACCCCCTGGAGGGCCCCAGCAGATTCTTCTTCTCCTTGTACATTCATGATGGTCTGCTCCAGAGTGGGGGATCGGAACAGGGTACTCATGCTAGCATGGTGCCAGCACTCTATTAAATATGGAGACTCAATCCTGTCTCTTTTCCAGGACATGGTATACAGTACTCGAATATGGAAAAAGGCTTTCGATAAAATTTGTGGGCTACTAAGACAACACAAAATTCAGCACCAACTAATTCTGCTAGCTAAACTTCATGTTGTTTGGTGGGGAAATACTTACTTATTCAATGATCCTAAGCATGCACAAAAACTAGCTCAAAAACGTGAGCAAGAGCTGGCCAATGATGAAAGTGAAGAATCCAACAGCATGGACTGAGGACTTCATCTTATCTTTGCCTCTTTGGACTGATGTGGTGGCTGAGTCAGTAAGGTTATTTTGCCCAGAATTTTAGGCTTTGTCATGCTACTATTGTATTTTATTGTTTAGTCTTGGACTCCTGGACTTAGCACTTGACGGATGTCTGGGAATTTGTAATGATTATTGATGGGGATCTTGGTGGCTGGGATGTTAGTTGTTATTTGTTACTTCTCTTTCTGCTCTATAGCACTGTTAATATGAGCTGTAATGGAGCAAGTATTTTCATGCATTTATACATTGATATGTGCTGCACATAGCCTTAATTATGGTGGCTCCTGCTTCATCCTCCCCTCTTCGGACTTCTAGAAGTATTGGCGGTGGGACTCTATGTGTATTTTGGTGCCTTGTGGCATCTTACTATAACACTGATACCACCCTGTTACTAGTAGAGTTACTGACCATGGACTCTTTAATGTGGACAATTTCATGTATTTTTATTATTTATCTGGTTTTGAACAGGCAGGGGGAGTTAATATGGCTTTTTCAATGCTTCTAATGCCATTCTTATACTGAAATGTGTTAATTAGTATTATTGATGGGACGTGTTAATAAATGTGTTAATACATGTCAAGAATGGCCTGCCTTATTCACAGTTTCTTAGACTTCGCAGGTTATGTAGTGAAGAGGATGATTTTGCTGAGCAGACCCAAATAATGCATAGTTTTTTTATCAACAGGGGATACCCTAAAAGCACAGTGGACAGAGCACTCTCCAGGGTCAGTAACATGCCCCATAACCTTGACTCCTGCAGGAGGGATACTGTCACACAAGAACAACGACGAATTCCACTAGTTCTTCCTTTCCATCAGAGCACACCTTCTCTTCACAGGATCATGACTAGCAACTTTCCCATTTTGCAAACTGACCCTAACATTGGTGCTTCCTTTACAGAACCACCTATTGCCTCCTACCACCGGCCACCTAACCTGTGGAATCTCCTGGTTAAAAGCAGCCTACCCACTCCTAACAGTTCCTCCCCCAGGTACCAAACCTTGCAACAGGGCTCGCTACACCTGCAAATTTATTTCCAGTGTGACTGAGATTCTGGGGCCTACAGGTGTTTTTCACATCACCAAGGAGTTTCATGCACCTCCACTAATGTGGTATATTGTATTCTTTGCAGGAAGTGTTCAGCTATTTACATTGGAGAAACTGGTAGGCGTCTTGCTGACCATTTCAGGGAACATTACAGAGCAGTCAGGAATGGTGAAACTGCTAAACCCATTGTATCCCACTTTATCTCCAGGGACCACAATGTCAATGACTTTTCCGTTTGTGTCCTTCAGCAGGGCTTCCAGGATCCTGACCATAGAAAAAACATGGAAGCCAAGCTGATCATCCGCCTTGGCTCCCAGCAGCCCTCTGGTTTAAATGATAGACTTATTTTCCACTAACATCTTTCAGCCATCCCTTTTTTTTCCCTAAAGTCAATTTGTTTTTGTACTCATTTATTTTTCATTTTCACCATATGTCTCCATTTCTGTCTCCTTCCCACACATTTGTCACCTTTCAGCCTTCTTACAAGGCCCTGTTAATTAGTCTCCACCTGGGAACTTCCCCAGCTCTTTCTCTCCCATTATGCTTTATCTTTCCCATCATCACCTTTTTGTTTCACAGATTATCTCTTAATCTTACCATTTATCACTTCTTCTCCCTTAGCCTCCCCCTTCTTCTTTCTCCACATATATATCTCTCTCATTTTACCTCTCCTCTACACTAACTTGTTTTTATCTCTTTTAGATATTTCCTGAAGAAGACCTAAGGTCGAAACGTAGATTTTTAACTCTATTTTCTATTTTCAGCTTGCATTTAATATAACCATTTTGTGTTAATAAAATTGTTCATTACTGTAAAGCCTGATCCTGGGAATAATGCTCTCTCGGGAATAACTATCTAACATTGTTATTAAGCATTTTTGCTTTAAGAGGGACAGTTTGGAGGTTAAGGCCCTGATGGTAAAAATGAATATGGGATTTTGGTATATAAATTGCATGATCAGTCCCCACAGAGCTCTCTAGCTGTTTGCCATCTTTTAGTACGTAATTGTTTTGTTTTGACAATATGTGTGGTATGCCTCCCAATACTATAGCTGAGTGAGGGGATCTTTTTATTTATCATTTGTAAGGGGATTATATTTTTCTAGATTATTATAATATCACTGTCCCTCTAGAGTGAAATGTTTGTAAGTTTTGCTTGCAAAATTTAATAAATACATAATGCAAAAAAGTGACATGAAGTAACCACATGGAGAGAGGGGGAGTTATTTTTCCAAATGGAGTGAAGGCAGTTGGAGAAAGCAGATTGCCCAGCCATCAATTTGGAGTAAGGAATGTAGAAAATATAGGCATTCCTATAGTGAATTGCATAGGAGGTGGAAGGATTGGAAGTGAGACGAGGAAGAGATGAGAATCTGTATTTAGAGACAGAGACATAGTAAGAGAGTTAGCAGGAGGCAAGGGGTGGAATTGAGAGGCTGGTATAAAGGGAGCAGTGAGGGATATGAGAGGGAATATTGGCAACAAAGTCAGAAGGCATTGTATAGAACATTCAGTCTGGTAAGAGAGGAGGGTGGACGGTGCCATAGACCACATCTGCCCAGTCCAATGCCAGAAGTGCTATCTTGGAGACAATCTTACTGTGGACTGGGACTGAAAGGCAATCCTCATTGTAGTAGGGGCATTATAGCACTGGTTTCTTGATAATAATTGAATACTCAACAGTAAGAAAACTAATACCGAAAATAGTTTAATTCTTAACAGTAAGAAAACTAAGGCCAAGAAATTAAGTTCCTCATCCCCTTTTTTAGGCTTTGTCATGCTTGATAACATCAAAATGGAACCCTGCACCTGTAATTAGTACTTAAAATTGACTCTGGAATGGACACTGTCTTACAATAACCGTGTTGGCCGACTTATTAAATTTGCTCAGTATCCCATAGGCTTTTTGTACTGAATTAGAAGGAATCTTACTGCTAAAACTAGGAAATGTGTTGTCTAGTCTTTTCTTCTTCTTCCCCTTATTGATTATGGCATATTGTTCTATTTTGCTGTCCTTGAGGGTGTCCTGGACAAAGTCATACAGTTCTTTTCTATACTTCTTACCTAGGCTTGTCACTTTCCTCTTGCTCAAATTCTCAAAAACACCATCATGGACAGGACAATGAAGTAGTCTGGTTACTTTTTGATTGTCACCGAAAATATTTCTCTTTTTAGATGCAATATAAGGCATTTACTGGATGTATCCCTGTTTCTGTTGTAAATACGTTCTTGCCATTTTCTTCTGAACACAATACTCATGCCATAGCCAATCAGTCTTATAAAATGCCCTTTAAAAGAACATTACAGAGTCAGAGATATTTTGTCTTTAATCCTGCCAAGCTCTGGAATTCATTACCTTTACTATTGTTGCAATGCCGCTAACAACTGAATGTTAAACATTTGTTGAAATTGTACCTTACTTTTTACCTACCAGTGTCATTGCTTTATTATCTACTAGTGCAATGCTTGCAATGTATTTTATATCTTTTTATACGTCTATGCATACCATACTTGTATTGTTTCCTGGGTTTGTCTTGCAAATGGGCCAGGTTTCTGCTCAAGAACCAATGTCGTTACCAAACACAAAATAAAATAAATCCATGAGCATATTACTAGAGGTTTGTTGCATAGCCATACTATTTGCCTAACCCATACTTTCCATCCCTAGAACCTTGATCCAGCCTTTCTTCTAATAAATCCTATCACTTGATTTCACTGGATTTACTGTGATTTGCAATTTCATTGCTTACTGAGTTATTGTTGTATCATTCTTTTGCTATTGGGGGATACTGTGAGGGAACATCTCTGTTGTGGACCAGTGCAGTAATTTCCATGGAGCATTTAACTACTTGCTATTTAATGAGTTAATGGTCTATGTGTGTGTGTGTGCGTGTGTGGAGGCACCACCACTTATAAACTAAAAAGAATCTAAATATGGTTTATGGTTCCAGGATCCACTGCATGGAGGCCTGAAGACACTGTCCCAACAGCAGCTTGCATCCTAAGTCACAGGCTTAGGAGGTAAGGAGTGGTGTAAGACCCATTTTAACCATGATGTAATGTAAGCATTCCTAATCTAGACAATTAAGTGATTACTACAGAAGAGCATGTCTGGTTTTATTTAGTAGACTGTGGGAAGCCAAGTTGGAGGGATGGTTGTACCAGTCACCCAACATAGTATCTTCTGTATACTTTACTGGTGGGTGAGTGGAGAAGAAGTGTGATGGTAGCAGAGGGTGGTGAGTTGGAAGGTATTGTGTTTTACTGAGTCAGGTGGGGAAGAGGAGATGGTTATCTTTACTGCTGCTCTCTGGATGTTGGGTGGGGGGAAGGGTCTTCTTATATACTAGTATTATTAATAATCAATGGAACTACACCAGGACTGGTGGGCAGGAGGGAGGTATGGGTGCCAAGAGGGTCAGAGGACTGGGAGATTACATTTGCAATGGGAACAGAAGGGAGGGAAGTATATGTACATGGGTGAGGGTTTGCTTTAAAGGTTTTTTTTTTTGAAAATGAGAACTACACATAGTAGCAGTTCACTGACAAAGTGCCACTATGCATAATCTTTTCCTGGTGAAGTGCCCATTTCAATGAGTTAAATACTATGCCAAGTATCTCTTCACACTACATGAAGTTGGTAAAAATTTAGATGTGTTTTACAAAGCAAAGTGTCCTGACTTGGTGCATGTCTTGTATATGTTGGTTTCAGTGACAATAAAATACTGTATAATTGTGAAAAACATCAATGTAAGGTAGGAGCTGGCAATCCCAGGGAGCTTAGTAATGCCCTATCCATTTAAAATTGGGTGAAAAATTGACTAAGGGGAAGGACCCAGAGAGTGGTGGTGGGGGGTGAACTCTCTAGCACAAGGCAGGTCACCAGTGGGGGCTCAGTGCTCAGACCGTTGCTGTTCAGTGTCTTCATTAATGATACTGGAGAGGGCATTGAGGGCAAAATTTGCCTATTCACAAATGACATCAAGCTCTTTGGGAGGGTGGACACAGCAGAATGGATACAAGACCTAAAGAAGGATCTGGAAAAACTGAAGAGGTGGTCCTTGATTTGGCAGCTTGGCTTCAGTGCAAAGAAATCCAAAGTTATACACATTGGAGCAAAGAACTCCAGGACCAAAAATAACTTGGGAGGGGTCCAGGTATCTGCATCAGAGGAGGAAAACTATCTGGCAGTGATGATCACTAGTGACCTCAAGCATTCCATGCAGTATAGGAAAGCAGCAGCAAAGGCAAATAAAATGCTGGGCTGCATTGTCAGAGAGATCAGCAGAAGGTGAGAGGAAGCAATACTGCCCTTGTACAGGTCATTAGTGAGACCTCATCTGGAGTACAGTGTACAGTACTCATGCCCATACCTTAAAAAGGACATTAACCAGCTAGAGACAGTCCAAAGGAGGGCAGCGGAGGTGATCATGGGAAAGCAGGGTAGAATGCATAATGACGGGTTGGTGGCCCTGAATGTGTACTCCCTGGAGGAGAGGAGCGAGACAGGGGACATGACTGAAACCTTCAAGTATTTGAAAAGAATAAATAGGGTGAATAATGAGGGTGTCTTTAAGCTTAGCGGGGAGATTTAGGAGGAAAGCTAGGAAGCACTTTTTCATGGAGTGGGTGATGGCAGGTTGGAATGTGCTTCTGGAAGAGGTGATTTTGTTGAAGACAGTGGGAAGCTTCAAGAAAGATGGGGATAAAATTAAGGGAAGGTCAAGTGAGGAGCAGAAAGTAGGGAAGAGTGGATTGGGGGGCAGGGTCAGCAACTTAAGCTGGGGACCCTGCAATATGAGCAGACTAGATAAACCATATGGCCTTATTCTGCTGGCTACTTCATATGTTCTGATGTTTGTAAATAAGCTCACTCTCTCTGTGACTGGTCAGTTGCTGCATTCTGTTATCCCTAGTATATCATATTGCAGCCTTAGAAATATATCTGGAGCCTATATCACAGCCCAAATCAATTCCCAGAATGCAGAGGAAGTGATAAATGAGCATTCTTCAGTGAGGGTTTCTTGTATTTATCTGATCTGAAATCAATACCTGCACAATGAAACCAGTATATGAAGATTAAAATACTGAGTCACTGAAACCAAAACAATCATATTGAAATACATTTTTAGTGAAATCAATACATTTTAACTGAAACTAATGCACTTTCATGAAAACTAATATATTTTTCACTAAAACCACTATAACTTTACACACCAGTGCATACAATTATCTACTGGAACCAATTAGTGTCACTTGAAATCAGTCCAACAGAATCCAATTACTCAGATGCTGAGCCTTTTTAGGAATTTGGAATTTCAGCATTAAGGGCTCAAAATTGTAATACCAAAAAACAGTCAGAGATGGAATCAGAATGTGATTTTGATTGCGCCTGCTTATGAAACTTCCTCCCACCTGGCAGGCTGCCACAATACTTTTATTTTCCCTCCCAGGCCATACCGTAATGCAGTAGCTGATAGAAAGCCTGGGGGTCCCACCTTCATCTGGTCATCATAATGTCTGCCAGTGTCCTCCTGTCTGCTGGTTCTGCTGTTGATATGGCACTGTGCCCCTCTGAGTCCCTGTCCACAAAGTCCATTCAGAGTAGAGCAGGGAGTCCTTTCTTCCTCCTCCAATACATGACCCACATCTGATCCGTCATCATTGTTTTACACTTAGCTACTAGAAGAGGAGTAGCAGGCAGCAAATAAAACAGAAGTCTGGCTGCAGTGCTAGCCTTCCAGCCATCATGCTTCTCCAACCTCCATGGGCATGGCTTTACTGTCCCACACTCCGATGACCTTGCCTCTAGATGCCCAGGATAATCAGTGTAGAGTAGAGGTGGCCTACCTGCAGCTCACACTGGGTTCTGGCCACAATACCAGACAAAGCTGAACTGTAGGGGTGTACCCAGGGTTTGGTGCAAGTAGGCTACCTAAGCCTTCTTTGAGCACAGCTATCATGAGAGTATGAGTGACTAAAGCCAGCAGCAGTATGGGGATGGAGGAGCATGATGGCTGGCCCAGCCTTCAGTTTTCATCCTCAGTCATAATGTTGTGTCATAGAAACATAGAAACATAGAATTTGGTGGCAGATAAGGACCGCTTGGCCCACCCAGTCTGCCCATTTCCCTGCCTAATGGATAAGCTGCAGATCCTAGTTAACCAGCAGCCTACTTCTTTCTACCCCCAACCCCTAGAATTGCCTTATGACTGTCCCATGCATGCTTGAATTCAACCACTATTTTTGACTCCACAACCTCCTTGGGAAGGCCGTTCCATGCATCCACAACCCTCTCTGAGAAAATACTTCCTTACATTACCTCTGAGCCGCCTCCCATCTTCAAATTGTGCCTCTTGTTCTTGCACACCTCTTTTTTTGAAAGATGCTACCCTCTTGGACTTTGTTGATTCCCTTGAGGTACTTGAAAGTTTCTATCATGTCCCCCCCTCGCTCCTTTCCTCAAGGCTATACATATTAAGCTCCTTTAGTCTCTCTTCATATGTCTTCTGGTGCAGACCCTGCACCATTTTAGTTGCCCTCCTCTGGACAGCTTCCATCCTGTCTATGTCCTTGCAGAGACTGGGTCTCCAGAACTGCACACAGTACTCCAGATGGGGTTTCACCAGCTGTCTGTACAGAGGGATAACAACTTCCTGTTTTCTACTGGTGATGCCTCTCCCTATGCATCCCAGTATCCCCCCAGCCCTCCTTACTGCCCTCTCACATTGTTTGCCCACCTTTAAGTCATCTGCTATGACTACTCCCAGGTCCCTTTCCATTTTTGTTGTTGTTAGTATCTCACCCCCCATTGTGTACTCTTCCCCTGGGTTTTTGTTTCCCAGGTGCATTACCTTGCACTTCTTAGCACTGAATCTAAGACGCCATACATTTGACCATTCCTCTAACCTTGCCAAGTCCCTTCTCATCCTTTCCATCCCACCTTGTGCATCAACTCTGTTGCAGATCTTTGTGTCATCTGCAAAGAGGCATACTTTTCCTTCCAGTCCAGTCATACCTGGCAAACTGGCCTAGTAGACAGGACAGGCTGGTGAGGTTGGGTCAGAGGGTGGAGTAGACTCCTTCCTCTGTCAGACCACTGCCCTACTGGGCTAACTAGCTGTCTGCCTTCACTGGACTATAGCAGGAGGACAAACATGGATGGAAACTGCATATGGGGGAAGTAGGATGGGCTGGACAACTGGAGAGCACAGCAACAATAATCAGGGCGTTGGGAGCATGGTTTTTGCAAGTTCAGAGGACAGCTTGGTTGTGCCATTACCTGCTTGCCATCCATTGCCAATACATTTGAACCTATACCAGTTTATTTACTGTATATTTAAACTAATACAGAATGTACAATACATTTTTGTATGCAAGTGAGTACATGTTTAGCCAAATCAATAAATTTCAAATTGAGCCAATATATTTCAACCTAAATCAGTGCATTATCAAACAAACTAATAAGCTGTGTAGTATTATTGGATTTTTTTCCTGTTTGGCACCTCTTACTGCTGTACCACGGGACCCACAAAAACAGGATATTATATAGCATGGGACATATTGCCATCTATAATGTATGTCAGTAATATAGTTATTTAAGGTTGGAAGGAACTCTAGGTCCATCATGCCCCTCCCCCCTAAAAAAAAATAATTAGTCATGTTTAGGTATGCTGTGCAATTGTGAACTACTTGATAGAGATGCTCTGCCCACTATTCTGCACAGGGTACCTTGTAATTCCCTTGGTATGCAGCAGTATATATAGGCTCACTGTATCCTGAAAGCCTGTACAGTCTCTGAGCAAATTTCAAATAAATAAATAAATATCTAAATATGGGTTAATAAAAAACAAGCAAATTCTGCACTACTATGGAATAAAAGGTTGTCTACTCTAATGTCATATACATTTGTAATGGAGTTTCTATTGATTCTAGGTACAGTGCAGTTCTAGAAGTGATTGATTTAGCCAAGTTCTGCTCACTGCTACAGAAAGTCACCCACCTGTAGAGAGGTACAAACAGAAGTGAATTACAGACATTGCTCAAAGATGAGCAGTGCGTGAAAAATGTCAAAACACACACTTGCCTTGGGCCTCAATTTTGCCAACTGAGTGGTAGCATGTAGGAGTAGTAGAGCTTCTCTCTGAAGGCTGTACACTGAATCACAAATCACAGAATTCTTTACAGCCTATTAAGATTGCTTATTTTTAGACATTTCAGTTCATCTTATTTAATAAAGAGTATCGCCCCAGGACAACAGTTTTAAAGGCCTGAAGTTCAAAGTCCAGTGGCTTTTTCCACCTAGTGTAGGTGTTTCTCTCAGTGAAATCAAAAGCAGTTCCAGCTGTGACTTAACATTCCATTTTCAAAGAACAAATGTAATGATTTTATGTTAATATACGCTACATCTGCCCCCTGTCTGTCACTCTGTTTCTACCTCTTAATAAGATGTTCCATTTTAGCATTCATGCCTGGATGCAGAAAACTTTTAATACACAATAATGTATAAATGTATATTGTTGCATAGGTGTACATTTCAATTATGCGTATGCTTGCTTTGCAGGATCTTAACCTGAAGACCTCCCCCAGAACATTATAACTATTAAAACTGTTTAATATTAAAACTGTGTAATTACAGTATATGTATTAAAGCAATAAGGCCTGATTTAGGGGGCTTTGTCAAGAAAAGCAGACCAGTTTAATTGAAACTAGGCCTGCTATCTCAGTCTAGTCAACATTTCAGAATGCCCAATGAGGACAATATTGCAAATAGACTTTTTTTTCTTTCAGCCTTTACTCAGTGATGTGGTGATGTGATAACAAGACAATCACTATGGAATAAGGACATGTTTAATAGCCAGTCAGATTGCAGGCTTCCAGGCCACAAGTTTATTGATAACATAAAAATCTGATAATCTGTTAGAAGTCTGGAATCAGTAGTATGATAGCTTTGGTTTGGGTCACTATTCTGAAAATGCTTGGTAGTCTAGTAGCTTAACAGTGTCGATGGCTCAGCAGCAGCAACTGTCAGTGGCTCAGAAAATTGCACACTCACCTCCAAAGCTAGAAGACTGAAAGGTTGTAGCTTCTAGCCCCACACAAGGAGCTTGGGGTAAATTCCAGTACTGCCACTGTAGTGCAGCATGAGGGTCCTGCACTCCCGTGGCAGCATCTTTCATATGATGCACTAAAGCAAGATCCCATCTGCCTGTTCTGATGATTGTTTAGGTGGATGTTAACAATTCTATGGCACATCTCATAAGAGTAGGAGAATTTTGTTAAAGGAAATAAAATAATACACCTCCATTGCAGAAAAAAACAAAACAAAAAAAGAAGTAATAATGTGTAATAAAAAAAAAAGATAAAAAAACTGTGGTTACGAAAAAAAAAATTAAAGAGGAAAACCAAAAATGATAATATGAAAAAAGTAAATAATGTTCTACCACGCAGACAAGACAGTTTTTTTTCACTATACCACAATACTCAAGTACAGGAAAAAAAAGAAAGAAACCTCTGCGCCAAAACATACTCTGTACCTTTAAGCCAAAAAGAAGCACCGTTTCCATAAAGCCTTGATCTTTGACCCTGAGTACAGTTTTTCATCCAGTAAATAAACTTTTTTGTAAGGACAATGAAACATTATTTATAATTTCTTGATAAGAAGGCATTTTTTGTTGCAGAACCCAAGCACACCTAGCCTATCACAGAATTTCCCCAGTGTCCTGGCCAAATGTCCCCCGTTCACTAAAATACTACCAACAGCTTAACCAGCTTCATTGACTCTCACTTTGCATCTGTATACTCCCCCAAACAAGGCTGAAAATAATCAGAATTGTCTTGCCCTCCTTTCTCTGTCAAAAAAACAAAACAAAAACAAACTAAATCAATAAAACCACTCTCATAGAAGTTTCATAACAGTGTTTGATCAGCAGGTGATCTGCAATAAAACCAGAATTAGAGTAATGCATACTGATAAAAGAAACTAAAGGTACAACTCACCTACCAAAAACAACCATGTCCCCATATAAAAAGAAATTAGCGAACTATGCTTATGAATTCTAGTGGATGATTTGATTTTCCTAATATGGGGGTATTATTTCATACTAATAAACAAATGTCACTGAAACAAAACTGTTTTGCTAAGAAAAAAATCCAATTTTTCTTAGCCATTTTGCACAGTACCCCAGTCCAGCAGCTATGATTGTGTTGGATTAACAAACTGTCCCTAGTGGTCCATTAGTTTTGCCACATTCCCCAGCTCAACAGGGTGTGTGTGTTAGTCCACCATAACCTGCACTGTGTTCCTGCATAAGTGAACTTTGAGGTCAGAAGGGACTCTAGGTCTATCCTGCCCCCTCCCAACTTGAAAGAATGGACAAAATAAGTATGCTGTGCAAACATAAACAATTTATAGAGATTCCTTACCCTCTCTACTACCGTGGGAAACTTAGTGATTTTCTTGGTTAAAACAAATGTGTCCTGACTCAGCCTGAAGGCATATAATTTCTTCATGTCCACTGTCTCCATGAGTAGGCTGTTCCATTTAGGAGGAAAAGAGCTTCCTAACATTACTACTGAATTGATTATCTCTAAGCTTCGGGGTGTGCTCGCACATATTGCTGCAGGACAACAGATTACACATCTCTGTCTGTTTAATCTTATTGGTACCACTGAATATTACATCGAGTCCTCTCTCAACCTTCTTTTCTCCAGGATAAACATGTTAAAGGCCTGTAGCCTCCCCTCATTGTAGCTGTTGTCCCTCTTACCACTGATTATTTAGGGGACCCTGTCAGTTTGAGCCCATCTCCTCGTTGACCATCTCAAGCCTTGTGATGTTCCATTTTCCCTTCCTTTTTTTACCTCATGTAATCTTTCAATTGTTTTTCCTTTTGTTTTTGATAAAGGGATCTGCAGGGTCTGTGCATTAGTGGGTCATTTGTGTAAAATTTTACTAGCTACAGCCTATTAATACATGCATACCTTTTCTCTAGTCTCTTTACATTGTTTGTATATAGACTTGTATTGTTTTGTAGTATTTTGCTGATTTAATATACAGTATAGGGCATAATTCTCAAAGCCCTCAGAATGGCACAAGGGGCTTGTGCCACAAGGAATGGCACAAAGTGTTCTTTGCACCAAAAGATGTGCCGGGAGCGATTCCTGAATGCAGCCTGTACCAAAAGGGGTATGTACCATCCTTGTGGCACAAAATGGCCTGCAGCATGGCACTAGGGGGGTTTTGGCAGGTGCAAGCTGCCATATCCCTTAATTCGGGATTCTCAAAACCCTCCCAGAGGGCAAATTTCTAAGTACTGTTAGACTAGCCAGGACCGGTCTAAGGGTATTTAGAAGTGTGTCCTCTGGGAGGGTTGAAGAACCTGTGCCAATGTACCGTGCCCCCCCCCAGCTCTGAACTAAGATTATAAACATGAGCCCATCCCCGATGGTCTAGCAGACTCCCCCCGTCCCCAGTCCCCATTATATTAATATGAAGCCTGTCCCTGATGGTCAAGTGGCCCCCTGCCCTGATCTGCCCATATTAAATGATATATCACAGTCCCTGGTGGTATAGCAGACCCGCATCCCTATCCCAGATCCATCCATATTAATACAAAAATCCCTTTCCCTGGTGGTCTAGTGAACCCGCACCCCCCACCCCCACCCTTGCAGGCAGTGCCCAACCACACCGCTTCCCTCCCCATCCCATCTCAAAGCTGGAAAACAGTTTGGCCTTCCTCTCACCACCATGGCTGACAACCAACTCAGCTATCAATGTGTGCATACTGTATACAGTACATGCTCACTGACTAACAGCCCAGTGAGTGAGCTGTCAATCAGTGTGCATGTACTGTATACAGTACATGCACATTGATAGCTCATTCAGTGGTCAGCCATGGTGGTGAGAGGAGGGCTGTGCTGGTCTCCAGCTTGGGAATGTGATGGAGGGAAGTGGAGTGGTGAGGCACTGCCTGCCAGGATGGGGGGGGTGGGATCCACTAGAAAACTAGGAAAAGGGATTTTAATATTAATATGGATGGACTGGTGATAGGGAGGGTGGTCTGCCAGATCACCAGGGACTGTGATAAATAATTTAATATGGGCAGATCGGGGTGGGGCCTGTTAGACCACCAAGGATGGGCTTTATATTAATATAACAGGGAGATCAAGCTTGGGGTCCGCTAAACCACCAGGGATGGACCTATATTACTAAAAGGATCAGTAGAGGATGTGCAAAAAATTCTGCCGGTGGATTTTTTTCTCGCAGTGTGACATTCACTTCCGCAAAAGTTCAGAAATCATTTTTTGCAACTTTTGCAGAAATTCCACCTTAAAACAGCAGATTATTTTTTATTTTATTTATTTCATCTAGGATTACAATACCTTTGAGCCGAGGCTCTTTTACAAAGGTTCCACGTCAGTGTGTGCAACAGTCATCATTTTTAGTTACAAACATATAGTCATTGATTTACAGACATGTAATAACCAGTACAAAGGCATGAGCTATGAGAAAGACAAGGAAGGAGGGTGGGTGGGTGAGGGGAAGTGAGGGTAGGAGATCAATGGGTGGAAGGAGGCAGGGATAAGGGGGAGTACGGGAGGTGGTTGGGGGGCAGGAGTGGAGATAAGGGGGGGAGGTGGGCGAGGGTGGGAGACAGTGCAGCTGGGGGTCTTGTCGAGGGAATATGACAGGTAAGGTGCTAGGAGTACAAAGACTGATTGTAAGTGCTGGGTGCTGGGGCATGTGCAGCTGGAACGGTGGAAATGTTAAGATGGGCAGTCACAGGATACAAGCAGTGAGAGGCACAGCTTGGACTTGAAGAGGCAGAGTGTTGGAGCAGTCGCTATGTCACTGCCAAGAGAGTTGAGCCAGTTGGATGCCCGATAGGTAAATGATCTTTGTTCTTGGGTCGTGCGACATCGTGGGATATGTAGTAGATGGGAACTGGATCTCCTTGTAGTGACATTCCTATGTCTAGGCTTAAGGAGGGCACAGACACCAGGTGGGGCAAGCCCCATTATAATTTTCTTGGCCGTGATGCAGGTTTGGTATTTTATGCATTTGTCCAGTTGAAGCCATCCAGATTGGGAATAAAGGTCACATGTGTGGGTACAGCAATGTGAGCCAGTGATGAGACGACAGGCCTTATTCAGGGAGGTTGCATACGTTTGAGAGCAGTGGTAGTTGCAGACTCATATATGATAAGACCATAGTCTATGATGCTGACGATGGAGCTTTGGACGGCCACTGACAGTGCTTCTGGGGTTAGGTGTTTCCTGTGCCGGAATAATATGCCTAACCTTGCATTGGCAGACTTTGCAACATTGCTGATATGGACAGCGTATGAGAGGTGTGGATCAAGGGTGATGCCGAGGTACTTGAATGACTGTGTTTGCTCTAGGATGGCTCCTTGTTCGGTTGCAATGAAGAGGTGGAGTTGTTTGTTTTTGTTGTGGAGGCTGCAGAAGACCATAGACTTGTTTTTTTGCTGATTGAGAAGCAGTTTATGATTTAGGAACCAGGATTCGATGGAGGAGAAGGCCCGCTGAAGTTTATTTTGTAATTGGATTGGATCTGGGTCTGAGGTGAGGATCACAGCATCGTCGGCGTACAGAATTATTTGTTCTGGGCATTTGTCCGGTAGTGAGTTTAAGAATAGGCTGAAGAGGAGGGGTCCCAGAATGGAACCCTGGGGGACTCCCGAGCAGACCAGTCTAAAGTCTGAGAGTGTATCAGCAATTCTTACTGTTTGGGACCATTCTTCAAGGTAGCTCTTAAATCAGCCAATGGAGTCAGTTGACAGCCCAGTGTTCTGAAGCTGGACAAGCAGGAGGCTGTGATTGACGGTGTCAAAGGCTTTAGTTAAGTCAATGTAGATTGAGCCTAGTAGTTCACCAGAGTCAAGTGCATTGTGGATTGTGCCGGTGAATTCAAGTAGGGCTGTGGAGGCTGCTGTGACCTTTGCATAACCTGTGTTGTTGCTTGCACAGGATGTTGTACGTTTCCAGGTATTCTGTGAGCTGGTCTGAGACAATGTGTTCTAGTGCCTTGGAGAGTGGGGGTATTAAGGAGATAGGTCTGTAGTTGTCATGGGCAGTTTTGTCACCACTTTTATGGATTGGGGTGACAGTGGCAGATTTCCTTCTGTCCGGGAACTGGCTAAGGCTGAGGGAGATGTTGAAAATTCTTGGTCAGAGGACTAAGCACTTCATCAAGTGTGAGAGACAGAATTTTGAGATCGAGGAAGTCATTACTGAATCTTGATTTACCAAGGGCTTTGGTAACATATTTGCGTGCTTGGTGAGCATTGATTGCTTTGAAGTAGAAGCGGGGGGAGCTGGTTGGAGTAGTGTTCATTGTGGATGGAGGGGCTTTACCATCTTTGAAGTAGTCCTGGGGTAGGACAGTGCTAAGGTCGGTAAAGGCTTTGTTAAAGGTATCCGCAATGGTTTTTGGGTTGAGGGTTGTGGTTCCGTTGATGTTGAGTATTGATGGGGCAGTTTTGGGTGGATTCCAGGTGAGTTCCTTTATGTTCTTCCAGAATTCCTGACCATTGCCCCAGGAGTTTGTGAGAGCATGCTTATAATAGGCGGACTTCATTTGCCGGATGGTTTTGGTGCAGTCATTGTGGGCACGTTTGTAGTTTTGGATATCATTTTGCCTTCCAGAGTTTCTGGCCAGCTCCAATAGGTGGTCTCTTATTTTTAGCATCCTGAGGAGGTCACCTGTTAGCCAAGGGTTACTGAGCGATTTGACTTTGCGTTTCTTAATAGGAGCATACGTGTCACAGGCCACAGTGAAGATGTTTATGAAGTGGTCAGGGGCAGTGTTTACGTTGGTTGCATTGAAGATAGGGGACCAGTCTTGATGAAGGAGGTGGGATTTGAGTCGAGGAAGGTGACTACTGGGTAGAACCCTGCTGGAGATAGTTTTTGGTGGTTATTTGAGGAATTTATTTGACCAGGTGCAGCTAACAGGGGAGTGGTCGCTGAGAGAGTCAGGGAGGACATTAGTGTTAGATATCCACGGTGGGTGACTGGTAAGGATCCAGTCCAAGAGTGTGCTGGTGCCGATCCTGTAATTTTTCCTGGTTGGGGAGTCAACTATTTGTGTGAGGTTCGCCGCAGCAATGGTATCCCTGTGTGCACCAGCATCGGCCGCAGACCAGTTGATGTTGAAGTCGCCTAGGAGGATGGATTCGGTGTCTTGTGGGAGATGACTTTACAAAGTCAAGAACAGCTGTTAGACCAGCTCCCTGTTCTTTGGGAGGGATGTAGATGGTGGAAACAGTGAGGGTTTTGTTTTGGGCTCCGAGAAGGGATTCTCACTGGCAGTATCTGAGCAGTTGTGGGTTGGAGTGAGGTAATGATGTGGGGCCCCGGTATGGAGTCCTTTAGGTAGAGAGCGCAGCCCCCACCTGTTTTGGAGAGACGATCCAGCCTAAAGACGTTTTAGCTAGGAAGGCTGATTGCATGGTCTGGTACTGATGGCGTGAGCCAGGTTTCGACAACTGCCAGGATGTCAGGGCAGTGTTGGCTGGTGAAGGCCTGTAGGGCATCCATTTTAGGAAGGAGGCTGCAGATGTTGATTGATATGAATGAGAGGGCACCCGAAGGCTTGTTCAGATTAGTGGCTTTACAGCAGAATGGACCAGGGTTTGGGTGCATGTTGCCTGACAGCATTAGGAGGAGGAGGACTAGCCTCAAGGAGCTGTGGTGTATTTCTTTAAGGGAATGCTATTGCCTGCTAGCATCTCGGGAAATTGCCGAGCATCGATGATAGTGGGTGAGGATAAGCGTAGACAGGGGGGACCAGAATGGAGGGCTAGGACCAGTGTGGGTGTAGGACAGTTTCATGGCGGTAGGATGAACCTTGGGCAAGGGGCAGCGACCATTTGTGCAGCGTGTCTATGTGGAGGAAGGATGTAGGAATGTGGAAGCTGTGGGGGAGGGAGGGAAAGCAGGCTTTTGGGGCTTGCAGTAGGGGAGGAAGACAGGCAAGAAGATACAGAATGGTGGGTAGAGAACGGTGGAGGCGCATGATTAAGGTAGGATTCGGGGTAGGCGGAGGGAGGGAGTTAAGACAGGCTGGCGGGGCTAGGAGAAGGGGGCGGAAGAGCAGTAGCTGGATCAGTGGGAAGTGAGGATACAGCCAGGAAGGCCAGGTAGCCAGGGAGTGGGAGGCGGTGAATAAAAGATGGGGGGGGAGTCCCAAAACAGGTACCTAATGGAGCATGAGTGGGGGGGGGCGGAGCTACCAGGGGTGTGGAGGAAGGTCTATAAAGTTAAGGTCGGAGGGGGTCGGGTGTAAAATTTCGCCTGTTTGGCATAGAAATGAATGGGTGCAGCAGCCCCGAACAGAGCAAAGTTTTAGCTGGCTCAAAAGCCAATCCCCGAGCAGGAGGTAAGAGAGCATCCAATCAGGGTGCGGTACAGATACCGTGGGGCCAGTGGTGTGGCTGTCAGCAGTCCCATGGTTCAGGGAAGTCTTACCCGGTTCGAAAGGATCACAAGGGCGGGAAAGAAGGTATATAGCAAGCAAAGCAACTGTGTCTTTCCGAGCTTAGACTTTTTTTTTTTTTTAAAGAAAGATTAAATATACAGACTGCTGGTTACTTTATTAAACTGCGGCAAAATAAATTGGCAGAACTGAACACTGCCAGTGGTCAGTTCTGAGGCTTTTTTTTACCCGCAGTTTAATTCATTAATCCAAGCCCCGCTAATCGGGGGTCCCAGTAAATGAATAAAAAAAAAAACAAAGAACAAACTCCAGTCTCTCCCTGGTGTCTAGTGGCCCCCACCCCACCCACTCGATCATGGATCCCTAGTAAAAATCCTGATCCCTGGTGTCTAGTGGTTCCCACCAGCCACCCCCGCCATGGATCAGGGTCCCGGACAGAAGAAAAAATTCTAATCCCTCCTCGTGTCTAGTGCCCCCACACACCAATCATGGCCCTCCCAGTTTTTCTTCCCTGGTGTCTCGTGGACCCCCCTCACTATCCTGGATTCCCCTAATCCACAAAAAAAAACCATCCGGCAGTCCACCCACTTGTCCATCTCCATTCCCAGTATTCCCTGGTGTCTACTGGACCTCCCCCCCCCATCCCCGATCCCTTGGAAAAAAAAAGTTATCCCAATTCCCTGGTGTCTAGTGGACCCTCCCACCCTGATAGTTTATCCACCTCCAATCTGCTCCCTCCCCTGCCCCTGAGCAGGCCATTGGCACAGCCCTCCTCTCTTCTCAACAGCTCACGGCCCACTGAACTCTCAGTGAATGAGCGTGTACTTGTACAAGCATGAGCTCATTCACTGACAGTTCAGTGGGCCACCAGCAGCGGAGGAGAGAGAAGGGCTGTTTCGGTGGCCCACTTCAGGGCAGGGTGTGGTGGGGGAGCGGAGTGGTGGCAGATGAACTGTCAGGGTGGAGGGGTGGGGGGTCCACTAGACACCAGGGATCAGGGTTTTGGATCAAAGGTTTTTTTTTTTTATTTCTTTACTGGGATCCATGATCAGCGGGTGGGTGGGGCCACTAGACACCAGGCTTCAGAGGTTTGGATGAAAGTTGTTTTTTTTTATTTCTTTACTGGGACCCGCAATCAGAGGGCATGGGGGACCACTAGACAGGGGGTGGAGGCTGTGTTACGAGTTAGGACGTGAATGTGAAATAATACATTAAACTATGGATAGAATAAATTTCACAGTTTATATGTATTATTCCTTAGTTCACAAAGAAGTCCGCAGAACCGGGTGAAAATTCCAGTTTCACCAATGACGAAAGTTGCAAAATTTCTGCAAGATTTTGTAAGTTTCACAGATGTTCCACAAAAGTTGAATTCACAACTTTTGACATCCCTAGGGATCAAGGCTGGGGGGACCACAATCCATCTGGGATGGGATTAAATGTATACCGAGGGGATTGGGATTGGGGGGGGCTGCTAGCCACCAAAGACCTCATAGAGTGGCGCACGGCAGCCCCGCAGCTTGAGGCTCACCATCTATATGCACTGTCCCTTTGGTGCATAGCCACAGTTGCTGCAAGCTGCAGGACTTTGCCACTGGGACCCTACCAGATAGAGAATCAGGCGCAGGGTCCCTGGCACACCAGCAGTCAGCACAAGCCACCTTTGGCGTGGTTTGCACTGAGTTTTGAGAATCGGGCCCATAGTGTTATTATTTATCTTGACATAGGATTCTTTATTGTGATGGATACAAAACACTTTTCACCTTTTGGAAATTAAGGTAGATTGCCTTTAAATAGCACATCTTAAATAGTTGGGGGTTGAACCCAATTGTATATCTATTCACCTATAATACATGTGAAATGAATTTATCTTTATAAATGTGATGGAGGATATCTCCAAATACTTAGTTGCAAGGAAAGTTGTAATGTAAATATTTCTGGGTAGCTCCCACGACCCTTCCCTGAATAAACACACTGACTCAGGTCTTGGAGGAAATGGCTGCAGCCAAATTTATTTAACATGTTACATCACTGGAGTGGCATTCACAGCTGGGAGAATCTGTGGACACTGATACTCCAGTGTTCATCTTCATGGGAAGTGTCACCCTTGTGTGGGTCAAGGAATAGATATACCTCCTCAGTCGGTACCCAGTCCTGAGAGCAGGGAGGTCATGTGGTCAAGTGGCTAGCAATTGCTCACCACTGGTGCAACTGCACTCACAGGTTAGCCTGATGAGGTTGGACCCACAATCCCCTCAACCCAGGATCCAGGTCTTGGGGTCCCCCAGGCTTCATGCAGATCAGAGGTGATGAGCTCTTCAGATGAATTCAGTCATCTACCATTTCCTCTGTACCATCAGTCTGCAATACTCCCAATCTGCCACAGGATGGATGCACTCTAACCACCCCAAGCAGCTCATTCTAATTGTGCTAGCAAGGCCTCATAAAAAGAATCCAACAACAAATCCCATGCTTCATTCTACAAACGCACACCATCCAGAGCATAATGTCCCTGGCAAGAGGCGTCAGTATCCTTGTGTCACATCACGGTTCCCACTATAAACTCCATGAATGGCTGCATTTCCCTATTAATGCAAATGCAAGCTGCATTTACTGCTTTAAGAGTCCCTTGTATGTGGCCAGTATATATGATGAATTTGATGAGACCAGATGATTGCAGTGTTAGGCCATCACTGCAGTATGGAATGTAGGTCTCCCTTCATCGCCAGGAGCAGGTCGATCAGCTTCTGGGGTCCACCTCCTAAACTGATCAGAAGGATGTCTGGTACCAGCCCCGTCCAGGCCTCCTCCAACAACCTGGGGAGCAGATCCTCCAGGTGCATGCCTTTCTTATCCAACCAGCTAATCTGTGCTTTCTGCTGTGATATAGCTAGGTTCCACCCATAAGGCTTGTGGATCATTCTCTCTTCTGCCCAGTAGATGAAGGAATGACCACAGATCCATATGCTGCTGAAGCTGTCTGGGAAAGCTGGAATAGACAAGGCAAAGTCATTAAAGCAAGTTCAGTCTTACATAGAGCAAGAACACCTGGGACTTTCAACACCCCAGAGCTTGGATCTCAGTATCTGTAAACCTCTTCCTCTGGCTAGTCAGTGCTGCCGATTCTGAAGGAATGGGTGTTGAAGTCCTGGGTGCCAGCTTTGCAGACTGTGTGATGCAAAATATGCCTGAACTGATAGGCTGTCATCAGCTTACTGCTGTGCCCCAAAGCAACTTTCTCAATGCCTACCCAAGCTGCACCTAGCCCTCAGACCTTCCAAGCCCTTCTTCCCTAGCCCTAGGAATCTTAAGCACTTCTTACTCCTGCTTACTCTATGTGCCGGACTTCCCAAGTGCCATTTCTCTACCAGAAGCACTTTAAAATTGTAACTACAATGATAAATGTTATATTACTGTTTTTTTTTGTCTTTTTACCAGGCTGTTGTCTTTGCATTTATCCCTCATTCTTCACCATGCAATTCCATTGTGTTTCATGTATTTGTCTTGTCTCTTTTTGACATGGAGCCTTTGAAAAGAGCCTGTTTTGGCTGAAAGGTTGTAATCCAAAATTGTCAATAAATAAAAATCTTCCTCTGCCATGCCCCCCCTCCTCACTCATCCTACCCTACCTGCCCTCCTCTTCTCCACCTCTCACTCTGATTCATTGTCTCATATCTGCACCATTCTAAATTCCTACCCTTATGTTTTGACTTAGCCACCTATGGCTGTACCTGTCCTACCTTCTGACCAGGCCTATGCTAGCAACATTTTGTAAACTTTCTTGTATCAAGATTTCATCCCTATATCATATCATACTGTTGATTGAATGCTTAATTTTGTTAGTGAATGCTTAATTTTGTTATTTGTATAATTGTTTAGATAATGACTCTTGTACTGTTTCCAATGTACATACTCCCACTCTTTCTGACATGGAACCTTTGTAAACAAGCAATTCTCTGCTCAAAGGTATTGCAATACTAGATTGAAATAAATAAATGCTGGAAAAAGGCCTCATCCTCTCTTGGACGAAAAGCCATGTATGCTCCCACCAGGACATGAATGTCCCATGAGGATCCAACCAGAGCCATTACTGGGCACCAACAACCAATATCCTTCTGGTCAGTTTTGTTCCTTTGCAGCCACACAAAAAACCCATCCAGGGTTAATGCAACATCCCCCTCTATCATGCTGGGCCCCCAGGTCTTGGAGGAAATGGCCACCACCTCTGCTCTGCTGGCTGAAAGAGGGTTAGTCCTTCCACACCAGCTCTTTAATTATAGCCCATGGCATCCCCCTTGGGTGTGTCTGCAGGCTGACCCCACAGACAACTTCCATGCCTGATTGGGCCAGCCAGGATTGCATCTGGCCAAAAGGCCAGACGCTCCATTTGTTAGGGCACTATGAGCAACCCCCCCCCCCCTTTAAGTGGTCGAGCGGGTCCTTATCCAAATGGATTCCCACAGCCAAATGATAAGACACCACACCAGAATATTGGGCAACAAGTATGTCTCCAGTTGCCAGAGGTGATGCTTGGCATATGAAAAGTAAGTGCACACTCGCTCTGTCAGCAAAGCAGAACTGCTTTGAAGTAAAATAGAGAAGCCACCATCAGCATGGCATGCAAAAATATGTTAATATAGAAAATATAGAAAACACAGTTGTCACCCATATGTTAAAATGATTATTATAACATTTTGGTAGTGAGTTGAGGCAAAGGGGAGAGGGTGGAGGGAGCTGTGAAGGAGGATACCACAAGTGTGTTTGCTTGAATAGTCATTAAATTTAAAACCAGCCACACCCACTGCAGCACTCTGCACTAAGTATCCAAAGTGAGCAGAATGAGTGATCAAGTGGAGGAATTTCAATGAAACTTACTCAAAAGACGACCAAAGCATGGAAAGGAGGCAAGATACTTTACAGCATGGGTAGGCCTGTGGCTTCGTGCCTCACAATGCACCCAGACATGCATTAAATCCCTATAATACTATCCCCTGTCATGGGTTATTGCTTATATATCTGTCTGAGTAAGGATCAACCATGGTCTAGCAAGTTCTTCAAGATGGTAAAAGACAGTGTTCACTATGGAGTTAAGTTAACATCAAAAGAGAAAACAGAGGCCATTGTGACATTGTGTCACATCAGTGTTGTAAGGCTAAGTTTCAAGTTTCTTGAAGAAGCAGTAAAAAGCAAGTCTGTATCCAAAATGTATTTATTTATTTCTATTTTTTCTTTCTAAAGTATGTTTTATTAACCCCAGATGGCTCTCCATCAGCCCACACTTATACCTTTGTCCCCCATCACCAACTAGACACAGTTAAGATTATTTCAGTCTTATGTGAATTTTATTGTGGTGATAGCTTTGATCCCTAAATCAAAGGTCAAACAGTGTACCAAATACCATGGTATCCATGTAGAGGGCAATGGAGCTGATTAATATTACCACAGACAGAGCAATCTGTCATTCTGTCCAAGTACTTGTCTTGAAAAAACAATGGTAAACTGATTTTTCGTTATGAAAGTTTGCATCTCTTAGTTTATAAATTAAAACTTTTTCTTTGCATTGTATTCTGGGCATGTGTTGCATAGGAAGCTAAAAAAGTCCTACCAACTTTCCTGGTCCCACTCCCCACCTATCAGTTGAGGAATTCATTAGTGCCTTTAGCCTTTTTTCACGGCCTCGATTCCCCATTAGTTAAATAACTTGGCTGTGTTAGATGAATGTTTTTAAATAATGTTGGAGGTTGCCAGCACTCAGCAACAATGGTGTCAAATGTGATTAGCATCTGGAAAATGTGTTCAGTACTATGGATGAAATGTATTGAGGGATTATTCTTTGATTAAGTTTGGTGTGCATCAAGGCTTCATGGAAAGTGGGCTGAATTTATTGATCGATTGATTGATTGATTTTAGTTTCTGGATGTTGTAACCAGGTGACCATACTGAGATGAAGGTCCCTTTTTCAGGTGTGACCCAGAATTAATTATGGATTACTAGCAGATACAATGACAGTAAATAGCAAGTACAATTTACATAGATGTATGAACAGTCAAGATAGCATCAAATTAGTATTACATTGTCATACTGTAGATCTACAGAGGATGAGAATACAGCATTAAAGCAGAGGTCAATGAGAGCAGACATAATGTCTACTGTTAAGGATATAAGTCCTGAGAGTGCTTTAGAAGGGAGAGATAGAGGAGCTATTTTGGATGTTAGAAAGTGATACATTCCAATGTTGTGGTGCAGTGTAGTTGAAGGATCTTTGTCCAGAGGATGTTCGTGTTCTGGGTACTGACAGGAGGGGCTTGGCAAAGGAAGGAAAAGACTGCTTCAATGGTTCAATCATGAGACTTTCTACAAGATTAGGTGGAGGAGCATTCATAGTGTTGATGATGTAGCAGAGCAATGAGAACTTCAATCTCCCCTTCAGTAAGGGGCCAGCTCAAGGTTGAGAGGACAGAGCAGTGGTGATCTCATCTTTTTGCACCAGCAGCAAAATGGCTGACTCAGCTGTAAAGTAGCCTGAATCTACTCAGTTCAAGCTCCCTTAACAAGAAGAGAATAGGGGCACCATATAGTAGAACTGGAAGAAGTATGCTACTATATTTTGCAAGGCAAAGTCCCTTGCAAGATAGGTCCGAAGCCTAAACATCAGTCCAAGCTTCTGATGCAGATAGTCAATGTGGGGTCAAAGTAACAGTTCCTGATCAAGATACATGCCTAGATAATTAGTGGAACTCATCACCTCAAGTGACTCTCCTACAATATTGTTCCGTTTGAGCAGCTAATGCCTTTCTGAGCCACATTTTCGGTGCCAGACAGCATTGTTTTAGTTTTGTTTGGGTCGAGGATGTTGGTTGGCTGAACGCCAGGTTTCAAGGTGACTGAAATCACAACCAAGGCCAGAATCAACAAGACTAGCATCTGTAAGGCTCCTGTGCAACACACCATGGTCAATCAATCAATCAATCAGCTTTATTTTTAAAAAGGTGCCATTTCAAAGATCATAGCGCCTTAACAATAAATACATAAATATTCAGATAAAAACATCCAACACACGATAGCACTCTGGACACCCATTATCAGGCAGGTCATTTATAAATAAGGAGAATAGAAGGGGACCCAGTATGGAATCCTATGGACCCAATCAGATATGACTCTCAAGGAGGATGTGCTGCCCCTCTACTTTACTGATTCATACAGCCAGTGAGATAGCTATGGAACCAGGAGTTGGAGCAAAGGGAGGAAGGCTGGTCTAGGCCCAACTTACTAAGGTTTTTGGAGAAATTCATGGTTGACCAAGTCAAACACCTCAGTCAGATCAATGAATATAGCTCCTTTTGCTCAGCTGAGTAGATTGGGGTTCACCCATTCTGGTACAAAAATCATGTTGCCAATACCAATTATGGTGCAGGCAACATGTTGCCTGGCCTTACAGCACCAAGCATTACATTTCCCAGGAGGTACAGCACCAAAGCACCCTCCCAGGAAACAGTTAGCTTTTGCAGGGGATTCACGCCCCTGCCCCCCAAAACTAAATATAACCTCCTCCAGGGTATGCATGCCCTAGAGGGGGCAGAAATTGTGTGGATGCAAAGGATGGCATCAGTGAGGGGTGATCTAAAATCAAGATCACCCCTTTCACTGTCACCCTTGTTGAGGTGCACTAACTGTGGCAACAAAATTCAGTCGCAGCATTAATGGTATACTAGTCCCTGGCATTAAAAATGACAGAAGCCAGCTGGATTAGGGCTGTATCTGTGTCATGCTTCTTTCTAAAGCCATGCTGCTCTTCAGTTAATAGGTTACAGGATACAAGGCATTCCTTCGACTGACTGTAGACCAATCGCTCCTGAATTTTGCCCAGAGAGCTTAATATCGACATCAGAGGTGGGCAAAGTTGCCAAAATTTGCTCTGCAAAGCAATTTGCAGAGTAATGCAGAATCCGCAAAGTAATCTGCAACGCGAAGTGGAGAACTTCCATCATAATGAGAAACACGAAGTCCATTGATAACAATGACTTTGCATTACTCCGCCTTCCCCCAACCACTTCTGCACCAATTGTAATTTGAAGTACGTAGAAATCAAAGTACTTCGCATCACTTGGTCTTGTTATTGAGCTCCAAGGCAAATTTTGCAGTGATTCATGGGATTGCAGGTCACATGGCCTCTAGATTGTTTTGAACAGCCTCAGTTCTGTGTAGTGTGTGTGTAGTGGTAGATGGAGATAGTTTCCCCTCAGAGCTCCACAATTCAAATCCTCTAAAAGCTGTTAAAAAAGCCATTTGTTTTTGCTCAAAATTTAATACATCGATTGTAGGAAACTCTCTTGTGCTCATATCATAGAGTGTTTATTGCTTGTGTGTGGATTTTGAATGTTAATTTAGAACATTCAGTCCATGTACTGACAGTCACTTGAAGTGTGCTTTGGGGGAGGGGCATATCTGTGGAGGAGGTGGGTTAAAACTGTGAGAAAAAAGCCAGTCTTTCTGTTTTGGTTATATTTTTCTTGTATAACTGTGTTAATGTGCACACAGTAATATTTTCAGTAATTCTTTACTTTTTTTTGCTGATTGTTGTGGTGCAGCAGTGCATAATTTCAGTTTGTTTAAAATATTTGGTTATATTACTGAAGTTTTCAGTTTGCTATGCATTACTTGTAGCGTGTGTGTGTGTGAGTGTGTGTGCGATGTGTGTCGTCAAATTAGACACATTTTATTGTGCTGCAGAGTAATTGCAGCAGTGTGAATCTGCTATCCACAGCACCTGCGTGATTTTCTGATGCTTTGAGGTATCTTGGTTTTGGACTGTTACTACAGCGCACTGCACCCCCACCCCACCCAACCAGCAAAAGGTATTCTTTTCCAGATTGGATTGTGACTTGTGAGCACTGGTTAAGGTGTTGTTGTGACTTTGTGTCTGCATCTCTTCTTGATTGCACAGTGCAATCTTAATCTGTCTGTGCTTTTGCATCTGTTTAGTGCCCAATCTCTGTCTGCAAGCCACAGTTGTTGTTTTTTTTTGGCTTTGCATCCATGGCCCAGACTGAAAGTTCAGAAATCTAAATTTGTTAGAATTTTCTTGGTGATCCCCCAAAATGCCTGCAAAGAGATGTGCAAACAAAGCTGTTTCTGGCAATGGCACTGCTGCCAGTGGCAAGATTGTCCATGGCTGTGGTAGTACGCAGAAGTGCATAGCTGATGTCAGTAAAGGGATTTCTCCATCAATATTTTTTACAGCGCAATCTGTAGCTTCTCATACAGTTGAAGGAGATTATGTTGTCCCAGCTGGTGGTGGTAGTGCAGTTTCTGCTGGCATGAGTATTGCTGCCTCAAAAAATATAGTTGAGTCTAAAGCTGTTACTGACATTGTAGATGATGTCAGACTCCCCATTTATTTATTTTTTATTTATTTAGTTTTTGTTGACAGGATAAGTGCACTAGACAAATCCTGCCTATTTTCAGGCACGCATCCGGGGATACAGATGAATGCCAACTGACCTTGAACCAGATTAAGCTGTTGGTGGTATTTTTATTAACATCCCCATGGTAGTGGAACATGATTCTGATCCTGGCAATGATAACTCATAATGTCACATTTCTTCCAGCACTGTTGAGGTCATGCCTTTGCCATCCAATGATTCAAAGTGTGGCACAAAAATATCAGGTGATGATGATGATGATGCTGTGGTTGGAACATATTCTTCACATGACAGCAACCGAGCTAAAAAAGTGGATGCAGATGTTGATGAATATGATAATGATGTCGGCGACCCTTGTTGGGAACCGGAGAAAAAGTAAGTCAAGGTGGCTATGCCTGGGTCTGATAGTATTAAATCCTCCCCCCCCTCAAAAAAGTTGTGATTTAGCGGTTGCTGTTGATGATAGTGATGATGACCCATTAATAATCAAAGGTAGTCATGGTGGTCAGTTGGAGTCCAAGTGTGTTCAGCCTGAAAATCATGTAGCACACCCCCCATTTCAGGGGTTAAAAAAACAGAGTCCAATAAGCAGCATCAGGGACATGTTAAAAGTAAGGGATCACAATCCCTTGTTTGGGATTTTTCTGTCCAAGATGCAAATGATGAGTCAGTTACAATCTGCCAGCTTTGTCATGCGTGTGTGAGTTGAGATAAAAAGGGGAGTCATCTGGGCATGGGGGGTCAGCATACACATCTTAAGAACAGACACATAGCACTGTGGACCCAGCACCAGATGGCAGCTAATGCCATAGTGGGGAATTCATCCTCATCATCAAACTTACTAAGCATGTTATTCCCTTTTTTATGACTGTAAGACCAAATAGGAATGTCTGCAGTAATAATGAAATAACACCAGAGGATTACTACAGGCATGGTGAGGGAGAGGATTATGATTTAGAAATCTTGTCAAGTGGTGGTCAGAGTAGCAGTGGTGGTGGTAGTGGTCAATGCAGTATGTCTAGTGCAAGTAGTACATCAACCCCTGTGAGTAAAATGGGGAAAAATAACTTCATTTGTGGACTTGTCACCTGTGCACTCCTCTTCATCACACTCCACACCCCACATCCAGCCATTCACAGAACCAAGCCATTTGTCACACCCCGTGCAAAACATGTAAGTCAGCCCACGGTGGAGTGCGTTTTTGCCCGTAACCTCCTGTCTGCCTGCCTGCCTGCCTGAAGCATGTGGCCTACACTGTGTAAGCCATGTGATGTGTGTGTGGGCTGCCTGTGAATTCTCACTCCACCATAAAGTGGAATAAGATGGAGTGCACAACATGAAGTCATAATCACAATGCAAAGTGGCAAAGTGAGGGTTTAAAATGAGCACTTCACATAGCAGAACACTAATGTGAAGTGACCACTTTACAGGCAGAATTTTACTTCTAATTGAGATAGGGTGGTCATTTTCAAGAAGTCCCTTAGAATCCCTTTTATGCACAGGAACTACATGTGTGACCTTCCACTTCATAGGTACAGAACTCTGCAGCAGTGACTTATTTAACAGAGACAGACTGTAGCAGAAAGATAATGACTGGGGAGGCTAGTGTAAGTAACTTGGGCTTCAGGTTATCATGACTAGGAAAGCTATCAATCCTTATGTGCATCAGCTGATCTATTATTTCCTTTCTGGTGATTAATTTAAAGTGGAAGTCCAAAGTTTTGAGGAGAGGTTAGGAAACATAGAAACATAGAACTTGTCAGCAGATGAAAACCGCTTGGCCCACCTAGTTTGCCCCAAACCTAGTGGCTGTGGTGTGAGGCATTGAGGACATTTTGGTTAAAGGAGTCTTGTATTTAGCAAGATCTGTAAAGAATTGATTAAATATATATGCAGGGCATGCTGGGTCATCAATTAATTGACCATTAAAGACAACTGTATGTTTAGGTGCAGCAGGCTAGCTTTTTAGGAGACCATTTACCTGTGACCACAAAGGCATTGCATCAGTTAGATTGCTGACTTGTAGTTTTTTTTACATAATTTGTCTTGGCTCTTTTTATATTAGTTTTGCAGGAGTTCCAGAGTGTGCCAAAAATCTGCCAGTCAGCATGCTAACCTTAGACTTTACATTTTCTACAAGCATCATCATAGAATCTCATTGTCTTCCTGAGATCACTGGTTAAACACTTTGAACAATAATCTTTTACCCTGTGTTGCATCAATTGGGCAAGCTTCTTAAAAACATTAAGGAGATTGTTTATAAATAGGTCCAGAGCCATACCAACATTCACAGCCTTCGTGATACCTCCCCGAGTCTATACAGGCAAGATCATGTAAGGAGGCTGGCTTATCAATATTAGTTTAATCTCTAATTGTTGTGATTCTTGGAAAGGGTTTTGATAGGTAATTTATCCAAATGCAGTATGCTGGGGAGTGGTTATTAAGAGAGTCATCTAGGGTACCAGCTGCCCTTATCCTATCAGCCCTAATGACCAGAATCCAGTCCAGCTGGATATGGTTTCCTATTTTATTATTATGTTGGGTGGATTCCTAAATAATTTGAGTGAGATTGGCCTTGGACAAGAAACTTTGACACCACTAAAAGACTTATCAGTCTAGTTTAAGTTAAAATTGCACACGAGAAATTGTTCTACAGGAAGTGCCAATCTGAGCAAAGCATAAGGTCATCAATGGCAAATTTGGCAACCCCCACTTCCACTCCTGTCATTTCACTCTGGACAGTCTCCACGAACTCACCACTGTTCTTTGTACACTTTTCATTCCTTATCCTCAATAGATGCCAGACAACTTGCTCACTGTACCTCCTTTATCTCAGAATTCAGTCTAGGATCCCTTTGCATCCCTCCTCTCATCTTCCCCAACTACCTCCTATTCCCTTCACACTTCTGGCTCCCACTTGCTTGCTCTCCCCCCAAATGAGATCCTCTGTATGGCATGCAGCTTTCTCCTTCTGCTTCCCAAGCCTTGGGTCTCTCACCACCTTTCCATCCACTCTGCACCTTCTCAACATACCCTGAAATCTCTACTGCATGATTTCACTACTCACTTTTACAGTTGCCCGTAACACTAGGCCCTAAGTTTTACTCACCATCTTTCAACCATGCACCCTGCACTTACCATTACAGCTCCCCCTTACTCCCTCCCTCAATTTTTGCCTCCTCTTCTTTACTTCATATTGCATTGTTTCATGCAGCCTATTGTTTAACTGCACTTTGCTGTTTGCATATTTTATTACTCTGAAGCACTGCCTATGTAATTGCTCATGCTGTAATTGAATATATAGTATTGTATTATATATTCACTTTGTATTTTTTGTAACTGCATTGTTGCTGTGTCCCCTTCCCTCTTCACCAGGCCACGTCTGGAAATGAGCTGCTACCAGATCAGTATGTCTCTCCGGTAAAATTTTTTAAATAAATAAATAACAGTTGGAGGGTTATATACGTGCCCTGTTTAATGACTTAGAATTACCAAGTAAAAGATTAACCAACAGACACTGACTTTGAGTGTTAGCTAGAGCAGGCAATTCAACAACTTTGACATTAGGTCCAAATCTAATGTATAGTAGGACCCTCCCCCCACCTTGTTTACAAACCCTATCTTTCCAAAACACATTATAACCTTGTAGTTCAGCTTTATACAGAAGTATACAAGGCTTTAAACAGGTCTCAGAGATGGCTAAGATGTCCAGTACGTGGAGATCCACTCAAGCTTCAAGTTCATGGAGCTGTGTCCTTAGGCTGTTTATGTTCATTAGTACTATTTTTAGCCCTGTAAAGTTTGCCCAGGACAGATCATTGGGGGATGAGACATGGGACCTGGATTGGGTTTAATATCCCTGGCAGTTAGTATGTGAATAAATAGTAGTACTCCAGACAGATGTTTGGAGACTAGGATTAGGTCACTGAGGGTAAAGCCTTGTATATAGTCAATTAGCTTGTAACAGTTTCCCTTATATAGAACCCATACTTTGCCAGGAGACCATTATGGTAAATTTCTGTGATTTGGTCCAAGATGGAGAGTACCAAGTTCTCATGGTGTAGCCCATACATGGTAAGCCTGAAATAACATAACCAAGGCAAATTAAAAAGGAGATATATATCTTAGCACAAGTCCTACCTTTAGGGAACATAGTGAAGGGGAGCAGGGTCCAAAAGGCTGGACACCTAGTACGTGTGCTAAAAGGCCAGAAGGATAGAAACAGTCAACCACACAAAGAGGGAGTAACATTCAGGTAAGAGACACCCAGTTAGGGACTGAGCCTAGGGTTACTGACAACTGAACAGAACTAATTCAGGAGATTCAGCAGAGGTGTACCACTGTGGATGCTCAGACAACAGTTCCATACTCCAAGTATAATCATTTGTAAGGGGTACACCCATATAGGGTTCAAGTCGGAGAGACAGGTAATCATACTAGCTTAGGGATAAACAGCAGTACACCAATGAAAACCCCTAAAAAGAGATCACCCACATAAGGCAGAACTGAGGGACAGCTAATGCGAATTAAAACAATATAACAAGGATAAGCAGTAGTACAGCACAATTTCTGGCAGCATTTACCAGTAAGCCTGAATGCCTGAACACAATTCACTTTGTTTAGAATGCAACACGGGTCCACTGCTATTCAGTTTTGCATCAGAAATTACACAGGCCAGATAATATGTAACAGATTTTGGCATGCATATGCTTGGGACAGGAACAGCAGCACTCACTATTTGGGCAGCATGATGCTGAGCTCCCCAGAATGACACCCACTGTGCCGCAGCCCTTAGCACTTCAGGCAACAGCCCAGAAGGCAGCTGGAATTCTGCCCCTTTTTTGAGAGGGGCTAGACCTGTCCACACAGCTCAGCTTGTTCCTGATTGGCTGGTGCAGAAGAGGTAGTTGACCAGTTCAGGGACCCACCGAGAAAACAAGGCAAATATTGGGAAGAGTGTAGGTTGGGATTGTTAACTTCCTGCTGTCTCGCACCCCCTTTCAGCTACCAGCAGTGTCCAGTGCAATGTTGGAAAAAAGACAGCCATGGACCATGATTAAATAATAGCAGACTTGGGGGTGGGTCACGTGATAGCAAGCTACAGAGTGGACACTCTCACAACAGCTTCTGACTGCTTCCTTGTTTTAAAGTTTATTTTAGCCTCTAAATCGGATTTACCCTGCCTAAACAGCTACCTTTGCTAGTACTGACCTGGTTTGGATCATATGTCATTGTTTTTCTGGCCATAATGGCAACAAAAGTGTCTGCAATGGAAGTTTCCACTGCCCCGGAGGCTTTACCACAAAGTCCACCATCATCTAAACATCCAAAGGAGAATGTCTTGCCACTACAAACCGTGGCTCTGGAGGCCTCATTGTTTTCATTGGAGAGTCTTTCCCAGGACATTAATACAATTAAAGAAGCTTTGTTTGATCTGATGGCTGATTTCAAGCTAGTAAAACCTACCTTAGAACTTCTGGGGGGCAAAGAATCTTTGATTCAGAAGCACAAATTTCTTCTCTCGAGGACCTGGCCAATTGGATCGACCCTGAAATCATTGATCTTAAAAGGAAGGTGAGCCATTTGGAAAATTGACTCGATGACAAAGAAGCGGCAGTAGGCACGATAATTTAATTATATCGAGACTCCCTGAAAAAGCTGAGGGATTGGATTGTATTTTATTTCTGTGGGTCCCTGCTTGAAAAGTTAGCTGGTCCATCACCCTTCAGATTGGGTTACATTATTGAGAGAGCCCACCAAACTCTAAAACCAGTTCTGAGCCCGGGAGAGAAGCCCCACCTTACAATTTTCAGGCTGCTCAATTTTTAGGACAAAATACATGTGTTAACTAAGCTAAGAGCGAATAAACAGCTTTGGTGGGAGGGTAATAGAATTTCCATTTTTAGTGACCTAATCCGGGGTATTCAAGCGAAACAGCAGGTATACCGGGACATCAAAAAGGAAGCTTCATGCAGCAGGCATTTGTTTTAAGCTCCAGTACCCTGCCACCCTTCTTGTTGCCACTAATTCTGGGGAAAAAATCCTTTGGATGAATGACCTACCTGTAAATATCTACTCAAAATTTAAACTAGGTCCCTTCAAATCCAAACTTAGACAGCTACTCCTCTCTTCCTCTCTCTGCGATTGCTTATAACCTTCCTCCTCTCCCCCTGCTCTCCTTACACCCCCTACTTTTTCCCCCTACTAGCTTGCATGGATTGAAGTCTTTTCCAAGGCATCCCCCACCATCCTCTTCCCTTACTCCTCCATACGTTCTCCCTCATCTCTAAAACGTTGTGCCTGTATCCATCTCCTGAGTGGTCCCCCTCACCTCTAAAATGATTTGCTTGTACCAGCGCCTGAGTGTTCTCAAATATATTGCTGCTCTGTTACTTATTGTACTATCCTAATGTAATATAGGGTTTACTGCTTATCTGCTTGTCATGACTCAGAGCATAGTTGTCTACCCTCTGTATGTCTTGTACCCAGCTCTGTAACTCATGTATCCACGTGTTCTTTTAATTTGTATTGTACAGTTAACTTGTATTTTGACGTGGATCCTTTGCAAAGGAGTCTCTGACTCAAAGGTTTGTAATTCCGATATGTTCAATAAATAAATAAATAAAAACAATTCCCATCAGCAGCAGAAGCTTCAAAGGAACTTCCACAGCTATTTCTGAACCTGTTACAACCTCAACGGACACCAGCACAATGAACAATTTCTGAGGATCTCGGTTGGCTGGTTTTAGGAATATGCATGATAATTGCTGATCTTTGATTTTTCATTTTGGATGCAAACTTGAACTGCTGTTGAGCTTGCCTCACGTCCCTGTTCAATTGCTTTCTTTTACCTGATCTGATCGGTGTAATTTGTCTGGCTTGATATCTGAGTGATTCAGGCGGGGGACACAGAAATGTAATTTGAGAGGCAGGCTGTCTCTTTGGTGAGGGATTCAGTTTCAGTGTGGAATCGTAGTTTGCACTGGAATCCTGCCCCAAAGTGGATTACTTCTCAGTTTATCTTTGGGGTAGTGTAATTATAGACTTTTTTTATTTATAGCAGAAGCTGAAGCCTGGGAGATGATTGTTCTTTGGATGGACAAGGTTGGGATGGTGACTCATGATTTTTGAGTTATGATCTTATTTTTTATGCCTAGCAAGAATAGCTACTATTGTTCAATTGAAATTAATGCTGTGCACTCTGTTTAATATTATGAGACTTGGCTTGCTCGTTTTGCTTTTTTGTTAGAAGATGAATAAACTGATTTATACGATTACAGGATATTCCATAATTGTACAGCATATTGGACAAACTGCTGCATTTTGTTTATTGATATTTGGCTGCTCTGCTTCTGGCTATCTCCTCTCCCATTTTTCCTTATCTTATCCCCTTCTCTTTTACAGGTGTGATACAGTTTCTATGTGGGACACAGAAGTGCTTGCAGACCGTGTCAGGCTGTTACTTCGGATGAAGATTTAATTTTGATCCAGGATCTTCTTTCGAACTGGGAAACTCAGTCGAAGGGAGTCCCCTTCTCATACATTCTGGGGAGTGGAGATCATATCTTTTATAGTTTGGGATAAAAAGCTATAGCGAAATATCGATTTGCTATGGTGGTATGAATAATTTTAGGAACTGCAATACTGTTATTGGAACACTGGGTTAACTTTGTTGACATTTATTTTTACTGGTTTTCATAGTATGGCGTAGTTGCTCCCTGTTTGGGAATTTCTGGATGTTATGGCATAAGAAAGCCTGAACATATGTTAGCTGTGACTGTACTTATATACCTGCCCATTTTCACCTACAAGATATTTATGGGCAACTACTAGTTTTCTTTGTAAAGAGGTATACTGTTAGTTTTAAGTGGTAGACACATACTGGTCTTAGGTTGTTTTCCATGTTTATTTAGGCAATCTATTATTAATTATGGTTGTAAAGTATAAAACCAAGCTTCTGTTACTTGGTGCGAGTACTTGATTAGAATCTATTTTGGATCCCAGAATTTATTTCCCCTTTAGGCTTCTTAACATTATTTAGAAATACAGGCATTCAGATAGGCCTTCCCATTAGCTTGTGTACTTATTTTAGCCCTCTGGATTATGGCTATGCAAACATTAAGGCAGGAGCAGACTGAGAGCCCCTCTATTACCCCACCATGGGCCTGGCTGCAGAAGTGTGGTCTCGGGACTGGGGTTGATTAGGGCACCATGGTTCAGTGCCCTTTTTACTTTTTTGGGGGGAGGCTTTGTATTGTTTTCTGGGGAGGGTTGGTTGGGGGGGTTATTGGAGTGCAGACCACTGTTTGTTCTTTAGATACTCTTTTGTACAGTTCATGACAAAGAGGCATGTTGTTGGCAATACCCGTATTTTCTTCATTTTTTCTTTTACTATTTCTCTGTGGGTATGTTGAGCAATATAAAGTGTGTCACCTGGAACATATGAGGAACAAGAGGCAAGACTAAGCATTACCAAATTCTTAAACATTTGGCCCATTTAGAGATTTGGTCCATTTAGAGATGCCTTCAGGAGATCGATTTGTTGCCTTCGGAATGCCTTTTGTTCCAAAGAGAACATATAGGGCAAGCATATGGGGCTGGGGATAATACCAGGCAGTAGGGAGTGGTAATTTTACTAGCTAGAGCTATTTCATTCACTCTCATTTCCAGTACTGGAAACCCGGATGGTTGCTATACTTTTTTTACATGGCACCCTGGGGCAAACCCAGGTTCTCCTTGGATGCGTGTATGGTTCTAATATAGATTCTTCACAATTTTGATATCTTTGGCCAACACTCTAGCCCCCTTTGCCCACTTACTGATCATACTTGGGGGGGGGGACTGGAATATTACATTAACATGTGACTTGGACAGAACACGTAGGCCATCAGCGGGCCTGTCCCATACCCAACAATCCATTCGGGACCTAATGGACACCCTGGGTCTCTGTGATCCATATAGAATTCTCAATCCAATGGATAAACAATTTACTTTTTACTCCCCAGTACACAAATCCTATTCTATGATTGACTTTTCTGTTTAATTAGTCCTACCATTCTGGTGGGGCTTTATTCTGTACTTATTACTCCTGCAGTTCTGTCCTACCACTCTCTAGTATGACTTCTTCTTTCTATCACTCTGAACTGGGACAAAAATTCCTTATGGAAGTTCAAAAATCAAATCATAAAGGACCCCCCCCCGCTCCCGTTATTTAGCACTTTAAACACCTTATTCCCCTATTTTTTTAAAGAGAATTGAGGTTCCCTTTCCTGTAGGGACACAGAATGGGCAGCTTCTGAGGCCTACTTTAGTGGAGAGTTTATTAGGATTGCATCCAAAAGGAAGAAAATCTCCCAGGACAAATTGTCTACCCTACTTACTCAAATTAGAGCATTGGAAAAATCCATAAATCCGTCTTCCACCCTAGAATCTATACTAGAATTGGAAACACTAAGGGATCAATATGCTGAATTATTAAGAGAAAAAGTGGAATATGCTATATTCAAAACAAAATCGGCGTATAATGATCAGGGTGAAAAAGACAGCAAATAAATGGCACCACGCCTGAGTAAACAAGAAATGTCTAGGCTGATTTCCTCAGTTTGTTCTCTATTGATCAATTCCATCAAGATTTAATCCTAGAGAAATTGCCCTTGAATTTTTTAATTATTATAAAGCTTTATATGGTCCCATTCCCACGTCGGTGTGTGAGGAGGCATTGAATCAATACTTGGAGATGGTCCCCTTACCATTCCTTTCAGTAGCCCAAAGAGAATGTCTTTTCCATCCTATAACTCTATCAGAGGCTATGTCAGCTATATTATCCCTAAAACTGGATAAAGCTCTGGGCCCTGAAAGATTCACTACTAATTTTTAAAAGTTCTTTGCGCAAGAACTGGCCCCTACTTTAGTGCAGGTATTTGTGGACATTCTGAAACATGGACTTTCTGAAGCATCCATGGCTGAAGCCTTAATTGTCTTACTACCATAGCCCAGTAGAGACCTGGAACAGGTTTTAAATTATTGGCAGGTCTCTTTAATGAACCAAAAATCCTTTGCAAAGTTCTTGCTATTCAAATTAATGAGGTATGGTCTTCACTTATTGATCCAGAGCAGGTGGATTTTATGCCTACTAGATCAGTGGCTGACCACTTCTATAAGGTAGCTCATATACTTTCTGTATCTTGGGATTTGGGGAGATCAGCTGTGCTGGTCTCCGTAGATGCCGGAAAAGCATTTGATAGGGTTTCTTGGCCTTTTTTATTTGCAAATTTGAACCAATTTGACTTTCCTTCTAACTTTATAAAATGGATTCAAGTTCTATATTTCTGCCCGACCACCAAAATATATTGTAATGGCATATTTCCCCCCTCATTTCCATTACTTTGCTGTACATGGCAAGGTTGCTCCTATCCCCTTTATTATTTAATTTATATTTAGTGACCCTTTTATGGAAACTGAAAAATAACCCTCTTATTGCATGAATCTCCCTGGGGATCCTCTGCTTACCAGGTATCCACATATGCGGGTTATATTTTACTCCATGTCACGGATCCAGTTAGGGCACTACTGGCTATTTTGGATACTATTAACCATTATAGTGTCTTGTGCAACTATAAATTAAATTTGGATAAAGCCGTGGTATCGCCCCTGAATATGTTGCTCACGCAATCTGATGTGTCCCACTATGGATTTATTTGGGTTCCTCACTCTCTTAAATATTTGGGGATACAGCTCACAATGGATGTATCCCAATTCAAGAAATTAAACTTGGATGTCCAATTAGAATTGATTAAGGCAAATTTGGAGTGATGGACCATGCTCCCTGTCACATTATGGGGAGGCTTAATATAATCAAAATGAATATTCTTCCTCTGATTTTTTTTACCCATTAAATATGTTACATTTAGGTCTCCCTTTATCTTGGATTAAAAATCTCCATTCTATAATTTTGAAGTTTATTTGGGCCCATGAAACTCCTCGACAGGCATATGACATGCTAATGCATCCTAAACCCAAAGGCAGTTTACAACTACCAGATTTCTGTTTATATTACTGGGCATCGTATCATAGTAAATATTTTCATTGGACTTCATCCGAACCACCCACTGATGCCCCATCATACTATACGTTATGGCTTAAGATAGAATGAAACTACTACATGGGTACAATTTAGCTCCCACCTTGAATCTGTATGCCAAATACACTTCCCTCCCTTGCAAGCTGCAGAACTCAGTGGTGGGGATGGCCATATTAGTACATCAACAGCTCTCTAAAACTTTGCTGTTGGATTTTAGTAAGTCGCCCAAGGAACCAATTGTTGGCAACCTCAATTTTAAAATAGCTAATAGAGTTATATTACCCAATTGGTTGTCTGGACTGGATAAACTTTTGGTAATGGATTTGGCTCCTGAAGGAGGTATGATGTCACTAGCACAGGTGAATAATCTTTTTGGGCCAAATATGGTCTCAGCATTCAAATTTTTTAAGGTAAAACATGTGATAACTTCCCACATGGAATAACCACCATGGCCTAGGTGATATTCGCAGTTTCTGTCCTTGGTATTGGCTGCGGCCACTCTTCCCCATTCAGTTTCTAAAATTTACCAAATTCTGTTAGTAGATATCATCAAATCTTTCGATGGTGCTGGTAAGTATTGGCAGTCTGACTTTTCTGAGACTAAACTAAACTGACCTAAAATATAGCAGCATCCCTATCAATATTTCACACAAGATAAATTGCGCTTAACTTACTTTTGTATTCTTCACGACCTGTATTATTCCACATATAAATTGCTGAGAATGGGTAAACCTACTTCTTCCTTATGTAATAGATGTGGTCATGCTGAGGGCATGCTACAGCATATTTTTTGGGAGTCTGATGAGGTAAAAAAAGTATGGACTGAGTTTAGGGCCACATTGGATCCCCTGTTAGGCCTAGCAGATTATTTTACTCCAGAGATTTGTCTTGTGGAAGATTTCCAATCTATCCCAGTTAAAGAAAGGTGATACCATATGGCCCTTATATCAGTATTGGTGAAGAGACTGGTGCTCCACCATTGGAAAGATTCTCAGTCCATCTCTTATGTGCAGTGACTTAATGAACTTTTATATAACCTCTGTATAAAGAAGATGATTGCAAGTCTTCATAATAACAGGCACACATAATGAGAGAAAACTGGCCAAACTTTACACTCTTTGTACTCTCTCTTTTGTTCCACCCTCTTAACTTTTTTGTAACTATGGTATTCTGTCTTCTTTCCCAATCAATTCCTATCTAGTTAGTGGCCTCCCTGGGGCCCTAGCAAATTTAGTGGAATGTTTTGTGTGTTAGACTGTTCTTTTATGGGGTTTTTTCTGTCTTCCTTGCTCAATATCTGTCTTAGTGCCCTTACTATTTATTTTATTTTTAGTGATGTATCAGGTTCTGGTTTTGCTGAGTGGTCTATACTCGGGGAGGGGGTAGTTAGTTGTTTCTTCTTGCTTCATTAGTTATGTTTTTCTTGGGGATTTGTTGTTTTTGCCTGTACTAGTTATTGTTGCTGAGTTGCATTATTTCTAAATCTCAATAAAGTTTGTTCAATTTAAAAAAAAAATATTGGCAGACTTTTTCTTGCCCTACCCACACGGCTAGATAGCTACCAATTGGCTGGAGCACAGAAGGCAGGTAACCAGTTTAGGGACCCACACAGAAGACAAGGTGAATGTTGGGAGGGGATGGTGGGTCTGGATTGCCAACTTGCTGCTACCCTCATGACTCATTTTAGCTTCCAGTGCTATTTGGTGCAATATTCAAGAGGAGATGGCCATGGACCAGATTTGAATATCAGCAGGCATTTTCTAGCCTCACCCACATGACTCAGCTTGATTCCAATTGTATGGTGTGGTTCATTATAAGGATGGCTGCAGAATCAAACCATACAAGGGCAAGGGTCCTGGATTCAGGAAGACAGATTTTATAAAGATGGATGAATGCCTCAGGGATGACCTTGTGGGAGGGATGGCTTGGGTGGGGTGGAGGAACAGTAGGGGTAGCTAAAAGGGAGCATAGTAAAGGCAACAAACCTCTGTGTCAGACAAGTGAGCAAAAGCAAGAGGAAAAAGAGACCACTATATTTCCCAAAGGAGGTGGCTGAAAAGGTAAAGGCAAAAAGGATACCATTCAGAAGATATAAGGAGCCGCAGAAGGAGGAGGAGGATAGGAGGTGTATCAAGTGAAACAGAGAGATGCAGGGAAAGAAGTAAGAAGTGCAAAGGCACAAACTGAAGAGAAAATAGCACAGGAGGCAATAAAAGGGGACAAGACATTTTTAGGTATATAAATAAAAAGAGGAAGACCAGAGATGATACTGTAAGGTTAAAAAGGGAAGGGGGAACTGTGCAGATTGGGACCAGGAAAAGGCAGACTTCCTGAACAAATACTTTTGTTCAGTGTTTACAAAGGAAAGAGAAAAGGGGCCACAAAAAAGTAACAGAAGCTTTAGAGGAAGGGATTCACTAATCTGAAGGTTGACAAAGCAATGGGACCACATGGGGTGCATCCAAGGCTATTGAGGGGGGGTCAAGGAAATACTGTATACACCTCTGATAATTCTATTTAACAGCTCTCTGAAAAAAGGAGTGGTTCGGGAGGACTGGAGGAAGGTGGACATAGTCCCACTACACAAAAGTGGTAGCAGGGAGGAGGCTGGCAATTATAGGCCAGTTAGCCTGCCATCAGTGGTGGGAAAGTTAATAGAATCACTACTGAAGAAAAGGATTGTTAAATATCTTGAATTAAGTGGGTTAGAAGACCTGAGGGAGCCTGGCTTCACAGTGGGGAGGTAATGTCAAATGAATCTGATAGATTTATTTGACTGGGTGACAAATGATTTAGATCAGGGTGTAGCAGTGGATTTCTGTAAGGCTTTTGACACCTTTCTGCATAGAAGACTAGCAAGCAAGCTGAGCATCTTAAGAGTGGGTCCAAAGGTGGTAAACTGGGTGAGAAATTGGGTAGGAGATCAGTGGTGGGTCAGGTCCTTTTTAATGTCTTATAAGTGACATTGCAGAGGAGCTGGAAGGGAAGGTCTGTCTCTTTGTGGATGACACCAAAATCTGCAATACAGTGGACACTCTGGGAAGGGGGTGTGGAAAGGCAGCAGAAAGCTAAGAAACCTGAGAAAACTAGAGGAGTGGTCAAGGGTATGGCGCCTGGGATTCAATGTGAAAAAGTGCAAAATAATGCACTTGGGCAGGGGCCGAATACAAAATGGGTGGAGTTGTATTGACGATCACCAAGCAGGAATGATACCTGGGGGTAATGATACTGGCTGACTTAAAGGTGGCCAGGCAGTGTGACAAGGCAATCAGGAGGGCTACTGGATTACTGGGGTGCATAGGGATGGGTATCACCAGCAGAAAGAGGGAGATGGTGTTGCCTCTGTATAGATTACTGGTAAGAACCCACTGAGATTATTACAGTATGTCCAGTTCTGCAGACAACATCTCCAGAACAACACAGACAGAGTGGAGGCAGTCTAGAGGAGGGCAGGTAAAATGGTGCAGCTTCTGTATCAAAAGCCCATAAGGAGAGCTAAAAGACCTCAAGATGTACACCTGGAACAGAGGAGGGAGAGGGGGATAAGATAGAGACATTTAAATACAAAACAGGTGAATAATATACAGGAGGAAAGTATTTTTCAGAAGAAAAGGTGCTCAAGAACAAGGAGACATACTATGAAGCTGGAGGTGGTAACTTCAGGAGAGATGTGAGGAAGTACTTCTTCACAGAAAAAGTGGTGGATTCCTGGAATAGCCTTCCAGCAGAGGTGGTAGGTGTGGAAACAGTGGTGGGGTTCAAGAATGCATGAGATAAGCACAAGGGAATCACAGTGGAAAGGAAAGGGAGAGGGAAAAAAAGCAGTAGATCAGGTATGGCCGGCTGTAATAGTGTAGGTAGGCAGCTAAGGACTGCTTGGCCCATCCAGTTTGCCCATTTCTCCCTACCTATACTATTACCACAATGCATATTACCTCAGAAAGTGCAGATTACTGTAATCAGGGCAACATTACATCGTAGCTGAAGCTGTCCAGGTGCACTCAGACTACTGCAAGGCTTTTAGAGCTACTGTGCTGATGTGTTGAGAGAAAGAGTGAGCCTTTCACTTTTAAAGTGCAAGTTTGTTTACGTTGGAGAATTAAATGTGCTGGTTTGCAATGTACTTTTGATCTGTGTTGCAAGAGCGAGTAGTTTGATTTTGGTGCAGGAGCAGGAGTGAACTGACGTAGAGCGGGTAGGGGAAGAAGCGAAATATACAGGAGCGAGTGTTGGGAGTGTGTTTTCTGGGATTGAACTGTCGGGAATGAATCGATGGGCTCCCTCAAATTCTATGTCTCTGTTTCTATGGAGCACAGAAGGCAGGCCAACAGTTTAGAGACCCTCACAGAAAACTAGGCAAACGCAAGGGGAGGGAGGGCATAGCTCTGGAATGCCAACTTGCTGCAACCCTTGCAACCCATTTTAGTTCCCAGATGCATCCAGTGCAGTGTTGAAGAGGAGATTGCAAAGGACAAGGTTTGAATATCCCCAGCCTTTTTCTAGCCCTGCCCACATGGTTCAGCTTACTCTCAATTGGCTGAAGCACAGGAGGAAGGAAACAAGTTCAAGGAACACAATTGGAGGGATGGATGCTAGACTAGAGGCTAAACCATTTGATACTTAATACATCCAGAGAGAAAAACAAGGAAAAGTAACTTCATTTAAAGTGATGTTCCTTTATTCACTGTGCAAACAGTGCAGAAGTAAGGTGTCCAGCAATAGCTGGTTCCATTTCAAAGAGCACACAGCAGCAGCATGGGTATTTTAGCATATACCTCACAACACAGAGATTTCCCCCTCCACTCATGGATGTCAACCATCCACTACGTCACACCTTATGCATTTCATGCGTGTGCACTTTTTCAAAGGCTGATGTGGGCTTGCAAAAACTATTTTTTTATTTGGCATCCCTTAAAGGTATATACCTAGAATAAATCCCAGAACCACAATTACAACATGTGCATAAAAGTACATAGAAGTACTGTGCAAAAATTACAAGAATAAAAACTAATTTTAACAAAAGCTGTCTAAACAATCACAGATAATTTAAAAATGCTGAACAATCGGACCATAAGAATTAAAAAAAAATAGCTGCAACCTGAAATCAACATCTTCTAGTTTCAGTTCATACATTAGATCAGGTAAATAGCTACATGTAATCCAGTATACATGTAAAACTTTTCTTAAGTTTAGTTAAAAATGTCAGTGCCAATGGTAGATATTTGAAGCTTGAGGTAGAGCAAAGCTCTCTGTACATGTAAACTTACAGAATCAATGTGATAACACTACATCTTCACCCAAAAGATGAATTTGTTGTCTCCACAGTACTTACACAAACTGGTATGAAAAATTAACAAAACCTGGGTGACTCTGTGCACCATGCAATGTATGTGGGCAACCAGAATCTATGCGATTCAACTATCTGGCAGATCAATTATGATAGCCAATGGCTCATGTTGCAGATACTCAAAGCAGCATTTACCCCTTTGTAGTCATCACATAGTTCCTTAAGGCATATCAGGATAGAGATCAAAGACGGACTCCAAGTACTGGAAGGGGCAGCTGCCACAGTGCCAAATCTGGAAGACAAAAATTTCACTGAAAAAAACATTTAAATTTGTTGATTTTGTTAAGACAAAAACATGACCACTAATAACTATGATACATGTGTAGATTCAAAATCCATACTGGGAACTTTTAAGTACTGAGAAGAATTAATATTATGATTGAGGGGTTTGTTTTATACAGTAGAAAGGAAATAACAAAATGTGTTCAGTGAATGCCCATAAAGATACATATGTTATTATTGATGAAACAGGTAAGGGTAGTGGAATCTATATAAAAATGGTGCCACCTCTAATCTGTCATTAAGGCCTGAGCTAGTGGTGACCCTCAATGAGAAGATCCAATGCTGTTCCCCTCTTCAACAGCAGCCTGTCTTAGGCCTCTTGTTTTATGTGAGTTTTTAAAATCTAATGAATTAAATTTTATGTGCAGCTCTATTGTTCATCCTATAAATATGGACTGCCTAAACATTTGAGGGACCCTCACAGAAGATGAGACAAACATGGGGGGGGGGTGTCCGTGTCTGGATAGCTGAATTGCTACTAGCATCACTATCCCTTTCAGCTCCCAGTGGCATCCGATGCAATGTTGGACAGAAGACAGGCACAGACCAAATTAGAGTATCAGCAAACTTTTTTTCTAGCCCCCACCCATATGACTCAGCATACTAGCATGCTTAATAAAGGCATTGGTCTGCTTTATATAAATTGAGGAAGTGTGCAGGGAGTCTAAAAATTCATTTATTAATTTGTTTTTGGTTACTGAGCAAGAACAATAGGTAACAGTAACCGCTGACAGGAACAGCATGGGCAGTTAAAGAACTACATATATTGACATGTTAGGGATTCCACCCCATTGCCTCCCAGTTGTCATTTTGAAATGACTTTTAGTTGTTTCTTTAGCAGTTAAACTGGCTCAGGCTGAAACAAAGTCTCAGTGGGCTCCCTACCTCTGCCTTTTTGCATCCCCCCCCCTCCCTGAGTTACTGTTATTATCCAGCCTGTAGTGTTACATATGATTTGCTGTGCAGTAAGAATATTTCATGCATCTCACATTGAGATATTGGTATTGTATAAGTAGACCTACCATACAATGTATATTATGACCCCTCCCTGATGGAATTGTATTGTACTATTGTATTTGTTCTTTGATTTTGAAATAAAAACTATTAACTGCTAAAAAAAAGTGGTGGACTGTAGTTCCACACTACGTTAGCACATTTGCACTTCAGCATGCTTTTGCTGATAGTGTGATGACTACTAGAAGAATTATTCCAAATAAGCAACAAGAGACCCTACATGTTCTAACAAAATCTGTTTTTTTCAAGACGGCTTTATCTGGAACTGTACTATGGGTGTATTGCTTCTGCATTTTTGATTATATGATTGAATGCCTGCTGGGAGAACCCAGCACTTATGAGTTTAGGTGAGATACTATGTTTCTAGTCTTAGTAGCAAATGCAATGTTGGGAGGATACATTGGGGGGAGTAAGGAAAAGGTCCAAGGAAAGAATTCTCTTCCTATGCAAGGCCTTGTTTAGATCAGACTAGGAGGACAGTGTTCAGTTCTAATCACCGAGTACAGAAAGGACATGAAAGAGGTCAAGAAGGCCCAGCACAGGGCCACCAAACTGCCTTCCATGTTTCCATGTGTTCCACATTTGTGTTATTAAATGCTTACAAACAGAAAGGCACAATAGTTAGAAGATGCGTTTGATAAACATTATCTATCTGTACACTGTAAATTAAAAGGATTGCTATAATGGTGATATTCTAAAGTTACTGTGCTTTGAAATGCCAAAATAATGTTAAGCATTAAAGTTACAGACATGTTCTTCTTTAGAAAATGCATTTTTCACTAAGCCCCTTATTCTACCAGCTTCCTAGTTGGATATCACTAATTTTGAAGATGTGTCCCTGATTTGGCTTCTCTGTCCCTAGTTTTATTTAAACATTGCCCCCGATTTATGAGGCAGGATGTTGAGAGGTATGCTGTCAACTGGAAGGGTATATGTGTTTTTATGAAATTAATTTGATGCAGTTGTCTCTTAACCAGCAGTGCTTTTTTAATGTAGACACTGACATGTATTGAATGATCCCTGGTTGTAGATGATTTTGCCTTTAACAAGGACTCAAATCATGAGGGGATGGGCAAATGTCATATGAAGCCTAAAGGATAAGGTTGGCTTATGTAGCTAATTGGTTTAAGATTCTTATCCAAATGACCTCCACATGCTCCTCTTTTATCAAGTGAGCCCTAATTTAATAGAATGTATGTAGCACTCAGCATGAAAATATTGTCCTCATTTTAGGCAGGTTAAAATATTCATCATTCTCATCAATAAGGCAAACAAAAGCACACATACAGTACCATAAAATACTGTTCAGGAAGAGAGACTTACAAGTGACAAGTGATTTGCCTAATAAAGACTGACATAAGACTTAGGAACAAAATATAAGCAGTAATAGTAGCACGCTTATTGCTGGTTGGGGGGGTGCACCTTTCCCCCAACCCTGTCCACCAATGCCTTTCATAAAATTGATGTTATCTAGAATGGAACATATCACTTTACAAGATGTTTCACCTCTTGTAACAGCCTTAGATAGCCTGTTCCTCCAAGAGAATAGGGACAGCCTTTTAGTTTCATTGTAGACATAAATTTAGTAGTTAAGAACGTAGGTTCGAAACCCAGACTAGGTAGGAGCTGCCAGAGATACTGTGGCAGTCCCTGCAGTGATGAAATGACTAGACCTAGCCTCTATAATTATAATAAACACTAGCAGTTTAGAAAGAGTTTGAGTATAACATACACTGTGAGCATATTATTAATTCATTACAGTGGGATGCAGTGCAGAGGGGAAGAGGAAAGGACTCCTGACTTGCCGTTTCTCACACACATGCTTTTCTTTTTACACAGAAGTGTAGATATTGGCATTGTTTTTTTGGAAAAAATTTAATATTTTAATGGTGAAATAGAGAATTGATATGCTGATGGCTAGTGGGCTTGTAAATGGAGTGCCCTGGCTAGTGACACAAGTGCTGGACAGCCAGCATATAATTGGACTGCCTGAGTTGCCTGTGTTGATTTTTAGTAATTGTATTTTTATTTTAATAGACAATTGCTCCTGAAAGAAAGTATTGCTGCTCTGAAAAAGGAAAATAGTGCAGCGTGGCAGCTGCGGGTGCTACTGGCACCAAAAACTGAGTGAGAGTGGAGAGTGAGACCAAGCATCAGTCCCCCAGCAAAGCGCAGTATGCTCAGTAAGGAATCCTAGGCTTGCCTCAGGCAGCCACCTCACTCTGCAGCCGTACGCAGAATAGGCTTCGGCCTAGTGAATGTGCTAAGCTTCTCAAAGTGCTGAGAGGTAGCAGCTTGATGCGCTCCTCTCATGGCAGGAACAACCAGCTAACCAATTCCCTTACAATATAGTCTGGAAGACGAAATGTGCCAGGGAATGTGAACATTAGGGACTGGCTCTAAGAAACAAATAAAATATATGGTGAGAGAGCAGTTTGTGAATTGGGCTCACAGAATCTCCACAGTAGAAAAATGCACACAGTATGAATAAAAGCTCACAGGAACCATTTCGTGCAGTGAAAGGGGTGTGGTTGGGCATTGGAGCTCTCAGCTTCACATGCTTTAAAAACACACTTATTTTAATTAAATAAATAAATAAATAAAAAGGCATGTGGGGGCTAGAGGAGTCATGGGTACAGCACACAAGTAAATATTAAATTAAGAATACAGTATGTACAGAATCCAAAACGGAGCATTTTGAATATAGAGATAGATCATGAATCACAAAGTCATAACACATTTTACATATTCAGCAATGCACTGCCAAGCCAAATTTAATTGAAACTGAACCAAACTTGGCACACATATTCAGAATAGTGACTTACACATGGTAAAATAGTTTGAGTTGTGTAGAATTTAAAATAAGGGAGTTGCGAACCTTTGAAGGGAGAGTGGTCCTTGGTGAAGTAAATCCATGCAGGCAGTTACACTAGAGGTGGAGCTTAGCGTGGGAAAATGCATAATTACTGTCTGAGAGAAAAAAACTTGTGATCAGCACAATTAAAGGGGAAATGACTATTTTGACAGGAAAAAGTATAGGAAAGTATTCAGAAGTCATTATTTAAGTGTTTTATTGCCAAAATAATAGAAGTCTTGGTGACTCTGCTTTCCAAGGGTTATTATGAACAGAAAAGATTCAGCAGAAAGCTTAGGAAGTCAGCTGTCCAACCATTAAAGTGGGAAAGTGCTTGACCCTTGAGAAAATGTTTGTTTTGAGTGACAAAGAAATTGTATTTTAAAATGACCAAAAGATGGAAGAAAACAAGGGAAGTCTTAGAATGTTAAAGAGGGCAGTTGAGCGAAAAAAATGAGAATTCCATTGTGGCTTATGCTGCTGCAGGGAGGAATTTGATTGGTGCCGAGCTGCTGGATAGGTCAGTGTCCACTCAGTGACCACAAATTTAATATGCTAATGAGATTTTTGGCTATAAAAAAGAGCTACACAGCCAGTGTGCAGTCAGTGTGAGCAGGGAGAGTGAGCAGCAAGGAAGGCGTCCATGCCAAGGGGTGTCTGTCTAAAGAGGCCTACTGAAGACAGAAAGCCTGACAGAACCAGCTTGGTTTAATTACAGTGTATGGATAAGGGATCACCTGTATCCTAGAATAGGGACAGCATGGGCCAGTAAGTGAGAACAGGGCCTAGTGTAGAAAGTCGGTTGTTCCTGTGTAACCAGTTTCCTCACAGAGAAGAATCTACAAATCTGAAGAAATAATCATTCTCCTCAACACACCTGTAACCTGCTGACTCAACAGTGGGCCATCCAACTACATCAAGCTGCACCATCTACACAGAATTTCTTCAGTATTTCCAAAGGAGTGTGGTATAGTTAAACCTTGTTGATGCAAACTGGGAACTATTTTAAAAGCCACAGTGACACTGTTTTACAGAGAATTTACCTCAATCCTTCTGATTTTAAGAGACTCTGTCAAAGTGAAGGACTGAATCTGAAGGGACTGAGTGGGATTCAGTCACTACATTTAAGGTACCAGTATGCGACATTTGTTTAATGCCATTACTTAGTTTGAATGTGTCTAGAAATGAATGTGTGAAAAAATGTTCACCGAAATAAATTATTTTTAGAGTATAAAATACAGTAAAGTGAATAGATTTGAATACCAGGGGTTATCTGGCAGAAAGGGCCAGTTGGCTGACTGAGGTAGGTAGGCCTAGTAGTCACTGTATGCTCTTAAGGTCACTGTGATTGGATATCAGGGAGGGTATCTATCAGAAGGAGTTGGTAGACTGACTGATCAGAAGAATGGCCCAGTAATCACTAATTGCCTTAGTTCTAAAAAATACTGTGTACACAGTAATTGGATACCAGGGAGGGTATCTGGCAGAAGGGGTCAGTGGACTGACTGCTCGGAGGTGGACCCAGTAGTCACTGACTGCCTTAGTTCTACAGTACAGTAAGCTTGGGGATGAAGGCCTAGGTGGGCGCTTATCCTGGGACAGTGTGATATGTGGAGGGCTGGTGGGAGGTGAGTGTTTGCAGTCTCCAGGGGTAATTTTGTAGTGAATAGTGGGGTAGAGGTACCCTGCTGGGATACATAGAGTACAAGAAAAGTGATTGATGCATATGTCTGTTTTCAGACTGTGCCATTCATGGCTGTAATTACAAGAATTACTTTAATATTTTCAGTAAACATTTACCTTTTTGCTCATCTCCCCAAGTGTTGGACTCCTTACTTGCAGTACCATTGGCTCATACTCCTGAAGGTCTCCAGGTCAATCCGGTGCAGATTTCCCTACTCTTGGCAGTTCTTAGCTACTCCAGTTGGGAAGGTAAGGTATTGTACTCAGGTAGTACCCAACTAGGAAAGGGTTGTCACAAGGGAGGGAACAAAGAATCTTTGATGTCACCTACAGTATCTCTGTGTGGAATAGTCCCACCTGTGGCCATAGGTTGATACAGTAGTGGGAGGTTCATCATACTCTGGTATGCACGTCTTACTCTGGGGTCCATTTATAGAACTGATATACTGTACAGTACCTGTAAAACAAAAGTTTTTTACAAGTAGCTAGATCCATGGTTCTCTGAGGAGAATTCCTCCATGATCAATCGCTTAACTATCTTGGTTTTTTTTTCAGTAATACATGAGAAAGTATTGGCACAAGAAGACCCTAAAAGGCAAACTTTGAACAGATGTTGGAAGAATGAATCTCAGCCACCACACTCATGTTTACCTCCCAAGCTGATGGTGCTGGTAGACATTGCAGCAAAGGGGAACTCATTGCACCAGATTTTCAAAAGCTCCATACAGATAGAAAGCAACACTTTTCCCAAATGTTGATAAGGCTTAGTTTTGCACTATAATTCAGATTTTAAACATCTATTAAAATTTATCATCAGAGCCTATTTTTTCTGAAACTTATTGGAAAACGTTTGATAAAGGACTTAATGTCCGAAACACGTTAGGCGTGCAGCCAGTATGTTGATTTTTAATAAGTGATTGTACCTTTGAATAAAGGACAATGAAGCTTGAATCACTGGAGCCAAGAGTTCATTTTTAATTTCATTTGAGGTGGTGTGTGCCCGATTGTTCTGCTTTGTACTTTGACTTTCCTGTCCAGGAGCAACAACATCCCTGTGCAGACTTTTTTGTGTTTGAAATATCATATAATGAATACATCCTGGTGTACTGTACAAAATGAAGTCATTTTTAATAGTCTATGCTGTTAGATTTTTGATGAGATGCTCATATTTCACATGAAACATTAAGTCAAGTCCCTTTCTGCCCGTCTCTGGTACCTGTCCAGGTGGAAGTAAAAGATTCCATGGCACTTCTCATTGAAGAGTATGGGGGGGTTACCCAGTGTCATGACCAAATTCTCCCATCAATGAAAAAAGGTCCATGCAACCTACCCCAAGGATACACCTGGAAGGAAGCTATCACAGTTTAGTGTGCCAATCTCCACAAGGACATAGACAGGATGGAGGCTGTCCAGAGGAGGGCAACTAAAATGGTGCAGGGTCTGCACTGGAAGACATATAAAGAGAGACTTAAGGAGCTGAATATGTATAGCCTCGAGGAAAGGAGGGAGAGGGGGGACATGATAGAAACTTTCAAGTATCTCAAGGGAATCAACAAAGTCCAAGAGGGTAGCATCTTTCAAAAAAAGGGGTGTGCAAGAACAAGGAGCACAATTTGAAGATAGAAGGGGGCAGCTCAGAGGTAATTTAAGGAAGTATTTTTCACAGAGAGGGTTGTGGATGCATGGAACGCCTTCCGGAGGAGGTTGTGGAGTCAAAAACAGTGGTGGAATTCAAGCATGCATGGGACAGTCATAAGGCAATTCTAGGGGGTGGGGGTAGGAAGAAGTAGGCTGCTGGTTAACTAGGATCTGCAGCTTATCCATTAGGTAGGGAAATGGGAAGACTGGGTGGGCCAAGCGGTCCTTATCTGCCGTCAAAATCTATGTTTCTATTCAAAAATTGTAAATAAATAAATAAAATAGACTGTAGTGCACTGAAAGTGGTAACTTGCATCAAGGGGCTCCTTACACTGTTTGCATTTAGGGTGAGAATTTAAAAACTATAGTCTGCCCCCCCCCCCTTGAAAGTAAGGATAGGAATAAAAAAATAAGAGCAGCATAATTTATTTCTTGAACACAGCAGGACGTAATTTCTTTCCTGTTTTCCTTTTCTTAGAGGAAGAGGTATCCAAAGAAGAACCTTCAGCCTCAGAGAAGATGTCAGGCTGTTAAAATAGTATAGAGGCTATGTGTCACCCCAGTCACTGTGTACTTGCAGCACCTTGTGTTTATTTTCAATTGAGAGTGAACCTTTTCCTCTGTGTTTTCACCTGGGTTGACCTCTGTTGCCCCTCCTCCTGGTCACTATGTGGAAAAGTTGGTATCAGGCATTGAAAGTAGGGAATAGCATCACACTTCTGTGCATCTATTTTAATGACCTGCTGTTGGGCTTGACCTGAATCAGGCTCTGTTTCTAGCTCCACTGGTATGAGATACTAGCTTGTTGTATCAGACGGTCCATGTGCAGTTAATATCTCCTGGAGAGCTTGTCAGTTGCCAGCATCTGCTTGTCTATTGTCCCTTACCCGTGCCTCCTGGTGTGGGCAGTTCCTGGTCTGGGCCTAGAGATGTGTGAATTCATGAAATTCACTCTGTGAGTTAATTTGTGGATTTCGCCAATTTCAGGAGAGATTTCACAACTACAGTTGCGAATTTCACGGATTGATGATAACGCTAAATTCCTTTGCCCACGACCCCTTACCGCTTTACAGAAAAAGTCGAATTTTGATGGAATTTTCACACAAATCATGCAAATTGAATTTTCTGAGTTTATTTAAAACTCTGTGAATTCCAGGATGCGTGAATTTTTGGCGCTTCACGCGAATTTCACAGGCAAAGTTTAACTTCTCAACATCTTTATCTGGGCCGTGACACATGGGGTGTGTGTTGCTTGTCTGGTGGTGGCCTAGTGGTGGGGGTGGTGGAGCAACAGCAGGGAGTAGATATGTGCCCAGTGGTCTTGGCCCTTTTCTCTGTGTTAGATAGATAAATAGATACAGATGTCCTGCTCCACCTGGTCCAGCTGCTTCATATTCATTCGTAAGTCCTTGTTTTTATCCAGGTACATATGGTTAGGATATAAAATCATATTTACAACTGTAGACCTGCTTTGTACAGTATAATGGACCTAAAACAATATACACAAAGACACTAATGAGAGCAGGAAACAATTATACATACAATTGAACACAATTTTGTGAAACAAATAAAGAAAACAAAGCGGAATAAAAAAACACTATGGTTCTCAAAAGAGGTGTCAGGGAAGGTTAAGGAGAAAAAGGCTGCATTCAAAAAGTGTAAGGAATCACAGACGGAGCATGACAGGGAATTGTATCAATTAAAGCAGAAAGAAGTGGGGAAGGCAGTCAGAAAAGCAAAGGCCCAAAGTGAGGAAAAGATAGCCAACTCAGTTAAGAAGGGGGATAAAAACTTTTATAGGTACATTAGGGAGCACAGAAAGGTTAAGGGAGGGATAGTGAAGATTAATAAAGGAGAGGGGAGGTGGGCAGAGGGTGACAGTGAAAAGGCAGAGATACTGAATTTTGCTTTAGTATTCACAAAAAAAGAAGAGGAGGAGTTACCTAAACCAAACAGTAGAAGCACTCTGGATAGTGGGGTTGACGCCAGTCCATTTACAGAAAAAAGAGTACTGAAAGAACTCCTAAAACTCAAGGTGAACAAAGCAATGAGGCCTGACAGGATTCACCCTAGAATCCTAAAAGAGCTAAGGGAGGACCTAGTGACACCACTAACCACACTTTTTAACAAATCATGGGAAGATGGGGTGGTACGTGAGGACTGGAGGAGGGCAGATGTGATTCCCCTTTACAAAAGTGGGAGCATGGCAGAAGCAGGAAACTACAGACCTGTTAGTTTGACCTCAGTGGTGGGGAAAATGATGGAATCACTTCTGAAAGAAAGAATTGTTGAGTACCTAGAGGCCAGCGGGGCACAGGACCCAAAGCAGCATGGATTCACAGCATGAAAGTCATGTCAGATGAATCTAATCAATTTCTTTGACTGGGTGACCAAAGTAATTGACCAGGGAGGGGCTGTGGATATGGCCTACCTAGACTTTAGCAAGGCATTTGACACAGTCCCGCACAAAGATTAATAATCAAGTTAGCCAGCCTGGGAGTGGGTCCCAGGGTGGTAGCCTGGGTAGCAAACTGGCTGCACAACAGGACACAGAAGGTAATAGTGAATGGAACACATTCTGAAGAAAGAGGGGTTACTAGTGGAGTACCTCAGGGCTCAGTACTGGGTCCAGTCCTCTTTAACGTCTTTATAGGTGACATTGTAGAGGGTCTGGAAGGAAAGGTATGCCTCTTTGCAGATGACACAAAGATCTGTAACAGAGTTGATACACAAGGGGGGGGTAGAAAGGATGAGAAGGGACTTGGCAAGGTTGGAGGAATGGTCAGACATATGGCAACTTAGGTTCAATGCAAAGAAGTGCAAAGTAATGTACCTGGGAAATAAAAATCCAGGAGAAGAGTACACAATAGCAGGAGAGGTACTAACAACAACAATAATGGAAAGGGATCTGGGTGTAGTCATATCAGATGACCTAAAGGTGGGTATGCAATGTGAGAAGTCAGTAAGGAGAGCCAAGGGGATACTGGGATGCATAGGGAGGGGCAACACAAGTAGAAAAAGGGAAGTGGGTATCCCTCTATAGAGACAGTTGATGAGACCCCATCTGGAGTACTGTGTGCAGTTTTGGAGACCTCATCTATGCAAGGACATAGACAGAATGGAAGCAGTCCAGGGGAGGGCAACTAAAATGGTGCTGGGTCTACATCAGAAACCATATGAAGAGAGACTGAGAGAGCTTAATATGTATACCCTTGATGAAAGGAGGGACGGGGGGACATGATATAAACTTTTAAGAACCTCAAGGGAATCAAAAAAGTCCAGGAGGGTAGCATCTTTCGGAAAAAGAGATGTGTAAGAACAAGGGGGCACAATTTAAAGTTAGAGGGGGGACGGCTCAGGGATAATGTGAGGAAATTCTTTTTCACAGAGAGAGTGGTGGACGCATGGAACCGCCTTCCTGGAGAGGTTGTGGGGTCTAAAACAGTGAGGGAATTCAAACATGCATGGGACAGACATAAGGCAATTATAGTGGGTTGTTGCAGGAAGTAGGCTGTTGGTTAACTAGAATCTGCAGCTTATCCAATAGGTAGGGAAATGGGCAGACTGGGCGGGCCAAGTGGTCCTTATCTGCCGTCAAAGTCTATGTTTCTATTAAAAATGAAAAAATGTTTAAATGGAATTATGAGAGGCCTTAGGGCAGAAGCAGTAACAGGGGTGACCTTCTCATAAAGATTGCATCTCATACAGTTATGGCAATTAATTGACAAACAACCTAGTTCAGAACATAAACCACACCTCACCTTCTCACAGGCTTTGCTCAAATGGTCTCCTGTTTCACAACAGTAACACATCTTGGGGTGGCCTGGATAAAATACAACTCTCCTGTCTCTCCTGAAAAAGAAGCAATTGGGCAGGTGTTTTAGTTCAGAGTCAGCATGGTTCTGTCATACACTGACTCCCCCCAGTCCAACTGTTTTCAGAATCCAATATGGGATCTGGATTCCCAAGTACCACACATTTTTATGTTTGCTTGCACGCATGTGCAAGTAACATAGTGCTATTATCCAAGTTTTCAGAGGTGTGGCAGCCCTCTTCCAATTCAGTCAGTGTGTTTGCAGGCATGGCCACAGTTTTCCAATGCCTGCTGGAGCTGTCTATGACATCAGTCCAGCAGTGCAAAAATGCAGTGGCGTACAGCTGAAAGGGGGAGCTATGCTTCAGTGAGCAGTGATAAGATATCACCTGCTCATGCGCGCTTCCCCTACACACACACACGTGCATGCATACTGCGTGCTCACCCCACCACACACACACTGTATAGCCAACGGGGTGCCCAATCCCCCATCGGCTGTGCTGCGCTCCCCCCCAAAAGCGTTCCACATGCCATGCTGGGTGCCCACCCCAGGGTGGCTACACATGTATAGCCGATGGGGGTGCCCAATCCCCCATCGGCTCCACTGTTTCTCCCCCCCAGAGTACAGGGTGCCACGCTGGGAGCCCACCCCAGTGTGGCCACAGATGCTGTCTCCGATGGGGTTGCCCATTCCCCCGTCGGCTCCACGCCCCCCAAACATCCCTCCTTGTGCCACGCTGGGAGCCCACTCCAGTGTGGCAACAGATGCTGTCACTGACAGGGGTGCCCAATCCCCTGTCGGCTCCATGCCCCCCCAAAAGCTGTCTTTGTGCCATGCTGGGAGCCCACCCCAGCGTGGCAAACGTCCCGCGTCATCTGTCCTTTGTTTTAAAAAAAAAAAACTAAAATTGGAAAACAGTCCCTCAGTATCTCTGCCCCCACCAGTGCCCACCCACTGCGCACCCAGCCTCCCCACAACCCCCTCACCCCCTACTTACCTCCGGACTCCGATGCGATGCTCTTCTGTGGACCGGGAACACGTCTGCACTCTTCAAAGCCGACCACGAACTGAGGAAATGCCGGTAAGCTGTATAATGGGATAGATAGGGTTTTTTCAACTTTGCTGCATATCTCAGGAATTTTTTTGGAATTTTTGCACCAAATTTTCAACATGAGGTTTTTGGGACCCCTTCTCTTGAATGCTCTCACTGTCATGGGGTTAATCGGGCCCGAAGGGTGATTTCGCAGTCACTGCGCAAAATCACCTTTCAGGACCAAGTAACAAAATGACACTGGCACTGTTCATAAGGTGGGCTCTCAAAAAGCCTATGTTGAAAATTTGGTGGAAAAATTCCTAAAAATGACTGTTTTACGAGCGTGCATTGCGCAGTTCCTGTGCACTCTCGTAAGTTTGCAAATTTTCAATATTTTCAATCCAGATTTTCAACATTGCCATTTTATTACACTTCCTTATGAGCAGTACAGCTGTCATTTGTCACATCTTGCCCAAAACGTGTTTCCGCACATGTAGCGCACAATGGTGCAGTCGGTGTGCGAAAGCAATGTTTGGAACAGATTAAGAAAATCACAGTTATACTGTTCATGAGCAGAGGTCTTAAAATGGCTATGTTAAAAAATTGGTGAAAAAATTCCTTAAAATGACTGTTTTACGAGCATGCATTGCGCAGTTCCTATGCACGCTCGTAAGTTTGCGAATTTTCAATATTTTCACTCCAGATTTTCAACATTGCCATTTTATTACACTTCATTATGAACAGTACAGTGGCCATTTTTCACATGTCGCCCAAAATGTGTTTCCGCACATGTAGCGCACAATGGTGCAGTCGGTGTGTGAAAGCAATGTTTGGGACAGATTAAGAAAATCACAGTTACACTGTTCATGAGCAGAGGTCTTAAAATGGCTATGTTGAAAATTTGGTGACAAAAGTCCATGAAATGACTGTGTTATGAGTGAGCATTGCACAGTTTCCACGCACCCTCGTAAGTTCATGACTTTGTAATATTTTCAGTTCAGATTTTCACCAGTGGCATTTTTCCACACTTCCTTATGAACAGTATAGCTGTCATTTTTCATAACATGGCCAAAATGTGTTTTCACACTTTCAGCGCAGAGATGCATGGTCACTGTGGGAAATCATTGTTCGGGACAGATAAAGAAAATCACAGTGACACTGTTCATGATTGGAGGTCCCAAAATGCCTGTGCTGACAATCTGCTGTAAAAAATCCCCAAACTAATTACATTACAGGTGTGCGTTGCACCATTTCTATGCATGCTTGGGACTTCACCATTTTTTTAAATATTTTTACTGCAGATTTGCAACATTGCCATTTTTTACACCTCCCCATGAACAGTACAGCTGTCATTTTTCACATCCTGTTTGGAATGTTTTGCACCTGTGGTGCTAAATGCCGTAGTCACTGTGCAAAAGCAGCTTTCGGCTAACAAACTGATATTGCCCCTGTTCATGAGGAGGTGGGGTCACAAAAAAAACATGTTGAAAATTTGGAGTGAAAATACCAACGAATGCCTGAGGTATTCGGGTTTCCAACCATAACGCCCCACCCTGTAGAGAATGACAGGCATCAGGGGTGTGACTTAGGATTCTTGCCTGTAATGCTCATACCATTCCACATCCTTCAGCCAGTAAGAGGCATCGAGATATGCCTTGGACTCTTCGGCCCCAAAGTTCACCCCATTCTCCTATACCACACCCATCTCACTGTATTTCCTGATGGAATGGGGTGCGCATAAGGGCCAAAGACCCCAAGGCACACTGTGACACTTGTCAGTGTCTGCAGGGTGGGGTGTGGTGAAATGGCGTGGCCATTATGCCTGATGACCCAAAGACACAGCCCAATGCCTGCCACTCTCTGCTGGGTGGTGGTGGGGTTGGCTTCAGTTCAATACTTCACTGCCATTCCTATTACGCAGCTCTGTAACTTCTACACTACCACTGCCAATGGCAGCAAGAAAACATTCGGCATTGACAAATGCTTGTTGCTTTAGTCAGTGTACATTATCTATGACACTAACCCCTTTGTTCTTAAACAGAATGGTAATATTTTTAAAAGCTGACTTTGTAAAGGGAATAGCCAAAAAGGGGATCACAATGCTGAAAGCTTTAAATCCTGATGCCTGGTCCAAAAACCTCTCCAGTCCAGAACAGATCCAGAAGCAAATGGTTTGATACCTTTTATTGGACCAACATAGATGTTACAGAAAGAAAACCATGTCTAAGCATTTGGACCAATCAAGTCCTTCCTCAGAGACTTATGACAATTGTTCAGAGAGTCATAATCTATTAACACCCAGATCATACATAAAAATCCCAGAAAACATTCTCATTGGTTAAAAGTACCTGTTTCAAAAATCACAAATTCAAATGGAATGACGAGCCTCCCATTAGCTTGCTATTAGTGACATTCTTTTCAAAGGTCAATCCATTAGATAAGCTGAACACTCTAGCAGGCAAAGCGTGTAACTGAAATTATTAATGAACGTGTGTTAGGAAAATACATTCAAAATTAAAAGCAAGACCTTAGATTTAATACCACAAATGCCTAAGTTAAGTCGATAGTATTGTATGATAAAAAAACTGCACAACAGAAATATATGTATGGAAATAAGAGGGGAATAAGAAAAATGGACCTTGTATAAACAACTTTTTAAAACATTCATACAGAATTAAACGTATCTGGAGATGTTTTCTAAACAACTTTGTCATAAGTCTTTGAGAAAGGACTTGGTTGGTCCTACAGCTTAGACATTGTTTTCTTTTTGTAACATCTACAGTATGTTGGTCCAATAAAAGGTATCAAACCATGGGGAGTCACGTGATGTGGGGCCCGGAATAGCTGCTTTCTCCGTGAGCTCCGACCTGCCACCCGCTAAATTCACTATTTAGCTCCGTTTGGGGGATTTAACTCAGCTTTTTCAGAAGCGGGTACAGAGGAGAACCTGTGCCCTCTGATTCTATGGAGGCGGAAATGAGGAAGCCACCCTCCAAGCATACTCCTCCCGCGACCCCCGAAAAGGCCGCCAAGAAATCCAAGGCCTCGGCATCGTCGCTGGCCCAGGGGTCTGGAGAACTCAGCGCCTCGGAGAAGCCTCTCACTCTTGTGCGGTTCCTGGAAGAGATCAGACCGCTGAAATCTGCGGTCCAGGATATGGCAGGGGAGGTTAAAAATATTAATATCGCAATTGAAGACCTTGCTCGCAGAACATCGGACAACGAGGTCCGCATCAAATTGCTAGAAGGGAACAAGGAAAAAATGGATTCGGCGGTGAATAGGATGACTCAACGAATCCACAAATTGGAAATGAAGGTCGAAGATTTGGAGGGCCGGAGCCGGCATAACAATGTGGTGATCATTGGGTTGCCAGAGAAAGCAGAAGCCCAGAACCCGATCAAGTTCGCTCAAAAATTAACGGAGAAAATTGCAGGGCCCTCTCCCTTTGGATCAACGTACGTCATCGAAAGGGCTCACAGAGCTTTGCGCCCTTTACCCTCTCCTGATTGTCCTCCAAGAGCTTTTATTGTTAAATTCCTTAATTATCAGGAAAGGCAATTGCTCATTGAGAAAGCGAGAGAAGATAAGGAGATATTTTGGGAGGGCTCTTTGAATCAGAGTGGTACAAGACTTGCCACTCTCAGTCAGGCAGAAGCATGCTGCTTATCATCCAGTTGTGAAAAGACTGATAGTGGCTGATATTAAATTCCGCATGGGCTACCCTGTAAGATTTCAGGTCTTTATTTCCAACGAATGGAGGACTTTTGAAACCTGTGAATCGGCCACTGCTGCACTATGGGAGGCCTTCCCTGCACTTTTCAAGGATCCATGATGGAGGGATACAAATAAAATAAGTCTGGAATCTTGGATTTCATTTGGTGGAAGCAGAAGTGGATTTGATGTTCGGCAGCTCCACGTTGGAGCACAGTGGACTGGAACAATATTGTTTGGCTCGAGAGACAGTTGGGCCTGCCATGGAGCCTACATTATGGGCCCGAGCACAGTGTGGTTTTGATATTATGATTTCTACTTAGTATGGAGTGCCCTCTGCGGGTCTCTCTCATATTTTAGTTTGTTTGAGACTTTATTCAGGGCCGCCGTGAATATTTAACGCTCCCTGATCATGGTTTGTATATGTATGGCAGGCTCTCTGCCTGTTGAGTTCTCATAGTGGACTTTTGCATATTACCCAATTGGCAAGGACTATGATAGATGCCATGAGGCGCTAGATCAATATAGTTATTTTATGATGATGGCTTATTTTGGGGATTAATATGTGATTGCTTCTGTATTTAGTTGGGGGAGCGATCTTAGTTTACTCGCAAAAGTAGGATTTTGTTGGGCTTCCTCTCAACATTGAGTTATTTACCTCCCCACGACTTGGGGGAGTGTACCCACCTTTTTAGTGCCTGTTAATTGGGTGGCCTCTTAACAATGGGTATCTGTTTATTTTTTATATTCGATTGCATTAGCTGCATAAGGGGAGTGGAAATAAGCTTCCAAATGGCTTAAGGTCTAAGTTAGTGTTAATGGTAGTTTAAGTATGTAAGAGTTCACAAAATAGGTATAACTTAGGAATAGATGGAGTTTCGTGGTTAATTGTAGGAGGGTGGCAAGGTTAGGGTGCGGAGTTACGGGCTAAGTGGGCTGGTGTCATGGGCCGTAACGAAGGTTGGACATGGGTGGGTGGGAAGGGAGGGGCCAGGTCTTTTGGGATTTGTTTTAAAGGGAGTGTTCAGAGATGGGGCTTTGGGGGGGGCACAGTGGAATAGGGGTTCTGGGGGAGGATGAGTGGGTAGACTTTTAGGGGGGGAAGGACACAAGGCCGTTAGTTTTATAGTTACCTGCTTGGTATGGGGGCGGTCACTATATAATACAATCTCATTGAATAGGAATGGGGACGGATATTTCTATTAAATTTCTTACCTGGAATGTGAAAGGGGCATGGCATAGAGCTAAGCAGTTTAGAATATTGAAATATATTGAGGCTGTGAAGGAAAAATTAATATTTTTGCAAGAAACTCATTTACTTCAGGAAGAGGCCAAATGTATGAGAAGACTGCAAATAGGAGAAGTCTTTTCCTCCCAGGGTAATACACAGAGCAGAGGGGTTATGATATCAATTCATAGATCAATATCTTTTACCCCTTGAAGGTGATTCAGGACAAGGAAGGTAGATATGTATTAGTGAGAGAAAACTACAAAATATGGAAGTTCTGTTAGGAGGTGTATGGGCCCAATGCAGACTGCCATGATTTTTTGGTGAGTTTATTGAAGGTCTTATTGCCATTTAACCAACTTCCCATGATTTTAGGCGGGGATTTTAATATGGCACTGGACCCCTTATTGGACAGATCCTCCAGGTCCCAATCGTATCCAATACCGGCTTCTCGTGCTTTCGGCGATCTAGTAGATCGCTTGGGGCTGCCAGATGTTTGGAGGGTACTCCATCCAGAGACTAGAGAATATACCTTTATTTCTCCTGCTCATGGATCTGGGTCTCGGATTGATTATATACTTCTCTCTCGTGCCTTGCTTAAGGGAGTCCTTTGTTCTGAAATTATGGCAGGCCCCCTTTCAGACCACTCTGCAGTGGAGGTTATGGTTTCCTTTCCTTCGATTACTCGTAGAGGTAATAGATGGAAAGTAAATAACCAAATTTTGAGGATACCCAAAGTGGTCCAAGCTCTGACGAAGCAAATAGAAGAGTTTATTTTGTTTACTCTGAAGGATAATGTTCGTCCAGATATTTTCTGGGGTGCACTTAAGGCCTATTTGAGGGGTTTATTGATTAGTCAGGCCACCAAAAGGAAGAGGGAGAAGGACACCATTATGTCGGACTTATTAAATCAAATCAGGTCTTTAGAATCCACGATAGTTTCTAAACCCCAAGAGGAGGACAAGGTGAAATTAATTAAGGTCAAGGATGCTTATCTTAGAATGCTGGGGGATCAGGCAGAGTTAGCTATAATTAAAACTAAAGCTAATTACGTAGATCATGGGTAAAAGTCAGGGAAACTCCTGGCTAGGCGCATTGCGCAGCTTGAGTCTTCCCGCCTGATTGAAGGGATCTTATCGGAAGAGGATGGATGTGTTAAGACCACTCCTGAGGACATGGTCCTAATTTTTCAGAAATATTATGAATCTCTGTATAGTGGCATGGAGTGTCCTCCAGCTAAATCCGAGATCCTGTCATTTTTAGATCATCTTCCACTCCCTAGGTTAGATGATTTGGATTGTGGCTTTCTCAATGCTGAGATAACGCAGGGGGAAATAGAGGCAGCTATTAAAGGTTTACCTGTAGACAAGACCCCTGGCCCAGATGGGTTCTCGTCTAATTTTTATAAAATATTTTCCTCCCAGCTGACCCCCTTATTACTTAGATTATTTCAATATATTCTTTCTGGGAAAGAAGTAGATAAAACCCTGTCGGTTTGATCCCTAAACCAAATAGACCACCTGAGAAGCCCGCCAGTTACAGACCTATTTCACTGCTAAATTATGATATCAAGATCCTGGCCAAAATATTGGCAGACCGAATTAGCAGAATAATACCAGAACTGATAGGGGCCGAACAAGTTGGGTTTATGAAGGGAAGATCATCGGCCGACCATTTTAGAACATTGGCACATGTCTTCTCGGTCTCCGAGGAGGCCGACCTCCCGATGGCGTTGGTCTCCTTGGATGCCGAAAAGGCTTTTGATAGGGTTCATTGGACATTCTTATTTTCGGTAATGGATAGGTTTGGTTTCCCAGAGAAGTTTGTGGGTTGGATCAGAGCACTGTACTCGAACCCCTCCGCTAGAGTCACTTGTAATGGGGCTATATCAACACCTTTTAAATTACATGTGGGTACGAGGCAAGGTTGTCCTTTATCCCCTCTATTATTTAACTTGTACTTGGAACCTCTTATAAGGAGTATAGTGATGTGTCCTGAGATTATGGGTATCAAAGTCAGGGACCAAGTTATCAAAGCCACGGCGTACGCAGATGATCTATTGATTTATATTTCGAAGCCTAATAGGTCAATTCCCAGTCTGCTAAAGGTAATACACAAGTTTAGTTCCTTAGCCAATTATAAACTGAATCAGGACAAAACGGTAGTTTATCCCCTGAATAATAAATTATTTAAGCGGGAAATTGAAGATTTAGGCCTAGGATGGAGTCCTAAATCCCTCAAATATTTGGGCCTTAGTTTGACAAATAATCTAGATCGACTGCGTCAATTAAATCTGGATTCTTTAGTTCATAGCATAGAACTAGATTTGAAAAGGTGGGCCCAACTCCCATTGTCGTTATGGGGTAGAATAAACATTGTTAAAATGAATATATTTCCCAGGCTTTTCTACCCCCTAAGTATGTTGAATGTTTGGATCCCCTTGTCATGGTTTAATAAACTTCATAGGAAAATTGCTGACTTTGTTTGGGGTTACAGGAAAGCCAGGATGTCCTATTCTAAGTTAGCGGCCCCTAAATCGCTTGGCGGTTTGAGACTACCTCACTTTGCTCTTTATTTCTGGGCAGCACACGTGAACAGATATGGTAGATGGGCGTATTCTGCGGGCAGCTCTTCAACTACGGGTTATGTTCCACTATGGGTTAACCTAGAAATTAGTTTTATCAAAAGTTTGGGTTTTAATCCAGAGGCTTTATTTTATGCAAATGGTAGGCTACTCCCTTCTTCGTTAAAGAAATCCCCTATTGGGATTTCTTTAAGGATTCATAACCAGCTTTGTAATTTTTTGAAATATGATCAAACTAAGGATGGGGCACAACCCATTATGGGGAATCCCCAGTGGCAGATAGGAAATAAGACTATCAAGCATAATTGGCTATTTCTACCAGGTGATTGTTCCTTAAAGGAATTTCTCAATGAAGAAGGGGGTCTAATCTCAACCATGGAAGTGTTAAACAAATTCAGGTTGTCTACGAAAGACAGTTTAAGATTTTCAATTCGTCATTCATTAGTTCAAAAAAATCGGATTGGGCCTGGTTAACCCGTCCGTATTCCGTTCTGGAGAGCTAGGCTCGTTGATAGGAATTCCTCAGGCTGTCTCAAATATACCAAGTGTTGTTCCACTGGGCCTTCACGGAGAATTTAGCTCCATCTTCATATTGGGCCAAAGTGTTCCCTGCTGTAACATTGGATTGGTTGCAGATTTGGCAGAAGTGCCATAGGTTCATTCGCAAGATTGCTTGAGACTTATTCAATTTAAAATTTTGCACAATATTTATTATTCCCTCGAAAGTTGGCGGATTTAAATCTGGTGAAGGATCCTAAATGTTATAGATGTGGTCTGGGAGGAGGGACTTATTCCATATCTTCTGGCAGTGCCCTAAAATCACCCATTGTGGAATGAAATAAGGAGTAAAGCCAGTCCTTTACTAGGATTGGAGGATATGTTTTGTCCTGAGGGTTGTTTGTTAGGGGACATGACAGGTTTCTCGGTTAAAGTGAGGAAATTTCATATGGCCTTGATTTCCATCACGGTGAAAAGTTAGTCCTCAAGCACTGGAAGGTTGCCTTAGGATTACCTATTCTGAATGGTTAGTGGAGCTTCTTACAAGCCTCAGGGTTGAGAGGATGATAGCAGTTTTACACAATCAACTGCCTCTATTTGAAAATCTGGTCCCCATTGGTTATATCTTATTCCTAGGTAGGTAATCTGTATGTCTTACACTGACCGCATTAGGGTGTAGTGCCTTGTGTGGGGTGGGGTATGTGGTATGGGGGATGGGTATTTGGGGGTGGGTGTGGGGGGTTTGCAGAGACTTGTTAATTCTGTTAAGCTTTTAAAAGGCTGTTGTGATTCAAGTTTTGGATGTTCTGTATATTGCCTTGATATCCTGTCTCTGCAAAAATAAACTGAATAAAAAGTGAATGGCAAAAAAAAAAAAAAAAGGTATCAAACCATTTGCTTCTGGATCTGTTCTTACAAGGACCAATATGGCAGCTAACCTGTTTCTGTATGGCTTCAGTCCAGGAGAAGTTCTGAAACTGACATCATAGTAAGTGCTGCCAGGGGTATGAATTAAAACATAAAGCTCAGTAGCAAAAACCTTCATGCTGTCTTTAAGCAGTGTACAAGCAATGAAGACCTTATCCAGTACCTCCTCCATTCCGTCTTTGCATTTGAGCAATACCACATTTCTGCTCTTTGCAGGCTAAAGAGGGAAAGGAGTTGAAGAAATCAGAATATGCATTTTGTCCTTGAGGTCTCTGTGGCTCCTGCATCCCAGATGGAGAACTCTGGCAGAGTCCCTTGTCTGTGAGTCTTTATACAGTCAGGTCTGTTGTTCTTCTGAGGTTGTTTACTTACTACCCAAAGCATCAGGAACAGTCTTCCTGGTTATAGCTTGTGCAAAGGAGGTAGATGTCAAGGGGTTCTATGACACCCCCTCTCTGGAATATCTTTACCAAGTAGCTCAATATTCCTTGATACAGATGATTCATTCTCTATTGTGTGGGGTGGCACTTGAGAGTTAGGCTAGAGTCTGTGTAGTTCCTTTCTCCCTTTCCTGGGCCTGATGCAGTATCAGTAGATGCCAGATTGTATGATTTAGGTTCATGCAACTTACCTTGTTAGTAATACAGAAACATAGAATTTGTTGGCTGATATAGACCACTTAGCTAATTCAGTCTGACTAGATGATCCCTGACTAGTCTGTCTCTGCAGACCCTAAGAAGTAGTACTTCCTCACATCCATATAAACCCCCAACTTCATTACATGCCCATTGGTCCTGGTGCTCTGTTGCATTTGAATGAGACTCTCCACCTGCACCCTGCTCACCTCCAAGAGGTACTTGTAGGTCTCTAGCATGTCCTCCCTCACTCTCCTCTCTTCCAGTTGTACATGTTGAGATCCCTCAGTATCTACTCATAGAGCTTTTGATGCAGCCTCTGCACCATTTTAGCTACCCTCCTCTGGACTGACCCCACCTTGTCTGTATTCTTTTTAAGGTGTGGCCTCCAGAACTAGACACAATACTCCAGGTGGGGTCTCACAAGCAAGCAACACAGTGACAACATCATCTCCCTCCTTCTGCTGGAGACACAGCCCCTATTCATCCCTGCATTCCACTTTTACCACCGCTTGTCTTATCATATTTATCCCACAGCCAATCATTCCAATCAGGGTTCCTAACCCAGCTAGCCTTGTATAAGGCCTTTTCTACACTCACAATGGTGGGTCCTTCCTTCTCCCATGGCCTCTGGCTCCCAATCAGCAGTCTCTCCCTTTACCTAACTGCACTTCAAAGTGGCCACCTCACAGCTGATTCTGCTGACAGCTGTCTTTTGGTACAATCTGAAAACTGACAGTGAGGCAAGAAGGAGGGGAAGCTATGAGACAGGCTGTCAGTGTGTTAAGGACGTACTAGCATCTTCATTAGAAATGGGCCCTGTGTTTGATGAAAAAACAGTCATATTGTTCATGTTTACCTCCTGAGAGTCCATTGCAATCTGTGCATTGATTCCAGTAGAAGTTTGTTCTGTGGTGGCTCCAACCTGAGCTGCAGCCAAATTTTCTCTCTCAAGCAACACTCTTCCTCATCTGGAATAATATTCAATAGTGCAGCTGTTTTCTCTTCTAGCTCTTCATCAAGCTTCCTTTTGAGACTTTCCTCTGCCCCAGTCTGTGTCTTCAGTCCCTAGCTACTGATAGTAGCAGACCAGGCATCTTTGGTTGATAGCCAATATCAGAGATCACCCTTACCTTGTGTTCCAAAGCAACATGAGAACCAGCATTCTGAGCCTTTATTTCATCATCAGGTAACTTGCCATTCGTATCAGTATCAAGCACTGTATCAGCAGCTTCCAAATTACACCAGGTAGGGAGGGGAGGGAACAAGCCTCCCCCACAAAGGATGCCACCACACTCTCCTCTCCCAGGTGCTCCATCCTGCTGCAGGAAACTGTCAGTTCCTCCAGAGGAAGAGATGGGGAATGTTATTGATAAAAAGCAACACAAACAAACAACCTCACAATGAAAAGACAAACTTAAATCATTACATACTGTACATGACAGTAAAAGCATAAAGTAAAAAAAAAGGAATATACTGTGTACATATGCTCAAAAGTAAAATTATAAAGTATTTGTACAAGGTAAAGTCATATCATATAATCCAAAGTAAACAAAGTTAATATGCTGGGTGGTGAGAGAACCATACCTAATTTCTCCTCTCTATTGTATTGCCCTCCTACAGTAATCCATTGGCAGTTTGCCCAGTAACATCGAAATTGATATAATAATAATCAGGACAGTTCCATCTGAGTTAAACATAGTAGTATATTAGCTGCCTGAGTAGCTATCTCAGTGGCACTCAGAAATTTCTCTTGAAGTGAACGGGCATAATGGGCTTGGCACAAATGATAGTGCTTGTCCTCCTCATGTCCGCCTCTACACTGACAATGTGAAATTTGCTTTCTCTAACATCACTCTTTCTGAAGTTCTCCAGAGCTCTCTCACATCAAGCAGAGTTCCCACTCTGGTCTTGATGCCCTCTGTCCCACCTTCTGAAATGTGGGGCCTCTGGCATTGTGGTGACATTGGCCCATATCTTTAATTATTCTCTTGTCACAAGTATCTTTGCCATGCTCTGGAAGTTTGCCACTGTTATCCCATTACTTAAAGGAAGCCTTGCTGATTCTCCTGCAAACAATTGGCCTGTTTCCCCTATTCCCCATCCTCTCTAAGTTATTGTAAAGGCTAGTTACCAATCAGTTATCTGACTACATCTCTTGTACATCCTTCTTCTCTGATTACCAAGCCAGGTTTCATGCAATGCATGCTGCATCTACTTAACTACTCAGGCTTACTGATTTCATTTTGTTAAATAGGGATGTGAGTTGTCAGACTAGTGTTATTTTCTTTGATTTGGCCAAAGAATTTGACACTGTGGACCACTATCTCCTTCTAATTGTACTTGCTGTCTCTAGCCTAAGCTGCTCTTCCCTTTTCTAGTTCATGTCTTACCTTTCTAATCGTACCCAGTCTGTCTCTACTGACTCTGCTCTATCTGATCCCAGACATATCATCATCAGGGTTCTGCAAGGCTCAGTTCTATGGCCTCTCCTATTTGCCACTTTTACTAATAATCTGCCCCTTTCTATAAAAACCTGCAATATCCACATGTACCCTGATGACTCCATCCTTTATGCTTCAGGTCATTGTTCCACTGACATCTCAGCTGTCATTCAAGTGTACTTACAAACATAGAAACATAGAATTTGACAGCAGATAAGGACCGCTTGGCCCACCCAGTCTGCCCATTTCCCTGCCTACTGGATAAGCTGCAGATCCTAGTTAACCAGCAGCCTACTTCTTCCTACCCCCAACCCCTAGAATTGCCTTATGACTGTCCCATGCATGCTTGAATTCCACCACTGTTTTTGACTCCACAACCTCCTCTGGAAGGCTGTTCCATGCATCCACAACCCTGTCTGTGAAAAATACTCTTAAATTACCTCTGAGCCGCCCTCCTCTATCTTCAAATTGTGCCCCTTGTTCTTGCACACCCTTTTGAAAGATGCTACCCTTGGACTTTGTTGATTCCTGAGGTACTTAAAAGTTTCTATCATGTCCCCCTCTCCATCCTTTCCTCGAGGCTATACATATTAAGCTCCTTAAGTCTCTCTTCTATATCTTCAGTGCAGACCCTGCACCATTTTAGTTGCCCTCCTCTGGACAGCTTCCATCCTGTCTATGTCTTTGCGAAGACTGGGTCTCCAGAACTGCATGCAGTACTCCAGATGGGATCTGACCAGCTGTCTGTACAGAGGGATAATAACTTCCTGTTTTCTACTGGTGATGCCTCTCCCTATGCATCCCAAGTTCCCCCCAGCCCTCCGTGCTGCTCTCTCACATTGCTTGCCCACCTTTAGGTCATCTGATATGAATACCCCCAGGTCCCTTTCCATTTTTGTTGTTGTTAGTATCTCACCCCCCCATTGTGTACTTTTCCTCTGGGTTTTTGTTTCCCAGGTGCATTACCTTGCACTTTTTAGCATTGAATCTAAGCTGCCATACATTTGACCATTCCTCTAACCTTGCCAAGTCCTTTTCATCCTTTCCACCCCACCTTGAGCATCAACTCTGTTGCAGATCTTTGTGTCATCTGCAAAGAGACATACTTTTCCTTCCAGTCCCTCTGCAATGTCGCTTATAAAGACATTGAAGAGGACCGGTCCTAATACTGAACCCTGCGGTAGCCCACTAGTAACCCCACTTTCTTCAGAGTGGACTCCATTTACTATTACTCTCTGTGTCCTATTCACCAACCAATTTTTTACCCAGGCTGTCAGCTTGGGACCAACTCCCTGTTTTCTACTGGTGATGCCTCTTCCTATGCATCCCAGTATCCCCCCAGCCCTCCTTGCTGCCCTCTCACATTGCTTGCCACCTTGAACTCAATCTACAGCTGGTTCAATATTAATTGCCTTGCCGTCAATCGATCCAAAGCATTGTCCATGCTCTTGGCACCATGAAATGTCCTATCGCTGCCCCTGACTTGACTATATGTACCCATTATGGTGCCTCTCTGTCTCCCGTGTACCATTACATACGGTATACCTCAGTGTCATTTGGGATAATTCAATGGGCTTTTCTTTACATATCTAGACACTGCTTTCTAAATCACACAGAAAGCTTTATGCCCACTATCCAGCTAATGATTGTCTTTTGTTGAGAATTTCAAGTAGCTGGTCAAATGCTTAATACTGCAAGGCATTGACTTTGGCGATGTGGTCTACAATACTGTCCCAAAATGTCATTTATCAAAACTAGATACCTTATACAATGTCCTCTGCAGATTCATCCTTCAAACCCCTACTCATACTCATCACTGCACACATAATGTCTGTCTGGGATGGTGCTCATTGTCTGATAAGTGTGTACAACATGTAGTCCTAGCTCCCAAACTATTTGTGCATCCCCCATTCCCCCGCTGCTCTGACCAGACACCATCTTTGTTCTAACTCTGGTAACAGGTTCATTATCCCACATTGGAAACTGAGTGCTGAGCAACTTGCCTTCAGTTACTGTCTCCCACAGATTTGGAACAGCCTAACTTGGGTAATAGTACTTCCTCCGGTCTTGCTAAAGCTAAGCAGCTTCTCAGAAATACAATTGTATCCTGCTGTGATTGCACTTGATTTATTGTAGGTTTACTTCTGTTGCCACCTGTTGAATTTAGCTGGTGACTGATGACATAGTTTTATATTTTTGTATACTGTTATAGTGTACATTTATTCTGTTTCGTATACTGTTATATTGTACATTTATTCTGTTTTGTATACTGTTATACTGTACATTTATTCTGTATTGTATTATTATTATTATTATTATTTTGTTACTGCTGACTTGCTCCCTCTTCCCCTCCCCCAGGTCATATCTGAAAATGAGGTTGTATATCTCTGTATGTCTACCTAGTGAAACATTTTAAATAAATAAATATTTACTGTACATATAGCAAATATGACACATAAAGTACTAGAATAGAATTTCTTCCATCTTTGGAAAAAAAAATTCCTAATACTACACACTCATGGTCCAATGTCAGGAAGAGGGATTCCTTCCAAGTTTTGGCCAGGGTAACCCAAAAGCTAGTTGAAAAGGGACAATTAAATAAAAAGTAGTTCTGAGTTTTCTGCACTCTGGGGCAAGAAGCTCTTAAACATACTCTTTTTTTCTACTTCTTTGGGTTTAAAATACCCTTTGACTGGACTGCCATGTTCACAAAGCCATGTGATATTCCACATATGTGAAGGTATTCTGGGATCTTTTAAGAGTTTTAATACTGTAAATCAGAATTCTGGGTTGGAGGGCACTCTGGGAGTACCACTTGGCAAGGACATACATGTCCTAGTATAATCTTGTAAAGCACCTTCCTAGACAAGGAAGTGATCTACCTTGGTGAAAGCTCCCATTGTCTTACTTTAATTAGAAAATATTGAATATATTCTAGAATTTGGGACATCTTACCTACCCAGAGAGCTGGAATATCTATCTCTCTCTCCCACCTGGGGATATGGGATATTAACCACTGGCGTGCTAGGTTTGCCAAGGACATTGGTTACCTGCAAGTGCTGGGCTAAAATTACAGGTTAGAAAGAGACTGAAAAAGAACACTGGGTGCACCACGTCCACCCCACCTTCTGACATAAGTCTGTAATTAATTTATATTTTAATGGGGTTTAATCTACAACCCCATATGCATTTATTTATTTATTTAAAAGTTTAACTAGGAAAGGCATACTGAGCTAGAAGCTCATTTCCAGATTCATCTTGGGGGGATCGGGGAAGTGGATATACAATACAGGAAAATTATAGACAATACAGGAATACACAGCTAAACAAAACATTAGTAATTTTGTGAGCATTATATCCAGAATACATTATAGAAATTACACTGTAGAGTTCTGAGCTGTGACAAGGTCAAAGTTTATAAGTGCTAAGTGCCAAATGTACAGGTATTTCACAAGAAAGTTGATATACAAAGGGGGGGGTACAGGTGGATGGGAGGATAGAGTGCAGGAGGGGAGAAGATAATTAGGAACAGTTATAGGAGGAGGCTACAGAGGAGATAAGAGAGTTTCGGATAGTATGAGGGAGGGAGTTCTAGAGCCTAGGGAAATGGTGACTGAAGGCTGCTTGGCTGATTGACCTTACAACAATGAGACCTGTCAGGGAGTGAGCATTTGAGCTCCTGAATGAATGGAAGGTGGACAGGGGAAGGGAGGGAGGGTGAAGTGGATAGGTAGGTGGGAAGGGAACCACACCAGAATTTGCTGACAATATTGATACAGTGGGTGCGGCACCTGTCCTTAAATGATGAAAATGAGAGGGACTGATACAAGGAACAGTGGTGAGTGTGGAGGGGGAAGTCTGGTGCAAAACAGCAAAAAGAGTGGTAGAGATTGTTGAGTCTGGCAAGAACTGTTGTAGGGGTGGCACTATAGACCACATCACCATAATCAAAGATCGGGAGGATCATTCTCTGTACAATTGCTCTGCAGAATGGCAGAGGGATGCAGTCGCAGTTTTGAAATAAGGCATCAAGCTCTGGGTGCTAGTTTTTGACACTAGCATCCACATGGCCAGAGAAGCTGAGTTATGGGTGAAGCCAAGCCCCTAAATATCTGAAGGAGGAGACATCTGCCAAAGGGGATATGTCAAGAGTGTGGAAGGATGGGATGGAGGGAAGCCTGGAGAGTCTCTGTCTCATGCCAAAGGACATAGAGACAGTCTTTTTGACACTTCAAAAGAGCTGGTTTGAGCAAAGCCAGAGCTGAACTTGGTTGAAGTAGAGCTGGAGTTTGTGCAGCACAGCAGAAGTGGATTGTTTGGAGGAATACAGAACCATGCCATCCACATACATGTCAATGGAAGCTGAAGAACAGACTGAGAGAAAGTCATTTAGGAAGATAGAGAATAACTGCAGTCAGAATACAGAACTTTCCGGAGCACCAATGGTTATGGGTAGGGGCGGGGAGAGGGTGTCACCAATTTTGACTGACTAGGACCTGCTTTTGAGGTAGGAGCTAAACCAGTTGATGGCTGCTGCTGAGAGGCCAGTGGGTGAGAGCTTTGAGAGGAGGAGGGGTGGGAAACCATGCTGAATGCCTTAGTTAGGTCATCAAAAATGGTGGATGTGATGAGGCCTTGATCCATACCTGAGTGGATGGCATTGGTGATCCTGAGAAGAAAAGTGGCTGCTGAGTGGGTTTTCCTGAAGCCTGACTGATAAGGAGTGAAAAAGGAGGAGGAATCCAGGAAAGTGGAGAGCTGAGATAGAACAATATATTCCTGTAGCTTAGAGAGAATGGGGAGGAGTGAGATGGGGCAGCAGTTCCCAGCAGCAGAGGGCTTGCTAGTGTAAGTGGAGAATGCAGGGGAGTAACTCACTCATGACCCTGAGCTGCTGCAGATGTGCCACCTTTGTGTAGAGGAATAACAGTAGCATTTTTCCAGACAGATGGGACTGAGGCACTAGAGAAGGATAAGTTTAGGAGATCAGCCAAAGGAGATGAGATAGCTAGGGTAGTTACATAGAAGAGGTTGCTGTCCAGGCCACCTGGACTCTTACCCTTAGAAGAGTTGAGGGTTAGAAGGGCATTGTGAGTAGCAGAGGGGATCACAGGAGAGAGAAACAGGGGATAGGATAAGATGGCTGCAGTGTGAGGTGGAGGGGAGGTGAGAGAGGTGCAGGTGGGGGTGGGAAGGAGAGGAGGGAGGAGGCACAGCTGGTGAAGTAGGAATTACATTTGGAAGCCACTGAGAGGGGCTCAAAATAGGAGGAGTCATCCACTTTGAAGACAGGTATAGGAGGCTGAGAAGGTGGAGAGAAGAGAGCATGGGCTATATACCTTTCAGAACTTTGAAAGATGATTTGTGTTGGTATGGAAAGTATTTGTGAAATATTTTGCCTTAGTGAGCATGACAGCCCTTGTGCAAGAATTTCGAAGGTAGTGATATCTCTGGAAGGCTGTGGGGGAGGGGTTACGTTTGTAGTCCAGCCAGGCTAGGTTGCAGGTGCGTAAGCAGGCTAGGAGTTCTACAGTAATCCAGGGGACATGGCAACTCCTTACTCTGGCGTGGAGGAGAGAGGCATGGAGGTTCCATATTTCGAGGAACTTTGATTGAAAGTAATTTAGGGCAATGTCTACAGTGGGGGCATTGGATATGGGGGACCAGTTAATGTTGAGAAGGTCGTAGTAAAGTGAGGAGAGGGCAAGTGATTTAAAAGATCATACAGGTAGAATTCTTGGGGGAGTTTTTTGGTGGTGGATCTTGCGGATGCAGAAGATTAAATTATGGTCACTGGAGGCATCAGGGAGGATGCCAGCCTTGATGATGTGGTGGGGTGGGAGGTGAAGGCCCAGTCAATGAGAGGAGAGTGGTTTGAGATTTGTGATTTTGGTGGGTGGGCTCACTTATTAACTTGGTAAGGTTTAGAGAGGTGATGTTACACCGGGTTTTGGAATGGGAGGGGGACAGCCAATTTAGGTTGAAATCACCTAAGATTACAGTTTCACCAGAGAAGGTATGAGCCAGGACAGAAGATAGGATGCCAGTGATACTTGAGGGAGGGGAGCCAGGGCAGCAGTATGTGCCTATTATATGCACAGGGAGGGAGTGAGGGATGGTGAGCTTTAGTAGTATCAGCTCATATTCTGAAGGGATGGTGGAACCTAAGATTATGGTGAACTGGAAAGGACAGAGCTGCGGGACATGACCACCCCACCGACCCTGCCAGAGCAGTCATGGCGGTTAATGGTGTAACCAGGGATGGATATGTTTGTGTCAGGAGTTTTAGGGGTAAGCTTCATCTCTGTTAGTATTAGCATATTGGGTTTGAGGGTTGACATGAGGACCTGGAGTTGGGAAAGTTTGGAGAGAAGGCTTCTTATGTTTAAGTGAGTGACCCTTACCCCAGAGGAGAGGTGGGAGAGAATGGATGGGTCAGGGTTTGATTCTATGTCCCCTGATAGTAACAGCAACAAAGCGAATATATACAGGGGGAAGGAGCTATGTTTCTTCCTTAACAGCAGTTTTGCACTAGCGGGGCCACAGGGAGATGCAGGAAGGGTAGTGGGGTAAGTACTGAGGAGCACAGCATGGAGGCAGGAGGAGGGAAGGACTGAAGCCCCAGGGATCCATGGGCAGTGTGAAAAGGTGCTAGGGATATGGAATGCTGTTGGGTGACATGTGGGGGATAGGTGTGGGTAGGATACAGAAGGGGGGAAGAGAGAGAGAGAGGAAGGGGGAAGAGAGGTGAGGGTGATGAGAAGATGAAGACCAATGGTAAGAAGGAGTATGGTAGAGGTGGGAGGAAGCTGGGGCCAGTTTGGGGGGTGGGGCTGCTGTCAGATGCTAAATTGAGGGAGGGAACAGCAATGAAAATGAGAAATTGGGTAGAGAGAGATACTAGTGGGTAGAGAAACAGAACTGGGATTGGCAGCTGATGTGGGGTTACTATTAGATAAATGGCAGATGTAAAGCAAACTACAGCAAGTGGAAATGGTGATGGGGAGAGAGAGGACTGGACTGTCAGATGCAGAGAGGGGTGCAGAAGTGAGCTACTTGGTTCACACACCAATCTTTCCCTATAAGAAGAACACCACCTTAGGGTGGGAGGGTGGCTGGGAGGGTGGGAGGGAAGAGGTAAGCCTCATGGCACCACAAGCTGTGTAGTGGCTGTAGTACCTGAGTTTGTAAAATGTCCAGTTGCGGCTTACTGGTATGAGTAGAGAACACAGGGGAGTAAATCACTCATGACCTTGAGCTGCTGCAGATGTGCTAGGAAGAGCAGCTGTGGACAGAAAGGGATAAATAACAGGTTAGAGCAACATAAGAACCTGGGGTGGAGCAAGGGGGGAGTGATATATATAAGAGTGAGTGAGGGAAGAGAGAATGCAGATCAGAGGGTGCACAATAGTTGTAGGACAAAATGACCACAGCGTGGGGCGTGATACACTATCACTGATACTATGCAAGCACAGCAGGTCTACTTCATAATGACACATATAAGTCGTAACTCTACATTAAGTCAAATAGTAAGTCCAATACAGCAGTGCTTAAGGCACCTGAGCAACGAAGGTTTAGACCAGGCAATTTATAACACAAAGCAGTACAAAAACAATCAGTAGGTATCCGTCAAGGCTATTACACAGGCTCCTGCAGTAAATAAAGATGACACCTAGTGCCTGGAGTCGCATGGAGGTGGTAGTACCTGAGTTTGTAAAATGTCTGGTTGCGGCTTGCTGATGTGAGCAGGAATGGCAGGGGAGCAAATCACTCATGACTTTGAGCTGCTGCAGATGTGCTAGGATGAGCTGCTGAGTTTGTAAAATGTCTAGCTACAATGGGTATAGCCATATGGCTTGAAACAAAAGGCTGTACAAAAAAATCTTAGTTGCAGGTGGGGGAGGACACAACTGAGAAGCAAGAACTGTGGAACTAGTAATGTTTTAATCAGGTACACCCTTTCCTGTTTGGACAAAAAAATAAAAAAAATTCTTCCAAGCTAAAAGTTGCAAAAAAGCTGCTGTTAGTCTGGAGTCCCAGCTGTATATAACATTTTAAGAAGTTCTAAAAGAATTCTTAAGATGGCTAGGCAATCTACAACTTGTATTATGGCTATTTCCAAAACGGGAGGTGGGACAGTGACACTTAAGCCTATACCTTATTGGAGGGCACCTGGAAGGAAAGGTATGCCTCTTTGCAGATGACACAAAGAACTGCAACAGGGTTGATACACAAGGTGGGTGGAAAGAATGGAAAGGGACTTGGCAAGGTTGGAGGAATGGTCAAATACATGGCAGCTCAGATTCAATGCAAAGAAGTGCAAGGTAATGCATCTGGGAAACAAAAACCCAGGGGAAGAGTACACAATGGGGGGTGAGTTAATAACAATAAAAATTGAAAGAGACCTAGGAGTAATTATATCAGATGACCTAAAGGTGGGCAAGCAATGTGAGAAAGCAGTAAGGAGGGCTGGGGGGATACTGGGATGCATAGGGAGAGGCATCAACAGTAAAAAACAGGAAGTTGTTATCCCTCTCTACAAACAGTTAGTGAGACCCAATCTGGAGTACTGCGTGCAATTCTGGAGACCCCATCTCCGCAAAGACATAGACAGAGTGGAGGCTGTTCAGAGGAGGGCAACTAAAATGGTGCAAGGTCTATACCAGAAGACATATGAGGAGAGACTAAAGCAGCGTAATATGTATACCCTTGAGGAAAGGAGGGAGGGGACATGATAGAAACTTTCAAGTATCTCAAGGGAATTAACAAGGTACAAGAGGGTAGTATCTTTCAGAAGAAGAGATGTGCAAGAACAAGGGGGCACAATTTGAAGATAGAGGGGGGAATGGCTCAGAGGTAATGTTAGAAAGTATTTTTTTACAGAGAGAGTTGTGGATGCATAGAACAGCCTTCCTGAGGAGGTTGTGGAGTCAGGAACAGTGGGAGAATTCAAGAATGCATGGGACAGGCATAAGGCAATTGTAGTGGGGGGCAGGAGGAAGTAAGCTGTTGATTATCTAGATTCTGCAGCTTATCCATCAGGTAGGCAAATGGGCAGACTGGGTGGGCCAAGCAGTCCTTTTCTGCCGTCAAATTCTATGTTTCTATGTTTACCAATTGCTTTACTCTTTCCATAATTAATTTTTGCTCCTGCCAGCTCCAAAAAGGTCTGTAGGGTTTATTCAGTATTTGTTCCTGCAGAAAGTGAATCAGTAAAAATACAGAGAGTTTTTATAGGAGGAGGCTTGGTTAAGTGCTATATCTGGGATCTGGGGTCTTCTTGTTTTTGCAGCATACATAGTACTGGGTCTATGGCAAAGGTATATAAAAAAAGGACTTCGTGGACATCCCTGTCTGACATCCCACACTCCCTGTACTGCCTGTCCTAGATGTCCACTGATGTTTGGTATTGCTACCACTATAAAAATAGTTAGTATACCATACTTCAGAAGGGTATAAAGTAAGTGTCAATGTAATACTTTTTCAAAGGCCTTCTCCTGGCCAATAGACAGGAGAAAACCTTTCACCTGCCCTTGCGTATCTCATTCATCTAGCTCTCTGATGGTACTTAAATGATCAAATATGTATCTGTTTGGTGTTGCAAAAGTCTGGGATTAGGTATTATAACTTCTGCAGCCTGTGCCAGTCTTTTGGTAAGTAGCCAAGATAATATTTTAAATCAATTTGAAGGAGGCACAAAGGTCTCCAATTCACTACATTTGTTTTGTCTCCTTTTTTAATCAGATAGAAACATACAAGCTGTCAGCAGAAAAGGACTTCCTGGCCCCCCTAGTCTGCCTAGAACCTTTGACCTGCCCTTGCGCACCTCATTCAACTAGCTCTCTGATGGTAATTAAATGATCAAATATTTATTTTTATTTACTTATTTAAAAGTTGGTAACCAGGAAAGGCACACTGAGCTGAGGCTTGTTTCCAGGTGTGACCCAAGGCCACAATCAGGGTGGGAATATCACTAAAGGAAATGCAATTAACAAACACTACTGCAACAATAGTAGGATCAAAAAAATCAAGATAGCTTCATTTATGGACCCAGGAACTGTGTTACCTGCTAAAATATGATTTAACAATATAACTAAATCAGGAGCTACTGTTTTTGAAAGTGGATTTATTGATCGATTGTTTTGAAAATTGGTTACTGGGAAAGGAACAATGAGCAAAGCTGATTACAAGGTCTGACCTGGGGGAAAGGGGAAAATGTTTATAAAATTCAGGAGGCAGACCTCCCTTTCCTGGTGCAGTCCCAGAATTCTGGGATTTGATAGCCTCCAGTAATTTTGTCAATATAACAGGAAAAACTAGAGAATGGGGCAACGCAGGTGAGAGGGCAGGGATAGAGGTATCCGGAAACCTTAAAGGACTCCATCCATCCTCCTGGGTAAAACTAAACATAGTCTCTGCCACTGTCTGTACAATTTTTATAATGTCAGGTTGTATAGTGCAAGAATGACTACCAAACTCAGGACACAGGGCTCACATTAGCATGTTAGATGCCCTGTCTTAGCCACTTTTAAAGACATTCAGCTGCTTCTTGGGGCATTGAATGCCATATTGAATTTCATGCTTTAAGGATACTGCATGGTCATGTCTCACAATTTGACTTCTAAGATCAATTGTTTGCTCACTGCTGAAGATATCAATCTGTAAAGGTGATTTTTGGATTGTATATATTTAAAATATGCAGTATTGGCCTCATGTCTCCCTGTATTCATAAAACGTGTTTAATAATCCCACTTTGTGTCCTCCCACCATTCTGAAATGTCATCATAAGCACATTACACAGATGTCAGGCCTAATACAGTCTGTGCCAACATGGCTGAACCTTTGGATCTGCTCAGAGACCAGAATTAAGTTTCCAATATTTTGATTTTCCAAGCTGTTTTTGTTCAGCACTACCACTGCAAGACAGTGCCATGTGGTCAGAAGACTCTATTTCAGTAGTACTTGCCCTATTTACAGTGATGACTTTGGAGAAAAAGATAATCTATATGAGCAGCTACGGTATCTTTATGAAAGGTTTTCCCACCATCTGACCTCACTGACCAGTAATCATCCATGAGCCTGGCAGTCTGAACCATTTTATTCAAAAAATTAGTATTGCAATATAGTTTTTTGGTGACACCCCCTTTATCAACTTGACAGGCTAATATTAAAATCACCCCCTACAATAATCAATCAGCTGGTGTGCAGAAAGACTGTATTTTATAAACAGTAAAACTATGGATGCTGGGGTTTACATGGCATAGGTGTTTATATGTCTAATATTTTTTTTCTAGGTATCAGAGCTCTGCCAGGTATATCTACCACTTTCAGCACCTCAAAACATGTACCATGAAGTAGAATCCCTAACCCATTGCATAACTCCTCACCCTGAGACCAGTATGACCAGATGACCAACAGCGTTTAGCTTTGGATGTTTCATATATTGTTTTTATATGCATATCTTGTGAAAGAAAAATGTTACCAGGCAGGGGCTGCAATACTGAAAAGTGATCCTTGGGGGATCCGTGATGGCAGCCTAGTGAGAAGCAGCAAGCTTGCATTGCTCCGCTTCTCTCCCAGTCAAAAATACTGCTATTTGTTTCACTACTCACTGGATTTAGCTGAAAACTGGCTACAAACTTTTTGTCAACTACCAGGAGACTCCAGAAGTCCTGCCATGGATGTCTACATGCTCAAAGCGCCACCCAAACACACTCCCCCACCATTGCCCAAGAAAGATCAGGCCCAAAGCGGGCTAAACAGGCTACTACTAAATCTGCCTCAGGATCCACGGCGCTGACTGAAGAGAGATTTCTGGAAATAATCATTCCTCTGCAAAGTACGATTGCGAACATCTCAACAGAGTTACATGATATCAAAACCTCTATTGACTACCTGAATCTCAGAGTCGGGGACTCGGAAACTCGTATAGTTTCCTTGGAGAAAAAAGCAGACAAGGCCGAGCTAGATCGCACCAACACTAACAGGCGAATTAAGAAGCTTGAGGAAAAATTGAAGGACCTGGAAGGGAGGAGCAAAGAAAACAACATTATCATCATTGGAATCCCAGAGAAAAAAGAAGGTACTTCCCCAATATTGTTTGTGCAGAAATTCTGCAAGAAAATCGCTGGTCCCTCCCCGAATGGCACAACTTATGTTGTGGAGAGAGCCCACCAGGCGCTTCACCCTCTACCTCCACCTAGCTCACAACCCAGACCAATCATCTGCAAGCTCCTTAATTACTTGGACAAACAACATATTCTCGCCCAGGTAAAATGTCTGCAAGAGGTTCTGTGGGAAGGTAGGAGGATCAGAATAACCCAGGATTTGCCACAATCTGTTCGGGTGAAGTGCCAATTGCTGCATCCTCTCGTCTACAAACTAATTGCAGCTGGGAAGCAGTTTAGAGTAAAATATCCAGCACTTTAACAAGTTAAAATAAATGAGCAGTGGTTATTGTTTGAAAGTTATGATCAGGATCAGACTGAGCTTAAGAAGCTGCTTCCAGACCTGTATAAGTGAGTATGTTTGATCCCTCATGCTGTATTTGTCTGGAGTAATCTGATTGTGGTAGATACAGATGTCTAGGGTCTGATCGAAATTATCCATCGCCATCTAGACTGAGGTCTGATTAGTCCAGATCTGAAGTTCAATCTCTTGGGATCCTTTGAGTATTATTGTAATGTGGAGTTCAGTGTTACAGCGAATTTGTCTTGCTGGTTCACTGAAGGAGCCTTTCCAAATTGGATCCAATCAGTCTCACAGATACTCAGATGCTGAATACCCGTTCTACATATTGCTTTATTGACTCTCTTCCTCTCCTTATTTTGAGGTGAATCTAGATGTGATGTACTGGATTCGGCTGTATTTTTCAGTAGCATAATATTCAGAAACGCAATTTACATTCACAGCTGTTTCATAGATTTAAGGAATACTTGTTACAGTTGGACAAACAACCAAGTAACAGTATTATCTCAGATCATTCTCAGAGATTAGAAAATGTGTTTAAAGAGTTGTTTTCCTGTATAATTTGTTGGCAAGCTCATCCAATTCACGTAATCTGTTGTTAATTTCAAAGTTAGAGCATAAATATTGCGATTTCTACTAGATGTATGCTATCTCGAGCAATAAGTGTATATTTGCACTATCTCTTTTAACCACTAGACAGCGGAATTGTATTGGGAACCAGTTGGTTGTACCAATGTTACACCTGCTATGGATATTCTACAGTTAGCAAAAGACTCACTAAAAAGGTACATTATTAAAGGTTAGAAAAATACGAAGTTGTTGTTAGTTAGAGGTTAATTAAGTGCACAAAATGAATAATAAAGCTGGAAAGATATACTCTGGCTTTTGGAAAAGTAACTTTTGACTTAATTATAATGGCATAATTTTTGTAAAATGTTTCATTACCGGGAGTGGGGCAGGAGGGCTTATTGCATGACTGTGCAGAGACATCACCTGACAGGAGTAATATGTCAGTGCAGTTTAAAGAACTGGGGGTAGAAAATAGGGTGTGTGTTTATTATTTTAAAATATTTAAATGGGGTTTAGGGGTGAATAGGGTATGGGGGAGTTAATAATTCTTTTAGTTATATCATTATGGGTGGAACCAAGTGTTAGAGGTACGAAAAGATTCATATTCCCTGTCTCTACTGGATTGTTCAGTTTTGTCATATTCCTTAATTAATGTCTGATATGTTTAATATATTTAGCTGGAATATCAAAGGAACTCAGGGCAGATGTAAAAAACAGGTGGTTTGGAAACATTTACTCTCATTAAAAGCTGATGTAGTGTGCTTGCAGGAAACTCACCTTAGAAGAGACGATGTTTCCCTATTTTGCAAGCAATGAGTTGGGCAAGCATTTGGGGCAGGGATATCCACCAATAAAGGAGGAATGGCTATCTTAATTAACAAAAATACCCCATTTAAACTAGAACAAGAAATATGGGATATTAATGGATGTTACATATTACTCAAAGGGTTCCTAGCTTCACAGCAAGTATTGTTGGGATCTGCATATGATCCAAATCTAGATTCCTCCCAATTTTTTACACATCTCCTCACCTTGGTAAATACTAATCCACCCAGAATGATTTTTCTAGGAGGGGACTGGAATATCACACCCCAAATGCAGTTAGACAGATCTGACAACAAGAGGACTGGTTTGTCACCAGCCCAAAGAGCGCTCAAGGAACTTATGGAGGGAGCGAGTCTGATAGACGTTTGGAGAGACTTAAACACAGATTCCGGACAATTTGCTTTCTTTTCTGCCCAACGGAGAGCATGTTCAAGGATTGAATATTTTCTAATCAGTTCACATACCCTTCCAGATATCATTGATGAATGTATTCACACTCGAGTAATATCAGATCACTCTCCAGTCTCTCTCACTTATTTGCTAGGATCTGGGACAAGGAGAGATTTTCTCTGGCACTTCATCAACCAACTCCTTCAAGACCCATGCAATCGTGACCACCTTAAAAAATGTATTTTCCACTTTTTAAGTACTAATATTGGTTCAGTCACCAAAATAGATATCATTTAGGCAGCTTTAAACTGTACATTAAGAGGTGAACGTACAGTAGCAGCCACAGACACTGCCAGCTATTTCCCGAAATTTCTGTGATATTTCCAGGAATATCTCCTGCTTTCTGCATGTCCACAGTAGGGGCAGCAGAGAGAAACTCTTCAGAAATGTTGTGAAATATTTGGAAATAGCTGGCAATGTCTGTGGCTACTACTGTATTTGATTAGCAACCACCAGACTTAAAAAGTTTAAAGCTCAAACCCAGGATCTCTTAGATTCTATTAAGGCCATCAAACATAATATTAGCTGTCACTCAGTGGAGGAGGATTGGGTTCAGTTACACAAACTGCAGGCCCAATTCTCAGCTATTATGTTCCAAAAGGCTGAGCTCGCTCTCAAGAGAACCAAACTCAAGTACCTGGAATCTGGAGATAGAGCAGGTAAACTACTTGCTATCCAGATTAAACAAATGGAAACCACTAGATTTATATCCACACTATGAATAACACAGGAGAGCTCTTTAACCAGTGATCCAAGGGAAATTGTCTCTTGTTTTTAGCAATACTTCCAAGCCCTGTATATAATACCAATAACAGAAAAATTAGTACCGGAGGACATTGAGAGGTATTTAGATTTGGTCACCCTCCCCAAGCTATTACCAAGTAACTCCTCTCTTCTAGATCATTCCATTCAGGAATGGGAAGTTAAGCAAGCAATTGCACAGCTCTCCCCGACACATCTCCAGGGCCAGATGGCCTTTCAACTAATCTATATAAAGCTTTCTCTAAGGAACTCACATCTTTTTTAACAAAGGTTTTTAACTCCTTCTATATGTATGGCTTTTCCGAAAGCAAATTTCTCGAGGCACTCATTACACTAATTCCCAAATCAGATCAGGATCCTTTGTATCCTGAAAATTATCATTCTATATCACTATTAAATGTTGATATCAAAATATTAGTCAAAATCTTATCAAATCACCTAGGGCCCCTGATGAGTAAGCTCATTAGTGACGAACAAGCTGATTTTATGGCTGGTAGATCATCTAATGATCATATGCATAGATTACTTCATTTAATAGCCCACACCAAAAGCTCAGATACTCCAGCTTCTCTCCTTTCATTAGACACAGAGAAAGCGTTTGACCAGATTTCTTGGGATTTTCTTTTTGCTACTTTGTCACATTTGGACTTTTCACCTGGGTTCACAAATTGGATTAAATTACCAAATACTTTCCTGACTGCCCAAGTTTGGTGTAATGGGGTCCTCTTCAAATCATTGTCTTTATCTCGTGGTACCTAACAGGGCTGTCCTCTTTCCCCCCTGCTATTTAATCTCTACCTAGAACCATTAATTTGAAGATTATTATCTTCCCACAATATCCACGGCATCTCAATTGGTAACAAACGACATCTTATTTCAGCTTATGCTGATGATTTAGTGTTACATGTTGAGAATCTTGCTGCCAGTATACAAGCTTTACTGCAAGAAATTGAGCATTTCTCAGAGGTATCCTACTACAAATTCAATCTCTTTAAAACCAAATGTTTTCCTTTAAATAGGAGATGCTTGTCGAGTGAAATAGGGGATCATGACTTGAATTGGGAACCTAATTCCCTGACATATTTGGGTATTAAAGTCTCAAGGGAAATGGCAATAATGGTAAAGGAAAACCTCACCAAATTATTAAACACTATAAATGTTGACCTGGAAAGATGGGGGATGTTACCTATATCTCTTTGGGGCAGAATTCATATGGTTAAAATGAACGTACTACCTCGGATTCTTTATCCCCTGAATATGCTAGGGTTTTATCTGCCTAAATCATGGTCCTCCAATTTGCAAAAATCATTAAATCAATTTGTATGGAAAGGGAAGGGAATCAGAAGAGCGTACTCCAAACTTACAGTCTCAAAAATACGTGGTGATCTTTCCCTTCCTGCCTTCTTTAAATACTATGCGGCAGCTCATATTAGTAAATTGGCATATTGGGTCCATTCATTAAATACAACAGACCCTGATTCATACTTGCCCATCTGGATAGCAATTGAGGAAGTCCTAGTGGCTAAGTGTTCCTGCACTCTTCCAGCTCTTTTTCACTCTTCTCCAAAATTAATTTCCAAGGAACTGAGAAATAATCCTTTTGGCTGGTCTCTCAAAGCTTTACACCAAGTTCAAACTTCTCTGAACACAGATTGGCATACATCTTTGAAACAGCCTCTGTTGTATAATCCACATCTGCAAATTCAAAATGTTCCTATCCCTTCTACATTCTGGGCCCCCTTGGTAGGGCTTAAATTAGAAGACATAGCCCCCCAAGATAGAGTCTTATCTTATACACAATGTTATCATAATATCCCTGCTGCAAGTGGGAATGCCTTTAAATGCTGGTAAACTAGACAAGCTGTGATTGCCTTTCTGCAAAAACCAATGGATGTAGAACCTACCAAGATAGAATTATCCTCTCTTCTATACACAGCGGACCAACCTCATTCTGTTTCTAGGGTATATCAAAAATTGCAAGCCTTGGATCCATGGTTGCCTCAGGGAACCTGTTTTTATTGGGTTCAGAAATTGTCTCTCAAAGATTATCTGATTTTCTGGCAACAAATGTGGTGTAACCCATATAAGTTTATAAAACAGGATAGACTCAGGTTGGAGCAATATAATATCATGCACAATCTTTACTTTATTCCGGTTAAATTAAATAGGATTGGGAAGCTTTACTCTTCACAATGTCATCAGTGTAAAGATGATTATGGGTATCTATATCACATGATATGGGAATGTCCAAAGGTCCAGATATTCTGGAAAACTATACAAAGTTCACTAGACTCCCACTTGAGATTAGATCCTTTTTCTTACCCGAAATCTGTTTGCTTAATTATTTCCCTTCATAGATGATTAGACAGCGGAAGCCTACATGGCTGTCATATCGGCTGTGGCCAAGCTGATGCAGTCCCCTCCACTTATAGCACCCACGCTTTATATGGGCAATCACTTTTAATGGGCAGATTGCTGTTTCCATTTGCTAAATTCATTGCCCACAATGAAAAAAATGCTGGTTATAGCGATCTATGCCCGCCTTCTATTTCAGGCAGATTAGCTGCTACAGCTTCAAAAATTCAGCATACCGGAGTGTTAATTATCTGTCTCACAGCTAATCTGTCCAAAATAGAAGTCAGGCATAGGGTGCTAACTATGTGCTAATCGGTTCTGGCTTAGGTGGATGAAGGTTTCCCCTAATGGCTTCAGACACTTTCAGTTGTTGCAGTTAAGGGATCAGTCCTAAAGAAGGGCTTTCACAAAGAAAAATGCTGCTTTGATTTCTTCAGGAGGGCTGGCTACAAACTGTGTACGAATTCAGCTGAATACAGTCAGAGCTGTAAAAGCAGGACGCCAGTGAAAATTAAATGATTCCCTATCTGCATACCTATTCTGGGTAAATATGTTGGGAAAATAGGTACACTACTGTACTGTACTGTACTGTCTTGTCCATCTAGTTTACATCACTGCTAACAGAGGGAGCAGAGTTACTGGCTTCGGGTAAGGTGGGTGGGAGTACAGCAGACTAACAGAGCAGCAAGGACTAGCGGGAGTATGGAGATCTGCACACGTTGGTGTTAAATTAATTCTTTTTGGTTACTGTGGGAGCAGAGTTACTGGCTTCAGGGAAGGTGGGTGGGAGTACAGCAGTCTAACAGAGCAGCAAGGACTAGCGGTAGTACAGAGATCTTCAAGTCGGTGTTAAATTAATTATGTTTGGTTACTGCTGGCACACATTATAACTGACACTCTGCTTACACAGATGTACCCGTTATATGCGGCTTTGACTGTAATCATGAGACACTGGACAGATGATTCTATCCCCCTCTGTCCTTGAGTGGCATAGAGAAATCCTGTTGGCCTTACAACTTGAGAGGCACATAGCCAAGATGAATGATAAGCTGCAATCTTATCTTACCAAATGGGGTACCCTGGAAGCCTTACTTGCAGCATGGTAGCCTTAAGAAAATCATAATCTGGGTCAATAGTAAAGGTTCTTGCCTTTACCATGTTTACTACTTTTCCTACTATTATTACATATCTTGATTTCTATACTTGGTTCTTTTGGGTGGGGTTTGGGGTATGGGTTTTGAACTGTGTTAAAAATGTTTGTAGTGTCCAATACTGTGGATATTAAAGCCTCATTGATAATAGGAGGATCACCTGTCACTTCTAATATTATTGTATTGTGGTGTTATGAATAAAGTATATTGAATTAAAAAAAGTGATCCTCTGCTTTTTTAAGCTCATATTGATATTAAATGGATTAAGGATGTGACTGAACACAAGGGAATTTATCAAGGACAGGGATGGGGACAGGTCAGGTCAGGTCAGATGTGTACTGTACTACTGCACTGTCCACCTTTCCACCTCTTTTGCAGCACTCTCTCTGATAAGGAACCTTCCAGATCAGAAGACACATCTTTTATGGAAGAGATGATCGAGGAGGCGTATGAGGCTGTTTCTTCTTCATCAGTGTCACCCCATTTCCTGGGGAAGGCAGAAAAACAATTCCTTCTTGAAATGGATGAGACTGGGAGAAGGAAGCTGGGCACTATGGGAAAACTGTATATTTGAATGAAAATTCACCAAAAGAGGGAGGAATCAACATGGCTCCAGGTAGCTGCTGTTAGTTCAAGCTCCATTCCAACAGCTTAACAAAAGCATACTTTTCTCATTTTAAAGAGCAGCTGATGCTATTAGGACAACTTTAACAAAACATAATATTTAGACACAGCTCGGCTTGTATTCCACATGAGTTCTGTATTTCTCCTCCCCATTATTTATTACTGAGGTCATTTGCATAAAAATAGGATCTTTGCTCCTGAAGAGTTCATCTATTCCTGCTGCTTTCTCCCTACCTGATGACATAATGCACTGCATGTGACATCACAGTTACTCCCATGGCAATAGACTGATGTCACAAAAGAGGATTATTACATGAAGTAGGTAGTAAGTTATAGAGGCAGATGAATTTTAAGGTATACAGAGCATATTTCCATGTGAATTTCACAGTAATAAGTAATAGGGAAGAGAAGTCTATTAAATACAAATGGAATGCAAGCTGAACTATACCTAAATATTGTGTTTTTCAAAGTTTTCTTTGAGGTGTCAGCAGCTCTTTAAGCTTTTATTATTAGGTTTCTCTTTTGATGCCTGATAAGAGAAAAGCTGCATCTTCAACTTCACCAGAAGATTCCCCTCAGATTCATCCACTGGAGAAATATTTCAGGATTCAAACTGGCACCAAGAGCATCTGTAGTGCTATTGAGGGAAGCCTTTATTCAGGTGTAAAGGTAACAATTGTGATCCCGCAAAAGCCCATGGCCGAACTGATAGATGCAAATTCCCTACAGGTTCCTAAGCATCAAACCATAAGTTCTCCAAAATCCCCTGCCATTGCCACTGAGGTAATTACATGACCGAAATCATTTACCACTTCTAATACAGCTGTGTCTTTGACTAAGTAGCTGCCACCCTCAGTTAATATAAAATATTTGGCCAAGAGTTTGCTGCAAGTACAGGTGGAGAAGTTACATGCAAAAGTTGAGACTGACTTAAAGCAAAAGTTTCTACCACTTAAAGAACTAAGTTTTTCCTCCACTCTCTCCTTATTAATTTCACCTCAATCAATTGAATCTCATTAATATGGCTGTGGCCGCTGCAGGTTCCACCAGTGGTTCTCACCACACAATTGATTCACTTTGGAAGGCTTTAGTAAAATTGATTCAGTGGACTCGGTCATTTGATCAAAACTTCTACACTTTATCAGAAAAGGTGGATTTTCTGCAGCAGGGTATAAAACAAAATAAAGAGAAGATTGAAACAGTATCTAAAGAAGTGGAAAATAAAAAAGAAATAGAAAAGGCTGCCAACAAGAAAGTTGGTTTGGATACAAGAGATAATTTTGCGACGTCTTGAAAAATTGAACATTTAGAAAATAAGCAAAGATATAAAAATCTTCAGGTGGTAGGATTGCCTGTCTCCATAGATTCTGAATTTGAGAATATTAGATATATGTTGAAGGATATGTGTGTGACAACTTTTGAATTACTGTACCACAAGATAACTTACCTTTCATTATCACATCCTATAGAATACCACTGAAAAATCAAAACCAAGGATCAGGTGACAATTTGCACAGATAAAATCCACTGCAGAAACTTCCACTTACCAGAAATCTGCAAAAATTATTACTTTTGCATTTGAATCAGACAGAGATTTGATTATGCAACTATCAAGAATGAAATCACCTCTGACTTATAAAACTTATAAATTTCAAGTTTCCCTAATTATGCTTTTGCTACTCAGCAATGATGACAACACTTCTTAGGCTTTAGACAAGAACTATTGGAAATGGGGGGAAAATTCCAATTTCTTGCCTCTGCTAAAGTAAGAATAAAATATAAAAGAGCACACCACTTTTACGATGTGGATCAACTCTCAGTGTTTATTCGAGCCCAATATGAACAGAACACCGATAGGAATGCTAAGACTGATCCTCCAACTGTTTCAGAGGAGAAAATGTTAAATAGATACCATGTATATACATAGATAGTGATGGCAGATAAGGACCTCCAGGCCCACCCAGTCTGCCCAGGCATGCTACCTACATGTTAATCAAGGACACTAGGTGTCCCTGGAACTTTCATCCCTTCCCTTCCCTAATTCTGTTATTCTGTTGTGCCTATCCCATGCAGCCTTGAATCTTATTACAGTCCCCTCCCCCCCCCCGGGAGAACATTCCATTCATCCACCACCCTTTCTGTGCAGCAGTGTTTCCTGATGTTTCCCTTGAACCTGCCCCCTTCCAGCTTCATGTTTTGACCTCTTAAACTTGAGAGTCACTTCTTTGGAAAATACTGCTATCTGGCATCATGTTAATATCCATTTGGTACTTGAAAGTCTCTATCATGTCTCCCCTTTCCCTCCTTTGCACCAGAGCATACATGTTAAGATCCTTTAACTTCTCCTCATATGTTAAGTGACTCAGGCCCTGCACCATTTTTGTTACCCTCTTCTGGATCCTCTCCATTCTATCCACATCCCTCCTGAGGTATGGTCTCTGAAACTGAACCCCATACTCAAGGTGAGGCCTCACTAGCTGCTTGTACAAGGGCATCACCACCTTCCTCCTTCTGCTAATGAAACCCTTACCTATGCATCCCAGCATTTTTCTGGCCCTCGCCACTGCCCCCTCGCACTGTTTAGCCATCTTGAGAACATTTTATATGATTATATCAAGATCCTTCTCCTGCTCTATCACCTCCAGTACCTGACCACCCATCCTGTACTCTGCTCCTTGATTTCCCCTCCCTAAGTGCGTAATCTTGCACTTCTTCATGTTGAAGCCCAACTGCCATTCTCTTCACCACTCCTTCAATTTGTACAGGCCTGTCCTCATTTTCTCCACCCTTCCTGAAGTATCCACCCAGCTGCAGATCTTTGTATCATCTGTGAATAAACACAGCTTCCCCTAAAGCCCTTCCACAATGTCCCCTATAGAAACATTGAACAGGACTGGTCCCAGTACTATACCCTGTGGCACCCCACTGGTCACCCCTCCCTCCCCCGATGGAACTCCATTAACTACCACACTTTGCCTTCTTCCCTATAACCAATTTTTCACCCATCTCTCCACCTCTGTTCCCACCCCCAGAGCTCTTAGTTTGTGCAGTAGCCTTCCTATGCGGCACAATGTTGAATCCCTTGCTGAAGTCTAGATATGCCACATCCACTGCCCCTGTCTGATATATCACTCTGGTCACCCAATCAAAGAACTCAATTATGTTGATTTGACATGACCTCCCCTCGGTGAATCCATGCTATCGGTGATCCTGCAGTTCCCTTGATTCGAGATATCTGACAATTCTTTCCTTCAGCAATTTCTCCATTATCTTCCCTATCACTGATGTCTGACTGACCGGCCTGCAATTGTTGGCTTTCTCCTTGCTTCTGCCCCTGTGGAGTGAGACCACATCCACTCTTCTGCAATCTACTGGGACCACTCCCGTCTCCAGTGTTCTGTTAAACAGGTCAGTTAAGGGCTCTGCTAGCACTTCCCTCAGGTCCCGCAGTACTCTGGGGTACATCTCGTCAGGTTCCATGGCCTTGTCCACCTTTAGCCCTGCTAATTCCTTTAGTACCCCTTTCACCTTAAATGGACTGGTGCCCACCCCCTCCCCAGCTCTTCCTCACTCTCTGATTTATCCCCCTCCCCCTCCCCCTCCACCATGAATACAGAGCTAAAGTAGCTGTTTAGGATGTTTGCCTTTTCCTGGTCCCTTCCACTGTTTTCCCACCCTTATCCCTCAGTCTAACTATCCTCCTTTGCCTTACTTCTTTTGCTCACACACCAGTAAAATGCGTTGTCCCCCCCCCCTTAACTGATTGAGCCATTCTCTCTTCACTCAAATATGATATAATACTGTAATGCTGTAGTATTGCTGGCAGTAATACTTGCAGTATACTTAACTGTAATACTGTTATATTGAAAAATGTATATTTTGGACAACTTTCATTCATTTAGTTAATCTGATTGATTGCTTTAGTGTACACTGCTGGGGAAAACAAGAATGGAGATGTAATGGATAGCTTCTTTATTATTGATTTTCTTATTGCTCATGAGGGCTAAGATGTTTTTTTTTTTGAATACATATGTTTATTTAAATCCATATCCTGATAAAATGTAATACTTAGCAGCTTAACATGTTGAAATTGCATCTAGGAAAAAAGTAATAAATCTTCCTCCTTTTCATGTTTTGGTCTAGACACACCATACATTATAAATAAAGGTAGAAGTATATGGTAAATTTCATTTATATTTGATTATCTATTTGTTCTATCCACTCTTTATGTTGAGATGTATGAAACTATGAAAATATAATAAAATATAATAAAAAGAAAAAGAATGGATGAGGCTCAGGCTTGTCACAAACCTGAACTAAAAGGGTAACATTCTGAAGGTATAAGAAGACACAGAGAGAGGAGGATAGGGAGGTGTATCAGGGGAAACAGAGGGAAGCAGGAGAAGCCTTAAGGAGCAAGAAGGTGCAGACTAAAGCGAGAATAGTCCAGGCAGTAACGAACGGGAACAAGAGATTTTTTAGGTACAGTATACAAGTGACAACAGGATGTCAGGAGAGGGGCTGTAAGGTTAAAAATGGAAAGGGGGGACCGTGCAGAGGGGAGCCAGGAAAAGACAGACATCCTGAACAAATACTTTTGTCCGGTACTCACAGAGGAAGGAGAAGGGGAGGAGACCACAAAAAAATAACAAGAGCTTTGGAGGGGGAGGCAGACACTAGTCCTTTTTTTGGATTAAAGCATTCCGAAGAAACATTCTCATCTAAAAGGGGATAAAGCAATGGGGCTAGACTGGGTGCATCCAAGGCTATACAGGGAAATTTGGGAAGTACTGCTTCACCTCTGACACTCCCATTTAGCAAGTTGCTTGAAACAGGAGTGGTTCCAGCGGCCAGGAGAAGTGGTAGCAGGAAGGAGGCTGGCAATTTTAGGACAGTCAGCCTGACATCAGTGGTGAGAAAGGTAATGGAATCATTGCTGAAGGAAAGGAGTGTGTAAAATGTTGAATCCAATGAGTTAGAAGACCAGAGGCAGCATGGATTCATGGAGGGAGGTCATGTCAAATGAATCTGATGGATTTATTTGACTAGGTGACCAGGGACTTAGATCAAGGTGGAGCACTAGATGTGGCATACCTAGATTTCAGTAAAGCTATCAACACTATTCCACACATGAGACTGGTATTCAAGCTGGGTAGGTTAGGAGTGGGCCAAAGGTGGCAAACTGGGTAAGATATTATTTAAGGGATAAGCAACAGAGAATGGAGGTAAACGGAGTTCATTCTGAGGAAGGGGGGATGACCAGCTGTGTGCCTCAAGGTTCAGTGCTGGGACCAGTACTATTTAATGCTTTTATGAGTAACATTGCTGAGGAGCTGGAAGGGAAAGTCAGCATCTTTGTGGATGACACCAAAATCTGCAATAGGGTGGACACTCTTGGGGGGGGGAATGAATGAGCAGAGACCTGAGAAAACTTGAGGAGTGGTCAATGGTATGGCAGCTGGGTTTCAATGTGAAAAAGTACAAAACAATGCATTTAGGGCACATAAACCCAGAGGCAGAATACAAAATGGGTGGAGTAATATTGATGACCACCAAACTGGAAAAAGACCAAGGAGTAATCATATCTGATGACTTGAAAGTGGCCAGGTACTGTGTCAAGGCAGTTGCGAGGGCTAGTGGGATGCTGGTGTGCATAGGTAGGGGTATCACTAGCAGAAAGAGGGAGGTGGTGTTGCCTCTGTATAGATAATTGGTGAGACCCCACCTAGAGTTCGGTGTCCAGTTCTGGACACTATATCTCTAGAAGGACATAGACAGTGTGGAGGCAGTCCAGAAGATGGCAACTAAAATGGTGCAGTGTCTGCATCAAAAGTCTTATGAGGAGAGACTTAAGGACCTCAATATATACACCCTGGAAGTGAAGAGGGAGAGGAGGGATATGACAGAGACCTTGAAATACCTCCTGAGGGTAAATAAAGTACGGAAGGGAAGTATTTTTCAGGAAAAAAAGGTGCTGAACAACAAGGGGACATGCAATGAAACTGGAGGGGGAAGATTCAGGAGAGATGTGAGGAAGCACTTCTTCACAGAAAGAGTAGTGGATCCCTAGTCTTTCAGCGGAGGTGGTGGAGACAAAACCAGTGATGCAGCTGAAGAATGCATGGAATAGACATAAGGGAATATTAGTGGAAAGGAAGCAGGGAGGGATAAAGAGCTGGAGATCAAGTAGGGTCTGCACTAGTACTGTAGGTAGGGAAAAATGAGCAAACTGGGTTGACCAAGTGGTCCTCATCTGCCATCAAATTCTATGTTGCTACGTTTCAGCACCTGCTTCTGCATCTTAGATCACTTCCAAGGGCTCCCTCTTTTATTTTTGGTGAGGAGCTGTAAGTCATTATCCATGGGGGGGGGCATAATCCCCATCGCATACTGTGCAGTTGAGTAATGTGGTAAAATTCCTGAAGGGAGTGCCTCTGTTTGTTCAGTTGCTGTAGTTGCAGAAGGGAGGCCAAAATCAGAAGGCTCTGGAAATTCTTCAGAGACTATATCTGTATTTTTAACCGGTTCCATAGAGTATGTACTTGCATTGCTCGCTTGTTGCTGTGGGGGGGGGGAGGGAGCAGGTGTAGGTGTTGCTTGCAAAGACTGAGCTGTCATTGACTGCACCTTAGTCATGGGGGGACTGGGACACCCAGTAGGGGCTGGCTAGGTCCCATATGGATGAGGGATAGTCACTGACTCTTGGGCCTGTTCTGTTACTATCAGGCCCTCTTGATCTATTGTAGGTCATCTGTTGGAATGTGGGCTGCCCACGGACAGTGTCAGTAAGAATGGCCATCCTCCTCACATAAGTTACACTTTAGGAGCTTGGACACAGGAGGCTAACATGCCCATACTCAAAGCATAAGTTATAGCTTGGCCTGTCACTGACTGAGCTTAAGTGGGTATGGGACTCAAATTAGTGGCACACACAGGGTTGCCCCAGGTAAAAACAAAGAGTCATATCTCTTCCTACATAGAAACTGCTTGGTTTGTGGCATATACCAGTGTTGGTCTACCAGAGTTTAAGTCAGTTCTTCTAACCTCCCCATCCTCACCAGTTCAGTGTCTATAAATGGGGATGGGGTATCCAGAACCTCACACCTTTTGTGGATGGATGTCAGGATGTCAGAAATGTTGACCCCCTTATTTTGGAACAGAACTGGGATAGCTTTGATGGTGGGTTTAGTCAGGAGGATTGTGACAAAGAGGTACCACAACAAAAAATATTTCAAGGTTGTGTACTTTGCTCAGAATTTCTCTAGGGCAATGATGATGCCAAAGCCCCCATCAAACACAGATTTCCCTAGAGGAATGGATAAGGGTGTAAACATTGCCTAGTACAAAGCCCATGGTATTTTTTCAACAGTCTTTATAACATACAGGGCTTGATTCTCAAAGAGCCCTCAGACTGACACCAGCTGTGGCTGCCCCAGAAGACAGGCATTTGTGCCTAGTGAGCTCTACCAGTAAAGACAGAAAGAAAGAAAGAAAGAAAGAAAGAAAGAAAGAAAGAAAGAAAGAAAGAAAGAAAGAAAGAAATGGCAGCTTGTGTCAAAGCCAATTGCATCAGTCCCATAGCTTGCAGCAACACTGGGCGGCATGCCGACGGAAGGGTGAAACCCCATCAGCAAAATCCCCCACAGAGATTTTCAACAAGATTCACAATACTGTGGGGACCCGCTGTAAAAGTTCACCCTCGACGACTTTCGCCTCTTCGTGTTACCTCCAACTGGAGTTAATGATCTCACAAGGGGGTGTAGCCCCACATGGGGGAGTTTTGGGGTGCAGTCCCTGGTAGAAACCAGACTGATGTCTGACAAGCGAAATTTCACCTGTCGACATCGGGGATGTCTCTATGCCACACTTCGACAACAGTGTTGTCATGTTGGCATAGGTAAATCATCCTGTGCATACACCAAAAAAGGTGGCACATCAGAAGGGTATGCCACAAGCTGTAGGGCAGCTGTCCAGTACTCTAGCAGGTCCCTGCTGGTGGGCACCCTAATGTCCCTAATGTCATGACATGATCCCTAATGTCAGTATTAACTTAAAATTTCATATTGCCTGGTTGTCAAGTGGCTCTCCCTTCCCGATCCCTGATGTCAGTATTGATTTAAACTTTCATATTACCTGGTGGTCTATTGTCCTTCCATCCTCAATCCCTGATGTCAGTATTAAGTTAAAATTTCATATTACCTGGTGGTCTAATGGCCCTCCCCTCCCTCCCTCCCCCATCCCCTGTATTGCAATATTACTCTGGTCATTGGTGGCATAGTGACCCCCCCACCCCAGCAGGCTGTGGTCCATCACTCTGCTCCCCCATCCCCAAACCCAGTTAGCAACTGACACAGCCCACCCTTACCACCACAGCCAGCCACCAACCTAGCTCTTAATGAGCACTGTACTGTATTCAGTACATGCCCATTGGGAGGCAGAGCTGTGAAGGAAATGGATTTTACTGTGTCATCCAACTTGTTGCTTGCATCATCATTCAAACTGGGCCTTTTCCCTGGTCTAGGCTGCAGAAGTGTGTCAGGTACTGGAGAAACAGAGACAAGAGAGCACACTTGTGCTGTGTTACTTGCTTTCCTAGAACTGGCTGGGGCTTAGATCTCTGCCACCATCAGTACCTTGTTTGATTTTGCAGAGGTACCATCCCCCATTTTTGTCCAGTCCACCATCGGTAGTGCAGCATTCACTGACCAGGTGTGTCTGTCAGCAGTAAGAGGAGATTTTGCCGGTCAGCCTTTTTACAGCCCTAGTAGTTTACTCACTGCTGCCTGTGGATGGCTGTCAGTTAGTGTCACTTCCTCTGATTATACTGTCAGAAGGACAGCTGTGTACTCTCTGTCTGCAGCCAGTGGTGTGCAGGCTGGCTTAGGATATAGGCTCTGTCTTAGCCTGTCTCTGACAAGTCAGTCATCATTTTCAGCAAGCAGCTTCAACAGGTGCTTTTTCCTTTCAGACATAGATTCTTCCAGGATGGTTTCTGCCTCTGCTGCACTAAGGTTGGCATCCTCACTCTCTTATCCAGACTCCATTGAAGCATACAGCTGGGTTTGAGCAACATCTGGTTCAGGTAAGCCATGTTCTAAAATGTCCATGTGTTCAATATCCTCATCAGGTGAACCACAGTGTCCAGGATTAGATACATAACAGTCCATCTCCACCAAATTAGCCCCATGAGAACAGCTTGCAGAAAGTCCACCTCTGTCTCCTCCACCCCCTGCAAAGAGTCCCTCTTATAAGGGTAAACATTGCCTCAGTCAGTAAAACAAGTCCATGTAACCCCCCCCCCCCACTGGACACAACTGGAAACTAGCTATCATAGCTAGAGGTTGGTGAAGTGGCCAAAATTCGCTCCACAAAGTAATTCACGGAGTAGTGCGGAATCCACAAAGAAACCCGCAACGTGAAGCAGAGTACTTTGCATCATAATGAGGAATGCAAAGTCCATTGAAACCAATGACTTTGTGTTACTCTACCTTCCCTAAAACCACTTCTGTACCAATTGTAATGTGAAGTACATGGAAATCAATGTACTTCGCATCACTTTGCCTTGTAATTGAGCTCCAAGGTGAATTTTGCAATGATTCATGGGATTGCAGGTCACATGGGCTTTAGATTGTTCTGCACAGCTTCAGTTCTGGGGAGTGTCTGTGTAGTGGTAGCTGGAGACAGTTTGCTTTCAGAGACTCTGTGATTCAAACTCTCTAAAAGCTGTTAAAAAAGCCTTTTTGAGTCTTTTTTTTTTCGTTCAAAATTTTGTACATCAATTGTAGGAAACCCTCCTGTGCTCATATCATCAAGTGTTTATTGTTTGTGTGTAGATTTTGAATGTTAATTTTGAACATTCAGTCTGGGTACTGACAGATACTTGAAGTGTGCTTTGGGGGAGGGGCATATCTGTGGTGTAGGTAGATTAACTGGGAGAAAAAGGTAGTCTTTCTGTTTTGGTTATATTTTTCTTGTATAACTGTGTTAATGTACACACAGTAATATTTTCAGTAATTCTTGAAATTTTTTCGCTGATAGTTGTGGTGCCACAGTGCATAATTTCAGTTTCTTTTAAAAGATGTGGTTATATTACTGAAATTTTCAATTTTCTATGCATTACTTGTGTGTGTGTGTGTGTGTGTGTGTGTGTGTGTCTGTGCGCGCATGCGATGCGTGCCATCAAATCAGACACCTTTTATTGTGCCACAGAGTAATTGCAGCAGTGTGAACCTTCTATCCACCACACCTGCATGATTTTGTACTGCTTTGTGGTATCTTGGTTTTGGACTGTTACTGCAGGTGCAGTGCCCCCCAACCAGCAAAAGGTATTCTTTTCTAAATTGAATTGTGACTAGTGAGCACTGGTTAAGGTGTTGTTGTGACTTTGCGTTTGCATCTCTTCTTGATTGTGCAGTGCAATCTTCATTCGTCTGTGCTTTTGCATCTGTTTAGTGCCCAATCTCCATTTGCAAACCACAGTTATTGCTTTTTTTGGCTTCACATCCACTGGCCCAGACTGAAAGTTCAGAAATCTGAATTTATTTAAAATTTTCTTGGTGATGCCCCCAAAAGCCTGCAAAGAGACATGCAAGCAAAGCTGTTTCTAGTCATGGCACTGCTGCCACTGGCAATATTGTCTGTGGGCATGGTATTATGCAGAGGTGCAGAGCTGATGTCAATAAAGGGATTTCTTCATCAATGTTTTTTACAGTGCAATCGGTAGCTTCCCTCATAGTTGGAGGAGATGATGTTGTACCAGATGGTGGTGTTAGTGCAGTTTCTGCTGGCATGAGTATTGCTGCCTCAAGCTCCACTTCTGACCAGTTAACCATTTCAAAAAATATAGTTGAGTCTAGAGCTGTGACTGACAGTGTAGATGATGTCATGTTCCCCCTTAACATCCCATGGTAGCTGAACATGATTCTTATCCTGGCGACGATAACTCACAATGTCACATTTCTTCCAATGCTGTTTAGGTCATGCTTCTGTCATCCAATGATTCTTAGTGTGTCGCAAAAATATTGGGTGATGATGCTGTGGTTGGAACATGTTCTCCACATGACAGCATCCAAGCTGAAAATGTGGATACAGATGATATCAATAAATATGACGATGATGATGTCAGTGACCCCTTTTGGGAACTGGAGAAAAAGAAAGTCAAGGTGGCTGTGTCTGGGTCTGCTGGCGTTAACCCCCCCCCCTCAAAAAAGTTGTGATTTAGCAGTTCCTGTTGATGATAATGATGATGACCCAGTAATAATCATAGGTAGTCATGGGGTCAGTTGGAGTCCAAGTGTGTCCAGCCTGAAAAATCATGTAGCACACCCCTCATTTCAGGGGTTAAAAAAACAGAGTTCAATAAGCAGGATCAGGGACATGTTAAAAGTAGGGGATCACAAACCCTTATTTGGGATTATCTTCTCCAAGATGCAAATAATCTATTACAATCTGCAGTTTTGCCATTTGTGTGTGAGTCGAGGTAAAAAGGGGAGTCATCTGGGCATGGGGGGCCAGCATACACATCTTTATAACAGGCACATGACACTGTGGACACAGCACCAGATGGCAGCTAATGCCATAGTGGGCATTCACCCTCGTTGCCAACCTTCCTGAGCATGTCATCCCCTTCCATGAGTGTAAGACCAAGTAAGAATGTCTGCAGTAGTGATGAAATAACACCAGAGGATTACTACAGGCATGATGAGTGGGAGGATTATGATTTAGAAATCTTGTCAAGTGGTGGTCAGAGTAGCAGTGGTGGGGGTGGTGGTCAATACAGTATGTCTAGTGCATGTGGTACATTGACCCCTGTGTGTAAAATGGGGAAGATAACTTCATTTGTGGACTTGTCACCTGTGCACCCCTTTTCATCCCACATCCACACCCCACCCCCCGCCATTCACAGAGCAGAGCCATTTGACACATCCCATGCAAAACGTGTAAGTCAGCCCACGCTGGAGAGTATTTTTGCCTGTTTCCTCCTGCCTGCCTGCCTGCCTGCCTGAAGCATGTGACCTACACTGTGTAAGCCATGTGATATGTGTGTGGGCTGCCTGTGAATTCTCACTCTGCCTTAAAGCGGAATAAGGCAGAGTGCCCAACACAAAGTCATAATTACAATGTGAAATGATGAAGCAAATGTTTAAAATGGGCACTTCACGTAGCGGAATACTAACACGAAGTGGCCATTTCACATCCACTCCGCTGGCAAAATTTTACTTCGCTGCATCTCTAATCAAAGCTTCATGTTCATTTCTTAGTCAAAAATCACAAACTGTTAAATGAATGTCATTATATGAAACATTGGTTTGCTGTCCATGGAGTTCATATTATAACTATACATGAATCAAAACAGTCTTCTAAACAGACAGTTATGCAGCTTAGTAAATATTAGACTAGCCATTTATTCTGGGTTAAAATTCAGACTCATTACATTTGTGAAATGAATCTGGCAGATAAGTGCTACACTGAGTGGTACACATCACAAAGCCACCCTACATAATTTGCAGTGATTGGGCACTGCAAACACTGCTTACTCAGAAGGGGACCGGGGCAATAGTCATGGAGGCCAAGCCAGATTTACAGTCCAAGGAAGATGGACCATCCCTCCAGCCCAGTACTAAGCAGAAACCTGCAATGCAGATGCTTGCCCTGCACCTGGCCTGTGAATGAATAATGTGCTTCACTTTCTAGTGTCATCAATGCCTCATCCTTCACAGGCACTTAATTCAATCCCACAAATAAAAAATATTCCAATGGGTACCTGAAGTTAATGAGTTTCTTTTAAAATGAAAGGAGACAGCATTCCTAAAGACAACTAATCTCACTAATGTAGGAAGCCCAAGCCACATTGTATATTCTTACATAAATCATTAGCATTACTCAGTGACTTTAGCATGCAATTCTGCTGTACCAGATTCATTTGGTGAGGTTCTCTGTTTCATCTCGTATTTATGACCCTGTTTAGTATAAATGATACTAGTATTTCTTCCAAGCTCTACTGTCTTGTTAGCTTTACAATGCAGTGGTTCAATACTCTACAGGATAAACTGCTGCCAGCAATGTGTCGAATACATAATTTCTCTTAAATCACTAGAGGTCTTAAATAAAGCATTAAGTACATGAATGCTAAAGGATGCTAACAGAAATTGTGGCTTATGTTTCCCAAGAGGATGAGATACATGAACTGCATGCCCTCTTTAGAGTAATGCCTTTTGTCAGATGGGAGGTTAAAAAGCAGGATGCTGTCTCTGCAGATAACTTGATCTGTTACATATATTAGCAGAGCATACCATGTGAAGCCAAAGCAACAAAAGCCATGTTACCCTATCAGATGAACTCCTGCCATATTTGTTTACCCAGAAAAGAATGAATTGCTCTTTTCCTTTGTTTCAGCAAGCAGGCCCACTAACCTAGTTGTTACAAAGACACCATAAATCCTGGAATTTTTTTTTAATTGACATTTTTTATGGAGTAGTTAAACTAGATCTCATGGGATGTGCTTTACAGACATAGTGAGACGCAGTAGTCAGACTGGTTTTCATGGGCTGTACTTTACATATAGAGTGAGATGCAGAAAACTACCGCTCTAGGTGCATGATCAGCAATAGAAACATCGCTATCATAAGGTACCACTAAGGGTGAGCAAATTTGGAAATAGGAAACTTCAGATCGGCATTGATTCTGAACCCCCGGTCTTTAGTTTGAATCTGACACTATGGCCAAAGACACTTTAGGTCCTAGGTAGTGGGGTTTAGCAGGCTACAAGTAGGGGTATGTGGCAGTCCTTAACCATCCCTCACCCACTCCGTCCATCCCAACCTAGCTCACCCTCCTCTGGTCCTCCAGTCAAAGTTTTTTTAAAATAAAATCAGGTCAGTTCATAGCAAATGTCAGGAGCTCAACATTTTTTTGGAATACAAAACATGTCTTGGAAGGAAGAGGAGGGTAAAAATGGCCATTGTGGGTGAAGGGGTGGTCATAGGACTAGCCCTGGTCATCTAGGAAGGGCTAAAGTGTTTTATTTCTAACTATCGAAGATCCAAGTGATCCTGAAGTAGCCCAAATGTTCAACTTGGCCAAAATGAAGGTTAAAGTTCTGATTTTTGGTACATTCACCAATTGCAAGTTTATCATCGTCTCATTTTTATGTGTGCCACATCATCAGCATCTGTAGCACCAATACCAGCTGCCAAAAAAGCAGCAGAAGTTCCACTAAAATGTGTTACATCAACAGTTGTGTGAACAAGTAACTGGGTCCAGTACCTTTAATGTGGGGGAAAGAACTACACCTATGGGAGAGGAACTGGGTGATGCATTGTCTCCCAGGGACAAGAGCAGATAGAGTATTCTCCAGGGTAGTTAGGATGGTTTGGAAAGTGGGAGGGATGCCAGATATTAAGGCCTTTTATACAACATGCTCTGCACCGTTGTCATTGGTGCAAAGCAATTGCAACATTACCTTTTCATTGTGCACAAGCAATGAGGCAACCCACACCGCATCCAAAATTAGCGCTTTCTAATCTGCCATTCCCTGTTTTCCTGGTTTCACTGTTTCCGCATATCATTGTGGAATGGATCAGGTGGCCATTTAAACACATAGGAGCACTCACAGTGCTCAAGGAGAAAATCTCATGAGACCCTCCAGGATCCCCTGGTGATCACCACAGCCTGGTCAAATAAGGATATGGCATTGAAGTGCCAGGAGGCTTGTGCATATCTCCCAAAATCGAGGTTAAGCTATACGCATACAGTACTGTCACTGTTTGAAGAATACTAAATATAAATGTGTACGGTAATGAAAACTGAGGTCTACGACATATAAAAAGCACATCTGAAAAGCTGAGCCACGATTCTGGGCATGCGCCTATGCATACGCTTATAGGTGCAAGCCTAATATCATGGCTCAGCTTTTCAGAAGTGATTTTTGTATGTCGTAGCCCTCAGTTTTCATTACAGTATACTTTGACAAGTTCAGTTTCTTCAAATAGTAACAGTATGTGTATAGCTTAACCTCAATTTGGGGACGCATGCATGAGCCAGCTGGTGCTTCCTGAATAGTAATGCGCACCCCCAGCTTCAAAGTCTCAGGCTCTCCACTGGCTGGAAAACTAGAAAAATGCTGAAAGAGCCATGAGACTGATGCAGAGCTGCTGCGTGTAAACAAAACAGTTATCAGTGCAGACCGAGTGGAGAGAGCGGATTGAAACCACAATGTTTGTAAGTAGGTTGCATGTAAAAGGGCCTTACTGTCCATCACCTGGGAATGAATGATTTCACAGTAAATCACTGAGAGCAGTGAAGACTAGCTTTTGATTGCTGAGTTACATGCTTAAAGCAGCAGTGCAATAAAAAATGTTTTTCCAAAAAGCTAGTTTTAGCTACAGTTAAAACATATCTGCATACCTGTCAAGTCTACTATTATAGGTACCTCTGATGCTACACACCATGGACCCAATTCTCAGAGCCTCCATCATGGTGCAAGGGGCTTGCACCACAATGAATGCTGCAAGGTTATTCTCAAAGGCAGCCTGCATCAAACGCAGGCTGCCTGCCCCAAACAGGACTAGCACCACCCATGCTCCCATGGATGGGCTGCAACACTGCTCAGAGGTGCATGCGGCAGACACAGGTTGCCACAGTCCCCAAGTAGGATTCACAGAACACCACCAGAAGAAGACCTTCTAAGTACCCTTAGACCAGCCAGGGCTGGTTAAGGGGACTAAGAATATGCTCTGCTGGGCGCATCCCCTGTACGCGGCACTTTGCGGCAGTCCTCCAGTGTTGCCAGAGCCCATGACAAGCCCCCCAGCCTGGACCCCGGCCTGGACCCCACTGCAACCCATGATATAGTAAACCCCCATCCCCTAAGCTGCCCATGGTATATATAATATTAAATGTGCCCCCTCCCCTTCCCGAACCCTGATGCTGCCCCAGTAACATGTATTGTCATTGACTCCCTCATGGTGGGACAGTGCCCCCCCACCCCAGCAGGTAGTGCTCACCCCCATCCTGAATATCAGCCGGTGTCCAGGCACAATCCACCCCTCACCCCCATGTCTGGGCACTGACTAAACCAACAGGGTCACATACTGTACGGTGCATGCACTCAGTGACATTTGAGTGCATACACAGTACATGTAAGCAACTGCTGCCAATTTTGTCAGTGCCCAGACAAGGAGGGGTGAGGGTGGGCTGTGCCTGGCGCTAGCTGTTGTTCAAATCGGGAGGTGGGTGAGGGGGGCGTGCTTGTTTGGGTGGGGGGGCACTATATTTCCACTTAGGGCTCATATCACTTGTGCGGTTAGGGGCACAGTGATGAGCGGAGTGCTGGTTGAGATGCCTGTGGCAGACCCTTCCCATGCACCAGGTGTATGGTGCATGGGAGGGGTTGCCACAAGTGTGGGGACTTAAATGATGGGACCCCTCCTGTACCAGAATTTGGTGCAGCGTCCCTGGCACATGGAGCTTCGGTGCAGGCAGCCGTGTGCCGCAGCTTGCGCCGAATGCAGTCCCACTTGAGAATCGGCCCCATGAGTTTTTTTCTTGCTCCTAAGCCTTATCATGTTTAAAATGGCATTTCTATGCCAAATGTATTTTGTTTTCATTTCTTGAGAAAAAAATAAATATTTACATTTATAAAAATACTCAAATTTTGGTAGAACCAGAACATTTTCTACCAAATAAAAATAGAAGATGCCTTGAAACTTTTATAGTGAAAAAAAAGTAGGGTCAAATATTTTTTGTCCAGTTTCATTGCACTGCAGCTTTAAGGAGTTGGCTGGCACTGTAACCTTCTCAGAGGTCTTCACAGTGCATAGTGAGGGGGAGGCAATCAAGCTGAAAATCTTTCAGTTCAACAATTGGTTGAAGAAGTGGTGCACCAAGGAAAGGTTTCACTTTCTGGGAGACCGAGGTGCTCTGTGGTGAGACAGAGGTGCATTTAAACTGGATGGCATTCATCCTAATAAGGAGGGGAAAAATAAATTAGGGCACAGGTCCCAGGCATACACTTCAGGAAATTTAAACTAGTAGGGGGAGGCTTGAGTTACAGTCAACTGCAAGAATTCAGGAGAGGGAGACCTTGCTAGCACTCCACCAACTACTGGTGTCTAAGTGGGAAAAGGATAACGTACTATAGATAGAAATGGTGAATGGGGAATATCTTAAAAACTGAAGACCACATCAGGTGGGGGTGGAGGAACAGAGATGAAATAACTCATGGAATATGTACAGTAGGTCTGGTCAGCAGATGGGGTAAGAGTAGGAAACAGGGGTCCTGGATGGTGGCTAGCTTAAATGCCAGAAGCCTTGGAAACAAAATAAATAAGCTCCAGACAGTGGTGGCAGAAGCCAAGATAAACTTGCTAGCCATAAAGAAAACATGGGCAACGGGAAATCATGAATGGGAACCAAGACACTGGTTAGGCCCCATCTGGAGTACTGCGTGCAGTACTGGAAGCCACACCTTCACAAGGACATTAACCAAATTGAGGCAGTCCAGAGAAGGACAACCAAAATGGTGCAGGGATTGCATCAGAAGACATATGAGGACAGATTAACAGAGCTCAATATGTATACCCTAGAGCAACGGAGGGAGAGAGGTGATATGATCGAAACATTCAAACACCGTAAAGGCATTAACAAGGTGAAAGAGTCTAACATATTTCAATATAAGAAAAACAGCAGGACAAGAGGGCACAGCATGTGATTAGAGGGAGGCCAATTCAGGGGTAATGTGAGGAAGTTATTTTTCCCAGAAAGGGTGGTGGATGCATGGAACAGCCTACCTCAGGAAGTGGTGGCTATGAATACATTGCAGGGCTTCAAACAGGCATTTGATAGGCATAAGGGAGCAATACAGATGAGTATGAATAGATAGGCCACTGACAGAGCAAAGGCCGATGGTGCATTTATAAGGTAGAAAAAGAAATGGGCAGACTGGGGGGGTCACATGATGCTGTGCAGAGGGTAAGACACATTTGTCGGAGCTCCACTTTCCCTGCCTCATAATTGTGGATAACCTCCTTTTACGATCGTTCTTTTCTAATTATTTGGCTGCTAACAAGTGCGAGAATCAGCAGTGGTACAAATAGAGGGCTAAAAGAATTGGCAACATGTCTAAATTACCGGATCAAGAAGAGGCCGCGCAGGAGTCAAGCGACCTTGACGTAGTTCTTCTCCCCAAAGCATATCAGAGGAACTGTCGCCCTTCCACATCTATTCCGAGCTCACATCGATTAAGGAAGCCTTGATGAAGCTTATTGAGGATGTGGCTGATTTGAAGCCAGCACTCACCCAGTTAGCCCGGAGGGTCACTGATACTGAAGCAAGAATAGCTTCAGTTGAGAGGAAATAAGACAGAATGGAACCAGAGCTAGTGAAAGTTAAAAAATCCTTGACAAAAATCGAGGATCGGCTCTAAGATCCTGAGGGAAGGAATAGGAGGAATAATCTGGTTTTAATAGGGTTGCCTGAAGGAGAAGAAGGACCGAACACTATTCTGTTTCTACAGAAATTTCTGAAGAAAACGGTAGACCTTCCCCAAATGGTCCAGAGTTCACCATAGAAAGAGCTCATAGGTCTCTGAGAGCTAAGCCAGCTCTGTCTGACCCACCAAGACCTATAATATTTAAGTTGTTGAATTACTTGGATTGAGATCTTATTAACAGAGAGAAGCTAGGAAACTACCAGCTATTCTATGGGAAGGTAAAAAATTGAGGCTGGTTCCTGATCTGACTTTAAAAAACCCGCCAGCTCTGAGCCTCTTATCGCCCTGTCACTTCAAAATTATGGGCAGCGGGTATAAAACATCGTATGCTGTACCCAGCTCGACTAGAGGTGGCCTTAAAGGAAAGATCAAACCGTTTCGACACTGTGGAAGAGGCTGTTAAGGCCTTGAAGAAATGTTATCCAGACCTATTTCCTAAGTGAGAGGGTATCAGCTTAACTATAAGGAACCTGAAGCCTGGGCTGAGAATCTTCTAGAAGACTTTCTCTGTTGGTGTAGAATACAGATTAATAGACTGCTACTCCTTGAAATGACTGTTTGTAATGAAAAAGCTTTTTGTCTCATCTCAATAGGGGTGTCTGTATTGGGACAACAGTATTTTTAGTTTAAATACTTCGGGTTTTATCACCCCCTTCTCACTTTGATAGATCGGTACTGCGCGGCGAGGGTTGTGATAGCCATTTTTGACCACTAGATGGTGGTACATTATTATGTATACGCTTAGCAAGCAGAACTGTTTATTTGTGCAACTCCTTTTTCCCTTCGGCTGCAGAGTTACTCTAGTTTTGATTATCCCGAATCTTTGCTCTGTGTTAAGATCTCTCTCTTCTGGTTAAATCTTTACAGAGTATATCTCAGTTAATGTTACTTTAGTAACTTATCGGGTGTTTTATTTAAAACTTAGATATTGTCTCGGGAGCTGTGATGTACGATCGCTTTTTGTAGATCGTTTCTCTGAAGGGATCCTTTTCATGTTACATATTTTAACTTCTCTGGTTTTTGAAACTAAACAGTTTCTGATGTCAACCCCTAACGAATCTTGATCTACAACTCGACGATTAATCGGTCCACGGGTGCAAGGAGGGTCTATTGAGTTCCAGTTTAAGTTGGTAAGGGGTATAGATAGAGGGTAGGGAGGCACAGATTTGCCACGCACCCTGTAGCTCTCTACTGCCGTAGAGACATCCGTGGACACAACCATATCTCATTTAAATAATACTAGATTATAGCTTGAATAAGTGGGGGGCAATCATAGTATTGTATTTAAATTATATTTGATTTAACCCCTTGTACCCCTTCTCTCGTAATGTGATCACAGGGACAAATGATGTTTGGGGTACGAAACTAAGTGAATATTATATACAATAATAGTAGTTTGGGGTGAGACTTTCTGCTAAGACAAGAAGGGGGTTGTCCCTTCAACTCCTTTTAGTTTAGTCTTCCAGTGTGGAGGGAGGCGGAGGAGGGGAGCTCGCTCTTCTGCGAGCACCATGGACCATCTGATGTGGCGTAGGCTATGGGCCTGGGTATATAGTTCTGTAAATAAGTTAAAATTGGTGGGTGTTTTTTGAGTTCGGGGGGGGGTGGGCTATGGTTTTGGGGATTTTTATTCTTTTTTGCTTGGGGGGCAGGTCTGCACTGCGGGCCTTTATTTAATTACTGGTAAACGGCACAGCTACAGATACTGTTATGTCTAATTGTTTGAATATTCTTTCTTGGAATATAAAGGGAGGGAGAGACAATAAGAAGAAATATGTGATTTTAAAGCACCTTGCTAAATACGACCCTGCAACTGTGTTTCTGCAAGAAACACACTTGCCCCCAGTGCAAATGCACCATTTTAAGAAGAGTTGGGCTGGTCAGGTTTTTGGCTCCGGATTTAGTTCTAATAAATGGGGGGTAGCTTTGCTCCTAGCAAAAAAAAATCCTTTCACGCTAGTGGAATCTATCCCTGATTCTGAGGGGAGATTCATTCATAGGCAAATTAGGCAACCTGGCTATTGTCTTGGGTTCAGTTTATGGCCCCAATATTGAATCCTCATCTTTTTTTCATTCACTTAGCTATGGTTCTAGCTCCCTTTCTGCACTACCCTCTTATAATAGGAGGTGACTGGAATTTGGTGCAAACTAATGACCTAGACCGCTCTTTTTGCAGAGGGGCAAGTTCCTCATCTGCGCAAAGAGCCTTAAAGGAATTTATATCGTCCCTGGGCCTTGTGGACCCATGGAGCGTGTTCAGCCCGTTAAGTAAAGACTTTACTTTTTTTTCTCCAATTCACAAGCGTTTTTCCCAAATCGATTATTTCTTAACCAGCCACCAGTTATTGTCTAACATAGCTGATGTTAAGATCCTGGCTCGAGTAATTTCAGACCATTCTCCTATCCTAATGCAAAGTGCTTTGTTGAATATTCCGGTCCGATCCCACTCATGGTCTTTGAATAATGGATTGTTAAAAGACAGCCAAATTATCACAAAATTCCAAAACTTCCATACAAAACACTATAAAATTTAATTGGGGTTCAATTCCTGCGGTGGACCAGGTGTGGGCAGCCTTGAAAGCAACTTGGCGGGGGGAGCTAATTCGTATTGCTACAATCCAAAAAAAAAAAAGAAAAACTATCTTCTGAATAGTTGCTTACTAAAAATCCAAAATTTGGAAAGTAAAGGGACCAATAGCTTCTACCCAAGAAGAGCAAGAACTATCTACTTTACGAAGCCACTTATGCTAGCGCATTACTAGAGAAGGTGGAGAGATCTGCTTCTTTATTAAAGGCTTCGTACATTGGTCAAGGAAGTAAAGGGGGCAAACTACTTGCCTGGCAATTAAAATAGCAATCCACATCCAAATGGATTACAGCTCTTAGACATTCCCAGACAGAAGCTATGGTGACCGACCCTGCAGACATATTAACCCTATTTCGAGATTATTATAAGATATTATATACTTTGGATCTATGTTCGGAGGATCACGATAGAAAGATGTGGGCTTTTCTGGAAAGGGTAGATCTACCACTTCTGTCTGAGGAAAATAAAAACTTCCTAATTGCCCCAATTTCCAGAGAGGAAATCTCAGCAGTTATTGATTCCCTAAAACCTGACAAGGCACCAGGTCCAGACGGTTTTACAGGTTTATTCTATAAGACTTTTGAAGGATGTTTAATTCCCCTGTTATTGCAACTGTATGATTTTTGGAACTCCCACTCCAAATTTGAGCAATCATTATTTGAAGTGAGAATAATTTTGCTACCTAAGCCGGGGAAGGATCCATCGGTGATCAGTAACTATAGGCCCATTTCGCTCTTAAACATCGACATAAAAATTTATGCCAAAGTCTTAGCTAATAGACTGGCGAGTGTGTGGATAGGTTTGTTGAGTCATGAACAGGCGGGGTTTGTTGCAGGACGTACCTCAGCAGACCACCTTAGAAAGGTATTTCATTTAATTTCTGCGTCCTGAGCTCCTGAGTTGGAGGCGGCTTTGGTATCCCTGGACACAGAAAAAGCTTTTGATAGAGTGGAATAGTACTATATGTTTGCAACACTGCACAAGTTTGGCATTCCGCAACCCTTTATTAATCAAATCCGTGTTTTGTACTCTTGCCCATCAGCTAAAATTCAATGTAACAACCTTATTTCCGACATATTCCCTTTATGTAGGGGTACCCATCAGGGTTGCCCTCTCTCCCCTTATCTATTTACTTTATACATAGCACCATTAGCTAGAGCTTTAAAACTGGACGAAGCAATAAGGAGTATACACTTTGGGCATCTTGAATGCAAACTATCCCTTTTCGCTGATGATTTGCTCGTTCAAATATCAAATAGCAGAGAATCTCTCCCTTGAGTGTTACAAATTATTTCCCACTTTAGTTCCTTTTCAGGTTATAAACTCAACAGAAATAAAACCTTAGTTTATTCGCTATCCCCTCTCCTTTCTAAAGATTTGAGTCTATCTATGGGGTTACAGTGGGAAAGTGAATATTTAACGTACCTTGGTATTAAGATATCTAGTGATCTAGCTAATCTTAAAGACCTTAACTTAGCTCCATTAGTTAAAACTACTATAGAAGATTTGGTGAGGTGGAATAAGCTTCCCTTTGGGGCCGGGCTAATATTATTAAAATGTCAATTTTGCCCAGATTTTTTTACCCTCTATGTAATCTTAATATTTACCTGCCAAAGTCTTTCTTCATGTCCCTTTGTAGGATTTGCTCTGATTTTCTTTGGAAAGGTAAAACGCCACGTAGGGCTTATGATAAGCTTACTCACCCTAAAGGGTTAGGTGGGCTTCAATTACCTGACTTTTACGTCTACTATTTAGCTATCCATGCTAATAGATTTTTGCACTGGCTGTCCACAACAGTCTCTTTAGTGAACACCCCTCTTTGGCTGTTTCTAGATTGGCTGCAAGCAAATTCTTGCAAGATAGACTTAGATGCCCTTTTATATATCCCTTGGGCCAAAGCTCCCTTGAAAGTGAAGAACTCCCCCCTGGGCTGGGACAAGAGGGCCTTGCATCAGCTTTGTTCCTTACTCCAGAAATCTAACCTAAGGGACCTAAAGCAACCATTACTAAATAATCTCAATTTACAGATAGGTAAGAACCCAATTCGAACTTTTCCAGGTAACTACTCTATTAAGTTACATTTAGAAAGTTTTGTCTCAGATAAATCTCTTTTATCTATTTCAGAACTGCAATCAAAATTTGCAGTGGCCCATGAGGGCTATTTTCGATTGTACCAAATTCGCTAATGTATTCATCACTTCTTGGGGAAACTTCCATGGTCAGAAGGGGTTGGAACCTTGCTAAGCAGCTTGTGGGCATTATACAAGAGCCAGAAAGCAATAGCTAAGTTATATAAATCAATTTTGACCCATATCAAGTCCAGGTTTTCTCCTGTAGCCTACTACTGGGAAAACAATTATAGTAAAGCTTTCCTGGTCAAAACCTGGGAAAAGATTTGGACAGACATTTATGTTTTAATTAAACAAGACCATTTAAGGAATATCCAGTTCAATATTTTGCATAATCTATATTATACGCCTGCCAAGTTATTTCGGATTAAGAAATTGTCCTCAGCCGAATGTGGGGATTGTTCGTTCGAATTTACCACTTTACATCATAAATTATGGGCATGTCCAAAAATTGTTAAACTATGGAACGCAGTTAAACAATGGGTGGCACCATACTTTAATATTGCAGCCTTTTTTAATGAGGATACATGCCTGTTAGGTATGTACTCACTGATCCCTACTTTTTATCAAAAGGTACAAGTAGCTATGGTTGCTATGGTTACTAAGCTGTTAATACTTCGACATTGGAAAGATGACTGGGAACCCTCATTTAAAGAATGGTGGGCCGAACTCCTCAATGCCCTAAATGCAGAGAGATGTGTAGCCTGGATTTTCCATGCCAGTGAGAAGTTTCAGAATTGTTGGGGAGACTTCCTGGTAAATTTAAGAAGCAAATTTGGTTACTAAGGCTAAGTTTACTGCTCTCCCTTCTTCCCCTTCTCCATTTAGTCTCCTCACAGAAGACTCTTGGGGTAAAGTCCCCATTTAACTGTCAAACTCTATTTCCCAGGATAGGCTATAGGCTATATTTTCCCTTTTATTACTAGATTCTATTTTTTTATCCCCTCCCTTACAGTAAAGTTAATATTCCCTTGGCAGCATTTCTTCTGATATAGTTCCCTCCCTTGATATAGTCCTTTTCTCGGTCAAAAGAATTAGTGCTGTGCTGATGCCTTGGGTTTGGTATTCTATATAAGCTTTTGCTAGAGTTTAGTACAGGGCCATGATGGCCTTTACATGGTTTCTTACCCCGGCAGGAGTATGGTAAGGTGCCTGCTGCAGTTGGGTGGGAGGGAGGGTTGGGGTATGGGTTGTTGTTTTTTTTGTTCATCCTTTTTGTATTGGGGGTGTATGTTATTTTTGCTTTCACTGTACAATTATCTGTATCATCCATCCATGACAAGTGCTGACTTATGCTTATGTTGTGGAAAAATGAAGCTAATTGCAAAAAAAAGAGAAATGGGCAGACTGGATGGGCCTTGCAGTCCTTATCTGCCATCAACTTCTATGTTTCTATGTTTCAACTGGCTCATGGTGTCTTACAGGGAGAACAGACAATAAAATGTCATAAGATAATAAACAGACGATAAATAAAACCATAATAACAAAGTTAAGAACAGTAGGTGATTGGGTCACAAAGGCTGTGGGCAGGGGACAAGTGGTGTATGTCTTGTACCTCAGCTTTAGCTAGACCTTCAATTCCGTTACGCACAGAAAGCTAATAAAAAAGCTGGGTGACTCCGGGGTAGGGGAAAATTGAATCAGATGGATAGGGAACTGACTGGAGGGTAGGACACAGCAAGTAGTCATCAATGGTACCCACTCTGAGCCTAGGGGAGTCCATCAGTGGGGTACTGCAGGGATCTGTTTTGGCACTGGTATCTTCATTTGTGATACAGAAAAGAACATTCAGAATATGGTGTGTCACTTTGCTGATCTGTGGCAGTGTGGACCCTGCGGAGGAAATCAAAAAAATGAAAAGAGACCTGGGAAACTGGAGAAGTGGTCCAGATAATGGCAACTAAAATTCAGCACAAAAAAGTGCAAAGTGATGCGCATTGAAACAGACTACTGGATGGGCATTAGGTGCCGTGCAGACCACTAAGGAGAGAGAACTGGGGGTCCTCATTAGTGGTAGCCTCTAGTCCCCTGCACAGCACAGCAAAGTATATGAGAAGCCAGACACGATGTTGAGATATATTGGAAGGGGAACTGATAGCAGGGGGAAGGAGGCAATACAGAACATGTACAGATCCCTGGTAAGGCTGAACCTGGAGTACTGAATGCACTGCTGAGTCCACACCTCAAGAAAAAGAGGGACAGCACAGAGACCACACAAAGGCTGACCTCTAATATTATCCAGGAGGAGCAGGGAAGTCATATGAAGAATGGCTGACAGACCTTAACACATATATAAAAGAGATAAGTAAGTAAAAATTTATTTAGTTAGATGCCCAATCCCAGAGCCACTGGGCGCCATACAGTAGTAGAACAAATTAACAGAGTATAAACATCACAATTTACAACAATCAGCAGCACAAATGAAATTACAAAGCCTATAGTATTTGTTAAAAACAACTTAAAAGACATTTTTAGGATAGGCTAAACTGAAAAGGTGGGTCTTTAGGCCCCTTCTGAACACTTCCACCATAGGGGCCTCCCTCAAAGATATTGGAAGCGAGTTCCGGAGGACCAGTCTGGACACCCTGAATGAACAATCACCAAAGGTTTTCAGCCCGGTCCTCAAAACTGCCAGGAGACTCTGGGTGGAGGAATGGAGGGAGTGGGCCAGGATGGCAGGTGTGAGGAGGGCTGACAGGTAACCAGGGCCCGATCTGTATAGGGCCTTATAGGTGAGTAATCCCACCTAGAAGAGAACTCGCCTCCTGACTGGCAACCAGTGCAGACTCCGCAGGACTATGGTCACATGACAGGGCCTAGACAATCCTGTCAGCAGCCTGGCCACTGCATTCTGCACCAGCAGCTGCCTACGGAGGTCCCCTCTACTGACCCTGAGGTATAGAGCATTACAGTAGTCGAGTCTTGATGTCACAAATGCATGCACCAGTGATGACAGGTCTTCGGGTGGAATTAGAGGTTTAATCCAAGTGATGTTCTTCAGATGGTAAAAGCCGCTTTTGACGACAGTCATCACATGAGTTTCAAATGTCAGCCTGTCTTCGAAGACCACACCCAGATTTCTCACCCTAGAGGGCACCTTCAATGGTAACAATCCCAGGGCCAAACCTGTTGTTGTCCCGGAGATGTCCCCATCATGCCCGTGACCAAGCTCAATCACTAGAACCTCTGTCTTACCCGGGTTAAGTCTCAGCCAATTAGAGTTCATCTACTCCTGGATCTTGATGAGACATTTATTCAGCACTTTGATACCATTTGTTCCTGGTGTAAAAGACATGTACAGCTGAGTATCATTTGCATAACAATGAAAGCTCAGACTGTACTGTCTAATGATCCTCCCCGGGGCAGCATGTATATTGAGAAGAGCATCAGTGAGAGGATCAAGCCTTGAGGTGAGGTGGGAAAGGAGGGATATAATTCAGACACGCATGTTCTTATGAGGAATCAAGGTGGATTGTAGGGTGGATTGTAAGGTCTTGTTCATGAGGAGCTAGGGCATAGTTAATAGAAGACACAGGTAGAGGCTGATGGTGGAGGATTCAGGCAGTATATGAAAACGGATAACAAAAGTGGTTGAACAGGATAATATATCCAAGCTATTATTGAAATATGCAGGAACACATAACCCCCACCCACCCACTACTATTTAAAATTTTTCTTTGTTACTGAAAAATTCCTGTGGCTTGAAAAACTGCTAAAGTCATTCCTATCTACAAATCTGGACCTAAAACTGATATTGGGAATTACCACCCAGTTTCACTATTATGTATTGTGTCCATCATTTTTGAGTTACTTGTAAGTGCCCAGTTAAACATATATTTATATAATAATAACATCAACATCCTAGACAACTGTTAATCATGATTTTGTTCAAAGCACAGTACTACCTCTGCTTTGGTTAGGATGGTGGGCAATGTATAGGAGGTCCTGGACAGTAGAATGTCAGTGGGAGTGACTTTTATTGATCTTTCTAAAACATTTGACATGCTAAACCATGGCATTCTCTTGTTCAGGTTATAATCCCTGGGTACATCATCCATTCCCTTAAAATGGTTTGGGGAGTATCTTAAATGGCGGCAACGACTGGTCGCCATAATAAATTCTGATTCTAATTTTGCTCAGACTGCATTTGGCGTCCCACAGGGTTCAATCTTGGGTCCTTTGTTTTTAACATGTACATGAATAATTTGTCTTTTCACAACCCTACTGATGATACAGTCATTTTCACTCCAGGTAACACTACAAAGCAAATTGAAGGTGAACTTCAGAAAGCGTTTGATAATGTTCAGCCTTCAACAAAAAAAAACTTGTATAAAATGCAAAAAAAAAAACTAACTTTATTATTTAAGAGAGATATTAAATCAAACTCTCACCTTGACTGCTGCAATGCCCTTTACCTTGGGCTACCGGGGGTTGATATCCGCCGCCTGCAGCTGGTGCAGAATGTAGCAGCCAGGCTATTGACTTGTACCTCTAGGACCAGTAATATAACACCTGTGCTCCACACTCTGCACTGGCTACCAGTTCAGTGGCGGATCACCTCCAAGGTCGGTTTGCTGACCTATAAGGCCCTACACGATCAGAGACCTGGTTACTTGCCAGATCTTCTTCACCCCTACTGTCCCCTCCACCCTCTCTGATCCACCAATGAGGGATTGCTAGAGATTCCCAGGGTTTGTTTGCAGAAATCTGGGGCAAGGGCTTTTAGTTTTATGGCCCCAACCCTGTGGAATTCTCTACCTTGTTGGGTACGAGACTGCCTGACCATACAAAGTGTTAAGGAAGCATTGAAAACCTACCTTTTTAGCCTAGCATTTCCTGATTTTTAAATGAAGCCGTTATCTTTATTTATTATTAGTCTTAACCTTTTTTATTGGTTATTTATTACTCTTTTAATCAGATGTTGTACAGGTGCCTTGGTTTCTAGAAAGGCACCTTTTTTTATAAATAAAGAGTGATTTGATTTGATTTGAAACTTGGCCAATGAGGCAGTAGAAATAATAACTCCTGAGAACAGGATTAAGAAACAGGTAGAGAAAGACATACAAACACTTAGGAGCATGACTCAATGACAGATGTAAATGGAACATAAACAGACAAAACAGCTGCAACTCTGGGCCATAAATTGGGCATGCTGTGCAGGGTTAAAAAATGCCTACCAAAGGAAGCAAGTGTACATATTGTAAATACAATGACTGCCCCAGTATTGGACTTCAGAGACTTGTTGTTCTCCGGAGCACTGGGGAAGGAGCTGGTAAGACAGGATGTGATTCACAACAGGTGCCTGCTTCATCCTTGATACCTCCCATAGAACCCATCATGCCATTTGTATTCTGAGTTTGGATGGCTAAGCTGACATAAAAGAAAGCAACTTCATACTATTAACTATACATATCAATGCTACAATAGGTGTCCAAGCTATAAAAAGGACAGCTTGGTGATAAGGCAAATTAAAGAGGAAGTAAGATTAGCCACGTAAGTGGAATATGTACTACCCCTTGAAGGTTTAATTTAGGATCGGCTTTTACCAAGGAACCAAGGTTTGAAATTCAATTCCTTATACCCTGACACATATGAATGGGTTGTTGTTCATTAAAATGCACAAAGTTTGAGTCATGGACTCAGTAACAAATGTTTTGCCAATTTGTTCCAATTACGAAGTGGGCTAAAAGATTGGTCTCTTGTTTTGTTTTTTTATTGCTCCCCCACTCTAGCACTTCCCCCCTGTACTGTTCTTTATATGTTACCCTCTACGCCCCTCTGTTTGTCTGACATATGCCATTTTGGCTGCCTCACGCTCCTGCGGTAACTGCCATCCCCTCTGTGCCACCTTAGAGTGGTTTCTTATGCTGCACCTACCCTGTAGAATTCTCTACCTTATCAATTAAGAGAATGCCTGACCATCATGAATTTTAAATCTGATTTTAAGACTTATCATTTTTATCAAGCTTTTTCTGTATGATTTGAATTTCTGTTATTATTTATATTGGAGTTTACTGCAAAGTGCCTTGATAGTAGAAACACTCTGGATACAGAAGTTGATACCAGCCCATTTACAGAAGAAAGGGTTCTGAAAGAACTCTTAAAACTGAAGGTGGCCAAAGCAATGGGGCCCAATGGGATTCATCCCAGAATTCTAAAAGAACTAAGGGTAGAACTAGTGACACCACTGACTACCCTTTTTAACAAATCATGGGAGGATGGGGTGGTACCCGAGGACTGGAGGAGGGCAGATGTGATTCCCCTTCACAAAAGTGGGAGCAAGACAGAAGCAGGAAACTACAGACCTGTTAGTTTAACCTCAGTGACAGGGAAAATGATGGAATCACTTCTGAAGGAAAGAATTGTTGAGTATCTAGAGGCCAGAGGGTACAGGACCCTAGGCAGCATGGATTCACAGTGGAAAGATCATGCCAGACAGATCTGATAGATTTCTTTGACTGGGTGACCAAATGTAGTAGATCAGGGAGGGGCTTTGGACATAGCCTACCTAGACTTTAGCAAGGCATTTGACGTCCCACAAAGATTAATATACAAGTTAGCCAGCCTGGGAGTGGGTCCCAAGATGACAGCCTGGGTAAGAATTGGCTGGAGAATGGGACACAGAGAGTAATAGTAAATGGAGTCCACTCAGAAGAAAGGGGGTTACTAGTGGGGTACACTTGAGGATTCAGTATTAGGACGGTCCTCTTCAATGTCTTTATAGCGACATTGCAGAGGGACTGGAAGAAAAGTATGTTCTCTTTGCAGATGGCACAAAGATCTGCAACAGAGTTGATGCATATGGTGGGTGGAAAGGATAAGAAGGGACTTGGCAAGGTTAGAGGAATGGTCAAATGTATGGCAGTTTAGATTCAATGCTAAGAAGTGCAAGGTAATGCACCTGGGAAACAAAACCAGGGAAGAGTACACAATGGGGGTGAGATACTAACAACAACAAAAATGGAAAGGGACCTGGGGTAGTCATATCAGATGACCTAAAGGTGGGCAAGCAATGTGAGAGGGCAGCAAGGAGGGCTGGGGGATACTGGGATGCATAGGAGAGGCATCACCAGTAGAAAACAGGAAGTTATTATCCTCTGTACAGACAGCTGGTGAGACCCCATCTGGAGTACTGTATGCAGTTCTGAAACCCAATCTCCACAAAGACATAGACAGGATGGAAGCTGTCCAGAGGAGGGCAACTAAAATGGTGCAGGGTCTGCACGGAAGACATATGAGAGAGAGACAAAGGAGCTTAATATGTATAGCCTCGAGGAAAAGAGGGAGAGGGGGGACATGATAGAAATGTTCAAGTACCTCAAGGGAATCAACAAAGTCCAAGAAGGTAGCATCTTTCAAAAAAGAGGTGTGCAAGAACAAGAGGGCACAATTTGAAGATAGAGGGGGGGCGGCTCAGAGGTAATTTAAGGAAGTATTTTTTCACAGACATGGTTGTGAATGCATGGAAAGGCCTTCTGGAGGAGGTTGTGGAGTCAAAAACAGTGGTGGAATTCAAGCATGCATGGGACAGTCATAAGGCCATTCTAGGGGGTGGGGTAGGAAGAAGTAGGCTGCTGGTTAACTAGGATCTGCAGCTTATCCAGTAGGTAGGGAAATGGATAGACTGGGTGGGCCAAGCGGTCCTTATCTGCCGTCAAATTCTATGTTTCTATGTTTCTGCTTTCCATCTTGTGTCCAGTCTATCAACTCAATTCTATAGTATTTCCCCTTGTTGTATTGCAATGTATTGATTGACTGTAATTGACATGGAACCTTTGTAACAGAGCCTTGGCTCAAAGGTATTTGTAATCCTAGACTTAAATAAATAAATAAAATAAAATAAATAGGTAATTCCACAAAGATATTCCATTTGGGAAAATTCCCATTATACAATAACTTAGTATATACACTATTTTTATGTTTGCTTGCACGCATCACATGCACAAGAAACATCTTGTGACAGTACCACATTTCAGAGGTGGGTCAGTGATGTGGTATGCAGTGGACATTTTACTGGCCACCAATCAAGGGGAAGCTGATGATGACAGCAGCTTCAAGGAGAGCAAAGGAGTTGAAACAAATCTGCCGCTGCAGTTATGAACAGTTTTTTCACTGCAGCAGCACCTCCCTCTTCCCTCACAACCTTGTTGGCTCCTGCTGCCCAGCACGCTGTCCCTGGCCATTGCTCCACCAACAACTTGTTTGTTCTGTGTCCCTTCCCTGGTGAAACAAGTAATGAGCCGTGGCTCCAGCTGCCTGTCTCACACTCCAAGGAAAGCCGACATGGGGGTGCCCAGTCCCCATGTCAGCAAGTATCCCCCCTCTCTCCATTAATGCAGCACACTGGGATCCCACCTCAATGTGCCAAAATGTTTCCAACACTGGGATGCCCACTCCTGGTGTCGAATGCGCCCCTCCCCCAAAAATCCATCTGTAATCTGCCAACATCGGGGTGCCCAATCCCTGTGTCATCATCCACCCACCACCACCACTATTGTGGCACACTGGGAGCCCACCCCAGTGAACCAAAATGTTTTTTTAAACCTGCAAAAGAAAGAAAACCATCTCCCTGGCGTCCTTTTTTTTTTTTATCCTGTAAAAAAGAAAACGGTCCACCGTCATCTCCCTGAGTACCCACCTCCCCGCACCCCCCCCCCACACATACTTACACTCCTGAGGTCAGGAGCAGTGATCTTCTCTGGAATAGGACACATCTGCACTCTTCAAACCGAACTGCAAACTGAGGAATCGAGTAAGCGTGGTATAATGGGAGTCAATGGGGGGTTTCAGCTTAGGTTGATATCTCAGCCATTTTTAGGAATTGCGGCTGCAAATTTTCAACGTGGGGTTCTTGGGACCCCACCTCATGAACATGTCACTTTCATTTCATTACTTGGTCCCAAAAGGTGCTTTCGTGGTCACTGTGCAGAATCACCTTTTGGGACTGATTAATGAAATGACAGTGCCACTCTACATGAGGTGGAGTCCCAAAAAACCCATGTTGCAAATTTGGTGAAAAAATTCCAAGAAATGACTGCAGTACAAGTGTGCATTGTGCAGTTTCTATGCACGCTTGTAACTTCACCAATTTTTAATATTTTCACTCCAGATTTTCAACATTGCTATCTTTTTACACCTCCTTATGAACAGTACAGCTGTCATTTTTCACATCCTGCCTGAAATGTTTTGTCGCACCTGTGGTGCAGAATGGCATGGTCACTGTGGGAAATCGACTTTCGGGGCAGATTAACAAAATCACAGTGCCACTGTTCATGAAGGGAGGTCCCAAAATGCCATGTTGAAAATCTGGTGAAAATATTCCAAAAAATGATTGCATTATGGGCATGTGTTGTGCAGTTACTATGCACGCTCGTAACTACACCAATTTTTCATATTTTCACTCCAGATTTTCAACATTGCTATTTTTTATACGTCCTCATGAACAGTATAGCTGTCATTTTTCACATCCAGCCTGAAATGTGTTTTCCCACCTGTGACGCAGAATGGTGCAGTCACTTTGCGAAATCACCTTTTGGGATTGAGTAATGAAATGATAGTGCCGCTGTTCGTGAGGTGGGGTCCCAAAAAGCCCAAGTTGAAATTTGAAGTGAAAATACCAACAAACACCCAGGGCATTAGGGTTTCCAACCAAAATGCCCCACCCTGTAGAGACTGACAGGGTGTGACTTGGGGTCATCGGCCGTAATGCTTATGCCTTTCCACCCCCACCTCCACCCTGCAGCCAATGCAGGCATCAAGGTGTGCCTTGGGATCTTTGGCCCTAACATTCACCCCATTCTTCTATACTGCACCCATCTCAGCTTATTTCCTTATGGAATGGGGTAAGCATAAGGGCTGAAGACCCCAAGGCACACCGCAACACCAGCTGGTGCCTGCAGGGTGGAGTGAGGGGGAATGGTGTGAGCGTTATGGCTAATGACACAATGGCACACCCCCAATGCCTGACAGACTCTGCAGGGTGGTGGTTGGCATTAGTTCAATACTTCACTGCCATTCCTATTATGCATCTCTCTAACTCCTGCACTACCAGCGCCAATGCCAGCAAGCAAACATTCGGCACTGAGAAATGCTTGTTTTATATATGTTTTATGTACATGATTGATTGACAATGTTGCTTATGAACTATGCCATTAAATAATATGCAAACTATGGTGTTATATTTAATAATTTCCTGTACTTATGACCCCATTGGAAATCAGTTCATGGCTCAATTTGGTATTCCTTATTCATATACAAATGTTATGAATAAAATGTATTACTACTACTACTTGTGAGGAAGTTCTCAGAGTGGGTGCTGTACTAATGGAATAGAGTGCCGAGAGAGGTGGCTGAAGCCAAGATTGTGTTGGGGTTTAAACTTAATTGGGACATATATAAAGGAATGGAAGAACTCACAGGCAGAAGAAGAGAAGGAATTCCTAGGGAAGAGGGGTGTTGCTCAGCAACAAGGGATGTCAAATATCTAAATCCAGTCCTACATTAGGCTGAGCATGGATGAAGCACTGGATATTGTTTGGTGTCCTCCTGTGTGTAACACTGCTACATCAGTAGCTCACTTTTAAAATCGGCACAGAGTAATAAATATTTGCAGTATTGAGCCTTCAAGTAGTTTTATGTGCTTTCTTGGATTCACCTATCCATTCCTTCTGAGCACAGAGCTAGGCACGGAAGTGGAACGACTGGATGGACTGTAGGGATTGTGGGGTCTTTTTCTGCTGACACAATCTATGTTTTTATGAATCTTTGTTGTATGACACTATTGTGGGATGCAACTGTGGATAGCACAAGTGAAGACAGGGAATGTCATACTGTACCTAAGTCCAGTGAGCAAACATGATGTGAGCAGAGCAAGGAAGGTAATCATCCTCCCTGTACAAGGCCTTGGTTAGACCACATATAGTGTGCTGCGTCTAGCTCTTACTTTTACAGTTTATTACCCAGAATAGCCCTGCTGGGATGCAACATCTTATTTTTTTTTGGTAGGGGGCTACTTTGTCTTAATTTAACAGCTAGGAGTAATGAAGTACCGAGAGGTCAAGTGACTTGTTTGGGGTCACAAAGTGTGAGTGATGTGACTGAGACCTGGATCTCCTGGTTCCCAAACCTGTGCTATAACCATTAGTCGCAATGCCTGTGGATTTGCCTCTACAGTTTTGGTCACTATAGTACAGAAAGGGCATTGAAGAGATCAGCAGGGTCCAGCACAGGGCCATCAAACTGATGAGATCCAGGAGGCAGATGCTATAAGGATTGACTGGGCATGCTCAAATTCTTTAGAGGCAAAAGGAGTAGTGTGTCAGCAATATACATAACAGAAAATCAGGCAAATCAGGAAGTCAGAGGTAGAAAGGTATGCCATGATTACATTTGCTCTGAAACTTTTTGGGTGAAGGCAAATGGAGAGTGGGTATGCAGTAATTATGGTAGTATATTACTAACAAGGTTAAGAGCTGTTAATGGACTAAGACATAAAATGAGTACCTAATGGCTGTTCATTTTCATTATCTGTAGACTTAAAAATCATTTGCTAAGTAGGACAGAAAAAGTAAGCAGTAACACATGACAGGGCATGCACTGACTTCAATCAATGCACGCCCAAGGTGAATTGAGAAACATAAGGCCGCCGGCCAAGTGCCTTCAATCACATGGCAAGTGCTTTGATTGAGCTCAACCCATGCATTGGAGCTTGTTATTGTGCTTATAAGATTTTTCTTCACTGTGTGTATTAATTGAAATAACTAGGTTTTAAATATATAAAAAAATCTTTTGAGTTTTGATATAGTTGTTTTTCCATCTGCTAGATATTTACGTTTTTTTTTTTTTTGCTTTTTATAAAGAGTTCACAGAGATAGTTGTCATTTTGGTTTGCTGAACAGTTTGCGATTACCCCTCTCCCCAACTCAGGGCTGGATTAAGGCATGGGCAATATAGGCCAGGGCCTAGATGCCCCTGACTGCCTGATGGCCCCAGGCAATCGCCACAATATATTTATACATACCCTTTTCTTTTTGCCTGATCTGCATTTTTTTGCAAAGGACTCAGCTGCTTAGTAATCTGAGCAAGAGAGGGGCTGAACTGTGTGATCTAATTCACATTTCTCTGATTAGGCGTTAAGTAGACTGATTGCTTCATGGGGGCCCAGCCAGGCTGACCGTTAAAATGTAAACAGACCCATTTCCTTTGATTTTGTTTCCCATCCCCCTGGTATCCCATGTGGGGAGAAGTGGCTAGAAAGATCCCTGCTCCCAACTGGTATTCCTGAGAGGGAGATTGACTGGCATGGATCTTAAATGGGGCCCCCTGTGGTATTTGTCCAATACTTGCCTCGTCTTCTGCATTTGATGGGCCCCTTTCATTCATTTCTGAAGGATCAGGGAGCCAGCAGAGCCTGTCTGTTGGAGATCATGTTCCAAGTTCCAGGTGCCTCTCATTAGCACCAGGATGTTCTGTGACTTGCCCTGCCCCTTGGTAACATAGTATGCAGGTAGAGGTTGTGGTTCAGAAACCCAAGTGTTCTGAGTCTATATGTTCTTGGTTTGGGGCTCTAGTCACTGGGCTATACTACCTAATGCATTACTTAATTAATTTTGACACTTTTTGACTAGAAGTGTATTATCATTGTTAAATGCAATTCTCCTCTTATGGAAAATTGGTTTGGAGGGGGGGGTCCTGAATGTGTTTGGGTCAGCGTGATGAGCTTCACAAAAATGATCATAACAGTTATGAATAAAAGAAAAAAGGGGCTGAATTTTCTAAGTCATGCAACAACACTTCCTGCAATTTGCAAATGGTATGGCTAAGCCCAATCTTTAACACCACCCAGAAAAAAATACTTTAATAACATAAAGTAGCAAAGAGGCCACAGTGCTATAGACAGGCTTACAATGCTGTCAGAGGCAGTGATTGTATATTTTGATGCAGCCTCCAGTGTATGCTTTTGATGTACTGTTCCAGTTGTTTGGGGCTGATAATATGTGAGGCACTCACTGTGTGTCAACGGAGAGTCACTGAGATGGCTGTGAATACAAGAGTGTCCCAGCACTGTTACTTTTTTTTCTGCTGTTCAAAGTAAGCAACAACTGACTGTGGCTCTTCTGGGTCAGTAGTGTGCACACTAATCAGTGTGAGGGAAGCAGGGAGGGACCACTGCAGAGATGACTGAGAAGATGAAGCTGAAAGCAAGTGAGTGAGTGTGAATGCAGCAGTGAGGCAGCTGAGAACGGGCAGATGGCATGATGACAGAGATGGTACAATCAGTCAGGAAATACTGAATCTGAGAAAACACATAAGCATGTCTGGAGACTTTAAATTTTGACCTGGTTTGCCTTAGTTTGATGTCCGAAGATTTTTTATTGTGAGGATGAGAATCTGAGAAATGGGAGGGGAGGGCTTAATGAGAAATAAAATGGCTGCCACACTATTTTAAAAACCAGTGCAAAAGTGTATTGACACGTGATTAGGCTAAATACCAGGATAACCATGCATTGTGCTCAATAATGCAGGGTCATGTGTCTGTCTCTGAATTTTTACTGTCCATTATATAAAGAATTTTAATTCAAGAATGCCATGGGTAATGGGGTATTTGGCACTCAGATCCATATTTGGTACACAGATCCTAGTACTAGGCATTTTTCCTTACTTAGTGGTATTCAGAAAAAATAATAAGACTAAGAAAAAACACACACAAAATAATTTTATTTCACAGGTGCCAGCGCAAGTCCCACGTCCACTCATTCTCAACCTTAGTCATCTCCCACAGCCACACTCCATCCCTTTTCCCATCTTCCCTGTGTAAGTTTTATAAAACAAAAATGCCACTGATATCATCTTTTGGCATCCTCCCCCTTTGTAGCCCAAACCTCCCAATCCCCAAAGCTGCATGATATAAACATTGCAACCCCTACAGACCATTAAGCCATCATTTTGTGTGCCATATGTAAAAATCACAACCAAACCAGTTGCTCCCCCACCAATTTTAATACCAGTCAGTCCTAACTAAGACTGAGACAGTGCTATTAGGCACACAGCTGGGAGGAAGAAGACCACAGCATCTTGTGTCATTGATGATGTGGTCAAAAAGTAGGAACATTTTATTTTCCTTCTCCTTGTTGAAAAAGCAAGACATATAGTAAATGCAGAACATTTTTTTGTTAAATATTTTAATGGTGGTAGAGCCAGATATGAACAAGGGAATATACTATATTTGAACACTGTACTCATTAAGGAAATTTTTCTTTTTTTTGCTGTTAATGATTTTTATTAACATTTTCCAAACAAAAGAACAGATAACTACAGAACTTGTGCATACTAAGTACAGACTTAAGCTGCATTCCAAAATTTGTACAAGCCTCTGTTACATTACAGACATGGGTTTCACTTTAGAGTTACTTTCCCTAGTGCCTTATTGAGCTAGCCACCTAGAGGCAGGCTGCCATATTGCATTATCCCAGTAGACAGGGATTAATGAGTGAAGCAAGGTCAACAGGTCCTCCTAATGAAGGCCTATTGACATGCCTATGGAGGGGGAAGAGAACAATAAATGCAAAAACTTACATGACTAAGGGAGGGAGAAAGGTACACCCTCGTTGGTCGTTGGTGCAGATACTTTGCAGATTGGACTATTTGCATGACTTCAGAGCTAATAATGCTAGAGGGCCTATTGCAGTTGGGGCACCTTGACTTAACACTGTAAACATAATAGAAGAGAATGCACACAAAGTATTGTGTATATTAACAAAAACAGCAGTCCTAAATACAATAAACTGATATTTGCACTAGCTGACTGTGACTCTGCCTGCCTGCCTACTTTTTGGCAAATAGTCTGGTTTGCATGGTGAATGGTCTGGTTTGCATGGTAGGACCAGGCCCACCCAACTCCTACTCTATCAGTAGAGTGTTGTGGAAGAACCTCAACTGCAGAGGGTAGTTGGTCCAGGAGGTTGGAAGGTGGTTAGGAGGGGCAAAGCAGGTCCCCCATCACTCAGTGCTCACTAACGTATCACCTCCACAAACCATGTAAAAACTACAAACAGGTATCTGCCTCTGTTTCTGAAATTAAACAAAGGGGCAGAGGACACTACAGAACAGGACACTGCAGCACAGGAGCTGGCACTACAAAACTCACCCAAAACAGGGACCAAAACAAAAAAGGAAATCCAAAACACTTCTGATCACAGGAGACTCCATGATTCAGGGAGCTGATACCTACCTCCATCTGGGAGTAATGGTCAGATGTCTCCCAGGTACATCAGCATGGAGAGACACTGACCATATCACTAAAATCGTGCATGAAGCAGGAGAAAACATTGATGTCCTGGTGCACATAGGGACTATCAATCTCATCAGCTGGTCAGTTGTGGCAGTCAAGGAACACCTGACCAGGTTGGGAGACAAACTGTCATCAATTTCATCCAGCATCTCCTTCTCTGAGATCCTGCCAGTCTGGGAGAGGGGGGCAGATGGATGGGAGGTCAGAGAAGGGGAATTAAGGGAGCTAAACATGTGGCTCAAGGGCTGGTGCCAGGAGGTAATTGGCAACAGTTTTGGGAGCGAAAGTTCTTTAAATTTGATGGACTGCATCTGACTAAGGAGGGAGTCAGAGCATTGAGGCAGAAATTTGTTGTCTTTGCAGAATATTTAAACTAGCAAAAGGGGAGAGGGGTGCAGCACCCGATAAATCGAATGGGAAGAACACCCCTCCCCACTCGGCTAGTGATCAAACAGGAGTTCAGCATGGTTGTAGTTCATTTGCATCACCAGGTGTGGAAACAGGTTCCGCTCCCCGTATGATGCGCAGGGGAAATGCCGGACCTCACGTAACAACTAATGCACCGAAATCTGACCAATGGAAAATCATGTACACAAATGCCCACAGTCTGGGAAACAAGATCCCAGACCTGCAGGCAACAATGACAGAGGCTAAACTGGACATAGTAACCATTAGCAAGACATGGTTCACCAGTAACCACACTTGGGAGACTTCAGTACCCAATTATGTACTGTTCAGAAGAGACTGAGGTGAAAAGAGGGGGGGGGGCTTTATGTCAAAGAAAATATCAAAGCTACAGAAATTCAGAATACCCATAAGGAGCCAGAAGAACTGTGGGTCACCCTGGAAACAGGAAATGGCACAACCATACAAACTGGGGTTGTCTACAGGCCTCCAGACCGGAGGGAGGACATAGACACATTACTGTTAGGAGATATACAAAACATGACAGCTAAAGGGGAGGTTCTACTAATTGGAGACTTCAACATGCCAGATACAGATTGGTCAATAACACCAGGAACATGCACCAGAACTTGATACATAGTGGATTCCCTGCAGGGGGAGGGCCTCAAACAATTGGTACAACATAGAAACATAGAATTTGACAGCAGATAAGGACCGCTTGGCCCGCCCAGTCTGCCCATTTCCCTACCTAATGGATAAGCTGCAGATCCTAGTTAACCAGCAGCCTACTTCTTCCTGCCCCCACCCCCTAGAATTGCCTTATGATTGTCCCATGCATGCTTGAATTCCACCACTGTTTTTGACTCCACAACCTCCTCCAGAAGGCTGCTCCATGCATCCACAACCCTCTCTGTGAAAAATACTTTCTTAAATTACCCTGAGACGCCCCTCTATCTTCAAATTGTGCCCTTGTTCTTGCACACCCTTTTGAAAGATGCTACCCTCTTGGACTTTGTTGATTCCTTGAGGTACTTGAAAGTTTCTATCATGTCCCCTCTCCTTCCTTTCCTCGAGGCTATACATATTAAGCTCCTTAGGTCTCTCTTCATATGTCTTCCGCTGCAGACCCTGCACCATTTTAGTTGCCCTCCTCTGGACAGCTTCCATCCTGTCTATGTCTTTGCAGAGATTGGGTCTCCAGAACTGCACACAGTACTCCAGATGGGGTCTGACCAGCTGTCTGTACAGAGGGATAATAACTTCCTGTTTTCTACTGGTGATGCCTCTCTCCATGAATCCCAGTAACCACCCAGCCCTCCTTGCTGCCCTCTCACATTGCTTGCCCACCTTTAGGTCATCTGATATGACTACCCCAGGTCCCTTTCCATTTTTGTTGTTGTTAGTATCTCACCCCCATTGTGTACTCTTCCCTGGGTTTTGTTTCCCAGGTGCATTACCTTGCACTTCTTAGCATTGAATCTAAGCTGCCATACATTTGACCATTCCTCTAACCTTGCCAAGTCCCTTCTCATCCTTTCCACCCCACCTTGTGCATCAACTCTGTTGCAGATCTTTGTGTCATCTGCAAAGAGACATACTTTTCCTTCCAGTCCCTCTGCAATGTCGCTTATAAAGACATTGAAGAGGACCGGTCCTAATACTAAACCCTGCGGTACCCCACTAGTAACCCCCTTTCTTCAGAGTGGACTCCATTTACTATTACTCTCTGTGTCCTATTCTCCAGCCAATTCTTTACCCAGGCTGTCATCTTGGGACCCACTCCCAGGCTGGCTAACTTGTATATTAATCTTTTGTGTGGGACTGTGTCATGCCTTGCTAAGTCTAGGTAGGCCATGTCCATAGCCCTCCTGACCTACTACTTTGGTCACCCAGTCAAAGAAATGTATCAGATTTGTCTGGCATTACCTTCCCACTGTGAATCCATGCTGCCTTGGGTCCAGTGCCCCTCTGGCTTCTAGATACTCGACAATTCTTTCCTTCAGAAGTGATTCCATCATTTTCCCTACCACTGAGGTTAAACTAACAGGTCTATAGTTTCCTGCTTCTGCCTTGCTCCCACTTTTGTGAAGATGAATCACATCTTCCCTCCTCCAGTCCTCTGGTACCACCCCATCCTCCCATGATTTGTTAAAGAGGGTAGTCAGTGGTGTCACTAGTTCTATCCTTAGTTCTTTTAGAATTCTGGGATGAATTCCATCAGGCCCCATTGCTTTGTCCACCTTCAGTTTTAAGAGTTCTTTCAGAACCCTTTCTTCTGTAAATGGGCTGGTATCAACTTCTGTATCCAGAGTGTTTCTACTGTTTGTTTTAGGTACCTCCCCCTCTTCCTTTGTAAATACTGAGCAAAAATATTTGTTTAGTATCTCTGCCTTTTCACAGTCACCCTCTGCCCACCCTCCCTCCCTTTATTAAGCCTCACTATCCCTCCTTGGTCTTCCTTTGCTCCCTGATGTACCTATAAAAGGTTTTATCCCCCTTCTTAACCGAGTTGGCTATCTTTTCCTCAGTTTGGGCCTTTGCTGTTCTGACTGCCTTCCCAGCTTCCTTTTGCTTTAACTGATACAGTTCTCTGTCCTGCTCCTTCTGTGATTCCATGTACTTCCTGAATGCTTTCTTTTTCTCTTGAACCTTCACTGCCACTTCCTTTGAGAACCATAGTGGTTTCTTACATCGTTTCATTTTGTTTATTTGCTTCACACAAAGGCTTGTTACCTCTGTGATGGCAGTTTTTATTATTCCCCATTGTTCTTCCACCCCTCCTTCCTGCCCATTAGCTGGTGCATTCCTTAGGCACTCACCCATTTTTGCAAAGTCAGCCCTCCTAAACAGGGAAAGGATCACAAATCACCAGATGGAAGGTCACCTGGTAGCCAGTGACCATCACATGGTATGGTTCAATTTGGCCACTAGAATTAAATCATCCCATTCCAAGGCAAAAATATGGGACTTCAGAGGAGCTGACTTTGATAAGATGCTCAACAGAGACAAGCTAGCCCTGGCAAGATGAAATACAGGTGAGAGGGTACAGGTAAAGTCAGTAGGCATTAAGGATGCAATACCTGAAGCAACATCCCATTGTGTTTGGGAGAAAAGCAAGAGCAAACAAAGGAGGAAACCACTTTGGTTCTCAAAAACAGTAACAGAAAAGATCAGAGCCAAAAGGTTGGCCTTCAGGAAATATGAGGGAACGCAGTGGGACGAAGATAGGGAGGCATACCAAACTTCCCTAAGGGAAGCAGGGAAGGCAGTAAGGCAGACAAAGACCCAAACTGAGGAAACATTAGCAAGAACAGTAAAAGAAGGGAACAAGACTTTCTATCGATACATTAGCGAAAGGAGAAAGTCCAGAGGGGGTATTGCTAAGATCAAAGGGGATAAGGGGAGTGTGTGGAGGAGGACCAAGGAAAAGCATCTATCCTAAATAGATAATTCTGCTCAGTATTTACTGAGGAGAAGGTAGGGCAGGACCCACAGCTCAGCACCATGGACACAGGGGAGAGGGAGGTGTGCACAAGTCTCTTCACAAAAGAAAGGGTCCTACAAGAGCTCGCGAAGCTCAGGATGGACAAGGCAATGGTACCTGATGGCATACATCCCAGGGCACTAAAGGAGCTTAGGGTGGAACTAGCAGAGCCATTAGCAGAACTGTTTAGTGAGTATCTGAGAACAGGACAGGCCCCAGAAGACTGAAGAAGGGCTCATGTGATCCCGCTCCACAAGAGTGGCAGCAGGGAGAAGGCAGGGAACTACAGACCAGTCAGTCTTACCTCAGTAGTGAGCAAGATTTTGGAGGCACTCCTTAAGAAAAGGATAGTGCACCACCTGGCATCCATAGGAGCACAGGATCCAAGACAGCATGGGTTTACAACAGGAAGGTCCTGTCAAACTAATTTCATAGATTTCTTTGACTGGGTAACCAGAGTAGTGTACCAAGGGGATGCAGTTGATGTCACCTACCTTAACTTCAGCAAAGCTTTCGAAACTGTTCCACAGAGAAGATTGATTAATAAGCTGGGTAGGCTTGGGGTGGGTCAGAGGTTGGTCAACTGGGTGGAAAACTGTTTGACGGGCAGAAAACAGAGAGTGGTGATAAACTGTATACAGTCAGAAGAGATGCAAGGCACAAGTGGGGTACCTCAGGGATCAGTCCTGGGGCCAGCCCTCTTCAATATCTTCATCGGTGACATTGCAGATGGACTGGAGGGTAAGGTTTGCCTATTTGCAGATGACACCAAAATCTGCAACAGATTAGATGATCCAGATGGGGTGGGCAGAATGAGAAGAGATCTGAAAAAACTGGTAAAATGGTCAAAAGAGTGGCAACTGGGGTTTAACGCAAAGAAGTGCAAGATCATGCACTTAGGAAAGAGAAACCCTGAAGCTACCTATAGGTTGGAAGAGGAGTTGCTGGCAATCACAAGGGAAGAAAGAAACTTAGGCATCATCATCACAGATGACCTGAATCATCCAAGCAGACCATTAGAGCAATAGGTAGGGCAAGAGAGATGTTGGGGTGTATTACTAGGGGTATCACAAGTCATATGAGGTAGGTAATAATCCCTCTTTACAAGACACTAGTTAGGCCCCATCTGGAGTACTGCGTGCAGTACTGAAGGCCGCATCTGCACAAGGGCATTAACAAAATGGAGGCAGTCCAGAGAAGGGCAACCGAAATGGTGCAGGGACTGCATCAGAAACCATATGAGGACAGATTAATGGAGTTCAATATGTATACCCTAGAGCAAAGGAGGGAGAGAGGTGATTTGATCGAAACATTCAAAAATCTTAAGGGCATTAACAAGGTGAAAGAATCTCTAACATGTTTCAATATAAGAAAAATAGCAGGACAAGAGGACACAGCACAAGATTAGAGGGAGGCCAATTAAGGGATAATGTGAGGGAGTTCTTTTTCACTGAAAGGATGGTGGATGCATGGAATAGCCTACCTCAGGAATTGGTGGATATGAATACAGTGCAGGGCTCCAAACAGGGATGGTATAGGCATAAGGAAGCAATACAGATGAGTATGAATAGATAAGCCATTGACAGAGTTAAGGCCTATGGCACATTCATAAGGTAAAAAAAAAATGGGCAAACTGATGGGCCTTGCAGTCCTTATCTGCCATAAACTTCTATGTTTCTATGTTAACCTCCTTTTTGCTAAATTTTTTATCTGGCTGGGTTAGTCAGTGGGGGATTCAGCAGTCAGGGAAGTGTTGGGCCTAGATCGTATTTAGCCAATTCCTGAGGGTGGGCTCATGAAGGCTACATAGGGGGCCCAGCATTTATGATATGTGGTCATGTTGTTAAGCTTAGAGTGTGAGATCCTATCAAATTCAGCAACTTTGGTATGAGATGCTTCCAAAACTTGGTTCAAGAGTACCAAGCTGCATTTCATCATTATCTCTCTCTTATTCCTCTCTTCAGGAGACATAAATCCCAACCCAGGTACAACACATAGTAAAGCCACAACCCCATCCACTCCCCGATCTCAGCCTCCGCTCCAATCCCAGTTTCACTCCCCCATGGCCTAAAAATCCTCCACCTTAACATTTGCAGTCTACTCCCTAAACTTGACCTGCTACTCCCACTTGTAGGGTCCCTCAATCCAGACATCCTCATTGTATCAGAGACCTGGCTAACAAACAAAATCCCTGATGTTTCCATCACAACTCCTGGATATGATGTTACCCACCAGGACTGCACTGGTAGGGGTGGGGGCATAGTTATCTACTCCTCTCCTCTCTCTAATCCACTACTGTTCTATTGACCACCAAACCCAATGCCTATGAAGCCCTCATCATTAGACTATCTCTACCCTTTTCCATATCAATATTTATCACAGGAGCTTATTGCCGTCTTGGTCTACACCACTCTGTAGCCACTGATCTAATCACCACTATTGGATCCCTTACCTCCTCGGGTGAGCTCTACCTGTTAAGGGATTTAAACCTGAACTGGTTGTCAACCGCCCTAGATAAGACTCGTACTGACATAGCTGCCCTTAACCTGTCCCAGTTAATCACTGAACCCACTCACCTAAACCACAAATCCCACGACCACACTCTCATACACTGGGCCCCTTACCTCACATCCTCACAGGTAATCTAAGTCGGGCCTACTGCCAGATGTTCTTAGTAATCATCATATGATCTACCTAGTTAGGAAAGCACACAGACCTAAGGCACCCCACAAACTACTAATGATCCGCTCTTATAAAACATTTGCCCTTGTTCCTCTACATCATGACTTAACTCAATTGGGCCCCTATATCCTTAGCCACAACTACCGATCACACCCTGGCATATTTCAAAGATAATATCATCAACATCTTGAAAAAACATGCTCCCCTAAAGCAAGTTAGAGTGCATGGTAGTCACCTCCTCTGAGTAACCCCTGAACTCCTGGCCTGCCAACAAGCGTGTGATAAAATATGGAAAACTCACAAAACCTCCAAACTCCCTCATGACTACACTATCTACCAGACACTCTGAAATGCCTGTACCAAAACCACCCGCCTGACCAAAGCGGAATATTTGCAGTCCACCTTTAGTACTAACATAAACAACCCATCAAAGTTTTGGAAAGTAGTTCACTCATTTTTCTCTCCCCAAACTAAACCCCCATATCCGCTGCTCAAAATAAACAACCAACTCATTGCTGACTGTCCTACAGTAGCAGCGGAATTCAGTTCCTACTTTACTTCCTGCATCTCCACCCTGTTAGCCTCCCTCCTACCTACTGCCTCTTCCCTGCCTCCCAATTCCTCCCAACACAATCAATTAGCAGAAAGTTTTGCCTTTTCTCCCATCTCTCCCAATGACACCTGAAAGGCATTACTCTCTATCAACCCAGCTGCCCCAATGTACCTCTCTGCTCCTGCTATTTCCCTCCCTCTCACTGATCTCCTTTACCTGTCTTTCCACATTGTGACTATCCCTGAAGCATGGAAACATGCTACAGTTCTCCCCCTATCAAAGTGAGGTGACCTCTCATCTCCTGGGAATTACAGCCCCATCTCGCTTCTACTCACCCCTGCTAAACTTCAGGAACACCTTCTGCTCTCCCAACTCTCCTCCTTTCTTGATGACTTCTCCTTCTTCACTTCCTTCCAATCTGGTTTTCAGAAGAATCACTCCACAACCACTTCCCTACTTAGACTCACTGACTATCCATTCAGCCATGGATAGAGGTCACATCACTTCTATCTTTGTCAACCTTGGTAAGGCTTTCAACATAGTCTCCCACTCCCTCCTCCTCAGCACTCTCTCGTCAGCTGGCTTGTCTCTGTCTCTCTGCCTGCCTGCAACTAGTTCAGAGCCTACCTGGTAGGTAGAACTGAATCTGTTAAAATAGCTGACTCTACGTCCCCTCACTACCCATCTCTACTGGTGTGCCTCAAGGCTCTGTACTTTGCCCACTCTTATTCTCAATTTTTTTAAATCACCTACCATCAGTATGCTCCTCATCCTCTATCCATATGTGTGCTGATGACATGGTCTTGTTCACCTCTGGCCAATCTCCCACCAATGTGACTTCCAGACTACAGCTTGATTTCAATAATGTTCAGTGCTGGCTGAGCTTGCATCAACTCTTCCTCAACACCAAGAAGACAGTTTCCATGACTTTTGGCACTAGGCAGAGACTCTAGGCTGCCCTCTCTTCCCCCCTTCCACACCCTTGATTTGTCAACACTAGAGGACACCACCTCTTTTAAATACCTGGGTGTCTGGCTTGACCAACACTTTAACTTTTCTGTACATATTGATGACATCCTGAAAAAACTGTGCCCCAAGCTCTGCGCCCTTTACAGGAACCATAGTTCTTTACCACTACCAGTTAGATATGATCTTGTTCAGAAAATGATACTTCCTTTTTTTGACTATTGCGACATAGTCTACAGTGCTGCTCCTAAGTCTTCCCATTATGGGGTGTAGCCAGGAATTTTAAACTTGTACTCAGAACTGATGTACTGTTGCCCCCCCCCCCGTTATATAAACATAAACCAAAATAAAACATGAGCTGCCATGCCATATTAACAATAAGCCTGCCCCCATTTGCCATGTCTGAGTTCAAGTAATCAGTTTCTTCCTGTAATCCTCCTTCCTTTGTTTTTCTGCCTGCCTGGTAAGTTGTTCTTGTTTGAATTTGGCCGGTGGCTTCAGTGTCCCATAGCGAACAACAAAGGCAAAGGGTCTCAGCATGACACAGACATAATGGGACTCACAATGTCCTTGCTTTCCTCTTTTTGTTGCCCCGGCTAATTTTTTTATACTGTACTCTGCTGAGTACAGTGCGTATGCCTTCTGACACCCCTGTTCCCATACCAGGTTGGATACTGTCTTCAATGCTCTCTGTCGCTATGCTCTTGACTCCTCCTCCCACACACATCACTGTAGTTTGTAACATTCCCTAGCTTTCCCCTCCCTTGAGTGCAGGTGTCTCTCTCACCGCACCAAGTTCACTTCTAAAATCTGATTTGGGACTCTCCCTTCTTATCTCTCCTCCTCACTCTGTTCCACCTCCCCCCTCCTGCCCTCTCAGATTCACTGACGTACACACTCTAGCTATTCCTCATCACTCTACCTCCATAGGCCAGGAAACTTTTTCCTACTGCTTCTCAAAGCTTAAGTACTTGCTGCCACCTCATATCAGACTTTCTTCTTCCCCATCTTCAATCTCCTTAGCCCTTCACGATTTCTATTCCACAACTGCACTTATTTTAGGCCCCCCAACCCTTCCCACCCTGGTGCATTATCTTTTAGCCCTACTTTACTTCTATTATCCTAAATGTACTTGTTCCTAGCCCCCTTCACAACCCTCCCCACCCTTGCGCACTATACCCTACTCCTCTATTCCTGACTTACCTCCTGTCTCCTAACTGAACTCTTCCTCTGATTACTGCCTCTCATGCTACCACCTATTACACCCCTTCTCCCACCCCCTACTACAACCTACTGTGCCATTTTGACACTCTACTACTGTCCACAACCTACTTTGCTATTTTGACACCCTTCTGCTGTCCTTCCCCCCACTACCCCTCTCCCCCCCACTGATGCCCTCCCTTTTGCCCCTATTTTCTCCAGCCTCCCTATTCCTTATCCCTCTCCTCTCCTCCCCTCCGGTAACCCACCACATCCACTCCTCCTCCCTGCCCCCCTTTCTCTCCCCTCCTTTTCTGCCTGGTCTTGTCCCCCTTGCAGGGTTCTCTGTCATCATGAAGGGGTATAGATCTTGGTTCTCTCTCTTCTACCCCTCTTCCTTCCCCCCACTTCCTAATCCTGATCCCCTTGCAGGGTTCTCTGCATCCTGAAGGGGTATAGATTGTCTCTCTCTCTCGCTCTCTGTTTCTCCCTCTCCCTTTCCCCTCCACTTTCAAATCCATCGCCCCGCCACCTCCCTACTTCCTTATCCCCTTCCTCCTCTCCTGTTCTCCCACCCTTCTTTTCCCTACTTCCCTACCCCTTTCTCTCCCCTCCCTTTCTGCCTGGTCCTGTTCCCCTTGCAGGGTTCTCAGCATCTTGAAGGGGTATAGATCTTGGCTGTTCCTCTCTCTCCCTTTTTCATTCTTCCACCCTCTACCCCTCACCCGTCCACTTCCCCACATAACTGCCCTCCCTTGGGTATACAATAGCACTTCGAATCTTGTGCTCAGCCTACTACCTCTAGCATGTCAAATGTGTTATCCATCCTCTAACCTTTACCCTACTGGATCATCTGCTCTTGGGTTGTTGCAATGCACAGTATGTTATATCCGACTATGGTTTTGTTTACCCTGGCCAGTTGGTCTGGGTTATTTCAGCAATGTAATTGAACAATTGAACTACACTGTTTGTTTTTAGTAATTGTACTTTTATTGTTCTGTTATTGCTGTGTGTTTGCTTGTTCTCCCAACTCTTGTAACCCCCCCCCAGACGCTTCTGGAAATGAGCTGTTTACAGCTCATGTTGTCTTTCCTGGTGAAACATTTTCCAAATAAATAAATAAATAATAAATGCTAGGATCTTGCCAGTTGTGGGAATGACCTGAGATCTCCATTTGCATAGGAGAGCTCTCTTGGTCTGCATGGCCACTAGGGACAGCCATCAGAATTCAGCGTAGGTGAGGGAAAGTGTGTCGGATTTTATCCCTAGGATAAAGAAAGATGAAGATAGGGGAATCTGTTTCCTCAGGACCTGGGTGCAAATGTCACAGATTTGGTTCCAAAAGGACTGGAGTTTAGGACAAGCCCAAAGTATATGTACTAGGTCACCCAAATCAGACAGGCACCTCCAGTATTTGTTATTATCAATTATTTGGGCCCTATTCAATATCACGGGGATCCTGTACCAGAAGTGGAGTATTTTATTCTGGATTAGTCTGCTACGGGTGTCCTTTACAGTGTGATGGGCATTGGTCCAGGCCTGAGTCTATTGGTCAGTAGTAATAGGACTGCCCAGCATCTTTTCCCACTTAACCCTGGCCTTGTCCAACTGACTTAGTCTATTGTCTCCGATAGCAGAATATAGCCTGCCTGCTAGGCCTCTTGGAGTTGAAAAGGGAAAGATTTTTAGTAACTATCTCTTCAAGATTCGGTTGACTTCTATGGTCGTTCACAGAGTGGGATGATTCATGCTTTTTGTAATTGTAATATTCCGTTGTGTTTTTATCACCCTCCTGTAGTGTGGTGGTTATGGTACATGACTTTGTAATAGATGGTTGCCAATTTAATTTTTTAACACAGTATTATTAAAATATATATCTCTCTTGTTTTGTTTTGTATGTGTCTACAGTCTAGCAATTTACTTGTATGGACCAAAACAAGCATTTTCAGTGGCCAATCATGTCTGTGTTGGTCCACTTCTCAGACTGTCTAACACACACACACACACACACACACACACACACACTGCAGTTAATCTTTTATCCCCTCTCCCCAGAAGAAAGATGCCTCTGGGAGCCTTTCATTATAATGCCACAAAAATAATTTCATGGTGTGCTACAAAAGTCTAAATTCTAGCAATATGTTTTTATCAGCTAAAACAATAGTTGGATTGGGCTCCAATGTCTTGATCAGCTATTACAGTATCTTTTCTAGACATGGGAACACCCAACACAGACAATCCACTCATAATGCAAGGGGTGAGGAATACTATTGCATAATGAATGGCTGCACTATTTGAGGATATTTCTAATGTTCAAAAAGTATGCAATAAGAGCAGATCAAGGATTTGAAACAAAGCAAGATTGGGTATAATTATACTATTAGCATGCACTTCAGATCTACTAAGAAAGGAAGTAGATAAACAACCTGCAACTTCAATGAATTACAAAGTGCAAGTGGTGGGTCTATTTCAGAGAAAGGAAGGCACAAGAAAAAGGGAGCATGCAATGTAGCTAAGAGGGGGAATGTTTAGGGTAGATGTGTGGAAATACTTTTTCATGGAAAGAGTGGTGAATGACTGGAACAGCCTGCCAGAGGAGGAAGTGGGAGCAAAGGCTGTGGGGAATTTCAGGCATGTGTGGGATAGGCACAGGGGCATATTAGGTAGAGAACTGGGGGATGGAGAGACACCTGTGATCAACTAGGGACAGTTGTGATGAAATAGGCAGTGACAAGGGACAGACTAGATAGGCCTGAAGGTCTGTTTCTCCTGACAAAATCTGTTTCTATAAGAAATCATAAAATGCAGGTTTTCAGCTAGAAATAACATGATGCAAAGAGGGCTGACATTGTGCCATTTTTAACTAGCTTGTTAAATATCCCCCCCCCCACACACACACACACACCTGGATTAAAACACAGGTTGCTTTCATTATAAGTTGAGACAATTTCACACTGACGGTCATTATAAGTGCAGTTCTGTAGTGATACAAATCTGTCAGTGAGCTACGAAGCAGAAGAGCAAGGTATGAATGCTTAGACTCACCAAAGAATTTTGAATTTTAGATAAGATATAGTGAGTCCTGCCAGATTACAACCCAATACTGCATACCATAAGGGATTAACAGTCATTAAAATTGCTTTGTTTCCTACAGTAACTGTGCTGCAGAATTTTGCAGTATTGCATAACATTCTGGTAGGCTCCACTAGAGCTAGAACTAGAAGGGGACAGTATCAGATCTGTTACAGTGCAGTAGCTTCTTCTTGTTGTTTTTACAATGTTTTTTTGTGGATTCTACTTAGTAGAAAGTTATTTATTTTCTTTCTTACTACTTCTAAGGGGCTAGCAGGGTATTGTTTGGGGCTGTTGGAATTTTGAAACCTGTTTTGGTAGATAGAAGTGGGCTCATTTGTTTGATGTTTCACTGTGTAGCAGGCTGCATGTGTAGAGACATATTTCTTCTGATTTAAAACCTATTTGGTGTGATTTAACTGGGGCTGTTTCTTTGAATTGGAGACCTATATCTTCTAATTTCAAGCCTGTTTGGATGTGTTGTTGGTGAAGCTGTTTGAATTGGAGTCCTGTTTCTTTTGGTAGCAAACCTGTTTTGGGGGCTTTGAGTAGAACTGTGATTAATTTTTGCTGGCTTCCCTAGCTGCAAAGTTTAGTACAGAGTGGGCAAAGGGTGCTAATGGTCTGGTCAGGTCTCACTCAGCTAGGGAGGCAGAGGAGAATCAGGTGTTGTGTCAGCTGCTTTGGCTTCTCAGAAGGAACTAGAAGAGGACAGGATCAGATCTGACCAGGGACCTCAGCTACCTGATTGTTTCTGGAAGACTTGTGCTGGTACCACCCCCAACCCCTCACCCCACCGCCCTGGTCTGCCATTATTTCCTTTATACCAGGGTTCTGACATCACTTCCTCAAACGGGCAAAGGGTATGCACCTGTCATAGCAGAAACAGACATCCAGGAAAGGAACAGAAGCAAGTGAAGAGGTGACTGCTATCTCAGTGGAAGGGAAGTAACTGCAAATCTAGAAGCTTTCATTGTTACTTCTTTACATTGCTATTGCATTGGGAAAAGGAGGAGTAGGAGTTTGAAGAAGGTTGTGCAATAGCTACTTAAAGTCTCATTTTGAGTGTGGATAAGAAGGATAGGAATATAAAAAGCAGTTGCTCAATCTATCTAAATGTGTACAACAAAAGGGGCAAGGGAAATTAAGAAAAGAATGTTTTTCACTGATAGAGGTGGGAGAGGGAAGACTTGGGGAAGTGTTTGGTATCCTGTATCTGGAAGGATGGGGGGTCACTGGTGAGCAGCGACAACAATTGGTAGGGTGGTAGGCTGCAACAACTGCGGTGTACCAATCTTTCTAAAAATTGCCTGGAGTGTGGGAGGATGTTTAGTGTGAAACCACATAGAGAAACTTAGAAAGGAGATTAAGGGTCTGCAGGAGGAACTAAGACAGGCAAGGCAGATTAGGGGTGGGTTTAGCCCAATACTGGAGGGAGGAAGAAGGGGAGATGAGAGAGGGTGATTTAAGCCAACAGTGGTGAGGAGAGGGTCAGAAGAAGGGAAGCAGAGACAAAGGGGCCCAGGCCAGGAAGAACGATTGCTGAGGAAACCAGGTCAGGAGACAAAAGACAAATGGAAGGAGGAGATAAGAAGTTGTGAGGGGAGGCGAGGAAGTGACAAAAGTCATGGAGTGGAAAGGAGAGAACAGGTTACTATGAAGAGAGAGGGAGCGGGCATTTGTGAAGGGTCTTCAGAAAATAGTTTTACACTGCTAGACTGGAAGAAGGTGAAGGAGGGAAATGATGAAATTAGAGGAGTAATTGATAAATGCCTGAACCAAACCGGAGCATGGGAAAGTTCTGCTGGGAGAATTGCAACAGGGGCAAAAGGGGGAAATAATGTGTAGGAGGAAGAAGAGGAGCTGGAAATGAGAGAGGGAGATGAATGGAAGCAAGCAGGGAGTAAGAGTGGTGGAATCTTAGTGCTGGGGGACTCAATAGTAAAAGGAGTCAGGTGGAGTAGCAAGGGGGAGGGGCATAGTCACATTTGGGTGCAGGCCATGCCAGGAATGACAGTGGAAAGGGTGGGACAATCTGTTCTGAAATATGCTAGAAGGGGTAGGGACAAGCCTCATTTAATTATACATCTTGGGACGAATGACCTGGCTGACAAAACAGTAGATATAGTGCAGAGGAGGTTTGAGGAACTAGCACAATTATGTGAGGGGCAGGAAGATCAGTAACTTTTTCAAAGATACTTCCTGTGCCCATGGCAAGCACAACAAGAAAGCTGGGAATAGAGGAATTTAACAGATGGCTAAGAACCTGGTGTTGTGCTAAAGGGTATGGGCTGTTGGGGGGGGTGTGGAGGGACCTGGGAGGACAGTAGCCTCTATGCCAAGGATAAACTACACTTGAGTGGGGAGGGAAAGGAAGTGTTGAAACAGAGGATGAAGAAGTACATAGAGGAAGCTGGGAATTTAAACTAGGAGCAGGGGGGGTGGCAACTGGGCAAGAGATATGCAGAGACCACAAGCTGGGAAACCATATGAGCTTACCCCCCATAACAGTGACAAAGGACAAATGGCAAGTACTATTGGTGATGCTAGTAAAGGAGGGCAGGATGGGAGGGGGAAAGGGTGGAAGGTGGTTACCCTTAATGCTAGGAGCCTTGGGAGGAAAATTGCAGAGTTACAGGTGCTCATGGCAGAGGGAGAGGTGGACATTGCAGCCATCACAGAAACATGGGCCACCCAATACAATGATTGGGACCTGTCTGTACCAGGCTACAGGTTATTTCATAGGGACAGGGTGATTGGGAAAGGAGGGTGTGTGGCATTATATGTGAAGGAAGGACTGAAGTGTGTAAGGGAGAAAGGGGAGGAGGGTAGTACGGAGTCACTTTGGATACAAATCCAGGATTCCAAGAATAGGAGTCTTAGAATAGGAGTGGTGTACAGGCCACCATCTCAGATAGAGGAGTTAGACAGGGAACTAGCAGGACAGATCAGGAGAACCTGCGAGAAGGTTGTGTCGTGATTGTAGGGGACTTCAACATGCCAGGAGTGGACTGGAGTACCCCAACAACCAGGAACAGAAGGGAGGCGGTACTGCTGGATGCCTTCCAGGACAGCTTCCTGCTGCAAATGGTCAGTGAACCAACCAGGTTAGGGAATACCTTGACCTTCTACTGGCAAATGGGGACTTTGTGAGAGAACATAGAGTGGAGGAACCGCTGTCAGGGAGTGACCACCACTCAGTATAGCTCACATTGGATATGGGCAGGGCAGGAGTAGAATCTGGCATAAGAGTGCTGGACTTCAGAAGGGCCGACTTTGGGAGGATGGGGGAAGTGGTAAAAGGGTACCTGGCCAGAATTCAATCTAGTATGGACACTAACCAGAGGTGGGAGCTCATAAAGCTGGGGATAGTGGAGGCAACCAAAACCTGCTGCGAGGCCCAGAACAAGAAGGCTAGGGCTAAGAAACTGATATGGTTAAGCAAGAAGGTCATGGAAAAGGTAAGGAGGAAAAGAGCTGCCTTTAGAAAGTACAAGAAAACAGGGAGGGGGGAGGACAGTGAGGAGTACTTGACAGAATCGAAGGAGGTGACAAGGGCAGTAAGGGGAGCCAAAGCATCTACGGAACTCAGGCTGGCACAAGGCTTTAAGAAGGGGAGAAGGACTTCTTTAGGTACACCAGGGAGAAAAGAGCTGTAAGGACCACATAGTAAGGATTAGGAAGGAGGGTTGGGTGGAAGAGGTGTATCAAAGCAGAAGCACCAAATGAGTACTCGCTTAGTATTTACTAAAGAGAAGAGGGGTGAAACCCAAGGGGGAGGAATGGCAGAAACAGGGGGCAAGGGTGACAGATGGGAATCATGGAGGGCAGAGTTCAGGAGGGTTTGAAGGCACTGAGGGTGGACAAGGCACCAGGCCTAGATGGCATCCACCCCAGGGTACTAAAGGAGCTGGCAGAGGTCCTTGCAGGACCTTTGGCAGACCTATTTAATGCCTCTCTACATTCAGGGTGTGTACCTCAGGACTGGAGGATGGCGCATGTGGTACCCATCCACAAGAGTGGCCCCAAGGATGAATCGGGAAACTACAGACCAGTGAGCCTTACATCCTTCATGGATAAGCTAATGGAGTCTATCCTGAAGGAGAGGCTAGTGGCCCTCCTAGAAGCCAAAGGACTATAGGACAGCAGACAGCATGGCTTCATAACAGGCAGATCTTGCCAAATCAACCTGGTGGAGTTCTATGAGTGGGTAACTAGGCAACTGGACAGGGGCCATGCAGTGGATGTCCTGTATCTGGATTTCAGTACAGCATTTGACTCGGTGCCTCGTGGAAGGCTGGGAAGTAAGTTAGTAGGCACAGGGGCGGGTGCAAAGCTGGTGAGATGGGTAGGAAACTGGCTTCAGGGAAGGCAACAGAGGTTGGTGGTGGGTGAGGAGCTCTCACACCCAAGGGTAGTGATGAGCGGTGTTCCACAGGGTTCGGTGTTGGGACTAGTGTTGTTTGGGATATTCATTGCAGACATAGCATGGGACATCAAGAGCAAGATCAGTCTGTTTGCTGATGATACCAAGGTAGGAGCAGTGGTGGATGACCTAGGGAGATGACAGGGGTTGCAGGATGATCTGACAATGCTTGAAACCTGGTCAGACACCTGGCAACTGGGGTTTCATGCCAAAAAGTGCAAGGTGCTGCATTTTGGGATGAAGAACCCAAGGAGGAGTTACCAGTTGGGGGGGTGCAGCTAGCCCAGACAGAGGAGGAGAAGGATCTGGGACTGCTCATTACAGGATCAATGAGCAACTCGGCACAATGTAGGAAGGCAGCTGCAAAGGCCAACAAAATGCTGAGTTGTATTGCAAGGGGTACATCCTCGAAGAGGGAGGAGGTGATTCTGCCACTGTATAGGTCATTAGTTAGACAGCACCTGGAGTACTGCATGCAGTACTGGTGCCCATATCTGAAGAGAGACATTAAGTTACTGGAGGGGGTGCAGCACAGGGCAACAAAGATGATCAAGGGGCTGGGGGACTTATCATACGAGAGGAGGCTGAGGGAGTTGAACATGTACTCACTGGAAGAGAGGAGGGACAGGGGGAACATGATTGAAACCTTTAAGTACATGAAAGGAATAAACAAGACTGGTACAGAGGGGCTGTTCAAAGTAAGGGAGGGGAGGGACACCAGGAGCCATGATATGAGACTGGAGGGAGGAAGGTTCAGGAGGGAGATGAGGAGACACTTTTTTACAGAGAGGGTGGTGGCTGGGTGGAATGCATTACCTGCAGAAGTGGTATCCAGTAGAACAGTAGACTGCTTCCAAAGGGGATGGGACAGGACGGGGGGGGTTAATGAAGGGGAAGGGTGGAAGGGAGGGGCAGCTGCAGAATAAGGGCTGCTAACTGCACATTCAGGCAGACTTGATAGACCTCTAGGCCTTTATCTGCTGGCAAATTTCATATGTTCATTCTTGCAAAAGTGCACAGTGCACCTTTCCTAGTCACCAATTTTCAAATAAACAAGTAAAACAAATGTTAAATTATACTGTACAATGATGTGTGATCTAAAAGAGGAAAAGAGACATGTTCAGTTAAATAGATATTTAAATAAATATGTGACACCTTAATAGGAACATAGAACACATTTGACATTGGAGAAGCTTGGACTTTTACTAACGTGTTAGTAAAAGAAATGGTTAAGAAAAGCACACTTGGGGCACTGGCTTGGCTACAGGATGCATGCCATTCACCATGCAAAGGGTGAGGCTACATCTGCATTCACTGTGAGCAGGTCACTGCTGTGGAAAGGCATGTTTCCAGCCTGGAATAGCAACTGACAGTAACACAGGAGCATGATGAGGAGGGCAGATAGTTGGGGAGTCTCTGAGGAGGGTGTGAGGCTAGGTTTCAGGACAGTGGGTAGGAAGTGCACCTGCTACACTTCCAGGGCTGTGTGATGTTCAACATCCTGTCAATTGATGGTAGTGGGGTATATTTGTGGAAATTATGGAGTGGTAAAGGCTGTCTAGAAGTGCATTGCTAGGCTTAAATGGCAGTTGAAGATCCTATGTGGGCATTGGGAAGTGAGCAGGCAGTTGAGAGGATGGAGAGATGAGGCTATGGCCATAGACACTAGGCTTGGGGTGCAGTTGGTTGAGATGGGTAGGATAGGGAGGAATGCAGCAGGAACTGTGATCACTAGTGGTAGAGATGACGGTGGATCTGAGTAGAGGAGGGAGGTAGAAGCCATGGACATAAGAAACACTATTACTAGCAGACACCAGCAAAAGGTGCAGTATCAGCATCTGACTGGCCAGATTGTGGGAAGATGAACAGGTGGCTCAGGCTTGTGGGAGCAGTCCAGGTACCTGTATGCCCAACCCAACGAGTAGAAAGAGGTGAAAGTCAAGGAGGTGTGGCAAGAAGAACATAGTCATTGTGAACTCCATGGTTATGGCAGTGGGTGAGGGGGAGTGGGCATTGTTAGACAAGAATTTTAGCTCAGGTGGGGTTGTTTGCCTGCCTGAGGCATGGGTCAAATGAGTGCAAAGCAACTCAGGTGTGATGATGAACAGATCATCATCATCCATGTGGGTTTGAACAATATAGAGTGCAAAAGACACAAGGATATAAGTAGAGCATTCATGGAAGAAAAAAATGGTTCTGAAGGAAAAGATATCAAGGGTGCTCCTTTCTTGCCTAACGGTCTAGGGCAAGAATGAAGGTTTGCTTTTCCGGCAAACTGGAGAGCATTCTGGAACAAAAGACAACTGTATGACCAGGATTGGCTGTATCTGCACCAGAGGAGAGTAGGAGTTCTGGCTAGAAATTGGACAGGTTGGTCATGGGAGATTTAAACTAGAGTACAGGGCTGAGGGTCTGGTTTAAGAGATCACCAAGTCAGGAGACTGATTCCTTTTAGTTTGTAGCTTTAAGAAGGTTCACTGGTTGCACAGCATTGTTTTTTTAGCAGATTTACAGGTAGGCTTTCTCTGCTGTATGTAGTTTTATTTATTATGTCTTAGTGAAGGTGTAAGGATGTTTGTTTCTTTGTAGGGCAAACAGAGAGGGGCTGCTTGAAAATGGGAGTTTCACGTGGGGTTGTTTGATTTGCCTGTTCATGAGGGGGTGCATTTTTGAGTCGGGTGCATTATTGGGAGTCATTTCTTTGTCAATAACATACCCCTCCTTAGCATGATTTGCTACTCATAGCATAGCCCCATGTAACCACAATGGAAAGGCTGGTCATAGAGGATTTAAACTAGAGCATCGAGCCGAGGGCCTAGTTTAAGGGATTACCAAAGCAGGAGGCTGATGTCTTTCTGGTTGTTGCTTTAAGATACATTCACTTATTGCATAGCTTTGTTTACTAGCAGATTCAGGCTTTATCTGCTGTATGTTTTGGTCCGGGTATAAGGAAGTTTGTTTTCAGTGCAACCAAAGAGGGGCTGCTTGGGTGTGGGAATATCATGTAGTTGTGTTTGATCTGTCTGTTCATGAAGGGATACATTATTGGGTCGGGTGCATTATTGGGAGGAATTTGTTCATCAATAACATACACCCTTGGCATGATTTGTTAACCCTTAGTGTAGCCCCATGCAACCAAAATGGACAGGTTGGTCACAGGGGACTCAAACTAGAGTATAGGGCTGAGGGCCTGGTTTAAAGATCACCTAGTCAGGTGGCCAATGCCTTTCAATTTGTTGCTTTAAGGAAGGTTTACTGGTAGCATAGCTTTGTTTTCCAGCAAATTTAGGCTTTCTCTGTTGTATGTAGTTTTGTTTATTGTTTTTGGTTAAGGTTCAAGGAAGTTTGTTTGTTTGCAGTTCAACCAGAAGGGAGCTGCTTAGGGGTGGGGTGTCATGTAGCTGTGTTTTATTTGTCCATTCATGAGAGTGTGCATTATTGGGTTGGGGAGCATTATTGGGAGGCATTTTTTTGTTCATAACACACCCAATTTGCATGATTTGCTACCCCTTAGTATAGCACCATGTAACTAGGTTTTGACAAATTGGGAACAGAATTAGCCAGACCCCAGTCTATAAGTAGAGAGCAATACATGGGGTGGTACACATTACAAGAACTGAATACTCACCTAAGGTGTGTGATGCTCTATAAACTTCAAGAGCAAAGCTCAAGGGGTTTATTCAAGCATAACACACCTCAGGTGTTTATTACATTTGATTAATTACACCACCCCATACTGATTTTATATCATTTCGGGTCATCATTTTTTTCCTTCCCCATAGCAGCTGATTAATATCTATTGGTACTTTATGGTTGCGCAGTTTCATTTTATTTTGCCTCTTTCACACAAATATTTTAGTAAATGCATGCCACTGGAGAAAGTTTGTGAAGTTGTGCTTACGCAGTTGGGAGGAGGGTTCTGAAAGGGTTAATAAATGATGAAGTGAGCTGCTAACCCATGCCTATGAGAGAATGTAAAGGTAGGTTAGGAGTTGTGCTCTGTAGAGTCTGTCTGTAATTCTATAGCACATCCTATAGAGGACTACAGCCCAAGCAATTAAATATTAAAATCTCACAGAACAATGTTCTCAGTACCTGTGGTGCCATTCCTCTTTTTTCTCTGGACTATAGGCTTCCCCAGTCAGGTAGTGAAGCATTTTTTTTAAAAGTAGGAGTAGGGCCGTGTAGACATCTGATAATAAAGTTAGACAAAGAGGAAGTATTGTTAACTGTGAGATGTATGTTTCTTTTTTTCACAATTAGCAAAGCTGAATAAAATATACACTAAAGCTGCTTACATTTCATTGGATACAATTTATTTATTGAATTTTATTGACCCGGTAAGCCCACTGGGCCTAGAAGTCCTTTTTTCAGGGGTGACCGGGGGGGAGGAGGGATACAGATGGTAAGCAACTGAAATTGAACCAGATTAAGCTGTTGATGGTATTTTTAGTGAATGGGGGATATTTGGCCAGGACACTGAGGAAATTCCCCTACTCTTTTTTGATAAGTGCCATGGGATCTTTAGCATCCACCTGAACTACCACCAATCCAGGCAGCTGGGACCTCGGTTTAACATCCCATCCAAAAGATGGCACCTCAGAAGTGCAGCACCTCCTTAATGCTGCACTACAGTGTCAGTATTGGGATAATAGCCCAAGTGCCAGATGTGGGAACTGAACCCACAATCCTCTGATCTCCCAGCCTCAGAGGCGAGTGTGCTACCTACTGAGCCACTAACACTGACAATGGCTGCTGGAGTCACAGAGTGCTGACTCACTGAACACAGTGCTTAAGATAGTAGCTGCTATTCTGTGAACATGTGTTTGTTGTAATAACCAGACAGTCCTTACAGCAAATAATAACTAGCCATACCCATTGAAAAACTTGATGGTCAATTATTCTATAGCAGTGATGTCTTGTTATAACAGAAGTGACTTGGGATATATCTTGTCTGCTTCTCCAGCCACATGATGGTGACAACCAGAATTTAATTAAGGACACATTTCCAAGCCTATCAGTCAGAATGCTATCTCAATTCATGCTGTCTCAATGTGACAGATTCCAGCATTATTAATGACTATGTATGGGATGCACCGATATAAAATGACTGCTGTTTTACCTGTATACAGTCCCTTGACAACCAGCAGTCAACTCATTCATCTATGAACCAAAGGGATGTGAGTTATGCCTAGTATCAGGTTCCCAAATGTTACAAGAGCTTCTCGGTGGTGACTTGTAATAATGTTTGGAAAGATTAGGCAATTAAGCAACTAGCAAGTGATGGCTCTGTCTAGTTTTGCCAAGTACTGTATTTACTGAAGACTGTGACTGACATAACTAGATAAGAAACCTGACACTGGGCACTGCTGTGTATGCAGTAATACCAAATGAATATTCTACTCTGTTCATTGACAACTAGAAATCATACATTTCTGTGATTGTTACCTTCAGTTGATGGGATGCAGTTATGTTCTTACCATGATGTTTAATGAGATGCTAATCAAATGTTTTGTATGCGAGGCTACTTGCTTGACATTCCATTAGCAATGAACTTTGTAAGGCTGTTAAAGCAATTTTGCAGGATGAGATGGCCTATGTTACTGACTGGAAAAACAGTTTCAGTTTGTGAATTCAAGTTTCTTTTAATACACATTTTTCAAAACTCTTGTTGGAGACTTTACTATTATGTGCTACAAGTAGAAGTGATCAGATGTAATACAATAGAAGAAAAAAAGAAAAGAGAAAAGAGAAGGGAAGGGAAGGGAAGGGAAGGGAAGGGAAGGGAAGGGACATGTCTGTATGGTGTTTTATAAAATTGTTTCCCAATATGCTAACATTTGAATGAAGACAGAGAGAGAGAAAATAATTAGAAATGCACAGTACAAATGATGTGAAACTATTTACAGACAATATTAAATAGGAATTTAAAGTATTATACAATGGAGACAAAAAAATCTTGAAACCTGATTGGCCAACTGGAATCTTTGCCCATGGGCAAATCCCACCATAACCCATAGATAAGCATCCAGCTGACCTGCTTACGCTGTACAGTAAACATATTCATATACAGCACCTAGAAGAACTTTAAGAATCTCAATCACTACCATTTTTCCCCAGATCAACAATACTATTACTACTAGACCTCCTGGCAAGAACAACTATGACATTATTTCATTGAAAACCATCAATCTTTACCACAAGCTAATTGAAAACGCTCCTCTAGGCAAAGCCAATCTTGATTTCTCCCTTACTACTTTCTCCAGGTACCAGTCACCACTAGCAGCTCCTTACCACACTCCCTCACCTCATAAATAAAAGTTACAGCTGGATCCCCTTCAATGACTTTTACCAAACCATTTTGCTGTGACTCTCAAATATGCTGTTTCTCGCTCCTGTTACAGCGTTCACATAGCTTTTTTGCAACCCTCTCTCTTTCCCAGCACTGACAACATGTAAACCACACTGCTCACTCTGTGTCTTTCCCATCTCTTCCTCTCTCTGGCTCTCCTTTTCTATCAAACACTCGCAGTTTTAAAACAAATGAAAAAACTATAATAGCTGGAGGAGGAGGAGGCAGATGTTGGAGAGGACAAAACTACATTTAATACTAACCCTCACACTTCTTAGGCTGGCTGCTGCAGGGGCAGTGGACTATTTCACCTGAGGAAGAGGATATTTTAATAAAAACCATTACAAAGCACTCAAAATCTATAAATTTGCCATTTTTAATAACATTATTTTTTTTAGAGTTCCTTGTATAATCACAATAAAGCACTCCAGGATATGGATAATTGAGGGATTTACACACATTTCATGTGGTTAAAGTGTTTTAGTCTTCATCCTTATGACACACTACATGAGGTGTAGGTGAATCCTTCAATAACCTACACCCTGTTCATGACATGCCACATGAGGCACAGATGAATCCTTCAATAACCCACACCCTGTCATGTTTCATTAGCCATTTTAAATAACATGACATTTTATTTGGAGTTCATTGTGTAATCACAATAAGGTGCTCCAAGAAGTGAGTAATTTGGGGATTTACCCACTGCTTGTGTAGTTAAAATCACTTGGTCTTAGACTCATGACAAATCATATGAGGCATGGGTGAATCCCACAATAATCCACACCTTGTTGTGCCTCACTGCTTAATTGACCAACAGTTGAGAGGCTTTATGAGATGAGAGAGGCAACAAATAATTTAAAAAGATTTCATGTATCAAGTAAATGGTAGTTTTAAGAAGTGGTAGGAGGAGTCCTAAAACTACTGCGAGCCCATATTCAGAAGGTTTGTGTTGCGTACACTTTCTCTGTGCTGACACAAATGTTAAATTGCACTTAAGTGCAAATATTCAGCTGTTTGCACTACACCAGGCAATCACGATAGCCAATGAGCACAAACATAATGTACTCAGCACAGAAAAAGGGGACAGTGATGTGAATATTCTGGGCAGCATCATATTCAATGATTTTGCACTGTGCAAATTATATTTAGTCTGACTTAGCACTGCACAAATTAAGACCTATAAAAAGCAGTCTTAACAGGGTGAAACCCAGAGGTAGGGACCAGAACTACGGCAAACAAAATGGCACATGCTGGGTACCTGATGAGGGCTGTCCTGGAGGATGAGGGGCAAGCAGATGCCAATCCCCCCAGGTCACAGGGCAAGCCCAGGAGATGCTATGCTGCCAACAGACAGTACCGTCTATGAGTCACATTTGAAGTCATCATTGACAAACAAATCTTGGGCTGGTACAGGTCTATATTTATGCATCTCTGTGAGCTGCTGCATGAGCTGCTCCAGACAGACACCCACCACAGTCATGCTATGTCCAGAGGGCTCAAGGTGATAGCAGCACTGTGCTTCCTGGCCATCGGAACCTTTCAGATACTGGTAGGTGACACCACTGGCATCACACATTCCACCACCTCTTGCTTGTTGGGCCAGTTTCTTAATGCCCTGCTGGCCCATGCTGAGGAGTACTCTGTATTCCCAACACACCAGCAGAGAAAACAGCAAACATGCAGCAATTCCATTGGGTTGCACACCTATCAGCCATACTGGGTGCCATTGACTTTTGTACATCTGTGCAGGGCAATGGATGGAGGTCTACATGAATAGAAAGGGCTTCCACTCCATCTCCTATCAAGTGGTATGTGATGTAGCAGGACATATCACCAGTGACCTGACACAGTACCCCAGCAGTGCCCACAGTGCCCTCATCTGGCACAGTTCTATCCTGTGCCATAATTTAGAAAGCTGTGATATATCAAGTAGGCATCTCATGAGTAGAAGCCTCAGCCCCCATGACCATAGCTACCACCGATGTCACTAACCACTGCCCTTTTCCTACACAGGGGACAGTGTATACCCCTGCATTTATTGCTGTTAATACCTATCCTACAACCAACATCCTTTCCAGAGACAGATACAACATGACACAAATCGTTACATGCAATGTGATTGGGTGGGTCTTTGGCATATTCAAGATGTGGTTCAGATGTCTTGACCATTCTGGTGATACACTACAATACAGCCCTCAGAAGGCCTGTGCCATATTCCTTGCCTATTGCATGCTACACAACTGGCACTGAAATGTGGAATAAGCCTGTCATCCTGGAGGGAAACACTGCAGCAGATACAGAGCAGTGGACCAGGTGATGCAGGAGCACTTTGATAGACGTGACACAAGGATGGCCAGAAGGTTAACAGAATACAGATACCACCTCGTTGCAGACCTCCATGTTCCCAGACGGTGAGTACAGATCACACAGGAGACAGCAATGTTGTAACAAAATATGTTAGAAATATAACAGAAAAGGATGCTGAAACAATACAGTGAGTAAAACAAAAAATAGACATTCAGGCAGTGGGGGAAGGGGGATTCAAACAAAATATTAACCATCCAGGCCAGTGGGGTGGAGGAGTGGGAAGCATGGTTTGTGACAAGGGGCATGAAGTGGCAAACATGGGGTTGACACAGGTGTCACAAGCATCTCTAAATGCAGCCAATACCACCACCACGGCATGCCATGTGTCCTGGTGGGCTGCAGGGAGACATCATCCAAGCAAAGGGGGGTGGGTGTGTGGATGACATTAGCCACCCACATATATGACCCTGTGGAGTACTGACCACTCTGAGAAGCATGCCATGATTGGGGTGCATGGCATTTCGCTGCCATGGGCTAGCATGCAAGTTGTACTGGGAGTTCTTTGTGTGCGTGTGCCTGCCATGTGGGGGTGGCTAGACACTGTGGTGTCTGCTGCAGGGCGGCACACTGGAATAGCCAGCAGTGTGGCCAGCACCCACATTCCTGGAGACAATGGCTGGGGCTTCCAGCACAGTGGCAGCCACCATGCCAAAGCTGGCTGCCATGGACTGGTCCATTCGGGTGAAGACAGCCTTTAAGGATACCATATGTCATGCATGGTGAACCTGTGGGCTGTTTGTGGTCCTGCAGCACTGCCTGCATGTGGCCCATCATGGCCTGCAGGCCCTCCTGAGCCCCAACAATGGCCTGCAGAAGCTGCCACCTGCTGCCATCATGAACTGCTCCCAGGGATAGGGTCAGGCTGCACTATGGCCTGTTGTGTGGGCTGAGGTGGCACCAAAGTTACTGCTGTGCCTTGATTATTAGGCAGGAGGGGAAACAGTCATGGCTGGATCAGGGGTGGCACAGTGGTCACTGGGCTGGGGTGGCATAGCAGGTGGCTGGGTAGGGGGCATGGGTCTGTGGTGGCACAGTGGTGGCTATGCTGGGGAAGGGGAATTGTAGGGCCCCATTGGAAGAGTGCCAGAAAGTCTTCTGTGGGGTCGGAGATGGACCTGGAGTCATCTTGCCCCACCTCTTTTCCACCTATCCACACTGTTGTCCAGTTCCTCCTGTGCACCAAAAAGGTTTGGCCATATGAGCAGCATCCTTCTGGCTGATTGTCTTTAACCATGTACATCACCAAGGACTGGGCTGCTGAGAGAAGAAAGGCACATTGCTAAGTAATGTATGTATCTATGGCTTGACCATGCCATCATGCAGGCCCAGTGAACTGTGTGTACATGCACACATGCTGCCCATATAGTGTCTATGCCTCCAGTGCTGTACATATCACACACACTACCCATCACTAATGATGACATAGTATACGGCACCCATGTTGCAAGGTATGTGAATTCCCCTGTAGATATATATTCACACCACCGGGGTACCTGGATAACAACATGTAGCCTACACAGGTACATCATTACTGTCAGTGCATGCAGCACTGATGGCTCACATGTGTGGTGTACCAAGGCCCATGCAGGATGTATGCATAGGGCTACAGTAGGAAGTGTCCAAAGATCACAAATCTGTGTAGAACATCCTGTGCTTACCCTCTGTACTTGGCTGGCTGTGGCCGTCATCACCATGGCGTGTGCCCCCCTGACAAGCAAGCAACCCGCAACACCACTGGTACATGTGCACACCTGATCTCAATGTGTTTGGGCTACTGCAGTCACTCACATGGCTGGATTGGTCCCATTTGGCATTTTTGGCCACCTCCAGGGACAACCACTATGGCTAAGGGTTACAGCATACCTGCCATAATCACCTGTGAAGGTATTAGGAACCCTGTTGTGCATGGCCAATCCCCTGTGGCCTGGAGGTCAGAGTGGGCCTTGGCCATGCTATTCTTCACCCATCTCTTCAGGTCCCCAGCACTTCACCCCAGAAGTGAGGCTGTGGATGTTATCCTCCTAGATTTCTCTAAGGCTTTTGACAAGATCCCCCATGGTCAACTTATTGATGATATTATTAACATTGGAATAGGGGGTAATATAACACGCTGGGTGGAGTCGTGGCTGAAGAGTCGAACTCAGAGAGTATATGTAAAGGGCTCTTATTCAGAGTGGGACAATGTGACCAGTGAGGTCCCTCAGGGTTCGGTTCTTGGTACTTGCTTATTTAATATCTATATTGCATCACTTAAAACAACAACCAACACTTGGTTGACTAAATTTGCAGATGATACGCATCTAGGATACTCAGTTGATAACACTGAAGATATAAATACCCTACAGTATGCCCTTGGTGAACTACAGAATTGGGCTAACCTAAAAAAATTGACCTTTAATGTTGACAAGTGTGTAGTAATGCACTTTGGGAGGAACAATCAACATGCTTATTATAAATTTGGCGGTACGATTTTAAAGGTAGTTGATGATGAACACGACTTGGGAGTCAGAGTATCCAATGATCTAAGCTCAAAACTTCATTGCCATACGGTAATTAAGAAGGCTGCAGGTATATTACACTGTATAAATAAACATATTAGTAATAAAAGTAGTGAAGTTTTGCTTCATTTGTATTCATCGCTGGTGAGGCCCCACTTGGAATACTGTGCCCAATTCTGGGTGCCAGGTGATAGGGGCTCTATAATTGCACTAGAAAAAATCCAGAAGAGGGCCACTAGAAAAATTGACGAGGTAAAGGGCTTGGATTATATTGCAAGACTGAAGAAACTCAGACTGTATACATTGGAATATTGCAGAATGAGAGGAGATTTATGTTTGGTATTTAAAGCCCTGCATGATGATCAATTATGGGAGCTGCTTGGCTTGGGGCTCAGGCAATCTATTTATAATACCAGGGCACATCCGCTTCAACTCACAGTAGAACATTTGAAAACTAAAAAAAGTACATGGTTCTCAATAACAGTATGCAAAATATGGAATAATTTGCCACTGGATGTAGTAGCATGCGAAAATATAGATATTTTTAAATTATATTTGGATACCTATTTAGGTCTAAATTCCATAATGGGCTATAATTGAGATCGGCAAGCATCATGGACTTTGGTCTACTAGCTCTGTATTAGCGATGAAACCTATGAAACCTATCCTCCACTGACCTGCCTCAAGTGGCATTCACCAACTTGGTGATTTCCAGTCAGACACTGGATATTTTGTCCCTGGTCCCCCTGCAACAGCCTACCAGGTCCTCCCTGATTATGTAGGCATTGGCCAGGGCTATTACCTCCTCCTCCAAAAAACCCTTCTTCCTTATGCATTCCTTCTCCATAATGATACCTGTTGGAAAGGAGAGGTCAGACAGTACTGAGCATTATATTCACTCAGCAGAACAAAGAGCACAGGTTTAGTGGTGTAAAGGCCCCAGTGCCCCTTGGCCGGGACATGTACATGTCCCTGCATGGCAGCGAACACACAGCAAAATGCCTGCCTATCACAAACTTGAAGGCATGTGCAGATACAGCTACAGTTATTTCCTCATACAGGATAAACTCATTGCTAGGATGACTGCAGTCCATGTAGTAGGCCACTGCAAACAACACTTAAATCTATCCACCTGCAGTACCTCTGAGGAAGGTGTATGGTGCTGTCTGCTCCTTCTATATGCTTTCGGCACAGTTAGGTATGCAAATGACAGAATACATTCCTGTAATAGAATCTGATCTGATCTGATGGCAGATAAGGACCACTTGGCCCACCTAGTCTGCCCATTTCCCTACCTAACGGATAAGCTGCAGATCCTAGTTAACCCACAGCCTACTTCCTCCTACCCCCCACTAGAATTGCCTTATGTCTGTCCCATGCATTCTTGAATTCCCCCACTGTTTTTAACTCTACAACCTCCTCAGGAAGGCTGTTCCATGCATCTGCAACCCTCTCTGTGAAGAAATACTTCTTCACATTACCTCTGAGCCGTTCCCCCTCTTTCTTCAAGTTGTGCCCCCTTGTTCTTGCACATCTCTTTTTCTGAAAGATGCTGCTCTCTTGGACTTGGTTCATTCCCTTAAGGTATTTGAAAGTTTCTATCATGTCCTCCCTCTCCCTCCTTTCCTTGAGGCTATACATCTTAAAGCTCCTTTAGTTTTTCTTCATATGTCTTCTGGTGCAGACCCTGCATCATTTTGGTTGCCCTCCTCTGAACAACCTCCATCTTGTCAATGTCTTTGTGGAGATGGGGTCTCCAGAACTGTACACAGTACTCCAGATGTGGTCTTAACAACTGTCTGTACAGAGGGCCAAAAACTTCCTGTTTTCCACTGGTGATGCCTTTTCCTATGCATCCCAGTATCTCCCCAGCCCTCTTTACTGCCTTCTCACATTGCTGGACCACCTTTAGGTCATCTGATATGACTACCCCATGTCCCTTTCCATTTTTGTTGTCAATATCTCGCCCTCCATTGTGTACTCTTCCCCTGGGTTTTTGTTTCCCAGGTGCTTTACTTTGCACTTCCTTGCATTGAATCTAAGCTGCAATATATTTGACCATTCCTCCAACCTTGCCAAGTCCCTTTTTATCCTTTCCACCCCAACCTGCATATCAAACCTGTTGCAGATCTTTGTGTCATCTACAAAGAGACATACTTTTCCTTCCAGTTCCTCTGAATGTCACTTATAAAGACCGGCCCCAGTACTGAACCCTGTAGTATCCCACTAGTAACCCCCCTTTCTTCACTGTGGACTCCATTTACTATTACCCTCTATGTCCTGTTGTCCAGCCAGTGTTTTCCCCAGGCTACCATCCTGGGACCCACTCCCAGGCTGGCTAATTTGCTTATTGATCTTTTGTGCGGGACTGTGTCAAATGCCTTGTAAAGTCTAGGTAGGCCATGTCCACAGCCCTACTACTTTGAGAACCCAGTCAAAGAAGTCAATTAGATTTGTCTAACATGACCTTTCTGCTGTGAATCCATTTTGCCTTGGGTCCTGTGCCCCACTGGCCTCTAGGTACTCCACAATTCTTTCCTTTAGAAGTGATTCCATGCTTTTCCCTACCACTGAGGTCAACTGACAGGTTTATAGTTTCCTGCCTCTGTCTTGCTCCCACTTTTGTGAAGGGGAATCACATTCGCCCTCCTCCAATCCTCAGGTACCACACCATCCTCCCATGATTTATTAAAAAGGGTAGTCAGTGGTGTTACTAGTTCTTCCCTTAGTTCTTTTAGAATTCTGGGGTGAATCCCATCAGCCCCCATTGCTTTATCCTGCTTCAGTTTTAAGAGTTCTTTCAGAACCCTTTCTTCGTGAAAGAACTAATATCAACCCCCCTATCCAGAGTGCTTCTGTTGACTGGATTAGGTATCTCCCCCTGCTCTTCCACTGTCAGTACTGAGCAGAAGTATTCGTTCAGTAGCTCTGCTTTTTCACTGTCGCTCTCTGCTCAACCACCTTCCTCTTTATTCAGCCTCAGTATCCCTGCCTTAGTCTTTGTTTGCTCCCTAATGCACCTATAAAAGGTTTTATCCCCTTTTTTAACTGAGTTAACTATCTTTTCCTCGGTTTAGGCCTTTGCTATTCTGACTGCCTTCCCCACTCCCTTCTGCTTTAACTGGTACAGTTCTCTGTCCTGCTTCTTCTGTGTTTCCTTATACTTCCTGAATGATATCTTTTTCTCCCTAACCTTCCCCACCACTTCTTTTGAAACCCATAGAGTTTTTTTCTTTCATTTTGATTTGTTTATTTGCTTCATACAAAGGCTTGTTGCCTCTGTGATGGCAGTTTTGATGTTTCCCCATTGTTGCTTCACCCCACCTACTTGCCTGTTTGCTAGTGCTTTTCTGAGGCACTCTCCCATTTTGACAAAATCAGCCCTCCTGAAGTCCAGTACCTTTACTTTTGTATGGCTTGACTCTACGGCTAAGTTTATCATGAACCACACTGTTTGGTGGTCACTTGTTCCCAGATGGCTACCCACTTCAAGATTGGAGATCCTCTCTCCATCCCCATTTGAGAGTACCAGGTCTAACATTGCTCCCTCCAGAGTGGGTTCTAAATTCAAAAGTGGATTTAGGGCACGGACTGCAAAATTAAGTCATTTGCATACACTGTTACAATACTGCAGTTTTGCACTTAGCGCTTCCATGTTAGTGCAGTGCTATGGACAGCCTGACCAGGACATGATGTCACATGACATATGCTGATGTCATAGTGCTGTGCAAGTGTGCACATTTTGAAACTGCATTATGGCACTGCACTTGTGCAGCACAGTGCTGTGCATACACATCATGCACCTGGTCATCAAATTGCCATCCATTTTCAGACAGCCATCTGCTACCCAGAAACCTGCATAGCACTGCATAAACTGATGTTAGCACAGCACAAATGCCAAATATACAATGGAAATGCCTGGCCTACTGAGCAGAGCAAAAACAAACAAAGGAACACCTGGAGATGTGAGAAGAAATTACCAGTAACTACTATTGTAGCCAGAAGGAATGGTAGAAAGGTGCACCAGAGTCCAACAGAAGGACACCAAGTGGTCGGCCATGGAGCTGGCCAACCTGGTGGACTTTTTGATTGAGGGAGGTGCGAGAAGCAACAACAGCCTTAGGCATGAATTCTGATTATCAATGGAGCAACACCTGACCCAAAGAATGGGCATTGCCCCTACACAAGACCAGTGCCTCTAAAGGTACAGTGACCTCAGAGGGAGCCACAGTGCCTACAGCAGCTGTGGGTGATGGTTGCTAGTTGCACTGTGTCATGGCAAGGTGATTACAGCCAGTTATATGTATGGTTGCCGTGGTGTGTGGTGTGCAGTACTGTTTGCATGCTCCAAGACTACTTTGTTACTTTCCCTGAGACTCCAGGATAATGTATCTGCATTTATCTGTTGAGTACTCTATTTCCTATGGAAACTGATTTGCTGTATTGTTCTATATAGCCAATATAGATCCAAGGAAGCACTGTTCCTGTAGATGCCCCCATTGCCCTGTTCAGTACAGGAATTGCTGTGAATTTGGGAGCCATGTTACTTGTCATGATGCTAAGGGTGTGTGATACCACATTAACATGTGCTCTCTGTATGTTCTTAGGTGCTGTATCAGGTCTGATGAATATGTTCTGCACCTTGGTGTGTACTTCTAGCAAGGCTGGTGTGCCAAACAACATGTTGCCATGGCCAACGTCGATTCCATGTACACTGTTCGTGGTGTATAGCATAGGTGCAGATGTGCATGAGCCACATAATGCATGGTTTACAATTATATTTGAGTGGGTATGCCAATCTAGGGCCTGCCATTGTGTTTGGTTACATCTATGATATTATATTTACCCTTACTGTTATAATGGCATGGTTATTAAATTCATTTTGTATAAGCCCTTAGGCTGCATGCATGGTATTAAATAATGTGAGATGTACATAGTATGTAGCTGACATATATGGTTATGGGGGTCAGAGGTGGTGAGGACAGCGGCACAGGGGTACCACACTGGTCTTGTTTACACAGTGCTAGGTCCTAGCTATAACACAGGTATGTAGTGTGGAGGCTGTGTCAAGTCCCTGGTCTCACCTGTCTGTGTGCATGCTGCCCTGTTTATGCAGTGTGTCTTGGCATGCATTACACAATGCGGTGGCGTGTTCCCTGTGCTGCAGCCTTGGTACGCCAGGGCAGTGACAGTAATGCTCATTGCCCCAGGTGGTATGTCTGTTATTGATTGTCAAGTTTGTTATGTCACATTGTTGGGCCTCAGCGTGCAGTATATCTGTCTGGCAATTGTACACATTTGCCACTCTTGTACCAGCACACCACTGTGACATGCCGTGTGCTGCATACAGTTCCCATGTCAGGATGCCCATGTTGGTGCCATATTCAGTGCCATCTTCACTGGGTGCCACATCACTGCATCTCACCAGAGCTGGCCTTATTTGGCATGGTGTCCCTAGCATGGGTAGTCATTGGTTGCAACACTAATCAGTTGCTCAGGGAACAGTCAGGCCACAGACCAATTACAAGCACTGAACCCAATAAGTCTGAACACACTATGCCACACCACTTTCACATAAATAACACAAAAATAACATGCCAAAATAGTTTTATTACTCAAACATGAGTAGCGATGATACTTACAGACAGCAGCAGTGGAAAAAGTGCCAATGTTTTGCATGGTAGGCTGCCTTGACAAAGCGCACACACGTGCACAAAACAGCACTTTTTTTCAATGCTGTCTGCGCAGACATTCTGGGTGTGGTAGTCATTGATGGGGCTTCAATGTACTTTAGCATGTGTTTGTTTGACATTCTGATGCATAGTTGGTAGTGTCAGCTCGAACAGGGATGTCCATTTTGTGATCATTCTGTGGTACATGGGCAGTACCATGCATACATTACAACACAACTGGGACATTGTTAGACTAATGACCTGCACAACCTCTATATGTGGACTCTATCATTAGTGGGGAACTGCCGTACACAGGAACAAAGGGTGCCTACCGGTGGCTCTGCATCTCACACCCATGTTATGCTGAATGCAGTATGATGTGCCAGGTGCTCACTCACCTACCACAGTGTTGCACATGGTGGTGCACGACAGTCCCATCCATATACAGCTGTGTTGTGTGGGTGTACCACTGGTGTGCATGCCAGAGCCCCACTTCTGCTGCTAGCCAGGATGGCTCCTGAATGTCTGGTGTACTGCACACCTATATGGGCCTGAGTGCTGGATGACTGGTCTGCGGGCTGCTGGATGTGTGGGTGCTGCTCATAGCCACTTGGGCCATTACACTGCCTATTTTGCTCTACCTTGGCACTGCTGTGGCATGTGCTGCATTATAACATCTTTCATGTCTGCCTGTGTCCTTTGTCCCTTGCATGGCTTGCTCTAGCTGCATTGCAGCACGGCATGCTCATTGTTTGTACAGTCCTATACTGTACAGGTTCACTGGGTCCTGTTTTTATTATGCCAACTCATTCCATTGCAGCTGTGTGACTCCACCCACCTGTTTGTGTAGCATATTAGCTTATGTGTCATCTGGTTCTACATCTGTTATGCATGTTCTGCCACTCCTGTGTCCCTCACCCTGTGTGTACAGCTGGCTGAGTTTATTGTATTTCTTTCCATAGGTGACCGTGGGACACAGGATGATGTCAGGATGCCATGATGAGAAAGGCCTGGATGACTTTGCCAGTAAATAGGTCTGCCTGCTGCAGATTCCCATAAGGCAAGTGGAGAACAACAACAGGGCTGTACAGGACCTTTCTAGGGCACTACAACCACAGCAGCGACCATTACCACCTGTAGCCCCTTCAGGGCATGAACTGTTGTTTGATGGGTGGTTGCCCAGTTTCTTTGTTGTTATACACCTTTTACAGGCAGTTGCACTTTTTTATACCCCTTTTACAGGAGGGCGCCCATTTTCTTTGTGTTGTTCCCCCTTGTACAGGCGGTTGATCTTTTCCCCCTTTTATGGGCAGTTGCCCTTTTTTTACCCTTGTTCTGGCAGTTGCCCTTGTTTTTGGTTATTTCCACCTTGAACAGGCAGGTGCCCATTTTCTTTGTGTTGTTCCCTTCTGTGGGCAGTTGCTCTTTTGATTTGTTTGTTCCCCTTCTATGGGCCAGAGTACTTTTTTTTTACTGTTGTTTTTGTTACAATTGTTGTTTTTGTTTATAGGCCATTGCCCATTTGTCTTGAGGAAAATCTTATTCATGCCTTTGCTGCTGTGTCATGTGTCTTTCATTGGTGCCCACCTCTCACCCCCTCCCCGTGCTGTTCTCTGAGTTACTTGCACTGTGTCTGTGCACAATATGATATTCAGTTTTATATTCAATGCTGCACTTGAGCAGCACTGAATATGGCACTTAATATAGTGCTGCACTTGTGCCCTGAACTTTGCTGTTCTGCGGGCATGTGTACTGTGCTGTTGACCAGTATTCAGACATGTTAGTGTGGGTGCACTACTTCTGAATAACTCTGATGGCATGTGCAGGTGCTAGTGCAAGCTCAGTGCTAGTTCAGCTGGCTGAGTACTGGGTCTAGAACATTACTGAAAATGGAAGCTCACTGAAAGGTGAGGCACTCACTCAGCATGCTGGTAGTCTGGATTCATGCCCCGTACCTGGGATGACTATAGCAGAGACCAGAGGAGAGGGTAAAGAGAAGATGCACTTTTCCCTGGGAAGGAGGTAATGGCTGTCACCATTCCTTGAGTGGCTCCTGGTGGTAGGCTGGCAGAGGCACACTTAGATTGGGTGATCAGACCACACACACTACTGTGTGTCTTTCCTAGGATGCCATGGAATGCAGTCAAGATATGGAGAGGAGATGGAGGGACAGGAGAAAATGGAAATGACCTGCCCTGGAGGGCCAGATAATGACCCACTCTCTGTCCCCCAATGCCATCTAACTGCCCAGCACAACATCCTTAACCCCTGACCGATGTCAGAGGTGCTTCCTCCCAGGTGGCAGCAGGGGGGCCCCCAGCAGAGATAGTAAAGTAAAGTAAAACTTCATTTTTATAGCGTCTTTCCAAAACCAAGGTGCTGAACAAATTTAAAATATGCATTCACAACATAAATTAACAGCAAAACAATAAATACAAATGAGTTAAAAACAATCAGGGAAGGCTAAACTGAATAAATATGTATTCAACATAGATTTAAAACTACTGACGGTCAGGCAATCTGTTAACCGACAAGGTAGAGAATTCCATAAGGGCTGGTGCTGCAAAAGAAAAAGCATGAGCACTGGAAGTTTTTAAACGAACCCTGGAAATCTCTAACAATACCTCGTTGGTGGACTGGAGAGATGAAGAGGGGAGTAGGGAGTCAAGAGATCTTTCAAGTAGTTGGGTCCCTGTTCGTGTAGGGCTTTAAAGGTTAACAAGCCAACCTTGTAGGTGATCCACCTCTGAACAGGCAGCCAGTGCAGTCCGTGCAGCACAGGTGTAATATGACTAGTCCTTGATGTACCAGTCAATAACCTAGCTGCAGCATTCTGCACTAGCTGCAAGTGGTGGTTGTCAACCCCAGGAAGCCCTAGGTAGAGGGCATTGCAGTAGTCAAGACAGGTGGTAATGAAGGCATGGACCAATTTTGAAAGGTCATCCAAGGGAACCAGGTGTTTCACCCGGGCGATATTCCTCAGATAGTAAAATGAGGATTTAAGGATGGCCGACACCTGAGATTTCCTGAGATAAGCCAAAGCTAGGAGGTGTCAGAGGATCATGGGGAGCCTGAAGGTAAGTGATGGTAGTAGGGGTTCAGTCTGGCAGGCAGAGTGGAAACGCACGTGGAGCCTAAAGAAGAGGGGCTGTGGGAGGCCTGGGAAGAGCAAAAAAGAAAAAGAAAGAAAATTAGAGTTACAAGTAACATGAGAAAAAATCTGCAAAAAAAGTAATGTGAATTATTAGGGATGGGCCAACGCCTTCCCTTGAAAACCAGGCTACTTCAAACTGAAGTGGCTCAGTTTTTTCAAGACTCAAACCGAACATAGCCAGCTCGGCTTGAATCTCACACACTCCAGCCTCCCTGTCTTGTGACAAACTTAGGAGGCTGGAGAAGAGGTCAGACAGTATCCAAGAAGAACATGCCTCAGCTACATACCAAGTTTGTGTATGTGCACAAACTAGGTATATAGCAGATGGTGTGGCTGCTCAACGTGTCATTCTGCTAGGGAGTATAGGGGAGGGGAAGGAAGGACTGCATCTCTTGGCAGCCAGAGAGGTGCCAAGATGTAGCCTTTTTTTTTTCTTTGACCAGTGGGTTTTCCAAGCCCGGTGGCCACACAGGAGATGCCCCCCAATGCCTCAGGACCCCTCATCTCATTTTTGACCACTAGTTTCCAAAGTCTGGTGGCCACACAGAAACCCCCATTTTCATTTTGGCCAGAGGGTTGCCCAAGCCCTGTAGCCATACAGACACCTCCCCCCACTTTTTCAGCCACTGGGCTGCCCAAGCCTGGTATCTACACAGACCCCTTTTTGGCCACTGAGTTGCCCAAGCCTGGTGGCCACACAGATGCCCCTCAATCTCTTTTGGCCACTGGGTTGCCCAAGCCTGATGGACAATAAAACAAACACCCCCACCCTCTCCTATAATCTTAGGTCATGCTTCCCACATCCCCCACTGACCCAACTTAAATCCTGTAAAAAAAAAACAGTCCAACACTGCCCTCATTCACCCACCCACTAACCTGTAAAAGGAAAGCAGTCCATCAAAGCATCTCTCACCCCACACCCCCCAGCACCCCACCACCCTCAATCCCCCCACTCACCCACTTACCTTGATAAAGTCCCCCGTGGTTATCCTCTCTAATCGCAGTGTGCAACCTTTCCAAACCATCTCCAGTCCCCAACTGAGAAAAGACCTAAATCCAAAACAATTTTTGCACTTATTTTTTTTCAATAACTTTGTGTTTTTTTTAAAGATTTTGACCCCAAATTTTAAACATAGGCATTTTTGACCCATTCTCATAAACTAGAGAGGTGTTGTTTTTTAAACACCACTGGAATGCTGTTTTGTCATTGTTCAGTGGAATTTGAAAAATGGCACCTGTCTAGTTCATGAGGTGGGGTCAAAAAAGCCCATGCTGAAAAATTGTGATCAAAATCTCAAGAAACCATGAAGTTACAGGTTTGTTTCCAGTATGTTTTAACTTTCACTCATAACTTCATGTTATTAAGATTTAGAGCCCACATTTTCACTATGGCCTTTTTCTTACACCATCTCATGAACTAGATAGATGTAATTTTTCAAATCCCACTAGAAACGGCATTTTGCCATCGTTATGCAAAATAACATTTCTGCTGTGATTTGAATGATGACACCTGTCTAGTTCATGAGGTGGGGCAAAAAAAGGTCCATGTTGAAAATCTGGGATCAAAACATGCAGGTTGAACAGAAATTATCATTTTAAGAAGCAGGATGCAATGTATCTCAGGCAGTGGACTCCCTTTTAATGTTACAGTCACCTCATTGACATTTTATGGTACTTTTCTCTTGAAATTCCACTTTTTCTTCAATTATGCATATAGGCTAACTCTGGCAAATCTGAATCCTTTGCAAGTTCAAATGCAAACTCAGCCTGGATTTGGCAAATCCAAAATTAGATCCAACTCCGCCCCATCTTTGCCCATCCCTATGTGTACTACCTCTTTACCAACTCTTATAAGCGGAAATTTATCCAAAAGACAAAGAACATCTGTGTGCAAGCACTGAGGCAAGGGTTAGCCCAAAGGACATTTGGCTGGGAAGCCAAGTTTGAAAGAAATACACTATCACACATGCCCCCACCATGCAAAGCATCATGGACTGCATATGCAAATCACCATAGAATATTATGCTGGTTCAACTTTTAGCAGAAATGCATGGTGCTGAAAGGCCTCTCACACAGTTTGCAAAGGGTGCCAACAGAAGACATAGACATGTGTTTCGTCCTACCAGGACTCATCAGTATTCCTCGTCTGTTTGACACCCCAGTGGAATGAACCAGCTACCTTAGGATGGTCTATCTGGGTTATGTTGTGGTGAACCCAATTAAAACAAAAAAAAAAACAATTTAAAAGACAAAGAACCTCTGTGTGCAAGCATTGAGGCAAGGGTTACCCCAAAGGGCATTTGGCTGGGAAGCCAAGTTTCAAAGAAATACAAAATCACACATGCCTTCACCATGCAAAGCATCATGAACTGCATATGCAAATCACCACAAAATATTATGCTGGTTCAACTTTAAGCAGAAATGCATGGTGCTGAAAGGCCTCTCACACAGTTTGCAAAAGGTGCCAACAGAAGACATAGACACGTGTTTCATCCTACCAGGACTCATCAGTATGCCTCATCTGTTTGACACCCCAGTAGAATGAATCAGCTATCCTAAGATGGTCTATCTGGGTTATGTTGTGGTGAACCCAATTAAAACAAAAAAACAATTTAAAAGACAAAGAACCTCTGTGTGCAAGCATTGAGGCAAGGGTTACCCCAAAGGGCATTTGGTTGGGAAGCCAAGTTTCAAAGAAATCCAAAGTTACCTTGAAGGTCTCAACTGTGCCATAGTGTCAATAAAATCCAACTGGTCTACTGAATGCTTATGGGCCATCCCCTGTCCACCTTACTGGTTACCTCTTCAAGAATGTGAGCAGGCCAGTTGCCACAATGTACACCACAATAAACATTTCTGAGAGGGGTGTGAACCTTGAACTCAATCAAGTGTTCCATTATTCTGTACTTGAAGATGGTTATCTGGACCTTGCCCAGCACTGATGTCAGTATCATAGATGTTTAATATAAATAGCTGGGACTCATTTACAGTCTGATAGATTTATAAACCTCAGCACCACAACAAGGCTGCCAGCCTCACAGGGGACTACTCACACTTGCATACAGCTGCTCCAGCTCACACTGGCAAAAAATATTCTAATACATAGGAGATAACACCATGAGCAGCTAAAATTCTACATTCTCATTAGCTGAGACACATGTGAGTAAATCTGCCTATAACCTACACATCAAGAGCCCGCTGATCTGTTTACAGAAAAAAAATCCCTGCACCAGATTCACAGTTTTCAAAATTATTTTGGCCTCCATCTTGCCTTCCAACTTTTCCATTTTCAGTTTTAATTAACATACGTTTTATCATACAGTGCCCTACAAAACAAATGTTAATCCCAGAACTTTTCAAAACACGTGTTAATACACTTTGCCTAACACCCAACATTTATAAACAAATTCCTCAACGGAAAACTGCTGCTAAAAAACCTTTCCAACTCGAAAATGTTGTTGCTTAGTCAATTCCACTAACCACAGATTTCAAACACCTCTTGCCCCAAAACTGACACCACATGAAAACTGCTGCCCAAAATGTAACTCTTGCCCCAAATTAAATTTGGGATTTGTAAAAAATAAAGAACTCCACCCAAACCTGTAACACGCTTGCTAACCTGATCCAGCACAGCATCTTACACTCCCAGCAGCACCAACCCCTGGAATGCTCCACTCTAGCAGCAGAATCCACTCAAACTTTGCACTCTGTATCCCCTTCTGATCACACATCTTTCACCGTGCTCCACCCCTTCAAAATATACAAATTAAAAGCAAATACAGAAAATGTAACGTCATAGGGGGCTAATTCACCAATACTGTACTGCAACTACTGTAACTATTTATCTATACAAAGGAGCTGCCCATAACATAATTGCAATAATGAGCTCCAGAGTGTGGGTTGTGGTGAGATTTACCCACTGCTTGTGTGATTAAAGTCACTTACCTGTGGCTTGCTGCACACCATACCAGGCATGGGTAAATTTCATTGTGTGCAACATTTTTAATGTAACTGCACAAAAACAGTGACTGAGAATAGCATTTAAGGGGATGCTGCATACTTTTAGGGCTGGATTCACAAAAATGTTTGACGTGGAACAAAAGTCTGCAAGTGCCCCAAAACTGTGCAGCTGCAGAAAAAAATGATGATTTGTGCTGCGTCAGATTCACAAAACCACCACAGCTGTGGGGAAAAAAATTCTGCAGAATGTGAGAAAAATGCAGCTGCTGAAGGTACTTACAGAGAAAAAGCCTATTAAAAGTATGCAGCATCCAGCTATTCTCAATCACTGTTTTTTCACAGTTGTGGAAAAAATGTTGCGCATGTGCTGTACCACAGACAGTGAGGCGTTAACTCATCCTGAGCTAAAGGCAGTGTACTAACAATTAAGAAACAACTTTAGTGGAGGTTCAGGCACCAAGCAACAGCAAAACTGTGGGGCATATAGTACTGTCTTATATTAGACCTCACAGAGCACACATTTCAATTGACAAGTCAACAAACCATGACCACATGACCCATAAAGGAGCTCCACAGGCAGTAGAGGCAGAGGTGGTAACAGTCAGAAGTGTGTAGAAGCAGGCAAAGGAAAAACCTGAGAGAGAGACACAACCAACAGTTACAAACTGCCACTGGGTGCAAGGTACTACTGGTACAGGTGGTGCTGCTGTGGTCCCTGTTGTGGGACTGCCTGCTGGCCTTGCAGGGAGTGCTGGTTCTGCTGCATCTTTTGCAAGACTGTCACAGTCTCCTGCTTTTCTGTTGTGTATTTAAAAGGAAATGCAAAACATCCAATTAATACGGATCATCTGTAGTTCTGTCTGCTAGGCTGTTTTATATTGGTTCACAGCTGTGGATCCACATTTGTACATTTTCCTCACATACAGAATTCCACAACTAGCCTTTCTTGTGGTTTTCTGAACCTGTGGAACTTTGGACTGTGCATCTGCTGCACTTGCGTTTCCACGGTGTTGCATGACTTTTTTGTGTATATGCAAACTTTTCAGCTCTCTTTGTGAATCAAGCCCTTGAAAGGCATTTTTCTCCTCAAGTACCTTCTGCAGCTGCATTTTGTTTTCACATTCTGCAGAATTTGTTTCCTGCACCAATTGGAGGCCATGCAACCAAAAGCTTCAGCCAATTAGGAGCTTCATGAGAGTTCCATAAAAAACTCTTGTTTTCCAGCATTTTGCAAGATTCCAGATCCAGATTTGAGAGGGAGATCGAGAGAGATTCGAGCAGGAGCCCCCTCACAGGGGTGGGTGCTCAGTCCCCCAGCTATGCAGCCAAACCTGGAGATCCAGTTAATCCTCTCTAGCCTAATTGAGATTAATTAGTAATTACTTATTAATTCACAATGTACAGTTCAATTACAGTCATTCATAAAAATGAACAGTTTTACTGTAGCAGAATATCTCCCAGTCTGTTCATTACACCAACACAGCAAACAATTTGTTGAAGCATACAGGGAATATTAAGAATTTGTAGGTTGGCTACATCACACACAGGGACAGTACAGAAAGGGAGAGGGCCTTCATTTAGGCTTACCCAGTCATCCATGCAAATAGAACTGGGGGGGCATAATTGATAGAATGAGGCTGAGACAGAGGAAAACTGAAAAATATTGTCTATAATAGTGTAACCCCCTGCCAAATGGGGGCTTACTTGCCTCCATGCAGCTCTTGTTCCAGCTTCTCTTCCTGGGCGCCTCTTGAATCAACCTGTAATTTTTTTTTTGTTCCCTGGTCCTGCTTCTGCTCTCCATGTGCCCTAGAAAGCAGCCCCCTGTGAGATCCAGCCCTGCGGGACTCAAAAGGTTTAAACCATGATCACCCACTTAAAGCATGCACTTTTGTTGGTCCCAGGATCCCCATGTCCTAAGCAGAACCCAATGACCATAGACAGGCCCCTGGGAGGCCGCTCTCTGAAAACTTTTAAGAGATCCAGAAGAGATTTTCAACAGGGGCTTCAGCCAATCAGGAGCTTCAGGACAGCCCCATAAAAAACTGCGTTTTCCAGCATTTTGCAAGATTCCAGATCCAGATTCAAGAGGGAGATCGAGAGAGAGAGTCGAGCAGGAGTCCCTCCACAGGGGTGGGGGCTCTGGACCCCAGCCATGCAGCTAAGCCTGGAGATCCAGTTAATCCTCTCTATCCTAGAGAGGGTTTGCCTTCATTATTTAGTTAAAAGTTTAAATATAGTGTAGTTTATTAAACTACTATCCTGGAGGTTACCAGAATGTCCTCCAGGTGCTAGCCCTCCCTTCCACTCCAGGGGAAGATGTGGACCGAAACCAGATGACATCAAGCAGTTGTGAGAGAGCTGAAAAAGACCTCAGTTGTGAGAGAACTTAAGACCATCAAGAACCTTTTATAGTGAGGACCATCTGTGAGGAGCCTGAGTAAGTACTCTTGTACCCCCGTGCAAGAGAGAAAGCAAGCTAAGTAACTATGGGCCATCATGCCCCAGTACCTGTTCAAATGACAGGAAAGCAAGCTTAATGAAAATGGGCCATCATGCCCCAACATAAATGTGCCGAAATGCAACTATGTCAAAAAGTATCATAAATGTGCCAAAATGCACCTATGTCAAAAAGTATCATAAATGTGCCGAAATGCACCTATGTCAGAAAGTAACGTAAATGTGTCGAAATGCATCTATGTAAAAAAGTATCATAAATGTGACAAAATGTACCTGTTGAAAAGTATCTTATAAATATGCTGAGATGCACCTATGCTAGTTGTCTGGTTGAAATGTCCTGTGGAGTCACCAGCCATAGCCGCACTGCCACACTGATGGACTGATACCTCAAAGTTAAGTTGGACTGGTTGATAAAAATCTGGAAATTATAGTTTTCCGTCTAACTAATCACGTCAGGAGATATAGATGTTCTAGAGACATAAATGTACTGGATGTGACAACCATGTGAATGTGCTGGATATTCAGGATTGCCAATCCATGTCCCAACTGTGATAGCCATGCTGGTTACCTGCTCCTGAAATGTTCACTCTGCGACAAGCAGGCCAACCCCTGCTCTTCTGCCAAAAGCAAGGTAACCCCTGCACCCCTGCTAAAGAAATTGAATGTTGTTAATTTGTCTTCCAAGTTAATCCTTTCCTCTTGAATTAAAGCTGGCCAACACTACCAGCTGCCACATCCACTAGGCCTGCAACCATCCTGGACTTTGGTAACTGGGTATCCATTGTACAGTGTGAGATTGCGGGGTCTCATACATGTCTGGGAACTGGTACCAGTGGTGGGAAATTAAATGTGCAACACCTGATTAGTCAGCAGCTAGATAGACAGGGCTCTGGGTTTCATCTGGGTTGAAAAAATGTGATTCTCTTTCTAAAAATCTGGCACTCACCCAGCTGGAGGGTTTCACCAGCATAAATGGTATTTTTGCAATATGGCAGCCACGCTGGACTAGTCGCTGCGCTGAGCTTTTCATTTGTATCAGTTTGAGCTCTTTAAACACTCTTTTAGCGCTTTTTAAATTTGTATTTTATTTTAGGTCTATTTGTTTTTATTTTGACTATTCGGGCCAATGACTGCACCGTTGTTGATGATTTTTTGCAGTGGAGTGAGCCTGATGGTCCCAGTAATGATTTTATGTTCTCCTGGTGGGAATGAACGATTTTTGTACAGTGTGCAGTGTCCTTTGAGTGGCATGAACAGCAGGGGTGCTGTTTTTATGGGAGAACAGTTTGCTGGAGTCTGCTCGAATTTGAGATGGATTGTGATTGAATCTGCTGAGGATTTGATTCTGATCGGATTCTGGGTGATGGACTAGCATGGACGAGCTTACCAGAGCATCAAGGAAGAGAAGTTAGATGTGTTGACACTCCGGTGTGGTGAGACTGTTGAAACTAAGAGAGGAGCTTGTATTAACTGGCTCCCTGAAGTGTTTGACTGCTTTTTACCTCTTGTTTGGAACCTGAGAATGTGAACTTTGGGGTGAGCTGCCTAGGGTGGTTACTGCCGTTGGTTGGGTTCTGGGTGGGTGGCGCCGGTTCCAGGCCTGCTGCAGGGCAGTCATGAGTAACTGATACCACCTAGACTCACCAGGAGGACCAGCTGTAAAGTGGATTTTGTGCCGAGGCCATTACCGTGGAGCCGACTGGGAGCAGTGACCTCCTAGAAAGGTGGTTATTTTCCCTCGTGCTGCTTGAACTATTAATCAGTTACTGAAAATGTTACTTCAATAAAACTGGTTTACAACTTTTCTGTACTCTCTCCTTGACTCTTGGTGAGAGCAGAGTCTTGGAGCGAGCTTTTGTTCAGCTGGGGAAAGTGAGAGATCCCTTAGCCCTTCAACAGAACATTTAAAGTTGGATTTAGTTCTGAGGAGTGTTAGGTTGTCGACACTATGCCAAAAATAATTGGTATTGAATTATATGAGGGACTATATGGACTGAAATGGATTAAACTGAACTGGAATTCCTACAGGATTTAAAGTGGATCATAATTTTAAAATAATTTGTTTTTATTCTATTGATTGTATTTAGGTGGAAATTATTTCTGTGTTATTTGGGGGGGATCTTAGTTGTCTTCTGGCTTAAGTTTGGACTTGATTTATCTAATAGAGTGTAGGGTGGTGTTTTAAATTGTGTTGTTAAATTATGTGAACATTTATTTTTGAGTGTGGTTAGTGTTATTGTAAGTAGGTTTATCTTATTGTTTTTGGCAGTGTAGTAGCAGAATGTGTTGGCCTTTAATCCCCACGGTGGTGCGCTACTCATCCTCCTCTCTTTGTGCCCTTCACCCTTTTTATTCCACCCTTCTCCAATTTGAGACCTACCAGCACTGTAGAGTGCTGGGACTTATGCGTAGGAGAGGGAGGAAGGTGAGGAGTTTTGAACAGGGGAGGGTGGATGAGGGGGGGGTCACCGTATTAGGCCTGTTGGATCCAGAAGGTGCCCTGGGGTGAAATGAAACCCAGATCGTGGTTCACCATGTCTGGTGCCCATACTCAAGGGCACTACCGAATATGGTAGGCAGATGGTCCGGACAGCCTCCGAGGTTCGTCCAACTCAGGTGGTGTTGTGCAATGCCAGGTCCATCAGGAACAAGACTGCTATTATTGCTGATCTTGTTGGTTCGGTGGACCTGGCATGCATCACCAAGACCTGGCTGGATGAAAATCCAGGCCCCGCATTGGAGACTATGACTCTGGCTGGGTACTCGGTGATACACCACCCGAGATTGGATCGCGGTGGGGATTGCGGTCTGTTTTAAGACAGAACTGGGTCTCACGAGTGTAGTAGTTGAGTCCTTTGTGTGTACAGTGGTAGCAGATGTAGGTGTTTGAATCATTCTCATCTAACGTCCACCCAGGGATGACAAGCAATTCCTTCAGGAAGTGGCGGACTTCGTCATCAACATGGCATTTGAATTGCCCAGCTTGATGGTTCTGGGTGATTTCAACGCCTGGGTCGATGACGAACTCTCACAATTTGGCCAGCACTTCCTCCAGTTAATGACATCTCTGGGCCTTACACAGGTGATTTCCACTGCTACACATAAACTTGGACACTCCTTGGACTTAATCTTCTTGCTAGGGTTCGAAACCTCCAATGTGGGGGTGGAACCAGTCGCTTGGTCAGATCACTACACCGTGAGGTTCAGCTTTTGCACCCCCCTTTTGAAGGCCTACCCCAGTGGAGATGGTTAGATACCACCCTTTATGGGATATAAACTCCCAAGGTCTTACGGCGGTGCTTGACCTATCATCTCCCGCATTGGCGAACAGTGATCCAGTGACCCTCGTGTCAGCTTATAATTCAGCTGTTACAGTAGCTCTGGATTCTATTGCTCCAATCTGTGTGCGCCCCCTCTCCCTTTGCCCCAAGTCCCCCTGGTTTGATGGGACTTTGAGGGAGATGCAGAGACAGGGACAAAGGTTAAAGTGTTGCTGGCATAAGTCCACCCTTGATGACGAACACCTTAGATTGATGGACCATTATTCAGTCTATCATCTGCAATCACCAGTAAGAAGGCAGAATTCCTTTCCAGGGAGATTACAGTTGCTCGGAACAGACCAGCTCAGCTATTTCAAACTGTAGACAGACTGTGCAACCCAGCCTGTCTGCAAGTTTGGAAAGCTTTTTCGTAATTAGAGTGTGGACGCTTGCTCGATTTTTTGCAAATAAGGTGGCCGACATCAGGGCAGATTTGCAACAAGCACCCTCTAGGGGGGTTGTGGTTGGACAGTGCGAGCTCACTGTACCTCAGTTTTCTTGGAGTTCCTTCAGTCGACCAGACTTCGTGGATGTCATGAGGATTATCCAGAGTGTGCACCCTACATGCTGTAGCTTGGATCCTGGACCAACTTCCCTTATTTTGGGTTGTAATAATATCATCACTCCAGTCCTTGTGCAAATAGTCTGGTGCTCCTTGGAGTTGAGTGAGTTTCCCAGCTCCCTGAAAGGCGGTGGTGACACCACACTTGAAGAAAGCTACTCTGGACCCAGACTGTTTCACTAACTACAGACCTATCTCTAACCTTCCGTTTGTTGGGAAGGTGATTGAAAAAGTAGTGGCAGCTAAACTGGAGGACCATTTAACCATCCATGACATCTATGGACCTCTCCAGTCCAGTTTTTGTTAAAGACATAGCACCAAGACAGCACTGGTTCGGGTGCTCAATGATCTCCTGAGGGCGAGAGATCAGAAGAGATGTTCCATCTTGGTTCTCCTAGATCTCTCCTCAGCTTTTGACACCATGGATCACATGGTGCTGATGGCACACCTGAGGCATATATGTGGAATATTGGGAACCGTCCTTGGTTGGTTCACCTCATTCCTCATGGGGAGATCACAAAGAGTTGTGTCCGGGATCTTTTCCTCGGGCCCAACGGCTTTATTGTGTGTGGTGCCTCAGGGATCATTCCTGTCACCCATGCTATTTGCGGTGTATATGCTACCCCTCGGAGACATTGTAAGAAGGTTTGGGCTGAGGATTCACTGTTATGCAAATGATACCCAGCTATATATGTCTTTTGCACCCAACCAGGATGGAGCTCTCTCAGTCTTTAACAACTGTCTGAAAGAAATCCAGGAGTGGATGGATTCTAGCTGGCTGAATTTGAACTCAGAAAAGACAGAGGTATTGGTTGTGGACCCGGGTCAACAGATAGAGGGGTCGGGTGTTGGTGCGCCTTCAGGAATTTTTCTTGGCAGCCTTTCTCTCCCAACCTCTGAATGGGTGCATAACCTGGGGGTGGTCTTTGATGATAGACCAACACTGCAGTTGCAGGTGTCGACTGTCATCAAGACCTCCTTTTACCATCTTGGGAACTTCTCCAGAGTTAGGCATCTAGTTCCGTCTGACGATGTTCCTACATTAGTCCGTGCTTGGACTATTGCAGCTCCCTTTACTTTGGGCTTTCAGGGGTTGAAATTCACCCCCTGCAGCTGGTGCAGAATGCAGCAGCCTGGGTTTTGACTGGCTCTAGTAGATCCTGTCATATTACCCCGGTGCTGCACGAACTGCACTGGCTGCCTATACGGTGGCAGATCACCTTTAAAGTCGGTTTACTGACTTTCAAATCCCTTCATGGTCAGGGTCCGGCCTATCTGAAAAAACTTCTGGTTTCCTACTCCCCTGGTCAATCACTCTGCTTGGCTGACAAGGGGTTGCTAGAGATTCCAAGGGTGAACCTTAAATCATCTGGCTCTAGAGTTTTTTCTTATGCTGCACCCACCCTTTGGAATTCTCTACCCCGTCGGCTACGGGAGTGCACCTCCGTGGAGGAATTTAAGAGAGGATTAAAAACTTTTCTTTGGCAAAAGGCCTTTGTAGAAAACTGAATTGAATTCTGAATACGATTGATTATTTATGTTTAAGATTTTGGATTTTAATGCTTGTTTTAAACTGTTTTAAGTTGTAGGGCGCCTTGGAAATAGAAAGGAGCTGTATAAATAAAATTATTATTATTATTATTATTATAAACAAATCATTTTTACATTTGTAATAGAATCACTGCATAACCTCTATTCCTCCTGTTTCCCTTTCCTTACTCCTATGTCCCCAAATAAATATTATTATTACTTTTTGCAAATGGTTGTCATGAGCATATTATTAGAGAGAGTCTTTAATTACAAAATGTTTGAAATGTGGGGAAATGCTAATGGGTCATGTTTTGGGGTGACAAAGGGTAATTGTGGGTGGTATAACATCTCAGGGGGTTGTACCTGGTAACAGCTAGCCCACGGTAAAGTTAGACTCTGAGTGCAGGCACTGCGCATTTTAGAACCTAATGTAAGTTTGGGAACCCAAACCCCTTAGCCTACATTGTAGGTAGTGGGCAGCGGTGTAACTCTAGGAATAGTGCCATCTATGAGTTACAATAGAAAGTTTAGGAAAATATCAGGTAAACAAGCATACAAGTCACTCACTAAGTGAATGTTAAACATTTTGAATTGTACATAGTGCCATGAACTGAGCTGGCAGGAGGTAAGAAGCTGGTGCATCCTTTCTGCATCCTTTTACTGGTGTGCAATTGCCTCTAAAAGGGACATTTCCATAATATTCAAGGCATGGAAAGTGCATCTATAACTAGCTGCCATTATGCTTCTGCCCACTAACACAATATGTGTGTGTTTGGCAAAAATAATGAGCTTTTTAACAAAGCGCTACAATAAGTAGTGGTGATAGACTTAAACAGTACAAACTTTAGTTGCTGACTTGGCAGATGTTTTTTAGTGACTAAATTTTTGAGTGTTCCAGTCCCCAGCAATGTGGCCAACAAACGAAAGCAGGTTAATAAGTGCAAACTGCGCTAAAACAAACAAAAAATAGCTGTCTCTTAGTAAAAAATCTCATGTAATGATAAGCCTCTGTACAATGACAAAGTGGCCAGACCCACAGTAGCCCACTCACACATACACACAAATGAGATCCAGCTCATATTGGCAAAAACTCTTGCAGCACATTTGGCAGGTTATAACCTGCAAGCCTTGGGGGAAACCCACAAGTGAGTAAGTGAATTTTCAGCTTTAAAAACAATGTTATTTTTTTTATATAATATTCAGGAAACAGTAAACCAAAAAAAGACTTTCTAAAAAGCATGAGAAATGCAGTTCATGTTCGGAATGTAGAAGTTGAACATTTGAAGTCCAAACAACAGGCAAGCTTTGCCCGTCACATACATTTGCATAATTTCTTCTCTATCTGTCTTTCAATGGCACTCATGTACTGTATGCCTTGAAACAATGTGTATGCATGCGACATAAACAGCCATATTACTTTAGGATTATAGTGGGAGAAAGATTGAATTTTGTGCCCTACAGTGTATATATAGCTACTCATCAGCTGCAGCACTTCGTCTTAAATCAAGCACAGTCCGCCCACTACAAGGCCCTGAGGCAAATGCTTCAAACATCTAATAACTGTTGATTCACAAGAGAAAGAAGAATTATAATCTAGAGCTCCCTGTAATAAATCTGTATTATGTTCCAGGCTTGTGGGCAGAGAAATGAAAGTTCTTAACCCTCAGCTCTCCAAGCTGAACAGTAATTTCTTTAGTTCTAAGAATGTAAAGGGTTCAAACCAAAATACCGTCAACCTGAAACTTTTGAATTCTCATTTGACATAAAACTTCTTTTTAACATAGAAACATAGACAATGATGGCAGAAAAAGACCAATGGTCAATCCAGTCTGCCCAAGTTCCCTAAATCCCTGGAAACTTCCTTGGAACCTAATGTTCCCCCTGAGTACTAACACTCCTGGACCTTCCCCTATTTTCTTCCCTGGTCCTGTCAGCTCAGGTAACCACTATTCCCTTCATTCAATCCCAGACCTGTTTGTACCCCCTCACTGTGTTCCCTGCCACCACCTTGGCAGGCAGACTGTTCCAAGGTTCCACCAGCTTTACATGAAGAAGTACTTCCTCACGTCTCTCCTGAACGTCCTGCCTGGCAACTTCCACTCATGACCCCATGACTGTGAGTTGGTATTCAGGCTAAATAATTCCCAAAGTTCACTTTATTAATTCCTTTGAGTAATTTAAAGGTCTCAGTCGTATCTCCCCTCTCCCTTCTGTTTTTCAATGAGTACAAATTCAGTGTCCTGAGGCACTGCTCATAGGATTTACCCTGCTGTCCCTGACTCATTTTGGTCACTCTGTGTTGCAGGCTCTAATCTATCCTTGTCTTTTCTGAGGTAAGGGCTCCAGAACAGGACTCAGTACTCCAGGTGAGGTCTCGCCAGGGATCTATAAAGGGGTAGTATTACCTCTTTTCTCCTACTACCAATCAACCAACCAAAAGGAAAGTCTCATACACAGAATACCTAAATAAAATATTAGGACTCCAATAAGGTGAATTAAGAAGATTTTATTTTACTTACAACTCCTGTGCAAGTGTGCTCAATGAGTGCCAGGCGTAATGCCAGTGACAATGAGTGTGCTCCATAGTCTGCAGTAAAAATTACCCGACACTGCTTCATGCCAATGTAATGATATTTTATTCAGCTATTGTGTGTGTCAGGCTTTCCTGCTGGTTGTTTGCTAAATCACCTTGGTTAGGATTCACACTGCTAGTCCACAATACTGCACTGTACTTCTTTATTCAATACTTAAATGCATATCCAGATTTTAATTAGTTTTTATTACAGATGTACATTTCTTTTTCCATATTGATTTTTTTTAATATTGTTTATGCCCTCACCCATGCCACCTGCTTCATGAGTACACCCTGTAATCAGGGATATAGTCTGAATACCATCATTCAGATGGCAGGGAGGTTTTAATTCTATATTTTTCTCCCTTCCTTCCTCTTTTCCTCCCCTGGTGGGGAGGGGGGGCCAAGCCTCTGACAGCTGCACCAAGTGTAGCTACCCCAGTGGCTGAAGCAAGATCCTTGGCCCAGCTGCAGGAGTCACTGCAGTAGCAGAACCTGCCATCAACCCTCCCCAGTCGAAACAGCAGCTGTCTCAATCATGGCCTGGCCTCCTGCATGACATCCAAGGCTCATTTCTGAATCCAGGTTGTCAGTAAGGTAGTGCAATGTGCTACCGCTAGGCCAGTGGGGTGGCCCCTATAGATGTCAATTTTAATATTTTTAAACAGGGTATACTTTTTTTTATTTTTTTTATTACTGCAGGCTAATACACATCAACTGAGACAAACTGAATTTCGAACACCACTCACCTCATTCTCATAGGGATTGTTGTCCTAATTTACATGCCACCAAAGTCAGTCATACTGGCTTCCAGTTATGTAACAGAAGGTGGCAATCAGACTCTACTTATCCAGGCCACTCCAGAGCCTCTGGAGCAAATTGTGAGACAGCAGTTCTGCCACTATAGTTTGCAAACTTGTCAATTACTGGTTACCACCACATACTGAGAACACCATTACCAGATTCTCTCTCCCTCTCGTCCCCTCTACAGTATGACAGGTATAGAAGTTTTAGGTGAACCACACCACCCCAAGGCCTTTTTAGCATCCAGTCACTCACTAGTCATTCAGCCAGTCATTATTCACTCAACATAAGGCACAGTATACTTTGGGTAGGATGAGGTAGCCAGTCCATCCAGTGCAGATGGGGGGAGGTTTTTTTTCTAGTCTACTCTAAACCACAGCACAGTGGGAGGTAGAAGACTTGGTTTGCTGGCCAAGGCACCTAGCTTCACCTGAGCTCTTTCCTTCCAAGACTGTTTGAAAGGCAGAGTAGAGAACCTTACCAGAGCAAGGGAAAAGGATTAAGACTTCTTTTGGCTAAGCAGATGTACTGTGTGGTGTTGTTTTTAATTTTTACTCACAGGGATTGCTACTGTTTGTTGCTAACATTTCATTGCTTTATTTTTCTCTGTAGCAAAGTGTTTCTTACAGTGTATATCTTCTCTGAAATTATTACAGGTGGTGCTTTACAGGTTTTACAGTTTTATCTAACATTAAGATAAGCTTTCAGGGTTACTGCATTTGTTGTTGACTGATTGTTTCTGCTCTTACCTCTTTGTTCTTTTGTCCATGGTTCTTCTTTTTTGGCAGGGGAAGGGCCCAGCCACCCACCCCCATCCCCAACCACCCCACACTACACTGCTTTTATAGGGTACCACAGTTGTGACATTTCCTGTGGCAGAGCAGGAAGGGGTGGATCAGTGGGGCATCCACAAGGTGAGCTCATTTACAGGGGCACTAGTAATTTAACTTGTTATAACAAGTTAAACAAAAACAAAACACAATCAAACCATTACTTGCATTTTTTTCCTTCTAATTACTCTGACTAGGTTATAAACCCAGCAACTTATCTGGAATGGATATCATTAACTGCAGGTACTGTGGAACAATTTTCAGAAGGACAGTCTTACAGGATTTAGGACACTGTCCTACACGCTGGGCCATTGGAGATCTTAGGGCTCAGCTCCGGGCAGCATGGGCAGAGATTGCATGCCTCAAATTTCATATTCAAGAGGAAATACATTATAGAAACATAGAAACATAGAATTTGACGGCAGATAAGGACCGCTTGGCCCACCCAGTCTGCCCATTTCCCTACCTACTGGATAAGCTGCAGATCCTAGTTAACCAGCAGCCTACTTCTTCCTACCCCCACCCCCCAGAACTGCCTTACGACTATCCCATGCATGCTTGAATTCCACCACTGATTTTGACTCCACAACCTCCTCCGGAAGGCCGTTCCATGCATCCACAACCCTCTCTGTGAAAAAAATACTTCCTTCTATATATATTGTATTATAAGAACCACCCATCATTTCCCCAGCATCCAACAGAAAAACCTCGACCGCAGAGGGTAGTTGGACCAGGAGGTTGGCAGGTGGTTAGGAGGGGCAAATCGGGTGCCCCGTCACTCTCTGCTCTCCAACATATTACCTCCAAAAACCATATAAACACTACAGACAGGTATCTGCCTCTATCTCTGAAATCAAACAAAGAGGCAGAAGACACTGCAGAGCAGGACACTGCAGCACAGGAGCTAGCACAACAAAACTCACCCAAATCGGGAACCAAAACAAAAAAAGCAAAAAGGAAATCCAAAAAACTTCTGATCATAGGAGACTCCATGATTCGGGGAGTTGATACCCATCTCCAGCCAAGGGTAATGGTCAGATGTCTCCCAGGTACATTAGCATGAAGAGACACAGACCGCATTGCTAAAACTGTTCACAAAGCAGGAGAAAACATTGATGTCCTAGTACACATAGGGACAAATGATCTCACCAGCCGGTCAGTTGTGGAGACCAAGGAACACCTGACCAGGCTGGGTGACAAACTATCATCCATTTCGTCCGGCATCTCCTTCTCTGAGATCCTACCAGTCTGAGAGAGGGGGGACAGATGGACGGAAGGTCAGAGAAGGGGAGCTAAACATGTGGCTCAAGGGCTGGTGCCAGGAAAGGACACAGATTTGTAGGGAACTGGCAACAGTTCTGGGAGCGAAAGTTCTTTAAATTTGATGGACTGCATCTGACTAAGGAGGAGTCAGTGCATTGGGGCAGAAGTTTGATGTCTTTGCAGAATATTTAAACTAGCAAATGGGGAGAGGGGTGCAGCACCCCATACGTCGAATGTGAAGAACACCTCTCCCCCCTCAGCTAGTGGTCAAACAGGGATTCAGCATGTTTGCAGTTCATTTGCATCACCAGGTAAGAAAAAAGGTTTGTCTCCCCATATGACGCACAGGGGTAATGCCAAATCTCACCCAACAACTAACACACCAAATCCTGCCCAATGGAAAATCATGTACACAAATGCTCACAGCCTGGGAAATAAGATCCCAGACCTGCAGGCAATAATGTCAGAGGCTAAACTGGACATAGTAGCAATTAGTGAGACATGGTTTACCAGTACCCACATTTGGGAGACTTCAGTACCTGGCTATGTATTGTTCAGAAGAGACCGAGGTGCAAAAAGGGGGGGAGGAATGGCCCTGTATGTCAATGAAAATATCAAAGCTACAGAAATTCAGAATACACATAAGGAGCCAGAAGAACTGTGGGTCACCCTGGAAACAGGAAATGGGACAGCCATAAGAACTGGGGTTGTCTACAGGCCCACAGACCAGGGGAAGGACATAGACACATTACTGTTAGAGGATATACAAAACATGACAGCTAAAGGGGAGGTTCTGATAATGGGAGGCTTCAACATGTCAGATATAGATTGGTCAATACCAGCAGGAACATCTGCCAGAACTTGACACATAGTGGATTCTCTGCAGGGGGAGGGCCTCAAACAACTGGTACAACAACCCACAAGAGACAGGGCTATCCTAGATCTAGTACTGACTAACAGGGAAGGGATCACAGATCTCCAGGTAGAAGGTCACCTGGGGGCCAGTGACCATCACATGGTATGGTTCAATTTGGCTACTACATCTAAAACATCCCATTCCAAGGCAAAAATATGGGACTTCAGAGGAGCTGAAAATGATAAGATGGCCAACAGAGTTAAACTAGCCCTGGCAAAAAGAAACACAGGTGAGGGGGTACAGGCAAAGTGGGCAATCATTTAGGATGCAATACTTGAAGCAACATCACATTGTGTTAGACAGAAAAGGAAGTGCAAAAGAAGAAGGAAACCACTTTGGTTCTCAAATACAGTAGCAGAAAAGGTCAGAGCCAAAAGGCTGGCCTTCAGGAAATATAAGGAACACAGCGGGTGAAGATAGGGAGGCATACCAAACTGCCCTAAGGGAAGCAGGGAAGGCAGTAAGGCAGGCAAAGTCCCAAACTGAGGAAACACTAGCACAAACAGTAAAAGAAGGTGACAAGACTTTCTATAGATACATTAGTGAAAGGAGAAAGTCCAGAGGGGTATTGCTAAGCTTAATGGAGAAAAGGGAGCATGTGAGGAGGAGGACCATGTAAAAGCATCTATCCTAAATAGATACTTTTGCTCAGTATTTACTGTAGAGAAGGTAGGGCAGGGCCCACAGCTCAGCACCATGGACTCAGGGGGGAGGGAGGTGAGCACTACTCCCTTCACAAAAGAAAGGGTCCTACATGAGCTTGCTAAGCTCAGGGTGGATAAGGCAATGGGACCTGATGGCATACATCCCAGGGTACTTAAGGAGCTAAAGGTGGAACTAGCAGAGCCATTAGCAGAACTGTTTAGTGAGTCTCTGAGCACAGGAGAGGTCCCAGAAGACTGGAGAAGGGCTCATGTGATCCTGCTCCACAAGAGTGGTAGCAGGGAGGAGGCAGGGAACTACAGACCAGTCATTCTTACCTCAGTAGTGGGCAAGATTATGGAGGCAATCCTTAAGGAAAGGATAGTGCAACACCTGGAATCCATAGGGGCACAGGATCCAAGACAGCATGGGTTTACAAAAGGAAGGTCCTGTGAAACTAATCTCATAGATTTCTTTGACTGGGTAACCAGAGTGGTGGACCAAGGGGGAGCAGTTGATGACACCTACCTTGACTTCAGCAAAGCTTTTGACACTGTTCCACATAGAAGATTGATAAATAAGCTGGGTAGGCTCGAGGTGAGTCAGAAGTTGGTCAACTGGATGGCAAACTGGTTGACGGGCAGAAAACAGAGAGTGGTGGTAAATGGTATACAGTCAGAAGAGATGCAAGTCACAAGTGGGGTACCTCAGGGATCAATCCTGGGACCAGTCCTCTTCAACATCTTCATTAGTGACCTTGCAGATGGACTAGAGGGTAAGGCTTGTCTGTTTGCAAATGACACCAAGATCTGCAACAGAGTAGATGATCCAGATGGGGTGGGCAGAATGAGAAGAGATCTGGATAAACTAGCAAAATGGTCAGAAGAGTGGCAACTGGGATTTAATGCAAAGAAGTGCAAGATCATGCACATAGGGAAGAGAAACTCTGAAGCCACCTATAGGCTGGGAGGGGAGTTGCTAGCAGTCACAAAAGAAGAAAGAGACTTGGGCATCATCATTACTGATGACCTGAAATCATCCAAGCAGACCTCTAAAGCAGTAGGTAAGGCTAGTGAGGTGTTAGGGTGTATTAGTAGGGGTATCACAAGTCGTAAGAGGGAGGTAATAATCCCTCTTTACAAGACACTGGTTAGGCCCCATCTGGAGTACTGCGTGTAGTATTGGAGGCCACACCTTCACAAGGACATTAACCAAATTGAGGCAGTCCAGAGAAGGGCAACCAAAATGGTGCAGGGACTGCATCAGAAGACATATGAGGACAGATTAACAGAGCTCAATATGTATACCCTTGAGCAAAGGAGGGAGAGAGGTGATATGATTGAGGCATTTAAACACCTTAAGAGCATTAACAAGGTGAAATAGTCTAACATGTTTAAATATAAGAAAAATAGCAGGACAAGAGGACACAGCATGTGATTAGAGGGGGGCCGATTAAGGGGGAATGTGAGGAAATTATTTTTCACAGAAAGGGTGATGGATGCATGGAATGGCCTACCTCAAGAAGTGGTGGCTATGAATACAGTGCAGGGCTTCAAACAGGCATTTGATAGGCATAAGGGAGCAATACAAATGAGTATGACTAGATAGGCCACTGACAGAGCAGAGGCCGATGGCACATTTATAAGGTAGAAAAAGAAATGGGCAGACTGGATGGGCCTTGCGGTCCTTATCTGCCGTCAACTTCTATGTTTCTATGCTTTGAAATGTTACTATTGCAAAGTCTTTGAGAAACAAAAATAAAAAACTGAATGTACAATGTAAATTCTAGTTGACTAGTTATGGAACCTATACATTTCGACAAGGCATCTCCACTCTAACCACAGCTTTTAACCATTTTTACAAAAAGGCCACAGCATGATGTTATTACTCCTGTCTATCTCCACAAGAAAGGGCAGAGGGAACTGAGCAGAATAAGGCTGCATGGACCTACGTTCTACCCTTTTTCTGACTACATCTTTCTTACTGGAATTGGATTTTATTATTTTGTTATTTCATTGGTTGATTGCAGTCAAAAGGACATTGTTTAATGTCATTTTTTGCTGGAGGACCATGCAATTGATTCAGCAATCTACCGGTGTCACCATTGCCTGGGTGCAGCTGTAATCCCAATCTTCCACACAAACACACAACCATCTCATCTTCCCCACCATTCCCACTACACACCCACACAACCATCTCAGCTTCCCCACTGTTCCCACTACAAACCCACACAACCATCTCAGCCTCCCCACCATTCTCACTACATTGTCACACAACCATCTCAGCATCCCCACCATTCCCAATACACACCTACACAACCATCTCAGCCTCCCCATCATTCCACTCACACCCACACAACCATCTCAGCCTCCCCATCATTCCCACTACACACCCACACAACCATCTCAGCCTCCCCATCATTCCCACTACACACCCACACAACCATCTCAGCCTCCCCACCATTCTCACTACATAGCCACACAACCATCTCAGCCTCCCCACCATTCCCACATACACACCAATACAACCATCTCAGCCTCCCATCATTCCACTACACACCCACACAACCATCTCAGCCTCCCATCATTCCCACTACACACCACACAACCATCTCAGCCTCCCACCATTCTCACTACACACCAATAAAACCATCTCAGCCTCCCCACCATTCCCAATACACACCTACACAACCATCTCAGCCTCCCCATCATTCCCACTACACACCCACACAACCATCTCAGCCTCCCCACCATTCCCAATACACACCTACACAACCATCTCAGCCTCCCCATCATTCCCACTACACACCCACACAACCATCTCAGCCTCCCCATCATTCCCACTACACACCCACACAACCATCTCAGCCTCCCCATCATTCCCACTACACACCCACACAACCATCTCAGCCTCCCCATCATTCCCACTACACACCCACACAACCATCTCAGCCTCCCCACCATTCCCACTACATAGCCACACAACCATCTCAGCATCCCCACCATTCCCAATACACACCTACACAACCATCTCAGCCTCCCCATCATTCCCACTACACACCCACACAACCATCTCAGCCTCCCCATCATTCCCACTACACACCCACACAACCATCTCAGCCTCCCCACCATTCCCACTACATAGCCACACAACCATCTCAGCCTCCCCATCATTCCCACTACACACCCACACAACCATCTCAGCCTCCCCACCATTCTCACTACACACCCACGCAACCATCTCAGCCTCTCCACCATTCCCACTACATACCCACACAACCATCTCAGCTTCCCCACTGTTCCCATTACACACCCACACAACCATCTCAGCCTCCCCACCATTTCCACTACATACCCACACAACCATCTCAGCTTCCCCACTGTTCCCACTACACACCCACGCAACCATCTCAGCCTCCCCACCATTCCCACTATATAAGCACACAACCATCTCAGCATCCCCACCATTCCCAATACACACCTACACAACCATCTCAGCCTCCCATCATTCCCACTACACACCCACACAACCATCTCAGCCTCCCCACCATTCCCACTACACACCCACACAACCATCTCAGCCTCCCCACCATTCTCACTACACACCAATACAACCATCTCAGCCTCCCATCATTCCCACTACACACCCACACAACCATCTCAGCCTCCCCACCATTCCCACTACACACCCACACAACCATCTCAGCCTCCCCACCATTCCCACTACACACCCACACAACCATCTCAGCCTCCCCACCATTCTCACTACACACCAATACAACCATCTCAGCCTCCCCACCATTCCCACTACACACCCACACAACCATCTCAGCCTCCCCACCATTCTCACTACACACCAATACAACCATCTCAGCCTCCCATCATTCCCACTACACACCCACACAACCATCTCAGCCTCCCCACCATTCCCACTACACACCCACACAACCATCTCAGCCTCCCCACCATTCCCACTACAGACCCACACAACCATCTCAGCCTCCCCACCATTCTCACTACACACCAATACAACCATCTCAGCCTCCCATCATTCCCACTACACACCCACACAACCATCTCAGCCTCCCCACCATTCCCACTACACACCAATACAACCATCTCAGCCTCCTCACCATTTCCACTACACACCCACACAACCATCTCAGCCTCCCCACCATTTCCACTACACACCCACACAACCATCTCAGCCTCCCCACCATTCCCACTATACACCCAGACCTCATGAGCCTTTTCGGACAGTCTCAGTGCCTTACAATAAAATTTAAATAAGTCAAACAAGGCAACATGGTGATAATCAAGCTTGTTGCTTATCCCAAATGTCAGCAATTTTGCACAAAGAACCACTGTGAAAAATAGGTCACAAGATGGGACAGCTGTCATTTTGGGCTGGGCAGTGAAAGCCAGAGGATGAGAAATGCAACACTTTATTGAACTTTAATTTAATTGCATGTTATTGGAACTGAATAAAAGGGCTTATGACGACAGTGTACAGACAATGGTTGGTATAGACCAATTGGTGTATGTTCTTTAGTAAAAGCCACTCCAGACTATTCCTAACACCCGAACTTCAAGAATTAAGAGCAGTCACAGGAATTGTGACCCAATTCTATTAGCACCCAGTAGTATAATAGATTTTAATCATTTTTTGGCCCAAAGGCTAATAAAACAGATTTATTTTGTCACACCATCAAACAAACATCAATAAAGACAACTTGAATTTATTTTTTGAGCAGTCAGTCACTTACAGTCACTTTGCCACATAATGTATGAGCTAAACAGCCCCTTTAACTCTCTTGTCACCTGAGCTTCAAGTGTCAGCTTCTCATCTAGAATGATCCCCAGATTTTTCAACTTAACAAAACTTACCAAGCTGGTGGGACCTAACACAAGGCAGTCACCGCCCTGGTTGCCTCCATATCCCTCCTTTGACCAGGTGCAACCACTAGTACCTCCATCTTATCTGGGTTCAGTCTTCACCAGCTTGACGGCATCCAGTCCTGCATCTCAGTGAGGTACAAATGTAGTAACTCCACTGCATCCAGTGCCATGGGTACAAATCAGAGATTCAGCTGGGTATCATGTGCATAGCAGTGGAAACCCAGCCTATACCACCTGATGATCCCTCCCAGGGGCAGCATGTACACCACGAACGGCATAGGAGAGAGGAAATACCCAGAGGTAAACCCCAAAACAGGGGCTTTGTGAGTAAGGAGAAATTCCCCATCACCACCATCTGTATCCTGTCTCTGAGGAAGGACTCAAGCCAGCTGATGATCATGACAGTGAGTCCACAGTACTCCCCCAGGCAGTCCAACAATGACCCATGGTCCACGGTGTTGGAAGCTGATGAGAGAGCGAGTAGAACAAGAAGTAACCATTCACCTCTGTTTCTCATCATGAGAAGATTATTATACACCTTGACCATTGCAGTTTCTGTACTGTGCCTTTTCTTAAAATCAGACTGGAGAGGCTTATGGATGTTAGAGTCTGTAAGACGTGCTTCAAGCTGCAGAACCACCATCCTCTTGCTGATCTTTCCCAGAAAGGGAAGGTTAGAGACTGATCTATAATTCACCAAGTAGTCAGGGTCCAGTGATGTTTTCTTCAGAAAAGGCGTCACCAGTGCATCTTCCAGTGTGCTAGGAAAGGACCCTCCAAGAGGGATCACCAAATTACCACGATAAACACTGAACCAAAAACTCTCACACAACTTTCTAGAAGGTGTGATGGGTCTGGGTCCAAATTGCAAAATATGAGCATCAGTTCTGAGATCACCCCACAAACCTATTCCAGCGAAACTGACCTAAACTCTCCACAGACAAGATGAGTGCCCTTGTTATTTAATTAATTATTTAATTAATTAATTAAAAGTTTGAGACTGGGAGAAGCACACTGAGCCAAAGCTTGTTTCCAAGCGTGAACTGAGGGATAGGGAAAGGGGGAGTACAAAGTAAATAGAATAACAATTTAAATATGGCATACATGAATAGAAGTCATAATGTATGTAGAGTTTTTGAGTACAGCAATGCAATTCAGGAAACAGTCAGAGAAAAGTATAATTATGTCAAACTGGCATTTAAGACTATGTAGTAAGGACATGAGGTGCAAAGATAAGAGCATAAGGCACCATGAGAGTGCAACAATTGCGATACAATCAAAAAGATGAGGTTAGGGATGTGCAGAGGGCAATCAAACATGGCACTGGAGGTTAGGAACTCTGGATTACAGGGAGGAGGAGGGACAGGAGCATGGAGCAGGGGTGAATTGGAAGAGGGTACATTTTAGGTAGTGCAGGGAGGGAGAGTGTCTAAGGGAGTTTGGGAGAGAGTTCCAGAGAGAGGGTAATCAGTAGGAGAAGGCTGCCTGCCCAGAACAGAGGGTAGGACAGGGAAGAGAGAAGGTGCAGGTATCTCTGGAGTGAAAAGGGTAGGAAGCTGGTTAAGAGGGAGAGAGGAGAGGAGAGGTGGGTAGGAAGGAAGGGATCCAAGCCAGAATTTCAAGATGAGAATGGTGGCATGGTGCTGATGGTGCAGATGTAGGGAGGAAAGGGAGAGGGAAGAGTAGCGGGAGAAATGGTCAGTGCAGGTGGGGGCATTTAAGGCAAAGTGACAGAAGGAATTATATATACAGTGTCCAGCTTGGCTAGCGAAGAGGCAGGGGCAGATCTGAAAACTACATCTGCATAATCAAAGATAGGTAGGATCATTTTTGTCAGAAGTTACTGGCAAATGGTCGGGGGGAGTGAATATTTGTTTCTATACATGGCTCCAAGCTTTGGATAGAGCTTGAATTGTATGTGGTTGATGTGTGCTGAAAAGTCAAGCTGACTATCTAGTCAGACACTGATGTATTCGAAACAGGGGATGACATCAAAGATGGTACCATCAAGGGTAGAGAAGGAGAGGTGGGAGGAGAGTTTGGCCAATTTTTGAGGAGTCCCAAAGGTCACTGACATGGTTTTCTTGTTTCCTTTGAGTTGGTTGTCCTGACATGCAGGAAGTTTGATTGTAGAGGAATCTCTACTTCTGAAGCAGAGGGTCCTGATGCATAGAAGACAGTACTGTCAGCATACGTATGGATACTGGATGGGGGCAGACAGCAGGGAGGTCATTTAGAGAGACAGAGAAGAGTGCCGGGCCAAGTACGGAGACTTGAGGGATGCCAGTTTGAATGGATGGGGGGGATAGGGAATCTCCAGCTATGACAGATGGTGTGCGACCCATGAGGTGTGACTTGAACGATTCGACAGCCAGGGGTGAGAGACTGGCAGGACAGTTTGTTAAAGGGAAGCTGTCTAAATATTCAACTCCCCACCTCCCAAAGGCTTAAACCCCAAATTAACATTTTCATATGGAAAAGCCTTTGTTTTACCAGGTGCAACTTACTTTATTTTAATTTTTTAATCTCTTGGAACCAGGAATATGGTAGGCACTGTGTGGCTCCATTTAGAGTAAAAGTGTGGCACCACACTGCTAGCTTCAATACACTGAAGTGAGCAGTGTGGCACCTCACTTTTACACTAAATGGAGCCATGCAGCATCTGCCATATTCCTGGTTCCCAGAGTTTACAAAATTAAAATAAAGTAAGTTGCAGTTTGAAAAACAAAGGCCTTTCCATGTGAAAAGCTTAATTGGGAGGGTAAGCTTTTGTGGGGTGGGGAGGTGAATATTTAGACAGCTTTCATTTAAGAAGAAGAGGGTGGGTTACAGAATTGAATGCTTTAGCTTTGTTGACAACCAGTTCACCTCTGCCAGGCAATAACAACCCAATGGGCTGGCAGTATAGCCTAGAGGTTAGAGGAATGAGGTGTGAGCGAGCTTGGCACATCCAGCAGGCTAGACCTGAGTTTGCTTCTCACAACTTCCACTTGCATACTGTGTGACTCTGAGCAAGTCAGTTAACCTCCCAGTGCTCCCAGGTCACCCATGAAAACAGGCACTTGTGTCTAGTGGGCCTTACCCGGTTTCCAAAAGACTAAAATACAAAAAAAAAAGGAAAACAAAATTGGAATATCCTGGCCTGAATAAAAGAAACCCTGTAAGGGGAGAACTGAGCAAATGCTTCAGACTTACAGATGCAGCTGCTGTCACTGGCTGCAGACAGGCAGGATGGAATAACATAGAATTTGATGGCAGATAAGGACCTCTTGGCCCTCCTATTCTCCCCATTTTTATGGCTGTGGGCAGAGCCTACAACCATCTTGCCATCTGTAGCTGGAAATGGAGCATCATGGAACACATGTTGTGGACTTTTCAATGTATCCTTCCATGCTAACTGAAATAAAATATTCCCTTCTTTCTGTTAAGAATGTTGGAGACATAACTCCAAGCTGCTTATCAGATGCCATTAGGAAACTGAAACAGCTTGTTAAATAGTTGTTAAATATTGGTTGCCTATTAAACTGGAGATTTGTTTAGCCCCCTCAGAATGTAACAAACTGTACATTTAAATATTTAGCATTTAAACAGCTTCTCGATATAAGTTTCACTTGGGAATGTATTGTCTTTCAAGAAAGATTCATACCTCATAAATATCATCCTTTCCCAGCAAATCTATGATTTACATTGTTTCTTTTAACCTCTACAGACACTATCTGATGAGCACTGAGTCAGACATATGCCAGGTCTTCAGTGAACTGCCCATACTAAATACTGTATGTAGCAATCAGCAGACATTTTCCATTATGCTTTTTGGGAAAAAAATATATTGAGCTACAGCAAACACACACACACACACAATCACACACAATCACACACTCACACACTCACACACACACACACACTGTACACACCATTCTCATGGCCACAAAATTCAAAATAAATATTGCATTCTAATATGTTATAAAGAAACTGTTTATGTCAGTGAACACAGTGAAGTTCAGTTTAGAGTAAATTTCCTTTAAATATTTCTTATCCTATATTTTGTATACACACACACACACACACACTACACACCATCTGCATGGCCACAATACTGCTGGGAGGCCTGGATTCAAGTCTTAGCTGTGGCACTTATTCTCTATCTCACCTCTGTTTGTATGTGTTCCATAAAATATGCACGCCACACTCCTGTGTGGTTGTTACAAGTAAATATTTGTGTTGCCATTGGGTTGCGCATATGAGAAAGATATTGTGCTCGAGGATGGTTCAGGTTCCAGTTGTCTCAGTGGCGCAGCTGATTAGTATAATCAGAACAATATTCCAGGTGGCTTGGGTTCAAGTACCAGCTAAGGCATTTATTCTTTCTCACCTGTGTTAGTATGTGTTCTATAAATTATGCACACCACACTCCTGTGCGATTGTTACAATAAAGAAACTGTTTATTTATGTCAGTGACCACATATAGGATAGTCAATGAGCAACTACAGTATGCACAACACACTGGTTGTGCATAGAGTTGCCCATCTGCTATTCTATATAGTGTATGGGTATCAATGCCTATTTCAGACACTGCCCTTTGTTTCAGTGATTTGGAGGTTGGGGGGGCACTTGAGAGTTGGTGGTAGGCTCAAATTACTGACAGTGTGCTACAGATGTTTCTGCAAGTTCAAGTTTAGAAATCAACAACTTCCAGTTTAATTGGAGAGGGGAAATCAAGTATGTGGCAGCATTCCAAGTTGTTTTGCTGCAGTAGTGACATCACCACTGGATCAGAACAACATAATGATGTCACTACTGCAGCAGAACAAGCATATTCCAGGAATGGAATTCTGTATATAACAGCATTCCACCATACACTATAATATAGAGCAGATTTCCTGTAAATATTTCTTATTCTATATTTTGTATACTGGAAGGTGCAGGGAAGATGCTACATTTCATTGTCATAAGGATCTTCATTTACAGATTTTTACACTGTATTTACTCAGGCTGTCCCAGATTAGATGCAATATCTTGTTTTCAGTAGGGTCATGATTTTCCCATTTTGATAATGTATTTCTTTAGGGTAGCCTAATCCAGGGCTCCCATATTCAAAGGAGATGTGCAGCGCATCCCAATGGAAAAGGGAGATGTGCTGCTCAACTCCAACAATGTGCTGCAGCATGATATTCAAATGTGCGGGATGCGCCTGCCACAAGGGAATGGGCCAGGGTGCACACAAATAATATGCCATGCAAGTTGATGGTGCATTCCAATGCATATGCCACACTGCGGCATATTTAGTGGGAATCCACCCCTCACAGCCCAAAGCAGCGCAGCCCACAGTTAAGCCATGAATAGCTGGCATAACCTGGCCAGCCACCCACAGGTAGACTGCGGAAGTGCGCCCAGGTGCACAGCAGCCTGACAGCCCTGATGGACTAGAGGTACCCCTCCCATCCCCAATTGATCCTACTCCATCCCTGAAGAGCTCCATAATGTATGGCTCACCTGGACCCAATCACATCAGAGGAAACCATGGTCCATATCCATAGCATAGAGAACCCCCACCCACCATCTTGGTACATAGACAACCCGGCTCCCCCCATATCCGACCTGTTGCAGAGACTGGCACTGCCCTTCACACCCTGCTATGGCCAACAGCTGACTGCACTGGACCCAGACCAGAGACCTGCACTCCAGAATAACCCAAGTGGCAATACCATACATTGGGACACTACACAAGCTGCGGACCCACCAGTGTATGCAGCCGTGTTTATGTCCCTGGCAAACCATAAGAGGGAATTGACATAACTCCAATGCGTGCCTTGTCAATGCTGTATCTTCCTGCTGTCATACACTCTCCCCGTTCACCTGTGTAACATGACACCCTCCAGACTGCTGAAGTATCCCGGGTGCCATGGGGTGTGGTATCCTGCAATGCCATTTGTAGTGTACACTCCAGGCTATGGATAGTGTGTTTGCAGTTCCCTGATTGTACAAACAAATGGGAGATTGGCTGTAACATGCCTGTTTCAGGACCATGTGAGTGAGTACAGCATCAGCTTTCACCTGCACTGAGCAGTGCAACAGCACCGGGACAATGGATCCACATGCGAGTGCCTGAGGTGTATGGCCACTGGCATTATCGCCCACACACTGCTCGTGCCTATGTAAGACACATTCCAGCATCCTACTGCTAGTGTTCTGCCACCCAATAATAAGATGACATTTCTTCTGTGAACTATACAGGCTAAATATATTGCAATCAGCAGGCATATTCTAGGAAACTACATTGTAAAAATGTGTAAAAGGAAGACCACATTGAACCTGCCTCTCAGCAGATCTGCATTGCGCAAATTCATTAGAAATAATGGGTAAAAGCATCCCAAAACCTTTCCACAGCCATATCGGCTCTGACAGAGCTTGCTTTTACCTACTGTAACACTGCAGACCCTACTTAATCTCCAGCTTACCCCCACCTTTCCTTACCACTAAGGTTTCCTTTTGTCTATCGCATGCCTTCTTGAATCCCATTGCAGTTTTTTCCCCTACCACCTCCACTGGGAGGCTGTTCCAGGCATCTACCACTCTTTCTGTGAAAAAGTACTTCCTCTGATCTCCCCTGAATCTACCCCCCTCCAGCCTCATAGCATGACCCCTTGTTCTGAAGCATCTTTTTCCCTGAAAAAGGCTTCCCTCCTGAACCTTGTTTATATCCATGAGGTATTTAAAAGTCTCAATTACATCCCCCCTCTCCCTCCTTTCCTCCAGGGTGTACATATTAAAGTCCTTCAGTCTCTCCTCTGAGGGCTTTTGATGCAGACCTTGCACCATTTTAGTTGTCCTCCTCTGGACTGCCTCCACTCTGTTTATATCCTTCTGGAGATGTGATCTCTAGAACTGGACACAGTACTCAAGGTGAGGTCTTACCAGTAATCTATACAGTGGCATCCCCACATCCCACTTTCTGTGGGTGATAACCCTCCTTATGCATCCTAGCATCCCACAAGCTCTCCCCAAAGCCTCGTCACACTGTTTGACCACCTTTAGGTCATCAGATATGATTACTCTCAGTTCTCTTTCTTGATTGGTGGTCGCAAGTACCACTCCCCCCATTTTGTACTCTACCCCTAGGTTTCTGCACCCTAAGTGAATGATTTTGCAATTCTTCATATTGAAACTTAGTTGCCACACTCCTGACCACTCCTCAAGCTTCCTTAGATCCCAGTTTATCTTTTCCATCCCTCCAGGAGTGTCTACCCTATTGCAGATCTTTGTGTCATCTGCAAAAGCATACCTTCCCTTCGAGCCCCTCTGCAATGTCGCTAATAAAGACATTGAAGAGGGCTAGTCCCAGTACTGATCTCTGTGGTACCCCATTGGTCACCTTTCCTTCCTCGGAGTGGACTCCATTTACCACCGACCTCTGTCTCCTATCCCCTAACCAATTTCTTACCCAGCTCCCCACCTTTGGCCCCAATCCTAGGCTTGCCAGCCTGTTTATGAGTCTCCTATGTGGAACGGAGTCAAAGGCCTTATTGAAATCTAGGTAGGCCACATCCTCCGCTCCACCCTGATCTAATTCAGGTCACCCAGTCAAAGAAATCTGTGAGATTTGCTTGACATGACCTCCCCAGAGTGAATCCATGATGCCTTGGATCTTGCAGGCCACTGGATTCAAGATGTTCCACAATCCTTTCCCTCAGTAGTGATTCCATTAATTTCCCCACCACTGAAGTCAGGCTGACTGGCCTGAAATTGCCAGCCTCCTCCCTGCTACCACTTTTGTGAAGTGGGACTACATCTGCCCTCATCCAGTCCTCTGGTACCACTCCCACCTCCAGTGAGTAATTGAACAGGACTGTCAGAGGTGCAGCCAGGACCTCTCTGAGCTCCCTCAATATCCTTGGATGCATCCCATCCGGCCCCATTGCCTTGTCCACTTTCAGATTTGTGAGTGCCTTCAGGACTCACTCCTCTGTAAATGGACTAATGCCCACCTCCCTCCCTTTGATATCCCTGAAACTTTTTGGTGGTCCCTTTCCTTCCCTTTCCTCCGTGAACACTGAATAAAAGTATTTGTTCAGGATGTCTGCTTTTTCATTGTCCCCTTCCACACCCTCCACCTCTTCCCTCCTTAGCCTTACAATCCCTCCCTTGTTCTTTCTTCTTTCACTTACATACCTCAAAAATGTCTTGTCCCCTTTTTTCACTGCCTGAGCTATTTTCTCCTCTGTTTTCACGTTTGTGCTTCTGTTTTCCTGCCTCCCTCAGCTTCTCCTGATACATAACCCTATGCTCCTTCATCTGTGTCTCCTTACACCTCCTGAATACTAACTTTTTTTGCCCCAACCTTCGGATCCATGTCTTTTGAGAGCCATAGTGGCCTCCTTTACCCCTGCTTTTGCTTACCTGCCTAACTCAGAGGTTTGTTGCCTTCCCTATCCCGGCTTTTATTTTCCCCCACTATTCCTCTGCTCCACCCAAGTCCTTCCCCTCTCCGACGCATCCCTGAGGCTTGCCCCATCTTTGAAAAATCAGCCATCCTGAAGTCCAGGATCTTTGCCTTTGTGGGGCTCGCTTCTGCCATGGTTGGCCTGAGACATGAGCCAATCTCTCAGCTTCAGTTTGAAGGACTGATGAGAGGGTAACATATGGACAGCAGGTGATATTCTGTTCTGGAGGTAGGGGGCAGAAACAGAGAAAGCCTTGCTCCCCATGACAGTAGACACACGGGGACTATGGGAGGGACAGGAGACACCCTGAGACACTGAGTTACCACCCTGCTGGTGAGAAGCAAGGAGTATGGGGACTTATGTGAGTTCCGGAGAGAGGTGTCAACTAGACAGCCCCTAGCATATTCAAAATGGCCCTGCAGAGAGAGCCAGCTTAAGGACTGATATAGAGAGCAGTGATGAGTGGAGGAAGGGACCTGAAGGGCAAAGCAACAGATAGAGCTGTATGTGATATTTAGATAAGAAAGAAAGAAAGAAATGAGGAGGACATGGAGGAGAACACTGGGGAGCAACAGTAAAGTAGGGGTAGTAGATTTCCCTGGGCAATTGCAAGATGAGCCTCTGGGGTCAGGAGGTGGTTAACACAATAGGCTGCCCCCAGCTTCTGGTGGACTCTCTTTATAGTGTTAGAAATGTGGTCATTGTACATAAGGGAGGGATCAGGAATCATTCCTAGGTGTTTGAAGGAGGATACAGTGTCAAGAGGAGGGCCTGCAGGGGTGACTATATGTAACGAGGTTTTTGATTTGGTGGCCTTTGCAAGGTATGGCTTTGAGCCAAAGAGCATGTCCTTTGTTTTTTTCTCATTACAAGAAGTTTTTTGGAGAGGAACCATTGTTGAGCTGATCCATAGTTTGCAGTGAGTGTAGAAGATTTGGATTCGAGGGACTTGGCACTATGGTAGATAATGAGGTCATCAGCATAAAGGAGCGCATTACAGTTTATACTTTATGTGGGAAGATCATTTAATAACAGTGAGAATAATAGATGCCCCAGTAGGGAGCACTGGGGGACAAAAGTATGGACAGGTAATGCAGCGGAGGTATCTTTGCTTATCAGAACAGACTGGGATTTGTTGGCGAGGTAGCTGATAAACCAAGTGGTGGTGTCCAGGGAGCAGCCTAGGTTTAGCAGGGTGGACAGGAGAAGGTGGATGTCAACAAGGTCAAAGGCCTTTGATAGGTCCCAAAACACCATACTTGTGGCCATATCCACGTCCATGTGTAGTGCCCCAGGGAAATTGGGGGCACCACAGAAAATAGTGGAATTGGGGGCATCACAGAAAATAGGGGATCCTCAGAGACATGAGGGTTCAGACAGTTATGGGGACCCTGGCAGCTTAATGGGAAACCCTTGAAAAGCTTAGGAGAACCTCTGAAGCACAGAACAGGCCCCTCACCAGCAATAGTCCTAGCAGTCTAAATTCAGGGTTTTAAAAGAAAACCATTTTTTTTTCTTCTTCCTTTGTTCTCCCTTACCTCTGCCCAAGACCAACACCTAGTCAGCTAAGGCCAAGTCAGTTTGGCTACATTCCTGTCCCAGCAGGGGAGAAGGAATCCAGGCTGAGTCCTCTCAGTCAATCCCTGTGGTCAGTGTAGATTCAAACTTGGAAACTTGTTTAGGCCACTGACCCAGCCTCAGGAGGCTGACCTCTGAACAAAGGAACCAATCCCCTGGCAGGTAGCTAGGATCACCCTAGCCTAAAGGAGGCTGTGCATGGCCTGGAGAGAGCAGAAAGAGTTTGACCAGGGAAGGTGAAGGACTGCTGTGCAATGGATGTCAGCTTCCCTGTTAGAAGGTTGAAGCAAATTCCTGGGCCCCTTCGGTGTAATTCCTCTCCAGAAGATCTCCAGTAGCAGCCTTGGTCGGTTTTCTGCAGATATTTGCCATCTAGTTGGGTCCCCCAGTGCGGTGAGTTAGTCTATTTGGCTGGGAAACAGACCCAGTGAATCTTTTGGGCAGCAGTCTCCAGCAGAATAGGCCTCATCAGTCCTTTGTGATTGTGCATTCCCCAGGGTGCAGAAATCCTTGTTGAACTCCAGGGTTGAGTAGGCTTGTTGGCCAGCATTTCCTTTACTAATTAGCCATAGCTGGACCTGCTCCAGTGAGGAGAAGGATTATTTGTTCAGCTAGTCCCCAATAAAGGGGGGATGGAAGCTGCTTAGCTTGTCCAATTGTATAGAGACAGGGAGAGGGGAAGTAAGTGAAAGAGTGAAGGATGCAGAAGCTAAAGTTGTGTGTTTGTGAACTCTACTCTGCTAGTCTAACTTATTCTAGGTAGTCTGTGCTCCAAATCGAGAGACTTGGGTACTCCTTCTCAGCCGAGAATCAAAGAATTGCTAGGTAAAGCCAGCTCAAAGTATTATTTGAGAGAAGGGAAGTTTCCATGCTGAATTTTCTATTGTTAGCTGTGAGGGACTGATTCCAGGAGCAAAAAGCAGATTATAAGAGAATCATGCTCTCAGAGTCCCAGGGTAATCTGAAGCATAATAATGGGGAAAACTTAGTCCCTTATCCATATTTAGTAGAAGAGTGGGGCAGCCCATAGCAGGGACAAAGAGATTAGGGTCTCTGGCCTCCTCAATATTCAGAAGACATCCAGAGCTGATCCATATTAATAAAGGGGTGGGTCATCAGACTGTTTCAATGCCCATGGAGCAAACTGTATTTTTCTTTATCTTCCTGTCCTCCTCCTCTCCTGTTGCTTGGATCCACTGCTTGCTGTGTCTGAACTACTGTATTAAATCACACCATTTTAAGTAGCTGAGCTGCTTACTGTGAATGAACTGCTGTATTCAGTTGAAGAGCTTAGGTGACTGAACTACCTTAATTGCTGGTTTATCATGACTGCATTGGCTTATTTGCTCAGTTGCTCTGTGTGACTGCACTGTGCTGAGGACATCGATTGCTGCAATTGCCTACTGCTACTTCCTCTGAAGACATTTGTGGACAGTCGTAGTGTGAGTTAGCTGGTAGTGAGAGTCCTCCCAAAGTGAGTCAGTGTATGGGCCACCTTGGCCCAAGTGGTAGGTCTCTCAGTCATAAAAGAAGGTGGGGGGGATTGCCTTTCAGGTTTTTTATTTTTGTTCTCTGCCAGGGTTCCTGCACACATCTGCTCTAGGATTCCTTCAGTGCCTCTTCTTCAACCCAGAGAGGGTCCCTGGGAAGCCCAGCATCACCTGCACCCATCTCCAATAACCTCCACTAACCCCTGTCTTTGCCATAATGTCCCAGATTCGAGTTGCCAGTTGTAAGTGGTAGCCAGCTAGTAGCTAGGGACCACCAAAGTGAGTCAGGGTAGGAGCTGCCCTGGCTCTAGCTTGAGGGACTTCAGTCATCTGCCGAACTCGAAGTCACGTTGCCCATTCTCCCACATAAATGTTGTCCCAAAGTGGCAATAGTACTGATGGCCTATACCAAGGCCTCACAGAGGATTTTCAGGTTCTGTGCCTCATCCCCTGAGGTGGCGTAAGTACCAGTGGCCCATGCAAGAGGTCACACTGAGGGTTGCCATGCTCATGATTGTACCGTCCATAGGTGTCTTGAGTTCCAGTGGTTCATCAAGAGGTCACACCAAAGATTGCCAGATTCTGAAGCTGCAGGGGTGAGGTGGTAAAGGTTCTGGGAACCTACCCAGAGGTCGTCCAATGGAACATCACACCCAGCATCCTCTCCTTGACTGGATATCACCTGCCCTCCTGCCTGAGGTCACCGCAGCTGACAACTCCAGAAAAGGGTTCTCTTCATCTACAATCAGGTTTCAACACCTTTCCTCAAACAGGCTCTTCACTTTCAACTTTGCCTCAGTGACACCAAGGGTCACCTTCTTTCCAGGGCCAGGAGACCTACAGTGCTTTCCTCTGTTTCTGGTTCACTGGGGGATGACCCATTTTATGGCCTGTATAGGAAGTACTTCCTTGGGCTCACACCCAGCGGTCACCGACCAAAATACTAGAAACCCAAGCTTGGTGCACCGGTTTGCTATGCCCTTAGGACTTTAATCACCCGGACTTTTGTATGACATTAGTGGGGTCAGTTCGTGGTCCCGGCAATCTTGTTCATTCTTTCTCTTATGTGATAGTGGTAGTGAATGCTAAGTCTTTTTCTGTGTGCTCAAACTATTGCTAAGAAACCTTGCATCTTGGCTGTAGAGTACGCCTCCAGCCTCTCCTTCCAGATTCATCTGGCTTCACCCTAAACCACAGCTCATCCACCACACGTTTCTAAGGATGTGGTTGGAGAAAAGGGCCAAGGCTGAAGATGCGCTGTGGTGTTTGCGGAAGCCATGTTGGAGGGGGCTCAGGATGTTATACTTCTCTAGATGCTCAGACTGCTGGTGGTGAATGAGTTTTTCTAATAGTTTGCTTAGATGTGGGAGGAGGGAGATGGGACGGTAGTTTTCCAGGGCAGTGGGATCGCCGGATTTGAAAATAGGCACTACGTGCACATGCTTCCATGAGTCAGGCATAGTAGATGATGAGAGGGCAAGGTTAAATATGTGAGTCAGTGACTTTACAAGGGCAGGAGAGAGGAATTTCAGATAGGTGGGATACGGACCGTTGCTACCTGGGCTGCCCCTGGTGGGTAGCGTCTTTAGGAGTTTGCCAGTGACACTATGGTCGATGGCTATGAAATAAAAGACAGGGCTTGATGTCTGTGGGCAGCATGGCTGTTTTTTCTGGATAGAGGGAGGCTGCGGAGGGAGTTTTCTGGTGTAGGCGGTAAGGTCAGTGAACATTCTATTGAAGGTATCAGCGATCTTGCATGGGTTAGTAATGGGACTGGAGGGGGAGGTAAGTTCTGTTATTTGTTAGTTTGATTTGGGGTTGAGGAGGGTTGCCAAGAGACTTGTTTTGTAGGTTGATGTAGTATTTATGCTTGAGTGACTTCACAGCCTGCTTGCAGGAGTTACAAAGTTGCCTGTATGCATTCTATAATTGGGGGGAAGGGGATGCCTTGAAGGCTTGCCAGGTTTTGTCCCTTACTTTCATTTGGGCCAAATGTTAATTTGATAGCCAATGGGTGTGACCACCTTTAACCCTCCTGGTGGTGATAGGGAAGTATTTGTCCTGAAGGTTTTTTTATTTACTATATTTTATGTTAGTCTTTGGTAACCAGGTAAGGCCCACTAGGCACGAGTGCCTGTTTTCAGGGGTGACCTGGGAGCACTAGGCAGTTAGGTGACATGCTCAGAGTCACACAGTATGCAAGTGGAGGTTGTGAGAATCATACTCGGGTCTGGTCTGCTGTATGTATCAAGCTCGTTCACACCTCGTTCCTCTAACCTCTAGGCTATACTGTCAGCCCAAAGGTTGTGAAGAGCTTCCTTAAAAAGCGTCACCGCCATGGAGACATCTTTGAGTTGGTAGAATGAGGACCAGTTTATGGCCCAGGCAACCCTTAGTACTAAGTCCGAATCCTGGGATTTGAATTTCTGTACTGACAGCTCAATTTTGCCATGCAGCATAATGTCTTGCATTTGAGGGTCCAGAGTTGGCTTCCACATCCCCTGTGAGGAGAAGTGAGAGGAGGTGGCACATAGGAGGGTGCCAGTGGGGGGACTGTATAGTGAGGGAGTGGAGAAACAAACCAAGTAGATGACGATCATGGTTAGTCAGGAAGGCCAGTATGACAGAGCCCATGGGGGAGAGCTGGTACGCTTTGGCTTTGTGTGGGAGGTCATTGAGTATAGGTGATTCAGAGAAGGATTGTAAATAAGTCTGGTCAGCAGCGAGGATGATGGAATATGTTGTTCTCTATCTTGTATCATCACTGTACTATTTTGTTAAATCGTTGTTTTGTAATATGATGTTGAGCCTTTGCAAAGAAGTCTCTGACTCAAAGGTTTGTAATTCCGATCTTTCAATTAATCTAAATCTAAAAACCATGCAAGCAAATCAGTGACCGACAATGTAGCGCATCAGCAAAAATGCTGACTGCTACAAATAAAGCAAAAAACACTTGAACTTATTGTCTGTGGGGGGCTTTGCCCCCTGTACCCCCAAACTACAAATAATCACCTCCAGGGTTAGATGACTGAGAGAAGGGAAGTATCCTGGGGGGGTTGTATTTGTGTTGGAGGGGGCATGAGGAACTGACCATGAGCTTTTTCCTCGCAATGTCTGATTTTTTGGAATACACTACCTATTGATTTGACCTCTATTCATGGTCATGAACATTTAAAAAATGCTTTGTTTCATTATTTGTAACTTTCTGCTGTGTGTAACTGCTTTTAAGTACTATTTTTGTACTACTTTACTATATTGTATTATTGTTATCAATGTATTTTGTTAATGTTTGTAATTGTATGACATCCAAGCTTCTTTGTGTATGAAGCTCCGGGTCGATCCTGAAAAAAGGGCTATGGCCCAGTGATCTTACCTGGTAAATAAAGTGAATTGAATTGAAAAATTGAATTGAATGGCAACTGTGGGTGGGGGGCAAAAGTGCAGGGTGGGATGGGACACATTAAAAATAAAAGTTGGGATTGGGAGGGGAAAAAAGAGTCATGGGACCAGGAATCAAACCCTGGTCATCCACACATTTTGCTTACTTTCACTGCTTATGGCACTCACCTCTGTGCCAAGGCAGCTGCTCAACAAGGTAGCACACAGGAGCACCTTATAGTCTTCATCCTGAATTACCACAGCTACAGGGATAGTGGTAATGTACTTGTGCTACACTATCCAAGTAGTATTTTGCCCGATGCAAATTTTACTGCATGGATTATACCTATGCTATAATCTGTGTGACATATTCTCCGAGTACCCCATGCTGGAGGTATGCTGATCAAGCTAGTGTGAATATTGGCTCCCTTCCTGGACTCTAGGGTGACCCACTGTACCTCCACCTCTCCCTGTGTTCCCTGTAACTCTATTGTTTTTGTGCTGTCCCTCGCATAAAGAGCTACTCCCCCCCCCCTTACCTAACCTGTCTTTCCTGAACAAAGTATATCCTGGTATAGCTATGTCCCAGTCATGGTTCTCATTGCACTGTAACTCAGTAATGGTGACAATGTCCAGGTCAGCCTCTGTCATATGGGCCATTAGGTCCATGAGTTTATTTCCCAGACTGCGAGTATTTGCACACTTGGCCTTCCAAATCCTGTTACCACCCTGCTTTTCAATTCCCGCTTTTCCCTTTTGCCTTCTCTCCTTACTCCCTCTTCCCTCAGTCATGTCCCACTTCTTTTCAACTGTTTTCTTTTTTTTTTTTATTATCAGGTACCCTTAGGGATTTTTCTCCCTCAAGGTTCTCCCTACTGCCTACTTCTGCTTTTGGGGGGAGGGACAGTTTATGTCTTCCTGCTTCCTTCTGCCACCCACCTCGGTTAGTTTAAATCCTTGCCAATATAGCATTTAAACTGCTCACCAAGGACTGGGGTTCTTTTTTGGAATGGATGCAGGGCATCTCCCCTGTATAGGCTGTTATCCCTCCAGGTGGGACCCCAGTTCCCAATGAAGCCAATTCCCTCCTCCCTGCACCACTCCTTCAACCATTGATTGAAGCTCCTGGTACAGAGTACCCTATCCTTACCCCTATTGTAGACAGGCAGTGCCTCAGAAAAGGTCACTGAGCATACTAACTGCCTAAGACCTTCCCCAGCTCCTTGAACTCCCCTGCACAGTCCTAACCTCATTCCTAGCTAGGTCAGTCCTTAGGTGGACAATGACATCCAACTATTCCTTCTGTCCGGCTGTCCTAGCAATCCCCAGAATCTGCTTCCCATCCTTCTGAGCCATGGCGCAAGATAGGCACCTAACCTCTCTCCTCCCCTCCCTCCCCCCAAATCTATCCCCCTCACAATGGAGTCTCCCATCAGGAGTTGCATCCTCCTCCTCCTCCTCCTCCTCTGGGGTCATCTGTCACCACCCGGGACTCCACTCCAGAGGTCCCCCACATCCTCCCCAGCCACTGCTATGGGTGCCTCCATAGGACACTCCCTCTCCACCAGAACAACATAGAAATTTTGTACTGGTTCCATAGGGGGCATATGCCCCTGACCCACCACCCTCACCCTTCCTGAACCCATGATAGTCCAGCTGCTCCTCCTCCTCCTCCTCCTCCTTGGCACCCCTGAAGGCAGTGATGGTGGACTTGATGGTCTGTGGGTGGAGCAAATGCTAGAGAACTTGTCCTGGAGATGAGAAACCTTCACCCTCAGCCCAGAGAGGTGCATGTAGATGGGGCAGCATCACAGTCTCCAGAAAGTCTCCCTGAAAACTGCCACCCCACAGCCACTGCACTGCACCACTCCCAACATATCTGTTATCTGACCTGTCTGTTTTTGCTTTACTTACTTTAAACCCTTTTCTCCCACTACCCTAGATAGCAGGGATCGACAAATCCCACAGCCCGACTTCCTGGGCTATAACTTTCAGCCGCCGGACAAGCAGTATCACAGCACTCAGTTGTCCACGGACAACCACATCATTGCTTTTTTTTTTGTCTGTTCTTCATTGTTTCAACCGCTAGATGTCTCTCGCACAGCTTTTGGGGGGGGGCAGCATTGCATCGTGCCAGTCACATGACTGTGAGTCTGCCCCGCTTGAGGTGTACGAGCACACCTGCATCAATGCAGACCGCCTCGCAACCCGCCCACCCAGCCATCGGAATATCTGCACCCACTGCCAGTGTGCGATCCACAGGATTGACAGGTAATTTAATTTTAAGTGTCCCAGTCAGTCCTGGAATAATGGAGTAGGGTGGGTTTGTGCAGGCCGAGGAGGATGTTATGAGGAAGCACCATCTGAGCTGCAAGCTTGAGAGCGAAGCAGATTGTCTATGTCGGAATCTGGAGCGGGGTGTCTTCAGTGTAATTACCTTCAACTCCTACTGTGCTGTGCAGTGTTTTTTTGGGGGGTGCAATTCAGGAATGAATTTCTGTGCAAAATAAAATCAGTGACTGAAATTGAGAAGGGAGGAGGTGGAGGAGGCTTAGGCCAGTCAGTGACCAATGATGACTGTCTCTGTAGTCAGTTATTGACTGAGTTCACACGATCAACGAATTGGGACACTAACAACATTTTTTTTCTGGCATTTAAATAAAAAAGGGGTGAGAAGAAAATATACAGTCACTGACTGAGGACCTCGAGTCAACAACCAGGTAGGCAGCCAAAAAGGAATAGATGGTTCAGCAGGAAGTGGGACTGGGTTTTGTAGTGTGAGGGGGAGTCGAGTTGGGCAGTTCAGTGTGACACAGGAGTGCTGTATCTAATTTTAGTAGACAGAGGATAGAAACAATAGCACAGTAACCAACTGGACTTGTGTGTGGGTCTAGTGTGGGACTCCTCTTGTCTTGGGCAATTGGGGACAGGAGTGAGGAGTGTTGTGTTACCTTAAGTCTGAGAAAAAGAAGATTATGGGGAGAAAAAAGAAAATAAAATCCTTGTTGTTTGTACTTACACTAAAATATAACATAATAAAAAGTTACTCTTAAAACAACACTCTACCCTAGCTGACTGACACACAGAGGGGGAGGGGCCAGGTGACCACTTGTACACACTGTTGTGCTGTGGGCTGTTTTTTGTACTTCTGTAAATACATATAGCAAAGGGGTGTAGGACCAGAAGAGGGACTGTCAAGTTAGGGCTTACTGTACAGACTAAAGCAGAAACCATATTAAAGAAAAATCCCTAGTGTACACTACAGTGCAAACTGAAGCGTAGTCCCAGTGTCCCTCTGTAAACTAATAAATATTTACCAAAAAAATATAAGCCACCCACACTGCCTTGTGCCCTAACCTGACCGTCGTACCCTGTCCTACACTTGATGTTGATAATTTTTCTGAGTTGTCATTCTCATTGTCCTTCTAATTATTCTTTGCTTTGTTTTGGGTCTTATAGTTCACTCAGACTTTAACTTTCCCCACCTATACTAATTTAACAGTAACATTTACAAATACATCATTTGTATTGTTTTCAATAGTTTGCATCTACATAGTATTAATAATACAGCCCCCAACATCATTTACTTTGTTGCTATGTAATTTTTTAAAAATGTTTCTTAAAATATAGCCTTCCGACCATGGACTACCACTTGCAACATTAGGACAACCATTTTTGGTTAGGCCAGTTGTCCTGAACTACCACAGGAATTTGAAATTTGTCGATCCCTGCTAGATAGGGTCCCCCACATCCTTCCTTTTCACAAACTTTTGCTGACTTTAAACCCTTTTCTATTCCTTCACTAGATAGGGTGTTACACCTAATGCCCAGCTTTTAGCTTAATATATCTCTTACCTACCCCTACCCTAGATAGGGTGTTTCACCAATAACCAATTCCTGGCATGACCCTAATACTCCTCTCTACCTTGTGGTAAGTTAGCTATGATAAGAGCTTAACAGGAAACTTACCTTCCTGCCTCCTCCTGCTTTGTCCAGTCACATATTTCACTTTTCTACTAGTCCTCCACCTCCCTTCTGATGTGCAGAGTGCCCAGCTGCCGGCTGCCTCATTGGGCTGACTCTGGTGGACAGATTCCAACATCCTTGGTGCTCTGACTTCCATAGCACATTGGTCCTTTGCATGTGGGGGTGGCCCACTCCTTATGTAGCTGTCTGGACTTCCTTGTCATGGTGAGCAGTCACTGCTATTGGCTGCCGCCAGGGGAGGGTTGTGCAGCTTTTTGTGGATAGGCTCCCTCACAGAGCTCCACCAAGCCATTGATCCCCACTCCTGCTGCCTCTTCTGTTCAGCTCCTGGTGGCGGGAGAGGTGTCTGATCCCCTGCCTACTACTGGCACTAACAGTAGCCTGTCTACAGTCCAGAAGAACTGAGCCAGTCTGTTCCTCCCTGCTGCAACCTCCCTGGGCAGAAAAGCTGTCTTCTTATGGGAGACTGCACTTCGACACTCACCATAGTAAGTTTTCAAAGCCACTTTGTCCTCCTCAGTCCTAGATCTCCTCCAATACCTCCCCAACCTCTGACCCAGTAATTTCATCTCTCTGAGCTCCCTGTCAAACTACAGGGATCTCAGACATGAAGCATGAGATCAAATATGCACTGGTGCGATGGAATGGATGGCTGTAGTGATGTCTCTATTATAGGCCACTACCACCTCCTCTAGTCCCGTCCTACAAGCAGCCATCACACTCAAGAGACCTATAACTGCTAGCAGTCCTTCTAGAGACAACCCCTTTAAAGGGTGGTACAGTATTAGATCATCTCCATGGGGGCTGACTACAAGAGGGGCCCCGGAAGAGAACTCACAGTGCAGTGCTGCAATCAACTGACAGGATCAATCTCAATGTTTTTATCTTGAGCCCCAATGAGAAGACCAAGTCCAAGTCATGTTTGTGTTGGTGGGTCACAGAAGTAACTACTTCTGCTAGACTCAGCAAATCCATCAGGTGGAGGAAATCCTGACCAAAATGCAACAGCTCACCATTGACATGAGCATTGAAATCACCCAAATTAGAATTAACCATCTAGGTGACTTCAACACCCTTTTATAGAACACTGAAATATAGAATTTGACAGCAGATTAAGACCACTTGGCCCACACAGTCTGTCCATTTTTTCACTACTTGCAGTATCATCACAGACCCTACTTGATCTCCTGCTCTTTCTTCCTCCCCCTTTCCTTTCCACTATGATTCCCATGTACCTATCTCATGCATTCTTGAACACCACCACTGTTTTCGGCCGCAACACCTCCACTACAAGGCTGTTCTAGGAATCCAATACTCTTTCTGTGAAGAAGCACTTCTTCACATTGCTTCTATTTCTAATCCCTTGCAGCTTCATAGCAAATCCCCTTGTTATTGAGCAAATTTTTTTCTGGAAAATACTTCCCTGCTCTACCTTATTTACTCCTGTGAGGTATGTAAAGGTCTCTATCATATCTGCCCCCTCCTTCATCTATTACAGAGTATACATGTTAGTCTCTCATCATAGGGCTTTTGATATAGATGATGCAGATCCTGCATCATTTTAGTTGCTCTCCTCTGGACCACCTCCACACCTAAAAGTTAATATAGATAATAGTAAAATAGTAATATTTTGAGGAAATACCTCCAAATAAAAGTGGAAGTTAGACAGGAATCTGATTGAAGCTGTTAAATCTTATTGTTACTTAGGCCTGATTTTTTTCAAGAAATACATCCTGGAAGGTACCGGGTCAATATGCCGCACCTGAAACAGCGTGGTATACCGCACATGCATGTACCATAGAGTGACGGGTATGATAGCGAACGGGAAATACCGCTACCCCTGTCGCTCTGCTAGTCTATGAAGAGAAGTGAAGTAGCTTTGTGCTGGGAGCCTGGTCAAGCCACTCCCATGGCAGAGTGGCTTGGGCACCAGAACACTGCATAATCAGGAGACCTGGGACCGTGGTTCAGTCCCCCCACCCAGGTCCCCCCTGCTACTACTTTTTTCCGGATTTAAAAAAAACAAATTTCCCTCTCCTGAGTTTCTCCCCATCCTTGAAGTCCCCCGAGTTAGTTTTCCAGTTACGGGAGTGTGGGTGGCGATGTTCCCCATGCCGGGGGGTGCAAAAACATAAACATAAAAAAACATAAAGTCCCATTGTTGTCAATGGGTGCGCTGTTCCCAATAGGTCAGTGTTTTGCCTGACTCTGTTTGTGGTTGGCACTGTTTTGGTTGTGGCGTTTGTAGCCGAGCTGTTTTTGTATAAGGCATAATGACCCTGTGCCAACATGGTAAGGTCAATATGACCATGTCACAGGTAAAGCTAAAGCATACATTATTGCACTTAAAATATTTAATCACTTTTATGGAGGATATACTTTAAGACCATTACTACAAGCAATACAGGCTGAATATAATAGTCAAATTGTATATGGTACCAAAGTCTGGGCCAGATTTCTTGTTGAAAACCCTTAACAACATGCTATTCAAGTATTATGAGCAGCCCTAGGCTTCAACAAATTGACACCCAGCTTTTTTGTCAGGGCTTAATTTGGGCTAAATAATCTTCAAGCTGTGACAGACAGTAGAATTATAAATTATTGGATTAGATTACACTAACCAGAACACAGGAAAACAGACTAGCTAAAACATGCTTAGAAGAGAAAATGTCTTGGAATATTATGGGACGTAAATCTTTAGACTAGTTGGATAAAGTTAGGAAGTTGTTGATTACCTATGGACTGGAGACTCTTCCAGGATATATGGCTTAAAACATTTTCAGTTACAAATATAAATCGTAATCCTTAATAAGATTGTTAACTTCCATAAAGCAAAGGACTTGCAGCAGATTCTACATTCAAGATTTGCAGTTTGGTTTAGAGATAATGATTGTCAACATACGAATATACGGAATTGCTAACAGATACAGGCCATTCGGTCTATCTAGTCTGCTCGAGTGTGTAGCACTCAAGTCCATTAGACTGCAGCTGCCCCCCTCCCTCATATGCCTTCTCCCCATCTCCTGCCCCCTTCCCGGTTTGTACCCTCCCCTTGAATCTGTCCCACCCCCTCTTGAAGCCCCCAACACTCTGCAGCGATACAACTTCCTCTGGCAGAGCTTTCCACCCTGCTACCACCCTTTCTGTGAAATAGTGCCTCCTCAGTTCCCTCTTGAACCTGCCCCCTTCCAACTTCATCGAGTCTCCCCTGGTTTCCCTTCTGCCCTTCAGATTGAACATGCACCTGGTGTCTACTCTGTTCAAACCCTTCTGGTACTTGAAGTTACAATCATATCCCCTCTCTCCCTCCTTTCCTGCAGGGTATACATATTGAGTTCTCTCAGTCTCTCCTCATATGGTCTGTCCCCCAACCCCAGGATAATTTTTATTGCACCGCGCTGTACCCCCTCCAGTAGTTTGATGTCTCTTTTCAAGTAAGGGTGCCAGAATTTCATGCAGTACTCTAGGTGCAGTCTCACCAGGGACCTGCATAGGGGCAAGATGACCTCCCAACTCCTAGAAGTAATCCTCCTTGCTGTGCACCCTAGCATCCTATTTGCCTTTGCTGCTGCCTTCCTGCACTGAGCAGAGTGGTTCATCTCCCCAGTTACCAGCACTCCCAGATCCTTCTCCTCCTTGGATTTTGTTAACAGGACACCCTCCAGTCAGTAATTGTGTCCTGGGGTCTTGCCTCCTAAATGCATAACTTTTCACTTCTTGGCATTGAAACCAAACTGCCAAGTGTGAGACCATTCCTTCAGTTTTGCCGCCAAATCCTCCTGAAGTACTTTTATCCCTCTCCCCCATCTACCTCGGCACAAATCTTTGTGTCATCTGTGAAGAGACTGATCTTGATCTTAATCCCTACTGCAATGTCGGCTGTGAAAATGTTAAACAGAACTGGTCCCAGCTCCAAGCCCTGTAGTACACCACTTGTTACTGCCCTGGGTTCAGATGCCCCCCTAAACTACTACCTTCTGATGTTTACACTGCAGCCAGTTCTTGACCCATCCAACCAGTTTCCTCCCTGCTCTCAGACTCTTCAACTTGCAGGTCAGCCTACCACGTGGCAGTGAGTCAAAGGTCTTGCTGAAATCCAGGTAGAGGACATCCACCGCATGTCCCCTGCCAAGTGCTCCCATAACCCAGTCGTAAAAATCAACCAAGTTTGTCTGGCAGGATCCGCCTGAGATAAACCCATGCTGCCTGCTGTCCTCGAGATTGTTATCCTCAAGAATTGCACCAGTCTTTCCTTGAGGATGTCTCCATCAGTTTCCCCACAATTGCAGTAAGGCTTACCGGTCTGTAGTTCCCCAGTTCGTCCTTGCACCCACTGTTATGGAGAAGTGTGTACCACACGTGCTTCCCTCCAGTCCCTGGGCATGCACCCCAAGTTCAGAGAGGTATTGAGCAGGTCCACCAATGTCCCTGCCAGGACCTCTGCCAACTCTGTCAGCACCCTGGCATAGACTCCATCTGGGCCAGGTGCCTTGTCTACCTTCATGGACTTAAGGCCCTCCCTCACTATTTCCACTGTGATTTCCCATTCGATGGTTGCTTCTCCCCCAACCCCTCCCACCTCACCCTTCCTCTCAGGTACGGGCCCATCCCGCTCCTTGGTGAAGACTAAACAGAAGTATTCATTAAGTACTTATGCCTGCTCAGCCCCCTTTTCTACCCACCCATTTCCCCTCCTGACCCTAACAATTTGATCCATGCTGTTCCTCTTCTCTCTGATATATCTGAAGAAATCCTTTTCTCTTCTTTGATCCAATGAGCTAACCCCTGTTCCCTAGCCACCTTTGCTGCCCTTACTACTCTGGTCACTTCTCTGGATTTCACATCACATATTCTTCTCTGTCTTCTGCCCTGTTGGATCTCTTGTGGGTCCAAAATGCATTCCTCTTTTCCCTCACCTTCTCCACTACCTCTCTACTTATCCAACTAGATTTCTTGGTCCTGGCTTTCTTGCTGTGGCTCTTGCCACAAGTTTTAGTGGCTTCTGCCAGTCCCGCCTTGATGACTGCCCATTTTTGCTCCATGTACATTTCTGGGCAGATGCTTGTCATATGACTTTCCAGTATGTGTCCCATCCTGCCAAAGTCCAGCCTTTTAAAGTCCAGGACCCTAGCTTTTGTAGTGGCTACTTCCCTACCCAGATTGATTGAGAACAATACTGTGTGGTGGTCACTGCTTGCCAGTGGTTCCTCGACCCTTACATCCCTGACCTGTTCCCTACCTTCCAGTACCAGGTCTAGTATATTCCCCTTCCTCGTTGACTCCATTACACTCTGGGTAAGGAAACCATCCTGGAATGGTTCCAGGAGGATCTGCTCTCTGGCGCAAGTGGTTGCTGGGATGCTCCAATCCACCCTGGTAGATTAAAGTACCCCACCACCACCACTGTGCTCCCTTTGCCATTAGCCTCCTTATCTGCTCCCCCAGCTCCCTGTCAATGTCCTCCTTCTGGGCCAGAGGTCTATAGACAACCCTAAACAGATATTGGTCCCTTTCTGGATGTGTAGTTGCAGCCAGATTACTTCCAACCTGTCCTCCTCTTCCTCCCTATCACATCTGATCCCTTCCCTTACGTAAATGGCAACCTCCCCCCCCCCCAGCCTTCCCTTTATCTCTATCCCTCCAGAATAGTTTGCACCCTGAGATGGTTAGGTTCCAGTCATGGTGCCTGCTTGCCCACATCTCAGTAATGGCAGCTATATGCACCTCTCCCTCTGCCATCAATGTCTGCAACTCTGCCAACTTGTTCTCCAGGCTCCTAGCATTTAGTGCAACCATTCTCCACACTACTCCTATCCTTCCTGCTTCTTTACCCTTCACTTCAACCCCTATTTCACCTAAGGTCATATCTATTCCTGTTGTTTTTTTTGTACGCCCATGACATAATAAAGCCAGAAAGCACTGGCTTAGTCCAGTATTTAATACATTACAATCCACTGATCCAATCACCATACTAAGAATTATTTTTACGGGCTAAAATGATTTATATCATATTTAGAGTTGCTATACATAGTAACAATACAAAAAGCTAGGAGAAAAATTGTTTCAAAATACTTGAAAAACATTTTAAACTAATTTATGTGGTCTTAGAAGTACTGGATTTATGTGTGTTTTCTTTTATATATGTATATTTATTTTTCTCTTTTAAGCTTGCATGTACATGTTATTTTAAGACCATCTGTAACTGTAATGATTGTTTTAAAAGACTGAACAATAAAGTTGTACCTACCTACCCGCAGTATCATCGCAGACCCTACTTGATCTCCTGCTCTTTCTCCCTCCCCCCCCTTCCTTTCCACTATGATTCCCTTGTGCTTATCCTATGCATTCTTGAACACCACCACAGTTTTCATCCCCAACACCTCCACTGCAGGGCTGTTCTAAGAATCCACCATTCTTTCTGTGAAGAAGTACTTCCTCACATCTTTTCCGTTTCTCCTCCCCTGCAGCTTCATAACATGCCCTTGTTCTTGATCACCTTTATTTCTGAAAAAGACTTCCCTCCTATACCTTATTTACTCCTGTGAAGTATTTGAAGGTCTATATCATAGCCTCCCTCTCCTTTCTCTCTCTTCCAGGGTCTACATGTTGAGGTCCTTTAGTCTCTCATCGTAGGGCTTTTGATGCAGATGATGCAGACCCTGCATCGCTTTAGTTGCCCTCCTCTGGACCACTTCTACTCTATGTCCTTCCACAGATGTGGTCTCCAGAGCTGCACACATTACTTTAGGTGGGGTCTTACCAACCATCTATACAGAGGCAATAACACCTACCTCTTTCTTTCTGGTGATACCCCTCACTATGCACCCCAGCATCCCACTATTCCTACCAACTGCCTTGTCTCACTGCCTGACCACCTTTAAGACATCAGATATGATTACCCCCAGATCTCTGTCCTGCTTCATGGCCATCAATACCACTCCTACCATCTTGTTCCCTGCCCCTGGGTTTCTTTTTCTCACGCGAGTGAAGTCTGTAATTTTAATGCATGAAATTCCTCTCATGCCCGGTGGACAGTACATGAGAAGGATTCTGCAGCCTTCATCTGGACCCCCATGTGTGGACAAGCAATTTAATGACGAGGTTTCCCAAACTGAGTGTACAGAAAGGTTCAACTCAGATCTAAAGCAGATGGACCCCCCCCCCATGATTCCTCCATGGGTTGTGCATGACAGAGAATCCAACTGGGATCACCACTTCCTGGACTGGACCAGCATCATCAGACAGCCAAGTCTCCATAATGCAAGCCAGATCAACAGAGGAAATCAAGTCTGTGATAATAGCAAATCTGCCATAATAGCAGTCTTGATCAATCTGGTATTGTACAACACCAACCATACGATACTACTTAGATATCTTGGAAGATCCTCTAAAAAGGAAATGTTTTGCAAAATTCAAGCTAGGAATGTTGAATGTAATCTGTTGATGGCTAGATAAAGATGAATTATGTCACTGTAACAACAGCAACAAGGAAGATTTGATGCATGTAATATTAGTATGCCCATGGTATAATAAAGCCAGAAAGCACTGGTTTAGTCCAATATTTAATACATTACAGTCCACTGATCCAATCACCATACTAAGAATTCTGTTTATGGTAGAAAACTATTTGTATCATATTTAGAGTTGCTATACATTGTAACAATACAAAAAGCTAGGAGAAAAATTGTTTCAAAATACTTGAAAAACATTTTAAACTAATTTATGTGGTCTTAGATGTACTGGATCTATGTGTGCTTTCTTTTATATATGTATATAAGAGCTACCTTGAAGAAAGGTCCCAAACAGTGAGAATCATTGATACACTCTCGGACCCTAGACCGGTCTACTCGGGAGTCCCCCAGGGCTCCATTCTGGGACCCCCCCTCTTCAGCCTATTCTTAAACTCACTACCGGACAGCTGCCCAGAACAAATAATTCTCTACACCAACGATGCTGTGATCCTCACCTCGGACCCTGATCCAATCCAATTACAAAATAAAATTCAGCGGGCCTTCTCCATCGAATCCTGGTTCCTAAATCATAAACTGCTTCTCAATCAGAAAAAAAAACAAGTCTATGGTCTTCTGCAGCCTCCACGACAAAAACAAACAACTCCACCTCTCCATTTCAAACGAACAAGGAGCTATCATAGAGCAAACACAATCGTTCAAGTACCTCGGCATCACCCTTGATCCCCACCTCTCATACGCTGTCCATATCAGCAATGTTGCAAAGCCTGCCAATGCGAGGTTAGGCATATTATTCTGGCACAGGAAACACCTAACCCCAGAAGCACTGGCAGTGGCCGTCCAAAGCTCCATCGTCAGCATCATAGACTATGGTCTTATCATATATGTGTCTGCAACTACCTCTGCTCTCAAACATATCGCAACCTCCCTGAATAAGGCCTGTCATCTCATCAGTGGCTCACATTGCCGTACCCACACATGTGACCTTTATTTTCAATCTGGATGGCTTCAACTGGACAAATGCATAAAATACCAAACCTGCATCACGGCCAAGAAAATTATAATGGTGCTTGCCCCACCTGGTGTCTGTGCCCTCCTTAAGCCTAGACATAGAAACGTCACTACAAGGAGATCCAATTCCCATCTACTACACATCCCATGATGTCGCACGACCCAAGGACAAAGATCATTTGCCTATCGTGCATCCAACTGGCTCAACTCTCTTGGCAGCAACATAGCAACCTCTCCAACACTCTGCCTGTTCAAGTCCAAGCTGCGCCTCTCACTGCTTGTATCCTGTGATTGCCCATCTTAACATTTCCACTGTTCCAGCTGCACATGCCCCAGCACCCAGCACTTACAATCAGTCTTTGCACCCCTAGAACCTTACCTGTCATATTCCCGCGACAAGGCCCCCTAGCTGCACTGTCTCCCACCCTCACTCACCTCCCCCATATCTCCACTCCTGCCTCCACCCCAACCACCTTCCATACTCCCCCTTACCCCCTGCACCTTCTTCCCCTTGATCTCCTACCCTCACTCCCCCACCCATCCCCTCCTTCCCTTGTCTTGCTCATAGCTCAAGTCTTTGTACTGGTTATTACATGTCTGTAAGTCAATGACTATATGTTTGCAACTAAAAATGATAACTGTTGCACACGCTGACGTGGAACCTTTGTAAAAGAGCCTCTGCTCAAAGGTATTGTAATCCTAGATTGAAATAAATAAAAAAAATATGTATTTATTTTTCTCTTTTAAACTTGCATGTACATGTTATTTTAAGACCATCTGTAACTGTAATGATTGTTTTAAAGGATTGAACAATAAAGTTGTACCTACCTACCTACCCGCAGTATCATCGCAGACCCTACTTGATCTCCTGCTCTTTCTCCCTCTCCTCCCTTCCTTTCCACTATGATTCCCTTGTGCCTATCCCAAGCATTCATGAACACCAAAACTGTTTCCATCCCCAACACCTTCACTGCAGGGCTGTAGTGAGAATCCACCACTCTTTCTGTGAAGAAGTACTTCCTCACATCTCTTCTGTTTCTCCTCCCCTGCAGCTTCATAAAATGTGCCCTTGTTCCTGAGAACCTTTTTTTCTGAAAAATACTTCCCTCCTATACCTTATTTACTCCTGTGAAGTATTTAAAGGTCTATATCATAGCCTCCCTCTCCTTTCTCTCTCTTCCAGGGTCTACATGTTGAGGTCCTTTAGTCTCTCATCGTAGGGCTTTTGATGCAGATGATGCAGTCCTGGCATCGCTTTAGTTGCCCTCCTCTGGACCGCCTGTACTCTATGTCCTTCCACAGATGTGGTCTCCAGAGCTGCACACATTACTTTAGGTGGGGTCTTACCAACAATCTATACAGAGGCAATAACACCTACCTCTTTCTTTCTCATGATACCCCTCACTATGCACCCTAGCATCCCACTATTCCTACCAACTGCCTTGTCTTACTGCCTGGCCACCTTTAGGACATCAAATATGATTACCCCCAGGTCTCTGTCCTGCTTCATGGTTATCAATACCACTCCTGCCATCTTGTTCCCTGCCCCAGGGTTTCTTTTTCTCTCGCCAATGAAATCTGTGATTTTAATGCATGAATTTCCTCTCATGGCCGGTGGACAGTACACGTGAAGGATCCTGTAGCCTTCATCTGGACCCCCACATGTGGACAAGCAATTTAATGACACGGTTTCCCAAATTGAGTGTACAGAAGAGTTTTACTTTGATCTAAAGCAGATGGACACCCCCCATGATTCCGCTATGAGCTGTGCACGACAGAGAATCCAGCTGGGATCACCACTTCCAGGACTGGACCAGCACCATCAGACAGCCAAGTCTCCATAATGCAAGCCAGATCAACAGAGAAAATCAAGTCTGCCATAATAGCAGTGTTGATCAGTCTTGCATTGTACAGCACTACCCGTAAGAGATGAATGGATACTGCTGGCCTAAAGGCAACCTGTCCAGTCAGTCTGGTGGGCACCCTGGATATGGGAATCAACCCTTTCTGGCTTCTCTCTGTGTCCAATTTCACTCCAGGGTGTTACCCAAACCTCACTAATATAATGGATCCCCCCCAGGTAGCACTCCTCACACCTCACTGTCTCCCATCCAGCCTCCATATGATACCCAGCTCCCTGCAGTGCCTATATGCCACTACTGGTGGGGGGGTCACTGAAGAGGCAGAGCTCAAGCAGCTGGGATGGGGAGTAGCTAAGTGTTGGGGACCAAACACCAAAACACATGATGCCACTAAATATTCCCAAACCCACCCACAATAAACTTCAGCCTCCCAACACAACCCTCTAATCAGTGCTGTATTAACTTACATGGTACCCATAGGCTGGAAACTTCAGGCATCCCCCCCCCTTCCCCATGAAACACAGCTCAGTTCAGGGTATGGCAACAACACATTCACAGAACTTGGTCACTAGGCACAAAAACCCTGATAATGTTTAGTTGCCTCTGATGATTAGACATGCCTATTGGCCACCTGACTACTGGATGTTTTTCAGCCTGTGAGAGACTCTAGTCCAGTATCAACTGCAGAACTACAGGAGCAACTATTTGAAATTACTGTGAGAAACTTTAAATTAAAAAAAGGAGAATAAATGTGTAAAAAGATATAACAGCTTTGGGGGAAGTGAAGATTTAATTAAAAACAATTTGAAATCAGTACTGGCCCTCTCTGGTGCTCTAATTATACATAATAACAATTTTGATTTCTGTAAGGAAGGTGAACATGGAAGCTGCAATGAGGACAAGCAACCTGAGGATTTGGGGCCTAAGCTTACTGACTGAAAACTGAGTTTACATTAGAATACACAAACCGTTAGAGTTCAGACATGAATGATCACCATTCATGATCATTCATGTCTGTACTCTAATGGTCTGTGTGACCACTGTGCATGAATGATCACAGACATGATCAATCAACAAAGAAACAATCAACAAAGTCTCTTATCTCACATAAGCAACACTGTTGTACACAACTCACTGACAACTTGTTAGTTGTTTTTTCCTGATTGACTCATCGTCCATCACCACACCGAGCAATATGACCGACTGTCCATCTGGGTCTGAGGGCAACATTGAAGATGAGCAGACTAGCAGAGGGGGCACGGCAGGTACTGGCTGGGCAGGGCAGTGGAGTGCAGCAGGTCACAGCGTAGGCAGGTCACTCTGTGTCTGTGAAGTAAAAGTGAACACTCACACTCACTTGAGACTTCATCCAATCACCGGATTCAGTGGCTGCGGGCAGATGAGAGATTGATGAGAGAGAGTAAGTGATGAGACACTCTACCTCTCACTGCCTGGCTTGGCCTCTACTAGCCTAGTGCCTCTCTCCAAGTTAGTAGTCAGCGGGACAGCGCCACTGGCCGGCCATTACGGGCCACCTTCTTGTCGAGTCAACGACAACAACGTCCGTCTGTGTCAGAGTGACTCCTTAGTAGGATGTCTGACTTCTGCTACAGACTAGTGCTGCTGCACTCGCATGCACCACACCTTTTTTACATGCCCCACTGCTCAGTTGGGTGCATGCATGTGCAGTGGTCTTCTGTAGGGAAGGATTTCAAAATTAAAACAATACGTGCGTGTCACGCGTGCTGTCTGCTGATTGGACTAGTCTGTGCTCTGTTATGTCTGGGAGTTGAGAGATCAAGACAGACAGTCAAGTTTGGGGGGGCATCATGAGTCAGCTCAAGCTCAGTCAAATTTTTTTTTCACGTTTTCATTTTTGATTTCTGATTTCTCAGATGCAGCACTGCCTCTAATACCCTACTCACTTAACCTAAACCTTAAGCAAGCAACCACACAGTTCACTCACATACTAATACACTACCAACCCTATTTACACAACCAGCATTCAATCCTAACCTACCAAACATACTGTACAACCCCCTCCCCAATAAAATACTTTTAAAAGAAAAGCAGGCATTATGCTATGAAAAAGAGCTCTTGAGAGAACTGACAGATGCATCACAAAAACACATTTTACATGTAGTATTACATCCCACGTGTAATTGGAGGGTAAGTTCTACATTTTGAATGTCACATTCAGACAGTAACCTTAGTGACAGCTGTAACAAGATAGAACGTAATGATAAAATGAACCTCACAGCAATCATTTCACTTGCCTCTGTATTAAACAAGCATTTGTCAATACCGAGTGTTGTCGCGTTGGCACTGGCTTTGGTAGTGCAGGGTGAAAAATGACAGCTGTACTGTTCATAAGGAGGCGTAAAAAAATGGCAGCGGGTGAAAATGTGGCATGTAAGTAGTGCAAATCTGCGAAGTTACAAGGGTGCATGGGAAATGTGCAACGCACACTTATAAAACAGTCAGTTTATGGAGTTCTGGCACCAAATTTTCAACATAGGCATTTTAACACCTCTGCTCATGTGCCGTGTCACTGTCATTTCCTCAAACTGTCCCAAAAATGATTTCACACAGCGACTGCACTATTCTGCACCGGACCTCATCAAGAGGTGTGGAAAAATGCCAATGGTGAAAATCCAGAGTGACAATATTACAAATGCACAGTGTTATGAGCGTGTGTACAAACTACGCAATGCACACCCATAACACAGTCATTTTATGGAGTATCGTCACCAAATTTTCAACATAGGTATTTTAGGACCTCTGCTCATGAACAATGTCACTGTCATTTTTGTAATCTGCCCCGAACATGGATTTCCCACAGTGACTGCGGTATTGGGCGCTGGAAGTGCGGAAACACATTTCGGCCAGGATGTGAAAAATGACAGCTGCACTGTTCACAAGGAGGTGTAGGAAAAATGACAATGTTGAAAATCTGGCATGAAAATATTGCGAATCCACAAAGTTATGAGTGCGCGTTGCAACTCCGCAATGCACGCTCATAAAACAGCCATTTTTTTTATTTTTTCCACCAAATTTGCAACATAGCCTTTTTGACAGACCACCTCATGAACACTGCCACTGTCCTTGCATTAATTGGTCCTGAAAGGTGATTCTGCACAGTGACTGCGAAATCACCTTTCGGGACCGATTAGTGTCATAACTGTGACAGAATTCATGAGGAGGGTCCCAAAAACCCCATGTTGAAAATTTGGTACAAAAATTCCCCAAAATGCCTGAGATATGCACCAAAGTTGAAAAAATCCTATTTATTCCATTATACAGCTTACTGGCACTTCCTCAGTTCGCGGTCAGCTTTGAAGAGTGCAGACGTGTTCCCAGTCCACCGAAGATCGTCGCGACCAGCTCTGGAGGTAAGTATGGGGTGAGGGGGGTGTGGGGAGGCAGGGTGCGCAGTGAGTGGGTGCGGGTTGTGGGTAGGAAGACCACGAGGGACCGTTTTCTGCTTGCAAGTTCAAACGAAACACATCGTGGACGGTTTCCTTTTTTACAGGTGGTTTCTTGCTTTTTTGGGAGGGCACAGTAGCCAACGGGGGATTGGGCACCCCGGTTGGCACATAAGAAGGGGGGCACATCATGCCAAAGGGGAGTGGGCTCCCCCGTTGGCACATTACAGAGGAGGGGGGAGACAGATGCCAACAGGGATTGGGCACCCCATTGGAAAACAATGAAACGGGGGGGAGACACATTCTGCTGATGGGGAGTGGGCTCCTCCATTGGCACACAGTTCACAGGACAAGCTGACCGGGGGATTGGGCACCCCCGAAGTCGGCAGTTCAGCCACCATGCTAGTAGCAGGCGAGCACATAGGAAGGGTCCGCTGCGTGTTACGAGCTTTGCTCACATTGCAGTGGACCTTTCCTTAGATGTGCTTGCCACATTACTACGCATGGTGTGGCGCCGGCATGCAGGGTGATTGGGGAATGAGGGACGTACCTACTGGTGCATGCCCTGCATTCGCCCAACAGTGACCGCACCTCCAAATCCCCACTGCCGCAAGATATTGGCGGTGCATGCGCCAACATAAAAAATTATTACCAGTCAGAAACTGCTTGCTTTGTTGAGAAAATACATTTGTTGTGGCTAAGAAATTATCATGAAAACTGACTAACTTACAGCAGAACAGACAAAAAAAAGCCTAAATCTTTTACTGTGTATTTTTTCATTCCAAATCCTACCTTAACCATTTTGTTGGTTTAATTTCCAAAGTATCAGTCAACCCAGGACTCTCTGCTGCTCCATCAGTGCTTACTCAGCTCCTCATCTGTGCTGGTGTTCTCATCCTTACCTCTTTTCTTTGCCCTTGAGCAGACAGTTATCAGTCTCTCCATCACTTGGTTGTTGCCCTAGTTGACCACTTCTTCCTGTTGCTCCACCTGAGTGCCTCCCTACCTTTCCTTGACTTGCTGAGATCAGATGTTGGATGAATACCAGTTGGCTGAGGCTGAATCTGGATAAGACTGAGGTGTTGGTAGTGGACTCTGGTCGCCTCGGGGTGGGTATGAGGGTTGGACAGCTGTCGGATTTGTTTTTTGATGACGTCCCACTCATTACCTCAGGCCAGGTGTGTAACCTGGGTATTATTTTTGACAAGGGTTTGACACTTAAGTCTCAGGTGTCGGCCGTCGACAAAACCTCTTTATACCATCTGAGGAATATTGCCCTGGTGAAATACCTGGTTCCCCCTGACGATCTTCCAACATTAGTCCATGCCTTTGTTACTTCCCACTTGGATTACTGTAATTTCCTCTACCTAGGGCTACTTGGGTTTGATATCCGCTGCTTGCAGCTAGTGCAGAACACGGCAGCCAGGCTTTTGACTGTAACCTCTTGGTCTACTCATATTACGCCTGTGCTCTGCGAACTGTACTGGCTGACTGTTCAGTGGCAGATCACCTTTAAGGTTGGTTTACTGACCTTTAAAGCCCTGCATGAACAGGGACCCAGTTATCTGCAAGACCTCCTTGTACTCTACTGCCCCATCTATCCCCTCCAATCCACCAACGAGGGATTGCTGGAGATTCCCAGGGTTTGCCTGAAGATATCTGGCACTCATGCCTTTTCTTTTTCTGCACCAACCCTGTGGAATTCTGTACCTCGTTGGTTGAGAGAGCGTCTGACAGTTGACAGTTTTAAAACTGAATTATAAACTTATTTATTTGACTTAGTCTTCCCTAAGTTTGGTTAATTTTACTGTAATTTTATTGTATTAATCTGTTTTAACTTTGTTTTTATTTGCTATTTGTTTATTGTCTGTACAGCGCCTTGGTTATAAAAAGCGCTTTAAAAATAAAATTTGATTTGACTTGATTTGATTTGATTTGCCTTGTGGCTTAAGTTCAGTTGCCACAGCACAGGCCCATACACTGTCTGCAGCACTGGCCTGGTGCCACCTCAAGCATACTGTCCAGATCAGACAATTTCTGTAGGCATTATAGTCTGTCTGCCTGCCTGACACCCTGATGCCTTCCCTGCCCGCCATAACTGTCGACTCAGTGTCCTCTACCTCCTTCTTTGAGTAGGCCATGATCACCTGCCCACCCATCCAAGACACAGATTTACAGGACTGGCAGTGAAACACACACACAAGGATGGACAACTGACCTCTCTAAGTGCTTGTCCAGCCAGCACCGCCTGTGTGCACACACACTGGAGGACTGATGATTGCCTCCTCATAGGCAAAATGTGAATGGTGCTCAAATATCTGAGCAGCCACACTACCATGACTTTCTCCGTAAGTCCTCCTTTCACTATCATAGTATGTGCGCAACAAGCAAGACAACAAGGACAGTCGCAGGTGGTATGTGCATGTACTCATTTTCACAGTTACATGACAGCCAGCAAAAATAAAAAAAATATTAAAAAATAAATTATTGGCACCTGGTGACTGTTATTTCCATAGAAACATAGACAATGATGGCAGAAAAAGACCATTGGTCCATTCAATCTGCCCAAGGTCACTATCTAACCCTGGGACCTACTGTCCATCTAGGGTCCTATCCTGCCCCCTCCTCCCACTAGTCTCCTTTCCAATTTTGTCACCCCAGGTGACCACTGTACTCTTCACTCTGTCCCAACCATGCTTGTAATCATGAACTGTTTTAGCACCTAACACTTCAGCTGGTAGACTGTTCATGGTTCCACCACCCTTTCTGTAAAATAATAGTTCCTCATGTCTTTCCTGAACCTCCCTCCTGTCACTTTCCACTTAGAAACATAGAAACATAGACTCTGACAGCAGATAAGGACCGCTTGGCCCACATAGTCTGTCCATTTCCCTACCTACAGGATAAGCTGCAGATCCTAGTTATGCCCTTGTGACCTCAAATTAGCATTCAAGCTAAATAGTTCCTCACAATTCACCTTGTTTATTCTTTTTAGGAACCTAAAGTTCTGTAACATAGCTCCCTTCTCGCTTCTGGTCTCCAGTGAGTACAGTGCCTTGAAGTGTACCTCATAAGACCTTCCCTGTTGGCTCCAAATCATGTTTTCAAACTGTGCTGCACCATCTCCAGCCTGTCCCTATCTTTCTTGAAGTGAGGGCTCCAGAACTGGGTGCAGTACTCCAAGCGTGGCCTCACCGAAGTTCTATAAATGGATAGTATTACCTCCTTCCTCCTGCTGTCAATACCCCTCCCAATAAACCCCAGCATCCTGCTTGGCATACCATATGCCTTGTTGCACTGCCTCAATTGCTTTTGAGTGTCATGATCTCAGCCATAGTGCTAAGTCTCACCCCTCCCAACAAGTACTCTGTCCTGAGGTTCTCATTCCCTAGGTGCATTACCTTGCACTTTTTGGCATTGAATTTCAACTGCCACATCTTAGACTACCACTCTACTTTCATAAGTCACTCTGCATTTCCCTGATTCCCTCATCGCTATCCCCCTTCCCACAGAGCTTGATGTCATATGCAACAAGATACAGTCTGTCCCAGATACCTTCTCCAGTGCCATCGATGAACTCATTGAAGAGGACCAGGCCCTGTTCAGATCCCCATCACCCCACTTGTGACCTCCCTCTCTTCTGATTTGACCCAGCTGACCACAACCCTCTGCTGCCTACCCTTTAGTGAGTTTCCTACCCATTTAACTTTGTCCTTAGCTGCAGACAGATCATCTATCTTCTTCAGCAAGCGTCTGTGGGACACCAAGTGAAAAGCTTTGCTGAAGTCGGTATAGGGCAAATACACAGTGTGGCCCCATATCGAATTCTTTCGTCACATCAGGTTCAAGTGACAGGACCTTGCTGCCGTGAACCAATGCTGTTTACTATCCTGGAGACCATTGTTCTCCTGGAAGTCCACAAGAAGATCTTTTTTGACCTGTGACCCCATTTGCTTTCCTGTGATAGAGGTCAGACTGACAGATCTGCAGTTCCTGACCTGTTCTAGTCCCCCTTATGAAGCAGAATGACATCTGCCATCTTCCAATTCTTTGGGACTACTCCAGTCCATAATGAGATGTTGAATAGTCCTACCAGGGGTTCAGACAGTTCCACTGCCAGTTTCCTGAGTATCCTCAAATGCAAAATTTCACAATGACAAAACTCGGAGTCTCATTCCACCATGTTCAGATTCTTTATTTTCTACTCACAAATCACTGCCCCTACGTTTCGCTGTATGTCAGCTTGTTCACAGGGCTTCTACAAATATAAAACGTATAATAATTAATTCTCATACTTATTCATAATATTATTACAAAATTATTTATAACCATTTTAGATTTATCTACCTGCTGCCATCATTCTTCTAATTCACTTTCAAAAAGGGGTCTTAATATTCCTCCAAACTACCTAAACCAAAATATTTATAACAATTATTAAGCCATCCATCAAGCTTAACACCATGATCCATAATCAATAATAATTATAGTAATGTACAATGGAGTCCCTTACCAAATCTAAACCAGCCTTTTTTAATCAATTCTCTTTCTGTGAAAAAAAGGTAATAAAACTCATGAGTTTTTAAATATAAATTCTTTTTTATCTTTAAATATGTGTCCTCATGAACATCACATCTTAGGGACATACCTGATTGGTTTCCACTCTTCAAAGACAATGCTTTATTACAAAGCTATGTGAAAAACTATAACCAGTACACCATATTTCGTTTATGAGTGCTAGTTCCAAACCAAATACTTTTCACCGAAATGCTTCATTTAAACTCAAAAGATAAAGTAAAGTACTTCAATATATTTTGTTAATAAAATAATGTCCCGCGAACGAACTTCGGCACTGCTCAAAACAATTCTTCCACTGGATCCACCTACGTGTGGGCAACGCCAGTAATCTTGTATATTTTTGAGTATGAAAATAAATTAAAACAGCAAAAAATAAGGAAATTCATTAGAGATACTAATGACTACAGAGACAATAGAATTTATACATATAAGCAGTTTAGGAGACAAAGGAATTATTTTACACAGGACAGTGGGACGGATAGCGATAATAGCTATACAATAGATAGATCAGTACGTTCAAGAGAGAAATGTTAGGGTCAGGGGAATCCATGCCCTCAAGCAGTGTCCCTGAAAGGAAATTCAATGCATAGATATGATTTGAGAACCCAGAATGTTGAATCACAGTAGTATAGAACACAAGCGGGTTTTCGAGGAGGCCGAAGGGGAAGAGGGGGAGGGCAAGGGGGCAGGGTGAATTTAGAAAGGAGAATGGGCAGGGATATACAGAGATGATCCCTGTATTTAACTTGAGTCATAGAGTTTTAAATGACATAGAATTGGAAGTTTTGAGCCTAGGTTTAGGTTTTGCACCATCTCAGCCAGTGAATACCTTTGAATTAATGGTTGACCTACAGGAGTTTTTAGAAATTTAAGGCTCAGAAATCTTTGAAACCAAGATGTGGAATTTAATGCAGAGTAGATTAAAACAAGTACTTGGTATCAAATCCTGGTTTAATCCCCCGATTGGTAGAAATTATGGTATAGAATGCTTTTGTAAGCTGGTAGAAAAAGAAGTTTTGAATTTATTTAAAGATAACAATTCCCGTTGGCCTCCTTTCAAAAACCTTAATAAAGAGCAACACCAGGCATTAATTGATTTAAGTAATGACACTAGTATCATTATTAAACAGGCAGATAAAGGGGGAGGTATAGTTTTACAAGACAGAGAGGAGTATAGGAGAATGTGTTTAAAACTGTTACAAGATAAAAATAATTACTCTATGTTAGATAATGATCCAACATTAAGATTAATGAGTGAACTTAGAGAAATCTTAGCAGAATTTGTAGATCTTAATTGGATTAATGACTGGGAAATGAGGTTGCTACAGGTAGAACATCCCCGGATCCCCACATTCTATGCATTACCTAAAATACATAAAAATTTAATTGATCCTCCAGGTAGACCCATAATTTCAGGAATTAACTCTGTGTTTGAACATATTTCAAAATATGTCAACTATTATTTACAGCCTTTAATTGAAAAACATGCTACATATATTCAAGATTCAGGAGATTTTATTAGAAAACTCAATTAGCACTATTAAGCAATTTAAAGGACTCTATATTAGTAACTTGGGATGTAAAAGATCTTTATACGTCTATTCCACATGTTGAAGGAGTTATTAGTATGGGAAAAGTTTTGAAAATGAGAGCTCAAGGGGAGCATCCTAAGACTATCCTACTACAAGAATTAGCTAAATTCATACTATGCAATAATTATTTTGAATTTGAGGGCAAGTTTTACCAACAAGAAAAAGGTACAGCAATGGGAAATAGTATGGCACCCAGCTATGCGAATTCCTATATGATGGTCTTTGAGGAAGATTTTGTATTGAACGAGGAAATGAATATATTTGTGAATAAAATTTATTTTTGGGAAAGGTTTATAGATGACATATTTTGTATATGGACAGGCACGGAGCAGGAATTGCAAGATTTTCATCTTTTATTAAATAGCTTTGACAAGAATTTAAAATTCGTTATGAGTTTTGACCATACATCAATAGCATTTTTAGATCTGGAGACCAATATTCAAAATGGAATCTGTAAGACATCTTTGTATAGAAAGCCTACTGATCGAAACACTTTACTGCATAGTAGAAGTTACCATGCTCCCAAATTAAAGGAGAGTATTCCTTACTCTCAATTAATCAGGGTTAGGCGTAATTGTAAGGATGACTTAGAATTTATGAAACATAAAGAAATGTTGAATAGGTTTAGGATGAGGGGTTATTCGAGGAGGGTTCTGTTTGAAGCTAACCGCAGAATTTCAAAAGTCAATAGAAATGATTTATTTAAACAGAAACAAAAACAAAAATCAGATAGGTTGATATTTGCAACTAAGTATAATCATAAGATGAATGAGATTAGGAAAATCATGAACAAGTATTGGTATCTAGTGTCATCAGATAATCAACAGATAAATATTTTTCAGAATAAACCCATTGTTGCCTCCAAAAAAGTAAAAAACTTAAAAGATTATTTAGTGCATTCACAGTTCTTAAGAAATGTTCAAGAAAACAAGCAATTATTATTGGGACCATTACAACCTGGAATGACAAAATGTGGCAAATGTGCTGTTTGTAATAATACAAGCAAAAAAGTATTATTTAAACATCCACATTATAATTTAGAATACAAAATTAAGGATCATATTGATTGTACTACGGAAGGAGTAATATACGTAATTCAATGCCCTTGTGACAAATTATATGTTGGTCAAACTAAGAGAGCATTAAAATTAAGAATTGGTGAGCATAAGAGTGATATCCGTAATAAAAATGAAAAGTCACCAGTTGCAACACACTTTAATGAGGCAAAGCATACTGGTGCATCACTCAGATTTTGGGGTTTAGAAATAGTGAAAAGGTCACCCAGAGGGGGTGACTATAAGCGTTTGCTAATCAAAATGGAAATTAAATGGATTTTTATGCTTAATACACTTGACAAGAAAGTGGGGATGCATATTGAAAGTGATTGGATATCGTGTATATAAGATGTGAATTATTGGTGTGACTCAATAGTGATAGAAATGGCTTATATTAATTATTTAGTAAGTTTGAATCATTATTGAGATACAGTATATGAATAAAAGGTTTTGGCATGCTATGGTTAATGTAATGAAGGTTCATTTAGGGCTCTCTTGGATGTTTTATGTTAAGACAATATGTAAAGAAATTCAGTGAAAACTGTTGATAAATTGTACATGAATGTAACTACTATTAAGATATGGTCAATATAAAGAAGGTTCATAAAATGTAATTGTTAAAATGTGTTCATTTAATGAATAAATAAATGATGAATTTGAATTCATTAAAGAATTAAAGCAGTGGGATGATTAAATGAAGAACAGTAAGGTAATGTACTTAAATTGATAAATATTATATTTTACAATGTGAGCTACATCTAGTACAAAAAATCTTTTAGATTTGGAGCATTAATTAAATGGTGAAGATTTTGTTATATTGTCATTAGATATTGTTATAATTTTTATTTAGGAGAACAAATGGAGAGGCAATTGTCAATATATTAAATGTATGAGTTTAGTAGTGTTGGTCCCATGGTATGGTTGCTGTGAATAAAACGTTTTATAATTTGGTAAAAACCACAAAGATCTGTGTAAAGATATTATTGATTTTCAAAAATAGATTATTATGGTACATGTTGTCCGTTTATCAAATTACAGCTGCAAAATTGTGTTGAGGATATTAACTTTAACAATTATATTATAATAATATTTTATATTTTTTAGATTAGGCATTTTATGTTATGCATACATAGCGCTATTCCACCACATATTGTGAAGAGCGCATGATTTTTGCTCGTAAAGAGGCTGTTTAGTTTTAAAGCAAAGATTCCTATAAGAGAGAGATATGGGAGCACTGAAATTAAATATTTATATGATAAAAGTTTTGTTTTTGGGTAACTGAACAAAAAACACGAAGCGAGCGGACAGTCTTATCCGAAGGATTGGGAAGTCTATGAATAATTATAAGGGGAAGGTCTCCATATTCATGAGTATCCATGTTTCAATGACAGTCCATTTAGTCAGCGAGACAGCGCATATATGAATACTAATGAGAGAAGTAGTATTTAAATCATATAAGGTATTTTACCCAATGGCGAGTTGCCACGTCATAATCAGAGTTAATCGAAGACTTAATGAAGTCCAGGGGGATTCAATTTAAGTGTTCATAATGAAATTAGCTTTTTAAAAAAACGGGCGTCAAATTAGCAACGGCCACTATCTATGAGGGCTATAAATATACAAGATTACTGGTGTTGCCCACACGTAGGTGGATCCAGTGGAAGAATTGTTTTGAGCAGTGCCGAAGTTCGTTCGTGGGACATTATTTTATTAACAAAATATATCGAAGTGCTTTACTTTATCTTTTGGAGTTTAAATGAAGCTGCGGCTCGGTGAAAAGTATTTGGTTTGGAACTAGCACTCATAAACGAAATATGGTGTACTGGTTATAGTTTTTCACATAGCTTTGTAATAAAGCATTGTCTTTGAAGAGTGGAAACCAATCAGGTATGTCCCTAAGATGTGATGTTCATGAGGACACATATTTAAAGATAAAAAAGAATTTATATTTAAAAACTCATGAGTTTTATTACCTTTTTTTCACAGAAAGAGAATTGATTAAAAAAGGCTGGTTTAGATTTGGTAAGGACTCCATTGTACATTACTATAATTATTATTGATTATGGATCATGGTGTTAAGCTTGATGGATGGCTTAATAATTGTTATAAATATTTTAGTTCAGTAGTTTGGAGGAATATTAAGACCCCTTTTTGAAAGTGAATTAGAAGAATGATGGCAGCAGGTAGATAAATCTAAAATGGTTATAAATAATTTTGTAATAATATTATGAATAAGTATGAGAATTAATTATTATACGTTTTATATTTGTAGAAGCCCCGTGAACAAGCTGACATACAGCGAAACGTAGGGGCAGTGATTTGTGAGTAGAAAATAAAGAATCTGAACATGGTGGAATGAGACTCCAAGTTTTGTCATTGTGAAATTTTGTTCTTCACCTTCAGGAGTCTGGAACACAAGCTTTTGAGAAGAAGGAGTCATTAACTAGATAAAGTTAAAATAATATCCTCAAATGCAACCCATTTCGTCCTGGGGCCTTATCTATCTGTAGTGCTGCTAGCCCTTTCTGGACACTGTCACTTGTAAATATTGGCTGCTTCATCTCCAGGACCCCTTTGTCTGCTACTTTGACTCCACTCCCAGGCAATAACCTGCCTTCCTCCCTGGTGAAAACTGAGCACAAATGATCATTACAGACAGCAGCCTTTTGCCTCTCCTTCTCAATCACCATACCCACCCCCCCCGCTTCGATAGCCCAATGATTCTCCCTCCTTTCTTTCATTTTTTCCCCACATATAACAGAAGAAATGCTTTTATCCAACCTTGACCCCTTCTGCAATATGCAGCTCTATGTCTGCTTTTGCCTTCCTGTCTTCTTTGCCTCCTTAGTTATCATTAAATATTCTCCTGCTGCTTTTCTTTGTAGTTGTAGTTGGCCTGTTTCTTAGCCCCTACTGCTTCCCTGACTTTTGCCAAAAACCATAATGGTCTCTTGAACCCATTTAATTTAGTTTACCATTCTCATGCATAATCTAAATGCCTCAAGAATGGTCCCCTTTATTACCCCATCTCTCTCTTCCACCCCACCTAAATTGTCTACCCTAATTAACTTTTCCCTGACTAATTCCCTTACCCTGCTGAAGTCCACCCTCTTAAAATCAATGGCTTCCATTCTCAATTGAGGCTTTTCTGTCCCACATGCATGCTCAAACCAAATGGAGTTATGGTCACTGATCCCAAGTGGATCCTCTGTTTACACAGATCCTACTGCCTCCAAACTGGCAAGTACCACATCACGAATGGCAGTCTGCCTGGTGGGTTCCTTAACTAGCTGTACTGGGAGGCAGTCATGAAGTGCATCCAACAAGGCCTGACTTATGGTGCTCCTGGCCACCAAAACATCCCAATCAAACATTCCAATTAATGTCTGGTAGGTAAAGATCACCCAATACCACTACTTTCCCATATGCTATCCCCCTTTCAAGTTCTTCCACATGCTCTCTGTCCATTTCTTCCTCTTGCTGTGGAGGTCTATAGACCACCCACAAGTGCAGTTTCCTGCCATAGACTGCAGTGAGTTGCACCCATAGTGATTCTGACTCCCTACTATTACCCCAGAAGCACCCATCTTCCACCACCTCAATTGCATTCCTGACATAGAGGACTACTCCTCCCTCTCTACCCTTTTCTCTACTGCTCCTGAACAATGTGTGCCCTGGAATCGTCAGGTCCTAGTTGTTATTTTCTGTAGCCCACATTTCCATGATGGCCACAAAGTCTACCTCAGTGTTTGCAATCAGCACCTGAAGCTTGCTGGATTTATTACCCAGGTTCCTGGTATTAAGGCACAGCCCCTTACATCTGACCCCTGAACCCACATTGCTATTCCATTGTCTATGATCCTTGTGTTTTCCATGTTCTCTTAGTCACTTGTTTTTCTTGGTGTTTGCACACTATGCATTCCCCCTCTCTCCTCACTTGGCCTAGAATGTATCTCATCCCTCTTTATACCCACTGAGTTGCTACTAGCCCCTAGATGTGGGGGAGTACTAGTTAGGCTCCTCTTCTTCTCACTTGTCGCCATGGTTCCCCAACCCCAGTCTCCCCACAGTCAGTTTAAATGTGCGATATATATGTCAAACCTCTGCCCCCATGAGCAGGCCCCTTCTCTTTCCAGATGGAGTCCATCACCCTTGAGGAGACTCCTGTACCAGACGTCTCCACCCCAGTTCCCCACAAAGGGATAAAGCATCAATCACAATCCATGAACACACAGGCATTCATAAAAATATAGAAACATAGAAGTTGATGGCAGATAAGGACTGCAAGGCCCATCCAGTCTGCCCATTTCTTTTCTACCTTATGAATGTGCCATTGGCCTTTGCTCTGTCAATGGCCTATCTATTCATACTCATCTGTATTGCTCCCTTATGCCTATCCCATGCCTGTTTGAAGCCTTGCACTGTATTCATAGCCACCACGTCCTGAGGTAGGTCATTCTATGCATCCACCACCCTTTCTGTGAAAAAGAACTTCTGCACATTACCCCTTAATCAGCCTCCCTCTAATCTCATGCTGTGTCCTCTTGTCCTGCTAATTTTCTTATACTGAAACATGTTAGACTCTCTCACCTTGTTAATGCCCTTAAGGTGTTAGGATGCTTCAATCATATCACCTCTCTCCCTCCTTTGCTCTAGGGTATACATATTGAGCTCAGTTAATCTGTCCTCATATGTTTTCTGATGCAGTCCCTGCACCATTTTGGCTGCCCTTCTCTGGGCTGCCTCAGTTTGTTTACTGTCCTTGTGAAGGTGTGGCCTCCAGTACTGCACACAGTATTCCAGATGGGGTCCAACCAGTGTCTTGTAAAGAGGGATTATTACCTCCCTCTTCCAACTTGTGATACCCCTGCTAATACACCCCAAAATATCTCTAGCCTTACCTACTGCTTTAGTGGTCTGCTTGGATGATTTCAGGTCATCTGTGATGATGACACCCAAGTCTCTTTCTTCCCTTGTGACTGCCAGCAACTCCCCTCCCAGCCTATAGGTGGCTTCAGGGTTTCTCTTTCCTATATGCATGATCTTGCACTTCTTTGTGTTAAACTCCAGTTGCCACTCTTCCGACCATTTTGCTAGTTTATCCAGATATCTTCTCATTCTGCCCACATCATCTGGATCATCTACTCTGTAGCAGATCTTGGTGTTATCTGCAAACAGACAAATCTTACCCCTCCAGTCCATCTGCAATGTCACTGATGAAGATATTGAAGAGGACTGGCCCCAGGACTGATCCCTGAGGTACCCCACTTGTGACTTGCATCTCTTCTGACTGTGTACCATTTACCACCACTCTTTGTTTTCTGCCTAACAACCAGTTTGCCACCCAGTTGACCAACATCTGACCCACCCTGAGCCTACCCAGCTTATTAATAAATCTTCTATGTGGAACAGTATTGAAAGCTTTGCTGAAGTCAAGGTAGGCAACATCAACTGCTCCCCCCCCCTTGGTCCACCACTCTGGTTACCCAGTCAAAGAAATTTATGAGATTAGTTTGACAGGACGTTCCTTTTGTAAACCCATGCTGTCTTGGATCTTGTGCTCCTATGGATTCCAGGTGTTGCACTGTCCTTTCCTTAAGGAGTGTCTCCATAATCTTGCCCACTACTGAGGTAAGACTGACTGGTCTGTAGTTCCCTGCCTCCTCCCTGTTACCACTCTTGTGGAGTGGGATCACATGAGCCCTTCTCCAGTCTTCTGGGACCTCTCCTGTACTCAGAGACTCACTAAATAGTTCTGATAATGGCTCTGCTAGTTCCACCCTAAGCTCCTTTACTACCCTGGGATGTATGCCATCAGGTACCATTGCCTTGCACACCCTGAGCTTATTGAGCTCTTGTAGGACCCTTTCTTTTGTGAAGAGACCAGTGCACACCTTCCTCCCCCCTGTGTCCATGGTGCTGAGCTGTGGGCCCTGCTCTACCTTCTCTTCAGTAAATACTGAGCAGAAATATCTATTTAGGATATATGCTTTTACATGGTCCTCCTCCTCATATGCCCCCTTATCCCCTTTGATCTTAGCAATACCCCTTCTGGACTTTCTCCTTTCACTAATGTATCTATAGAAAGTCTTGTCACCTTCTTTTACTGTTCATGCTAGTGTTTTCTTGGTTTGGGCCTTTGCCTACCTTACTGCCTTCCCTGCTTCCCTTAGGGAAGTTTGATATGCCTCCCCATCTTCATCCTGCTGCATTCTCAGGGATTTATTTAACTCCAAAAATTGATTAGCGTTTTACTCATAAAAGTGCTAAAACATTGTGAAAATGCATAACACTTGCCTCATTGTGTTTAACAAACATAACACTTCTAGAAAACCTATATAAATACTTTCTTTACAGTTAGCATTGTCCCAAGAAAAAAACTGCTAATCAATTATTTAAAACCCTGCATTCCCTTATATTTCCTGAAGGCCAGCCTTTTGGCTCTGACCTTTTCTGCTACTGTGTTTGAGAACCAAAGTGGTTTCCTTCTTCTTTTGCACTTCCTTTTCTCACTAACACAATGGGATGTTGCTCAAGTATTGCATCTTTAATGCTTGCCCACTTTGCCGGTACCCCCTCACCTGTATTTCTTTTTACCAGGGCTAGCTTAACTCTGTTGGCCATCTTATCAAAGTCAGCTCCTCTGAAGTCCCATATGTTTGTCTTGGAATGGGATGATTTTATTGTAGTGGCCAAATTGAACCATACCATGTAATGGTCACTGGCACCCAGGTGACCTTCTACCTGGAGATCTGTGATCCTTTCCCTGTTAGTCAGTACTAGATCTAGGATAGACCTGTCTCTTGTGGGTTGTTGTACCAGTTGTTTGAGGCCCTCTTTCTGCAGGGAATCCACCATGTGTCTAGTTCTGGCAGATGTCCCTGCTGGTATTGACCAATCTGTATCTGGCATGTTGAAGTCTCCCATTTTCAGAACGTCACCTTTAGCTGTCATGTTTTGTATATCTTCTAACAGCAACATGTCTATGTCCTCACCCTGGTCTGGAGGCCTGTACACAACCCCAGTTTGTATGGCTGTCCCATTTCCTGCTTCCAGGGTGGCCCACAGTTCTTCTAGCTCCTTATGTGTATTCTGAATTTCTGTAGCTTTGATATTTTCATTGACATAAAGGGCCACTCCACCCCCCCTTTTTGCACCTCGGTCTCTTCTGAACAGTGCATAGCCAAGTACTGAAGTCTCCCTAGTGTGGTTACTGGTAAACCATGTCTCACTAATGGCTACTATGTCCAGTTTAGCCTCTATCATTATTGCCTGCAGGTCTGAGATCTTGTTTCCCAGACTGCGAGTATTTGTGTACATGATTTTCCATTGGGCAGATTTCAGTGTGTGTTAGTTGCTGGGCAAGGTCTGGTGTTTCCCCTGTGCGTCATATGGGGAGCTGGACCTTTTTCCTTACCTGGTGATGCAAATGAACTACAGACATATTGAACTCCTGTTTGACCTCTAGCTGAGGGGAGAGGGGTGTTCTTCCGATTCAATATATGGGGTGCTGCACCGCTCTCCCCATTTGCTAGTTTACATATTCTGCAAGGATGTCAAACTTCTGCCCCAATGCACTGACCACCTCCTTATTCAGATACAGTCAATCAAATTTAAAGAACTTTTGCTCCTAAAACTGTTGCCAGTTACCTACAAATTTGTGTCCTTTTTCCTGGCACCAGCCCTTGAGCCACATGTTTAGCTCCCCTATCTCCCCTTCTCTGACCTTCCATCCATCTGTTCCCCTCTCCCAGACTGGCAGGATCTCAGAGAAGGAGATGCTGGACGAAATGGATGATAGTTTGCCACCCAGCCTGGTCAGGTGTTCCTTGGTCTGCACAACTGACCGGCTGGTGAGATTGTTAGTCCCTATGTGTACCAGGACATCAATGTTTTCTTCTGCTTCCTGAACAATTTTACAATGTGGTCAGTGTCTCTCCATGCTGATGTACCTGGGAGACATCTGACCATTACCCCAGGCTGGAGATACGTATCAACTCCCCTAATCATGGAGTCTCCTATGATCAGAAGTTTTTTTGATTTCCTTTTTTGCTTTTTTGTTTTGGTTCCTGTTTTGGGTGAGTTTTGTTGTGTTAGCTCCTGTGTTGCAGTGTCCTGCTCTGCAGTGTCCTCTGCCCCTTTATTTGATTTTGGAGATAGAGGCAGATATCTATTTGTAGTTTTTGTATGGTTTGTGGAGGTGATATGTTGGAGTGCACCAAGTGATGGTTCACCCGATTTTCCCCTCCTAACCACCTGCCAACCTTCTGGATCAGCTACCCTCTCTGATCAGGGTGCTTCTTTTGGATATTGGGGAAATGGCAGGTGGTTCTTATAATACATTTCCTCTTGAATATGCAATTTGAGGTGTGCAATCTCTGCCCATGTTGCCTGGAGCTGACCCTTAGATCTCCAATGACCCAGCATGTAGGACAGTGTCCTAAATCCTGTAAAACTGACCTTCTGAAAAGTGTTCCGCAGTACCTGCAATTAATGATATCCATTCCAGATAAGTTGCTGGGTTTATAACCTGGTCAGAGTAATAAGAAGGAAGAAAATGAAATAAAAAGTTTGATTTTGTGTTTTGTTTGTTTTTGTATAACTTGTTATAACAAGTTAAAGTACTAGTGCCCCTGTAAATGAGGACACTGTGTAGATACCCTTCTGATCCACTCTTACTGCTTTGCTACAGGAAATGTCACAACTGTGCTACCCTATAAAAGGAGTGTAGTGTGGGGTGGTTGGGGATGGGGTGTGTGTCTGAGCCCTTCCCCTGTCAAAAAAGAAGAACCATGGATGAAAGAAACAAGGTAGTAAGAGCAGAAACAATTAGCCAGGAACAAATGTAGTAGCTCTGAAAGCTTATCCTAATGATAGATAAAACTGTAAAGCACCACCTGTAATAATTTCACAGAAGATATACTCTGTAAGAAAAATTTTGCTACAGAGAAAAAAAAAGCAGTAACAGAAGACATGCCTTGCAAAAGACAATTTGAATCAGAAGACTACAGCGGTAATCTGTAAGCACACACCTGTAGGCATACCCTGTGATAATGCAGCAGAAGCTATACCCAGCAACAACAATTTGAATCGGAGAAAATAAAGCAATAAAATGTTAGCAACAAACAGTAACAATCCCTGTGAGTACAAAATAAAAATAACAGCACACAGTAAATCTGCCTAGCCAAAAGAAGCCTTAATCCTTATCCTTGCTCTGGTATGGTTCTTTGCTCTGTCCTTTCTAGCAACCTAGAAGAAAAGAGTTCAGGTGAAGCTAGGTGCCTTGGCCAGCAAACCTAGTCTTCCACTCATCAAGAGCAGCTTGGCTGTAAAAATGAACATCAGAACACTATCTTCTCTCTTTTTAGTAGTGTTTATTGCTCCCTGCAACTCACAAGTGGTGTCCAAAAAACAGGTGCATTTACAGTAGGGTAAGACTAGCTAAGTAGCACTGAGACAGTTACTTAAATGGCCTAGTATGTTATCTCCTATCAGTGAGGCTTCATGGGGGAATAGCCATCTCTTTGTTTTAGACCTTTTTAAATATTTTTCATCAATTAAACATCATCAAAAAACATGCAGAGTTTAATTATCTAGCACACCTAATCTAAAGAGTTGTTTATAGTGCTCGGGCATACCAAGTGCTCAGTTAACAAATATTATAGTTAACATAATGGCATAAATGTGGTCTATACTATTTCAGAGAATATTGATTTATCCAGTTAGTTCTACTGATGAGCAACAGGGTAAGAAACAGAAGGCAAAACAATGACTGAATAACATTAAGGCAGCATCTATTAGAGGTAACGCATGTAAATAATTGTGAATATTAAATATGATTAAGCCAATTTAAAAATTCATGATTTTATGGACTCATTACCATATTCAATCAGCTGGCATGCTGCATTAATGTATTACATTATTAAAATGAAAACGATGTTTTTTAAAGTCTGACAATAGGAAAACAGGTTAAAGTGCTGTATCTAGACTAAATTTAAAGACTACAGATGTTTGTCTTGTTATTTTTTCATGTAGTCACGATATAAACACTGTTCCCAAGTCCAGCAACAGCCATATGAAGATACAATGCTCCCACATCAGATTTTAACATTTCATGATGTGTTATTCCTGTTTCCAACACCTATGGAAAATGCAATACTGCCCTACCAGATTTCAATATTACTGATATTGATCATGTTACTTTTACATACATTAAAAATGTCAATTATGTTTTTTAAGTCCAACAATGGCAGCAGCTAGTTGGAATGCCAAATCCAGACTGAATTTAAAAAGAGTAGATGTCAGTCTTAGTGTACTTGTGTGCATTGATATGTTACAAGAAAGCCCATCTGGTACTGATACATCTTGATTCATGTGTTTTATCATATTACTCTATCTTTTAGCTGATGAGGGGAGAAAGAGCACAATATTAGTTATGGCATCATATGCAGAGTATTATGGAATGGGATATAAAAATGAAGTATTTTGATTGGTAAGCTGACACTTTATGCCATGGGGTAATTTTAGCAAAAACACCGTAGCTAACCTTACATTTAAAATAAGTAAAGAAAAATCACTTCTCACAGGACACCCAGTTTGCTTGGTCTGACATCAGCTGGCTGGAACTCATGGACATTGTGAGGATCTTTCAAACTTTACAGCCAACCTGCTGTAGTTTGGACCCTGGCCCAATGCGCCTTCTTGTAGGGTGCTTTGATGAGATTGGCCCTGTCCTAGCTGAGATAGTCTGGAGTTCATTGGAGAGGGGGTCTTTCCAGACCCCCTAATGGAGGTGGTTGTATGACCTCTTCTTAAGAAATCCTCTCTTGACCTGGACTGTCTAGCAAACTACAGACCTTTCTCTAACCTGCCCTTTGTGAGTAAGGTTATTGAGAAGGTGGTTGCGCTGCAGCTGGATGATCATTTATCCATCTACAATGTCTATGATTCTCTCCAGTCGGGCTTTAGGAAGAGACATAGTACCAAGATGGCCCTTGTCCGGGTGCTAAATGATCTTCTGATAGCAAGATTGGTGGACTCATTCCATCTTGGTCCTCCTTGATCTCTCTGCAGTGTTTGACACTGTGGACCATGATGTGCTATTGGAGCACCTGCGGTTCATTTGTGGACTGCCTGGCATGGTCCTCAGATGGTTTCAATCTTTTCTCAAGGGTAGGTCTCAGAGAGTGGTGTCTGGGATTTATTTCTCAGCCCCTCTCCCCCTATCCTGTGGGGTACCACAGGGCTCCCTTTTGTTATCCATGTTGTTCGCAGTGTACATGCTGCCATTGGGAGCTATCATTAGGTGGTATGGGTTGAGTTTTCACTGCTATGCAAATGATACTCAGCTGTACATGTCCTTTGTGCCTGGGCAATATGGCTTCCTCTCAGTCTTTAACAACTGTCTCTCCAAGATCCAGGACTGGATGAGTGCCAGCTGGCTGCAGTTGAACCCGGCTAAGACTGAGGTGTTGGTGGAGGACCCATATTGTCGAGAGGTGGGTTTGTCAGGGGGCATCCCTCTAGATTTTGGCTTGGGGGTGCGCAGCTGACTACCTCAGACTGGGTGCTGAACCTGGGCATTATTTTTGACAGCAACCTGACCCTTAGATCACAGGTGTTGGCCATTATTAAGACTTCATTTTTTCATCTGAGGAATATCACCTGGGTGAAGCATCTGGTTTCTCCCGATGATCTTTTAATGTTGGGCCATGCTTTCGTGACCTCCCGCCTGGACTACTGCAATGCTCTTTACCTAGAGCTACCAGGGGTTGATATCTGCTGCTTGCAGTTGGTGCAGAATGCTGCAGCCAGGCTTTTGACTGGTACTTCTAGGACCAGTCATATTACGCCTGTATTGCGTGGACTGCACTGGCTGCCAGTACAGTGGCAGATCACCTTTAGGGTCAGGTTACTGAATTACAAAGTCCTACACAAACAGGGACCCCACTATCCGCAAGATCTCCTTCACCCTTACTACCACCTCAGCTCACTTCGCTCTGCAGATGAGGGATTGTTGGAGATTCCCAGGGTGTGCTTATAGACATCTGATGCTTGGTCTTTTGCCTTTGTAGCCCCTACCCTGTGGAATTCTGTACCTCATCGGGTTCGAGAGTGCCTGACCATCCAGAGTTTTAAACCAGCTCTAAAAACATATTTATTTAGCCAGGCATTTCCAGATTGATTTTAGTTTATTTATTTAAACTTGTGCTGGCTGAATATTGATTGTTTTAATATGTTATTTATATGGTTTTTCAAGCACTTTGGTCTTGGAAAAGCACTTTTTAGAAAAAAGAATTATTTGATTTGCTTTGAGAACTCCTAGCATTCCAAAACATTATTGCAAATCTGCCATTTTTCCTTCCTGCTACAATGGCGTTCTGCAAATTTAAAACCCATTCTATGAAAGTTAAAAGTAAAACAAAAATGGTTAGACCTATGCTGCAGCTTTGAACTTGGAGACAATTGAGAACTACACGCAGTATTTGGCTGCATCATTGCTCAGAAATCTGACTCTGGCGAAAGCAATAATGTGAACCCTAGTGAAATTCAAGCTTACCACAGTCACCGCTGTGATTGGTCACTCAGCCTGCAGAACCCCCAGTATCAGAGGCCAGCAGCAACTGGTCCCAATCTGTGGAACTACTTTACGTTGCAAATTAATATTTTAGTGTTTCTAGCATAAAAACTTTAAAATATATATATTTTTCTTCACAAGTGTTGCTGTACTTGTTAATGTCCTAATTGTATAATCAGAATAATCCATGACAGGGTGCAGGTTGGGCTGGGATTTAACCATGCCTGGCATGGTTGGTCACTTGCCTAACCTCATGACCAACCATGTCAGGCACGAGTAAGTCCCAGCCCAACCCACATCCTGTCATGGATCATTCCTTCATTCTAAACTTCCCCAAATCCAAAGCGTTAGTATTTTCAAGTAAATTCTGTTCTATTTAATAATAATGCTAAATAAAGAATTTCAATATTAGCATGTTTGAATACATAATAACTACTTTGCCAAAATTACACACAACGTAACATTATGAAAATTAAAAATACACATCAAAAATAATACCATAATCATTTTGTATCCTATTCAGTCCCAAACTGTGGAGGTTTACCCCAGTCATTTTTATATATTTATATCCTATTCTTCTCAAAAGTAACAAATCTTGTATTGGCAAAAAAACATTTACTGTATTTCAATTACTTAAGAAGTATACTTGCAGACCCATTATGATGGAAACAATAACGCAATCTCCATATAAGCTCCTGTACTGCAAAATGATTTATCCAAATTTGAAATAGTAACAAGTCTAGAAACAGTAAAATAAAATTATCTTATGTGTTTTTAATGATAGCAGAAATCATGATTCACAGTGTATATCAAAAATGAAACAGGTGGCATTAAAAGAATAGTGCAAAAAAATAGATCCAGAATTTCATTTAAACCATTTGGAGTCAAGGGGTCGGATATTCAGAGTAGATGCGCCATGCACAACAGGGATGCGCCAGCGCAAGTGCGGAAATGCACCATGGTGTGATATTTAGCGGGGAGCGGCAGCACAGCACAACATGCAATGCACCATAGTGCAACAGTAATGAATGCATGCACAACTGCAGGGGGTGGAACCAGAAATAACATTCGCAGTGCGATATTCATCAGTATGCGATGTGTGCAGTAGTGGAGCATGTGAAAGCTGCGTGACAATGGAAATGAGCCAAAATAAAAGGGAGCAAGAGAGGGGAGGAAGAATGCACCACAGGGGAGCCATAGGTGGGAGCACGGAGACAGAGTGGCAGGGAGACAAGACTGGAAGCAGGGGGCAGATGTTGCCAGGAGTTGTACAGGGTCCACTGGAGGTGTGCCTGAGTGAGAGAAGGAGTGGATGTGCCCATACCAGTGTGTGAGAGAGGGCCTAAGAGTCCCACAGTGGATGGAGGGCAGTGGCAAGAGGCAGGGCACCCAGAAGGTGAACAGCCAGAGTTGAACTTGGTGCTGGGGCAGCACCAGCAACACACAGCAGGGAGAACAGGAGGACAGTCACCTGGGGGCAAACACCAGTCAGGGACATGGCCAGTGCCGCCTTCCAGATGGAGGCAGTAATGAGGGTTGTGAGAAGGCAGGCAGCAGGGAGGCGCAGCCATGGAAGGGCCCGTCGGCGGTATGCCCAGAACAGGCTGTACCGAGCCAGCACCACCTTCGAACAGTACAGTGACACTGAGATTGTGTGCCGGTGCCGCCTGAACCGGGTGATTCTGAGGCAGCTCTCTGAGCTGTGCAGTGATGAGATGCAGGCATCCACATGACAGAGCCATGCGCTGTCAGTGGAGACAAAGGTTACAGCCATCATGTGCCTGCTCACCACGGGTACCTTTTTGAGACCAACAGGGGACACAACAGGCATAACTCAGTCGGCCGCATCATGCATACTCACACAATTCCTCAGCACACTGCTGCCATATGCTGCAGAGTACATCCTTTTCCCCAGCACAGAGGTGGAGCGCACAGCACACATACAGGAGTTCCACAGGGTAGCACGGTTGCCTGGCATGCTCAGGGCCATAGACTGCACCCATGTAGGCATCCATATGCCACCTGGCCCAGAGGGGGTGGCGTACATCAACTGCAAGGGCTACCTGAGTGTCAACTGCCAGGTGGTGTGGGATGCCAGGGGGTGCATAATCAGTGTCTGTGCCATGCACTCTAGGGGAGCACACGATGCCTTCATCTGGCACCAGTCTACATTGTGCCACAGGTTCAAGAGTGGGGACATCCCCACTGGCCATCTGGTAGGTGAGTATGCATAGCACGCTGGATGATGTGTACAGATGTGGGGGGTGGGACATTGTCAGGGGTGCCATGGGTAATGGCCATGATGGTCCATGGCATAGTGATACAGACCACCATGCTAATGACTCCCTTCTACACACAGGTGACAGTGGTTACCTGCTATGGCCCTGGCTGCTCACACCATACTGGCACCCCATGACCCCAGTGCAGCAACAGTACAATGAGGCACATGCCACAACACGGAATGTCATCGAGCAGGTGTTCAGGCTGCTGAAGGCATGGTTCCATTGCCTGCACATGTCAGGCGGTGCCCTACAATACAGCCCCTCAAAGGCCTGTGGGCTATTCCTGGCCTGCTGCATGCTGCACAACATGGCCACCGACTGTGGGATAGTCGTTGAGGTTGAGGAGGGGGACAGCGGTGGGGATGATGAGGATGCCAGTCCAGCTGGTGTAGGGCAGCCACCCCCTGGGCAATGGGACCCCCAGCTGACCCAGATGGCACAGCAGCACTGGGACACCATCACAGTGGAGCACTTTGGACAACACAGGTAGGCAACGGGGCCATGTGCAACCAACAAGAGCAAGGGCACAGCCTACAGACAGGCAGGGGTGGACACCAGGGGCAGATGGCGTACAGGGAATGGGAATGGGCGGGGGACCACACTCGGCATCAGGGATGGGCAGGGCTGCACAAGTCATGCACACATACATGCACACACTCCACAACACATGCCCAAAGGGCAACAGGCACACCCACCCAAACAGGCACCCCACTCCCCACATGACCACACACAACCATGCCCAGTGGCTGGCACTGTGCGTGCCTCAGACGCTGAGCACCATTGCACAGTGGCAGACAATGCTAGGCAGGCATCATCATACACACGCCACAGTGGCCAGCAGCCGGAAGGGTGTGCACAGGGACCATGTGAGTGCAGGGCTGGGAACCTCATCCGTGCATCACACAAAGAACACCACAGTGCACACAGGGCAGCAGCAGACAGTGGCCATGGTGGGAGATGGGTCAGTCATGCAGCACAGTACCACGGCTGCCACGTATGAGTGGGCGGCCCCACTGAGACTTGCCAGCCATGCCAGGCTGACCAGTGGCCTCATGGGGTGGCACCGATGGGCCCCCAAGGGTGATGCTGCATGAATGCAACCATGTCCATGCAGGGGTCTGCAGGCCATCAAACATGCCCGCACCAGGCGTGCTTGGTATGCCCACAGCAGAACCCGGCGTTGACATAGCAGGGGTCGCACGATGCTGGAAATGGGGGGTTGACATAGCACCATGTGGGGTCTGTGGCGGCTGGGCACCCAACTGGGTGGCCAGTGTAGCCATGACAGTTGCCATTGCAGAGGTCTGCCTGTCAATGGCAGCGGTCACATCTGCCCACTGCTGGGCCAACTCTGCCAGGAGCAAGCCATGGTCCCTGCTGCACCACTCCTCTGCCTGGCACAGAACCACACTAAGCGCATCCACTACCATCACGAGCCACATATACTGATCTACTGAGGCCTGGAGAAGATGGCTGTGGTTGTCCAAGGGATTGCCTGCATGTCAGGCATGCTGTCCCCCGTGGTGTTCCTGGCCCTGTTGCCCAGCACCCCTTGACGATGGGCACTGCACAGCACTGCCATTCTGGGGTATGTCCACACATCTCCCGTCCCTGTCCCCCCATTGACATTGGCCATCTGCTGGCGCTGCCCCTCCAGCTGCCAATCACCAGGGGACACTACGCAGCTGTAGCAGCTGCAACAGCTCCTCCACCCTGGATGCACACCAGTGCTGCCCCACTGGAGCATGCAGATGCAGGCTGGGAATGGGCTGTTGCGCAGGCAGCCATGACAGCATCACCCGAGGAAGTGTCCGGGTGGTTGCCTTCTGTGGGACCATCCTGTGTCCCACATGCATCACTGACAGGGACGTGTGTCACATCATCATCAGTGCTGGATCTGACCCCGGTCCGTGTCCCAGCACACTGGACACCAAGGGTGGTGTCACACTGGGACACAGGTAGGGCCATGTCTGCACCCGCACCACTGGCATCAGTCTGGACAGACGTGCAGGTATGCAGTTGGATTGTCCCTCGGACACCTGTAGAGGTGGATGGGTGTTCCTCCATGTCCAAGACCACCCCCTTGGTGGACACATTCACCACCGCTGCCCCATGTAGATGCCCAGGAGCTGTAAAGGAACACAGTACCATTAGTAGCTCCACCTGGCCCTGTGGCATGCCCTCCTAAAACCCACACACTGCCATGTAGTGATGGGCTGCCACCCATCTGGAAGCCACCACCAAGAATGCTCACGACGGCACTACACCGCATGCTGCTGGCCACCCGCATTTCCCATGGCATCAGGTGGGGTACGTCCTGCTGGCCCCCAATGGTGGCAGCATGTGCCGCTTTGATGGCAGTCACCTTGTCCTTAATCCGCCTCCTGTTTGTGCCAACCTTCTTTTTGCACTCCTGCACAGACTGCTGGTGGCTGCCCTGCTGGTTTACGGCATGTGCCATCTCACTCCATGCCACAGCATGGGCCTGTGGCATTCCCTGCTGTCCGCTAAGCAGTGGTTCCCTGTCGAGGTATGCCTCAAAAAGGGCATCAGATTCAGCCCTGGTAAAGTTGATCCTCCTCCTTCTCACCCTTCCCTCCTCTTCCTCTCGCTCGGTCATGCTCATGCCTGGGGGATAGACAGGTGTTATCTTGGACTGTGCAGTCCCATACAGCCCTCCCAGACCACTGTCCCCACATCCCAAAAGCATGCAACCTACCTCAAAGGACTGCAATACCGATCCATGGCCTATGCAGCCTCAGGTCACGTATTTACAGCTCAAGGCATGCAAATGAGAGCAGACACATCTATAATTGGATGCAAATCCAGTGGATGCGCCGTAGAATGGCTCATGAGCTGAGTTGCATATCCTGGCTGAATATCACAGTGTTGCACCTTGCGCAATGGTGTTGAGCATGCTCAGGCTATGGCTCACTACTGTGATGTGCGCAATCGGCACCACACCTTGCATGTCCGGGGTGCTGACGCCGATGCTAGTGGTGCTGCTGACATGCTGTGCGTGGGAGACAGTACAGGGCATGGCCACCACTGTGCCTGTGGTGCAAGTGCACTATATGCTCAGGGGCACTCGTGCCATGGTGCGCTGTGGGTGTCATGGTGAAACAATGTGGTAGGACACTGCAAGGCGTCACACACATGCACCCTACCGCACTACACACAGGGCTTTCCTATAGCACTGTGGCACTCCGTGCGCAGACAGACTGTTGACCCTGCGGCCGACCTTTGCCTCCTAGGTGCCACACATGGCTGCACCCCTGTTGCAAAGTCCGGTGACATCGCAATAGCGACTGGCAGTGCAGTACTGCGTTACCTCTGCATGTGGGGAACGTGCGCTACAGGGCGCCATTTTGTTGCCGATTGCCACTCCACCATGCCGCACACGAGAGCACCCTTCGGGATGGCAATTGAGCTGGCAAACCTGGTGGCCTTGGTAGATCCCCATGCTGGTGCCCTCTTTGGCCAGGTACCCCTCCTGAGGCCATGGACTGCAGTGTGGCAGGAGGTGGCAGAGGGCCTGGAGGAGGCCACAGGGTGCAGCAGGACAGCAGAGCAGTGTTGCCACTGATATGGTGACCTCCAGCGACGGGACCCTGACCACCTAGGGTTACTTCAGGCACGTGCCTAGTGGGGCACCGTGCCACAGCCAGATAGGTGCTCTATCACATCACTGGTAGTATCTGCCTGTCCAGATATCACGGTGGCCGTCAGGCCATGCCAGGGGGGCCTACCTGTGTTGCCAGTGTTGGGGGCTACTCGTATACATCCTGTGCCACCGCGTCATGGCTGGACTGTGCGGGCATGCACACAGCAAGGGGGGGGCTATGTTAATGACCTGTACTGAGGTTACCCTCTCCATGTTTGCTCCCTAGGCCTGGAGGATCGCCTTAGGACCCAGTTGGCCCATGAGCAGGGATGGCAGGCCAGAGCAGGTGGTGTGGCCTTGCAGCTGGGACACAGTGGTGGTGCTGACCAGGATGCAGGTGAGTGCCATGTTTCCCCTTACATCTGTGCATGTTGGGTTGCAGGGGTGCACATGGCTCCACTGCCGTGCATGCCACATGGTGCACTCTGCACTGTCCTGTGGCACTGCATGTGTGGGTGGGTGTCGCAGGTGGGCTGTGCGAGCACTGGGTGCTCACACTGCATAGCCATGACACTGTACGGCCATGTTGGTGCTGTGCAGTGTGTGGGCAGTGGGGGTGTGCAGCAGTTTGCATGGCTATGGGTGCCTGAGTAGGTGGGTCTTGTGGGCACATGCACTGTGGGTGGTCACATGCCATCACAGGGGTGAGGCCCACAGCTGTATGCCATGCACATTGGGTGGGTTGCAGGGGTCTGGGCAGTCACACGTACTGACTCTGCTCCCTTGTCCTAGGTGGACAATGCTGGATGACCCTGGAGCGTCACATACAAGAAATACTGCAGGTGACCCAGGCCACACTGGAGCTGCTGCAGGGAATGGAGCAGAGTGACTGGCAGTGGCACAGGAGGCACCACTGAGAGCACAGGGAAGAGAGGGGCCACCAGTAGGGTCTGCAGCACCGTGCTGTTAATTCCCCCACTGGACTGTCCCTCACAGCCCTTTGTCCCACTCCTGGCTGTTCCCCCTTGCCCCATGCCTGTCCATACCCAAGTTGTAGCCTTGTACCCCCTCCCCCACATTGTATATAGCTATGTAAATAGTTGTTGCTAATATTGTTACCTTTTGAATTATATACATGTTTCATACAACAACTATGGTGGTCTCTAATTTGCAGCGGGTGTCTGGTGCCTTGCTGCAGTGGTGTGCATGGAGTCTGGGGGTGGTGCAGGCCTGATCATGTGTGTCTGGCAGGCCCCTCCACTGGTGTGGGTGGGGGACATGGTCCCTGTCTGTGGTATGTGTGTTGTGCCCTGTGCACTGGATGCCTATGTGCAGTGGTCCCAGGTGCATGCGCTGTGTCCCAGTCACCCCTGTCAGTGTGTGCCTGGCCCATGCGGCTGAGCCCCTTGCATGTCTGTGGTACGCACGGTCGTGCCAACCCCCCCAACACATGTATGTCTGCTGGCATGACATTGGTGGCTGTCCATGCCAGCCACCCTCTGTGCATGGCGCCATGGCAGCTGGCATCCTGTCTCCAGGTCTATTGCACGTCTGCCTCAGGTGACACTGTGGGCAGTGCTGTTGTTGTCCCCCACCATGCTGTCACTGGTGTCTGTGGTGGTGCCTGTGATCTGCTGTCTGTCACGTGCTCCAGCTGCATGCTGGTGGCGTACAGGTTCATGGTGCATGCACCACATGGCTAACTCACCAGTGCCATGGTGGTGTACAGGCCATGGGTACATGGCATCATTGAACACACAACAAAGCGGCATCATTTCCCCTCTTTATGTGGCTGTGGCCGGGAGTACCCTTGGAGCCAGGAGTGGGAGTTGTTCATGCCCTGTGTTGCATCCTGTGGTGCATGCCTCCATGCACCTACAGTGGGTAGCTGTGCTGTCTGGTGGGGCTAAAGGACAAGGTGTGCATGGGTGGGTGCGGGTGATTTCCTGCTGGTGGTGGCATCTAGGGTGGGCCTTATTACATGGGGTCCCTCGGGTACTGACGCAGGGTCAACCTCTCTGTTGTGCCATGGTGGGGGCCATGCAGGGGGGCATTGTGTATGCTGTGGTTGCATCAGTGGCTGGTTGCACCTGCTGTGAGGGAATCATGGTGGGGCTGTCATGCATGGCACCATGGGGCACGGGGTTGCATTGTCATGGTGGTAGCAGTGGCATGCCTTCGGTGCCATGCACTGTTTGGTGATGCTTCTGGGCCGGGTGTCTTGGGATCGCCATACAGGGGGTGATCAGCATTGGTGAGATGTGGTGGCACAGGAGGGTCTGGCCCTCCTTGTGTTGCGGTCACTGTTTGCCAGGGGAGTGTGCTGGGGCACCGTGCCTCTGATGTTGAATCAGTGCTGGGGTTCATGGGCTGGTGGTCCGTCCAGCTCACCTCTGGTTGTGCAGTTCATGGGGGGCCTGGGGGGTTGGTCTGTCTGGTCTGCTGCATGTTCCTTCACTGGCGCTTCCATGGCTAGTGCACCCCTGCTTCCTGTCCTTGTCCCTGCACATCACTGGAGGTCCTGCCCTGCTCCACTGCGCATCCCTGGTTGTGCCATGGCGCATGTGGCGCGATATTCAGCTGTGTTGCGCAGGCGCACCTTAGCCTGTGCTTGGTTTGAATATCACGCACATTGAGCAGTGGCACACTGCTCTTGTGCCTGCTCCTGCTATTGTGCATCTTTTTGGCGCAGTCTGAATATCCCACCCAAGGTATTTAAGATTTTGATCCATTTAGCTTTTTTCTAGCAAACTTAGTCTCTCAGTCACCTTCTTACTGATGTACATGTATACATGATCTATTGTCACACATTTAATGGAGCTTGTATTTCCTTGATGTACCTTCCTAATATGATTTTCTACTGAGCTGTCACTCCTATTACAATTTAGTGACCTCAGATGCTCCTGAATTCGTGTTTTTACCATGCGGGTAGTCATTCTGACATATAACAGTTGACAGATACACCATACTATGTACACAAAGAAGGAGCTTTTACAATTCAACAGGGGAATAATTTTCTTCTTGGTGGCTGGATGTGTAAATTCATTATCCATTATGGCAAACGTACACACAGAACACCACTTACAGCAATAAAACCCCTTAGGTAATGAATGAGAAATCACTGATTCTCTAAAGAACCAGGGTTGTTTTGATGGACCAAAGGGACTTTTACACATGTCATGATAAATTCTCTGGTTTTGAATAAGAAATTAATGGGGCATCACCAATTGTGTTTTAGTACCTCATTAGTTTGAAGGGTTTTCCAGTTCTTTCTGTTAATGACAGCTATCTCTATTGAAACCCTATTGTATTCTTAAACAAAACTAATCTTTCACTTCTGTTTTGTCTGACTTTAGATATAAGAAATGTATACTATCTCTGTTAACTGGTTCTGCCTTTGAAAAGGCTTCTAAAAAAAGATTCATAGAACAGCTAGCTTGAAAACGTTCAACCTAATCTTAAGATTGTGATCTAAAAGTTTCAACGTTTTAACAATTTTGTCTTAGGCAAAGGAATTATCCAAAAAAGCATCCCTTCCTTTTGACTACATGGATGTGCACTTGATGCATGAAGTAATCTGTTCCCTGCAGTACTCTTTCTATACTCTTCTTTTACATCATGATCAATGATGGTAAATAAATTCAAATCCAGAAAACATAGTATAGATACATAGATACTGTCAGCAGATAAGGGCCACCAGGCCCATCCAGTCTTCCTGTTTATGTTACCTGATGAAGCGGCCAGTAACCATATCTGATCACTGGTTTTAGCTTTTTCTTTCTGTTTCTAATATTCCTTTATACTGGTCCCATGCATGTTTGAAGCCTGCCACCATACGGGTGGGTACCACTTCCTGGAGCAGGCTATTCCACACATCCACCACCCTCTGTTAAAAGGAACTTCCTGACATTACTCCTTATGGGGCCACCCATCAGTCTCAAATCATGCCTTCTTGTTCTGACACTAGTTTTCAACTGGAATATGTTGTCCCCTTCCACCTTGTTCATGCCCTTGAGGTATTTGAACATTTCTGTAATGTCACTTCTCTCCCTCCTTTGCTCCAGCGTGTACAAATTGAGGTCTCTGACCCTGTCCTCATAAGGCTTGTGATTCAGATCCTTCACCATTTTGCTCGCCCTCCTCTGCACCGTCTCTATTTTGTCAACAGCTTAATCTGGTTTAAGGTCAGTTGGCATTCATCTGTATCCCCCTGCCCCAGGTTGTGCCTGAAAATAGGCAGGATTTGTCTAGTGCACTTACCCAGTCAACAAAAGCTAAATAAAAAAATATCTTTATGAAGGTGTGGCCTCCAGAACTGGACATAGTATTCAAGGTGAGGCCTCACCAGGGTCCTGAACAGTGTAACTATCACCTCCGTCCTTTGGCTTGTGATTCCCCTTCCAATACATCCCAACATCCCAGTGGCCTTCCCCATCACCTTGGCCGTCTGCCTTGTGGCCTTTAGGTCATCTGTGATTATGACTCCCAAGTCCCTCTCCTCCTTAGTAACTGCCAACAGCTCTCCCCCCAAACTTTAGCATGCTCCAGGGTTCCTGCTCCCCATGTGGATGAGTTTGTATTTCTTTGCATTAAACCTTAGTTGCCGCACATCTGACCATCTCTCCAACCGTTCCAGGCCCTTTCTCATCCTTTCCACCCCCTCCAGGGCATCCACCCTGTTGCAGATCTTAGTGTCATCCACAAACAGGCAAACATTTCCCTTCAGCCCATCTGCAATGTCACTGATAAAGACATTGAAGAGGAGCAGCCCTTGAAGTACCTCACTGGTCACCTCCATTTCCTCTGATTGGGGTCCATTTACCACTACCCTCTGTTGTCAGTCATTTTACCAATTTTCAATCCAGTTTACCACCTTGTGTCACATCCCCAGGCTTCCTAGCTTGTTGACCAGTCTTCTATGTGGGACGGTATCAAAGGCTTTGCTGAAATTTAGGTAGGCAATGTCCACAGCACCCCCCCCCCCAGTCTACTGCCTTTGTCACTTAGTCAAAGAAATCTATTACATTCGTTTGACAGGACCATTCTGCAGTGAATCCATGTTGCCTGAGATCCAACATCCCCATGCCTTCTAGATGCTCCACTGTTCTTTCCTTGAGGAGTGTCTCCATTACCTTTCCCACTACAGAGGTTAGATTAACTGGTCTGTAGTTCCCTGCATCTTCTTTACTACCACTGTTGTGAAGAGGGACAACATTTGCCCTTCTCCAGTCCTCTGGAACCCCTCCAGTGTCTAGGGACTCACTGAACAGGGCTGCCAGTTCAATTCTCAGTTCCCTTAAGACACCGGAATGTATGCCATCTGGTCCCATGGCTTTGTCTACCTTCAGCATTGCAAGCTCTTCTAGGACCCTGTCCTCTATAAATGGACTGGTGTTTACCTCCTTTTCCTCTGTTCCTTTAAATTCTAGCTGTGCGCCTTGCCCATGCACTTCCACAATGAAGACTGATCAGAAATATTTGTTCAGGATCACTGCTTTCTCCCTGTCTCTCTCCACTATCTTCCCACTGGCTCCTCAAAGCTTAGCTATCCCCCCCTTTACCTTCCTTCTCTCGCTAATGTACCTGAAGAATGTCTTGTCTTCCTTTGTAACCAACTGAGCTATTCTTTCCTCATTTTGTGCTATAACACTTCTCACTGCTTTTCCTGCCTCACTCAAACACTTACGGTACATTTCTCTGTCCTTGTCTCTTTGTGTCTCCTTACACTTCCTGAAGGCTAGCCTCTTGGCCCTTACCTTTTCAGCCACATTTTGTTTACTATAATATGCTGCAAAATTTAATCCCCATTTACTTTTGTTAAAGGTGATAGGAAACAGTTTTTTGCACCACCAACTGCCCTCATGTCGCCTTTTAGTATCTCTCCAATATTTTGATGTTTTTGACCTTTTTTCTTAAATTAATCCACTAATCTTGATGCATTTGTAGCTACCCTGAATCCTTCTCTCCTCAGCAGTTGCTAGTCTCTCTTTTCACACTACCTGAATGATCTATGGCATCAATAACACCTTTCCAGGCCATTCAGATGAATAGCATGGAATGGTGTTATTGATGTCATGGGATGTCTTAGAAATATGAAAAGAAAGAGCAGTGGCTGGTGAGGAGAGTGGAACTCTATGTACAGTACATCTGAGGACACCCCAAAGCTAGAAAATGTATTTATCAAAAATTGGTCAACACATATCAGAATACATAACTGGCATGGAAAGGAAGATGGAAGGGCAGTTAATTATGTAAAAATAATTTTTTATCTCCTTTACCCTGTGATACAAAGCTTTTTGCTTCATTACAGTACTCTCACCTTGCCAGACAATACATAAATCACTGAATCTATAATAGCAATGTAAATTTGTTAAAACAGGATTATTGCGTAACAAGATAAAAGTTTATTCTACCCAGGCTAGAACCAGGCTTGCATAAGAAGGTGTGACCGCAGTTCTTAAGGCTGCACCACAGCATTGATAGTAATCTTTACTATTAAAAAGAAAGTAATTACTTTTTAATACCAATTCTATAGCCCTAATAAGAAATTATGGGTGAATGAATTTTGAAAAGTCATTCTTGTCCAACATACTGGGGCCCAGATATTCAGAGCAGTTGCACTGGCGCAAGTGCGGTATTGTGCTAAGCAGCCATATTCAGTGGAAGCCAGTATGCAGCGCAAAATCCATTGTGCCAATGCACAACTATAATGAATGCAGGCGCAAGAGCCAGGGGTGTTCCCATGAATATCCAGCACAGTGGCATATTCAACCATGAATCCATGACGCAAGTGTGGAGCAAAGCAAAGTTGCTCCGAGCAGACTTGTTTCCGATAAATACAGGGCGCAAACATACAGACAGCACTTGCGCCAGGGGTGTGAGTGAGAGGGAGTGAGTGAGAGAGACAGACAGAGAGAAAGAGACACACACTCTGTAACAAGGGATAAAGAAATGTGTCCCAATATTGCAGGCAAACCTTATTTTGGTCTAAAACATAAGGTGTTTGTGTAACAAATATTGATCTATGAAGCTGAATCATATAACTTGCAAAGTTACAAGTTTAATTAACTGAGCAACAACTTGTAATATTAAAGTATCTTTTGATATTTGTACTAATCATATGAGTAATAGAAAACAGGTGTCTTAAGTGTCTGCACAAACAGAAATACAGGGAGAGAGTTCAAATTATCCCTTCAGACTATTTTTAGTGTTTATCATTAGGACGGGCCAGAGTGCCGTGTGCACATTCTTAAGTGCAAACCTATTTCTTCCTTCTAGACCTTGATAACTGGTAATGACCATTATTACTATCCTTATATAGTAGTATAATTTACACTATCAATACATTTGTGCTAAGTAAGGATTAGCTCATGCATGTACTAAAATAAGAATTGCCTTGTCATGCATGAACTAAAAGAAAATTGCCTTGTAAGTTGATGTTTATATTTGTCTTGGACCAATCATAGACAACCATAGTACTGTCTTCCACTATATAAGCAAGCCACTATACACTGTTAGTTTGAGGAATGAAGAATGAAGGATGTACCACTTGTAATCTCTCGCTGTGATTATTGTTATAATCATTAAATTCTTCCGCCATCAGCATCGTCTCCGTTTGTCTCCTTTCTAAGTATTTGAAATTGATAATTTACTAATGATAATTTTTTGCCTCCTCTACACACTCAAACAAGCTGACAGACAGACCAAAGTCCCCACACAGAGGTAGAGGGACAGAGGTGGTGTTGGAGAGGGAGAAAGGGGCAGAGAGAGAGAGAGAGAGACACACACACACACACACACACACACACACACACACACACAGACAAGCAGTGCACTAGGGTGGCACACAGCCAGCAGCCAACCACCCAGGGGGGACAGTGGACAGCAAGGGCCATGGACAGTGTGCCCTTCATGATGGAGGCAGTAATGAGGGGTGTGAGGGGGCATGAGGAACAGCGACGTGGCCAAGGAAGGGCCCGTCTGTGGTATGCCCGACACATGTGGTACTGTGCCTGCATCACCTTTGAGAACTACAGTGACACTGAGATCGTGGGATGGTACTGCCTGAACAGGGCCATTCTGAGGCAGCTCTGTGAGCTGTGCAATGAGGAGATGCAGGCACCCACCAGACAGAGCCATGCCATGTCCATGGAGATGAATGTGACTGCCACCATGTGCCTGCTCACCACGGGCACCTTCCAGAGACCAAGAGGGGACATCACAGGCTTTACCCAGTTGGCCATGTCCTGCCTCCTCACATAGTTCCTCAATGCTCTGCTGCCACATGCTTCAGAATTCATCTGTTTCCCCAGCACACAGGCGGAGCATACAGCAACCATGCAGGACTTCCACAGGGTGGCACGCATGCTTGGTGTGATTGGGGCCATTGACTGCACCCATGTGGCCAACTACATGCCACCTGACCCTGAGGGTGTGATATACATCAACCAGAAGGGGAGCCCGAGTGTCAACTGCCAGGTGGTGTGCAATGCTACGGGGTGCATCACCAATGTCTGCACCACACACCATGAGAGTGCACATGACATGTTCATCTTGCACAGCTCTGCACTGTGCCTCAGGTTTGAACATGGGGACATCGCCACGGGCCACCTAGTGGGTGAGTATGGCACGGGCAAGGGGTGATGGGACGAGCAGACCTGGGGATGGGGGTGGGCAGGGCGTGCATGGTGGCATAGGTGCCGGGGGCAGGCAAGGGGCACAGCATAGAATAGCAGAGGGCTAACCATGTCAATCTCCACACAGGTAACAGCACGTATCCACTGAGGCCCTGGCTGCTCACCCCCTACCATCACCCATTGTTCCCAGCAGAGGAATGGTTCAATAAGGCACATGCCAGCACATGCAACATCATCAAGTGTGTCTTTGGCATGCTGAAAGCATGGTTCTGTTGCCTAGACAGGTCAGGTGGTGCCCTACAGTACAGCCTTCAAAAGCCTGTGGCCTATTCCTGGCCTGCTGCATACTGTACAACATGGCCATTGACCATGGGATAGCTGTTGAGGCTGACGAGAAAGACAGTAGTGGGGACGATGGAGGAAATGGGCCGGAGGGTGGTGGACCCCTGGCTGCTCCAGCAGGCACAATGCCACTGGGACACCATCTCACAGGAGCACCATGGTGCACACAGGTAGGTGGTGCAGTACACATGCATGGGCCACACAAACAGGTACAGCACACATGCAAGGGTATGCATGGCAATGGGCATGCACACACAGAGGTGTGAGGCAGGGGTAAGGGAGTCAGTGGCACACAACCACACACAGCAACACACACACACACACACCCACATGCACCCACACACCCAGGCATTGGTAAGTGGTGAGGATCAGATGCAGTGCACTGGTGCACAGGCGCATGTGGTACTAGACTGCCCTCATCATGCCCATGCCATATGGTCCAGTGGCTGGGCAAGCACACACACAGGCAGCATGCGGCGCAACACACAGGTGCGACACCAGTGGTATGCAAACACACACCACCCATGTGCTCGCAGGGCAGCAGCTGCAAACTGCAGTCAGGGCAGCCCGCACATCAGGGCCATTGCATGGAACCATGGCCACCACAGCCACGGGGGCACCTGCACCAGGGCTGATCCACAGCCAAAGGCTGTGCAACAGCCATGGAGGGAGTTTGCAACAGTCCCCCCAAGGGCTGAACCACGGGACCATGACCATGTCTGCACAGGGGTGTGCAAGTGCCCAAACAGGCCAGCCCTGGGTGTGCCTGGGATGCCTACATCAGAGCCCAGTGTTGACTGTGTTGGGGTCACCTGACACCAGGTTTGTTGGGTGGACAGCACACTACGGGGGGTCACCTGTGCAAGGCCATGCCCTGTGGCAGCCAGCAATGGAAAAGCCATCCATGATCGCAGTTACAATGCAATCCAAGGATGTAGCCATGGCCTCCTGCATGCACTGCATCCCAGCCAGTATCTGCACAGTGTTCCTTTCCTGCTGCTCAGCTAAGTGGCACACCTCCACATGCAATGCACACACCCCAGTGGCAAGTAGCACCTGTTGCTGAATGGATGCCCACAGCAGACGGGTGTGTTTAGCTAGCCGGTCGGCATCCTGGGGCTCCCAGGTGGGATACCAATCCTCTTGTGGTGACTGGCCATGCTGCACAGCCCCCCTCTCTGGTGGACGCTGCACAGTGGGGTCTGCAGGGGGAATGCACACAGCAGGCGCACCAGCAGCGGACCCTGAGTCCGGCTGCCTGGTGGCACCTGTAGTCTGCTGCCATCACCCATCCAGCCACTGTACACTGCCCAGCACCAGTGTGGCTGCACCACCACCACCATCGCAGGGCACAGCCATGGCAGCTCACACCACTGCACTTGCAGTGGTGGCAGGCAGCTTTTCTGCCACTGCCAGAGTGCTCTGTGTGATGCCTGTGTCAAATGCCAGCAGGGGCGGCACACCCACAATGTCACCCATGCTGTCCAGGAGCTGAAAGTAGTCCTCATTGGAGTCTGACATTGCCCCGATCTGTGTCTCCACACACAGGACACCAAGGCTGGCATCTTGAAGTATCACATCCAGGGCCTCGTCTGACCACAGGTCCAGGAAATCTGCCTGCACTGTGGTGCTGATCTGCAGCTTGTCAGGCTCCTGGATGCCGGTAGAGGTGGACGGCTGGTTTTCCGGAGCTGTACCAGCATCCACGGTTGCTGCCGCTGCTGGCGCCCCATCATCTGCGTGGAGGTGTGCTGGTGTTGCAAGAGAAAAAAGGCTTGTCAGTGATGCAGTGCCCACATGTTCCCTCCAGTACACTGCTGCTGCATGTGTTCTGCAGCATGGCATGCACATGGGTGCGCACACATGCACATGACATGCATGCTGGCTACATGCACGCCAGCATACCCATGTACACACACTCCATGCCACTGGCTGTGCATGACTGACATACTGACCATGCAGTGATGGGCTGCCACCCATCTGTAATCCTCCTCCAGACACACCCTCCACCATGGTGCAGTACATGGTGGCTGCCACCAACTCCTCCTGCAGTGTTAGGGTGGGTGCATCTGCAGACCCTCCTCCGGTGGTGGTATGGGATGCTCGGATGGCTGCCACCTTCTCCTTAATCCACCACTTGTCCATTCCCATCTTCTTTCAGCACTCCTGTGCCTACTGCTGGTGGCTGCCATGCTGGTTCACATAGGTTGCCGCCTCCTCCCAGGCACCAGCCCTGGCCTGTGGTGTGCTCGTGGCACCACTCAACAGTGGCTCCCTGTCCAGGAAGTCCTCAAATAGGGCATCAGTCTCGGCCTTTGTGAAGTTGGGCCTGCACTTCCGTGCAGGCCCCCCTCCTCGCCCTCCTCAGATGCCAACATGTTGCTGCCTGTGGACATGGATAGCACAGTGTGACAGTGGCATCATCTCCCCGGTCCATCACATCATGCAGTGCTGTTGGCTCCCAGTGAGCTGCAGCAACATGCACAACTTACCTGTCAAGGTTGCAATACTGGTCCATGGCCTGTGCTGTTCCGTGGAGCTTATGAGGTGCAACGCATGCAAATGAGGTTGGGCACAACAGTAATGACATGCTAATGCACCCACTGTGCCATGCATTGGCTGATGAGCTCATTTGCATGCGGTGTCTGAATATCGTGATATTGCGCCATACGCAATGGGATTGTGCCAGAGCAAGGCACCACAGTGCAATTCACATGCATGCACGGTGCACAGTCCCACAGTGCACATGCGTGTCACTGCATCATGGTGTCAATCACGCACTGTGCATGAACAGCATAATGCAGTGGCATTGCGCATGTTGTGCATGGGCCAGCTATGTGCATGGCCACACATGGTGTGCCATGCCCTATCACGCATGTGCGCAATGTTGTGTGACCCCGACCCCTATGTCAGACCTCTGACCCTATGACCCCACATAACCATGCCCATTCCACACATCTCTGGCACTGCGTGATGGGTGGGCACTCTGCATACTTCTGCACATCACGTGGTGGGCACATGGTGTGGACACATGAGCCTCCGGCTGCCATTATCGCTTCCAAATGCGTTGTGCTGACCATGGTGCAGGCAACAAACAGGAGGGTCCAGAACTGGTTACCAATATTGAGTTGGCCAACTTTGTGGCCTACGTAGAGCCCCAGCCCCCAGCTCTTTGGGAAGGTGCCCTTGCAGCGGCCGGGGCACCGTGTGTCAGGACATAGCCAACAGCCTGGAGAACAGGACAGAGGTGCCCAGGACAGGTGAACAATGTCACCACCACTGTGGGGACCTCATGCAGTGGGACCCAGAGCACCTCAGGAGGCTACAGGCATGTGCCAGACAAGGGGCAGTGTTACAGCCTGGTACATCATCCCATGTTGCATGTCTGTCCTGGTGCTGTACTGTGGTTTTGGCTTGGCTACCTGGCATGCCCTGCAGAGGGGTACACTGTCATCATGCACATTGTGGGGTGGCATTGCCAGCTTCCACTTGCGATGCAGCCATGCAGGACGTATCAGACAGGGGTGGGAGGGCAGCTGCTGTGGTCAGTTCCTGATGTGCACCTGTCTTCTTTCCATTCCCAGGACCTGAGGACCATCAGAGGGCCCAGGCTGCAGCAGTGCAGCAGGCCACAGTGGGCTGTGGTGGAGCAGAACTAGCACCAGCAGGGCCACACAGTGCAGGTAGGCACTGTCATGGTCCTTCACACTGTACATGGGAGGTGGCAGGGGGAGTTGGCGCTGACATGGCCACCTGTACCATGTGTCATGGCAGCTGTGTGTGTCACACTGTGTGTGGTGCATGCCACTGTGGTGCATCCATTGGACACGTGTGCCAGCTGTTAGTGGGGTTGGCGTGCGCCTGGCTGCAACTGTTGTTGCTGTGGTGCTGCCGGTACACTGCACCATGTGACTGTCATTGTGCAGTCAGGTGGCCATTGTGTGGTGGGGACCACCTCTGTGCAGTGGCATGGTGCACAGAGTTGCTGGCTGGAATTGGACCACTCCCCCTACCAGGTGGCCGTTATGGGCCCTCCAGGGATGTGTGTTTCCACTGCCCATTGCACACTGTTGGTGAGCATGGTTCCTTGGCACATTCCACTGATCACCTGTCCTGTCCCTTGTTCTAGATGTCTGGCAGCGAAGACCACAGAGGTCAATGATCTCCAGATTGGTGCACCACACCCTCCTTGTGGCCTTGACAATGCTTGAGTTAGTGATTCAGATCTGAAGGATGCTGGTGGCAGCAGCGTATGAACACCATGGTGGCCGGATGGGGCCGTCGTTAGTTTGGCCCCTGTTTTCCCCTGTTTCCCCTGCTGTACCTCCCCCTACAGTCCCTTTCCCACTGTGCAGTCCCTGTTTTATGTCCCCTTCCCTCGCTATACCTTCCCTTTCCCATCCCCTGGTTATTGTACATAGTTTGTCATAATATATATTTTTCTGACTTACCTGCCTGTGTCTGTGTCTGCTTTGCAGGTGGCGTGAGGAGCTATACTTCAGTGGCCCGATGTCCGTCTGTGTAGTGTGCATGTGAAGGGGTGCATGTTGTGCTTCTATGGTTCACTGCTGTGTGCTGTAGAGTGTCCCACTGTGGTGGTGTCCATCCCCTGGGTTGGGAGCTGTGCCTCATGGTGCCCATGGGCCAGCTGTCAGTGCTGTGTGGCAGGTGTGTGTGTGGTGGTGGCACACAGCCATGGTCATTGGTCAGGTACTGTCCGCACACTGTGTTGGGGCCCCTGCTTGGCATTGTGTGGCCTGTCCCATTTGGGATGTCATGTTACCAGCCACCCAGCACATTCAGTGCCTACTGTGTGGGCTTCCTGTGTGCCTGTGTGGCATGTGTGTGCTTGGCTGCATAATCCTAGGTGTGGCCTGCTATGGTCTGGGAGGGGGGCATGGCCAGGGGCCTGCAGGAGGGCTCCCTTGGTGGCCCTCCATTGGCTGTTGGCACCTCCTGTTGCCTGCTATCTCTGCCACTGCTGTGTTCTGGGGTCAGGTGTCTTGGTGCCTGTGGGTGCCCTGCTGTGCCCTGCTGGTGGAGGCCTCCTGTGGCCTGTCACTGTGTTTCCATGGCTCTGTCCCTGAGTCTGTTCTGTGTGCCATTCCCCCCTCTGTTGCTCTGCTGCTTTGCTCCCACAGTTGCGCTGGGGCATCCCTTTTTGTACCACAGTGCAACTCTGTTTGTGTCAAGGTGCAACTCTGCCATATTCAGCCCAGTTATGCTGGTGCAGTTCAGCCTGTGCAACCTCTGAATATAGCTGCTGTTGCACCATGGTGCATCGGATTTGCACTGTGCCAGTCTTGCGCCGGGCTTTGGCACATTTCTGAATATCTGGGCCTGTATGTTTAACTGCCATCAAACCAAAACCATTCTCAATTTGAGGTGTACAATGATTAAATATCACAAGTAAGCCATACAAAGTCAAGTTATCAAAGAACACTCAAATTCCCCAAAACATTCATTGAGTTTTGGATAAGGTTTGAATATGATGTACGATGATTTAAGAAATAAAATCTAAATATTTAAATAAATTGTACATTACAGAACTTAATCTGGACACAATTGGATATCTTGGGGGTTTATTCAGGCATTTATGAACTTTAGGTAATAGATAAAAAGTAGCTACAGCAAGATTAGATTGTCTAATGTAGTCTCCTTCAGATTGTTTAATTCAATTATAAGACAGCGCAAAGTCCGCAAACTCATTTAAGTCCTGTAGAAATATTTCAGTTGGATAGCTTGTCACACATTTATAAAACCAGGTGTCTGAAATTTGATATAAACATTCTTCTCTATATTAGAGATGCAGCGAAATTAAATTCCGCCTGCGAAGTGAACGTAAAGTGGCCACTTTGCATTATCATAATGCTACACGAAAAGGCCATTGAAAAGTGCTCACTTTGCGTTGTTATTATGACTTTGCAGAAAGACATTATGGGGGCTTCATTATGTGTAAAGGTGCTACGGCGATGCACCATGCACTTCAATACAAAAGTATTGACGTGCATGATGCGTCTCCACTGCTCCTTTTCTTTACACATAATGGAGCCCCATAGCGTCTGCCATACTTCCAGGTCACTGACTTTTCTTTGTTAAAATAAAGTATGTTGCAGCACAAGAAAAACACCACAACATACTTAAACAGCTTAACTGGAGGGTAGGCCTTGCAGGGAGCAGAAGCTCCTGTTGCTGACTGCTTCCCTTTACATATATACATACACATACAGACATACATGCTCCTTATTGCCCTGTTATTATAATTCAGTGCCTCAGTGATGTTTACGTTCTGTTGTGGAGTGGTTGTGGAAAAGCTGGTGTGAGCAGTGCAAGTATGATGTGCTTGCATGTGTGCGGTCAGTGTTGTTTCCTGTGTGTGTGTGTGTGTGTGACATCAGACACTGTCCAGCTTCTTGCAAACATATATTGCTGACTTGTTGCAGTGTTTATGGTATAAAGAATAGCGATAAGAATAACGTATATTTTATTGTCACCATCATCATCAGCGGACTAAGTGATATGATATGATATTTTTTCAGAGGTGTCTGGCCAGAGTGCACCTTAGTCACAAACTGCACACATGACTTTTAGAAGAGCATGTGTTTTTTGTGCTATGATCTCTGCAAAGCCATGTGTGCACTGTGAGTGACTGAGGTGCACAGTGACCCGATAACTCTGAAAAAATATCATATCACTTACTCTGCTGGTGCTGATGGTACAAATAAAATATATGTCATATATTCTTTCTTATCTTTATTCTTGACATACTGCAAGAAGTCACACCATATATACAGTATGCTTGCACAAAGCTGAACAATGTCTGCACACACAGGAAAGAACACTGACAGCACACTTGCAGTTTAGCACAACATACTTGCACTGCTCAGTCATGCTTTTTGTGAAACACTTCAAATCACGAGTCCCGACACAACATAAACATTACTGAGGCTCCATAAATATTTCTATTTTGAAACAGACATTAAAGCAGCAGTGCAACAATCTGCTGAAAATTTTGACCTATACTTTTTTATGCTATTTTACATTGCCCCTTTACTTACCTCCTGACTTGTATGATACAGTTCTTTCCAGTATTTGAGTTCGCTTTGTATTTTTTTTCATGTCTGAAATAATAAAAGGAGCACTCCTTTTAATACGGTGCGGACCAGGTTTTCATCAGTATTTTCCACTGTTTTTCCCCATCAGTTGTTATATATTACTTCTGTTGTAAAATTAACAGTTATGCAGTAGGCAGTGTTTTATGACCTCACAGAACAATATTTATTCAAAAACAGCTGCAAATAGTGATGAAAACCTGGTCAGAGCCATATTAAAAGGTGTGCTCCTTTTTTTATTCAGACATGAGAAAAAGTAATAAAGCAGACACAGATTGTGAAAAGAAGGATATCATATAAGTCAGGAAGGAATAACTAGTGGCTGGCAATGTAAAATAGCATAAAAAAGTATAAGTCAGAATTTTCACCACATTGTTGCACTGCTGCTTTAATTTATAATTTAAGTATGACATTATGTGCTCACAATCACAACACACAAAATGCAACTGTCTTGTGTCCAGAAAATTCTCAAGTGCTGAGGAAGTGAAATGGGAGCATTACACTGCATGCAAAGTCCCCCAGAATGTATTGCACAGTCACACAGAGTCACCATAATTTTTCTGCATCCCCAAAATGCATCTGTCTTGTGTTCAGAAAATTCCCAAGTGCTGAGGAAGTGAAATTGGTGCATTACACCACATACAAAGTCCTCCAGAATGTATTGCACAGTCACTCATGCATGCAGTGGTCGCACAGAGCCCCCAGAATTTTTCTGCATCCCCAAAATGCAACTGTCTTGTGTCCAGAAAGTTTACATATGCTGTGATGATGATGATGTCATGATGCACAGTGCCTTGCCAAACTGTGTGAAGGAGGGATAACATGGCATGAATCCATTCAGTGTTCTGTCAGAAATGATGACCGTGAGAGAACTGTTGCTGGTCCAAAGTGTGCAGCGATTCCTGAGAATGTGATGCAATCACCTCAACCAGATGGAAGGGTGCCCTTTGTGTGTATACTAATAGTAGCCTTGGTGAGTTGAAATATATATATGCATGTTTTCTAGGTGGGGGGTTGACATATATAGACATGTACTCATTGTATTGTTTTGTATCACTGGTCACATACTGTTGGTGTGCACACTCCAGTGCCCGTTGAGAAATGTTGGCATTGAAATTGGAAATGGAATACTCTCAAGCCAATGAAGGTAAGTATTTTTTTTTGAGGGGAGGCATATTTGCAAATTGCCAGTAGGTCTCATTAATGGCTTATTATTTGGTTACTTCTTCACAAATTTCATCTGCATCCTTCTCCAGTCTGGTAATGATGGTCATAATCATTGATTGAAATGACTTCTGCGTGTTGCATATCTGCCCCAGCCTGGGGGGGCCTGATGTTGAAGAAATTCTTTGGATAAGGCAACTATGACACAACAAAGCATCTGGAAGTTTCCTAACAAAAGAAATGAAGAACTTATTACAACTTGATTGCAGCAGTAAGACATTTTTTTTAAGCCTTGACTGTTCCACGGGTATCTGGATTAACACAGATAGCAAGCTGTCCCACTGCAATCATCAGATCACAACTTAATTTAGTATCAGGCTCTGTAACAAATACACTGTGTCAGTGTCCCTGCAACTCAACTCAAGTTACATTTCCAAACCACATCTTGTCAAGTAACACAACCTGGGTCCAACTTTTTTAACACTGTCATGGCTGCACAGCTGCAAATTTGGAATACAGTGCATGATATGTTACAGAAATATTTTTTGTGACACACATGTCACTTACTTTATGAATCTTCAGTCAGATTTGTTGCACTCTTATGAAAAAAAGGAACAGATGAAATAAAATTAACTTGGCAAGGTTGGAAGAATGGTCAGAAGTATGGCAGCTAGGATTCAATGCAAAGAAGTGCAAAATAATGCACCTGGGAAACAAGAACCCAGGGGAAGAATACACAATGGGTGGGGGGGTAGTAAAAACAACAAAAAAGGAAAGGGACCTGGGGGTAATCATATCAGATGACCTTAAGGTTAGCAAGCAATGTGAGAAGGCAGTAGGGAGGGCTGGGGGTATACTGGGATGTATAGGGAGAGGCATCATTAGCAGAAAACAGGAAGTTGTTATCCCTCTGTACAGACAGTTGGTGAGACCCCATCTGGGTACTGTGTCCAATTCTGGAGACCCCATCTCCGCAGGACATAGACAGGATAGAGGCTGTCCAGAGGAGGGCAACTAAAATGGCGCAAGGTCTGCAAGAGAAGCCGTACGAGGAGAGACTAAAGGAGCTTAGCATGTATACCCTTGAGGAAAGAAGGGAGAGGGAGGACATGATAGAAACTTTTAAGTACTTCAGTGGAATCAACAAAGTCCAAGAGGGTAGCATTTTTCAGAAAAAAAGACTTGCAAGAACAAGGGACACAATTTAAAGATAGAAGGAGGGCGATTCAGGGCAATGTGAGGAAGTATTATTTCACAGAGAGGGTAGTGGATGCATGGAACAGCCTTCCTGAGGGAGGTTGTGGGGTCTAAAACTGTGGGAGAATTCAAGAATGCATGGGACAGACATAAGGCAATTCTTGTGGGGGGTAGGAAGAAATAGGCTGTTGGTTAACTAGGATCTGCGGCCTATCCTGTAGGTAGGGAAATGGGCAGACTAGATGGGCCTAGCGGTCCTTATCTGCCATCAAAGTCTATGTTTCTATGTTTCTAAATTGATATACTTACCAGTATGGATTAGAAATGGATATTCCATAGGTTCCTGTAGACAGTACTGCTGCTCTACCATTGATACAGACCTTCAGTGAAGGAGAATCATTTGTTGTTAACCTGTAAAAAAACAAAATAAGCTGGCCATATGTGTTTGACCATTGCAGCAAAGAAAAGCAACAGAAAGCAAAACACTCAGCAAAAGGAAGTTGAATCGCATATAAAACATTAGTGCACATACTCACTTTATAGTTTGAATAGTAAGAAGCCATGTGCCTGTGACTGATGGATGTGGTCTCCTGTTCGACTCCCTCTTCCTTGGCATGGTCAATGTAATGGAAAAACATTGTCAAAATGACACTGGTGGTGGGTGCTGGTGGTCATAGCTGTGGCACATGATAACATTCCCTCTCACTTCTTCCTGCATCTGGTGGTAGTGGCAGTGGCGAGCAGTGGTCTTATGGTAGTGGTAGTCCAGAGGGGGACACAGTCACATTCCCTATGGTAGCAGTGGAGAACAGCGATCTTATGGTGGTGATAGTCCGGGGGGACACACGGTCACATTCCCTATGGTGGCAGTGGAGAACAGATGTCTTATGGTGGTTGTAGTCCGGTGGGACACACAGTCACATTCCCTATAGTGGCAGTGGAGAACAGCGGTCTTATGGTGGTGGTACTTCGGGGGCCAGGATATACTGTGTTCTGTGTTATAAATGTGATGATGTGACATATGGAATTTGAGTCAGTATGAGTGGGACAGTGATTTAACTTTATGAAAAAGATAACATGTATCATACAAGACATGTGACAGCCTTTTAACCACTTAAGTTAAAACCCGCCAACATTAACCTCATCATCATTCATCATCATCATCCTTAGAAAGAAAGCTGCTCTTGCAGTCTTCTATGTCTGAATTCGGACCACGCGGAAATTCTTTCTCCATTGTGTTATCATCTACGTCAGTGGTAGGCCGCTTCATGCTGTCACTGCCACCAGGATGGTCCCTTTCTTCAACATCCGCAAAACCATGAATATGCCGGAATATGAATACTGAGGTTGCAGTCTGAGCTGGTATATGCCTCTCATTCATTTTTATGAATGTCAGCAAACTGTCATTTGCAGGAGAGAGGTTTGTATGATGATCCTGAGCTATTGCACCTGCTGAGCTGAATACCCTCTCGACACTGACACTGGAGGGTGGGCATGCCAGGTACTTCAGTGTTACAGTGGTCAGCTCTGACCATTCATGGACCTTTCCACTCCAGTATAAAAGGGGATCATCAGTGATTGACAGATGCCTGTTTTCAGACACATATGACTCAAACATCCGCTGCGCTGCTCTAAGTCCAGTGGTGGATGCATCATCCGCTTCTCCAGAATCATTTATGTCACGAATCCTCACTTGGGACAAAGCCTCCCAAAGTGGGTTAATGCCAGTTGCATTTGACAGACCACCTGGAACTGCAGACTCCTTCCCCTTACATGATATGCTTGATACTACTCCTCCAGGTTCACCTTCAGCCTGATTATGCTGCTCAGGTTTCCTGACCTTGGCACGTGACTTCTATGCCGCATGAACCAAGCACACCAGTTGTCCACTGACATTTTTTACCTGTTTAGGCCCTTCCTCCAGTACTGAGGCAATTCTACGATTGTATTGTGGGTCCAGCATTGTTGCTATTGCAAAGTTGTCACTATGCTGAATGCTGAAGATGTGATGATTCTGGTGGAATACTGTCAGCATGTGTTTTAGCAACACACTGCTAGCACTGTCTCCGGCAACATCAAGGCTATGCTGTACATTCACCAATGTCTGCCTCAGCACCCACAACAGTGGAATTGATTGGCTAATAGAGGCTGATTCGCCACTCACTGCCTGTATGGCATGTTCAAAAGACCTCAAGATTCTTATTACAGAGTCTGAGGCGCCACTGTTCAGTCATCATAGACATGGAGGGCCCAGAATTGTCACGGCTAGTGTGCATGACAAGATATACTAAGATGGCTTTGTACTGTTCATACAACCTCTCTGCCATGTACAAAGTGGAATTCCACTGGGTGACAGCTTCCAGCTTCAAGCGGTACTGCAGGAGGCTGTTTCGGATCTGCAACTGCCGAGGTTGGTCACAGGCCTTTGCAGAGCATGAAAAGTGAGAACAGATACGGCATGCAACTGTCAGCATTTCCTTTATATCAGGGTGCTGCAGAAACTCCTGCACCACAAGAGTTAAACAGTGGGCCATGCATAGAATAAAAAAAAAGCCACCATTCGTGACGCATTTCATCACATTTGACCCATTGTCACTTGCTATGAATCCACCTCTCAGGGACAGAGAGTTCAGCCACTTGTCAATTACAGTCAGTACCATGCCCAACATGTTTTCAGCAGTGTTTGAACAGGTCACATTGAGCATAGCAATCTTTGAATGCTGTCGAATTCCTGGAACATTGCTACCACGACACTCCACCTTACTACATTGATTATTCACCAACAGCACAAACAACCCCCGGCACCTGCATCCAGTGTGCAGTTATACACAAATATGAACTTCCTGCTGTTTTGCTGCTTGTCCACATATCCATACTTAAATGGTTGAATGGAGAGGAGAAATGTTGAAGGGCATGTCTTACTGAGTATGACACAGTACGGTACAACTCGGGGACAATACAGGTTGAAAAGTATGTCCTGAATGGGACTTTCCATTTTGGACAAGCACATGCAGCAAACTGCAGGAACCCAGAATTCTCCACAAAGGAGAAGGGGAAAAGATCAATTGCCAGCATTTCAGCTCCAGCAGCATTAAGGTCACGTGACACTGTATGATTGGGTGGGTACTTCAGCTTATGCGAAATAACACTCTGTAACATGGGCTGACTTGAACGTTTTACATGGGGTGTGATGACAAATGGTTCTGCTCTGCAAACAGCAGGGGGTGGAGTGTGGACGTGTACTGAAGACGGTTGCACAGGTGATGACAAACTCAGAAATGCAGTTATTTTTCAAGATTTACCAATGGGGGTTGATGTACCACTTACACTAGACATACTGCATTGACCACCACCACCACCACCACCAAAACTGCTACTCTCACCACCACTGGGCAAGACTTCAAAATCATTCTGCTCTTCCACCTCATCATGCCTGTAGCAATCCTCTGCTGTTATTTCATCACTACTGCAAGCATTTAATTTTCTACTTGATGCTACAGTCATGGAAGGGGATAACATGCTCATTATGGTTGATAACAACGGTGTACGCCCCACCTTGGTACCGGTATTAGCTGCCATCTTGTGTTGAGTCCACAGTGCCATGTGCCTATTCTTAAGATGTGTATGCTGTCCCTCTGTGCCCAGATGGCTCCCCTTTTTACCTCGACTCACAGGCACCTGGCAAACCTGGAAGATTGCAACTGACTCATCATTTGCGTCTTCCAAAAAAAATCCCAAACAAGGGATCTTGATGCTCTAGTTTTAACATGCTCCCCCTGATACTGCTTATTGGACTCTGTTTTTTTAATTCATGAAGTGGAGGGTGTGCTACATAATTGTTCAGATACGACACACTTGGACTGCAACTGACCACCACGACTACCTATCATTATTACTGGGTCACCATCATCAACTGAAACTGGTGAATCACTACTTTTTACTGGAGGGTGGGGGAATGCAAACAGACCGAGACACAGCCACCTTGAGTTTATTTTTCTCCAGTTCCCAACAGGGGTCACTGACATCGTCATCATATTCATCAATATCATCCACATCTTCTGCTTGGATGCTGGCATATGGACTGCATGTTGCAACTACAGCAACATCATCATCATAGCACCACCATCACCTGAAATTTTTTCACCACACTGTGAATCACTGCATGACAAGTTCATTACCTGAACCACGGTGGAAGAAATATCACTTTGTGTGCTATCGTTGATATGATGATCTGAATCCTCATGTTCAGTTACTGGGATGTTACTGGGGGAATATGACATCATCTACACTGTCACTCACTGCCACTGCTTCACACTCCACAATATTTTTGGACATGGTAAATTGGTCACAACTGGAACTTGAGGCAGCAATAATCATACCACCACCAGCAACTGCACTAACACCACCTGTTGGGACAACATCATCCCCTTCAACTATGAGTGAAGCTACTGATTGCACTGTAAAAAACATTGAAGGAGAAATACCTTTCCTCACATCAGCAATGCACTTCTGCAACTGCGTACTACTACCATGCCCACAGACAATCTTACCACTTGGCAGCAGTGCCATGGCGAGAAACAGCTTTGCTTGCACGTCTTTTTGTGGGAATTTTGGGGGATCAACAGGAATATTCTAAACAAATTCAGATTTTGGAACGTTCACTCTGGGTGAGCAGGGTGGGGGGTGACACTGGATGTGAAGCCAAAAAAAACAAGTGTGGCTTCAGCAACAGATACAGATGCAAAGTCACAACAAGTTCAACAACACCTTAACTAACCAGTGGTGTTCTCAAGTCACAAATAATCCAATCTGGAAAAGAATACCTTTTGCTGGTGGGGAAAGGAGGAGCACTGACTGCAGATTACTGCAGTGCAAAACCAAGAAAAGATACCACTATGGCAGTACAAAATCACACAGCTGCAGTGGATAACATGTTTATATTGCTGCACCTGCAATTACACTGTGGCACAATAAAAGGTGTATTATTTGATGTCATGTTATGCACTGTACACACACTCACACACTCACAGAATTTATCTACAAGTAATGTGTACCAAATTTAAAACTTCAGTAGTATACAACATATTTTAAACAAGCTCAATGCTGTACCAGGACCCTCCAGACCACAACACACACAATCAGCAAAAAAATTTCAACAATTACTGAAAATATTATTGTGTATACATTAACACATTCAGTTAGACAAGAAAAATATAACCAAAAAAACAAAGAACTCCCTATTTCTCCAACTTAAATCTACCAACACCAGATACACCCCCTCCAAAGCACACTTCCACTGTCTTTCAGTACACAGACTGAATGTTGTACATTAACATTCAAAATCCACACACGAACAATAAATGAGCATAGGAGGGTTTCCTACAATCGATGAACTAAAGTTTCAGCAAATAAAATGATGCAAAAAGACTTTTTTAACAGCTTTTAGAAGGTTTGAATCACAGAGAGCTCTCAGAGCAGACTGTCTCCTACAGCTTCCTACACACACTACCCCGAACTAAGGCTGCGCAGAACAATCTAGAGCCCATGTGACCTGAAATCCCATGAATCTCTGCAAAATCCACCTTTGGAGTTTTAAAACAAGGCTAAGTGAGGTGAAGTACATTGTTCTCAATGTACTTCACCTTAAGATTTGGTGAAGTAGTCGTTTGGGAAGGCGCAGTAATGTGAAGTCATTGTCTTCAATGGACTTCGCATTACCTATTATAATGCGAAGTACTCTGCTTCGCATTGCGGAGCACTCCACAAATCTGCCTTCATTACGCAAATCACTCCAAGGAGCAAATTGAGGCCACTTCACCCATCTCTACTCTATATCTCTCTACAGGCTAGAACACAATATTTCTACCTGTGTCTGCTCTGTTCACAATGACGATATCCCAACCAGTGCTGTGCAGAACGAAATTCGGTGGAATTTTCAAAATTCCACTGAAATTCCACTGAATTTTGCCACAAATTGAATTCTGAAATTCCATAGTAGAAAACGGTTGCGGAATGATTTCCTCAGAAAAAATCTCAGTGTTTTCCACGGGAAATTATTGCAGAATAATTTTCCACAGAAAAATTGCTTTTCCATGGAATGTTATTCCGTGGATCCCTGTAGGCAGAATTCCACTGAAGAACCAGTGAAATTCTGGTGGAAATTTTGTCGACATAATGTCCATTCCGCACTAATTTCGCTGGCTGAATTCCGCATTCTGCACAGCACTAATCCCGACTCTGAATAGTTTTTATGGCCTCTTTTTTTGCTTTGCTTCTATTCAAATACTTAGATACTTACTGTACTTAGACACTTAGATATATTAGGAGTGAAAATATACCTGACAGTACTATAGTCTACTACAGCACTAATTAGTGGTATCATAAACACCCACCCATTTATCCCTTTTCCTATCTAACATAATTTTAAAACTATCAATATTATTTGCATCCACCACCTCCTGTGGCAATCTATTCCACAGGTTCACAGCCCTCTGGGTGAAAAAGCCCCTGTTTTGTTTCTCCGATATGGTTTAGTCATAAGTTGCTTAATGTGACCCTGTAATTAATCATAAGCTAATTGTTTTAACTTGAAAACCATATCAGCCAATGAGTATAGATTCTCAAAAAGGTTGCACATTAAAATTAGGTCCCCTCATACCTGTCTTCACTCCAGCCTATGCAAACCCAAATAGGTTAACCTATCTTTGTAATTCATGTTCCTCAACCCATAAATTGCCTTTGTAAATTTTCTGTGTACCCTTTCTCTGGCACTCACTTCTCCCTTCAAGTGGAGGGTGGAGAACTGTGAGCAGAAATCCAACTAAAGTCTGACCAGAGATTGGTATACTGGCAGTATAACCTCCTTTTTCTGACGTACATTTTTCTTAATGTAACCAAGAATATAAATACAAGTGGACCCAGGACAGAGACCTGGGGGACCTCGCTAACTACCAGAATGTATTTTGAAAATTCCCTTCAGTCCCATGTCCATATGAGTTCAACTCAATGTTCCATTTATTTTATGCCTGCAAGCAGTAAAAACAGACTCTAATGGGCCAGGGGAAACAAAAAGTGCTCTAACATTTCAACTCTTATGAGTCTTTATCAAAGATACTGCCCCATATGGTGAGACACTTATATAGCTTATTAAAATGGTCACATGGTGTAATAATTTTCAAATCATTTAAAGTGCCAGTGTTTAAATTATTTATCATAAATAATAATTTTATATTATTTCTTATAACACCATAAATATACAAAAGCCATTAAAATGTACAACAACAGACAAAAAAGTGCATAGCTAGTTTCAATCCCACCACCAACTGGTGACATATTTAAAAGCGCTTTAGAATATATACTTATCCTAAACATTTAAATCTTTCCTGGGACTTCTTATTATCCCTTACATACTATTTGCAGATTAACTAGTATCATATAAAGGGCAAGAATAAAAAAAGAGAGTACAGAGAGTCTATAAGAAGTCAACCTGATTATTTGCAACTGGATTAAGTACCCAATTTGGAGTGTGCCACTATAGTATAATTTGAGTACTGACACTTTAAATGATTTGAAAATTCTTACACCATGTGACCATTTTGATATGTTATATAAGAGGAACATATATAAGTGGAACATTGAGTTGAACTCATGTGGATGTGGAACTGAATTTTTTCATTATGCCCTGGATAAGTGCCGTAACTGCTGCTGAACAAATGTCTAAGTAGCTGTCACTGAGCACCCCAGATCACCTAGTGAGGATCTGTTGGAATTTTGTATAAAGACTTGATCTACTTTGGCTTGACAAAGGGATGCCCTTTCTCCTGACACCATCCCTTAAGCCATCCATTGAACTCCTTTCTCTCATCTCTCTTAATTCTATTCTTTTTCTCCTTCCTACCCCACAAAGGGAGGACCTCCAAAAAGGACAGGGAGGCACAGTGTGCCACCAATCTATCCCCAGTTTATGAAAGTTCCATTTCACCATCTCCACAGACTGGTTCGCCAGATCATTGGTACCCAGGTGTACCAGTACCTTCAGCTCCCACCTCTTCCTCTCTGCCATCCTTCCTATCCTGTCTAAATCCCAGATGTTTGATGCACCAGGAAGGCACCAGTCCCTCTCCATTTCAATCCCCCTCCCACCATCCCCTCCATATCTCTAATCATTAAGTCCCCAAACACCAAGGCTCTTCTGGTAGACTTGCTCTTTCGCGTTCCCTTGGGTGCCATTGTACTGACCTGCTCTTCACCACTGACTAACTGGCTCAGAGGCCCCCCAGCAGACTCATTCCTGAATCTCCTCCAGGGGTGCAAAACTATTTGTCATCTGGATGGTGTTGGGCTGGACAACCTCTTTGTGGCTAAGTCTGCCTCCCATCCCCATCATCCTCTCCACTGCTCTCCGCCCTCCTTGGCCAAGGGGCCTCTAAAGAAGTGGAGGGATGGAAGTGGTCTTCAGTTGAGCTGATGACTTAGCCCATATATTTTTACCCTTATTGCTACCAGATGAGCATTAAACTCAGTCATGGTCCTGCAGATTGGGCAGTGCCACCTCCTCCAGAAAATATTCCTAGAGAAAACTGTCCCATAGCCACCACAACGGACTGTCTCCCCTTTCTTGCCCCATACCTATACCCTAGGCAACAGCTTTAGTATTGAAACAGATGACTAATTAAACTTGTAGTGCTCACTCAGATAAGGTGTAGCAATAAGCTTCAGCTTTAGCACAGACGTCTAGTAGCAGTATGTGTCATTACAAAACAGACTACTTGCTATTTAACTTGTACTGCTCACACAGATAGGGTGTTACAATAAGCTTCAGTTTTAACACATACTACTAAACTTAACAGGATACATCTGTATTAGCAGTAAGTGCCACTGCAAAACAGACTACTAATTAACTATAATTGTTCACCCAGCTATGGTGAAGCCAGTAAGCATCAACTTCAGCACACTTTTTTTAACTGAATTGGCAATAGTAATAGTAGCAATAAGCAGCAGAATAGCCTGTTAACTTGATTTTCAGTGTTCAACCAGATAGGGTGTTGCTAAGACCTAGCTTAAATAGTTTGAACAAACAAAGTACTTATCTTTTTACATGCATTGTTACCAGTGTTATCACATTCAAAGTTTCTGGCTGCTGGATGTCTTTCCACATTGACTCCCTGGCAGATTCCCAGTGATGTCCTTTGTACTTGGCTTTAGTGTGGAAGGCCACTTGTGGCCCTTGTGCTTATGAACTCTGGTTGAAAGTTCCTTGGATTGCAGTAGCATCAGCTGATTGGCCCACACTGGCAGAGGAGGTGTGGCTTGACTAAAAGCTGGTTGTTGATTGGAGCAGCTTGAAAGTCCTCCGGAAGCACTGAAATCACAGAGAACCTGCATCTTGGCATGGCAAGGTGAAGATTCAAGTAGCAGCTGTCAAGATTCAGGGGGAGAAGTGAAGTTACAGCTGGTGCTTCTTTCGACCACAAGCACAATGGCAGGTGGCAGCTTTAGACAGATCAAGTGAGGAGCAGGGCATAGTTAAGCCCCAGCTCTTCAGGCTAAAGTCCCTTTGATTGCAACAGCCTCAGCTGATTGGCCCACACTGGCTGAGGAGGTGTGGCTTGGCTGAAGGCTAGCCACTGACTGGAGCACTTTGGAAGTACTCAGGGAGCCCTGGAAACACTGAGAACCTGCATCTTGACATGGCAAGGAGAGGCAGTAAGGTGCAGTGGTTTAAGGCTCTGAGCTGCAAATCTGGAGACTTGGGTTTGAATTCCACAGCCCCCACTTACATACTGTGTGACCCTGAGCAAGTCACTCAACTTCTCTGTGCTCCCAGGTCACACCTGTAAACAAGCTTTCAGCTTTGTGTGCCACTCCTGGTTAAATAATTGGATAAAAAAAAAGATTCTTGGAGCAGCTCATGAGATTCACATGGAGAACTGGTGTTACAGATGGCAATTCTCTCAACCCTGAGTAGAATGGCAGGTGGCCACTTTAGGCAGACTGAATGAGGAGCAGGGGGTATTTAAGCCCCAGCTCTTAAGGCTTTGCAGGATTGCAGCAGCCTCAGCTGATTGATCCATGTTGGCTGATGAGGTGCAGCTCGGCTGAAGGCTAGTTGCTGACTGGAGTAGCTTGGAAGTCCTCAGGAATCACTGAAATAACTGATAACTGGCATCCTGGCATGGCAGGTTAAAGATTCCTGGAGTGGCTGTTGAGATTTTGGGGGGAGAACTGGAATTATAGCTGACAGTTCTCTCAACTCCAAGCAGGGTGGCAGGCAGTGATTGTTTCACTGAAGCACTGGAACTCAGTCAGGAGGAAGCTGGGCATGGCTTGATGTCCAAACAGGTCAAAACAGGGCTCCCTACTAATAGGGTGACCTATAAACAGGTGTAGTATACGTAACTGAAACTCTGGCCCTGGAAACATAAATTTATTAGTATGTCCAAGCAGACTACCTCCTCAGTGGTAAAGGCACCTACTGTATCTACTAATGAAAGCAAAACTATGGAAATCCCGGAAAAACTTTCATATTGCAAACAGGTCAATAAATATTAAATCCACAGAGTAATGACCAGAGATGAGAGGGAGAGAGGAGGGAGAGTTGGGGGGGTGAACTAACTTAAAGCACAGCTGAGGAGAGGGCTGGAATGAAAGTGGCAGCAGTCAAGGCAATATTGTTCCAGCTACTACAACTACACCACCACCTGGGGCAGGCAACATGGGTAAAGGACGTTAATATAAGGAGAATGAAAATACCCCCATGTAATGTCCTCTCATTACCAATGCCCCAAGACATTCAATGTAATGTTCCTCATGGATGCTTTGTGTGAACCCCCCCCCATGAAATTTTCTACTCAAGGTACCTAGGTAGCTCCGTGAAATTCTTCTTCTAGGATGTTCCTGCTGGCTGCAATCCATGATGCTCACCCATGTTTCATGCAATTTACCCCAACTTAAAAGAGGTTCTTGGTTCCCACCCCATGCTTTTTGCAATACTCCCACAGGCCCTCTTTTCAATGCCCCCAAGATACTCTGTGTGGTGCCTCCTGTACTGGGTAACTCCAATCAATATCTTCATGGCTGACCAGACCTAACTTAATGTGGCTCAACTCGACCTCCAGTAAGCTGCCCCCTTCCTGCCATAAATAAATAAACATGGGAGCCAGCAGCACCCAAGTAACCCTGGTCAGGTTGCAGCCCAGCTCACCTGTGTTCTTGCAATCGATGCTGCTGCCATTGTTGAATTGCTGCGGTTGTGGTCATGCAGCTCATTGCTGAGGGCACGGGTGGGAAACAAACTGCAGAGGTGGTGAGGGGGGCCCTAACTGCAGAGGGTTTGGGTGAGGAACAAACTGCCAAGGCAGTGGGTGGATAGTGTACTAATTTCCCAGGCGGTGGGCTGAAAAGGGACCTATTGCTGAGGCAGCAGGAAGGCAGGAACGCAGATTGCCAAGGTGAAAAGAGGGAGGCAGGCTAATTGCTGAGGTGGCAGAGAAGTGGTTAATAATTGTCGAGCCTGTGGACAGGTGGACAAGGGTGCTGGCGGCTGGGCGGCCAAGGTGTTAGGTAGTACCGATTGAACATGCAGACTTGTCCCAGACCCTAGGGCAAGAAAGGAGCTATGAAATGCAGTCCTGGACTCAAAGCCCAAAACCAGAAAACATTGCCAAACAAGGACAGGAACATGCTGAGGAGGAAGGGATATTCAACACCAACAGGAGGGACTTTTGTTACAGGGACATAGACTCTGAAGGAGCGGAAGATGTACAGCACCAGCAGAGAAGACTTTTGTTGCAGAGAGGGGTACACACTTGGGAGGAGGCAGGATATGCAGTACCAATGGCAGAGGCTTTTGTTACAATGACAGGGACACACTCAAGAGGAGGGTGAGATATAAGGCACCAGCAGGAGGGACTTTTGTTACAGGGAACACGCAGGAGAAGGATGGAATGTACTGCACCTGCTGGATGGATTTTTGTTGCAAGGAGGGGACAAACACTGGAGGAGGGTGAGATGTGTGGTACCAGTCAGAAGGACTATTAATACAGTGTCCATATTCAGGTTATTCTTTATAGTGTCTAGGCTACTTGTGCTGTACTACTATAAATTACAAGATCATCTGTACATACAGGTCTACTGGAACGTACAAAGCCAAAAATACAATGGCACTAGAGACCAACCAAATAAAGATGAAAATCCACAACCTTGATGGTGCATAAAGTGATTTATTGCTGTGTAGACACCCTTGAGGAAGATTCGCGAGGAGTCAAAGTGCTGGATGGCCAGGAAGGAGCTCTGTGTACTGTCAGACCTTCTTAAAATGCTACATAGCAATAAATCACTTTATGCACCATTGAGGTTGTGGATTTTCATCTTTATTTGGTTGGTCTTGAGTGCCACCGCACTTTTGGCTTTGTTCTACTACATTTGGGGCTGGTAGCCCTTAGCGATGATCACCGTTCTGAGTGGGGGCAGGTCGCAGTTATTCCTGCTGGATTTCTACTGGAACATGCCAAGGACTCTTGGAGCTCATTTACAAAAAGAGAGAAAAACAAAGAACCCACACTTGATCTTTAAGGATACCACCAGTGATTCTGGATGAACTGGGGAAGGAGCTGCCAATTTTAACCTGTTGGCAATGAACAATGAGGCAGCTAGTGATCCAAAGGAAAGCACAGTGGAGATACACTTTAATGCAGAGAATTTACTAAATAGGATATTATGGTTTAAAAGATCAAAAGCCATAAATATGTCAACAAATACTAACGCAGTGACCAACCCATTAGCCAGTCTATGGCCAACATCATTAGTAGGTTTTAGGATAGCTGTGGTGGTTCCATGACCATTCCTGAAAGCATATTGGGAATCAGGGAGGAGGGAGAGTTTAGTAAGGTAGCTGGTTAAGTGGAGGTGGATAATTTTATCAAGAAGTCTACTCAGGGTGGAGAGAATAACATTTGAACAACAGTTGCGCAATGTACTAGGGCCACAATATTTGTAGAAAAGTACACCACCACCCCCAGAAAGTTACACTGACAGCAGAGTGATAAACAAATACTGTGGAGTGTGAGATGCATGATAAGCAGCCGAGGGGATGTGTGCTGTTGTTCTGCCATTCAACCTTTTGTTCAATGTGAACGTAACTAATTTTTAGTAAATGCAGAAAAGAGTATGCATGAGTACAAGAGGTTTTACAGCTATGCTTGTTGTCACCAAACAAGTTACACTTGCTGGCACCTAGAAACAATGTAAATCAGCTCATTGGTGAACCAGTTTAATGTGAATTGTATTCTATATTCATGTTGATTATAAATGTCAGTTATGCTATGGCACCACATACAGTTAAGTGTGATTCAGTTTATGCCTGCTAAACTCCCTGTAAGTACACTGCAGTTCAGTTAAGAGAATGCCTGACCATGAAGATATATCTCTTTAACTTAGCCTTCCCAGGTGAATTTTAATTCATCGTTATATTTATTGTTTTACTGTAAATTTTATGTTGGTATATTGTATTTTAAATGTGAAGTGCCTTGGTTGTGGAAAGGTGCTATACAAATAAAGAATTACTTACTTACTTACGGTATATTTAAGGCAGTATCTAATGATGGAAGTCCAAACCTTTTTAAATGATTTATTCATAATAGAACTAAGAAACAGACCAGTTATTTGAACATGCCTCAGATCATTATTTTTTCTAGTACTGTACAATCTCATCCAGCATGTTTATAACTTTCAACTCATAAGGTAAACAGCACAGGAAAGCTAGACCTTTAACTGCAACCAGCCCATCTTTGCTCTAACTAACCTTCCTGGCACACTCTGTGGTAGCCTGAGAGTTGATACGAGAAAACATTTTACACAGGTTTGAGACACTTCAATGGCCCAGATCAGAATTTTTCCTCATGCAATACATGGGAACATACTTTTGCCACATAGGTGCACTGCAGTTGTTTAAAGGAAAGCTGTTTGGAGAAAATGTTGTGTGTTGCAGGGCAAATAGTTTGGCGCCATACTCTTTTTGGACTATGTCTGGTGCCCCTTTTTTCCCCATCTCCTCCTGAAGCAGACTTCTCACTTTAGAGACTTCCCTATCTATGCATGTACAGTGCAGTCTATTGCTCCAATCAGGAGGAAGAATTAGGTTTGGGGCAGAGCTGAGGTGCTCGTTTAAGATGGCTTTGAAACACCACTTGAGAAGGGACTTACAAGCTGTTTGTGGAATGTTCATAATGTGCTGCATGGAAACATTTCCAGGCCAATCTAGCTCTTTGTGAACTGTATTTGGTGCCTTGTTTTTGCCCAGCTCCTGCTGAAAGCAGGTTTCTCACTTTAGAGACTTTTCTACCTGTACCTGTACAGTGCTGTCCATTCCTTCAATCAGAAGGAAGGATTGGGATTGGAGGCAGAGTTCAGACACTAGTTTTAGCAAAATATTTTCATGCAGTTCTCTGCTGCGGTCCAGAGCCAAAGTGTTAGGGTACAAGGACATTGCATTGTGGGCATTGTTGTCTAAACACTCTTGGTGTGTAGGGTAAACAATAAAAATAATAATAATACAGACTCTTGTGTCTCGGAGTCTGCCAAGAAACATTCGTAGACAAGCAAGGAGTACTAATAAAGTTTATTATGCTACTTACGCCAAGCATGTGACAAAGAAATCACAAGGAGATGGGTTTCTCACCACCCCTGAAGAATGTACATAATCTCCACAATTGTAGATCTTAGGTTCTCTAAGATCTTGTTATATCTCTCCCCATGCTCCAGCTCTCTGCCCTTCTAGAGAAGTTACTGTAGTGTCTCAAGAGTGCTACAATGGGTAGCAGACAGCTAAATACTACAGATAACAGCATAGCAACAGAGATTACAACATAGTTACAGATATAAGAAACTATGTTTTGGTCCTAAGTCAATCTCTATTGGATAATGACTTAAGAGACAGAATTACTAATGAGTATCATATGAGACAGAATATGCTTCCATTAGCATTATAGCTTAGACAAAAGAAATGCTGACTGGTTCAAATGATGTGGCATTTCTTGCTTACACCAGTTGTGAAACATAGACATAACAAAGCCTTCTGTCTCTGTCAGCTTGCTTAGAGACAAAGAACTGCTGACAGGCCTATTACATGGCATATCAGAGTGTAAAATACACTACATATAATTATATAAGAATATGAGTATACAATAATCACTGATGGTCCCTCTGAGTCATCTTATCAGTGATTAGGTAAATAATATATGGAATACCTATAAAATACAAACTAATCTAGATAAATGTATTATAATGAGGTATAATATATCATGCATGACAATATTAGTATATCTTAGCAGCAAAGCACATTCCAGCACCCATGCTTATATGATTGGTGCTCATAACTATAGGTTAGTGCAAAATAGTAGTATCACAGTACAATAGACCAGGAATACAGTGTGAGGTGTATGTGGGATGATAGGGGCATAACCCAAGCTAACAGGCATCAGCTGTGGATTCAGCCAACAGCCAGTCACTCTGCCCATTCAGTGTATGCCTGCTCAACTCCCCTGTAAGTACACTGCAGTTTTCAACTCAAGTTCACAGCTGTTATCTGTCTCAGCTGGCTTGAATGCCTGTTGAGTTATTGTTTCCTATTATGCTGCTTTCCCATTGGCTACCTGTCAACACTAGCTGCAGATTATGTCTCTGTTCTGCCTAGTTATTGCCAAATTGTCCTGATCTATGTGCCATAGCAACTAGTTTGTGTTATGTCCCTATTCATGCTCCCTTTCTGGGCAGCCCTTAGTTGTATTTAAATTAGTTCTGAGGTTGTAGTTACCTGCTTTGCACTTGCTGTCTTGGTAGCACCTGTTTAGCTGCATTACATTCAGTTCTGTAACATTAATCTCTGCTTGCTCCCTATCTAGGTAGCCCCTTACAAAGCTGAAAGGTAACTAGTTCTTTGTACTCCCTCTCTAGGTAGTTCTTATTTGACTTGACTGTATAGTAACTAGTTGTTTGTATTCCTTATATAGGTAGCTCCTACATTGCTGGGCAGTAACTAATTAATAATGTAGTTGCTCTGTAATTTTATCCTGTTTGTCCTCCCTTTCTAGGTAGCCCTATTAATCTACTTTGTAATATGTTGGTGTTAATAATCTGTGGGGACTTCCTTTCTAGGCAGCCCCCACTTATTTGTGTTGCAATCCTACTTGCTTGCCCAACTTACTCTAGTTTCCTTATTGCTGCTTTGTGGTTCGTCACATTTTTTTACTAATGCACTCCATTCTCTTGCTTGACATGGACCCAATACTATACTTCCTCCTCCTCCTTATTCTCTTCTCCAATTCCCTACCCTTCTGTCCCCTACTCTCCCCTTCCCTCAACTCCTCTCATACCCTCCCATACACCCTGGATTCCTCTCCTCCTCAGATGCTTCCATTCATTTCTCACTGGCAGGTTTCAGAGAGTTGTCTGTGGGGTTTACTCCTCTGACAAGGTCTCCCTGCCTTATGGGATTCCGCAGGGCTCTGTACTATCCCCCATGTTGTTCGCAGTGTACATGCTGCTGTTGGGAGACATTGTAAGATGGTATGGGACGAGATTTCATTACTATGCAGATGATACTCAGCTCTACCTGTCCATCGTGCCCAATCAGGGAGGAGCTAGCTCGAGTTTTAATGACTGCCTTTCCGAGATTGAAGATTGGATGAGTGCCATTTGGCTGAGGCTGAATCTGGATAAGACTGAGGTTTTGCTGGTGGACCTGGGCCATCAGGTAGAGGGGCTGTCAGAGGGCAAGCCTTGGGCTATAGCTTGTGATCGCCAGCAGACGACCTCTGAACAGGTGTGAAATCTGGGTGTGATTCTTGATGATGGACTGACACGTAAACATCAGGTGTCGTCAGTTATCAAGACTGCCTTTTACCATCTAAGGAATGTAGCCCAGATCAAGCACCTAGCTCTGCCTGAGGACCTACCAGTTTTGGTTCATGCCTTTGTAACCTCACACCTTGATTACTGTAATGCCCTGTACCTAGGGCTACCAAGGGTTGATATCCACCACTTGCAGCTGGTGCAGAATGCAGCAGCTAGGCTGTTGACTGGGCTACCTTGTAGCTGTCATGTCACGCTGGTGCTGCGCAATCTGCACTGGCTGCCTATTCAGTAGCGGATCACCTTTAAGGTCGGTTTACTGACCCACACGGCCCTACATGAACAAGGACCGAGTTATCTGCAAGATCTTCTTCATCTCTATTGCCCCTCCCAGCCACTTCGCTCCACCAACAAGGGATTGCTAGAGATTCCCAGGGTTTGTTTAAAGTCATCTGGGGCCCATGCATTTGAATTTATGGCCCCATCCCTGTGGAATTCTTTACCTCATCAGAGTCAACAGTGCCTGATGGTGGCAAGTTTTAAATATGCGTTAAAAACTCATTTATTTACTTTGGCATGCTCTGATTTTATTTGATATGCTGCAGTTGTTTTTATATGTATAGTTGTTTTAAGAATTTTTATGGCTGTGTACTAGCGCTATGGTTTTGGAATGGTGTTATTTTACAAATAAACAATGATTGATTGATTGATTTAACATTGAATTTCTCTACAGGGTCCTTCACCACCACTCCCACCCCCTTTTCCCTCCAGTTCTGTCCCTCTGTCTTACCAGAGACATAAATCCCACTCTACCCTCCCCTCCTGTTCCTTATCCCCCTTCTCCTGCTGGCTGAGGATATCGAACCTAACCCTTACTCTGCCTCCCCTGTCTCCTCTCCTCTTCTCCCACTCTTCCTAAAGGCCTAAGAATTTTCCATCTTAATATTCACAGCTTGTTACATAAAATTGACCTCCTGAGAGTGTGGACTGCCCAACATTTGCCTGATACCCTTTGTATATCTGAATCGTGGCTGTCCTTCAAAATTCCAGACTCTAACCTAGCTATCTTTAACTATAACTTCTTCTTTCAAGACCACATGGAGGTGCTGTTGTCCTCTGTGTCTACCATGGTCTCACTTTCTCTATCTCTCTGCAGCTCTGTTCCCTCCCCTCATAAACATCTTTTGGTAAAGCTCACTTTTCCCTCCTTTCTGACCATATTTACTGGGATAGTCTATGCCCACCCCAAGATTTCTCCCTCAGCACTGATTGCCACTCTTGCCTACCATTACTCTTTAGGTGAACTTGTTCTTCATGGGAACTTCAATATTAATTTGCTTTCTGTAGCCATCAGGTCTGCTACTCAATAGATTGAGTCCCTAAGCCTCCAACAGCTTACTACTGAACCCATGATGCAATTCTCACTTGTCTAAGCACTCCCTGCTGGATTGGTCCTTTCTCCCCACCCTCATGGATTAGTTGCTGCTGGTAATTTATCTGATGCCTTCAGTGGCCATTGTATAACATACTGCATCAGGAAAATTAATCTTCCTGCTGCCCCTCCTAAATTCATATATGCAAGGTTTCTTCACTATTTAAACATTGACACCCTGCTACAAGACCTCACAGCTATTGACTGGTCCTTATCCTAACAGCTGCTGACATTCCAAACTTCTTCAAATGTGGGACAAGCATGCCCCTCTAAGAAAGCCCTGTGTAAAGAGCACCCACAACCCTTCAATCACAGAGGACCTCATAAATCTTTGTAATTTATTTGATAATGCCTTGTTCCATTTCAAATTGTCACACTTCCCTTCTGACCTCCTCACTTACAGAAGACTCTGGAATTCCTGCACTGGGACCAGAAGGGCAGCTAAATCAAACTATTTTGACTCTAGAATAACCTTAAATACCCTGCTAAATTCCTGAAGGTCATTTATTCCCTTTTTGACCCCACCTCATCTGTCTTCCTTTCCTGTTCTTCTCGAGAATAGCTTGCCTATCTCTATTCCCTCCTTGGTTGCCTCTCTCTTCAACAATTTCTTCACCTACTGTGCCTCTGCTCCTCATTTGCAACTGCTGGTTCCCTCTCCCCACCTCAATCCTCCTCAGAAGCCTCTTCTGACTGTTTTTACTTCTCTCTTGTTACTCATGTGGATTCCATTAATCCTCTGTTCTCCGTTACTCTCTCCAAAATATCTAGCCCTGATAGGATTGACCCTAAACTACTCCACCTTGCTGTCCCTGTTATCTATGCACCCCTTACTTATCTACTTAATTTCTCCTTCTTCCTTTGTACTGTCCATCAGTTCTGGAAATTTGCTAAGGTACTACAGACTTCACAAGTATGGTGATCCTGCTGCCCCTGACAACAATTGTCCTATCTCCCTTCTTCTACTCTTGCTAAGTTACAAGAAATACGAGCTCATTCTGAACTCTTTGACTTCCTCTACTACACTAATTACTTGTCTTCTTTCCAGTCTGGTTTCTGAAAGAACCACTCCACTGTATCCTCCCTACTATGTGTTACTGACACCATCCTCACTGGGATGGATCGGGTACTCATCACTGTTGCTATTTTCATCACCCTTGCTAAGGCCCTTGCTTCAGTAGCTCACCCTCTCCTTCTGGAGAAGTTGAGATCTGCAGTTCTTTCTGCACCAGCAGTTGACTGGGTCAGATCCATCTAGTCAAGCTGTCTCCAGTTGGCACAGGACGGTGATGTCTTGACCCCTCCCCATCTAATCCGGAGTCGTACAGGGCTCCATTCTGGGTCTCACCGTAATCTCTATTTTTCTTAACAACCTCCCATCTGTCTGTGTTTTTTATTTTATTTTTTATTTTATTAAACTCTAGGGTTACAAATACCTTTGAGCAGGAACTGCTCATTTACAAAGGTTCCACTTCAAAGGATGTAGGGTAACATACATACAAAGGTCAACAATGGTTACAGTCTTAAAAACACAAAGATGTCTAAGCATTTATTATATAGCCAAAAATGGAGAGAGACAACATAAGCCAGCTTCACACAAGTTTCAGGGTGAACAGTATAGTTAGTATAGGGTAGGAGGGAGTCAGGAAAAAGTAGGCAGGCTAAAGGGCTATTGTTGGTGGGTAGAGGTGGGTGGCAAAAGTGTGAAGTGGCTGGGCTGGAGGGCCCCATATCTGAAAGTGTCATTAGAGAGGGAAGGGGTGGGTGAGGCAGTGTGGTGTGGGGGGTAAGGGTGAGTGGGAAACTGGTGCCAAAAAATGAAGCGACTTGCATTTTCACAGGTATGCAGATGACACTCTACTTTTGCCTTGGGCATCTAAATTTCAACCTTGCAATCATTGCTGCAGTGTGGCGTTAACAATGACCAATGCTGGTTCCACTGTAACACACTCAGGGATAACATAAAGGAAACTGTGTCTATAACCTTTGGCACCAGCCATGAACTCACCATGCTCTCTGCCTCTCCTGTTTTCTCCATTGTGGATGGCACTCCCCTTAAGTGCCGTGAGCTGATCACTAAGATGATGTTCCCTGTTTTGACTATGTGTGCATGGCTTATAGCACCACCCCCTCCTCCTGCCTTGCCAGATTGGACACCATCTGCAATGCCTTCTGCCATTTTGCTGATAATTCTCCTTCTTGTACTCATCATCACACCCTTTACACTTCACTTTTTATCCTTCCCTTCCTTCTCATTGCATCATGCACTGTTTGACCCCAGTTTCACAGTAACGGTTTGACTCTCTGCCATCCTATCTTTCCTCTCTCCACTCCCCTCTTCCCTCTTCCTCTTACTCTTACTCTCTTCATTCTCATACTTTCTCCATTCCACACTCCAAATCTGCTGCTGGAAAATCTTCTTTTTCCTCACATCTTTCTTCCATCTAGAACAATCTTTCTCCCACCTTTATCCTCTCCCCTTCCCTTCTTTCCCCAAATGTCAGCTCAAACTTCTTGCTGCCTCTTCGTCCTCCTGTCCTGGTCATAGTTAACTTTGCATTGCTACTCACATGTACTTAGCCACAGTGCTGCTGAAACAGTGTTTTGTTTCTGATTTACAAGCCTGTATACAGTTCATTGCATCGTATCATTGGTTTAATTTGGAATGTTTGCTGGATGTTCAATTTTTCTACCATGTGTACTTTTTGTATATTTTGCCTATATATTGTATATGTTTGTCTTCCTGTTTCCCTTCTCCTGGGTCACACATGGAAATGAGCATTGCCTTAGTGTGCCTTTCCCAGTTACCAACTTTCAATAAACAATTAAATAATCTCCAGTTGGATTTTCCCACAAATTTACACCTGAATATACAGTATGTAAAATGTACTGGAAACTGTTTGGTAGGCTTTACTTTAATATTTTATTAAATGGTTGGTCCATGGACTTAGATAATGGATATTTACCCTAATGTACTGGATTGATAGTTTTCAGCTTCCTCTATTTTGTTTTTTGTTTTCAAAAAAACTAACAATTTTACCCAATTTGTGTCTCACATAGACCCTTATTTTAGTTTTCCCCATATGTTTCTGTATATCTAATTGTATGAACACCTTCTTTGTTTCATTCAGACCCCTTTGCAGTCCTATAGTTATATAGACTTTATTATGGCATTGTCTGTGTGTAGCAGAATTGAAATGTGTTCATATATTTTAAGTGAAAACAAATCTGTGTTCCTACAACAGAGATGATGTTTTAACTATACTGTGGCCAGGATACAACATTGTCTGACACCCTTTGTAGTACTACATGAATCTATTAGTTGTCCACCTCTCCACACTCTAATTCTCAATTAGAAATTGGCATCCGTAACCTTCAGAGTGCAAGAGCTACTGGGCTTGATTCTCATAGAGGGCTTCGATTGGTGCAAGCTGCGGCAAACAGCAGCTTGTGCTATAGCCCAATGTGCCAAGAACCCTACACCAGATTCTGGTACAGGGAGGGGGTCCCGGTGCCTATGTCCCAACACCTACAGCAACCACTCCAGTGCTACAAACACACGGCACACCAGAGGGGATTGCCGCAGACTCCCTGTGGCTAGGGCAAGCATTCTGCCGATCCCTGAACATGCCAATACCTAGAAATAGTGGTATTCCTCACATCACTGGCAGGCTAGTGATCCCTCTCCCTAAACCCTGAACCTGCCATTGTTCCAAAAATGTATGGAATCCCACATCCTTATTGGTCCAGTTCCCCCCTTCCCGAACCCTGAATGTGCCATAATGTAATAATATTAATAAAACCACATCCCTAGTGGTTGAGTGGCCCCACCCCCAAACCCTGTTCATGCTCTGAACTAATTGGCGTGCAGCCATACCGAACTGTCAGTCAGTGGGCGGCGGGGCAGCAGGTGGGTGGGGTGCTGACACCCATTGGCTGACGGGGGAGCGGGGTGGTGGGGCTCAGTGGGTGAGTGGGGTGGGGGGTCCACTAGATCACCAGTGATTTCAGACTTGGGGGGGTGAGGAATGCCACCCGCGATCGGGCTCCATGTGGTCCACTGGACCACCAGGGATATTGGACTTTGGGGGGGTAAGGAATGCTGCCCGTGATCGGGCTAAAAGCGGTACACTGGACCACCAGGGATAAGGGACATTTTTTGTCCCTTACTGGACATCCCGTGATCGGGCTGCAAGGGGTATAGTTCCCCGACGGCTGCTGCCTGGCAGGGCGCCAGGTGCAAGTCATTGGGGATCAGCGCACTTGCATGCTAATGGCATGCAAATGGGGCCGTAATCAGATGAAAATGGCCCCCCATGTGCCTTGCATAAATTATGGCCCTATTTGCATATCACCCTTTGAATATTGCAGGTGCTGTGCATGGCACAATGGCACTTGCGCCACCGCATCTCAATGCTCCACTCTGACCATTTGCGCTGGCGCAGTTCACTGTGCCATGCACAGTGAGGGTGGCCAGGGTGCGATATTCAAAGCAGTTGCACCATAGTGCAGCTTCGTTGAATATCGCCCTGGCCACACCCCTGCACAACAAATTTGAGCGGTGCACAGGCTTGCACCACAGAATGGCGCAGTTTGAATATCTGGGCCAGAGGCTGTATCTGTGTTTTCAGTTATGCAGCAACACAGATAAATGGATAAGGCACAGAAGCTTACAGCATACACACCACATCCTGAGGTTCCCTTCCATAAGGGCACTGGGTAGGAACTGTGCACGTCACAACAGCGAAGTCCAGAAGAGCATCGTAAAAACGCCGCTCACCAGAACAGCACCCATCCAAAACATTGACCACAAGAACAGCAGCAGTGGTAGCGGTCCCCAATGACATGAACTGCTACCATAAAATAGCACACAGATTTCTGTTTTTGAGGGGGGCTTTACCCCAGGACCTCCTGATGTGGGGGGCTCTGCCCCCCCACACCCAATAATAAGATATCTAACTCTGAGGTGGTGGAACACAGGGAAGGATAGAACATTGGGGGGTATATCTGTTTCTGAAGAAAAAAAAATAGTTACACACACAGAATGGGGAGAAAAGTAAAGCTGCAGGAGTTTGAAAAATGGGAAAAGAACTCTGGTTTCCCAGGTTGTATTGACCGAGTTGCTTGTACTTTAGACCTCTCCACCATGGGAGCAGCTCAGCTAGTCCCTGCACTTTTCTCCTTCTCCACTTCCTGCCTTGCCTTTACATCTACAGGGGTAGCATCAGTGGTTCATAATGCTCGCTATTCTACCCCTGTTGCTGAGCAAGGCAAATGAAATTTAGGAAGCGCGGTTCAGACTGCGCTGTTCTAGCTGCACTATTCTAACCAGACATCTTCCATAAGTGCTTACTGACCCCTACACCTGAGTTCCCACCTACCTGCTGCCACCAATGGGAGGTCTACAGTAGCCAGTACTAGGTTTCCATATGCCTGCTGCCCTCTGGAATCATACAGTCAACTCAGGGGTCCCTAAACATACAGTACTTAATCATAATCTGGCTATGGTCCCAGTTAGTCCAGGACCTGTGCTTCTCACCACACAATTTAAAATGGTTCAAAGGGGCACTTCTTGGGATCTGCAACTTCTACTATTCCTATCACCTCACTCTCAGCCTCACAAGCTTCAATGAGGCAGAGGATTCATGGTCAAATCAAGAACACCGCTTTACAGGGTTCCTCCTGCTACCTAGTAGGAGAGTGTTACCAAAGTACCTAAAACACTGTAATATGAACAGTCCAGGATTTCTACCACAGAGGCTGTTTACTTAGCTCAGTGCAGTTGATAAGATGTGGTCATTGTCAGATTTGATAGTTCCATTCGGTGGTGGGATATCTACTATCAAGATCCTACTGTTTGATGGTGGTTCTAACTCCAAACTATTTATTAATTTATTTTTTTACTGGGTAAATGCACTGAACCAATTGACAGTTTTCAGGCATGACCCTGGCCATGAAGATGGTACATATGTAATACAAACAGAACAATTACATAGGTTGAGATGGTACAGCAAATAGTACATTGGAAAATAAAAATAAGTGCAAGTGTAAAATACACAATGTTTCAAGCCAGTGGATGAAAATGTTCAGTTCAGTTCAACACAACATATCCAATAGGTACAGAGAGTTTGGGTCACACAACACATTAAATCACCAGTGGGGCAGTTGCACATGGTATCAGACAACAACACTGCTTTATAGTGAGATTTGAAGGTTAGGTGCGAGTCTTGCGAGTGGAGGGAGGCAAGTAGATTGTTCCAAAGTTTGGTAGCTGTGAAGGATAAGGCTTTGCTGCCCAGGCAGGTGGTGGAAGTCTGGGGAATTTCCATTGGGGGACGGTGGAGTAGGCCTCAAAGCTCCTCAGTTGATCTGTATACAGGTTATTCAGCTATTGCTAACTGACTATTTAAATTGAAGTAAACAACTGGTTATGACTCATTATCTTCAGCTGCCAGCCACCCTCCAGGAACTTCCAGTCAACCCTGTGACTGGGAGATACCCAGGTAGGTTGGAGTTAATGCAATGCATGCCATTTGACCTACAGTATACGGATGGTGGTCTGGCAGCCACCCTTGGTTACGTGTGGTTGCAATTTTGTGACACATATCATTTATGTGAACAGTAAACTCTGTGCTGTAACACTATGTGGTGTTAAGTAAGCAACAGGCACATGATAGGTTGTTGGTTGTGGTGTCAAAACTGCATGCACAGGTTGTAGTTAAGTACTGATTAATAGATGAACAGCTTAATCTGGTTCAAAGTCAGCTGGCATTCATCTGTATCCCCCTTCCCTGGGTCATCCCTGAAAAAAGGCAGAATTTGTCTAGTGCACTTACCCGGTCAACAAAAACTAACTAAATAAATAAATAGTAAGGCACAAGACTGCAGGCTAAGTGCCTTCCACCACTGAAGTGCTGTTGTAACTCTACAACCAACACCCTGGAGTGTTTTATAGAAACATAGAAGGTTGCTGGCAGAGAAGGGCTACAAGACCCATCCAGTTTGCCCCTTTTCCTACTTATATTGGTGGATGGTGACCCTATCTGATCATCAGCTTAGCCTCCCTTTCCTCCCTGTAGGGTACCCTTATGCCTGTTCCAGGCATATTTGAAACCTCCCACTGTGTTTGCTGCCCAGGTAGTGACAAGTACTTGTGTTTATAAAATGGGTATGTAGTTACATGGCTAAAAAATGTAATTTGTTTAGATAAATAACAGACAAATTAGGAAATTAAGTACAAATAGTATGAACATACCAACCTACAAAGAAGCCAGCAGAAGAAAGCCATTTGGTCTATCTAGTCTGCTCATATTGCTTGGTCCACAGCTTGAGCTATTGTCTCTGCCCCCTTCCCCACTCCTCCCATCCTCCCTGCCCATGATCCTTACCTTCCCCTTATGCCTATCCCAACCTCTCTTGAAGTTGCCCACTGTCTTCAATGAGACCACCTCTTCTGGCAGTGCATTCCAAGTGTCCACCACCCTCTCCATGAAGAAGTGTTTCCTGACCTCCCTCCTGACCCCCCTCCAGCTTAAGACTGCACCCCCTTGTGTTATGGTTGCCACTCATCCTAAAGAGACCCTCCTTATCCACCTTATTTATCCCTTTCAAGTACTTGAAGGTCCCACTCACGTTCCCTCTCTCTTTCCTTTCCTCAAGAAGTACATGTTCACTGCCTTCAATCTCCCCTCATATGCCTTGCCCTGCTGACCTTCTATCATCTTTGTAAACCTCCTCTGAACCTTCTCCAGCAGGTTAATGTCCTTTTTGAGGTGTGTGCACCAGTACTGAACTCCATAAATAGTAAATGGTATAATGCTATCCCTGCAGGGTGGAAATGCTTTAATAGAGGTAAGTTGCCACTATAGGGCAGTGGAAGTATAGTGCTTTGTATTGTGTATGAAGTTTGGATTGAAGTAAGTATTTGCACTACAAACCCAACTTGCATTGAACACTCATATTGCTAATTTCAATTACAGGCCACAAATGCTAGTGGGATATGTAGTTTAGTATCAGGGTCTTACAGAAGTTTATGTTTTTAAAAAAAGAAGTTACAGCTGGCCTGGAGACAGGTAGTGACAACAGTAGCTGCCTGTATCAGATGATGTATGCCTTCAGTGCATAGCAAGGAAGCAAGTGGGTCAGCCAATCAGAATGGTTGCTGCCTGCATCAGATGATATGAGTTTGTTATGGAGCAAGGCAGTTTTCTTATACCAGCTGTGTCACTTTGTTTGCTACTGTACTTACTTTTTTGTGTCAGTCATTTTTATTCACCTATAGTGGATACTGTGGCATCCAGACCACATTATGTGCTGGAGGTTAATATATCTGTTGTTTTACTCGGTACACGATTAGAATAGAGCCACATTTATAGCGCCAGTCAAGAGAGAGCTAGTCCCTATAGCGTTATCACGGACAGTGAGAGGGGGTTTACAGTGCTTGCTATATGCACTCCCCTGGTCACTGTCCATGGGGCTAGTACAGCACAAGGGAAAAAGGATTCAAGTTGCTGGCTGAGCTACTTCTATGGCATGGAGGACTGAGGCATTGAGCAGTTTGGCCAGCTGATAGTGGACACTATGGTTCTAATCCTGATCTCTCACAATTTTGACTGTTAGACTTACCTTTTTTTCACAAGGGGCCATGGAAACAGTATTCCATGGCCCCACAGCCTCTCTCTTGCCCTGTGACCCCCAAGAGTTGGTATCTATAGGTATGGGGAGGTGCAAGGCAAAGCCCCATAAAACAAAATTGACTGCATTTTACTGCGCAGTTCTTGACTGCATTATTCTTGCTAGTGCTGCTTGGACCTAGTGCCATTTTACTCAGCTGAACTGTTCACCATTTTGGTCACTGCTTTTTAGTATATAATGAATAGGTTGTATCGTGGCTTTTTTCCCTTGTTTTGTTTTTGTTACTTTTGATCTTGCCTTATCCATTGCTGTACTAGATACATAGATAGTGTCAGCAGATAAGGGTCTATGGCCCACCTAGTCTGCCCATTTGAGTTTGTAACTTCAGTTTATGTTTTCCGAGAACTCTGTTGCCCCTTACCCCTGACCTCCAGAATTCCTTTATGTCTATCCCATGCATTCTTAAATCCCATGATTGTTTCAGCCCCCACCACTTCCTCAGGCAGGGTGTTCCACTTGTCCACCACCCATTCTGTGAAGAAATGCTTCCTCACATTTCCTCTGAATCATCCTACCTCCAACTTCATCCCATGCCCTCTAGTCCTGGAACATCTTTTTCACTTAAAAATAGTGTATTATTGCACCCTGTTCCTCCCTGTAAGATACTTGTTTGTCTCTATCATGTCCCCTCTCTCCCTCCTCTCCTCCAGGGAGTACATATTCAATTCCTTCAACCTGTCCTCATAGGACTTGTGATGCAATCCATGTACCATCTTTGTTGCCCTCCTCTGAACCTTCTCTACCCTGTCTATGTCCTTACTTAGGTAAGGTCTTCAGAACTGTACACTGTACTCCAGGTGGGGCCTCACTAGTGTCTTGTATAGTGGAATCATGACCTCCCTTTTCCTGCTGGTGATGCCCCTGCCTATGCATCCCAGCATCCTCATCCTATTTGCTTTACCTGCTGCCTTGTCACACTGTTTCCATACCTTGAGGTCATCAGAGATGAAAACCCCAAGATCCCTTTCCTGCTTGGTGCATGCTATATCCTCACCCCCCAACTGATATATTGTGCCAGGGTTTTTGTGCCCCATATGCATTATCTTGCACTTCTTTGCATTGAATTTCAACTGCCAAACCCCTGACCATTCTTCAAGTTTCTGCAGGTCGCTTCTCATTCTGTCTACACCCTCTGGTGTGTCTACTCTGTTACAGAGCTTTGTGCCATCAGCAAACAGTGAAATTCTGCCTTCTAGGTACTGCGCAATGTCACTGATGAAGATGTTGAACAGGACCGGTCCCAGCACTGATCCCTGTGGTACCCCACTGGTCACTCTTCCCTCTGTGGAGTGACAACCATTTACCACCACCCTCTGTGTCCTGCTACACAGCCAGTTACCTATCCACCACACTACTGTCCTGCCCACCCCCATATTCCCTAGTTTGTGTAATAGTCTTCTATGTGGCACAGTGTCAAAGGCCTTGCTGAAGTCCAGATAGACCATGTCCACTGCCCTCCTCTGATCCACCTCCCTAGTCACACAGTCAAAAAATTCAATGAATTTGGTCTGACATGATCTCCCCCTGGTGAAACCATGCTGCCTTGGATCCTGCAGTCCATTGACAACCAGATGTTCCACCAATCTCTCCTTCAGTAGTGCTTCCATGATTTTCCCCACTACCGAGATGAGGCTGACTGGTCTGTAGTTCCCCACTTCCTCTTTGTTCCCACTTTTGTATAAAGGGACTACATCTGCTGTCCTCCAGTCTTTGGGTACCTCCCCTGTTTCTAGTGATCAGCTAAACAGGATAGCCAGAGGTTCAGCCACCACCTCTCTGAGTTCTTTAAGGACCCTGGGGTGCACTCCATCTGGCCCCATTGCTTTATCAACTCATTACTTCCAGTTTCTTCAGGACCCTTTCTCGTGTAAAGGGACTTGTGTCCATTCTGCACCATTCTCACCCTTGTACTCCCTTCAGACCATTACCCTCCTCTTTCTCAGTAAGACTGAGCAGAAATCCTGTTCAGTATGTCAGCTTTACTGTTGTCATCCTCCACACTTGTCCCACATCCTCCCCTTCAGTCTCACTATCCCTCCCTTTGCCTTTTTTTTTCCCTTATGTACCTGTAAAAGGTTTTGTCCCCTCTACCCACTGATTTTGCAATGTGCTTTCCTGTCTGAGCTTTGGCTTCCCTTACTGACCTCCCTGCCTCCCTTTGCTTCTCCTGGTACTTCTCCCTCTCCCCTTCTGCCTGTGTCTTTTTGTATTGCCTGAATGCAATCTTTTTGGCTTTCACTTTCTTTGCTACCTCTTTGGAAAACCATAATGGCCTCCTCTTCCTTTTCCTCTTGCTAACCTGCTTAATGCATAATTCTGCTGCTCTTGTAATCCCTGTTTTAAATACTGCCCACTGTTCCTCAACCCCTGATTCCTGCCCCATTCCCCTTAATGCCTCTTTCAAGTATCTCCCCATTTTCCCAAAGTCTGCCCCCCTAAAATCCAGAATACGTGTTTTTGTGTGGTTTGGTTCTGCTCCTTCTGTGATTTCAAACCACAATGACTGGTGATCACTGTTCCCCAGGTGCTCCCCCACTGTTACCCCCATTACACTGTCCCTGTTTGTGAGCACAAGGTCCAGTATTGCCTTCTGGCAAGTTGGTTCCATGACCAGTTGCTTGAAGAAGGGACCCTGAAGGGAGTCCAGGATAAATCTGCTCCTAGTTGATGCTGCTGCTGGGATACTTTTGGCTTATGTTTTATACCCATCCTCCTTTCTGCAAACCTCTCTTTTGAGCTGGACCTGGAAATGAGTACAGACTCAATATTCCTTTTCCTTGTCACCAGTTTCTAATTACAGGTAAAGGAACCATTGCTTGGATTACTCAAATTGTGGGAGGCCATGAAAGATCTTTAAAACAAGATATTGGACTTACCTATACATAGGTGACAGGAGTATTAAAATATTACAGTGGCACAGTAACACCACTATAATTAGGGTAGGCTGTTTAATATTAAACTCCTAACTTTTCACTTTAATGGCTTTGATACCATTCAACAGATTTGCACATAATGTTGCATGCACAGTCTTGGAAGAAGATATCTTGATGTGCCATGTTTCGTTCTGGTCAGATGCATGGATTCTGAGACCCGGACAGCAGAAAAAAAAATAGATTTTTCTTTTGCTGTTTTTTTTTTTTTGTCATCACCTAGCGCCCAGATGGTTTGGAATTTTGGTCTGACATTTTCAGGGTTGAAACAGCTTGACCCAGAGTGGTGCATTTTGTTGGTTTAGTGGAAAAATAACAATGAGTTCCAGAGTTGTAAGTATATGAAATTTTTGTTCTGTGCATGCTCAGTACTGTTTCATATGGAAAATAATTTGGCCATATGAAAAAAGATTTTGTTTCGTATAGGGGCTAATCTTGTTATGTGAGAAAAAATTATTTTTTCATATGTCCGCAATCTTGTTTCCATTTTTTTCAAAAATAATTTTGTGTGAACCCATAAAAATCATATCCTGCAGATACACCAACACATGTATTTGGTAATCAGGCCCCCATTAGCTGGATTCTGCAATTAGTTTTTGGGAAAATGACCCACAAATGTATTTTCAACACATTTTAAAAATCCCTTTGAATGAGACAATTTTTCTTTTTTTTGCATGTGGCCTCATGAAACAAGAATAGGGCCATACAAAACAAGATAACTTTTATACAAAAAATGAATTTTTCACTTTCTTTTTTCTTATGAAGGAATCTTTTTTCATGAGAATGTCACAATCTCCCCCATAAAAGATTCCTTCATACAAAAAAGAATTTGGACTTTTTTTTACATTCTTTTTTCATATGAAGAAATCTTTTTTTTGTGAGATTTTATCGTGAGATTGTGTCATTCTCATGAAAAAAGATGTATTCATGTGAAAAAGAATTTGAACTTAGTTTTTATTTCAATTTTTTTTGTATAAAGGGATCTCTTTTCATGAAACTGTGTCATTCTCACAAAAATATTCCTTCATAAAAAAAATAATTTGACTTGTTTTTCTTCAGCTTCTATTTTTATATGAAGAAATCTTTTCTTCATGAGAATTACACAATCTCAAAAAAATAAGATTGGACTTAGTTTATTTCCTTACATTTAAAACTTTAACAAGCCATAACTCTGTCAATATGTGGTGTTAAGGGACTATATATATATATATATATATCTCAAAAGAAAGGTATTAATGAGTACTACAACACTAGCACATAATACAATAGGGCCATAGAAAAAAAATACCAATTAAAAACTGAAAATTAACATTGCAACTTTAACAAGCCATAAGTTATGACCCATAACTCCATCATTTCTGTGGAGTTATAGGAGAACCCATGTATCAAAAAAAGGTCTCAATGCATACTACAAAACTTCCACATAATACCACCCCAAAGAAAATAAACATAGGGGCCATATAAAAAAAATAAAGATTAAAAAATTAGAATCTCATAGGATTATATTGCAATTTGAATAAACCATAACTCTGTCAATATCTGGAGTTAAGAGAGAATCAGTGTATCAAAAATAAAGTCTCCATGAGTACTACAACACTAACATAGAATACCCCCAAAAATATAGGGGCCATATAAAAAACATAAAAATTAAAACAATGAATATTACCATAGGATAACATTGCAACTTTAACAAGGGACAGGGAAAGGGGACATTTTTAACCAGGAAAAGTACACTAAGCTGAAGCTTGTTTCCAGGCATGACCTGGGAGCACAAGGAAGTTAAGTGACTTGATTAGTGCCACACAGTATGTAAGTGGGCGATGTTGAATTCAAATGCAAGTCTCCAGGTTTGCTGCTCAGTGCTCTTAACCAATACACTACTGACAGGCATTAAGTCCGTCAATAATTGGAGTATAGGGACAATGTATTTATATATATCTATATACACAAAAAAGGTGTCAATGACTACTAGAACAGTAAGAAATAACTCCCCCAAACATTCATGGAGTATGCACTGCATCCCAAATATACCTCCAATCTTTACCATGGTGCCAAATCCACAATGAAAGTGTGATCATCATCAAAAATGCACCAAATATGTATCTCATCTTCCACTACAACCATAACAAATTTCACACCAAACCAACACAAATTTACTGAGTTATGGATAACAAAGCAAAAAACACATTTTTGCCCATATGCAATGAACCACTGGCAGTTAAGAAGGACTCTTAATATATTTTTTCCTTTGAAGTGAGCCCCATTGAAAAGTATTACAGTAAAACCAAGCACATACAGTGCAGGGCCTTGAGAATTCTGCACTTTCACAGCCAGATGAATGTGTGCATCTATGGAAAAATGGAAGTACAGGACCAGATGGATGTGTTCATGCAGGTCCCGAAGAGGCCTGCAAAAATGGGGATATGATTCTACTATCTGAAAAAGTAAGGACATTCTTTGAAAAAAACTGCATTAATGCATCAGTTAGGGTTCATATTAAACTGACAAAGGTAGAGAAATGTGATGTTAGGGCCACTCCCCCCAAGCAGGAAAAGGAAAAAACAGTACGGTTTTCACTATCCTGACTCTTTGTAAATCAGGGGTGGGGTTTTCCTTGGGGTTATTACTCCTAACACTCACCCCATTCCATGACCAAATAAGGTAATATGTGACATGTTTTCTTCAGGTGGGGCCTATAGTTTGTTGGCAACATGTGGGAGGGCACAGTTCTGTATGCTTGAAAGCTATATCACAACAGGGTGAGTGATAGGGTTCAGAACCCCAAGGAAGCCCCACCTCTATTCATCAAGAGTAAAGACAGTGAAAACAGTAATGTTTTTTTCCTTCTCCTGCTTGAGGGGTAGGTTGGGGAGTTAGAGTTGGAAACCCTAACACCACATTTCCCTATTTTTGTCTTTTTATTCTGAACCCTAACTGATGCATTAGCACAGTGTCCTTTTGCAAAGAATAAATATATAAATCATCTTTAAAATAAATCCAGGTAGCAGTCATTTCATATAATCTTGAAACAGAAATTGATATCACTGAGGGGCAAGCTGTATGCTGTTAATTCCAGCTTGACCCTCCAATGACATCTCTTTCTGGTTCAAGAGTCCATAAAATGGTGGCTACAATGATTTAATTTACAGATGATGTAGAGATTTGTATCTCAGGAGTATTTAAATCTACAGATAAGCCCAATAGCATGTTTGAAAGATCTCTTCATGGGTTGCACAATTCGAATAAACCTATTAATGTTCCCTTCCACCTTAATTATTTATTAGTAACTTAATTAATGAACAAGTCAATAACCATGGAATCTAAAATCCCCCAAAGTATGTCCATGCTAACTATATCAAATGCAGTAGTTAGTAAAGTTTTACAGATTTAATTTTGATGTATTTTCCAATAAAATGTTTAACAAGGCAAGGCAAATGTATTTATAGTGCAGACAGTCCATACAACTCAGGGCAGCGTACAAAGTCAGAAATACAGAATTGCAGAAAACATCAATTACTTAAAACAGAATAAGTATAAATATAATCTCTTCAGTTTTCATGCATTTTCAGAAAAGGCTAGAGCAAGCAAGTATGTTTTAAGTGCAGTTGTTAAAGAGTCCACCAGGGAACATTCTGGATCCTAGCTGGAAGACTGTTCCATAGTAAGGGGCCAGACACCTTAAAACATCTACCCCCAGAGAGTCTCACCTCTCTGTCTCTCTCTCAAGAATTGTTGAGTATCTTGAATTCAGTGGGTTACAAGACCCAAGGCAGCAAGTATTCACTTGGGGAGATGGGGGCAGAGATTATGTCAGACAAATCTGATAGATTTATTTGACTGGGTGACCAAGGAAATAGATCAGAGTTGGATGGTGAGCTTGGTATACTTAAATTTCAGAAAGGCTTTCGACACTGTTGCACATAGGAGACTCGTAAGGAAACTGGTAGCTTAGGGGTGAGTCCAAGGGTGGTAAACTGGGTAAGATATTGGCTAAGGGATAGGCAACAGAGGGTGGTGATCAATAGCGTTCACTCCAGAGAATGGAGGGTGACCAGCTAGATGCTTCAGGGCTGAGTACTGGGACCAGTGCTCTTTAATGCCTTTATAAGTGACATTGCAGATCAGCTGGAAAGGGAGGTCTGCCTTTTTTGTGGATGACACCAACATTTTCAATAGGGTGGACATTCCAGAGGGCATAGAAAGAATGTGCAGAGACCTGAGAAAACTGGAGGAGTGGTCAAAGGTATGGTGGCTGGGTTTCAATGCGAAAAAGTACAGAATTAGGCACTTGTAGCACAGAAACCCAGAGGCAGCGTACAAAATAGGAGATGAGGTATTGACAGTCACCAATCAGTAAAGGGACCTGGGAGTAATAATTTCTGATGACCTCAAGGTGGCAAGGTAGTGCAACAAACAAGGCAATTGGTAGGGCCAGTGGGATGTTGAGTTGCACAGTGAGGGGTATCAAGTTCAAAAGATGGGCAATGGTATTGCCAATGTATTGATCACTGGTGAAATCCCACCTGGGTTAATGTGCCAAGTTCTGGAGGCCACATCTGAAGAACATAGAATGGAGGCTGTCCAAAGAATGGCAACTAAAATGGTACAGGGTCTGCATCAGAAACCCAGACAGGATAGACTGAAGGACTTCAATATTTACACCCTGGAAGAGAAGAAAGAGAATGGGATATTATTGAGACCTATAAATACCTCACAGGGGTAAATAAGGTACAGGAGAGGAGCATTTTTTGAGGAAATGATAAATGAGAATAAGGGAATGTGCAATGAAGCTGGAAGAGGGAAAATTCAAGAAAGGTGTGAGGAAGTACTTCTTCACAGAAAGAGTGGTGGATGCCTGGAACAGTCTTCCAGTGGAGGTGGTGGGGGTGAAGACAGTGGTGGGATTCAAGAATGCATGAACTAGGCAAAATGGAACCATAGTGGAAAGCAAGGGGAAGGGAGCTGGAGATCAAGTAGGGTCTGTGGTGACTTTATAGGCAGGAAAAAAATTAGCATATGGAGTAGACCAAGTGGTCCTTATCTGCCATTAAATTCTATGTTTCTGTGTGTACAGTATATGTAGTATGGTGCTCCAGTGGTGCGAGGACAAGATAAAGATCAGAACAGAAAAAACATGGAACCATGGGGATGACAGCCATGGCAATCTCAGCCCTGCTCCATGGTAGCCTTCACTGGAGTATAGCAGACGGTGTGGGCAACCTGGCAGGAAAATTCACCTTACCTGATGACTGGGCAGATGGCACCAGTAGGGAAAAAGATCAACAGAAAAACAAACTTGAACACAACAGGTTACATGAGTGTAAAACTGCCTTAAAATAGCCAATTTCAAAAACAACTCTCAGTGGTAGCCACTGTATATGTACAGTCAGATAATGATCTTTTGAATGTACATAGGCTGACAGCTGTCCCTCATCCTTTTTTCACTTGTTGCATACAGTGTGTGCCATCTTTTCAGATTCACATCAGGCCCATCTGTTTCTTGAGTAGGCAAGGAATTATGATTTGTCTGCTGACAACACATATCAACTACAGCTCTAAACTTAGAAATACAGGTAAGACTCAATCACTGGACCCAACATACTCTAGCTGCAGTAGGTGGCCAGCAGTCAAGTGATTCTACACCTCCTGCAATTAAGGAATTCAATGGCAATTGTGCTCATGTTTCCATCAAAATGAAGAACTGTATTTAACATCTGATTTCTCATCTAAGTAATTGTGAGTTGCAGATGAGCAATCTGTGTTATTCACAGTGAAATAACAGGTGCAAATGAGGCCAAGTGATTGAAGTATGCACCACTGCTGGAGTGTGAATGAAAGCAAATGAGAGTTACAGACCCAGATTGTGCAGCTAATAACATCCTTAAACATCTTTAAACACTGTTAGAAGAACTTGGAAAAAATGTTGAGATTTAGACACAGTTCAGTTTAATAGTCATATTTTTCCATAATTCTTAGCATTTTTTCTTTATTACTGAGAAGAGTTGTATAGAAACATAGAATTTGATGGCAGATAAGGACTATTTGGCCACCTAGTCTGCACATTTCCCTACCTAATGGATAAGCTGCAGATCCTAGTTAATCAACAGCCTACTTCCTCCTGCCCCCCACTAGAATTGTCTTATGTCTGTCCCATGCATTCTTGAATTCCCCCACTGTTTTTGACTCCAATGCCTCCTCAGGAAGGCCATTCCATGTATCCACAACCCTCTCCATGAAAAAATACTTCCTCACATTACCTCTGAGACATTCCCCTCTATCATCAAATTGTGTCCCCTTGTTCTTGCACATCTCTTTTTCTGAAATATGCTACCCTCTTGGACTTTGATGAGTCCCTTGAGGTACTTGAAAGTTTCTATCATGTCCCCCCTCTCCCTCCTTTCCTTGATTGTATACATATTAAGCTCCTTTAATCTCTCTTTATTTGTCTTCTGGTGCAAACCCTGCACCATTTTAGTTGCCCTCCTCTGGACTGCTTCCATCTTGTCTATGTCTTTGCTGAGATGGGTTCTCCAGAACTGCACTTAGTACTCCAGATGGGGTCTCACCAATTATCTGTACAGAGGAATAACAACTTTTTGTTTTCTACTGGTGATGCCTCTCCCTATGCATCCCAGTATCCTGCCAGCCCTCCTTATTGCCTTCTCACATTGCTTGCCCACCTTTAGGTCATCTGATATGACTACCCCAGGTCCTTTTCCATTTTTGTTGCTGTTAGTATCTCACCCCACATTATGTACTTCTTCCCCTGGTGCATTACTTCGCACTTCTTTGCATTGAATCTAAGCTGCCATACATTTGACCATTCCTCCAACCTTGCCAAGTCCCTTCTTATCCTTTCCACTCCACCTTCTGTATTGACCCTGTTACAGATCTTTGTGTCATCTGCAAAGAGACATACTTTTCCTTCTGGTACCTCTGCAATGTCACTTATAAAGACATTAAAGAGGACCGGTCCGTACTGAACCCTGCGGTACTCCGCTAGTAACCCCCCTTTCTTCAGAGTGGATTCCGTTTACAATTACCCTCTGTGTCCTGTTGTCCAGCCAATTTTTTACCCAGGCTACCACCTAGGGACCCATTCCAAGGCTGGCTAACTTGTAAATTACTCTTTTGTGTGGGACTGTTTCAAATGCCTTTTTAAAGTCTAGGTAGGCCATGTACACAACCCCTCCCTGGTGTACTACTTTGGTCATCCAGTCAAAGAAACATATTAGACTCATCTGAAACAACCTACCCATTGTGAGCCCATGCTGCCTTGGGTCCTGTGCCCCACTGGCCTCTAGGTACTCAACAATTCTTTCCTTCAGAAGTGATTCCATCATTTTCCATACCACTGAGGTCAAACTAACAGGTCTGTAGTTTCCTGCCTCTGCCTTGTTCCCAATGTTTAGTGAAGTGGAATCACATATGCCCTCCTCCAGTCCTCAGGTACCACCCCATCCTCCTATGATTTGCTAAAGAAGGTAGTCCGTGGTGTCACTAGTTCTACCCTTAGTTCTTTTAGAATTCTTGGGTGAATCTCATCAGGCCCCATTGCTTTGTCCACCTTCAGTTTTAAGAGCTCTTTCAGAACCCTTTCTTCTGTGAATGGACTGGTATAGACCCCCTATCCATAGTGTTTCTATTGTTTGGTTTTAGGTACCTCTTCTTCCTCTTCTTTTGTGAATACTGAGCAGAAGTATTAATTCAGTATCCCTGCTTTTTCACTGTCACCCTTTGCTCACATTCCCTTCCCTTTATTAAGCCTCAGTATCCCTCTGTTGGTCTTTCTTCGCTCCCTAAGGAACCTATAAAAGGTTTTATCCCCCTTCTTAACAGAGTTGGCTAACTTTTCCTCAGTTTGAGCCTTTGCTATTCTGACTGCCTTCCCTCCCTGCCTCCTTCTGCTTTAACTGATATAGAAACATAGAAACATAGAAGTTGAGGGCAGATAAGGACCGCAAGGCCCATCCCAGCCCATATAGTTCTCTGTCCTGCTCCTTCTGTGTTTCCTTATATTTCCTGAATGCTATCCTTTTCTCCTTAACGTTTCCTGCCACCTGTTTTGAGAACCATAGTGTTTTTTTTCTTCATTTTGTTCTGTTGTTTTGCTTTACACAAAGGCTTGTTACCTCTATGATGGCAGTTTTGAGTTTTCCCCATTGTTCTTCCACCCCTCCTTCTTGCCTGTTTGCTAGTGCTTTTCTGATGCACTCTCCCATTTTGCCAAAGTCAGCCCTCCTAAAGTCCAACACCTTTGCTTTTGTATGGCTTGACTCTACAGCTGTGCTTATTGTGAACCACACAGTTTGGTGGTTACTTGTTCCCAGATGGTTACCCACTTCTAAATCTGAGATCCTCTCTCCATCTCCATTTGAAAGTACCTGGTCTAAAATTCCTCCCTTCCATGGTGTTCCAACACTAGCTGTCTGAGGCATGCTCCCTGTAGGGCATTGAGAATGACCCTGCTCTTGGATATGGCTGCAGTAAAGGTGTTCCAGTTAACATCTGGCATATTCAGGTCCCCCATCAACAATATCTCTCCTTTTTCTGACATTCTAAGGATTCCGTCTATCATTGCCTTGTCCATTGCCTCCCCCTGAGATGGCGGTCTGCAAACCACCCTTGTGTGGATTGTGGTGCCATTTCCTGTCTCCAGGGTGACCCACAGTGCCTCCTCCCCTTCCTGTTTAGCCTTCAGTTCTGTTGCCTTAATTCCTTCCCTTATGTAGAGAACTACTCCTCCTCCTCTTATACTCTCCCTGTCCTTCCTGTAGATTGTGTACCCTGATATGTTGCCATCCCAGTCATGGTTCTTTGTGTATCATGTTTTTGTGACTGCCATGATATCCAGGCCTCCTTCTTCCATCAAGGTCACTAGATCAGGGAGCTTGTTACCCAGACTACTGGCATTGGTATTCATCACTCTCCATTTTTTGATGGCCTTTCCCCTTTTAGGCCCATCCCTGTCCTTACTGCCTTTGCATTTTTCTGGATTTACCCCTGTTCTGCTCCCTATTGACTTCTCTACCTTTGTGTCTACTTCGCTAACTACCCTGTTTTGTGGGTGGGGGCTCGGATTTCCCTGCTTCTCTTCAGGGATTCCCCCCGGATAGTTTAAATGCTTACCAATGAAGCATTTAAACCTATCACCTAGGATCCTGGTTCCCCTCCTGGATAGAAGCAGACCATCATGCCAGTATAGGCCTGTATCCCTCCAGGTAGACCCACAGTCCCAAATGAAGCCAAACCCCTGAGTTCCACAGCAGTTTTTCAACCAGTCATTGAATCCCATGGTGTGGAGTACACTAGTCTCATCCATGCTATATAAAGGTAGCACTTCCAAGAAAGTTACCGTGTGTGCCACTTGTCTAAGGTCCCTCCCCAACTCCACAAACTTGTGCTGCACTGTTCTGATCCTATTCCCAGCCAGGTAATTTGTCCCTAGGTGGACAATGACATCCAGCTCTCTCTTCTGTGCAGCTGCTGTCAAGATCCTGAGGATTCACTTCCTGTCCCTTCAAGCCATGGCACCGGGCAGGCACCTTACCTCCCGCTCCCCCAGTTCTACCCTAACTATGGAGTCCCCTACCAGGAGTTGTTTGCTTCCCCTGTGGGGTCCCATGCCACCCTTCTGTGGGTGTCCTTTGTGGAGGTTCCCAGCGTCCTCCTTGGTCTCCACTGTGGGTGCCTCCACAAAGGAACCACACTCCACCAGAATAGTAAATGAATTGCAAAGAGGATTACTGTCCCTTAGACTGTATCTGCTCTTTCTGCTTGCCTACACTACACCTGACAACACCTGGTTATGGCATCATTATTATCTCCACAGCAACAGACTGTGATGTCATAAATGGAACTGTGATGTCCAGAGTAGGCAAGCAGCCAGAACAGATAGGGCAGGTAGTCTAACCTAGAGGTTAGAGTAATGAGCTGTGAATGAGCTTGCTACATCCAGCAGACATGGGTTTAATTCCTCCAACCTCCACTTGCATACTATGTGACTCTGAGCAAGTCACTTGACCACCCAGTGCTCCCGGGTTGCCCCTGAAAAGAGCCACTTGTGCCTAGTGTGCTTTATCTGGTTTCCAATGAATGAAAAAAAGATCCTGTTTACATGTAAATGTCCTTAGTAACGAAAAAAGTAAGAGGGAGAATTATAGAAAAAACAATTATTAAATATAAGCTGAATTGTGTCTAAATATTATATTTTTTCAAAATTGTCACAACCATGTCAGGGGCTCTTTAAACTTGCCATTCAACAATAGGCACATTAGTGTTTATCATTGCTTGAAAATGGATTATCAGTCAGTCACATGATTGGATGGGTGAGGGGGTGCAAGTGAGCAGAAAGGAAAAGGTAGGCATAACCAGGTTTACCTTAACAACTGTTGAAAGCCTGGTTTGTTGACTTCACTTAAGAATTTATTGTTTCTTATTTCAGAGATAAACTTCAGATCCATAGATGCACTTTGGAAAAAAAAGTTTACAGACCTTTCTTAAGCAGCTTAGTGGTGCCACCTTTTGCGCAAAATATAAAAAAATATAAAAACAATTCGCTTGGAAATGGTATCCATCTGCCCCGCTTCATCCCAGTTTTATTTTCTTTATAACAGAAAGTGAACTGCAGTAGCAAGAACATAGAAGACATTGCTACACCATGCATCTCTGAATCAACTACAGTGGATAGTGAAATGTTACAGGTGGACATCCACTTAAAAGTGACTTAGCATGCTATTGGGTTCCTGGTCAGAACAATCAATGTTCTGGTAAGAGGAAGGTCGACCAAGTCTTGTCATCACAGTCTATCTGCAGTACCAGTGTTAGTGTGCAATGCAGTTAAAGATTTTTCATGGAGGAGGGTGTGTTTTGTAACTTTATAAAACCTCTCACGGCCAAAGAGCCTTCAGCTTTGGGGCCCCCTCCTGGTTCAACACACTGCCCCCCTCCATCTCCGAAGCTCCAACTATATCGTGCTTCAAAACTTCATTACGTAACCACCTTATTAACACCCGGTGCTGTAATTGCCACTAGTCAAAGCCGTACTCAATACTTATGACAAAGCTTATTATTAAGCTGCTAAGGACAACATAACTCTGGTATTGTTTGCATCAATCCTACCTGTACCAGCTTGTTTGTACCTATGTCTTAAGTTACTGTTATACTTATGTGTTGTACTGTTATACTGTGTATTTTCATTTTTCTTACTGTGACATGGTACCTTTGTAAATGAGCCTATGGCTCAAAGGTTTTCCAAACTGCTGTTTCAATAAAATAAATAAAATAAATAAAACAATCTTTTAAATCTTAACAATTTCATTAGTTTAAACACATCACATTGATTACTCTCTGAGATATACACAGTTCATAACTTACCTCATAACTTACCTGCCCTATTCTACCTGGCAACAGCCTAAGTAAATTACAATAAGCTCTTTTCCATTAAAATAAAAACTCTTTCACATTTTACATACAAAATCCCCAAAACAGGTCACAGGTTTCTTTTAAATTTGTGTGCTTCCAGAGTTCATTCAAAGACACTGCCTTTGTTACTAAACCTACATGTTCTATCTTTCAGTAACTGAACTACAGGAAAATAAACCTTTTTTCCAATAAAAAGTTTCCTATTTCATACAGACAATAATCCACTCAGGGGCATTGTTTTTGGTTTTGAGAATTAATGCACTTCTCGGGAGCACTGAAAGTCACTCAGCCATTTGTTTTCTGTCTTCCAGTTCACCTGGGATGTACGTAAATTCCCTACAAGTGCATGTCCTGCCATCTGTTACTGCTTACAAAATAGAAAGAAAACTTGAGATAAAAAACTAATGAAAAAATACTTTTTTTAAAAATGGATCTGTCAATTCACATTTTGGTAAAATGTTATGGCAAAGCATAAGCAACATCATGCATTTCTTGAATTTGGTTCACCTGAAGCAATCTGTTTATCTTTGCTTTGTTCCATTTCATCTAACTGGGTTTAGAACTAATGGCTGTATTTACATATAGCAGAAAAAAATGATCAATATAGTGTATGGTTAGAGCTTATTGTGAACAGAATTCAGATAGGTCAAAAACCTTACCGTATTGTGAACATTCTAAAAATCTTATTGGGCACATTCTAAAGTTATTCTGCTCATTCTAAAAACCTTATTGTGCACGTTCTCTTAAGTGCACCTGTAATCCAGCTCCCTGTTCACACACCCCAACTGCTTCCAAGGGGAATGCTCAGCTCCCCTGCCTACTATGGGACCTACAGACCCCCATTAAGCAAATAATCAAAACAATTTTTTTAACTACCTGACATATTAGTTTACTTTATATATGGCTGATCCTGTGACCCTCCACCCACTGTGCTGCTGAACTAATAGTCCCACTCTCCTCCAGTGACCAGTCCTCTGATAACATCAGTGGCAGGGACACTGGTTTACCGAGATTGAGAAAGGGCATATTCCATTTTGCACATTGTAAAAAACGATATTGTCACCGGTGTCTGCTAAGTCAAAATCCGGTTTTACTGATGTTTGGTTTTGTGTACTTTATTTAACAATTTTTAACTCTGCTAACGTGCATTTTAGCAATGTTGACCTCCACTACACATCCTTCCATCCTTGTACCAATTTAAAGTTATTTTAGGTACAAAATGTGATGGCAGCAGCAACATTACAGCCTCCATCCCTAAGGTGTGATGGAAGCAGCACTACAGCCCCATCCCTCAGGTGCGATGGCAGCACCAACAACACTACAGCCCAATCCCTCTGGTGTGATGGCAGCAGCAACAGCACTATGACCTCCCTCCCTCAGGTGTGACAGAAGCAGCAGCACTGTGGCCCCCATCCCTTAGGTGTGATGGCAGCAGTACTACATTCACCATTCCTCGGGTGTGATGGTAATATCAGCACTATGGCCCCCATCCCTCAGGTGGGATGACAGCAGTACTACATTCCCCATCCACCAATGGTGATGGCAGAAGCACTACAGCCCCCACCCCTTTGGTGTGATAGCAGTATCAACAATGCAGTCCACATCCCTCAGGGGTGATGGTAGTAGTGACAGCACTATGATCCCCTTTCTTCAACACCCACACCCCACATGCACAAGTTATAAATGACTTGGTCTCTTTGCTTGTTAGAACTCAGCTGTGATTTAATCTGAACCATCACTGCTAAGGTGGACTACCTTTGTTTTTTCCTATCTATAATTTAACTGCCTGAATTGGATTTCTGCCTGTGACACCGCTGACCAGGGTTAGGGAACAGACTTGGGTGTTGGAGGGCCAGCTGGTGGGTGAAGGCTTGAGTGTTCAATGACCACTCATCTTCTCCTGGGAGGGAGGGTGGGTTCATGGCTCAGCATTTGCTGACCCCTGGTGGAGGCCAGAGGCACAACATGTCAGCCCTCACTGCAGGAGGGAGCATGACAGACTTCAGCTTGTGCCTTGACATCATGTGGCCTGTCACGCTCCCAAGAAAATGGGAAAACTCCCGCTGACCAACTGAAAGATGGCTGTTGGTCCCTCCATAAGCTGGAAGCTCCAGACATTTGTCTGTTCTGACCCTGCCATGCCCAGGATACACAGGAAGCTCTTTGGAGCAATTCTTCTCCTCTGGTAGCCACCCACATGGGTAGGGGCCCACTCAATGAAGGGTTACTTTGGGTTACCTGGTAGCACAGCAGTAAGGGGCAGTAGATGGTGTCCAGGACTCAGCAGCGGTGGTAGGGGGCCTTGGCAGGCCTGAAGGAGTGGATGGTCAGGGGGTAGGAGGAGCAAAAAAAAAATGAAAAAACTGCTTGAATTTGATTCTTTGAAATAAAGTGTCTTCACCAAAAAAATCCACAAGTGATTAATGGAGGACCTTGAAATGGATTCATGCATCTCCCAGACATGTGGATGCTTTTTTGTACTTGGTGTCCATGAAAAGGGTATCTCCCAGTTTTCATGTCTTTGTTCAGATGTGAATTGAGCACTACTCTGCCCACCAGCATCATACAGCCCCTGGGGTCTTACCTTCTGTATGTCATTGACTGTGCTTTCAAAAATCCACTGGCCAAACATAAGTAGACTTAAATACTTAACATTGGCTTTTTGTTGAAGCAGTCTATCAGAAAATGTTTTGTTGTCACAAAGACTGAAACAGCAGGTGGGAGAAAAGGTGCAAATGATCCAATTCACCTAAATGGGGTGCTAACTGTGAAGTCTTTTAATAAGTAGTAAGGCAGTTTCTTCTTTGTGAACATACTTTCATTCAGACTAGTTTTCATTCAAACAACTGAGGATTGTGGATGGCCCTACTGATTATAAACTTGAATAAGCTAGTTGGTAATAGTGATCCTGCATTGATCAATCTACAACCTAGATGCTCATATGCAAATAATACAATAAAAACCTGACTAAAATCTAAAAACAAGCTTATAAAACACATAAAATGTATCTGAACATTTATCTTTACCTATGCAAAATCATTGCAGCCAAGTAAAACTCAGGTAAATTACATGGTACCCTGACTACTATTCCATGATGCAGTACACATATATTGGTATTTTTTATATTCTTTGTAAAGCAGGTAAGGCCCACTAGGCAGAACTGTCTCTTTTCAAGAGTGACCTAGAAGCACTGAGGAGGTTAATGATTGCTTTGAGTCACACAGTATGCAAATGGGGTTGTGGGAATCAAACCCAAGTCTGCTGGATGTACCCAGTTCAATCATCATTTGTTACTCTAACCACTAGGCATGGGTGGTTAAACTGAATGGCTGATTTCAACAAAGCAGTGCAGGTGATTTCCTTACTGACTCTATATGCAGCAAAGCAGAAAGAATGCAAAGCACAGCAGCCTTCATTTTAAGATGTTGAAATCTGAGTCGGCCCACTGGCGCTGTGGTAGTAGTAGTATTGCTTGCAATGCCAGTGACCCAGGGTCAGAAGCGAACTCAGGTTGCTGGAGATCTGGCCAGGGGAGTAGGATTGAGCACCTGGGGGACTGCTCTCATCCTCCAGGGAGGGTAGACTGCAGGTCCTGCTGCTTTACCACCACCTGTGTGGCCACCGGTGGTGATGCAATGGTGCTGCAGAGTGATCAGGAGGGGAGGACACTAGCCAGGATCTGGAGCAGTGGCATGTCTCTATGTGACCTACCTCCTTGGATCTCCTCTAGTGTCAGTGCCTTCAGGGACAGAGACCAGAAAACCAGGAACAATCACCCACATTGGTCTCTGGCAGAAGGGACCCAGGTGCCCCAGACTTCATAACCAGGCTCCAAGAGGGACCCACTGAGCTTCCCGACACACGCTAAGGGAGTGTGGAGGGGTGACCTGGGGTTCCCTCCCTTCCCACCTGGGGAGGGTTACAATCCAGGCAGGATAGGGGCAGGCCCACAGGAGCTCCTGAGCATTACCTGGGAGTGAAGCTAGGGGATACCCAGCCTAGGGATCTCTGAGAAATGGAGACTGATGCTGTGAGAAGGGGACATAGAAAGAGAAAATAAAAAAATGTAAAAAGATGCAGAAATCTTAGAGCTTCTGTGCAGTGACATGCAATTTCCATGAGGCACCGGTACAAGAATTCAAAATCCGCAAACCAAGCAGGATTCCGTGATTGTTACCGGTGTTACCGGTAAAAATGGAAAACCAGGGTCCCTGATCAGTGGAAACTAATCTGCAGGGGACCTCTATGTGCCAGTACATACTAATGTATTCTAATACTCTGTAACAGCACATTTTAACTCTTAGTGTACTGGTACCGATTGGGCTGAGTCTGCATTATCAGTACCGGCACACTAAACATGAAAATTAGCTGTTGCAAAGTATTAGAATGCAAGTGCTGGCACATAGATGAGCCCTGTGGCTTAGTCCATCACTCACATAATCACAGGACTGACTACAAGGGAGAGTGGGGCTATTAGTTTGGCAATGTGGAGGGTAGAAGGATGCAGGATCAACCAGATATAAAGTAAGCTATCTAACCTGCCAGCTACTTAAAAAAGCAAAATCCTTTTCATTATTTGCTTATTCAGTACCTCTAGGTCCTGCAGTATTAAGGCAGGGGACCTTGGGGACTTCTGATGATGTCACCATCCTAATGGCTGACTGCTGATAGAGCTCTGACTTTAGCCTGCTGAATAAACCTTACTTTCCTGGTTAAACAATTTCCACTTTCCTAAACCACTCCAGTACACTCTAAAACTATCCAAATTGACCAGAATGGGTACAGAACAAGCCAGAGGGACCAGATCTAACAGGTCCTGGAACAAAAGCTCCTCAATTAAATTGAAAGCTGGAGGATTGCAGGACTCAGAGATAATCATCCTTAGCGCCTCACCTGCCAGCGCCATCAGAGCTGATCCAGATACAGATACAGAAAATGACTGCCTCTCATGTTCCAGATTTAAAGCCATTTTGCAAGAGATAAAATCATTCAGACATGAAACGAAGCAAGAATTTAAAACTTCGAACCAAAAATTGCAAGTGTCTGAGATACGTATGCAGGAAATGGAGGAACGGGCAGCCGCAGTAGAACCTGAAATGGAGCAGCTTCAGTCTGCCATTGATTTCTTTGTGGATCATCAGGAATCCCTTTGAAATAAACTACAAGATCTGGAAGCCCACTCACGGAGGGGCAACATATGAATCTATGGGCTTCCACAGGGTTCAGAAACTGGAAGGATGTCTGACTTTATTGAAGATCTGGTACGCAATGTCTTGGATTTCCCCATCACTTTTAAGTTTAGGATCGAGCGGGCACATCAGACCTTAACTTCCCAGCCATCAGATCCTAATGCCAGGCCTAGATCAATAGTTTTAAAACTCTCAGGTTTTAAAGATAAAGAGGAGGTTTTACAGCCTACGTAACAAGGAAAATTGTAAAATACAATGATGCTAAGTTAATCTTTGACCAGGACTACCCTCCAGAAATCATGAAAAAGAAAAAAATGGATGACCTACTCTGCAATACTACGGGAGCTACAGGCACATAAGGTACATTTTCAAACCCCGTACCCAGCAAAGTTAAAGGTATTTTGGGATACTGGCACCACAACCTATGCAGCATCTGAGGAGGCACAAGCTGCACTGCAGGAAAGAGGCTGAGCTATGACAAAAGCTTCCCAGCCAGATCAACAACCGAAGCCCCATCACTCCAGTTGGACATCAGGTGCACTGTACCACCACAGGAACTTGGTGAAGAGAGTGGCCCTTCGACTCTTTCAAGACATGCGGAGTATCCTGCGGGCTTTCCAAGAAAAAAAGACACCTTCCCCATCTCCCTGAAAGGTCTCTGACGTGTGAGTGCAAACATAATAGGGCTCACCTCTTATTTCTTCTCTATTTGAGGTGCTGTGATGGAGACTTTTTTTTTCTGATCCCCTGAGGTGGGCGAACATTAGCCGACTTTCTGAAATTTGGACAACTAGAGTTGATCTGCCTGTTAATGTGTTTTCTGGGGCACTCAATAGTCTAACAAAGTCTACTGGTTAGGAAAACTGTTTTTCTGCTGACCTTTGCTGCAGCTCAGTAGCACCCCATCCAGCAGAAAATGACGCAGTATGTATTGCTTAACAGATCTACGACCAGTCGTCAACAAAAATGTTGTTGAATGACCGGACAGTAAAATCATCATGTCAACCTTATTTGTGGTTGGCAGACATTTTCCAAATTGGAGATGTGTTTTCTTCGAGGGATTTTGCCCCTCAAACCCTCCACATGGGGGGTTGTGCCACCGCACCTCCCCACTTTTTATAATCAACTCTGAGTCAGAGCTGATTAGGGGAAGGGGTGAAAACCCCCCAAATACAGTGCTTGGGTCCAGTGTTGTCTCTACAGCAACCTGGCACTGTAGTCACTGTACTGATGGTCACTATGGAATTGTCACTGTTGGCAGTGGATACCTTGCCTAACATTTAGAGAAAAATCACATGACACTGATATAATTGCATACCTGACGGCTTTTCTTTTCCCCCTCATGATTTGGTATTTCTTGTATGCACAATTTCTGGTAAGTCCCCATGACAGGACTGTTATAAGCATGTTTCAGATGCAAATATATACATCCTCTACTTAATATGAAGAGGGACTGTGGAATTTAAGTTTTACATAGTTAATGAATCGTGGGTCAATATATTTGGAAAGCTTGAAAGCATTTGGAACTTTATATCTGTTTACTAACTAGATGGCTTTGGTCCAGAAGTTTCCTGTTTATCCTCTCAACATTCAGGCTGTGGGAAGTCTCGGATGTTTCTTCCCAGAACCCGGGGGACTCCACTGTCATCTTCTGAGATGCTAATGAATAATAGTTTATTGACTACTTTCGACTGGTGCCAGTACATAAGAACAAGGGCTTGGAATATTTTTACCAAAGTTTGTAAATGAGAAAATGGCCTTAGTTGAATTTTGTGGTATTTCTCTTAGTGTTTTTGGAAATCGGGTGGCTTTTAACTCAACTCAAGATGGTGCAGCAAGCACTCTTTATGTTATAATAAGGACCTTAAAGTCTGGGTCTGGCAGCATATCTTATTTTGAATGATTAATTTTTCTCTTTCTATGTTTGGGAATGTGATGCCTTTTTATTTGATGCCGAAATCTGGTTAACAGACTGCGCTATATTAATTTCTGAAGTGGATACATTTCCTGTCATTTTCTTTTCTTTTTATTACCTCTTGAAGCAAGATTGCATAGTCTGAATTGTGCACTTTAAAGGATCTGTAGGGTAACTTTTTAGACCACGAGAAAGTGACTGGAATATTAAAAACCTTAGGGCATCCTTCCTCTCATGCAGGCAGTAATTTTTGGTATTCTGAATAATGGATTTGTGATATTGGAGTTTTGCCTGTGTGGATTGGTTGATTTTTTAAATGCAGGCAGGCAGTCAGATGTCTGGACGATTGGATACTTTGGAGAAAGATGAGGAACTTTGAACTCATCATATATCTTTTGGTGATGATCCCCATCTCTTTTCCATCTTTTCTTGGTCCAGATTATTCCATGACCTAGGAAGACTGGCAGCTCTTTCTGCCAACTTACCTCCTAGCTGGACATGGCCCCTTCCTGGTGTCCCTGTCTGGCTTTATAGAGGGTTTAATTTCAACCCTCCTACCTTCGACGTTATTGGATTCGTCAGCTTATTCTATGTTATAGGCAGTTGTATTGTTATTACAATAGTTCATATGTTGTTTGTTAGTATTTTACTCTTGCTAGGCATGACATACTTAGCAATACTCTGGCAGCACCTTATTGTTTCATTTGGGTATATTTCCTCATTATGGTACACTGGTATGAGCTGAATTTGATGGGGTAACACAACTAGCAGACCTCGTGCTTGTGGTTACAGGGACATCCTTTATGGGAGAGAACAAGTGCAGTGTTACTGCATGCAACACTCATAGGGTACTTGGTCCATGGAAAATTAAAATGGCTTCCAAACATAAACTCACCATTTGTTCACGGAATGTGAACAGGTTAAATAACCCTGTTAAAAGACATAAAGTTATCTCCCTAATCAGAAAGTGGTTCCCTACCTTCATTATGCTTCAGTAGATGCACTTGGGTAAAACTGTGCAATAAAAGTTAGGCAAATATGGAATCTCCCATGTGATAGCATCTTCATACAGGGAGGGTAAACACAGGGGAATGGCCATTTTGGTACCATGTTCCATCCAGTTCCATCCTCTAACCACTTATACAGGCCCAGAGGGTCATCTGGCCAGTATTAATGGAATGTATGAGGGGGTTATGTTTACTTTGGTCAGAATCTATGTACCTCCTAGCTCTGATTCAGTGACTGTTTGATCCCTGTTTCAGAAAATTACCGAACACCAGCAGGGTGTGCTGATAGTTGGAAGGGATCACAACATGACCTATGATAATCAAGACACTATCAACCCTTGATGTCCCAAGAAAATGGGTGCTCAAAAAGTTGCACAAATTTATATTAAGGAGGCACAGTGGAAGGATGTCTGGAGATTTTTACATCCCCATGGTATGGCATATACCCATTACTCTGCTCCCCGCAGACTTTAGACCAGAACAGATTTTTTCATGATTCAGAACACCAATATAAGATTCACAGCTGTTAGTTGATCCCCTTTCTCCCCTCTGATCATTCCTTAGTGCTTTTAAAGTTAGATTGGGCATCAGATAAAAAAATTGACCCTATGGAGATATAATAATTATTTGCTAAATCTCCCGGATTTCAAGGAGCTGATAGAGGCTCGCATTTCACAAATCATAAAGGAAAATGACTCCCAGGAAATAAAACCAGGTACACTTTGTAATGCTCTTAAGATGGTCCTCCAGGGGATATACTAAAATTTTCAACTCATTGTAAGAAGATGCAATCTGCACAATTAGACACATTACAAAGATAATTAAAAGACCTTCAAGAGCAGCATGCTGCAGGGGATGAAAGGGTGTTTCCCCTTTTAAAAACCACCAAACAACAGGTGCAGTACTTATTAGATATTAAAATGGAACAGGCCTTGCAATATCTAAAGCAAAGATATTATGAAGGGGGCACATGGGCTACATGAATTTTAGCTCATTGCCTCAGACAAAAGGTAGTTCAAACAGCTATCGCACAAATTAAATCACCTATGACTGGTAAGATTGAGAGCTTGCCCTCTCAAATTATACAAGGTTTTAAAAATTGCTACTAAACACTGTATACACCAGAATCTCCCACAGATTCTCAGAGAATACGAGATTTTTTGACAGGGCAATGATTACCTACACTGTCCCAAGCACAAATAGCCCTCTAAGAGGCCCCAATGACACCACCAGAGTTGGATGGAGTAATCACCAAATCAAACAAAAGTCAGGGTCTGGATGGATATACCAGAGAATTAAAAAATATGTTTAAGGATCTGTTCATCTCTTATCTACATAGGGCCTGTTTGGAAGTCTTGGAGGGAGAGGCTGCCCCACAGACTTGGCGGTATGCCACAATCACAAGCATACCAAAGCCAGATAAAGGTTATAACTTATGTTCATTGTACAGACCTACATGAATACTTAATATAGACTACAACATTTTTGCAGCAGTTATGACCAGATGGCTAGAGGCACTGCTTCCCTTCCTAATTGACACTGATCAATGTGGCTTGGTACCAACAAGGCAAATGCAAGATAACATCAAAAGGATGCTTCATCTCCTTTATCACACTGCCAGGTCAGACACCCCTTTTCTGCACCTAAGTGTGGATGCAGAGAAGGCCGTTGATTGGGTGGCATGGTCTTTTCAAACAGCTGCCTTGCAGGTGATGGGCTTTTCAGATAGATTTATACAACTTATTATGGCCCTCTATGATCAACCTAAGGCATACATTAAAATAAATGGGTCTCTTTCAGATCCATTTCCTTACTGTGTGGCACTAGACAGGGTTACCCTTTGTCACTCCTTTTATTTGCAATCTGTCCAGAGCCTTTGGTGCAAGCAATACATCAGGAGGATTCCATACATGGTGTGCTGGCAGGGGGCCAATCAGCATAAGTTAGCATTGTATGCTGATGACTTGCTGGTTTACCTATCACACCCAGAATGCTCACTCACACCATTGTGGTGGCTGTTGACCAGGTCTGGTGATCTAGCAGGGTACAATGTAAACTTAACAAAACAGAAGTTTTGCAGATTCATTATGTCCCTTCAGAAACCATGAAAAGATCATTTCTGTTCTGCTGGGATCTTCCATCTCTGAAATATTGGGGATACATGTTGCAAAAGATCATACACACCTTTATACATTCAGTTATGCCCCCTTTTTGCATCAGCTAACCTTGAACCTGGAGATGTGGAAAACCATACCACTTCCCCGATCCAAAGGGTGGAGATGGTTCAGATGAACCTGCTACTATGATTTTTATTTGTGGCCTAGACCCTTCCTATACCTTCACTGGTAAGTACTTCAGAGAAATAAATAAGAAAATCTCAAGGTATATCTGAGACTCTCAGAGACCTAGAATAAGGTATTCAATTCTACAATTACCAAAAAAGATAGGTGGCTTAGCTCTACCAGATCTTAATAGTTATTACTGTGCAGCCCAAATCAGGGTAGTATTTATTTGGTTACACTCCCAGTATCATGCTGAGTGGAGGAAATTGGAAGTATGGAAGGAGGATCTTATTAATGTGAATAAAATATTGTTAGCTTTCCCTAGTATCCCAATAGGGGACATAACATTAAATTCTTACACAGCCAATACACTGAAATGTTGGAGAACACAATTGGAATCTAAACAATTAACTAAATTTAGATTTCTCCTATATCCCCTTCCCCACCTCAGCACCTTCCTTCCAGCCTGATTAGACCATGGTTTCCTTAGATGGGAAAGAGTGAGTATACATATAATTGGACATTTCCTTAAGGATGGCAGTTTGCCGTCATTTGGGGAATTGATACAACGATATGGCATTCACCCCCAGGATCATTTTAGGTACTTACAGGCTGTCAATTTTATCAAAACCCTACTGCCATTGTCCCCATTTAATACCCCCCATCCCCCAGATTATAGACATATTGAGACTGGCTTTAGAGAATAGAGCACCACTAACTCACATGATCTCATATTTATATGCAGTGGTGTCCTCCCTGAGGCAGGACTCCCTGCGGACAGTGTGAGAAGCGTGGGAAACTGATCTGAATCTCCATATGGATGACCTGGTCTGGGAGAGACACCTGAAATATTTATACATGGGCACCACTTCCTATGTTTGGAGGGAGTTCTTCTGGAAGGTGACACTTCCCTATTTAAGACACCAGCTGTCCAGGTAAAGTATTTACAGGGTAGAAGTGCAATCTGTTAGAGGGGTTGCGGGCATTCCCCAGTCACTCATGGACACATTTTCTGGGATTGTGCAGTGCTCTGACCTTTCATCCAGACATTACAGGGAGCACTATTGGATATTTTTGTAGTTCCAATACAGCTTACATCTGACTTTTATTTGTTTACTTACTTCCCAGAGGGTTGCAGGGACCCTTCCAGCAGAAAATTACTTAATATTTGTATCCTAATGGTGAAAAAGGACATAACTAGGATATGGCATGCACCAGGCGCCCCAACCATTGAACAATGGCAAGATCTTATGATAGGGGTGTACAAGATGCTCTGGTTAATAAATGAAAAAATAATTTTGAACTGACTTGGAGAAGATGGGTATTATATATTATGTCTTACAGACTGGAATTTATTCCATAGAGCTAAATGGGAAATCGCACTCCCCTTCCCCATCCCAGCTCACTATTGATGGCTCTACCTCCACTAATCCTGCCTGCATTGCCAACTGCCTTAACACCTCCTTTACTGACCTTAGCTCTGTCCTCCCCAGTAATTTTTTTGACCCACCCCCCCAGCCTACCTCTCTCTGTCCTCCAGCACCCTTGCTTCCACCTACACAAGATATCTGCCCAGGAAGCCAGACCTCTCCTAATTAAAGCGTTAAAAAGCAATAGTCCCAGCAGTGACTCCCTGGACTCCAGTATTCCCCGGCTGGTGCTAGATGAAGTCCTTACCCCACTCACCAGCCTACTTAACTGATCTCTCAGCCTGGGGCAATTCCCCACTGCATGGAAAACTGCCATAGTCACACCCATTCATGAAGGTGGTGACAGGTCCTCCGCCAGCAATTACCAACCAATCTCCATCCCCCCCTTCCAAAGCCCTAGAAAAAATGGTGGCCATTCAAATCACTGAATATCTGACTAAGAATGACATCTTATGCCCTGAGCAGCATGGCTTCTGTTCTGGTCACAGTACTGGCACAGCACTAGTTGAGTTCTCCAACTTCGTACATTCCTACCTGGACACCAGCTTCCTACTTGGTGTAGTGTTCATTGACCTCTCAAAGGCCTTCAACACTGTCTCCCACCCTCTTCTGTTGGATGCCTTCTGCCACACTGGTTTCTCTGCTGGCCCCCTCACATGGTGTTCAAGCTATCTATCCACTCATTCCCAGTGTGACAAAATCAATGGGACACTCTCAGAAACTCATCCCATCTGCTCGGGGGTACACCAGGGCTCCATCCTGGGTCCCCTACTCTTTACACTCTATCTAAACACCCTGCCCAGTGCATGATCTGGCAAAATTCTTAAGTATGCAGATGATGCTGTCATTTTTGCCACCCACCGTAATCCCATCTCCCTCCAGGACTCTCTACAACACTCCTACAATGATGCGAAACTTTCTTTAAGGAGCGCAGACTCATCATTAATCTCAAAAAACCAAGACAATGCTCTTCACCCACACCCCAAAACAAAGCCTGCAACAACCCACTCCTTATCCTCCCTAGCACCAAACAACCACTTGAACAAGTCTGCTCCAACAAATACCTTGGGGTTACCTTCGACTCAGCTCTCACCTTCCATGCCCACATTAATGCCCTTGCATCCACCACTAACACACAGCTTGGCATCCTCTACCACTATAAAGATTGACTCCCTCCTAATGCTCTCCGACTTGCTGTTACATCATCAGTACTGTCCCTTGTCGACTATGGCCTGTCAGTTTATGGTGCTGCTGACACTACTGCCCTCAACAAACTTCGCCTCACCCTAAATAAGGCTTGCAGGCTGATTACTGGTGCCCCCAGGCTCACACATACATGTCAACTCTATAACGGGGCAAAACTCCTTAACCTAGATGAACAGTTCCACTACCAAACCTGCCTTCTCAGAAAAAAAACACTACTCGGGCTCTCCCCTCCTGGGGTGACAGCCTGCATCCACCATACCCCACCCACTATCGCAAACAAAATTGCCAACAAGACCACTCTATTGTTCCCCAGATCCAGGACCACCCGTGGTCAGAGGTCCTTCTGCTACAGAGTCCCATCCAGGTTTAACTCACTCCCTGTACCCATCTCCAATGCCCCCACAATCTCCAACTTCAAAACCGCCCTTTGGAGCCAACTGTTTAACACACGCAGCTGCTCCTGTATCTAATTGGTGCCTCACCACTATCTCACTACACTAGACAATGCCCACTGGGCAGCAGTCCACCTCACTCCCCCCCCCATTTCTCCCCCCTGTGCATCCTGCCTCTGCTGCTACCAGCATGTGCTCAGCTGTATCACCAGAAATACTACTAAATTGTACAATGTATGAAATCATTCTGTGTAACTCTAAGTCAGTGACCTGTATTCTGTAACCTAACTGCTCTGTCTGTCCTCAATGTGATGAGATACCTTTGTAAATGAGCCTCTGGCTCAAAGGTTGTAAACTAATTGTGCAAAATAAATAAAAAAGAATCTGCTGTAGGGGTGGGATTTAGATAGATGGATTACTAAGGGAATCTCAATAGATGACTAAATAATAATAACTCATTTTCAATATATGCATCTGACTAATCTCCTCCATAGTCTTCTGAGGCTGGTTATCAACTCCACCTTGAGCTGAATAAAACCCTGGTGGAACCAGTGTCCATATAACAATTATAATGATGTATGCTGCAACTTGATCCTGATTTTTTTTAGTGTGATGAAATGTCAAGCCTTTTAGTTTTCAATTTTTAATTTTTACTTCCTCCTTTATGAGTATGTACTGGTGCTCAAGTATGCCAATATGATTTGGTTTCTGTGTTTGTTGTATGTTTTTTATGGAAAAAATTTATAAATAAAAAAGTTTAAAAAAAAGACAGGATACCCATTTTACTTCTTTTGCTAACTGTACTACACTGAGCTTGACAGAAATCCTAATGACAGCACCTTTATGGTATTTATGTCTTTATTGTTTAAAAACATATACTATTCCAAATAAAGTAAGGGTGCACATACACAACTCGCCTTGTGTTTCCATCTCAAGGTTGAGATACCAGCATGAACTTCTCGAGCTTTGCTCTTGAGGACCATACACTGTTATCTCAACCCCTCGATGGAAACACAGGCTTGTTGTGTATGGGCACCCATACATTATTCCTTATATTTATAGTAGTACAAATTAGGTCAGTTAAACTTGTTGGTTGTGAAATTGTGGATATCATTTACTGTCACTGAATATATGATAAAGTAGCATATTTATTGTATGCAGAAAGCCCAATGAAAGGTTTAGTTTTCTCCATGAAGGATCCCCAAATCTGACATGTAATGGGAAAATGAGATTTTACTGGTAAAGTATTTGTCAACCAATGCATTGATTATCAGAGTTCATGCTAGCTCTCATCACCAGGCTCATACCTGGATCCATTAGGTTGTTTGTTGCTGCTAACATGTGGGTGAAATAAACTTTTTGTATAAATCCTAGAACCAATCCTGTGTCTTTTTGTGGACATAGAAACTGTGTGATGCCCAGCTTACCTTGCTGTAATTATCATCAACAGTGCTGGATTTATGGAATGAAAGTTAGTAGTCAGAGCTGTAAACACAGGGATGATATCAGGAAACTCTGGCTACATGACAGTTTGTTCCGGTCACTGCTCCGAGACAACACAAACCATTCTGTTAGATCCCATATCAGTTAGTCCCCTGTACACATCATTCCTGGATAATTCATATCCCCTCCCATATAAATGTAATAAAATAAACTCCAGAGGAGTGCAATTCAGGAACAAATTGTGCAGGGAGCCATTTGACACCAGAGCTAATAGCCCAGCGAAAATTGTCATGGAGTGCTTAGACAGGTACAAATTGACATGTCACCAGAAACTCCAGTGTATGGTATGCTTATGTTAGCTTGAAATCTTATATAAACAAACTCTGGTCAGATCCACCACGGCTGCATAATGAAGTTAGTGAATTTGTGTGAAATTATTAAATGGTATGGAGAAACAACACAATGATTTGTAAGTAGTAAGATTTGTTTTAGTTTCTGTTCTAAGGAAGGCATACACATTATTAGGAAAATATATGGAGGTGTACATTTTAATGGAAGGAAGAGGAAGCTTACAAAAGAACCCCAGAGCAAATGCCACTGATGTATGTGTTATCCCAGATGATATTGGCCAGACAGACAAATTTTGAAGAAAACACAATTGCACATATCCCAATAATGCAAAGCATCAAGGGAAACATATGCAGATCCCCATGATGGTACAGAAGGTGGCAGTCAATGAGAAAGTAATGGCTAGCATATATTCAGCCTTGGGATTATTTACACTTTTTTTTTAAGAGAAACGGGGTTTTGTCCATGAGGTGTGAGGTGATGTAAGATCACCTGAGGGAGGCAGTATAGGGCAGTTGTTTAAGGCTCTGAGCTGCAAATCTGGAGAACTGGGTTTGAATCCCACAGACCCCACTTGCATACTGTGTGATCCTGAGCAAGTTACTTAACTTTCCTGTGCTCCCAGGTTGCACCTGTAAACAAGCTTTCAGCTTTGTGTGTCTCACCTGGTTAAACAATTGGGGAAAAAAGTTATATTTAAGCAATGTGCTGATGTCAGGAAGTCTGGTGTAATGATGATGGACTGTTTGAGAAAATGTGATATTAACTTTCAGAGGGGGGCACTTTTGATAAGGGCAAGGTAGTTATGCATGTGATAATGGGAATATTAGAAAAGTATGAGGTCATTGCAGAAGTGGAGTACAACTATGTACAGTTTCATAAGTATGTGCTCAGAGTGCAGGCAAATGTGATATGCAGGTTTGTTTTAGAAATAGGTAAAAATAGTGATACATACAATTAATAGAAAGATATATAATTACATAGACAAATAGACAGAGAGTGAGAGACACAAACAGGCAGAAAGGAATGGCAGTAAAGTATTGAAGTGACACTAACCCCACCCCCACCCTGCAGGCATGGACAGGTATTGGGGTGTGCCTTTGGGTCATTGGCCATAACGTTCATGCCATTTTACCTCACCCTACCCTGCAGACACAGACAAGAGCTGAGGTGTGCCTTGGGGTTTTCAAACTTTACATTCACCCCATTCCATACAGAAATATGCTGAAATGGGCACAGTATAAGAGAATGGAGTTAAGTTTGTGACTGAAGAGTCAAAGGCACACCTCAATACCTGTCACTGGCTGCAGGGTGGGGGTGGGGGTGGAAAGGTGTGAGCATTACTGTTGACAATCCCAAGTCACACCCTGATGCCTGTCAGTCCCTACAGTGCAAGGTGTTATGGTCAGAAACCCTAATGCCCTGGGTGTTTCTTGGTATTTTCACTCCATGTTTTCAGCATGGGCTTTTTGTGACCCCACCACATGAACAGTGACACTATCAATTCATTAGCTGAAAGGAGATTTTGCACAGTAACTTTGCCATTTGGCATCACAGGTTCAAAAACACATTTTGAACAGGATGTAAAAAATGACAGCTACACATTTGTTGCTTCAGTAACTGCTCAGCACATCTGTTGCATGATCTGCTTATTGACATTTTATAGCTGCTATGCAATGTACTGCTGCTATGGCTGTATGGCTGACAGGGACCTGGGGGTGGTTGTGGATGTCAAGATGAACAACTCAGAGACTTGTGGGAGGGCAGCGGCCAAGGCCATGATGCTGGGATGCATCACTAGGGAGATCACTCAGAAGGAGAAAGTGATACTCCCTCTGTATAACTTCTTGGTGAGGCCACACCTCTAGTACTGCATGCGGTTTGGAGGCCACACTTAAAGAGGACATTGAACTCCTGGAGAGGGTACAGAGAAAGGCAACCAAAGTATCTGGCTAGGGGAAAGGATCTAAGGGAGAGGCTCGAAGAGCTACAAAATACTTGTTGGAAGAGAGAAGGGACAGGAGGGATGTGAAAGAGGTCTTCAAGTACATGAAGGGGGTAAACAGGGGTGACAAAGTCATGGTGCTCCAAAGGAAGGAGGGGGGTAACTAGAGTGCATGGATGGAAGCTGGATGGGGGGATACTGAGGGGAGAAAGGTGGAGGTGCTACTTCAATGAGAGGGTGGCAGAACCTTGGAATGCGCTGTCCTTTGTCCCCCTCTCCCCATATATAGGCCCCGATCCTGCCCTCACCCCAGATGTAGTCCAGCAACACAAGTGCTTTCTCCTGGAGCAGGACAAGCAAACCGGGTGCTTAGAGGTAAATAACCTACCTCCTGTACTAGCACTCTTGTGAGGGGTGTTAGCCCGTCAACACACCCCAGCCACCCAACCACCTAGGGGAGTCCCTTAATTTATAGGCCCTCCCTCTTGACATCACTTCCTGCCTGCTGAAATACTAAGACCCCACTTTTCCATTTGCAGGTTATACCTGCCAGCCACCAGAGGGACCCACACACTCCCACCTCAGGCTCCACTACCTGTCTTTCTCCGCCCCAACTTCCTGGAACCTCTCTAACCTCCTGTGCCACTTCTCTCCTCTGCAACCCACACCTACCCCTGCCCACACCTCTCCCAGCACCAAGCCCCACAGCTTGCCCTACATCCTGACTCCTAATTGCACCTCCGAACTTACACCCAGTGACCACTAGGAGTCACTATTTCTCACCCTGTTTTTGGCCCCAACCCAGCCTGCATCAGACCCCTAGAAGGTGGATCACTGCTCTCACCCAGGCACTCTTCTAGCTGCCCTGGCAGAGACTCGAACCTTGTACCCTGTCCACCAGAGTCCGTGTCACTACCACATATCCAAAATGATATCCACGCTTTCTGGAAGACAACCTAAATACTTCTACCTTCTACCCTACTGCTACCACAAGAGCCATGTTAGTCCACCTCCTTTTTCTGTTTGGTTGTATTGTTTGAAACTAATAAACTTAAATTAAAAAAAAAAATGTTAGTCCACCTCCTCCTAAAATGCCTCCCCCTCATCTACCTTCTAGTACCCCTGTCCCACCAGCCAGTCATCTCCACAGGCTCACTGGTACCAGTGCCAACAATTCTTTCTGACATAGTTCCATCTCACCCTACACTGTCTATGTGCACTGGCCCACAGCACCCATCCCCTGGGTACCTCCCCACCACCTACCCAGGCTCCCTTTGGTGGCTAATTATTCTCGCCCTCCCAACCTGGCAAACCCTACCCATCCCCTGTTCCCTGAAGGTCCCCTTCCCAACCCTACATACCCATTGGAAGCCCACACATCACCGCTCCCTGGCCAGAGCTGTGGTCCTCCTTCTACTCTTAACAGGCAATATACATCCTAACCCAGGCCCCACCCAGACCAACCTACCAGGTGGGTCCCCCAGTCTGAGCATTGCCTCCATGAATATACACAGCATATTGAAAAAATATGATACCCTCCAATGCTGGGTCTTCCTGCACAAACCAGATGTCATAGCACTGGTGGAAACCTGGCTTTCAAAGTCCACCCCTGACTCCTTTGTCTCCCTCCCTGGCTACACCCTAAACAGGGAGGATCATGTAGGCAAACATGGGGGTGGCTGTGCAATCTATACCAGGGATACACTCACTGGTCAAGCACTTCCTGCTCTGGCCCTTGCTAGCAGGGCGCAGGCCCTTACCCTTAAACTTACTCCAGACCCCTCCAGGGGCCTCCTTTATCTCACCTCTGCCTACATTCTCCCAAAGAACCAAAACCTGGCACTATTATCCTTAACTGATTATCTTGCCACCCTCCCTCACAAGGCAGAACAAGTCCTTGTGGGGGACCTTAACGTGAACTGGCTCAGTGCCACCTCCTCCACCACCTGGGACTCCTTCGCAGTCATTGATCTGACACAGCTCATTTCCCAACCCACTAAAGTAAACCCTAAGAGAGGTACCAGCACCCTCCTAGATGTTATCATCACCAACAACCCCAAAACAATCCTGGACATCCAAGTCCTCCCTGACTCACTCAGTGACCATTCCCCTATCCTATTCTGCTGGGTGACCCTCTCACCGTGACTCACAGCCCAGCCACACTCCGCCAGCATATCAGACCAGGTGGGCTGAAAAACCTCAAGCAATTTCTTGTCCAGATAAACTGGTCCCCCATTCACCACGCTCCTGACATAGATACTGCCCTTGCCTTCTTTTCCCAAACCTTTAACAAAGCCTGTGACCTCTTCGCATCCCTCATGGCTGCCTGAACCAAAAAACATAATGTGCCATGGATTACTCCTGCCCTAAAACAATTGCTCAGGCTTAGGGATAACCTATGGCACCTTGCCACAGAAACAGGCTGGATGGCTGACAGACAGGCCTACAATGCTGCATGGAATAAGTGCACTTGGGCCATCCGAAAAGCCAAGGCCAACACTACCAGGCCACTCTCACCTCCTCCTGGGGGTGTGCCCGTACTTTCTGGGATAATGTCAAACAATTAAATGGGAGTGCATGCTCCCCTCCCCCATCCCAAATCACCATTGATGGCACAACCATTACAGACCCAACAAACATTGCAAACTACTATAACACATCCTTTATGGACTTGAGCTCCGTCTTCCCCAGTAATTTCTTTGACCCACCACCCTCCCTACCTGCCCCAGTCCTCCAGCACCCTTGCTTCTACCTGCATAGGGTAACTGCCCAGAAAGCCAGACCCTACCTGGTCAGAGCATTAAAAAGCAATAGTCCCGGTTATGACTCCCTGGACCCCAGCATTCTCCGTCTGGTACTGGATCAGGTCCTTGCCCCACTTACCAGCCTTCTCAACAAATCCCTCTGCAGGGACAATTCCCTACAGCATGGAGAACCACCATTGTTACTCCCATTCACAAAGGTGGTGACAGGTCCTCTGCCGGGAACTACCATCCTATCTCCATACTCCCAACTCTCTCCAAAGCCCAAGAAAAGCTGCTTTCCATGCAAATCACTGAATACCTGACCAAACACAACATCCTTTGCCCTGAACAGCATGGTTTACGTGCAGGACACAGTACCGGCACTGCACTAGTTGAGTTCTCAACTTTCCTACACTCCTCTCTGGACTCTGGCTCCCTAGCCGGGGCTGTGTTTGTCGACCCCTCAAAAGCATTTGATACTGTCTCCCACCCCCTCCTGCTGGATGCCCTCTGCCACACTGGCTTCTCTACTGAGCCTCTCGCCTGGTGCACCAGCTACCTATCTGCCCACTCCCAATGTGTCAGAATTAATGGGACACTTTCCAAAACTTGTCCCATCCGATCAGGGGTTCCTCAGGGCTCCATCCTGGGACCCCTACTCTTCTCGCTCTACCTTAACACCCTGCCCAGTGCATGCACTGGGAAAATTCTGCTGTATGTAGATGACGCTGTCATCTTTACCACCCACCGTAACCCTATCTCTCTCCAGGACTCCCTACAACTATCCTATAATGATGCTGAAACCTGGTTTAAAGAGCACAGACTGGTCATTAATCTCAAAAAAACCAAAACAATGCTCTTTGCCCATCCCCAAAACAAAGCCAGCAACTTCCCACTCCATATCCTCCTCTGCTCCAAACAACCACTAGAGCAAGTCCACACCTACAAGTACCTTGGGGTCTCCTTTGACTCAGCTCTAACCTACCACACCCACATTGATGCACTTGCCTCAGCCACTAATGTGCGGCTAGGTATCTTATACCACCATAAAAACTGCCTCCCCCCGCTGCCCTCCATTTAGCTGTTACTTCCTCTATACTATCCCTTGTTGACTATGGCCTGCCAGTATACGGCGCTGCTGACACGACCACCCTCAATAAAATTTGCCTCCTCCTAAATAAGGCATGCAGGCTAATCACTGGGGCCCCCAGGCCTATACATTCGTGCCAGCTCTATGACCTGGCAAAACTGATGAACCTAGATGAACGTCTACGATACCAAACATGCCTAATAACAAAAAAACACCTCTTCTTGGGCTTTCCCCACCTGGGCTGACAGCCTTCCTCTGCCAAGCCCAACCCTTGGTCTGTACATGGTCCTCCTGCAAGGCCACTTTTCTGGTACCAAGATCTAGGACATCCCATGGACAGAGGTCCTTCTGCTATAGAGCACCATCCGGGTATAACTCACTCCCTGCCCCCATCTCGGATGCCCCCATGATTTCCAAATTCAAAACCACACTTCGCAGCCAACTATTTAATACACGAAGCTGCACTTGTCTATAATTGAGGCATAGCTCTCTGTGCCCTGACAGTGCCCACTGGGTGGCATCCTCACCACACCTCTTTTAATCCTCACCCATTGTAGTTTGTACTGCTATTATCCTGCTGCTTGCTCTTACCATCGTGCAAGAATGTGCCATTGTAACCAAACTGGCTTATCTGTTTACCTGGTTTAGTCACATGTGCTTGCTAACTATGTAACCCATATGCTGTAACCAAAAGTCTGTTATGTACTTGCAATCTATGTAACCCATATGCAGTAACCAAAAGTCTGTTATGTGTTTGTCCTCAATGTGACGAGGGACCTTTGGAAATGAACCTCTGGCTCAAAGGTTGTAAACCAATGTTCAAATAAATAAATAAATGCAAACATTCATTTATATGCTATGCACTCTTATTTCAAAGAGACATAAATCTTATAGAACTGCTAAAAAACAAATTTATCAAGACTGGATTTCTGTAAGAAAACAGCTGATAAATAGCTCTAATTCATTATTTGTGCTTTTGGTGTGTGTCAGGTCTAGCTAGCAGTAGTGTTTTCATTTTAAAATGTTATTTCATTAAACTACTCACAACAATAAAAAGCACAGAAATTGTCCCAAATCATCAATGCTGCAAATAGTAAAGACTGTAGCTGTTTTCTTACAGAACACCTACTCAGCTTTCAAGTATTTTCTAAACTGTAAATGTAGGTACCATCATTCTACTAGAAGGAACTGGGAGTTAGGGCTGATTTTGCTCTGTCACATGCTTTTCATTTATTTAATTATTTTTTGTTTGTTTTTTGTTAGAAATGTGGAGTATCTTTTTAATAAAGTATAAAATATGTATGTGTGAATTATTTCGTTTGGAGAATATTTGTTTCATCATTTGAAAAAGTGTGATACACTAAATGTGTAATGCAGTGAACCATTGTAATATGGAATCAAATGTGTAGCTGAAATAACTGTGTGACTGTTGCCATTTATGCTTGCTGGATAAGAACAGTCACACAGCTGTGCTGTTGTGAAATGATTTTAAAGCAGTGCACATGTTAAATCCTACTGCCACATTCAAAACACCATCACCTACCTACTTGCTACATATAAACTCAACTATATTAAAAAAAAAGTCTAGCCACTTTTTTTTTTTTTTTACCAGGAGAGACACACTAAGCTGAAAGCTTGTTTACAGGTACGACCTGGGAGCACAAGTAAGTTAAGTGATTTGTTCAGGGTCACACAGTATGCAAGTGGGGGCTGTGGGATTCAAACCCAGGTCTCCAGGTTTGTAGCTCAGAGCCTTAAACCAATGTGTTATACTGCCTCCTTAACCTACCTGCCTACTTAACCATTATTCATTCCCCAGTCCCATTTACAACACGGTTACACATATATTTAATACATAATTCTCAAACTTGAAAGAAAAAATATACTTTATCATCAAAGTCTGTTTACCAAGTACTGTGTCCATGATTAAAATAATTTGAATCCCTCCCCCAAAAATGTGCCCTGACATGAAACTGCATGTTTAACTGTAAAGAAATTAAACATTTTATTTATAAATGCATTACTAACACTTATACTTCATGATTAAACAATTTAAGCACCCTCCCCCAAAAATGTGCCCGGACAAACTGCATTCTGGGAAGATTGCCTGGGACAAGATGCAATAAAAAAAACTGAATAACAGGTTTCATGGAGTAAATGTTGACATCCTGTTTCTAGTGTCCATGATAAAATAAAAAATACAGTTTAGATTTTTTTAATGTCAGCTCTGATCAGAATAGCTTTCAAAATCACCAATTGTTTTCTTGCTCAGTGTTTTCTAATACATCTCAATCTAAAAAGAAAAGACACACTTTATCATCAGTCTGTGTTCACCAAGTACTGAGCCCATGATTAAAATAATTTGAACCCCTTCCCCCAAAAATGTGCCCTGACATGAAACTGCATGTTTAACTGTAAAGACAATTAAAAAATGTATTTCTAAATGCATTACTAACACCAATGCTTTTAAAGTTTTGAAACTACTAAAGACAAATTATGTATAAACTATACATATATAAAATGTTTAAGAAAAACATGTGGCTCTTACTGTAAATTAGAATGTATGTCTAGGTCTCCTTCTGAGGCCCCAGGTGGCTCTGATAATCATTTGTTCCAAAGGATTTTTAAGTCAATTTGAAGGCATTAAATAACTTCTGTTCTCCTAGTCCTTAATAAAGGCATTAAGTATCTTCTGTTCTCCACTGCACAGACTTGTTCTGTTGGTTGATACAGGTCCCAAACTAGTGTGTCATGTTACAGCATCATAGAGCCATCTCATGCCCCTCCCACATGAATCAGAAAAACTTTTGGGGTGGATCTTTAGGAGCTTTTCAGGTGAAGGCGGGGATGGATCTGACTCCCCCCAAAAAAGCTAATGTTGCCTCCCACTACTCAGGTTCCAGTTCTTGTACCACCCATTTAAGAAAGGAAATAGTACCCCTGCAACCATTGACTAACATGACAGTGAATTTATTTGAGGGTGGAAAACATTTCTTATAGGAGGGTAAGGTGGAAGAGACTAGTTACACCTTCAGTCAGTTCCACGGACAGAAAACATGACATCACTCCTTTTGTACATGCAAAACGTCTGCAGGCTCTGCCTACTGCAGCTGTAAAAACAGAACTCCTGTAGTTGAGGCAGAAAATTCCTACATACACTGATTACCATCTATAAAACAGCTTTGGCTTTAGGTCATGTTCCATCAGATGTAAGACAATGGTAGGTGACACTTATTAACTCACATACAGTACGTGTTTGCATTAACTAAACTATTAGGAGAAGTACAAGACTTTATTTAAGTGATTGCTATGTATAAGAAGGGCTGGCTCAGAATATTCACCAATCATAACAGTACATCTTAACTAAACAGAAGGTTAAAACCCAGATGGGTACTTGGCGCAGATGTGTCAGCTTGGCAAAATGGGAAGCAGAAACCGTACTTTGGTTTTTATTTACAGACAAAACTAATTGATGGCGTTTAGACAGAGCTTCCAGAACATTGTGCAATACACATGAAAATTTGTGAAGCAAGTTAGGGGTGCAGTGCCAATGCTTTGTACCTTTAAGGTTAATTCATACCCTGAATAGCAGAGTGTTATTAGAATCTTATTGAAGTGCTACAGGTTCAACATTGCCAGACTAGTACTGGCTCTATATGATAGCTACTAAGCAATTTTGCCCCTAAAAATATATATTTTTTTAAAGAGTTAATGGACCCAAAACAGGCAAACAGGAGAACAATACAGACTATAAGAAGCAGTCAGTTATAATTTTTTATTTCTGAAGTATTTATCTTTTCCCATTGTTCATTAGTTCAATGTTTTGGTGAATAGAGTAGTGCTTGTGTACACTTATGAAGTTTAAACTTTGACCTTTCTCTGATCTCACCCTTGGTAGGTAAACTGGGTAGCAAGTAGGGAATAGAAGGCCCAAAAAGATTACCTCCTCCAATTCATGGAGAGTATGGCCAGTAGCACGAAGGAGAGGAAAAACACCCAGGTGGAGGAAACCTCTGAGGACCCATGGCTACTTACCTGCCCATCCTCAGGGCAAACTAAGATGAGATGATCCTAAATGTCTGGGACTAAATCCAACTTCTAGTGTAAGGTGTGATGTTCATAGTGATGAAGTTCCATCTTCCAGGTCTGTTGAATGAAGAGTTCAAAAGGTTGATTCTTGAGGTTGAAGAGGTTGATCTAATCGGAAGGAATGTTCAGATCCTGAATGTGGATTACATCCAGATATTAAAAGAGGTTGAACAAGGTCCAGGATTTGTTTGTGATATTTGTAGACATTTGACAAAGGTATGAAGTCAATGAGAGCTTGAGGAGCACGAGTTGGTTTGAATAGGCTGCCAGACTCAGAACTATGGGATGTATGATGGTTTATGAAATCCTCAGGGTAATCTGTCAAACTTTTAAGAAGATGAGAGCAGGATACAATGCTTAGCTCCTTTGTAGACTGGCAAATGTTTCAGATGTTTGCTAGGTTCTCAGAATTGCTTGTCCTCAGTGCTGTTTAGGAGGAAAATGCAGGAATAGAATGAAAGCTGAACAATGAGGTAATGGAAGCATGGAAGTATTGACATTTGTAATAGGATCTAATGGCTTTGAGCTGAATAAATTCACAGTGTTTTGCCATGTAGAGAACTATAAGGAGACAATCAGGGATTTAAAGGGAGTGAAGCATTGGGTACAATAGATTTGAAGTTTGGAGGTGAGTTTGAGTTGGTATGATGAAGTTTGAATGAGTCATATTCAGGAAGGATTGCTAGTGTGAGATGGTAGATACAGTTGTTGCTGAAGCATAAATGCTTGGTGGCAGAAGCTCGAGTAACCTTTGTGGCATTGACTTCTTGGTGGATCCAACATAAGCATGCTGTGGCATGCCAGGAAGAGGGGTCTTTGACTGGCCCTACTAACTGATAAGACAATAAAGGATTGATATCAACAGTAGAATGTGACAGGTGTGTTGACAGCTTAGTCCAATACAGGACTGTTGTGAAGTGCAATTGAGACAGGGAGACAGTAGGTCATTTGCGCATGCACAGGATGACGCATCAAATAAAGGCTCAGTCTTAGTGGTGGTATTTGTTGAGGGGAGTATGAAAGGGATATCCTGTCAGATGAGATAAATGACCAGTAGATAGGTGGTTAGCATGATTAGAGTGTCGTGACTAAGAGGTTTAGATAACTTCATGAAGTCTATGATATCCAGGAGTCAGGAGCAATGACTTGAGAAAGCGTAGATTTTTCAGGGCAGCTTTACATTTGAGATCTGTCTGTACATGTTTTGAGATACTAAAAGGAAGAAGGGTCTTAAGAGCATCCACTGGCTATTCTGAGATTTACAACATAGAAACATAGAATTTGACGGCAGATAAGGACAGCTTGGCCCACCCAGTCTGCCCATTTCCCATTTACAAGCTGGGTAATGTGGTCGATCTCAGTCAGCACTGGAGAGAACAGACTATGAGTGGAAGGTGTGATGGATAATGATATCACCGCAATGTGATATACTGCGGCTCCCGTTATCCTTGAGGGGTATGGTCTTATGGAAATAGGGTATCATTGAAGGGAATATGTTTACAATTCCAGTGTAAGCTAATGGGCAAGAATTGGAGACTTGACTGGAGCTCAGATCCTGTGGAAGATACCGGGAGGTAGTGAGGTGCATTCTGTTTGAGTTAAATGGAATAACAGGAAATAATCCTGCAGAACTAATGGAGATGAGGGTCAGGATTCACAAAGACAGGAAAAAATCCTGCAGCTGTGCAAAAAAGGCCTGCTGCACTGCAGAAACGCATGTGCGGGATATTCTGAAATAAAAAGGCGCATGTGCGGAATTCTGTAAAAAACAGCAGCTATGGAATTCCACGTGTGGGAAATGCACACGTGCGGATCCACAGCTGCGGAAGCTATTAAAAAGTCCCTTAGGAAAAACACAAAATAAATCTCATTAAGAGGAGCAGGAGGAGACAGTGCTAGGAAGATACTGGCAAGCATGAAGCCAAACCAGCACCCCAGAGAGGCCAGCAAAATGCCACACAGGTGGGAGAAGATCATCAGCAGCAGCATGTGTACCAGCAGCAGTATGTGCAACAGCAGAGACCAACCCTGCATGTCCCTGCACAACAGCAGCACATGGTACAGTACCCAGGAATGGGTAATATAGGACAGTCCACAGCACACATAGGCAGCAGCAGCAGTACAGGCATGCAGACCACCCACAAACAGGTGCTGTACACCATGCAAGCCACACACACTAACAGCAACACATCCCACAACAAGATGTGCTGACACAGCAGCCAGCCTATAACAACAGGCGTGCACTGTATGCACAGCAGGGTCCACAACAGCAGTACCTGACCCAGTTGCCACATCAGCCACAGCAGCCCTTGCAGAGACAACATGAACAACACAACATGCAACCACACCAGGCTGCCCAACAGCAGCAGGTCCAGCAGCAAGGCCCAACCAACAGTTAGGAAGAACCAAAAGCAGTGAAGGGTAAAGTAAGCAGAAGCATACAGGCAGCAAACTGGACAACATGAGAGGAGGAGGTGCTGGGACATGAAGTGGATGCAAACTATGCAGCGCTCTTTGGCAAGTCCACATCAAAAGCTGCCAAGGTTGAACTCTGGGACATGATCTGCAAGAAGATGAACACATGGGGACTGCAAACAGGGATGTAAACGCCCTAAAAAAAGAAGCATGATTGCATCTAAAGAAGGACCAAGGAGAAGCTTGCAAAAATAAGGCATGCAAGCCAAGAAATAGGTAAGTGAACACATCCTCACTATATGCATTCCAATGGTAATGCACTTGTAGCTTCATCTGAACCACTGATGTGGGAAAAGTTGTGAAAGATATGAACATCTGTCTCATAAACAATAGCAAGATACAGGTTGCAGAAATGGACAACACTGTCCACACAGTCTGCTCATGTTCACATGCACCACCGCAGGGCAACATGCCACATGACCTATATCGCAGATGCCCTGCCCAGAAAATGGTCACCCACATGCCCCCCCAACCCCTACATACATAAACATCTGTAAAGCATATGCTGCAGAATGTCAGCGGGACGTTGGAAAACGGGCCCACCACCATGTCATTGCATCAAAGTGTGCTAACAGTACCCATGATCCAAACATAATACTCCCACCCCCAGTATGACTCTTGAACGTGTGCAGAGTAACCCCTGACATATGCAGGATACCGTGCACCTTGCATAGGTACTGAAGAGACAGAAGCAACACCATATGCAGTGCTGCTGCATCACTCTCAGTGTTAGCATGACCATGAACTGTCTGCAACAGAAAATCCATCACCTGTGGTAAGAGCAAAAAAAGTGATGTGTCCCAAGATGCATACCGGACAAGCCACACATCACAACCCAGAACATGTTCTCATGCCACCATGATCTTGAAATGCAAGTAATGTGCTGGTCTGTACATGCTGCCCAGAAATGGGAACAACAGACCAGCCACACATGCACAACAAAACAGCCAGTAGAATGCAGTGCAGAACACATCATTAGAATCCCAACAACATGAAAGGCATGTGACTTGGGGCCACCAAAACTACACTGTGCACAACACAAGCAGCAGTCAACAGCAGGTACATGCACATGGCTACATAAAACCATGTGAGAGTCAGACATGGACACAAACATGCAGACATGACATTACTAGGTGCATGTGTGTATCTCAACAATGCTACTGTACTTAGACACCTGTTGCAGCATGCCGTAATCAGCTGGCAATGTGTGACAGCCACACAACATAGATGATGGACAGCAGCAACAATAGTACAAACAAGGCAGTACAGATAATTGTCAATGTCCTGTAGAATGCAGAAAGATAGGTTAACGATACATGTACAATACATCTGTGTGCTTTTGGAAAATCTACATAAATGTATGATTCACTGAGTATATCCTGATAAAGTACAGTTACGTAAGAACTTACCATAACAGTAGATCTTCGAGACAGGCTCTTGCAGTAGGTAATTACATATAGGACTGATGCCGGCTGGCATTAGGACCCAATGAAAAATGTCTAGCTAGCAGTCTCTGGCAGGGGACCGCCCCCGCCAGGTGACCGGACGTCATGCGGCATCAGTATAAAGGCAGTCCCCACGCCGCCTTCAGTTGTTTCCTGCCAAATGCCAAAAGGCAAGACTAGAGAGAAGTGGATATTTCCCCACCTGGAAAAGAAGCTGAAAAGCTTAGGAGATGAAGGGCTGGAAGGTATTACCTACTGCAAGAGCTTCTCTCAAGATCTACTGTTACTAAAAGTTCTTACATAACTGTACTATCTTACTTCTACATATAGGACTGAGTCCCAAGCAGTCTGGAATAAGGAGACGTAAACGGAGGAGGAAAGCTACTCAGAAGTAGACCATCTGGTTGTGAAGGCCTTAGGAAAGGAGACCTTGCAAAACAGCCAGCCAGAAGCCTGCTCAATGGCAAAAGGCAATGTCCAAACTGTAATGTTTTGTAAAGGTATGGACAGAAGTCCAAGTGGCAGCTGCACAAATGTCAGCTGCTGACACATTCTTGAAACAAGTCGCAGAGGCAGCGACCCCTCTGGTGGAGTGGCCTCTAACTTGACCCGGCAGGGTCTTGTTCTACTTGTCATAACAGAAAGTGATACAATGAGCCAACCATTTCGATAGGCATTACTTAGAAACAGCATTGCTTTCTCTTTTATGAGCAAAAGAGCGATCAGTTGATCAGTCTTTCTGAGATCCTTCGTCCTGTTGGTGTAGTATCTCAGAATTCGTGAACTTCCAAAGTATGCAGGAGGTACTCTCCATGATTAAAGTGCTGCATAAAAAGGCAGGCAACTCTATGGATTGATTCGGCATTGATTCCATTACCACCTTAGGGAGAAACTTAGGGTTGAGTACGCAGAGCCACACGTTCCTTGTGAAAATCAAATACTGGATTTTACACATCAAGGCCTAGAGCCTGAATCCGTCACACAGAAGTACGCTACTAGGAAGAGAGTCTTCCAAGAAAAGAAATTTAGGTCCGCTTGAGGCTGCCGGCTCGAAAGGAGGCAGAGTAAGCTTTCTAAAATGAAATTCAGATCCCAAGGAGGGCAGGAACCCAGATAGGTGGTCATAAGTGGAGGACCCCTCTCAAAAAGGTCTTAGAGACCTCAGCTGAGCAAACATTCTGTCTGCAAATGGGACACGATAGGCCAAAATGGCTGCCATGGATGGCTGAGACCCAGATCGAAGAGATGTTACAGGTAATCCAGAAGTCGGCCGACAGAACACGAAAAGGCTCGACATCATTGGAGGTGGCCCAAATAGATAACCGCTTCCATTTCATGGCATAAGTAGATCTGGTTGAGGGTTCTGGCCTCCACCAGAATCTCAGCTACTCGGGGAGGGACCTGAATCAGGCTTGAGCTATGTCTACACAGGAGCCACGCAACTGAAGGGACTTGAGGCCTGGATGGACCAGGGTCCCCTGATCCTGGGTCAGCAAAACAGCGACAGAGGAAGAGGAAAAGGAGGTTCCTCTGAGTACTGTTGCAGAAGAGAACAAACTTGTCTGGGCCAGAAAGGAGCGATCAGAATCATTCGAGCTCCTTGAAACTGAGTTTCTGCAAGACCTCAAAATCAGTGGAATCAGGAGGAAGACATAGACGAATCTGCCCTTCCAGTCTAGAGACAGAGCATCTCTCAAAAAAATGCCGCACCCTGGAGCGAGCGAGCAGAAGACGGGAAGTTTTGTGTTTTGAGGGGATGCAAACAGGTCTACCTGTGGAGTTCCCAGCACAGGAAGATATCGTCTACGACCCCCTGATCCAGTTCCCATTCGTGAGCTAGAGGAGATGACCAGCTGAGCCTGTCTGCCAGCGTGTTCTCGACCCCTGGGACTTGAGATGCCATGAGGTGAAGGTTGTGCTGCACTGCCCAATCCCAGACTCGCATCGCCTCTCTGCAAAGGGGGTAGGAATAAGTTCCTCCCTGTTTGTTGATGTACCAGACCACACACATGTTGTCCATCTGTACAGCTAGGTGACCGGGAGACAAATACAGATGCAGAGCCTGAAGAGCATACAGTACTGCCCTTGGTTCGAGCACATTGATGTGAAGGGACTTCTCGAGCTTGGACAAGGAGCCCTGGGTCTTGTGAGGACCCAGATGGGCTCCCAACCTTCACGGAGGCGTCCGTTGTCAGCGTCTTTGAGGGAGGGAGACCGAAGGAACTCCCAGTGGAGGTTCTCCTGAACCATCCACCACTGCAATTCCTGAGCTATGGAGTGGAGACCAGGACAAGTTGATCTAGGTCAGTCACTAGCTGATCCCATTGAGACCGAAGCATCCACTGAGAGGTGCTCATGTGGAGCCGAGCGCGAGGGACTGTTGGAAATAGCAGCCACCATTAGTCCGAGGAGGCGAAGGATTGACCTGGCACTGACCCACCTGCGGCTGGACAACAGGCTGACCTGGGCCTGGAGAGTGGCTGCCCTGTCCAGTGGCAGGAAGGCCATGACAGAGGTGGTGTCCAGGATCGCCCTGATAAACTGGAACCTCTGGGATGGGATCAGATGGGACTTGGCCTGGTTGATGGTAATACCCAGGCAGGCAAAGACCTTGGGACTTGGCCTGGTTGATCGTAATACCCATATAGTCGAGAATATGAAAATTGCATACTCTCTACTCTTGAAATTCAAAATCATTTACTGAAGCAGATCCATATGGTTCCAAATTGTATTTATATTTATACCTCTTCAGGGAGAATTAAATGTCCATTTTCAAAGTAAATTAAGAGCACTTGTACATGTTTATCACTTTGGTATATTTTTAAAATGGTGAGACGTTATCGGAGCATGTGTTCTTCCTCAGACCATAATACCTTCCAAGTGCTATGAACAGAAACAAATCATCAGTCAAATAATAATAAAAAGTAATTTAACAAATGTCAAAATTACCAAAATATTACTATATTTATAGCCAGGGCAAACACACCTGTGCATAACTCCACTGAAATAATGGCATATTTTTCCAGGCTGGCACTAGAATAAAATGAGTGAAGATGGTTATGAGTAATTTCATTTTTTATCATAGCACTTCAAATATAAATATTTTGTTGTTTGAAAACCCATTAAATTACCTGGGTTGCTGAAAATGTTGTGACTATATAGGATTCAAACTGCAACAATCTGCAGAATGTACAAAGGATAGTGAGAGTTTAAAACCCAAAATACTCTCACATTGCCATAATATCATGAATTAAAAGGCTTCAAAGTTTTTTATCATGTGTGGGCTTACCGGTGTAAGTGCTCATCTAAATAATGTTGTTGGTAGCCAAATTGAAGCGAAGACCATAACCAGTGTATCTACCGCATTGCGAAAATGATAACCAGCTTAGTCATTTAAACCATGCCGCCATGAGCTAAGACACTGAAACTGCCTCTCTTCAGAGGTTCAGTTGAAGAAGGGGCTGGCTGCTATTTCACGTTACCTGAAAGGTGCGTGATGATGTCAACAAGGTGACTCGCTTAGCAGCCCAGTCTGTAACAGAAAACCAACAACTGGAAAGATTTTTTGTTGATCCCTCTTCCTAACAATGCTTTTCAAAACCATATAAATCAAAAAACAACCAGCATTACTATAATGTCACCATTCCCAATCGGGATTGAAGAGAGATTGCATACATGCTTAGATCAAAAAAATTAGTGGTTCTGGTGGGATTATAACCCAAATCACCTTAAAGCTTGCATCCTCTTACTGAATACATCATTACAATGACCAGGAAAGCATCATATCACATCTCATGATAGAAATCAGTGGCTGTAGTGGGACTCGAGACTACAAACCTACATTTTTAACTATAAATAGTGAAACCAAATCAGCATAAGATTCTAATAGTCAGATAATAATAAAAAAATTAAGTATTATTTTAAAGTATTAGTGAAAAGAAGTCCAAAGTAAATTTTCATTTAAACCATATCATTTTTGATATGTCCATAATGTATAAATCCACAATGCTTCTCTTTGCAAAAGCTTTGTTTCCCAGTTCATCCCTCCTGATGGTTTCATTACTTTCTCAATCCCAAAAAATTTTAAACTGGAAATCTGATGATCACATTGTAAACAATGTCTAGTTGTGGAAAACGTTCATTGACTCTTCTGATGTTGCTCTTGTATTCGGTGATCCTCACTTTTAATGGTCTTGTGGTTTCCCATGGTAATACCCAGGCAGGCAAAGACCTGCAGGGTAAGAGAGGAAGTGCAGGAGTTCCTCCCTGGACAGGACCACCAGGAGCCAATCGTCCAGGTATGGGAAAATCTGCACCCCATGGGTACGCAGGTAGGCTACTACCACCAAAAGGCATTTGGTGAACACCCGGGGTGCCAAGGAAAAAACAAATGGGAGGCCTTGAACTGGTAGTGGTCCCCCTGGAATGCAAACACAGGTATTTGTGGTGGGAAGGGTGGATAGGGATATGCAGGTAAGCATCCTGCATATCCAAAGCGCACAACCACTGTTGATGATGCTGTGCTGGAGGGGGATTATACATGGTGTCCACAGACTTCAGTGCAGTCCCCTTCTCCTGCAGATCAGTGACAATGTCCTTGACATCACCATTGAACAGCACCGAACCGCGGAAGGGTTCTTCCTGAATAGCAGACTGCACTTCCAGGACCAAACCTGACACACGGAGCCAGGCATGATGCTGTAAGCCTATGGCAAAAGCTGAGCTCCTACCAGCAGTGTCCACTGCATCGTATATGGCACAAAGCATGTGCCGACTGGCGAAGAGCAGAATGGACAAGGTCAGCCACTTCCTGTTTAACCTGAGAGTCAGGAAGGAGTCCAGCTTAGATTCTACCTCACTAAGAATCGCCTTCTGGTAATCCCCCATATGACCGACATAGTTCAGGGCCCTAATACCCAGAGTGGAAGAAGCATAGATCTTCTTGCCATAATAGTCCAGAAGATTGGATTCTTTGTCAGGTGGAGATGAGCTCAAATGCTTTGGATTAGCTGACCGGCCGTAAGTGGCACTAATCACCACCGAGTCAGCTCGAGGGTGAGAATCAAGGAAGTCAACAACCTCGGGAGTCTGGTATAGCCTATTAGACTCTGAGGAAGAGGGCTAAAGCCGACGTTACTTCCAAATGGTGGAAACAAGGTCGACATGAGGCTCAATCCAGGGTGGCACCAAGGTCAAAGCGGTCTCGGGCAGATCCAGCTGCTCAGCGAGTTTCTTACACTGTGGGTCCGCTCCAAGAGCCACTTATGAACTTCCTGGATTTTGCACAGCAACTCTGAAAAGAAGGATGCTCTGGAGGAGACTTGGAGGAGTCATAGGCCTGGGTTTGGTCGGAGAGTGTGGCTCTGTCGTCCAGGTCAGAACAATCGTCGGAGTCATCCAAGGTGTCTGAGGAAGTAGAGGAAGAAAAGAAGTCTCCCTTCCAGCGTGGTGGGAGGAATGAACCCTTAGGAAGCCCTCGGGAAGCGTGTCCTGCCCGCCCTGGAACCAGAAGGCTCGCTCCTAGTATCTGGAGGTGGGAGGGAGTCTGTAGTCTGGGGCATATGGGAACTGGAACTGGAACTGTCACCGGGAGATGACTCTCCACCTTTCTGGTGAGCTGAGCCTTGGCCTCAGCCCACCGGGAGGCCAGAGTCTCCTTCAAGTCCACTGGCGGTTGAGGAGGCAGTGGAGGAGGAGGAGGAGGAGGAGGGGGATACGGATACTAAGTGTACCCATAGGGTGCATATCAGTAACCCGACGGTGGGTAATCTGGCGTCGGGTAGTGAGACACCAAGTACTGCATCGTCGGGTAGGCTGGCTTCCGTACTGGGGCATTGGATATTGCAGAGCCGGGAAAGATGGCGCCGGATAAGACGGAGTTGGATACCTGGGGGCTGGGGGGGCTGATGGAGCAGACAGCCCAGCTGGAAGCCCAGTGGGTGGGCCTGGAGCAGAAGGCCCGGCAGGCAGAGGGCCCAGCATTGAAGTGGCATCCAGGAGAGGGATGTCGCCCACGCCGGGATGACCGCGTGGAGCCAGCAGCTGGGGAACTGACGCCAGGTTGTCCGGTCCAGCGAGAGGAGGCCTGATGGAGGCACAGCAGGAACATCAGCATCGCCTAGGGAATGGTGGGGAAAATCCCTAGGATCAGGCTGAGGAGACCCAGGGTCCCCAGAGGGCAGCAAGGGCTGTGGGGAGCCAGGAACAGTGGATGTAAGAGGTTCCGACGTTGGCTCAGGCACCATGCAGATGTCAGATCGGCCGACGTCCGACTTACCAGCAGAGTCAGGTGGACTTCAGAGGAGCCAGCGTCTGACTTAGCTGACCCATTGCCCAAGGCAGGTTGTGAAGAGAGGTGGCCTGATCGGGCGGGAAAGTGCCGGCGCCGCGCCAAGGGTTGAGCAACTATTGACTGTCTCCATGCGGGTATCAGAGGGCTGATATCTGGCTTACTGGAGCTGCTCGAACCAGTAGGCCACACAGTGACGGCTTTACCAGGAGCAGAGGCTCAACAGCCTGAGGCACCTGGAAGGGCCCGAGCGCTGAGCCAGACGGGGTGGCCAACACCACCTTGGAAACTTCAAGACAGCCATTATGGAGCGGTCCCCAGAGGGACATTACCTGGAGCACAGCAACTCCAGCTGGAGAAGCGGTGGAAAAGGAGCCCCTGTCCCGATGCTTCTCCTGTCCTTCTTCTTATGATAGCCTTGGGAAGTGGACGCCTGCCGGAGCTTTTTCAACTCCTTCTCTATGAAGGACATCTTCTTCTTGAGGATATGGGCCTCAAGGGACTGCTGCCTCCATCTGCGGGTGGCGGCGTTAAATTTAAGGCAGTGCTGCACTTCTTCACCTGATGGTCTGGGCCCAGGCAGAAGAGACACTGGGAATGGCTGTTCTTATGCGGGAGTTGGGCACCACATGAGTCACACTTATTCTTGTGCTTGGAGGGTGTAGGGGACGACATACACTGATGAAAGGCTGATGATTAAGTCAAATAATTTGAAAAAAAGACAGTAAATACTACCGGCGACAGAGCTGATGAGCTTTGAACTTTACCTCGAGGTGCTGACACGAGCCAACGGCAGGAAAGAACTGGAAGGCGGGAGCGGGGGACTACCACTTTATACTGACGTCACATGATATCGGTCACCTGACGTGGGGGTGGTCCCTCACAAGAGACTGCTAGCTAGAAATGTTTCCGTTGGGTCCTGATGCCATCCGGCATCAGTCCTATATGTAATTACCTACTGCAAGAGCTCTCTCAAAATAAGATCTGTTTTTACCAGTATACCCTCACAATGAGTATTACATATTAATACATATTGTATGACCATATTCACAAAGTTCCATTGAATGCACCTGGAGATGTGCCTTGCCCCACTGTGTCATTCTGGGTCCAAACATGCATAGTTAAAGCCAGAAATATCACAAGCCACAGTGGCACACATACAACAAGTGGATGACAAATGTGTATTGTTCCACAGGTGGAGGAGCCCATGATGTCCACCAGCCTAACAGATATCAAAGAGAGGGTAGTGCCACACATGCAGGAGGTGAACATCAGTGGTGTCAGCCAGATGGACACCCTACAGATGCAAATACAGGAGGTGGGTAAGTACACACATGTGCAACACACTGCTGAAATGCATAGCTGTAGAAGGAGTATGACACACACGTGCATGGGATGTTTCATGCCATGTGTAATGCTGTGGGCAAGGTAATGTGTACAATCCATGTACATCTGCAAGCAGATGCAAGCATGGTATGGACAGGGATTCATGGATAGAGTATGTTGACATGGGAATGAGAATTCCAGTAGGTGCACAACAAAGGTTGAAGACATGCTGAGGGACAAATGCAAGGTATACAAATAATATATGTCAAGTCAAGTCAATCTTTATTTATATAGCGCCTTTCAATATCAAGGAGCTTTACAGAGTATAAACCACAATGTACAAACATACAATATAAAATTTAAAATTCAGTCTGGGATTGCCAGGAAAATAAATAAAAGTTTTAACCTGGATTTAAAACTGTTGATGGTCAGGATTCTCGTAAATGATGAGGTAGAGAATTCCACAGAATTCGGTGCTACGCAAGGAAAAAGCACGTGCTCCAGATGTTTTTAGGCTAATCCTGAGAATCTCTAACAATACCTCTTGGTGGATCAGAGAAGATGACTGAGAGCGTAGGGACTCTGGAGATCTTTCAGGCAGTCGGGTCCCTGTTCATGTTGGGCTTTAAAGGTAAGCAAGCCTACCTTATAGGTGATCCACCACTGAACCGGCAGCCAGTGCAGTCCACCTAGCACAGGCGTTATGTGACTGGACCGAGAAGACCATTCAACAGCCTGGCAGCAGCATTCTGCACCAGCTTCAAGCAGTGGATATCAACCCCAGACAGCCCTAGGTAGAGGGCATTGCAGTAATCAAGACAGGTGGTAATGAAGCCATGAACCAATGTAGGAAGATCACCCAGCGGAACCAGATGTTTCACTCGGGTGATATTCCTCAGATGATAAAATGAGGACTTAACCTGGCTGACACCTGAGATTTCAGGGTCAGACCATCATTAGAGATAACACCCAGGTTCTGCACCCAACCTGAAGTAGTGAGCTGGACACTGTCAAGCCATAGGCCAGACATGTGCCCAGCCCCCAAACCCGCCCCGGGTGACCCCGGTCCACAAACAACACCTCAGTCTTATCCGGATTCAGTCTCAGAGAACTGGAGCCCATCCAGTTTTTGATCTCGGAGAGGCAGTTATTTAGCACAGAGACCACGTCAACTCTCTGGGCACAAAGGACATATACAGCTGAGTATCATCTGCATAGCAGTGAAAACTCAAGCTGTATTGCCTGATGATATCTTCAAATGGCAGTATATACACTGGGAACAACATGGGCCAAGATGGAGAACCAATGTAGGATGCCACAAATGTGTACCAAGGAATGTGAAGGGTGGGAATGGGATACTGAGGTGGACCCGGGAAGGAGTGGCACAAAGAGCAAATTAACTGGAAATTACATTGTACAGCTACAACAGCACAATATATAGAAGGGGGGGGAGCTGAAAGGGCCAGTTGGAAAGTGAATGGAGGGTGAGAATGATAAGGCAAACCACAAATAACAACTATCGCAATACACATGAGATGGGGGAGGGACAGGGACCACAGTAGAAACACAGGTACTGTGGGGGTTGGGTGCCAGCAACACAGACAAGAGTCCTGCATGAGAACACTGCCATGATGGTGTCTGCAGTTATGCGTCCACACAACAGATACCAGAGAAGATCTGAACATTGCTTTCAGACCCACTTGCAGCCATTGTCACAGAGTCATGAAACACAGGTGTGTTGCCATTGGATATGAGTAGGGAACATGTGCTGCTCCAACATAAATGTGGTAGTAGGGAGGTATTGATGAACTATAGGCTAATATGCCTAACATCAGGAATTGAAAACGTATGGAGGCAAGGCAGAAAGGAAGAGCAGACATAAAAGCAGAACCTAACTGTGCCCTAGGCAACCATTGTCATGCTGTTTACATTGTGTCAGAGACAGGAAAAGGTGACTGGGTAACAAACACAGATATTAGGGGATGGCATATGTAAGGACAAAGCCTGAGTCAAGAAAAGCCTGCAACACTGTCCCACACGAGAGGCCAGTCAACAAGAAGTGTAGGCTGGCCTCTGGAGACAAATGGTTGCACTGCTTTAGGAACCCGTCAATGGGAAGGAGGCAGGGTGTGGTGGGGAATGGGCCACAGCCTGAGGATAGGGAGGAGAGCAGCAGGGTACAACAGGAAGAAGACCCTGGGTCTGTCCCATGCACCATCAGCATTAGCCACAGTGCAGCAGAACTGCACAGAAATGTAGGCTTAGTCACAGATGACACCAAGCTGTGCAACGGGGGTGGATAATACCAAGGTGGTATACAACATGAGGAAGAACATTGGGAAGCAGGAGACATTGTATGAGAAGTGCCAACAAAGGCCAAGTACTAACAAATGCTATAAAACACACCTGACCCAGATAATGCCTGTGGACAAGTAAAGGATGTTGTTGCTGGGCAACTCTCAGTCACCAAGGAATAAATGGACAGGGGACATATAAAAAAGGTGATCTATAAATGGCAGGGCACTGTACAAAGGCACCAAAAGAAAACAAGTAAAGTACTGTGCTGCAAGCTGGATGGGGTGCGAGTCAGGAGCTACCGCCCTAATAGCCAAATAAAATCACAAAAATACTTGCACACCAGAACCAAGGGAGTGTAACCCCGGTAAAGGTGGCAGTTTAATGCCAAAAAAGTACCAATACAGAATTTCTTCAAAAAGAAATAAAGCATTTATATTGCTGAAATGATAAATGCAAACACTTCCAGCACACAGGAATGTTGCTACAGATACCCCAGTGCTTCTCCAAGTAAGGCTTCATCAGTGGGTGTGTATCTGACGAGGATGATCCCTGTTATATGCATGGTAATTAACTTCTCAAACCACATTATACATTTCAACCAATCATAAATCAGGATCCAAATATATGGTCTTGTAAGTTCAAGAAATATAATTAACACAAATTACAACAGTTTCATATTTTAAATGAAATTTGTGTCCCGACCAATCAGATCTCAACATTTCAAATTTTCAGAAAAATTATAAATTTCTGCGGCTTATCATTTTGTTCCTGTCTTAAATATTTATTCCAATGGCAAAAGTGTTGTAAAGTCAGCTAGAAGATCCAATTAGTATACAATTTATGTACCGACCAATCAGATCACAGAATTTCAAAATGTCAGAAAAAGTGCAACGATCTGCTGCTGATCATTTTGTTCCTTTTGTCACAGCCCCACTCTGCAGGTCATGCCCTCTGCTCCCACAGTGCCAACCTCCAAGCGTAGTATTGTGAACAGGAACAGAAACAGGGTAACCCTCCAGTCTGCTTTGTGGGTTCGAGTCAAACTTTGGTCTCATGTTCTGGTGGGATTCAAACTGTGAACATCTTGCTAGTGTACCCAGTGTACAGGCTCAGATAATTCTGCTGTTCGGCGGGGGGGCAGATATCTTTCGCCTACGGGCACCTAACCAGGTGTGCAAAATGAACCCTTAAAAATTCTATGAAAGACCTCAGAATAAACTCTTACCTTTTCCCAGTTTGGAAAAACCAGTAAGCTTAGGCACAGTGTCAGCTTTAACCATCAATCAATCAATCAATCAATCAATCAAAGTCTTTATTTATCCAGGCGGTCACCATTGAGCAAAGTTCATTTGCAAGACAGACATGGTTAGAACATGTACACAAAGTTAAAACATTCCACACAGTGATAGTACATTCTCAATATGGGCAGAGCCCCAGGATAATATTACATATGAGTAAGAAAATACAGGTAATACAAACACAGCTAGTACAATGCAAGGGTTCATATGAGTGAGGGATAGCATCAGCATAGCAAATACAAAGTACAATGCACATACACTTGCTGAACGATGACTGCAGCAGCAGGCTAGGGAAGAAATAAGATAACACAGAGGCGGAAGGAGAGGAATTAAAGGGAGTAGGAATGGTGTGTGTAATGCTAGTAGGGTGGCAGAGTGCAACTGCTAGAGGTCGGAGTATTGAAAAGTAACTCAATCTAAAGTGCCATATATGCTTCACTTGTCAAAGAAAGAATTTCAAGGCACACCAAGTAGTCTCTTAAAATGAGAGGTTTACTAAAAATAGATAAAATGTGTAAAATGTAAATACAGAAAAATATATCACAAAAACATACAATCACTTTAAAAAAAAGGTTTAAAAGGGCAAAATTCCTACCACCAGACAATTAGACATATATCTAATGTTCCTCTTCTAATAGTGCTGGAGTAGCTCATTCTTCTTCAGAATCCAAACATGTATATCAATCTAAAGGTCAGTCACAGCATAATTAAAACACTGTCTAGAACCTGTGTACTCCATGATGTCACCCAGCTCCTCCTCTGCTTATTAAAAATCATACAAACAGGATGTCTTATCATTCAGAAGGTAAATTAAATAGGTGACATCATCAAAACTCATTTTCCCACATGACTTCCCAATCAAGTCTGTAATTTCCCAAGTTCTTTCTTTCATCCATGAGCAGCATCCTGCTCTTCACAGACATCAAAGGAGCATTTGTGACTGCACACCACAGTGACATAACCTGTATTCTTCCTCTAAACATCATAAATGTTTATGATTTCCAATCCTAGCAGCTGGCTGCTCAATTAAGCTAGATAAACAGGAGATCCTTAATTTAAGTCTCTTCTAGCCTGTAATTATCCTGGCTTTTAGGATACATCTTGTACTGGAACCCGGGAGGGGTCATCTCACAGCACAGCATGCCTCAAGAGAGACATTCAATAACACATTTTAATATTACAAAAGCATAGATTAATCAGAACCAGCTGTACAAGCATCACAATCCTCCTACCTAGACTGAATTTGGGGCTCTATCCCTGCATGGGATAAGCTTCCCAAATCAGTTCACTCCTCAAAGATGCGAGACAACCCATCTGAGTTCTGATTTTTCACTCCAGCCCTATGTAGAATTGTCATGTCATACCCTTGCAAAGCAAGACTCCATCTTAGCAATCTACCATTGTTTTTTCCCATCTGTGTCAGCCAAACCAGGGGGTTGTGGTCAGTCTGTACCACAAAATGCTGCCCATACAAGTATGGCTCTAACTTCTTTAGGGCCTGCACTATGGCAAGACACTCCTATTCCACAGTAGAGTATGGCTGCTCCACAGGAAGTAACTTTTTACTCAGGTACGCTACCGGGTAATCTTTCCCTTGGTTGGATGTCTGACTCAGTACTGCCCCAATACCCATGTCTGAGGCATCAGTCTGAACTATAAAGAGTCTGCTACAGTCAGGACTTGTCAAAATAGGAGAACTGCACAGTGCCTTCTTCAATCTGGTAAATGCTTCTTCACAGGTTGGTCCCCAGGTAATTTTCTTTGGCATCCTTTTCTTTACCAGGTCAGATAGGGAAGCAGCCAGGGCACTATAATTGGGGTACAAATGTTCTATAGTACACTGCTGTCCCAAAAACTTCTGACCTGCTGCTTCTGCGTACTGGTCTGGGCCATGCCTGGATCACCTCTATTTTTATTTGATTAGGACGAACTGTCCCCTGCCTACCACATGCCCGAGATATGCCATCTCCCACTGGCCACCTGGCACTTCTAGGCTTTGACAGTGAGCCCAGCCCTCTGTATCCTGCCCAGCACTTCCCTAAGGTGGGAGAGGTGTTCCTCCCAGCTGGTGCTAAAGATGGCAGTGTCATCCAGGTACACCACGGCATACTCCTCAGCACCATTTAACACCTGGTTCACCAACCTTTGGAAAGTGGCGGGGCATTCTTCATTCGAAGACATTACTTTAAATTCAAATAAGCCTATCAGAGTGATGAAGGCCAACCTCTCCTAGCTCTGTCCATCAACTCTACCTGCCAATACCCTTGGTCAGATCAATGGTCGTGGGTAGGTCGCCCCCAACTTGTCCAGGAGTTCATCCATCTGGGGCATCGGGTGAGCTGATGACTTTGTGACTGCATTCAGTCCACGATAGTCCACACAGAAATGAGTAAAGCCATCTGGCTTGGGCACAAGGACTAAGGGTGAGGTCCAGGGGCTGTGGGATCTCTGGATTACCCCTAAATCCAGCATCTCCTCCACTTCCCACCTAATGTCCTTTTGGACAGCATCTGACACCCGATATGCTGTCCACCGTATGGGCGTCTGTGTCCCTGTCTCCACATCATGCGTTGCTAAGGGGGTTAGTCCAGGCTTGGCGCTAAACAATCAGGCAAAGTCTGCTAAAACCTCCCTTACTTCCTGGATCTGGTCCAGAGCCACCTGGGGAGACAATTTTACTGCCTCCACAGAGGACTCCCACTTGCTTTCTTCCAGCAAGTCCAGAAGGGGGTCTCCTTCGTCCATCCCCTCCCCAGGACTACACACTGCAAACACCATGTCAGCCCTATTTGCATATGGCTTCATGTTGACATGGTACATCTTTTCTGTCTGTCTTCTGTCAGGTAACTCTATAATATAGTTCACATCATTTACCTTCCTAACCACTTTATACAGTCCTGCCCACTTAGCCTGCAGCTTGTCTTTCCAGACCAGAATAAGGACCATGACTTCCTGACCCACCATGTGCGAGAGAGTTCTGGCTCTGTGGTTGTACCTCACTTTTTTGTTTCTGTTGGGCAGCTACCAGGTTGCTCTGGGCTGTCCCCATAAGCTCCTTCAACTTTTCCCTAAACCTAAGGACATAATCCACTATAGGAGTTCCCTGGTGGTGTGCTTGCCTTCCAAGTCCTCCTGGATCAAATCTATGGGCCCACGTACCCGGCGTCCATATAAGAGTTCGAAGGGGGAAAATCCTGTTGACTCTTGGGGCACCTCCCTGTATGCAAACAACAGGTGGGGAAGGTATTTCTCCCAGTCTCTCCCATTCTGTTCAGCAAATGCCCGGAGCATTGACTTCAGGGTACCATTGAATCTTTCCACAAGCCCGTTGGCTTGTGGGTGATACAGTGTTGTGCATCTCTGCACCACCCCACACTTCTCCCACAAACATTTCATCAGGTCTGACATGAAGAAACCCCGTTGATTGGTAATAACCGCCTGTGGGAACCCAACATGGGAGAAAATCCCAAGTAAGGCATCTGAAACTTTGTCTGTCCTCAGTGAGGATAGGGTGACTGCCTCTGGGTATCGGGTGGCATAATCCACCACAGTCAAGATGAATCTCTTCCTGAGGAGCTGGGGTATTTAAAGGCCCACAATTTCCATTCCCACCTCTGGAATGGCTCCTCCACTATGGGCAAGGGAATCAGGGCAGCTTGGGTTTTCTTGCCCACCTTCCCTATTTCTTGGCACCGGTGACAAAACCTGCAATACTCCTTCACCTGCTGGATGAAGTTTGGCCAATAGAAATTCTGGGCCAACCGCTGTGTAGTGCACACGATTCCCAGATGACCAGACAAGGGAATATCATGTGCAATCTTGAGCAACTGCTCATGATACCAATGGGGAATGACAAGCTGCCTGCCTAGCACCCCTCCCTCTATCTGCACAGCCTGAGTATACATCAGTCCATTTTCCCAATAAACCTCATGTCTGCTGTCACCTCCCTGTGCTCCGTAAGAGTCTGCCCAAGCCCTCATCTTCTCTAGACTAGGGTCACTTCTCTGAGCAGCTGCAAACGCCTCACACATTCCCAAGGCATGGGACAGGTCCCCTTCAGTCGCTAAACTAGGGTCCCTAGCAGTAGTGTCAGGGCATTCAGGATCACTGTCAATCCAAACCCTCTGATAATGGGTCACTCCTCCCTCCTCAGAACAACCTCTGTAGCTGCATGGTTAATTGCTACTGGGGACATTTCTACCTCCTTTTCTTTAGTCTCCATATCAGGAGACACAGCCTGGGGAACCATCCTCTCAGTGGTTTCCACAATGATCTCTGTGGAGTCTAGGGAACTACAGTGTTCCCTTGCTGCTTGGCTACAGGTAACTGCACACACCATCTCTTGTTTGAGATTGTTGCCCAGGATCACATCCACTGCTAAGGTTTTGGCTACAGCCACCTGTTGCACAGTTCCCCCTGTTTCACCCCAGTCTAGGAGAACACTAGCAAGGGGCAATGTTTTCTCCTCACCAGTAAAGTCCTGTAAAGTGACATATTTATTGGGTATAAGCTGATCAGGCTCTAGTAGATCCCCTTTACCAAGGTCAGGGAGGCCCGTGTCCCTTAACCCTTGCATCTCTACACCATTCACCATGACTGGGTGCATGTGCTCCCTCATGTTCACAGGCATGCTTTCAGGGACACACAAACATCCCACTTCTTTCCTAGCCCCCTGTTATGTATTGCTCACCTTTTTGGAACACTGTCTGGCAATATGCCCAGTTTCTTTACACAACCAACATTCATTTCTTTTCTCAGAGAAATCTTTTCTCTGAAACCTGGGGTTAACTGGTTTTAGTGGAGGCAGTGAGGGTTTTAGCTGCCCTGAAGGTGCGCTTTTCCCTTTCTGCACTGCCACGCCCACCCCATTCGCTCTCAGGGCAGGTCTGCTCTTGGCATAGCGGTCCGAGAGTTCAGCAGCCTCTTGCACTGTTTTGGGATCTCGGTCCTCCAGCCAAGTTTTCAGCTCTGCTGGGCATGCCTAGAAAAACTGTTCTAACAAAATCACATTTTCAATTGTGTCAACAGAGCTTGCTTCAATTCCTTCCCACCAACATTTTAAAAACTGATGTTGTTTCATAGATAGCTCCTCATAGCTCATATCAGGGCTTTTCCTGAGCTTACAGAATTTAGGTCTGTATCATTCAGCAGTTAATTCAAATTTTTTAACAGTGCAGCTTTAAGTTTGCTGTAATCATTACTGTCCTCATTGTCCATTTGACCCAATGCATCCTGAGTTTTCCGTTATGTAGCGGGATAACTGGAAGCTCCAGGACTCCCTAGGAATTTTAGCCTGAATACAAACTTTTTCAAAAGAATTTAAAAAGGCATCCACATCCTCCCTCTCTTTAAATTCAGCTATCAATTTGGAATTCAATTTGTAACCCAGTCCTGTAGTCCCAGTTAAACCCAAGCCACTTACCTGCTCTGGTGCTGGTGGTTGGAGTCACAGCTTCTCCAGTTCATATTGCCTCTGGCACTCACGCTTCTCACGGTCTGCCTCCCACTGTTCACAGTCTGCCTCTTGCCATTCTTGCTCCCCTCTTCTCTTCTGCAGCTCACAGTTCTCGCTCTGCCTCTTGGCATTCTCACTCTGCCTCCCTCTGGAACTCCAGCTCCATTCTGCACAACTCAGTCTGCAACCTGAGTACTTCTGGCTTCAGAATGCTGGTGACCTTTCCCTGCTGCTGTGGCCCTTCACTGGCACTGGCCCTGCTGCCCTCCTCATTGGATCTGGACACTGCACTGGCTGCTAGCCTTTCCACACTCAAGGTTCAGTCCTTTACAGTCACTGTCTGTGACTCAATGCTCTGGGTATCTGCTACCATCAGGGCATCCACAAGGTTCTGCTTCATGGCTTTCACCTTGAATGGGACTCCTCTGTCCCAGCACAACTGCTTTAAGTAGTCTACAGTGTGCCCGCTGTAGTTGGAAGCCATCTTCTTCCCTAACTACAGCTACTCTGACTTGCACTTCAGAGAAAAAAAATAAAAAGGGTAGGAACTTGACTGTAAGCCAAGTGATATAGTTCTGTTTCCTTTTTTAAAAAATAAATCACTGCCTTTTTCTTTTTTTGCAAGTGAGCTGACAGTATCAAGCCGACACACTGAACAATAAAAGCTTGTAATACTAAACTATGCACACCACTGCCAACCAATCTATCACAACACCACACAGCAGGTCAGGCCCTCTGCTCCCACAGTGCCAACCTCCAAGCGCAGTGTTGTGAACAGGAACAGAAACAGGGTAACCCACCTGTCTGTTTTGTGGGTTTGAATCAAACTTTGGTCTCAAGTTCTAGAGGGATTCAAACTGTGAACCTCTTGCTAGAGTACCCAGTGTACAGGCTTAGATAATTCTGCTCTTCAGGGAGGGGCCAGATATCTTTCACCCATGGGCACCTAACCAGGTGCACAAAATGAACCCTTAAAAACTCTATGAAAGACCTCAGAATAAACTCTTACCTTTTCCCAGTTTGGTAAAACCAGTAAGCTTAGGCACAGTGTCAGCTTTAACCATATATGCTTCACTTATCAAAAAAAATTTCAAAGGCACACCAAGTAGTCTCTTAAAATGAGAGGCTTACTTAAAATAGATACAAATGTAAAATGAAAATACAGAACAATATATCGCAAAAACATACAATCACTTAAAAAAAAGGTTAAAAAGTACAACATTTCTAACATCAGACAATTAGACTTATACATCTAATGTATCTCTTCTAATAGTGCTAGAGTAGATGTTTCTTCTTCAGAGTCCAAACATGTATATCACTCTAAAGGTCAGTCACAGCAAAATTAAAACACTGTCTTGAACCTGCCTTCTCCATGATGTTACCCAGCTCTTCATCTGTTTATTAAAAATCATACAAACAGGATGTCTTATCATTCAGAAGGTAAATTAAATAGGTAACATCAGCAAAACTCATTTCCCCACATGACTTCCCAATCAAGTCTGTAATTTCCCAAGTTCTTTCTTTCATCCATGAGCAGCATCCTGCTCTTCACAGACATCAAAGGACCTTTTATGGCTTCGCACCACAGTGACATAACCTTTATTCTTCCTCTAAATGTCATAAACGTTTATGATTTCCTATCCTAGCAGCTGGCAGCTACAATTAAGCTAGATAAACAGGAGATCTTTAATTTAAGTCTTTTCTAGCCTGTAATTATCTCCTGGCTTTTAGAATACATCATGTAGTGGAACCCTGGGGGGGGGTGTCATCCCACAACACAGCATGTCTCAAGAGAGACATTCAATAACACATTTTTATATTACAAAAAGCATAGATTAATCATAACCAGTTGTACAAACGTCACACCTTTCATAAATAGTTATTCCAATGGCCTATAGGGAAGGAGGTAATAAAAGGAACAAAAAGAAAAAGGCATTCATATGCAAATTATATCTGAATCTACTGTTAAATAACATTTCACTAAATCATGTTTGTAAATTGTTACAGTACAATAAAGTTACTTAAATCCTTAGTGTTACAGCACTTAGTGATACAAGTTAACCTGAAATAATATTAAAGAAAGTGTTGCACACTTCATACAGAGAGGCCTTAAAATATGAAGGATATTTAAAATGTACATAATGTGATGTCTCCTTGTATACACAGCTGCATGCCACTGTTAACCTATTAGCTACTAATTGTATAGAGTTGATTGCTGTTCTTCTTTTTTTTTTTCACAATATGTCGTTCACTGACTGTGTCATTTTCCACTGCTTAGCTACTGTTTGTACAGGCTCTCACTTCATCACCTGTAAGTTCACAGCTTCTTTACCTGCTTGCACACTCTTGTACTTATTGTTTGTTATTGTTACTAGTTATCTGATGTGGAGCCTTTGAAATGAGTTTGCAACTTAAAGGGTTGTAATTCCGATTTTCTCAAATAAATAAATAAATAAAGTTTCTGGTCACTTATGTTTGTTATTTATTTTATTCTTGCAGAATGACCTTGCCAATCCAAAATTCTGACCTTGTTGCTTACAAACTAGGAAGAAGTGTTGCACAAACATACTATTATGAATTGATGATATAAGAAACATAGAAACATAGAATTTGATGGCAGATAAGGACCACTTGGCCCACCTAGTCTGCCCATTTCCCTACCTAATGGATAACCTGCAGATCTTAGTTAACCAACAGCCTTCTTCCTCCTACCCCCCGCTAGAATTGCCTTATGTCTGTCTCATGCATTCTTGAATTCATCCATTTTTGACTCTATGACCTCCTCAGGAAGGTCGTTCCATACATCTACAACTCTCTCTGTGAAGAAATACTTCCTCATATTACCTCTGAGCCATCCCTCTCTATCTTCAAATTGTGCCACCTCATTCTTGCACATCTCTTTTCTGAAAGATGCTACCCTCTTGAACTTTGTTGATTCCCTCGAGTGATTTGAAAATTTCTATCATGTCCCCCCTCTCTCTCCTTTCCTCAAAGCTATATATCTTAAGCTCCTTTAGTCTTTCTTCATATGTCTTCTGGTGCAAACCCTGCACCATTTTGGTTGCCCTCCTCTGGAAAGCCTCCACTCTGTCTATGTCTTTGTGGAGATGGGGTCTCCAGAACTGTACACAGTACTCCAGATGTGGTCTTACCAACTGTCTGTACAGAGGGCCAACAACTTCCTGTTTTCTACTGATGATGCCTGTCTCTATGCATCCCAGTATCCCCCCAGCCCTCCTTACTGCCTTCTCACATTGCTGGCCCACCTTTAGGTTGTCTGATATGACTACCCCCAGGTACCTTTCCATTGTTGTTATTGTCAGTATCTCACCCCCCTTGTGTACTCTTCCTTTGGGTTTTTGTTTACCAGGTGCATTACTTTGCACTTCTTTGCACTGAATCTAAGCTGCCATACATGTGACCATTCATCCAACCTTGCCAAGTGTCTTTTCATCCTTTCCACCCACCTTGCATATCAACTCTGTTGCAGATCTTTGTGTCATCTGCAAAGAGACATACTTTCCCTTCCAGCCCCTCTGCAATGTCACTTATAAAGACATTAAAAAGGACCGGCCCCGGTACTGAACCCTGTGGTACCCCATTGATAACCCCTCTTTCTTCACTGTGGACTCCATTTACTATTACTCACTATGTCTTGTTGTCCAGCCAGTGTTTTACCCAGGCTACCATGCTGGGAGCCACTCCCTGGCTGGCTAATTGTCTTATTAATCTTTTGTGTGGGACTGTGTCAAATCTCTTGCTAAAGTCAAGGTAGGCCATGTCCACAGCCCCTCCCTGGTCTACTACTTTGGTCACCCAGTCAAAGAAATCAATTAGATTTGTCTGACATGACCTTCCTGCTGTGAATCCATGCTGCCTTGGGTCCTGTGCCCCACTGGTCTCTAGATACTCAACAATTATTTCCTTCAGAAGTGATTCCATCATTTTCCCTGCCACTGAGGTCAAACTGACAGGTCTGTAGTTTCCTGCCTCTGTCTTGCTCCCACTTTTGTGAAAGGAAATCACATCTGCCCTCCTTCAATCCTCAGGTACCACACCATCCTCCCATGATTTATTAAAAAGGGTAGTCAGTGGTGTTACTAGTTCTTCCCTTAGTTACTTTAGAATTATTGGGTGAATCCCATCAGGCCCCATTGCTTTATCCACCTTTAATTTTAAGAGTTCTTTCAGAACCCTTTCTTCTGTGATAGGACTAATATCAACCCCCCTATCCAGAGTGCTTCTATTGACTGGATTAGTTATCTCCCCCTGCTTTTTGAGTGTGAATACGGAGCAGAGATATTCGTTCAATATCCCTGCTTTTTCACTGTCACTCTCTCCCCAACCACCTTCCTCTTTGTTCAGCCTCAGTATCCCCACCTTAGTCTTTCTTTGCTCCCTAATGTACCTATGAAAGGTTTTATCCCCCTTCTTAACCGAGTTGACTATCCTTTCCTCTGTTTGAGCCTTTGCTATTCTGACTGCCTTCCCCACTTCCTTCTGCTTTAACTGGTTCAGTTCTCTGTCCTGCTCCTTCAGTGTTTCCTTATACTTCCTGAATGCTGTCTTTTTCTCCCTTACCTTCCCCGCCACTTCTTTTGAGAACCATAGTGTTTTTTTTTTCCTTTTGATTTGTTTATTTGCTTCACACAAAGGCTTGTTGCCTTTGTGATGGCGGTCTTGATGTTTCCCCATTGTTGCTCCACCCCACCTTCTTGCCTATTTGCTAGTGCTTTTCTGATGTACTCTCCCTTTTTGACAAAATCAGCCCTCCTGAAGTCCAGTACCTTCACTTTTGTATGGCTTGACTCTACAGCTAAGTTTATCATGAACCACACTGTTTGATGGTCACTTGTTCCCCAGATGGCTACCCACTTCAAGATCGGAGATCTTCTCTCCGTCCCCATTTGAGAGTACCAGGTCTAAGATTGCTCCCTCCTGAGTGGGTTCCAAAGCTAGCTGTCTGAGGCATGCCCCCTGTAGGGCACCGAGAATGGCGCTGCTTTTGGATGTGGCTGCAGCAAAGGTGCTCCAGTTAACATCTGGCATATTCAGGTCCCACATCAGCAATATCTCCTTCTTCTGCCATCTCAAGGATGCTTTCTATCATTTCTTTGTTCATTTCCTCCTGAGATGGGGTCTGTATACAGCCCTGTGATATAATTACAAGTTTGAGATGTTTGTATGTTTCACTAGTCATTATGTCACTTTAATTATGTACCTCTGATTACCAATTGTTTAAATGTTATATGCACTATTGTGATTGGTGCACCAATTAGACAGGATGACATTTAACAGGCACACTGTATGCACTTCACTATTATCTGATGAAGCCATAACAGCAAAACATAAGAACTGCTGCTACACTGTGTGTTCAACACTGGATGGGTGAATAAACATGTTCTGAGAAGGAACTAAAGAATATTCATTGGCTTATGGTCCTTATTGTTAGGGTGAGTGCAACATTTTTCCTTGAAGTACAGACTGACTGCTTTACTGCTACATTTATAGCACCCCCTCCCGAGTGCAAACCCTGCTTTGCTTCTAGGCCTTAAAATATGTTGGAGTGAACAGTTATTCTAAACTTCATTTTGTATATAATCCATTTATATTTGTTTATATTGGAATCTTCTACAGCACTATTGTCATTGGAATAACTGTTTAAGAAAGGAACAAAATGATAAGCAGTAGAAAATTGTAATGTTTCTGAAATTTTGAACGCTGAGATCTGATTGGTCGGTACATAACTTGTATACTAATTGGATCTTCTAGCTGAGTGTACAACACTTTTGCCATTGAAATAACTATTTAATAAAGGAACAAAATGATAAGCAGCACAAAAATATAATATTCTGAAAGCTGAAATGCTGAGATCTGATTGGCTGGGACGCAATTTTTATTTTAAATATGAAATTTTACTGTGGATCATGTTGAGACATTTATTTGATTATGTTAACCTGTTTTAATGTTTGTTAATTTTATTTCTTGAACCTACAAGAGCAAATCTTTAGATCCTGATTAGTGATTGTTCGAAATGTATAATGTGCTTTGATAAGTTATTACCATGCATATAAAAGAGTCATCCTCTTCAGATACATACACCCTGATGAAGCCTTAATTGGCAAAGTGCCAGGGTATCTGTGGCAGCATTCCTGTGTGCTGGAGTGTTTGCATTTATCATTTGAGCAAAATAAATGCTTTATTTCTTTTTGAAGAAAAGCTGTATTGGTACTTTGTTTGGCATTTAACTGCCACTTTCACTGGGGTTACCTCCACTGTACAAAGGCAGCAGCACAGGCCATTGGCATGATGAGATGCATAGCCTAGGTTACCATCACAAGCATAGGTATAAGAGTAGTGTTGTGATAGCAACCCATGGTCCGGCTGCACATGGATTACTGTGCAGCCGCCTGAGAAAGTGCAGCAATGGGATGCATCTGGTCCAGAGTTGACAAACTTCAAAGGTACAGGGCCTGCAACACAAAAAGCATTAGGAAAGGTAGGGGACTGTAGAATGTACCCATGGGAGGAGAGTAAGGAGATAGGAGATTACTGTACCTAAAGGGCAGTAACAAGTGGCACAGCATAGAAAAACAACAGTACAGGAGGTGCACATGCACAAGGGTGCATGACATGACATTGAGACGAGGTATGTCATGAGGGAATGTGATGAACTGCTCAATCACAGACACTGTGGATGCATGTTGTGCATGGGCACAGGGGTGGTGACGGAAAGCACTGTAGTATGAAGTACAGTGAAGTCCGCCATGATGAACCGCACTGTCACACATGAACTGAATGACAAAAGTAGTGAAACACACATTGGCAGTGCATTATATGCTGGACCAACCCCATTGCAGAAGTCTGCAGCACAGTGCTACATCATGGAGGGCTACACTGTATACATGCATGGGACTGGCCTAGGGCAAACGACACAGGCAAGCCAATATGATGGTCCCAATGAAGCTTTACTGAGGACATGGGTACAGGGCTGATGGGCTGACTGCGTGACCTAGCAGTCCCAATTCCAGCAAGTGCTATGTGTCCATGTTTGACTGTTGCTATAGGGCAAACAACACACACAGTGTCATGCACACCACTGCATCCATGAAAGACAGCACAGTCATGCATGGGTGATGTCCCCATCACCCAACTGAATACATAAAACGTGTGACTGTGTGCCCTGAACCATGGACAAGTGCAGGTCTCAGATAAAAAGAGAAGGAGCAATGACAGACACACAGCACAGCACAATGCATGCAAATGTGTGCCATGTTATGACATATGATCCACACCATGTGGAAACATTGTACACAGTGGAGGAACGACAAGCATGCATGCAAGGAAGCAACATCAAACACAATGATGGTATACAAAATGCTGTGTTGTGTCATACACAGACCACAGGACATATATGTGCATGGCTGGGATGGTGGAGGGAACTATCCATGCAATAGGATGAATGTAATTCCACATGTCCACAAGACTATCAGACAGTGGCAAGACATCATCCCTGTCCACAATGTGGACAGCATAGGATGTGACAAATAGTACTTTGAAGGAGTACAGTTGTACATAGGGATGTGTGTACAGTGGTATTCACAGACATGGCTGGATTCATACAGATACAGTATGTTGCAAATTGTCAAACAAGTGTCACTCTCTGCTGCTGCACTGTGGAAATGCAGAAAGCAGGAGATAACTCTAGATACATCACAGAAATATCAGGAAATATCTGGAGATGTTCATTGGCTGTGACTGTATCTGCTAGGAAACTGCCAACCAGAAGAAAGAGTGAGAGCACACAGCAGCACAGATCACAAAACATCACCCAGCAACAGGTGTTAATACACAGGTGCATGGTGAATCCTGCAGCTACACATGTCCCTGGTACTCTGTCCCCATCGGAGCAAAGCTGGAGTGGGATTGGTTAACACACAATCGCCCAATATACAGGTTGTGCTCTGTGTGTGTGTGTGTGTGTGTATAGGCTGCACATACACAACACTGATTGTGTATGGGCAGACTTACATGCTGAACAATGCACTGTGTGACACTGAACCTCTGTTGGTTAGGGCCAACTTGAGAGTCACTGGTAGGCCTCGGCAAGTGACACATTGCTGTCATATCTGTACAGGCAAGTGTTAGTAACTAAACAACTCATCCTAAGTGGATAGGGTACATCAACTATGTGTCACCATTCCCATTTGTTCTGCTGTAGTACTGACATCACTACTGAATTGGCACTAAAATATGATGTCACTAATGCAGCACAACAATCAGAATCCAGGCATGGAATACCATGCATAGCAGCAGTCCAACATACAGTATGACAATAATATCAACATCACTGTGTACTATGTGAACAATACCTGACAATCACCTGAGAACTGGGTACAGGCCAGCTGTGTTGCTCTGGGTAACATGTACAAGTAAACCAATGTCACAGTGCAGGATGGATGGATGCCATCACAGGGTATCTACAGATAGATGGAAGGAAAATGGTATTCCATATTAATAGGAACAAACATGGGTGGCAAGGTGTGATCTGGGGGCACATGTATGTTATGTGGCATGCCCATGCTCAAAAGGTATGCAAGTGGTGCCTGGTGGGATACAAACCTATGTGCACATATCAGTTGATCTGTATCCAGCAAAGCCATGCCCACAGTCCCATTGCAATGGACCATAAGATACAAGGCCTGAAATAATCAGTTAACACTTCAGGACAAAGTGGGGAATAACATGGCATGAGTAAGCATGTGTAACATCTACAGGCATGACAATGATGCTGAACAACAATGAGTCTGAAATGCACAGTGGTAGGGTTGTGGTGTGGAAACATATATGTTGGTACATGACCATCACACAAACAGTGTAAATACATTATGATCTGTATCAAATGTGCAGCATGCCAAATTAATGTAAACTGCTGACATTGAGCAGTTCATGAAGCCACACATTCTCAATGTGAGTTGACATGAAGGCCAGATGAGCACTGCCATTCCTACATGGATGTGTGGCTGTCAGAAAACGTGGTTGTAATGATCCAAACATCTGTGGCCACATGCACAGCATGACACATGTGACCACAATACTACAGAAATAAATTTCCGTAACATACAACACCTGAGAGTGTACGTGAAAGCTCAACAGCATTGGTGAGTGAACTGTACTGTAGCATGGTACTTACTGTGTCCTGTGCCACAGTTCAGTGATATGACAATACTGTTGTGCTAACAGTGATACTGTACAACGTCAGAATCCATGAAAAGTATGCATGATTAAGGGACAGGCACAGTAGGGACACAACATTCATAATGTGTTGTTGTTATACATTCACAGGAGACATTGTGAGGCCAGAGCCACCGCAAGAGTCAGCAGCAGCTGTCGAACCGCAGTCCCAGCAGTATGATGACTCCCAGTACAGTAAAGCAACTGCGCCACATAGTGATGCAGGTCCTGGAACACAGTCACACCTGCCTGACAACAGTGGTAATGTGAAAGGAGATAGACAGGTGAAGGAAGAGGATCAGGGGTAGTGTTCCCATTGAAAATATTGCCCAGGACTTTGTACTATCCACCCCTGAATGTTTCCCTGAGTGTGGAAACATCTCAGGAGTATCATTACGTGACTTTGATATAGGCACACCTACATTCCAGCAGAGCCAGCCACAGTCTGAGGTCAATGGTGGTGCATCACACAGCAACCATAGCTGCTATAGTGATGCCATGCTCAATGTGGAGAACCAAATAAGCATGGCCTTGGTAACCTGCAGGATACAGTCACACAACACCACGAGAGTAGCTCAGAGCACACACATCAATTGATAGATGCTGTGCACTCTGTAGCCACAGCTCTACATGACAATGATCAAACACAGCGCCAATTGAGCTCTGACAGCGTAGGTGCACGGTGCACTACACGCCATCTCTGATGCCGCTGTCAGAAATAATGTAATCATGCAGCAGCAGACAGATGTTCTATGTGACATCCAGGACACACATATGTTAGTCATGAGGGACATTTGTCAGTTGTTGACAGGACTGCCTGCATCACACCCACGTGGCAGCACTTGACAGGCACACAAGTTCAATGAATAGGGTGACCAATACCATCACAGCCATGGAGATCTTCATGTGGGCATGGCTGAAACCGTGGACAATCACACACAAAGCATGACACAAGCACAACCAGAAGGCAAGTGTCCACTGGGGTGGGCATAAATAGCCCAAAGTATGCATGTGGCCCTTCTAATGTAGAACCACAGACAGCAGGTGGTACTGTACAGTCACACATTGTCACTGAGCAAATTCACACAACAGCAGGTGATGACACCAACAGGAATGTGCTATACAGTACCCCTACCAACCAACAACACGTGGAATACACTAGAAGGCACAACACAGGCCCACATCACGCACCACACAACTGTAGTGGAACCTGTAGTGTCTGCACCAGAGACACAGTATACAGGGACAGTGGCAGCACAGGGGAGAAGAGAGCACAGGTAAACAATGTGCACAGAGGGGCAGAATCAGACATGGAATGACAACCCACCTAAAAAGAGAGAAAAATGCACAACGTTGTCCAGGTGCAAGGAGGCAGAGAGGACACACAGGCTACAGAACAGCAGGGCCAAAACAGATGAACAAGTGCACATCAGGCAGAAAAGCCTGCACATGCAGCCAATGGATAGGACATACAGGGTGTGACTGAAGGTGATCATACCAGAACAGGGACGCAAACACCAACTGTGTCTGGAACAACACAAACACAGACGGTGTCTGGGAAAAAGAAAAGTAGACATCAAAACATGTTGGCAGAGGATGCCCACCACAAAAAAAGTAGACCTAGACATGTGAAAGAGGTCGCAATGTACATGCCATGGATATGAGATGCTGCCCATGACAGGTATATTGACTTACTCGAATTGAGAATCTAACAGAGTACATAGGGGAATATCAATAACAGACTACACAGGGGAATATCACAAGGGAGAATCACCCTGTGGAATGGGACATGAACAAGTGAATAAACAAATGCGTGATGGCAATGTCAGATGCCTGTTAGATGTAATGTATGTATGTCATTGAGTGCTGTTGTTATGGGAATATGGTACAGTGTGTCAATGTTGCGTTATTGACTGGGTAGTGGTGTACAAAGAAGCATGGGATAGGTAAACATGTGTAGTATGGTGAATTGACGTGTGCAATATGGGGGGTATATTGAATGGTCATGCAAGCATTCACAATGACAACAGGTGTGTAATTGCCATGACACCGTGGTCATGCCTGTCATCAGCCATTAACACAAAGTGTGTGGCAGTTGTGCAGGATCTACAGAAGGGTCTGATTGGATGTGATGTCTGCTTGACAAACACACATGGTGCCTGTGAATATTGGTAGAACTGTGGACCCTCACAGTGTAACCTAATAAGCGTGTACAACTGCAGTATGTGTCATGAGTCACACAACATGCAAAGGCATGAGATCCACAGCAGTGCGATATCATGTGGCCCATGCATGTGTGATGACATCCTGGCATTTGACAAGACATGTACCGGAGGACTATGAACATATCATGAACACAGGTCCTGTATTACATGAAATTTGACATGCTGTCCTATCATTGCAGTGGAGACATGTAGTTACATTAGGACATTGGATGGGAAGAACCAACAGGCCAATGTATGCTACCTGTGTCCCTACCGAGGTACATGCAGCAGACCAATGTTGGTATTCATTGTTACATCACTGCACATATTTGTAAGGTTTCAGTAGATCTGTGCCATGGCTGCTTGGGCCAACCCACTCTCTATGCCCACACCTCAACTAATGGATGTCTATTGAATGTATCCACAACCCTTCCTGCGGAGGTCAACCCTCTGCCGCCAACACGAAGTCCACCCATGGCCATCTTCTTGTTATGCCCAATGGTTTGGGACATCAATATGACTTCCATATGATAGCCACAGGTATGTGATATATTGCTCTCAGATAATATTATGCTCCCATTATATCACCCCTGTCATTACACTCTACCAGGTCACATATACCATGGTAACCCGGTCACTTCTGATACGGTCACATCTGTAGGCCCTGCAACAGATCTGTTGGCTCATCCATGCACACGCTACAGCCTGGCCACATACCAATGGGGATCCCTGCAACAGGACTGTGAAACATCTGGAAAGAGGTGACTCCTCAATGACCTGTACCATCGCAGCAACAGCACCATCTGGATGATGTTGCCCCCAACCCAAAAGCATCCCAGCACAGGATACTTAAACCATTTAATGCACATGTCACACACTGGAAATGATCTGAGGCGTGACACATCTGTCCATACACAAGGCATTACCCAGAGTCCATGTAATGGCTACAGATGCTCGCATGACAGGGTCATTGTCAGACCCTCAGCCCTTAAAGTGACTCTGTTGTCTGTGACAGATTGTATGACTGTGTACAGTCCATTGAGACATGTGATAGTGCGAGGACCTTGAGTCAGTTCCCTCCTCTGGCATTTAAAAGGTGAACACTGTATGTTAACCACACTGTTTACATCCCACCAAAACATGTGTGATCACAGTGCTCTATCAACTCAGAGTGCATGTATCCTGGGCATATGAACACTCACAACACAATCCTGATGTTGACCATGCTGTGGGTGGACAGCTGACTATTGTATCATGTGTGAGTTCTCTGTATGAGGTTGTTGGCACTGTTTAGAAGAGTGCACTGACAGTAGTGCATAGATCTGCATGTAAGCAAAGCTAGGCATAGTTATACAGCAATATGCATATTGTGTGATATAAGCAAGGAGGCAGAATATATGAATGGCAACCTAAAATAATACAGCATGTAAGCAATCATGATATAGAATAATGCATGGGGAAGTGTGGTGTATGGAGATGTTATGCACTACCAAGTATGTGATGCCCCATAAACCCTGAGGGCAAAGCCCGAGGGGTTTATAGGGCAACACACACGAGGGGGTGCATAAAATCCCCAGAGAACCACATCTTACCATGTTATATTTTCTATATTTACTTGTTTGTTTGTGTTTTGTGGTATTAACTGGCTTTTATGCCACTTTGAGAGGGTAACTGTCACCGCCAACTACAAGCATGCCTCACGCTGAGTGACCTATTGTACAGTGATTGTGAACATCCAGCACGAGGACAGCTTGTTCAGTGTTTCATCTGGTGATGCAGTGGTACTATTCAGCCAGTGGTTTATGGAGCTCCACATACCAAATATGTGGATTATGGAGCTGTTGGGCACTCGCTGGCAGTGGCTTATAATCACTAGCCAGCAAATATATGTAGATTACTAGACAACATGTAAATCATGCACAAAAAGGTTGACAGTGCTCCTGCCACCATGACCCATGTGTAGAGGCACCCACAGACATCCATGCTGCCAATAGTCATGTCATACACATGACTTGTGATATTGTACACATCCTGTATATGGGAAGGCTCCCAGTACTGGAAGCAACATGTGACTCAGTCTGCATGGCTGTGTCTTCCTGACCTCCAGTATGATATACTGTGTATATGTGGCATTGTGCATATGACTGGGCTGGCCCATGCCACCAGGACATGTATCATAAACATGCAGTAGCCTGACATGAATGTATGTGGCATGTTTAGTATGTACCATGTCAACCTGCATAACCCTGGATGCTGGCCACATCCACCATGTCAGATAGTCCTGTACACCATGGGCTCAGGCAGTGATATGTGCATACACCGCCATAATGATGTGGCATCCCAGTCGACACCATCACTGTGACCAGTGAGAAACAGAGAGTGCCAGACACCCTAGGTTCACAGTGTACAATAGTACATGTTGAAAATGTGTGCAGTGACCCATTGTCCATCCCCTCGCCACAGTACAACACTGATTGAATAGCCATTGTCCTGTCATCCTTTTGCATGCAGACATACCTGAACCATAGGTGTTTCAATTCAGCAATGCCTGGGATGTCTCATCCACCTAGTAATTGAAAACCTCTATCCATTTGATAGGAACATACCGACTCACATGGCACAGAGCACAATCACCCTACCACATTGGCAACAGCACTCAAATAGGGTTTAGTGCCAGGCAATGTTAATAATTCCTAGAATGAGTTGCTTAAGCAATGTTGAGTGCTTGCATGCCTTTTGCTGGAACCACCACAATGCCCGGCAAAAAATGTTTCAGAAGAATCACAATGCTGCTATGCAGTGACTTGTGACTGCACTGCAAATGTAATTCAATCGTTCCTGACAAGACTGTATTACAAACTGTCTCTTTCAGTGTATGAGCATTGACCTGTTATACAAGATGAGTTGCCAGTGTATTGATAACTCTGGAATACCATGATAAACAAACACACTGTGGAAACTGTGTCATATGATTGTTAGTTAGATTCCAAGTATATTAGTACAATGAGCATGCTGCTCATGTTAGGTAATGCATTTACTGCAACATATGTCTCACATAGCAATGCTGACCCCGTTTATCACTGTAATACACTGTCATATACAGATTCAGGGCTAGAACTACATAGTGACATACTATGGCTGTGCTGAGGGCACAAGATGTTCTGGGGACACATGTGGCAGACCAGGGGCCTTGTATGTTGGCACATACAATATGCACAAGGTGACACGAATACTACTGAATTACACTGAGGCACTAGTGCACCTGTTATGCTATGTGGTACATGGGTACAAGGCTCTTTCTGCCCAGTTATCAGTGACAGCTCACAAGTATGTGTGAAGGGGTTTGGGAAGCCTTTGGAATGTGGTGCAGGGACATGCAGGGTATATCACAGGCCCCACGTTGTTGAGCCTGGAGAGTCCTAATGCTTCCAGTCCATAGGGGTAGGACCAGCATGTGCTATGACTGTGACACATTTGTTCAAGGGATGTGTGACAGATAGGAGTGTCATAATAAGCACGTGGCATGACCGTGGATGGAAGGGTTTATCTGTGATGCAAGTGAACGTGTAAGGGCTTCTGTTTGTGTGGGCACAAAACTCAACAGGGGAATACAACATCACCAAAACAAAGGACATCCAGCAACCCAGGGCTGTGTTGCATGAAAAAGATTGGCAGGGTGTGTGCAACATTTTAGAGGGTGCTCACCCTGGCCTCCAAATCATCATATAGCAACATGTTAAAGGTACAATGTCATGGAAGGCTCTCACATGCGCATGTAAGTGACTGTTAGGTAGTATGACACACCATTTGCACATGTGGCAATGCTGGCTGCATCAACATTATGCCTCACAGGCCTAGGGGACTCCAAGACCATGTTGTGCATAGTGTCTAGTATCATGTATCCCCAGCACTGCAATACTGTTTGTGTTCCAGTCATGCAGCCATTCCTAGCTTACCTCTGATTGTAATTTTGTATTGTAATTGATACTTATTACTGTTTAGCTGACATGTGTCCCAGGATTACAATGACATGCACATAGCCTTTGTAAATTGAACATACAAATGTAAATGTGTATGTGTAGATGTCATGATGATGCTAAGTAGCCTGTAAAGCATATCACACCCATTTATGTTCATGTATCTGTTGCAAAAACATCCTTACATAAAGATCATTTGGATTACTACTCACTGCTCACTTTGAATCATTTGGATTACTACTCACTGAAGGGGGTTGCCTTTCAGTAATCACATCCTATACTAACTGTGACACTCATAGCTTGATTTGGAGTTATCTGCTTCAGCAGTGTTATCTTATGTCAATTAAATTTATATGCAGTAGGATTCTTTGTATGTGTGTTCCACCTGCTAACGTTTGACCCAGGGTTCCTTCTGGCTGAAGGCAGTATGGCACTGTTAAACTTCTGACATCATCTTCTGTTTTTTTAAATGAGTATTTTAAACCAATGGGGATTTTTTCTGTTTTCTCTGCATTATCTAGCTGTTATAAGTATTGTATTTTCTAAACAACTGCCATGAGCTTCTGAAGAAGGACTGGTTGGTCCGAAAGCTAGAGCACTTTGTTCTTGTTGTTACATCTATGTTGGTCCATTAAAAGGTATCAAATCATTTGTTTCTGGATCTATTCTTGCAAGGACCAATACGGCAACTACTAAATCTAGACTTCTACATTAAAGTAATGTAAACCTTTCATGTACATCAACATATACTGAATGTACATAATGGTGAAACAATGCCGGCGTATGCAGTTGTTACTGAGGCTAAAAAAAGGTCTCTTATGAACCTCTCTTGGGCATGTCATGCCACTGCTGCTGGACCACCATGGCCTCTTGGTGATACTGCTGGTGATGGTGCAGGTGGCATCAGTTGTGCATGGTCATCATCATCGTCATCCTGTTGTTGTGGTACATCGGGTAGGGGCATCCGCTGTGACATGGCAATGTTGTGCAGTATGCAAAAGGCTACAAAGATTTTGCATGCCTTTTCAGGACTATACTGCAGTGCCCCTTCTGGGCAATCCAAACCGCATCTTGAGTACACCAAATGTATGCTCAATTATAGATCTTGGGTGGGCATGTGCAGCATTATACCTCTCCTCCTGCTGTGTCTGTGGTGCTGTCACTGGTGCCATGAGCCATGGCTTTAGTGGGTATCCACTGTCACCTGTTGAAATGTTAAACCCATATAACATTACATGTATAATAAGATGTATACACCTGCACACACAGCAGACAATAAAGTATGTACATCCCAAATACCCCGCTTACACTGATGGGATGTTCACTGTCAAGCATCACAACACTATAAACATGTCCCTAGCCATGATATTCCTACATGCCACATCAGCAGGCCACATGTCCCTCATGCCATGTGTCACTATATCATTATACCAGGCAACCCATACATGTTTGTATCACGTGGCACTATTGGTAACTATGCTATTGTGCCATGTGGTCTCAAGTATGTTATGAAGCATTTAACTGTATATGACACATTATATTGATTGGTCACAGCCCACTGTGATGCATACACACATGTGTTACCTATGTACATTGTATTCATACATATGTTCATTGCCATCAGTACACATGCATGATGTCATACCCTGCCGGGGGGGGGGCATGGGAGTAGTTAGAATTAAACTGCATACATGTCTGGCATAGTGGGACATTAGCAAAACTGGCGATGTGTCACTCATTAGATGTGACAATCAGCTCCCAGATTGTCCCATCATCTTATACACTTCAGCGTGGTAGCATGTCTGTGTTGTGTCTTACATACACCACACGAAGGTATGTCCACAATGCTCATGGGAGTGGGTGTTCTGGGAGTGCATGTAAGTCATCTGTAAGCAATCTTGTGCCACATCACAGCATTTTCTCACACATGCGTGAACTACAAAGGCTCACAAATGAAATTACAGCACGTGCGTAGAAATATCCATGTTTTTCCACATGTGCAAGAAAATGGGCAACAGTTTAGAGCCCATGCATGAAATGGCCACAGATTTTGTGCGTTTGTGTGAAAAACACCTCCATGTGTCTCACACATGCAGGAACATATGCATGTACTTCAACCTGTCAACCTGAGGAGTTTGAGGGCAGTTTAGGGAGAAGGGTGTTTCAGGCTGTGACATTCTCAGCATCACAGTTACAGTTTGCTTGCAATTTATCATGGCAGATATGATCAGATCCCCAAATTTCAGTGATGCAGAGACTGCATTACTGCTGGAGCTGATGAAGAAGAATAGCAACATACCCCTGCTACCAGGGAGGACTTTACATGCTCTCAAGAAAAGTGACAAGGTGGGGCGGCAATTGCCAGATACCTGTACCTTAACAGTGGTGTGTACTGAAGTGTTTCACAGTTGAAACACAAATGGAGTGACATGGAGAGAGGGAGCCACACCTATGTCAGCTAGTACTCAGTGAATGCCAGGACTCACAGGGATAGCACCAGGTGAGTGCATGCATATGCCATGTGTTCATTCCTTTTGCATTTAAGTTCTCTGCGTCTGTTAGACATATGAAGTAACATAGCAAATGTTTAGTGCATTGTATTTACATTCTGATTATACTTAATACACTGTTAACAATCTGTGCCCTGGATGTTGTCAATGGAGTGTTTGACCAAGCCCTGGATGCCAAAACACCATGCCCATGCGTGCTCCCCTTGGCGTGCCCCCTGGGTGGGAACAACCTCCTAATGCTCACCTTGGGCTACTGTTCATGACATCCAGGCGAGGCCGCAGGAGCGTGACCTCTCACGCGAACACAGTTGGCAAAAGGTGTGGCGGCACATGAACTGTGTCATGGGCAGGGGAAGTGCAAGCCATTTCTCTGGTGTGTGGTAGTACATGGGGTGGAGATGTGCATTGACATATTTTGTCCAGGAAGCCCCACAGTTGCTACTGAAACTGACACAGTGGCTCCCTCACAGACTCTGCCCTTCGTCTGCAGTGTGTGTTTCTCTCCCCCAGCCACTAGCTGGCACTATGACATTCTGAGTGAATTACCGAACACGGGTCAACGGCATTGCTGATAGGCACCTTGCCTTGGTACCAGCAGGCCAGCTGGCACATGATCATTCCTACTGATGATGCTGACCTGACAGTGCATCACACATGTTCACATGTGTGGTGTGACAACTATCAAAGCAGGACACAATGTCTTATCCATTCTGATTGTTCCTGCAAAACAAATGAGAAGCAAGGCCTATACTGCCGTGTCATAGCTGTGGCAAGGCACGGTTGGCATAGCATGTCCCCATTTTGTGTTACACCAAATACTGTATGTTTTGATGCAGAACACAGTGTTGTGCAATGTTTCACACTGTCAGTACAGTACAATGCATGTATGTCACATGCATGCCCATAGTGTCCACTGTTCCCCTGTTATGGTTATAACTGCTGTATGTAGCATGTGCATATAGTAATTGACTGTTTCAGTTATGCAGTGAACAGGCAGTAATCTGCCCATTGGACACAAGGGTCATTGTAGTAGGTAGCTGTCATCAGTATGTTGCTGGTGCTGCCTATACTTGGATTGTCTAGGTCAGTTAGTGTTGTTACACACAGAACAGTGTTGTGCACAGACATATGTGTAGTGTTGACATCAGACATCACTATACCTAGAAGAGTATGCTTCATACTGGAAACATATAGGAAATATCTACATCACAGTAACTGTTGCGCTGTTGGGATGATGTTCTGCATGCGACATTGGTGAAAGATAATGACAATTATTATGCATTCCACATACAGGTGTGTCCAGTGGAAGGTGACACGGTCCAGCCAGAGAGGACAGGCTGCTTCAGGAGTTGCCCAGAGTGGACAGGCTGCAAGTGCTGCCCAACAACACTGTGAGTAACATTTTAACTTTACATTCCATTAATGGGACTGTAACATGCAGGGAATACTGGACAACATATGCCAACTGGGAAAGCTGTGTGAGGAGGTAGGGAATTCAGTGACCTTCTTAGAGGTGCTCAAAGTACCATGTGCAAGTACAGGGAGAAAGGGGAGGACAGGGAGTTCAGCACCTGGCTGCAGAAATGGTGTCATACCAAGGGGTATGAGTTAGTAGGTTGCTGGCAGAATTTGGGAAATTAATGACCTGTACACAGGGACAGGCTACATTTGAGCAGGGATGGGAAGGGAGTATTAAAGCAGAGGTGAGGGGATACATAGCAACAAGGGTATGTTTAACCTAGGAAGGAGGGCATGTGGACAGCGTGTAGGCAGGATTTCCAGAGAGGGAGCCAGACAAGCTACCCCCTAGCTAGAGGAGGCATCAGGGTAGGGACAATAGGGAAGGTTAATCAGGGAAGGTAAGGAGAAAGGAACAGGTTGGAGGGTGGTGTTACTGAATATGAGGAGCCTAGGAAACCAATCATCCGGAGTTACAGGCCCTCTTGGCAGTGGAGCAGGTGGACATTGGGGCTATAATAGAAACTTGGGACACATAGTACCAGGACTGGGATATGATGTTCCCAAGGTATAGGATATTCAGAAAGGACAGGGCAAACAGGACTGGTGGGGGGGGGCAAGCTATGTACTGGAGGGAATAACATGCATAAGAGAAGAGGAGGAGAAAGGTGGGACAGAGGCCCTATGGATGCAGTTTCAGGACTCAAACAGCAGGGTACAGAGGATGGGGTAGTCTACAGGCCACCAACTCAAGGGGAGGAGCTGGACAGGGATTTGGCAGAACAAGTTGGGAGGGTTTGCAGGAAGGTGAATACGGTGGAGGTGGGGGACTTCAACCTACTTGGGGTGGACTGGAGCACACCAACCACCACAAGTGCAAGTGAGCAGGTCATATTGGGGACATTTCAGGACAGCTTCCTGGTGCAGTTGGTATGCAAGGCAACTAGGTAGGGAAAAACTGGCCCTTGTACTATCAAATGGGGAGGTCGTAAGGGACCTGAAGGTGGAGGACCCTCTGGTTGGAAGTGATCACCACTAAGTATGGGTCACACTCAAAATGGTGAAGCAAACCGCAGGTTCAGATCCAAGGTGATTTATTTAAGGGGGGCATACAAGATGGAGGATATTCTGAGAAATCAGCTGGAAGGAACCAACCACCCATGGATAGCAATCAAATGTGCAATGTTAGTACAGCAGGGCTGGCAGAGGCTACTGGGACATGTACTAGGGCACAAAGTATGACGGGAAGGGTACAGAAGACCAATTGGCTGACCCAGGGGATAATGGAGGGGGTGAGGGCCAGAAGTAGAGCTTAACAGAAATTCAAGTGATCAGGAAAGGGGATGACAGAGAGGGTATACGAAGGGGTCCATGGAGGTTACCAGACTAGTCAGATCCACTAAGGCATCCAGAGAGCTGTGGTTGGGACAGGGCATTAAGGGCGAAAAGGAGAACTTCTTCAGATGCATTAGTGAGAGAAGGAAGAACAGGGACCAGATAGTGAGAATTAATAAATACCGGGAGTGTAGAGAGGGGGGAGGAGCAGGCAGAGGCACTCAATGAGTACTTTTGCTCTGTATTCACAGAAGAGTGGGGGAGGGGCAGATAGCTCATGAGAGTTGTGGGGTGACCGGGAGCGGAGGGAGTGACAGATGGAGGAATTACAGAGGACATGATACTGGAAGGACTGAAGGCACTGCGGGCAGACAAGATACCGGGACACAATAGCATTCACCCTAGGGTACTCAAGGAACTGGCAGGGTGCCTGGCAGGACCATTGGCTCACCTGTTCAATACCTCTCTGGACACAGGATGCATGACACAGGATTGGAGGTTGGTTCATGTGGTACCCATTCACAAAGGTGGCCCAATGGTTAATCCAGGTAACTATAGAACAGTGAGCCTCACATCAATTGTGCGAAAACTCATAGAGACAATCCTTACAGTAAGGCTGTTGAAATTTTTGGAGGACAATGGTCTCCAGGACGAGCGACAACATGGGTTTGTCTCGGGCAGATTTTGCCAGAAAAATCTGACTGAGTACTATGATTGGATGACCAGAGAACTGGACAAGGGCCATGCAGTGGATGTCATGTACTTAGACTTCAGCAACGCTTTTGATTCCGTGCCACATGGGAAACTAGGGGGGAAGCTGGAATATGTAGGACTGGATACTAAGATGGTCAAATGGATCACTAACTGGCCGAAGGGCAGACCGCAAAGTGTGGTGGTGGAGGGGAAACTCTCATCACCATGAGCAGTTACATGTGGGATGCCACAGGGATTGTTACTGGGACCAGTGTTGTTTAGAAAATTCATAGCAGATATCTCACACAGGACCCAGAGGAAGATCAGTCTGTTTGCAAATGGTACCAAGGTGGGAGCTGTTGTGGATGACATTGAGGGGTGGAGGAGACTGCAGGATGACCTGACTAAACTACAGGTGTGTTTGGAAACTTGGCAGATGGGATTCAATGCCAAGAAGTGCAATGTGCTGCACCTGGGAGCTAAGGACCAGAGGAGGAGGAGCTATCAGCTGGGAGTGGTACAGTTGGAGAGCACAGAGGAGGCAAAGGACCTGGGGGTGATTATAACAGGGAATATGAACAACTCTGCTCAGTGCAGGAAGGCAGCATCAAAAGCCAACATGATGCTGGGCTGTATGGCAAGGGAAATCTCCTCTAGAAGTTGTGAGGTGATCCTTCCCCTGTACAAATCACTGGTCAGGACGCACCTGGAATACTGCTTGCAGTAATGGCACCTGCACCTGACAAAGGACATCAGATTGGTGGAGGGGGTGTAGCACAGAGCAACTAAAATGATTAAGGGTTTGTAGCAGTGGCGGAGCCAGAGGGGGGGGGCTGAGGGGGGCTGTCGCCCCTCCTGACTGCCCCAGTGTGAGTAGTGGTGCCCTGCCACCATCTTTATTCACTGTTTAGTGCCCATTGTGGAGCCTGTCATTGACTGAATGGCCGTCTCTGGCTCCCAAATGATCCCAAACCTGGCTCCGCTACTGGTTTGTAGGGGAGGTCCTACGAGGGAAGGTTGAACATGCTTAACATGTATTCCCTGGAGGAAAGAAGGGATAGGGGAGATATGATCGAGACCTTTAATTTCCTGAAGGGGAAGAACATGAGTTCTACAGGATAGACATCACAAGAGTGAGGGATACAAGAGGGTATCATCTGCGGCTGTCTGGTGGAATATTTAGGAGGGACATCAGGGGACATTTCTTCACTGAATGGAAGGTAGGCAATTAGTACCCTCTTCCTGAGGAGGTTGTATCCTGTGGGACAGTGAGCTGTTTTAAGAGGGGATGGGACAGTGTGGGGGGGGCAGGAGATGGGGGGGCAGCGACAAGTTGAGGTGCTGGCTGCACAATCAAGCAGACTCTACAGACCATGAGGCCTGTTTCTGCTGGCATTTTCATATGTTTGTATTTCTGTAAACACCTGTGTCATTGTTTCTGTCACACAGGCATGGTTGGGCACACTCCCTTACACAAGACAACATGGACATATGCACTCATTATAGAACCATCAAGGCAAATTCACATGACTCTTGCCAGTCCATGTTGTGCAGTGGAATGTTTGTTGCATATCTCACATTACTGTATATGATACACCAGTGTATACAGACCTGTATTAGTCACCTTCACAGTGGTTGTTGAGGGACACCATGGCACTGATATGTGTGCTGTGTTGGTTGCAGACCCAGTATTGTCTGTTATGTGCACCTGTGATGTGGTGCTGACACCATAGGTTGGTGTTTGCACCACACAAACCTGTAATGGGTGTCAGATGTGGACTGCCTTGACGTCTTGTAATGATAGGACATGGTGATCTGAACCACTGCACCTCTGATGTGTGTACTACATTGTAGAACCACATGGTTGTTAATGTTCTGCCATCCCTTTTTCCCTATTACACTGCTGTCATGGCGATGTTTTTAGTGTCCCTGACTATGTACCTTGTATGCCCGGGGGCATCCTTGTATGATGTAGCCATCCAGAGCTTGTTGTCCCAATCAATATATGACATTTACCACACTTTCAGGAGTGCTTCATGTGCATGGTGAGCACATCACAGAGCGCAATGACCCTTACTACTGTCCCATCTCGGCCGTGCTCTGTGACTCCCTATAGGTTAAGCCCTCATATGCGTATAATGCACACTTGTGCAATGTTGACTGCTGCCAAGCAGTAGTAGTTGACCTACATTGGGCATTGTGTGCTGACTGTTGCTGTGGGTACAGGGCCATGCAACACAGCTTCTACTCCAGATGGGCAACTGTCCAATGACTGTGTGTTACATTAGCTCCATACATACTCCCTGGTGGACATTACTGATGGTGCAATATGCCTGCAACATTCACTTGCATGGTTGATTTAGGATATTCAGGCCTGTTGGCCAAGTGTTGCATGTTAATGGAGTGTGCACAACAGGACAATGGTCTGTACTTTGGGGGGGGCAGGGGAGGGTTGAGGTGTCACTGTCTCACACCGAGGGTGGTATCATCATTTTTTTTTAATTAGTTTTTTGTTGATCATGATAGGTTATTGTACAGGATTGGACATGCATACAAATGAGCCAGCAGGGGAAGGCCATTGAGTATATGTAGTCTGCACATGTTTCAGTCAAGTTGTGCTACTGTCCCAGCCCTCACTCCACACTCCTCCCATCCTACCCACCCATGCTCCTTACCTGCCCCCTATGCCTATCTCAGCTTCTGTTAAAGGTGCCACTGTCTTCAATGAGATAACATCCTCCTGCATTGCATTCAGTGCCCACCACCATGTCTCCGAAGATGTGCATCCTTACCTCCCTCCCAAACTTTCCACCCTCCGTCTTAGAACTGTGCCTCCTCATCATGTGGTTGACACCTAGCTTAAAGCAGCTCTCCTTGTCAGCCTTATGAGTCCCTTTCAAGCATATGATGGTCCTAATCATGTCTTCTCTCTCCTGTATTCCAGGAAGTACATATTGAGTGCAGTATGCCTGCCCTCATATACCTTTTCCTGCTGACCTGTTATAATCTTAGCAGTCCTCCTCTGGACCTTCTACAGCAGGTTACTGTCCTTTTGGCGGTGTGGCCAACAATGCAGCACACCATACTCTAGATGTGGCCTTACCAGTGACATGTACAAGTGCTGTACAACCTCCTCCATCTTACTACTGATCCCCCTAGATATGCATCACAGCATCGTACATCTGTTGTGGTTTTCAGTGTGGTTGGCTCAATGTTTGCATCTGGTTCACTATGGGATCGAGGGCAGGATATGGATTGCCTCAGTTTGTGCAATTATAGCATTGTGTGGCATGGGATTGTGGTGTTGCATTTGTACTCAGCACCAAGTGTGTCACACTCAGGCACTCTTGTTTGTGCATCAGGCCATTATCAGCTGGCATACTCGTGTTCATCCATACTTATCCTGTGGTGCTGTGCAGTCTCCAGGTGTGTTGCATGGACCATTGCACAGTACGCATTTTGCATACTGTCGGCCATCAACAGTTATGTGTCACACATATCCACTAGCCTCTGTGTTGTCCTATGCATTGCACACATCCTATGTTCTACAGATCGATTTTTGTACTTGGACTTCAATAGGGGGTTTGTGGTCAGGTGACATCCAACCTCAGTGTCACCTGACCGCCATCATGATTTCCTTTGTGGTTGTTGGTGACAAATGCATGTGTTATACATGACCTACAATATGCAGTGGTGGACTATGACAGTGAGACATGCATACATACCCCTCAGGTGTGGGACATGGTATTGGGGAGTAACTTATAGGTGGCTAATACATGCTAGCTGATATGTTGGCACTGACTGATGTATGGAGGGGGGAGTCATGAGTGACTCAAGGTACACCAGTGTCATAGACAGGTTGTTGGACAGGCAGGTCACACTGTTACCTGAGCTGGTGCAGACACACACACTGTGCTGAGCAATGTTTGCGATGTGCATCATGGTTTTCTATTGTTGGTTGTCATGGGCCAACATGACAGATGCTATGGCCTCAGGTGCAAATATCATATTGATAATTCTATTGTGTATATATGGTGTTACCTTTCATCTTGTAGTGACATGTATTGTACTGCATTTACTGTGTTGATGATCCTGATATCACAGGCTCATGTCTTGATGTGCTACATTCTGTTCTATGCCTGCTCATGTCTTGGAATGTTATTCTGCTGGTCCATGCTTACCACATGTCACTTTTGACATTCTAGAATGCCTGATTGCCAACAGGGAGAGAGAGAGCCAAGCTGAAGAGGGTCCTTGCAGCGAAGAGGATTCTGGCTGAGAAGAGGTCGAGGGATGTTCAAACCCCTCATAGACTACCTGTGTCTCCATGACTACATGAAGAGGACACTGTACAGGGGCATGGAGAGACAGCACAGGAGCCAGGGCAAGAGGTGTCGGCATCCCAGGGAGAGTCTGATACTGCCACAATGGACACTGATGTTGGTGGAGACCAGGAAGACACTGGGGAGGACATGGACACTGTCCCTGATGTTTCTGCACCTGTGGGGTCAGGGAATAGTGCCCTAATAGTGCCAGTAGATGCAGGCAGTGCTGTGGGGGAGAGGGATGGGGCCATGAGGAGAGGCTGCAACTGTGGTCACCTATGGTCCACACTGCAAGAGCATGTCAGGGGCATCACGGACACCTCTGTAGACCCTTGTAGGCAGTTGCTTGGCCTTCAAGTATATATTGTCAGCATGTTGAACAGAACCATTAGTGTGCTGATATTTTCCTGTTTGCTGTGACCTCTTACTGTTGCATTTACACCACATTCTCTTGTTTTCATGTGTGCTTTAGGGGTATTACTAGTGGTATTACCAGTTTTTTACTTTCTGTATCGTTGGTGCTCCTTTTGCTGTTTTTATATAGTGTTGTATTTGAATGTTTACATATTCAGCGTTCATTGTTTTACATTAAAAGTATTTTTCATAATTGTTTGTCTGTGATTGTTGCATGGTGTACTCCATTATGACTTACTGGGTTGGTATCACACCATAGAAACATAGAAACATAGACTTTGATGGCAGATAAGGACCACTTGGCCCACCCAGTCTGCTCATTTCCCTACCTATTGGATAAGCTGCAGATTCTAGTTAACCAACAGCCTACTTCCTGCAACCCCCCACTATAATTGCCTTATGTCTGTCCCATGCATGTTTGAATTCCCCCACTGTTTTAGACCCCACAACCTCTCTGGGAAGGCGGTTCCATGCGTCCACCACTTTCTCTGTGAAAAAGAATTTCCTCACATTACCCCTGAGCTGTCCCCCCTCTAACTTTAAATTGTGCCCCCTTGTTCTTACACATCTCTTTTTCTGAAAGATGCTACTCTCCTGGACTTTGTTGATTCCCTTGAGGTACTTAAAAGTTTCTATCATGCCCCCCCCATCCCTCCTTCCCTTCATCAAGGGTATACGTATTAAGCTCTCTCAGTCTCTCTTCATATGGTTTCTGATGTAGACCCTGCACCATTTTAGTTGCCCTCCTCTGGACTGCTTCCATCCTGTCTATGTCCTTGCGTAGATGAGGTCTCCAAAACTGCACGCAGTACTCCAGATGGGGGTCTCACCAACTGTCTGTATAGAGGGATAACCACTTCCCTTTTTCTACTTGTGATGCCCCTCCCTATGCATCCCAGTATCCCCTGGCTCTCTTTACTGACTTCTCACATTGCTTACCCACCTTTAGGTCATTTGATATGACTACTCCCAGATCCCTTTCCATTATTGTTGTCGTTGGTACCTCCTGCTATTGTGTACTCTTCTCCTGGATTTTTATTTCCCAGGTGCATTACTTTGCACTTCTTTGCATTGAATCTAAGTCGCCATATGTCTGACCATTCCTCCAACCTTGCCAAGTCCCTTCTCATCCTTTCTACCCCCCCCTTGTGTATCAATTCTGTTACAGATCTTTGTGTTATCTGCAAAGAGGCATACCCTTCCTTCCAGATCCTCTGCAATGTCACCTATAAAGACGTTAAAGAGGACTGGACCCAATACTGAGCCCTGAGGTACTCCACTAGTAACCCCCCTTTCTTCAGAATGTGTTCCATTCACTATTACCTTCTGTGACCTGTTGTCCAGCGAGTTTGCTACCCAGGCTACCACCCAGGGACTCACTCCCAGGCTGGCTAACTTGATTATTAATCTTTTGTGCGGGACTGTGTCAAATGCCTTGCTAAAGTCTAGGTAGGCCATATCCACAGCCCCTCCCTGGTCAATTACTTTGGTCACCCAGTCAAAGAAATCGATTAGATTCGTCTGACATGGCCTTCCTGCTGTGAATCTATGCTGCTTTGGGTCATGTGCCCCGCTGGCCTCTAGGTACTCAACAATTCTTTCTTTCAGAAGTGATTCCATCATTTTCCCCACCACTGAGGTCAAACTAACATTTCTGTAGTTTCCTGCTTCTGCCTTGCTCCCACTTTTGTGAAGGGGAATCACATCTGCCCTCCTCCAGTCCTCAGGTACCACCCCATCTTCCCATGATTTGTTAAAAAGTGTGCATCTGTGCTGGTTCTGTACCCATGCGTTTTGACTACACCCCATTCTGTTTTGATTATGGATTACACTATACTGGTGTGTTCTTCTCCATATTAGACTATGGTTTATGGAACCCCCTGTTACCTCATTGATCAAAACACATCATATGACTGTGGGTATATCCTGCAATAACAGACAGCTGTGGAATGCCATTATAAGGTAATATGAACTCATTCTGGATGTATTTTCCACATGAGTCCATTGTATAATCTCAATAAGCCACTCCATGGTGTGGGTTATTGGAGGATTTACCCACTTCTTGTGTGGTTAAGTAACTTTGCCGCGCTACATCACACACCACAAAAGGCATGGGTAAATCCACCAATAACCCGCACTCTGTTGTGCCTTATTGTTCATTACTTGTGGGTGTCATACTCTGTGTTATACATGGTACATGTATTTTTGTTCCATGTCCTGGATCAGGCTCATCTTGGATGTGACTGGTGAAGGGCCCACACATGTATGTCAGCAGTACAGCATTCAAGGGGTTACATTGTCAGTCGGATATTCACCCAGTAGGGGTATGATGTGGGATGGGATGCAGAAGACTAACATAGTGTCCCTCAGTGTGTTATTGTCACTGTACATCCATCAAATGGTGGTATACTTAGCCATTGTACATTGGACAATTGTGTGTGCAGATCCTGTGGCCTCAGTGTTCAGGACATGTCGCATGAGTGTGGGTAACTCCTGCATAACACATGCCTGTGGAACGGTAGTTCTAACACACATGGTTACACACATTTGACATGTGTTTTACATATTGGACCATTGTATGATCACGATGAGGCACTCCAGGGCATGGGTTGTTGGGTGATATATCCACTTATTTAGTGTTTACTTCACTCAGGTGCACCTTGTGACACACCACACAAGGTGTGGGTACATAGAAACACAGAAACATAGAATTTGACGGCAGATAAGGACCGCTTGGCCCACCTAGTCTGCCCATTTTCCTACCTAACAGATAAGCTGCAGATCCTAGTTAACCAACAGCTTACTTCCTCCTACCCCCCACTAGGACTGCCTTATGCCTGTCCCATGCATTCTTGAAGTCCCCACTGTTCTTAACTCCACGACCTCCTCAGGAGGCTGTTCCATGCATCCACAACCCTCTCAGTGAAAAATGCTTCCTCACATTACCTCTGAGACGCCCCTTCTATCTTCAAATTGTGCCCTTGTTCTTGCACATCTCTTTTCTGGAAGATGCTACCTTCTTGGACTTTGTTAATTCCCTTGAGGTACTTGAAAGTTTCTATCATGTCCCCTCTCTCCTTCTTTCCTCAAGGGTATACATATTAAGCTCCTTTAGTCTTTCTTCATATGTCTTCTGGTGCAGACCCTGCACCATTTTGGTTGCCCTCCTCTGGACAGCCTCCACTCTGTCTATGTCTTTGTGGAGATGGGGTCTCCAGAACTGCACACAGTACTCCAGATGGGGTCTCACCAACTGTCTGTACAGAGGGATAACAACTTCCTGTTTTCTACTATTGATGCCTCTTCCTATGCATCCCAGTATCCCCCCAGCCTTCCTTACTGCTTTCTCACATTGCTTGCCCACCTTTAGGTTATCTGATATAATTACCCCCAGGTCCCTTTCTATTTTTACTGTTGTCAGTATCTCACCCCCATTGTGTATGCCTCCCCTGGGTTTTTGTTTCCCATGTGCATTACCTTGCACTTCTTTGCATTGAATCTGAGCTGCCATACATTTGACCATTCCTCCAACCTTGCCAAATCCCTTCTCATCCTTTCCACTCCATCTTGTGTATCAACTCTGTTGCAGATCTTGTGTCATCTGCAAAGAGACATACTTTTCCTTCCAGTTCCTCTGCAATGTCACTTATAAAGACATTAAAAGGACTGGTCCCAGTACTGAACCCTGCAGTACCCCACTAGTAACCCTCCTTTCTTCACTGTGCACTCCATTTACTACTACCCTTGCGTCCTGTTGTCTAGCCAATTTTTTATCCAGGCTACCACCTGGGGACCCACTCCAAGGCTGGCTATCTTGTGAATTAATCTTTTGTGTGGGACTGTATCAAATGCCTTGCTAAAATCTAGGTAGGCCATGTCCACAGCCCCTCCCTGGTCTACTACTTTGGTCACCCAGTCAAAGAAATCTATTAGATTTGTCTGACACGACCTTCCCATCGTGAATCCATGCTGCCTTGGGTCCTGTGCCCCACTGGCCTCTAGGTACTCAACAATTCTTTCCTTCAGAAGTGATTCCATCATTTTCCCTACCACTGAGGTCAAACTAACAGGTCTGTAGTTTCCTGCCTCTGTCCTGCTCCAACTTTTGTGAAGAGGAATCACATCTGCCGTCCTCTAGTCCTCAGGTACCACCCCATCCTCCCATGATTTGTTAAAGAGAGTAGTCAGCGGTGTCACTAGTTCTACCCTTAGTTCTTTTAGAATTCTTGGGTGAATCCCATCAGGCCCCATTGCTTTGTCCACCTTCAATTTTATTAGTTCTTTCAGAACCCTTTCCTCTGTAAATGGACTGGTATCAACCCCTGTCTTCAGAGTGTTTCTCTTGTTTGGTTTAGGTAACTCCCCCTCCTCTTCCTTTGTGAATACTGAGCAGAAATATTCGTTCAGTATCCCAGCTTTTTCACTGTCACCCTCTACCCACATTCCCTCCCCTTTATTAATCTTCAGTATCCTTCCTTTGGTCTTTCTTCGCTCCCTAATGTACCTATAAAAGGTCTTATCCCCCTTCTTAACAGAATTGGCTATCCTTTCCTCGGTTTGGGCCTTTGCTATTCTGACTGCCTTCCCAGCCTCTTTTTGCTTTAACTGATAAAGTTCTCTGTCCTGGTCCTTCTGTGTTTCCTTATATTTCCAGAATGCTGTCCTTTTCTCCTTAACCTTCCCTGCCACCTCTTTCGAGAACCATAGCGTTTATTTCCTTCATTGTGTTTTATTGATTTGCTTTACACAAAGGCTTGTTGCCTCTGTGATGGCTGTTTTGATCACTCCCCATTGTTCCTCCATCCCTCCTTCTTGCTGTTTGCTAGTGCTTTTCTGAGGCACTCTCTCATTTTCCCAAAGTCAGCCCTCCTAAAGTCCGGTACTCTTGCTTTTGTATGGCTTGATTGTATGGCTGTGTTTATCGTGAACCACACTGTTTGGTGGTCGCTTGTTCCCAGATGGCTACCCACTTCTAAATCTGAGATTCTTTCTCCATCCCCATTTGAGAGTACCAGGTCTAAGATTGCTCCCTCCCGAGTGGGTTCCAATACTAGCTGTCTGAGGCATGCCCCCTGTAAGGCATCAAGAATGACCCTGCTCTTGGATGTGCCTGCAGCAAAGGTGATCCAGTTAACATCTGGCATATTCAGGTCTCCCATCAACAATATCTCCCCTTTTTCTGCCATTCTAAGAAAGCCTTCTATCATTTCCTTGTCCATTCCCTTCCCCTGAGATGGGGGTCTGTATACAACCCCCATGAGGATTGTGGTGCCATTTCCTGTCTCCAGGGTGACCCAAAGTGCCTCATCTGCTCCCTGTTTACTCTTTAATTCTGTTGCTTTGATCCCTTCCTTTACATAGAGAGCTACTCCTCCTCCTCTTTTACCCTCCCTGTCCCTCCTGTAGATTGTGTATCCTGGTATGTTGACATCCCAGTCATGGTTCTCTGTGTACCATGTTTCTGTGACTGCCACAATATCCAGGCAACCCTCTTCCATCAAGGCCACTAGTTCAGGGAGCTTGTTACACAGACTATGGGCATTGGTAATTGGTAAAGGTACAACCAGCAATGACCCACACCGTGCTGTGCCTTATTGCTTAACTTTTCCCCAAGGGTACTGTGTGACATGGGTACCTATAGAATGTCATTCATGGTTCATAGGGTGGCATTTGATAACTTGTTACTGCCACCCACAGTGTAAAATGCATGTTCTGTCTGAGTCTGCAGCGTGGCAGTTATTCTGTGGTGTGGTACTGTTTGACTGCTGGGGGGCATGTGCTATAGTTCTGGGGCTGCACATGACAGTATGACATGGATTTTTATCAGCATGTCAGTATCCATGCAGCAGATCGATACACAGCATGCCTGTGACATAATTTTGTTCTGTGACTGCTTGATATATGTTTGTCAGACCCACATACAGTCACAGCCATAGACACGAATAGATATTTCCTGACATTTCTGTGCTATTTCTCAGGAAATGTCATGCTTTCCGCATTTAACAGTAGGGTCAGAAGAGAGACACCCTTTGGTGATTCATCACCATGTGTGACAATATCTGACCATGTCTGTAGACAACAGTATCATATGTGGAGGCATGTGTATGTATTCTCTGCCAGGCCTATTGACTAGTCTAATCCCCATTGTGTACTGCTGTACAGTGCATGTGTTGATATCAGGTCAATGCCACTGTACTGCAGTTGTTCTGCTGCTTCACTCTGTGGACATGTGGTGGCGTGTTCCATTACACACATTTAATTATCTTGTGTCAAGCATGTGTCTGTGCGAATATTGTGGGCCATGCTTACTGTGCAGCAGGATGGCATTGGCATTACCTCCATGTACAGCTCCCGGGTTTTGCTGCATCATGTACATCTGTCTTGGTTGGTGCGCACATGTAACTGTGTCACACAATGATGATACATAATTTCTGGTGGTGCCTGTTACTTGTTGTGTGGTGTACAAATGCACTGTTGTACTGTGCTGCCCAGTGCAATGTGTATACACTGTACTGTACTACAGTGATACATATATACCTGGACACTGTCAGCAGATAAGTGCCTATGGCCCACCCAGTCTGCCCATTATAGCTTGTACGTTCCCTTTATGTTGTTCTAGATGTCTGTTGACCCTTGTCCCTGACCTCCAGAATTCCTTTATGTCTATCACATGCATTCTTAACACCTGTGATTGTTTCAGCCCCCACCACCTCCTTTGGCAGGGTGTTCCACTTGTCCACCATCTTTTCTATGCAAATATTCTTGCTCATGTTTCCTCTGACTCATCCTCCCTCCAACCTCATCCCATGCCCTCTAGTCCTGGAACATTTAATTCACTGGAATATACTGTGTACCTGTGCCCTGTTCCTCCCTGTAAGGTACTTGTATATCTCTATCATATCCCCTCTCTCCCTCCTCTCCTCCAGGGAGTATCCTCCAGGGAGTACATATTCAAGTCCTTCAGCCTGTCCTCATAGGACTTGTGATGCAATCCCTGTACCATCTCTGATGGCCTTCCCTGAACATTCTCTACCCTGTCCATGTCCTTACATAGGTAAGGTCACCAGAACTGTACACTGTAGTCCAGGTGGTACCTCACTAGTGTCTTGTATAGTGGAATGCTGAACACCCTTTTCCTGCTGGTGATGCCCCTGCCTATGCATCTCAGCATCTTATTTACTTTACCTGCTGTCTTGTTGCACTGTTTCCCTAGCTTGAGGTCATCAGAGATAATAACCCCATGGTCCTGTTCCTGCTTGGTGCATGCTAGATCCTCAACCACCAACTGATATGTTGTTGCATGGTGTTTTTGCCCCATATGCATTATCTCACACTTCTTTGTATATACTTTCAACTTCCAGACCCTTGACCATTCTTCAAGCTTCTGCATGTCCTTCTCATTCTGTTTACACCCTCTGGCATGTTCACACTGTTACAGGGCTTTGTGTCATCAACAAACAAGGACAATCTGCATTCTAGGTCTTGCAGAATGTCACTGATAAAGATGTTGATTAGGATAAGTCCCAGCACTGATCCCTGTGGTACCCCACTGGTCACGCTTCCCACTGCAGAGTGACAGCCATTTACCACCACACTCTGTGTCCTGCCACTCAGCCAATTACCCACCCACCGCACTTCTGTCCTGCCCGCCCCCATATTCCACAGTTTATTTAATAGTCTTCTATGTGGCACAGTGTCAGAGGCCTTGCAGAAGTCCAGATTGGCAACATCCACTGCCCTCCCCTGATCCACCTCCCTTGCCACCCAGTCATAGAATTCACTGGGGTTGGTCTGGTATGACCTCCCCCTGGTGACACCATGCCACCTTTGATCCTGTAGTCCATTGGTGACCAGATGTTGGACTGGTTCTATTTGTGTCTACTACTGTGTACCTGGAGTGTCTGTCCATCAGTGATGCTGTCTTGACGCACTGGGGGCATCTGTCACTATTATTGGTGAGTGTTGCCTATGTCCCACACACATGCCTGGGTGTGCACAAGTGCATGACTTGTGTGTGTATCCTGGTAATGTTCACCACTTCAATGTTTGCCATCCACAGTACCGTAACCATGATTGATCAGGCTGCCAACACCAGTTCTACAGTGGCAGGCTGTGACACGTGACATGTCACACACATGACTGTGTTTGTGGATGTGTTCTGTAATGCCATTTACGCACCTGCTCACCTGGTCCCAGTCCATCACTAGCCACTACACAGGGTGCTATGATTTTTGTTCCTTGGCTGTGCTATGTTACTGTGGCTGTTATTATCAGTTGGGTCTGTACCTACCCAGCAGCCATCCATGCGCTATGTCTCCCCGTTCAAAGAGCTTGCACAATGTACTCTGCCTCAGGATATATTAGTCATGACATGATCCAGAGAATTGTGCACACATGTCAAGTATCCATCATTCACTGTTGCACACCACCTGTACATTGATAGAGTAGTACTCCTTCTGATTCACATATGTTGCCTCATTTTCACTGGGTGCCTTGATTGCTGTATGTGTACAGTCTATTGCACCCATGATCCTTGAGAATTCAGCCATGGCACAGAATTTCTCCATCAGCACCTGCTGCTGTTGTACCTGTAGTGGGACGTTGATGTATTGAGGGGCTTTTGGTATTATCGCATGCAGGAATTGGTCTAGGCATCTTGACACTGCTGCTTGGCTCATACCTGTGGTGTCCCCAGTTGGCATCTGAAATGTTCCAGTAGCTAGTACACATAGAGCAGCTGTGACCTTTACCTCCACTGTTAGTGCATGGCTTCTTTGTGCTCGGCTTTGCAATTCATCATGCAATGTGTTGCAGAGGTCATATAGTGCATCCTTGTTTAGCCTGTATCTGGCTATGCATTTCTCATCTGTGAGGACTTTGTATGACAACCTGTGATGGTACTCTTGTCTGGCAGGTCTCCTACTTTGTACATCATGATCTCGTGTTTGCCTTGGTGCATGTGTTGGCTGTGTTGCTCCTTGCTGTTGTATGCGCCTTTCTCTCCACATGTAGTGGTACCATACACCCAGTGGCATTTTGTCACTTGTTTTGTGTTTTATGTAGTCTGCTCCTGTGTCACACACTGCTGGCTATTACACTCTGTGCCTGTGGCTGCACTGCCAGTGGGCTTCTTTATGGGCTGGCCCACTCCTGGTGTGATTCCTTGCCTTCCAACTTGGTTGTGTGTGGAGTTGCGTCTGCTCCGTGAACAGGGCCTTACATTAACCTAACCCACATGCTTGCTGGTGCTTGTTGCCTGGACACAGCTTAATTGTGGTTTAATTGTTGGATCACTGCTCTTTTTACTCAGGGAGTGTTACACCTCAGTCTCTGTGGAGTAGCATTTGTGCAACATTTTTTCTACAACTGTGAAATTTCAATGTTTGTGTATAGCCTTTTGTGCATTTTAGCTCCCTCAGGATTTCCCGCAGCTGCATTTTTCCCACAGCCCCCAGACATTTTTCTGTGCAGCTGCAGGGTTTTTGAGTATGTGCCACAGCACAGCTACCTCATTTTTCCTGCAGCTGTAGCAATTTTGGGTGAATGCAGGTTTTTTTTGCTTTCAACCTGTTTTGTGAATCCCTCCCCCAGATCTTCTATGGTCCTGTCAAATGGGATTCCGGAAATTGATCCTGAGGAGATTATTGGGGAGGCCAACATTATATATATTGACATTGATTATATCCACTGGACCATTTGAGATGTCATTTGATGAGGGATTCTTCAGGTGAGAAGAGCAGGTAATACTTGAAGCATTGAATGGGAACAGTAGTGCCAGTTAAGGTTGGAACACGAAAGCGGATGAGCCAGTAGAAGTAACTGAATGGATGAGTGGATGCTGGACATCGGTAGGTGCAAGGAACGCCCCCAAAAAATGTACATAGCGGCAAATGTGGAGGAGCCCCGAGCCACAAGATCAGTGAAAAGTAAGTGCTTGACAGGAAGCAAGCCAGCTGAGTACAACAACTCCCGGAGAGGAGAGAAGAAAGGAAGGCAGGTCAAGTCTGTCCCATCTACAATGTTCCAGAAGGCTGGAGAGACAATGGTGCTCATGACAATGGAAGAAGACAGTCCAGAGCTGGAATGGGCAAGGAAAAGGGGTCCATGAGCTACAGCCAAGTGGTGGAAGCCCTGGTCAGATGCAGGTCAGGGAGGAAGTGAGGAACAGTCCACTCTCTGATGGAAAAGTTCAGACTGGAAGTCCAAAGCCAGTAGGATGGAACTTGAGTGGAAGTCGACTGAGGCCAAGCAGCATCACCTTCGAAAAGTGCAGGTAAGATAGCAGATGGTAGGGTAGATGCCATGGTATGGAGAATAAAATCTATGCATGCCAAAACAGGCCCCAGGAAGTAGAAGCAGGCAAAACTAAGAAGAGGATCCAGGTACAAGGTGTCGCTGGAGTGGGGTATGGGGTTCCCACCTCCAGGGAGATGGCAAACCAGAGCTGCAGAGGGCAAAGGTTCTGCGGTAAAGGCAGGAGGTTCCCAACCAAAATGAGATGGCGAACTGTAATTGCTGATAACAAAACATTCAGCGGCGATGGGGTATGATGGTCCCACCTCTGAAGTAGCTGGTGAAAAGGAAGTGCTGATTGCAGACTCATGGCATGACAGAAGGGGTGCAAGAGAAGATCAAGGAGACTGAATCAAAAAGCAAGGCACAACACCAAGGTGCAGCAACGAAGTCCAGAAGTCCCATGAATGGGGTGGAGTTCAAGACATAACAAGCTGGCAGGGTCTTAATCCAGAATGGGAGGAGGCCAAGGCAAAGACTGGTACACAAATTCCAGGCACAAAGAGAACCAAGCAAGGAAGCCAGGAGGGGAAGGGCCACTGCAAGGCTAGAGCAGCCTAATCTTTCATGAGGCAGTCAAAGGCTGAAGCCCGGGGATGGGCAGGAGGAGCACAATGATAAGGCTTGATAGACTGGGAAGGACATGCAGCAGAGACTGGAGGCAAGGTCCAGGTACAGGTACTCAAAGGTTGACAGGGTACAGAGGTCCAGTCCTGAAGGAAGGTGGTGAGCTCAAAGCACTGGCATATATTGCAGGTTTTTGAGTCAGGAGAGTGCAGGTCGATGGAGTATAGTGGTCACATTCCAGAAGGGAAGTGGCAGTCCCAGAATGTTGGTGTAAAAGGCAGTTAGTTGAGAGGATGGAGTACAGAGGTCTGATTCCTGAAGGGAAGTGGAGAACTCAGGGTGCTGGCATGGAATGCAAGTGAAGAAGCCAGGAGAATTGAGGTTGATGGGGTATAGAGGTCCCATTCCCAAAGAAAAGTGGTGAACCCAGACTGCTAGTATAAAATGCAGTTAGTGAAGATAGTAGCTCCCATCCCCGGTAGTCAGAGCGAGTTAACCTGCACTTGATGCCACACCAGGCAGAGTTAGGGATGGAGACTGTGGGTAGATGGCATGGTATAAAATCAGTTGAGACTGAGGTAGAGGAAACATACTCCCATCCCCGGTAGACAGGGCAAACCACCTGCACTCAATACCTCAGAAGGCAGAGTTAGGGACAGAGGATGTCAGGGTGCTGGTGCCATTGGTAATGGATAGGAGATAATCCAGTAGGGTAAAATGGTAAATGGAATAAAACGGACTCCCACCCCCGGCAGACAGGGCAAGCCTACCTATGCTCGATGCCTCAAAAGGCAGAGTTAGGGAATAGAGACAGGAAAACTGCTGATATGGGCTAAGCAAGGGAAGGGCAGTCAACTGCTGCAAAGTAAAGGGTAACAAACTGACAGAGGCACGGCAAAGGGAATGTAAGGAGGGAACAGGAGGATGAGCATAGCATGGAATATGGAATGGATGAAATGGAGGAATAGCGTAATGACAGACAATCGGAAACAACATAGAAAAAACATGGGAAGGAGCATTATTTGAGAAGGACTGAGGAAACCACTACTAGGGATCTGGAGAGGAGGTTGGAGCATGCAGGAGCATTATCAGCATAGGCAGAGGAGGCAGGTGATGATGAATGCTGGAAGGATACAAAGCATTAGGGGTATCGTGGAATTTCAGAGACATGAGCTGAGCAGGGCATATAAATGCTAGGATCATGAATGGTGCAAAGCGGGTAAAGGCATGAGGAACATTGGTAGTGGACAAAACTGCTAGGGAAGGCTGTTGTGCAATACAGTAGCTGACAAAGTGTAGTAAGTAGCATAGAAATTTAGATGCCAAACAAGGGGATATGTGACAATGGGCTGCAGTAAGAAAAAGGGGCGGCGAAGGAGACAGAGCATTGGCACAAGGAGCAAGAAAGTCCAAAAATAAAGGGGAGCACAGGAGAAGGACAAGAACAAGGGACAGGGGGGCGGGTGGTGTAACAAGAAGGAGATGGAAGCAATTTTTTTTTTTAGCAAGCAAAGGCTATGCAGCACTCTCAGGCCTGGGAAATCTGGCCACAGAGTTGAAAAACAGGAGGGAGCAAAACGCCCAGAATGCACTGCAGAAACAAAGAGTCAATATCACAAAAGTGCAAAAATCAATAACAATGGGGTTCCTTTTTTTTTTTTTTTTTTTTAAACAATCCGCACAACCTGCATCACCATTGACTGGAAATATATACAAAACTCAAAGAAACCTTGAACTGCATAGAACAGCTGATTCAAAGTGAAAAGGCACTTCATAATGATGCTTTACAGTTGCCATCACCCCTGCTTCATCAAAGCCCAGTGAAATAATCATTGTGGACTTCAGAGGAGACAGAGCCGCAAGCAGGGAAACATGTTCTATAGGTGTATGATCCTGTTACAGTATGTCAGGGCTATGTCATTGGATAATCCCCTTGACATCTGCAAATGTCCTCTTACCTGGAGTGCATGGTGGAAGTAGAGAAAGTTGAAGGCAGGCGAACAGTGAAAGGAAGGCAGAGGAAGTGATACGATGGGCCAAGATGGTGGGAGATGCCAAAGACCGTGGAGTCAGGTACCAGCGGAGATGCGGATTTAGCCAGTTGTACGTTGGAGGGCTGGGGACGGGGCTCCCATGACCCAACAACAGAAGAGTCAGGACACTCCTGAGTTAGGAGTGAGCCAAAGAGTATGCGGGGGTAGGGAGAAAGGACAGAGGAGTGAAAGCTGGGGCTGGAGGAAGAGAGCATGGAACGAGGGGGTAGGAATGGTAGGGTTAGAGGCAAGGGGGAACTACAATGGAACAGGGAAAATGGAGAGAAGAGAAAGCATGAGGGAGACAATGGAAACGGGGGAGGACACTAATGGGAAATAAACAAGGTGGGTGGGGGAGGAACAAACTAACTGCAGGAAGAGCAGAAGGGAATGAAGGGAGAAGACAAAAGGCGGGGAGCGAAGGGAAAGGAGCAGAGGAGGAAAACTGAGGAGGCTCAGCCCATGAGCCACACAGGAAGCTCAGAGCACTATGTTTTCAGAATGCAGTAAGCAGGAAAGTACTGAGGGAGGCTGGCTTTTAGTGGGGATGTGGGGGGAGCTATTCTCCCACATTGAACTTCAGGCTTAAGCCCTCCCAAGAGTACTCTATGTGATGATATTGTGCTGGATGTGTGGAACAGCTCTTAGGCTGGCAGCTGACATATCTATCTTTATCCTTCCCTCCCACTACATCATTAGCATTGTGATCTCACTGACAGGGACATCATAGGTAACTAACCTGGCAGCTACTGAGTGGCTGTTCCTAAGCGGCAGTAATGTCACAGTCACTAGGGTCACAATGCTGATGAGGTAGTGGGGGGGGACTAAAGACAGATACAGTAAGTCAGCTGCCAGGCAGAGTGCTGTTCCACACATCACACCTACTAACATCAGGTAAACAACCTTTTAATTAAACAAAAGGAAAAGAAAAAATATCGCAAATATAAAGGGTAATGGTTGACTGCTTTTAAAAACTAATATGTAGTAATAAAAACTTTATTTTTATACAGGAAAAGGTGTCATTTAGGCCTTATGACCCAGTTTCCAAGACAGTCCTGTTATTTGTTGCAATGTTACCTGTACATATATTTCTACAAGGGGAAGACATGCTTAACAATACAGCACATTAAATAACATAGTTATCTATTTCTAGGATGTATTATTGACATTGCAGAAATTATCGTACAAAATATTAAATACAAGACATAAATGTTACAAGGCTAAAATCTAGTTAAGACCCAAAGGACAAGGAGTTATTTAATCCTATCTGTGCAATATTTTAAATATTGTTAATAACATGAGCAGCTAAATAAATTTAATCTTTCTATTTCCTGGGAACACAATGCAAATGATGGAGATGTACGGGCTGAGTAAGGCAAAATATTCCAATACTTAGCAGTCTGATAACATAATGTCCTTTCCCCATGTTTGTTCTTCACCATAGGGATAAAGATTTTACTTACATGGATTGACCTTTTTCTATTCAAAGCTTGACTTATTGTCCCTAGTGAATAATTTTACATTAATATAATGTTCAGGGTGAATTAAATGATATCTACATGTAATTTTTTGCCACGTGATTACATGTTTGATATCTAGTGGCTGCCGCTGCAAAGTAGACAACAAAACACAATGGTGGGTCCTTGTTTCGCACTGCAAAAAGTATCTTGTTATTCTATAGTATACCTTGTCTAATTTATTTAAAAATGATTTATTTGCAGTTTGATACAGGAGCTCACCATATGTCATTATTGGCACAATTAGTTGTACTGCTACCTTCTTTCTATTATTTTTAACTAAGCACTTAGTTGTTCGTCATAAGGCCTCCACTCTTTTGTTTACCCGATTTATGTTTTTATATGTTCCCCAAGTGATATATTCATATCAAAAGTAACACCCAAATAGGTATAATGATTTGCCTGTTCCAGGCATCCATCATTATCCACTTTTACTTTGATTTGTGCATTCTTTCTTTGTTTAGAAATAAAATAGAACAGCTTGGTTTTCTTAGTATTTGTAATAAGCCCTGACCTGGTGAACCACTCCCTCAAATATTCAAAGTCAGCCGGTTTCCTTTCATCTGGCTCATTGACATTTGGTCCTGTTAATATTAGGGCGGTATCATCCACATACAGTCTCTCCTGGGAGTGTCGTACCACTTGTAGCAAGCTGTTGTTAAACAACAGGAACAACAGGGGTCCTAAAATTGACCCCTATGGTACTCCTCTCTTTATGTCTCTCTTGGATGAAGTACATCATGAGATTGATATGTTTTTGGTACAGCCCACTGGGTAAGACCTCTGCCATCTCCAGGGTCCTTCTGTGATACCCATACCTTCTGCTGTCTGTAGTAAGAGGAAGTGGTCCACTAGGTCAAAAGCCTTAGATAAATCAATGAAAATGAATGCTGTTTCATGACCAGAGTGTATAGATGAATTAATCAAGTCATTAAACTGTAGTAGAACCGAGGTTGTTGAGTGTCCTTTACAAAAACAAGATTGATACAGAGTAATTGAATTGTTTTTATCCAGGTAATCCATTATTTGAGTATGGACATGCCTTTCTAAGCACTTAGATAGAATAGGCAACAGTGCTATGGGCCTATAATTATTTACTTCTGTATCCCCCCCCCTTTAAAAATTGGAATAATATTGCTTTCTTTCCATGTCTGTGGAAAACAACCCTCCTGTAGGCTCCAATTAAAATTTTGTGTTGCAAATGGGGCCATTTATTTGGCAGTCATTTTCAAAAATCTTCCCTCCACACCATCTGGACCCATGGACTTATGAATGTTTATATTCTTCAACCCTTTGTAAACCTCAGATGTACTTAAGGTTTCGAATCTAAAGGGTGGATGGTTGCCCCTAAATTCACTAGTTAATTGCTTCGCCTATTGTCCTGTCCTGGTCACATACCCTGGCAAGTTTACAAAAAAATCATTTAGTAACTTGACTACCTCATAGGGATCATCAACCAGGGCACCATCTACTCCAAGGCTAAGTTTCATAGTAGGATCTTTTCATCCTGGTTTTAATAAATTATTTATGTTGTGCCAGAACTTGAGGGCATCATTATCACAATGCATTTTACTTTTGTAATATAAAGATTTAGCCTTCCTTACTTGTTGTCTACATTTATTTCTCTTGGTTTTAAAAAGATTCCAGTCACTTTCTTGCCTAGTTCTTTTTGCTTTTTGCCAAAGTCTATTTTTGATTCTTGTAATTTTCAAGATTTCTTCATTGATCCAAGATAACCTAGCATGTTTTACTTTCTTTTTGCGTTTTGGCACATGTAGATTACAAATACTGTTAAAGGTCTCAGTAAGATACTGTACTGATTTATCCAAGTATGGTATAAGCATACATCTCTCCTACTTTTCTCTTTCTACACTTACTGAAAACTTGTCCTCTGAGAAAGTTCTCAGATCCCTTGCCCATGTACAGTTTATATTGTCAGACAATCCTTGTTCTGATGAAATTAATAGAGTTCCCCAGATTGGGCTATGATCTCCCAGGTAGGGGGAAATGACACCTGGGTTTTCTACCATTATTAAAATGGAAACAAATAATGGATCAAGTCTGGCACCATTTTAGTTGTGTTAGTGTATCTAGTGGGATCCTCTATATATTGAGCTACTCTGAGGACTGAAATGATATATTTTAATTAGTCTCCTCAAGGGCCCAACCAGTTACAGTTTAGGTCCCCCATTAATACTAGTTTATTTTCTCCTAGTGCACCATATATCTTATCACAGTTTCTATGGATTTCAATTTTGTCTTGAGAGGGGAACAGATCACTGTGGAGATAGATTTTAATTTATCTTAACTGCTAAATACTCAATATTATTTTCATTCCCTTTGATTAAGGTTTCAGCATGGCCTGTGCAGCTTTTAATGTATAATGCAACACCCCCTTCTCTACTAGGTCTATCCTGAAGAAATAATGTATAACCTAGGAGTTTAAATTCATTGTCTTCCATCCTGTTAGTTAGCCGTGTCTCTGTTAGGCTAATACATCAGGAGCTTGATCCTCTATCATTAGGTTTAATACGTCCATTTTGTTTCCTAGGCTTCTTGCGTTGTCTTTGCAATATCTTAATTTTCTTTATTGCTTCTGGTCCTGGATTCAATGCCACATCTTCCCCCAATATAAGTAAAAGCAATAGGACAGCATTTCCCTGTTGTGCCCATCATTTTTGATGCTGATTATAAGAATTTAAAACTATTGCTTGCCATGCAGGTCCCATGCTCTCCAAGCATTAGTAAATGTATTTCTTCTTTTTATATTGGAATTTACCTCCTGCTTTGCTAAGGTAGGTAGTGGCTAATAGGCTCCTAGTTTCCTTTCATTTCCTGCAGCTGGGATAGCAAGGACTGCAAGGCAAGGCAAAAACACAAAACTTATTAAAGAAAATGATACATAATAATATGATGGTTAGTTAAAACTTCAAATTATATCTATAGATAATGCTCCTTTGTCCCTCCCCTAGCTTCCCAAGAGCTAACCCTACTTGGTTATTTTTCAAAAGGACCCCTCCCATTACTACCCCGGTCTTCAATTCTCTCTATGGCATGGCACTTGTGCCACTCACTCTCATGCAAGGTGCACAGCATGGGACTTTATGGTAGCTGGCCCCTCCTCCTAGGTGGTTCCACATAGCTGCTGACTCGCCACTGAGTCCCCTCCCTTCCATGCAGCTGGGAACCAACAGTTACTAAAGTGCTGCAGAAAAGCACTCTAACCACTCAGTGCAATGGAAATTGACACAAGCAGTGAAATTCAGGAGCAGTCTCTGTGACTAACTAAGGTATCAGGTCACAGTAGTGCTTGCCGCTGCTTGTTTCCCCTGACAGCTGCCACTGGTGTCTCTCAGCTTTGTTGAAATCTACAAATTACACTAGTTCTTTAATTAGCCTCTTTTGATGATGTCACCATGCTCATAGGCCCTGGGAGGACACATGACCCAAAGTACCCATCCAAGTAGTGACTTTCTGGACTGAGGAAGGCACTGAAAATATTTTTTAGGGTTTTCACAAGACTTTTTTTCTATTGTGTGCTCCCCCAGAAATTATTTTGGCATAACATCCCTGACTGTTGGCTAGTGCTTTCTATGCTATGTTTGCTGCTGTCCATTTAAAAAAATTGTTAAAACAAAAAAGGAGGCAGCTGAAGGGGGGGTTAGCAAAATGACTAATTATTTTAAGAATCTATAGAGCCAAGACTGCAACCTACCAGCTGATGTTACTACTAGCACCAAAACAAAACCACCATATAGGAGGAAGAGATTCATGAAGATGGAATTTCAACAGGGTATACATGGATGACAATTTTAGCTGTACTTGCACCTATTTCACCTGATTCTGTCCAAGCAGCCCAGCTGTTATTTGAAAAAAAAGGTTTAATTTTATTTCATTTTTAATTTTTATACTTGTGAGCCAGATGAGCAAAACTGCCCTTTTTCATGGTGACAAGTTAATACAAACAACACAGAACAAGCACAACAATCAGGTAAACAAACAAATTAAGACAATAAGTACAGTGGAATACACAAAGCAATAAATTCAGTGAAATAAACAAGACTGTTAAGATGAACAAGTGCAATCACCTTTATCCATCAACCAGAGTTATAGCCATGAATTACAAGTCCAAACAGTTTTACAGTCAATAATATCAATTGGAAGTATATTAAAAAATGGTGCCCTATATAAAATTGATCTCTTTCCTGAAACTTTTTCTTTAAAAAGGCAGCTTGAAGATTAATTTATTTACATTAATAGTCATGGTTTGCAGTAAAAAATTAATACGCTGTTTTCTGCAATCACTTCTGTTTCTGGATATGAGATTCTGACACAGTTCAATCTAACAGTTTGGATGGATTTTCCATTTACAAACAGTGGAGGGGGGATCTCAGGTGAATCCATTTGAAAATGCTGCCCTGAAATTTCAGGGGGAGCATTAAGAAACAAACATTTAAGTTGATATTTCTTTTCCTTTCTACGTAGTTGTCACCAAGTTCCCACAATCTTTATAAAGAAAACAGCCTGTATATACAAAGCATCCCTTATGTCCTGAATGTCAATTATAGGAGTAGCACCTGCTCTTACTCTCTATAAAGACACAGCTAGACACAGTACAACTTTATTTCTGAATTTAGCAGTACAGTAAACTCTACTGTGAAGGCCTACAGATAATTGACCATTATACTAGGCATGGGCACTTATCAGATGTAAAAACAAATCGTTCTACAAGCACAACCCTGCAGGTAGAGATTGATTGCTCTAATGAAACCTTACTGCATTTTGTTGCTTGAGACTGCACAATTGGATAAATAAATATTGTAGTTAAACATACAGTTCTTACAAAGTGTGTAGAGGTAACAGAGATGCTGGAATTGCTCTGATCAATGGACCCTGCTAATTGGAGGATACGTGACTAATCTTTGCATTGTTCCAGGTTATAAAATGGGTAGAGAACTGACAGAATCCAAATTAGCCAAGACAGTCCCAAAGCCGTGTGTTTCATTTTGGCAATCAGGATGCATCACCCACTTCATATCACTGTCTCCAAAACCTTTAAAAAAAAAAAAAAAAGTCCAACAGTCATCTTGGTAAACCATCCACAATAATACATACCATATTGCCTAGTAATATAAAATCACAACCCCACCCAACCCTGTTATGTCTTCCAAACTCTATTATATAACAATACATTCATGTCATGCTTCTAGAGTCATTATTGATGGGGAGTAACAGCCTCAAGCCTGCAGCTACCTTAAAAAATCTCTCTGACCTACCAGCATAGCCTTTTTCTTATAAAGCCTCCTCTCTCTTGAACTAGGCAAAATCGCCTACATTATTAATACATACCTACTGTTCTGGCAGTGGGGCAGGAGAAGGTGATTAAGCTGGCATGTTCTTAAAGTACCCCAATCAGCCTCAGAAGGATTACAGCAGGTCACATACATGGGTAGCATTTAAAACCTCTCCCTACACCTGTAGGGAGTGACAGGAGCTAGCAGCTGACATACTGTAGTTGTTTATGTATCCTCCCCACTCCCTCCCAGAGAGACTTCAGTTTGTTAACTCTACAGGGAGGAACCAGAATAAGCAGCTGACATGACTGTTTTGCTGAATGTCCTAACCACTACTGTCAGTACTGTAAATAACTGCTGACTTAACTACTTTTTATGTTTGCTTGTGCACGCAGTGCACAAGAAACATATTGAGGTTAGTAGAGCATTGCAGAGATGTGGCAGTGTTGTGGCCAAGGCAGGGGATGCTTTAATGGATGTGTCCCTCAGCCACCAATCAACAGGGAAGCTGCCAATAATGGCAGTTTCAGAGTGAGTGCCGCACTTGAAAGAAATCTGCTGCTCCAATCAGGAACAGTTTCATCATTGCAGTGGCAGAACCCTCCCCCCACCCCCCTTCACAGCAACCAGGCACATTCCAGTCATGCACATTACAGTGCACAGTAATGTGCATGGATGGAGATACGAGCAACTTGTTTGCTCAGTGTGCATTTCCCTGTGAAACATATTAATAAATAAACAAGCAAACATAATAAATAAACCCCACTGCTGCTTTGTATAATTGGCAGCTCCTGCAACCCACCACACACTCCAACCAAAGCCGACATCGGGGTGCCCAACCCTCGTGTCAGCATGTATCCCCCATCCCCATTAATGTGGCACGCTGGGAGCCCACCGCAGTGTGCCAAACTAATTATATTTCCAACACTGGGATGCCCACTCCAGGTGTTGGATGACCCCCCCCAAGCCTGAATATATCTTTTGCTGACAATGGAATGCCCAATCCCCATACTGCCATGCCCATCCACCCCCACCCCTACTATTGTGGCACACTGGGAACCCACTCCAGTGTGCCAATGTGATTCTTTTTCTTTTTTCAACACTGTGATGCCCACTCCAGGTGTTGGATGCACCCCCCCCACACACCCTTTATTTTAAGCCGACCTCAGAGTGCACAATCCCCTGGTTGGCATTGATCCCCCCTCCACTAGTCTGGCACACTGGGAGCCCACCCCTGTGTGCCAAAATTTATTTTTCATACTATTTCACCTGTAAAAAAGAAAACCGTCCTCTGAGGTCTTTTTTTTTTAAAACCTAAAGGAAAAGAAAATGGTCCCACATCGTTCTCGATGCCCTCCCCATCCCACCCCTCCCTCTGTGCACCCACATCCCGCACCACCCTCACCCATACTTACCTCTGGAGGTCCAGTGCTGCAATCTTCTGTGGACCGGGAACACGTCTGCACTCTTCAAAAGCCAACTGTAAACTGAAGAAAATCACAATAAGTCCTATAATGGCAATCAATGGGGGGGGGGTTCAACTTAGGTTGATATCTCAGCTATTTTGGGGCATTTTGGTCACGGATTTTCAACATGGAGTTTTTGGGACCCCACCTCATGAACACTGGCACTGCCATTTTGTTTCTCGGTCCTGAAACATGATTTCATGATTGCTGCATGAAATCACCTTTTGAGACTGATTAATGAAATGATAGTGCCACTTGTTAGATGGGTTCCCAAACAGCCAAAGTTGCAAGTTTGGTGAAAAATCTCCCAAAAATGACTGCATTTTGAGGATGCATTGCGCAGTTTGTAACTTCACCAATTTTTAATATTTTCACTCCAAATTTCCAACATCGCCATCTGTTCACACCTCCTTATGAACAGTACAGCTGCCATTTTTTGCAGTCTGCCCGAAATGTGTTTTCGCACCTGTGGCACAGAATAGCGTAGTTGCCATGCAAAATCAACTTTTATTTATTTCGTTTTTGTTTACTGGGTAAGTACACTAGACAAGTTTTATGCCTATTTTCAGGAACGACCCGGGAGAGTACAAAAGGGTACAACAGGTACATTGATACAGTAATTGGTTCAGACGAATACATTCTGGTACAAAAACAGGAGAAAAGACAATTTTTACAGTTTTTTACATTTACGTGGAAGGTACACCCAGATACAGTGCTGGGGCAAGGTATAAATTAGATAAATTCAATGACCAACAGGGCTGGTGAGGATTATGAGCATAGTAACATCATAGCGTCGGTCAAGCAAGGGAGGGGGGATTTGGACGAGGACATAGCGCAAGAGTGGTGATGCCAGAGCAGGAGAGAAGAAGCCGACACCAGTGGACACTGGGAGGCTAAGGAGGCTTAGGACATTCACAGCGAGAAGCCACCTTAAGATGATCCCACAGGGAGGTCCGGAAACTCTTGTGAGAGGAGGCAGTACGGACTCTTTCAGGAAAGGAGTTCCAGAGCCTGGGGCCATGGACAGCAAAACTCCGGTCCCCCATGTTGGTGCAGGAAGTAGGTACACTTAGTAGGCCGGGGCCTTGGGATCTAAGCAGGTAGGGGAGGTCAGCAGGAGCAAGAAACCAGGCCAGTTCCGGAGGGGTGCGGAGCTAGTACTTTACTCATAGGGCACCCAGTGCTAAAGATTAAGGTGATTGGTGGGATAGCCAGCCAAGCTTCTCGTGAGCTACTTGATGATGGGTGAGGTGGGGGCGCCAGGGCAAAATGACAGATGTTGTTGTATGTTGTGCTCCACTTGTTTAGGAGGGTCTTAGAAGTATGAGCAAATATGAGGGAGCCATAGCTGAGGGAGGGAAGTAGTACTCCCCTGGCAAGAGCTAAGCGAGCCGCTGGAGTGAGGTTGTACTGAGCCCTGTAGGCCATCCCCAGTTTGCGGTTTACCCCACTGCAGGCATTATGAATATGACTACCAAGGTCCAACTGGGGATCAAGCATCACTCCAAGATATTTGAGGGAGGTCACGGTAGGGAGATGGGAGCCATCTTCGTAGTTGATATGTAGGGGAGTTGAAGAGGCTCGTATTTTGGCAGAGGAACCGAAGAGCATAGCCTGGGTTTTGTTTTTGATTTAGGACCAATTTATGGTTGGAGAGCCATGCCTGGATGTTCCAGAGGTCTTCAGATAAGTAACGGTTTAGTGTGGCTGTATCACAGGAGTGGGCCAGGAGAACCACGTCATCCACATACATGATTACACGGCAGCTGGAGACCACATCAGGGAGATTGTTGATGAACAGGGAAAAGAGTAGGGGACCCAGCACGGAGCCCTGAGGGACACCAGAGGTGACAGGCCTGGGGGCAGAGAGGACTTTATTGAATTTAGTTAGTTGTTTTCTGCCATTTAGGTAGTCAGAGACCCAGTTTAGGGCAGTGGGGGACAAACCAAGGGACCTCATCTGCAGGGCAAGCAGGTCGTGGTCAACGAGGTCGAACGCCTTGGATAAGTCAATAGATCCCACACCTGAGAGTTTTCCCTGATCCATAGCAGCTCTGATGCTGGAAGAGACTGAGATGAGAGCCGTGGAAGTGCTGTGCCTTTACTGAAAGCCGTGTTGGGCCGGGGTCAGCAGACCATGGGAGTGGATATACTCCGAGATTTGTTTGGCGACCACCTTTTCCAGGAGCTTGCTGACAGCAGAGAGGATAGCTATGGGACGGTAGTTGTCCAGGATTTTGGGGTCACCCTGCTTAGGGACAGGGACGACCTTGGCAACCTTCCAGATATCCAGGATCAGTCCCTGGGTAAGGGATAGGTTGAAAATGTGGTCCACCGGGGAGGCTATAAGGGGAGCACCTAGTTTGAGAAGCTTTGGCTCCAGATCATCAGGACCAGGGCTAGCATTCTGGGAGAGATCAAGAAGGAGAGACCGCACCTCACTTACCGATACCGCCCTTAGGTAAAATGGAGGGCGGGTCAGACCAGACTCCCATTGGGACGGGGAGGTAGGGCAGTTTGAGTTTTGGGCTGAGGACCCTAGAGGGAGAGCAGAAGGGAGGTCTGTGAAATGAGAGTTTAGAGCATTAGCAATCATGTGAGGATTGTTGCAGGAGACTCCTTCGATGAGCATGTCAGTGACCCCGGAGTAGGAGCGACCGCCAACCAGTGATTGGATCGTTCTCCAGAACCGTCTGGGGTCTTTAGCAGAGCTGAGAAGGGCGGCCTTGCAGAAGTCGCTTTTTGCGCCCCTGATCATTTTCTTGCACTCATTTCTGAGTTTTCTGTATTGCTGCAACAGGGCAGTGTTGTGTGAGCATTTTACCTGATGCCAGCATTTGTCTCTCACTCGCATGTGGAAGAGGAGACCCCCTTTCAGCCACTGGGTGGCTGTCCCACGGACCCTACACCTAGTGATAGGGACATGCCTATCTTGTAGATTCACAAAGATGTTGTGGAACGCAGCGACGGCCGATGAGGGATCCAGTGCTCTGTAGACTGTTGACCAGTCCGTAAGCCTGAGTTCCTCCAAGAACAGGTCAGGGTTTAATCTGGCAAAGTTTCGAACCTGGATGATTTTGTGGGGAACCTTAGGGGAGGGGATATTCCATATACACAGAACCGGAGAGTGGTCCGATATGGCGTCGGGTAGGCCCCTACTGAGGAGATCCTCTCGGGACGGTTTGACATAATCCAGTCCAAGAGGGAGCAGGAAGTGCTGTTTGCCTTTTGACGGGTGGGCTCCCTTACCAGTTGTGTTAGGGATTTGGTGGCAAGCAGGGCCTCAAACTGCTTGACATTTTCCCCATCCCAGTTTAGGTTAATGTCCCCAAGATAAGGAGTTCATTTACCCCGGTACTGGGACAGACAGTATCCAGGAGATGGGAGAGGCCCTGCAGCCCGCCCTTAGGTGGGTTGTAGGAGCATACCACGTGCAGTTTCTTGGTGTTGCCAAGCAGCAGCACGGTGTGGAGGAGCTCACAGGTTGACGGCAGCACGGAGGTGTGGTTTATAAGGGATACGTTGAGGTGGGCCCTGTAGTAAATCAGGATACCTCCTCCCCTTTTGCTCCCTATTCTGTCCTGCTGTTTTAGCTCATAGCCAGGGAGCCTGCAGACCAAGTTGGGAATCTGGGGTTTAAGCCAGGTCTCGGTTATCCCCAGGATGTCAGGCTTGTAGAGAGTGACCCATGCAGTGAGCTAGTCAAGGTTAGGAAGAAGACTCCGAATGTTGATGTGAGCAACTTTCAGGCCCTTTTCCCTCACCATTTCTGAGAAGAGTCAAGGGTGGTGGGGCCAGGATTGACTTCAATGTCGCCAGATAGGACAATGGACAGTAAGATTAGCCACAGAAGGGGTCCTCTGGGGGGGGGACCTTTTGATTTCTGGCCTCCAGACATGACGTCACTTAATGTTGATTTGGGGCAGGACCAGTCTAGACAGCAGTCCGCTAGGAGGATAGCGGGGACCAACGGCATTGGCCATAAGGTTAGAGAATGTAAAATCAGTCGCAGAGCAGTGGTGGATGGACCTGCCACTGCCACTTTCCTGTACAGGGTCAGTGTCCGAGAGGAGGGGGATGAGTCCCAGGATAAGGGTAGCCAGGAGAACGAAGTGGAGAGGGGATGGAAACGGAATTCTTTAACAGAGATCATGCCGAGAGGCCGATCTTGGATAGAACAGGGGTATACTGTAGGGGACCTGGGAGCAGTGAGGTGACAGAGAGCAGGGTCATGCAGGAGCCGAGCAAGCTCCAGGGGTAAGGCTACTGACCAGGAGTGATAACGAGCACCAGTGGTGTGGCTACAGACCTGGTGTGATGATAAACTAGCACTAACTGGAGGTCCAAAGACACTTAGCAGTGACAGTACAATTTGGTTAAATAATAGTTTCAGGATACTGCTTAACAGTCAATAACAGAATAAATTATTTAACAAAAGCTGTAGTAATGACATTTTGAGAGTGCTGAGGTGGCCTGCTTATATACACACTGAAAACTAAATGGCAATTAATGCTCTAATGCTTTAAAACAGTTATGAACAATCTTATTTGCTAATATTAAGATTTTCCAGAATTAAGCAGTAAATTTTGAATGAGAGAGTTCGTACTGTAGAGCCACGCATTTCAAAAGAAACTGGCCAATAGGAGCACACAGTCAGGAGACCAACCAATCAGGTTGCAGAAGAAAGCACTGCTTTCCAGCTGGTCAAAAAGTCACCGTACCTGTCATTGTTGCTGGCTGGAGAGGGTGGCGTGGGTGGCGGCTTTGAAGGTGCCGGTCGCCCCGCTAAAAGGTCTTGGAGGGCTGTGGTTGCTTGCAGGCTTTTGTGGTCTCCGGTTTTGGAGGTGCCAGTCGGGCTGCTGGCAGAGGCACAGTTAGGAGGGAGCCTGGAGGGCTTGTATGGCAATGGAACGCCTGCTCAGGGGATCCTCCAAGGAGAAAGCAGAAAATGAAATGAAAGATAGATCCAGTGGAAATGATGAACTGAAGAGGACCAGAGTCACAGAAAGTGTTAAATTCCTTCAATGTGATGAACTTTGGCCTGGGTATATGCAGGATGTGAAAATCTTTGTCTGTCTGTTTCCTTTGTTTCCAAAGTGGTTGTAGAGCAGCCCTTTAGAGACAAGTACATTTAAAGTTGATTTAAAATGAAAATGCTGTTACCTGGTAGTAAATTTCATCCAGTGGAAACGATGAACTGCTGAAACCCAGAATCACAGAATGTGTTAAAATTCCTGAAAGGTGATAAACTGTGCCCTGGGCATATGCAGGATGTGAAATCCTTTTGTTTGTATGTTTCCTTTGTTCTTAAAAATGGTTGTTGAATAGCCCAAGTAAAATTCCTTTTGGAGCAGGTCAGACGAAAATGTTGATTCAATCGCAGGGCCCAGCATCACCAAGTTTTAGGACAGAGTAATGAAATCTCAGTGCCATTGTTCATGAGAAGAGATCCTAGAAAGGCTATGTTGAAAATTTGCCCCAAAAATTCCAAAAAATGATTGCATTATGAGCATCTGTTACGCAATTTCTACGCATGCTCATAACTTCACCAATTTTTCATATTTTCACTCCAGATTTTCAACATTGCCATTTTTTCACACCCCCTCATGAACAGTACAGATGTCACTTTTCACATCCTGCCCAAAATTTCTTTTCACACCTGTTGCACCAAATGGCACATTCGCTGTGCGAAATCACCTTTCAGGATTGCGTAACGAACTTATAGTGCCACTGTTCATGAGATGGGGTCCCAAAAAGACCATGTCAAAAATTTGGAGTGAAAATACCAACAAATGCCCTGGGTGTTAGAGTTTCCAACTGTAACGCCCCACCCTGTACAGACTGACAGGCTTCGGGGAGGGTGGCTTAGGGTCGCTGGCTATAATGCTCACACCATTCCACCCCCACCTCCACCCTGCAGCTACTGGCTGTCATTGAGGTGTGCCTTGGGGTCCTCAGCCCTAATGTTCACCCCATTCTCCTATACTGCACCCATCTCAGCTTATTTCCTTATGGAATGGGGTGAGCATAAGGGCCAAATACCACAAGGCACACCTTGACACCTGTCAGTGTCTGCATGGTGGGTTGAAGTGGAATGGAGGGAGCATTATGGCCAATGACCCAAAGGCACACCCCAACGCCCGTCAGTCTCTGCAGGATGGAGTGGAGGTTGGCTTTGATTCAACACTTCACTGCCATTCCTATAGAAACATAGAAACATAGACTTTGACGGCAGATAAGGACCGCTAGGCCCATCTAGTCTGCCCATTTCCCTACCTACAGGATAGGCCACAGATCCTAGTTAACCAACAGCCTATTTCTTCCTACCCCCGCAAGAATTGCCTTATGTCTGTCCCATGCATTCTTGAATTCTCCCACAGTTTTAGACCCCACAACCTCCTCAGGAAGGCTGTTCCATGCATCCACTACCCTCTCTGTGAAATAATACTTCCTCACATTGTCCCTGAATCGCACTCCTTCTATCTTTAAATTGTGTCCCCTTGTTCTTGCAAGCCTCTTTTTCTGAAAGATGCTACCCTCTTGGACTTTGTTGATTCCACTGAGGTACTTAAAAGTTTCTATCATGTCCCCCTCTCTTCTTTCCTCAAGGGTATACATGTTAAGTTCCTTTAGTCTCTCCTCATATGGCTTCTCTTGCAGACCCTGCACCATTTTAGTTGCCCTCCTCTGGACTGCCTCTATCCTGTCTATGTCCTTGGGAGATGGGGTCTCCAGAACTGGACACAGTACTCCAGATGGGGTCTCACCAACTGTCTGTACAGAGGGATAACAACTTCCTGTTTTCTGCTGATGATGCCTCTCCCTATACATCCCAGTATACCCCAGCCCTCCCTACTGCCTTCTCACATTGCTTGCTAACCTTAAGGTCGTCTGATATGATTACCCCAGGTCCCTTTCCTTTTTTATTGTTGTTACTACCTCACCACCCATTGTGTATTCTTCCCCTGGGTTCTTGTTTCCCAGGTGCATTATTTTGCACTTCTTTGCATTGAATCCTAGCTGCCATACTTCTGACCATTCCTCCAACCTTGCCAAGTCCCTTTTCGTCCTTTCCACGCCTCCTTGTGTATCAACCCTGTTGCAGATCTTTGTGTCATCTGAAAAAAGGCATACTTTTCCTTCCAGTCCCTCTGCAATGTCACTGATGAAGACATTAAAAAGGACTGGACCCAATACTGAACCCTGCGGTACCCACTAGTAACCCCCCTTTCTTCAGAGTGGACTCCATTTACAATTACCTTCTGTGTCCTGTTGTTCAGCCAATGTTTTACCCAGGCTACCACCCTGGGTCCCACTCCTATTATGCATCTCTCTAACTCCTGCAGTACCAATGCCAATACCAGCAAGCAAACATTCAGCATTGACAAATGCTTGTTTAATATTCCTCCTGAGGGGAGGATCAGGACCTGTCAATATTGCAATATTTTCTGTCTCCTCTTAGAGTGGAATAGAGATATCGGAGCAACCTGTCAATATGGTTATTTCTGCTGCTGGCTTGGCTTCTTTTAAATCTTCTCCCCCACTCATGAGAAACACTGCAAGCAGCCTCCAACACCACATTCTTTTCAATCTCTCCTAGGAGCAGAGGAGATGTCCTTTTAAATGAGGTAAGCAGCACACAAGCTTGCCTGCTGTGGCCACAGTTCCACTAGAAGGGTAAAGCAGGAGAGACCACCAGTGTCGACATGTGAATGCAGTCCAAATGCAATCAGTTTGGTCTCACAGCGCTGGAAAGCAGGAAGCACTCCTCAAAGGTGTATCCAGTTAATAAACCAATATTTATTGTGCAAAAACAAGAGAAAAGTGACAGAAGCAGTTGTCAACACCAGCCTGACGTTTCATGCAGAATCCATATGCATTATCAAAGGCAGGTGTTGAGAGTTTTTGTTTTTTTGTGTGTGTCAGAAAGGATGTTTGACATTAATGTACAGAACTACACAATCATGCTAGCTTGCACATTCAAGACACTTCTTGGCAGTTTCTCATGACTGGCTCCAGCTCTGGCTTCCCTTGCTACACACAGTATAGTGAATACTGGTTGGGCAACTATGCACAACCAGCCTGTGCTGCCACTGAGGGGTTCAGATTACAGCAGACCTCATGACTCTGAGTGAAGCTCAAGAAGTCCATTGTAATCTGAACCTCAGGGTAGCAGTACAGGCTGGTTTGAGTTGGTTTTGCCCAACCAGCATTCTTTATAGTGTATAGAGGCCAAACAATTAGAGTTTTTTACGTTCGCTTGCGCGCATGCGCAAGTATCATTTTGGGAGAGTAGCACACTTTGGAGGTGTGCCTCTCCCATCCAATGCACTGCTCCCTTGAGCAGGCGTGGTGGTCCTGCACCAATGGGTGCGGGAGCTCTGTATGACAGCAGTGGTCTTCTGCTTCAAAGAAAACCACCGCTGCCATACTGAGCACCGTGTCACGCCGCCTCGCGTCACGCGCTCCCCCCCCGTGCGCATCACCGCCCCCAAAGCTTTGGTGCCATGCTGAGGCCACCCCAGCGTGGCAAATGGTTGTCGGCGGGGTGCCCAATCCCCGTCGGCTCCACGGCACCCCCAAGTCATCCTGCTGCCATGCTGGGAGCCCACTCCAGCGTGGCAAACATCCACTGTTTTGCAGCCAGGGGTGCCCAATCCCCGTCGAGCTCCTCAGCCCCCTAGCCATCTTCTGCCATGCTGGGGAGCCTACCCAGCGTGGCAAACGCTCTACATCGTCGTTTTTTGTTTTACCTGTAAAGAAAAAGCGGTCCAGCTGGCGCGTCTCCAGTCCCCCTCACAACCCGCACCACCACTGCACACAGCCTCCACCCCCTGCTCACCCTTACCTCCGGACTCTGGCACGATGATCTTCAGTGGACGGGGAACACATCTGCACTCTTCAAAGGTGACCGCGAACCCGAGAAATGCCGGTAAGCTGTATAATGGGCTAGATGGGAGGTTCAACTTTTTGCATATCTCAGACATTTTGGAATTTTTGCACCAAATTTTCAACATGGGGTTTTGGGACCCTTCTCATGAATGATGTCACTGTCATGGCGCTATTCAGGCCCGAAGGGTGATTTCGCAGTCACTGCGCAGTCATTGCATGAAATCACCCTTCAGGCCTGAATAATGCCATGACAGTGACATCATTCAAGAGAAGGGGTCCCAAAAACCCCATGTTGAAAATTTGGTGCAAATATTCCAAAAAATGACTGTTTTACAAGCGTGCATTGCGCAGTTCCTACGCACGCTCATAGGTTTGTGAATTTTCAATATTTCTACTCCAGATTTTCAACATTGCCATTTTACCACACCTCCTCATGAGCAGTACAGCTGACATTTTCACATCCTGCCCAAAACATGTTTCCGCCCATGTAGCTACAATGGCGCAGTCGGTGTGAACTCAATGCATGGGACACATTAAGAAAAATCACAGTGACACTGTTCATGAGCAGAGGTCTTAAAATTGCTATGTTGAAATTTGGTGAAAAATTCTAAAAATGCCTGTTTCTGGCGAGTGCTCATTGCGCGGCTCTATACCTTCGTAGAAGTTTGTGAATTTTCAAGATTTTCACTCCACATTTTCAACATTGCCATTTTACCACACCTCCTTATGAGCAGTGCAGCTGTCATTTTTACATCTTGCCCAAAATGTGTTTCCGCCCATGTAGCGCACAATGGCCCAGTCGGTGTCGAACTCAGTGTATGGGACACATTAAGAAAATCACAGTGTCACTGTTCATGAGCGAGAGATCTTAAAATGGCTATGTTGAAATTTGGTGAAAAAATTCCTACAAATAACTGTTGCAGTGTGCGTTGTGCAGTTCCCTCGCGCGGCTCGTAAGTTTGTAATTTCAATATTTTCCTCCAGATTTTCAACATTGCCATTTTAACACACCTCCTTATGAGCAGTACAGCTGTCATTTTTCACATCTGCCCAAAACATGTTTCCACCCATGTAGTGCACAATGGCGCGGTCGATTGTCTGAAATCAATGTATGGGACACAGTAAGAAAATCACAGTGACAATGTTCATTAGAGGTTTTAAATGGCAATGTTGAAAATTTGGTGAAAAATTCCTAAAAATGACTGTTTTATGAGCGTGCGTTGCACAGTTCCCACGCACGCTCGTAGGTTTGTGAATTTTCAATATTTCCACTCCAGATTTTCAATATTGGCATTTTACCACACCTCCTCATGAGCAGTACAGCTGTCATTTTTCACATCCTGCCCAAAATGTGTTTGCATCTATGTAGCGCACAATGGGGGTAACAAAAAGGTCATGCTGACGATTTATTGTGCAAATACCAGCAATCGCACAGGGCATTAGGGTACAGCACCATACATGCCAAACACCACTGCAAATACCTGCAAGCGAACATTCGGCATTGACAAATGCTTGTTTTTTTTAAACTGCTTAAACTATTATGTCCCATTCTCGGCCATTCTCCCATTTTCATACTCCGTTCTCGGCCACTGTCAAAGTGACATCTAATTCAGAGAAACGGATGCTTTTTACAGGGCCGATCAGAGAAAAGGATCCCCATCGTGAATTGGGAGATAAAAGAAAGTCTACAAAATAAAAAAAGATTGTCAACGTTACGAAAACAGAGAAAACTAGTCAAGATCCACATTATCATTTTCCATTTGTGGTTATCTGTTGGGATTGTGGTGTTTATTTTTTCAGCTCTGGTTTCATTAGCAAGCAAGCAAGCAAACTTTTTTTATTAAACACTACGCCACACGTGATCATAGCATTGTACACAAAACTTTAAAAACAATATAATCTATTAAACAGTTCAGTTCAAAGGACTAATTATACAGTAGCAGCCACAGACACTGCAAGCTATTTCCTGAAATGTCTGTGATATTTCCAGAAATATCTTCTGCTTTCTGCATTTCCACAGTAGAGGCAGCAGAGAGAAACTTTTCAGAAATTTCGCGAAATATCTGGAAATAGCTGGCAATGTCTGTGGCTACCACTGTAAGCAGCCAACTTTCATAGTTCAAATAAATGCCAGCCTAAATAAACAAGTTTTCAATGCAGATTTGAAGGCCTCAACGATCAAGCACTCTCTAATCTGGCGAGGTAGACTTCCACAGGGTTGGAGCCGCAAATGCGAATGATCTCACTCCAGAGGTTTTTAGAAGACCCTGAGAACCTCTAGCAATTCCTCACTGGTGGAGCAGAGAGAACGTGGGAGGTGGTAAGGGCAAAGGAGATGTTGCAAATACCATAGTCCATGTCTGTGTAGGGCCTTATAGGTCAATAACTCAACCTTGAAGGTGATTCTCCACCTAACCAGCAGCCAGTGCAGCTGGCGGAGCACAGGTGTGATATGGCAAGATCTTGGTAAGCCTGTCAACAACCTGGCAGCCGCATCTGCACCAGCTGCAGGCAATGAAGGTCCACCCCTAACATCCCTAGGTATAGAGCATTGCAGTAATCAAGGGTGGAGGTCAGAAAGGCATGGACCAGTGTTGGAAGACCATCAGAAGGGACCAGGTGTTTTATCCAGGTGATATCCCTCAGATGGTAGAAAGAGGTCTTGATGACAGTCAACACCTGAGACTTTAGTGTCAGCCCATCATCAAGCATAAAACCCAGATTTTCGAGCCTGATCAGAGGTCATCATTAGAGCTGATTGCAAGGACATTGTGATCACCAGTGTAGAACGCTGTTGTACCACGGAAGGGTACAATGCTATTCCATGACCTTTGTACTGTAGTACAACAGCATTCTGCTTAGGATGAAAATCCATGCAGAACAAGCTTCCTCTATACACTATAAAATAATGTCAAGGCAGTAAGTATACGACTGGTACCTTGTTCTTCTTTTCCTTCATTAGTTCCATTGTGGAAACTACCATTTCAGCCAAAAAAAGACAGTCCTAAGCAAATGACACACTAACTGTCACATCCTGAGTGACTGCAATAGCTCATACTGGTCATCAGCTAAAGAAGGATGTAAGCAGATTTCACCAGAGTGGCAAAGATCAGTGTTTTCATGGTTGTTTGCGTTTTTATTGGCAGGCATGATGACAGCAGTATGGAGATGTGGTAAACCCACAATTGGGGGGAAGGGATGGGACACTGGAGCAGATACAAGAGACAGTACAGAGTGAGTTGTGACATTTTTGAATTGTTAGCTCTGACTGTCAAGCACAAAAGCACCCATTACTTCCGATGCCACCAGTGGAAGGGCTACTTTACACAAAATTATTTTCATTTATTTCTACATTCTAATTGCTTATTTTCTTTTAACATTTAATTTTATAATGTAACTCAAAACCCATTTTCTAAGTACAGTAATACTCTCCAGGGTGGGCAGTATGGGCTATACCAGACCTTCCAGGGGCTACAAGGTTCTCCACTTGTGGCGTTGCGTCTCATTACTCCCCTGGATGGTCCAGTATACCATGATATTGTCCACCTGCTGAGTATTACTGCTTGCCTAAACATTCCAGACACTCTTATTTTTTTGACAGAAGGTTTTTAACTGAAATTTTCAAATAAAAATAACACATCCAACAGATTATTAACAGCTTATCAAGTACATTAGATAACATTATTTAACAGTTAATAATAACTAACTTTATGTATACTCCTGCAACACAAGTTGGATAAAAAAATACATAATTCAATATTTCTACCAGTAATATGCTAAAATAACTAATCCAGTTATTAATACCTCTCTTGTGATTGAAAATGTGATTATCTATGCAGCACCAGGTTGTGCACTTTGAGAACGAGTAAGGTGCCACTGGACATCCAAGTTTCCAGATGCCTTGGTGGTGCAGCTGGTAGTGCAACTGGAACAGTATTCTGGGTGCCAGTGTTCAAACCCCAGCTAAGGCACTTAATTCTTTCTCTCTTCTGTTTGTAAGACTTTTTCATTTTATAATGTAACTCTAAACCCATTTTTTAAATGTAATAATACCCTTCAGGATGGATGGTATTGCCTTTATCGGACCTTTTAGCGGCTATATGGTCCTTCACCTGTACCACCAGGCCTCATTACTTCCCTGGGTGGTCCAGTATAGCCCAATATTACCCACCCTGTTGGATATTATAGCTTGCCTAAATATTCCAGACATTCTTATTTTTTTGACAATAGGTTTTTTACTGAAATTTTCCATTAACAAATATCTAACAGCTTATAAACATCTTATCATGCATTTTGGATAACAATTATTTAACAGTTAATAGTAATTAACTTTATGCATACTCCCACAACATAAGTTGAATAAAACAAATACATAATTTAATATTTCTACCAGTAACTCACTAAAAATATTAATCTAGTTCATAATACATATAATAAAAGTAAAAAAGGAAATAAATTACATAAGCATGTATCTCATACAAATACTTCCAAAATTCCAATAAACAAAGTATATTATTTGAAATTTTTTTACAGCCAATTCTAAGATTCTGAAATTCTGTGTTCAATTGGTATAACCAATTTTCCACACATGGATTTCTCTTATTTTGTCCATGCTAAAACATTTTGATTTTAAATTACAGTTTCTTTTTTTAAAAGACGTTTTTTAACATGATTTAAACATGTTAATATGTACAGCTCTGGCATCTCTTAGAAGAGTGTCTTCTCAAGTCCTTAATTGGCCAGAGTTGCTCACCTTTACGTCATGATTGTTTCCCCCCAAAGAACTCAAGAAGGCACACTTATAACTATAAGAGATGCTAGAACTATACATATCAACAAAAATTCCATCAGACATGTATCATGAGATAATGACAACCGGGACTCAAAACTGATTGGCTAAGAACAATAGAGTTTTATAGTAGTAAGGAACTGGGCATCAAAGTGTTTCTCTGGTTGTGTCTTTATTTCTTTCACCTTTCTTTTTGGCCCATTCTCCTATCATGGTGTACCTTATTTCCTCAGTTTGAAGTAACCTTCAAATAGAAGCCACCCTAATAACTAGCTGTGGCTGAAATTTAAATTTCACATAAAAGCTGCTGGCCCACGATTACCAGCTGCGACTTTTAACAAAGGGCAACATTTATAAATGGAAAGATTGCATTGATGTACCTGATCTCAGGTTAAGGGCTTGTTTTTCTTCAGGGGAACACAATGAAATTGCACAGCAGCACAGTCAAAGGTGATGGGAACAGGACTGGAGTGAGCAGTGAAAATAGAAGTGCATATCTGGCAGTTGATGCTTCAGTGAATCAGCTGGTCATGCTGGATCTAACACATAGCACACTGCTGGGTGATCTGTTTATTCTTGCCTGAAAGGAACAGCGTTTGGGTGAGCAGCTAAACACAGGCACACAACTGAAGGTGAGGGAATTAGGACTGAGATAAGCAGCAAAAACAGGGGCTCATATTTTGAGTTTTTGCTGTATCTGACTCATAGCACAGTGCTGGAAGGTCTGCATTTTTATTTTTATTCGTTAGCTAGCAAGGATTTTAGTACCAGGAAGGTCAGGCTACTACTGGTATTCCTTTTAAATGATACCTTTTTTTGTAAGCTGCTCCCAGTAAGAAGTCGTGCCACAAAATGTTAAAAGCAATTAGCTGCAGCTACTATATACTGAAATATGGTATACGGTACCTATTGCTTGCTGTTGCCTTTCTGAGTTTCATGCAGATAAGTGAGAGTAGAGATAATAAATTATTTGTGGTGTATGCCACTCAAATTTCTCTGTCTAGAGAAATTTTGAGACATTTTGCTTTTCCTTTGTCTGCTGGTAATTAGTTCATCTACATTCATGAAATGCACATGAAATTCCATTAAAAGTTATTGGACAGTTACCAGGTGGGCTAATAATACTGTTTATAGAAAAGCAAAACATGCATGACATGGAAGGTCATGATTTTTATAGGTTCCTGCTAGTTTTAGATACATATATGCATAGATTCTGACTGCAGATAAAAACTCATTAGTCAATTCAGTCTGTATACAGTGTTTCTCATGTTTTTTTTTCTTTTTATTCAACAAAATCTCAAAAAATAAGTATCCCTGTCTATATGTGGCGTTAATCCAGTGGGAACTGTAAATAAGCAGAGACAAGACAAAGTATGAATGCAGAAGATATACAAAAGGTGATATGTAATAGCCAGGCTGAAAATATGCCATTTATCTTCAGGAGTGACAGGACAGGACACCCATGAGTGGCAGAGCCATGAGTAAGTTATGCAAGCCTTGCCCCTTACAAGCAATGATAAGTAACATTCTGAGCGAGGCTTTTGTGTGTTCAGCTCATACAGTGCATATTAAAATGTAGATTTTTTTTTTAGTTCTTTTATGAAAATTGGACCATTTCTGTTTGCTACACTCAAAACAGAGCAGTGAAATCAGAGGCCAATGTGATGTCTTAGGGCATTGTTCAGGGTCCTCGCCTATTAGTTAAGGGTTCCTTTGTGACCTATCTATGGTGGAGGTACATGACTAAAATGAAGATAAATGATGTATTTTCATTTAGAATGCGTCAGTAGCTAAAATATTTTTTTTTTATCAGTAGGGTTTGTCTTTCACCAACATACTATAGAATTGAACCTGCATACTTTACACACTACATACTAGAAGCAGTCGTATTTCTTCCAGCTGCCTACCAACTGTTCTGATATTTACTGTGATGCAGATATTTGTATCCTTTAGCTGGTAATAACTAGGCTATAAAATAAAGTGTTTTAAGATATCCATTTTATTTATTTATGTATAAATTGGTAACTGGCAGAGGTACATTGTGCCAAGGCTCATTTCAATGTGCAGTTGGTGGTGGGGGAATATTGCAGGGGTGGAAGTGTAAAACAATACATTTAAAATATGTGTGACTAAACTTACTTAATGAGAGTAAGAAGAAGAAGCAGTTAATAGACCAAGGATTCAACACCCCCAAATAACCAGCAGACTGTAGAGAGTGGCATATGACATATGAAAGGTAGGTCCAAAGGGATGTCAAACACACCAAAATGGTGGATTGGACAATAGAGTTGTTGCAGTGAGGAGTACTAGTAGAGCACAGGTCTGAGGAGTGGAGAGAGTAAGAAGAGGCAATATGAGGTTAAAGTAGTACAGTGAGGTAAGAGGTGAGAGAGACTAGTTAGTATTTCAAAAGAAAGGCTGCAGTGTGAGAGAAACAACAGGTTTTGAGAATGGGGATAGAGAGGTTCTGATAGAGGGAATAGTGGTGAGTACATGATAGAGAGTCCGTGGCAAAGTAACAGAATGAATAGTGGAGAGGAGAGGGTCCATCCTGGCCATTGTGAATTAGGAGCAGTGAAGTAGACCATATCTGCATTTTCAAATGTTTCAGAAGTAGTCAGCTATCACTTCTTATCTTGTATCTGAAGAATCTGTATCTTTGATTGCAGAATGCAAATCAAACATAGTAGAAGGGCTGAATGGGGAAAGCAGGTTCTAAAGGTGTGTCAGGCTTTCAGTGAGTGAGGTCACTGGAAAAGACACAGCAGCCAATGGTAGCTGATCTGCCCAATGATTCAGGTCTGGACCAGAACACAAACTTTTCAAAGGGTTTTACCACTCCAATTAGTGTGCACTTTGTTGTCATTTTGATAGTGCTGTACAACCAACACCACTTTTCTCAATCTGTCTCCACCACCGGCCCCTGTACGCCACTTCTTTTAAGAAGACTCCATTCTTCTAGCCCATCACCCTCAGGAGAGGGGGCACCCATTGCACTGTAAGCCATGGTCAGTGGCAATGCTACCCACTCCAATGCAGGCCACCTCTGTTGTGAAGGGGGTTATCCAAGATAAGCCGCCGTGGCCAGTGGCAATGCAGCCCATCCCACACTAGACACAGGCCCTCTGTATCCTTGGTCAGAATAAAAATAGCAGAAAATCAAGCCCACAGGGAGAGTCAGTGGGTGTTGGCTGAAAACAGGAAGCTTGGCAGTGACCCTACCCCTTCCCCTTTTGGGGAAGGAAACCCTTAGGAGGTGTGGCCATGTTTACTGGGGCCGCAGCTCAGCACATTCTACCTACCCCCCCATGGGAAAGGGGGGCTTTGTACAGGGAGAGTCAGCAGGTGTCAGATGAAAATTTGAGACTGGAACACAGAGAAAGCAGCAGTAGAGGGAGGCACAAGTTGTGTGCTTTTCAAAGAAGTGGCCCTCCATGCTAGGCTCTCAGGAAACCCACACTGCTGACACCCATAATCAAACCTTATGTCTGCGGTCATGGCAGGGCATCCTAGTCCCCAGTAGGAGCAGTGAGAGCCCAACCAAAGCAGAGGTGGTGGGCACCAAAACCATAACTGGTTTCAAATATGGCTGGGACAGAGTGAATAGTTTAGTGGTTGCTCAAGTCAGTAGCAGTAGAAAGGGAGCAGGGGGTTGATCAGGAAGAATAAAACCCATATTGAAAATAGGTGCCAGGGCAGATAGGAAACTCCAGGCAAATTAGATGGACCTTTGGTCTTTTTCTGCCATCATTGTCTATGGTTTTAACCTGCAGGCTGCTACAGAGCTTGGTAGCAATCCTGGCTCCCCCCAGAGAAAGAAAGAGAGAGAGAGAGAGAGAGAGAGAGAGAGAGAGAGAGAGCTAGAGAAATGCCATCTGTTCCTAAGCCACGGCTCTGTGGAAAACAAGCGCCCCCTCCCCTTAGGAAAGAGGGCTATTTATACTAGGGCTGCAGCTTGACATACATCCTGCCCACCCCCCACCCACACCTCCATGGGAGAAGGGGGCTTTCAGAGTTTGCAGCTGTACAGCATAAATAAAGCGTAAAAAAGACATAAGTACTGCTGTTGACTGCTACTGAAAAACAGATCCATTCTGAAGTGAGTGGTATATTTAATAGAAACATTTCCATTTTCCCAGATGGGCAATGGTGGATGAGAAAAGACAGAAGAATTTGGAGGCTGGCAAAGTGAAGGTAACTGCTGAAACCATATAGGAATTCTTCAAACAGTGATGTCTTTCAGAATACAGTAGTAGCCAACAGTGAAAGCAATGTATGTGCCCTGTACTCGCGGGTTTCTTTCATACAGTATTTAGTTCAACTGCAACAGATCTAAGCCATATTCAGCTTGAAACAGCATATTTGAGTTAGACCTTGTGAAAGAGATAAGTGCATAACAACCATCTTTTGTTGAATGTCAGTCTCCCTCATTTAAAACAAATCTCGAAAGATCAAACAGGGTTTCAGGTCTGGAACAAAGCCTGGGGTTTGATCTGTATGGCTTATATCTGAGTTGTTCACTTTCTGCAGTAATGCTGTTGATATGGGATCCACCTTTGGCAAAATGCCATAGGTGTTTAAATTAATATTCTTGGGGGGAAGGGATAATCGAGTGACTGAGGCTAGTGAGTGGAGATCCAGGCAGCTAAGGACTCAGTGAGATGAAACAGAAACAAAGAAACAGAAACAACAACAGCAGAAAAAGATCACAGGTCCATCCAATCTGCCAGGAGTTCCCTGCCTGTCCTGGAACCTATTGTCCACGCAAGGTTTTATCCTTCCTGGTCCACCCCTGCTCCTCTCCCTTCTGCTACCATCCTGAGCAACCACCAAATCCTTCACACTCTCCCAGGCATGCTTAAAATCATTTCATTTATGGTCAAGGTGCCAACCACCACCTCTGGCAGGCTATACTATGGCTCCACCATCCTTTCCATTAAATAGGACAGCCTCACATCCCTGTTAAACCCCCTCCCCCCCAGTTTCCACTCATGACCTTGGGTTCTTGACTCTGTACTCATACTACATAGTTCCTGCAGTTCGCCTTGTTTATTCTCTTCAGGAACTTGAAGGTCTCTATCATATCCCCCCCTCTCTCACCTGATCTCAGAGAGTACATGCTGAGTGCCTTGAGAAAACCTTCACAAGATCTGCCCTGTTGGCCCTGAATCATCATGGTCACCCTACATTGCACCATCTCCAGTCTTTTCCTGTCCTTCCTTAGGTGAGGACTCCAGAAATGAGCCCAGTATTCTGGGTGTGGCCTCATCAGTGGCCTATATAGAGGTAGTAGTACCTCCTTTCTCCAGCCGTCAATACTCCTTCTGATACACTCAGTCATCCTATTAACCTTACTATAGGCCTTGTTACACTGGGTTTGCTGTTTGAGGGAGTCACTAATGATGAATCCCAGGTCCCTTTCCTCTGCTGTAGTGTTCCATTTAACCCCTCCTATCCAGTACTCTGTCCTGTTTTTTTTTTCCCTAGGTGCATAACCTAGCATTTCTTAGCACTGAGTTTCAACTGCCAAACCTTTGACAACCTCTAGCCAATGCAGATCCCTCTGCTTCATTCTGATCCCTTCATCACAATCTACCCTACCACAGAGCTTTGTGTCACCAGCGAGGAGACACAGCGTTCCCCAGATGCCCTCTCTAATGTCGTTGATGAACATATTGAAGAGGACAGGGCCCAGGACAGATCCCTGTGGCACCCCACTTGAGACCTCCCTCTCTTCCGATTTGACCATATTTATCACCACACTCTGCTGTATCTTCTTCAACCAGTTTTCTGTCCATCTAACTATGTCCCTAGCTGCACCCAGGACGTCCAGCTTCTTCAGCAATCTTCTCTGTGGTACCAAGTTGAAAGGCTTGCAGAACTTGAAGAAGAGTAAATCCACAGCATGGCCCTTATCTGCTATCTTTGTTACCCAGTCAAAGAAAACTATCAGATTGGTCTGGCAAGACCTCCCTGCCACAAACCCATTCTATTTACTATCCTATAGACTGTTGCTCTGTGGGTAGTCCACAAGTTTCTCTTTGATCAGTGACTCCATCACTTTACCCACTACGGATAGAGAATAATGAACCACCCTCCATGTAGAACATGCTGGTAAACTCACACCAAGTGAAGGTAGTGATGTCATGAACACAAGAGCAAATCTCGAGTGTCCTCATGATGTAACTAACCTTTTAAGCTGCGTGACCACCAGTCTGTTCTGCAAGGAGGGGGAGTTTGTATTATTACATTCATTGTACAAAACTTTGTTAATGCACCAGTTAGAGTTCAAATTAGTGCCACAAAAGTAGGGAAATGTGGTGTTTGGGTTTCCAAACCTAACTCCCCACGCCACCCCCCAAGTAGCAAAATCTCAGGAAGCAAGCCTAAAGCCATTGGAAGGAAGAATTGGTACTGCTGGTGAGGAGAGCGAAATGTTAGCCACACGAGTTATGGTATAAGGTGAATGTTTATGGGTATTACACTTATAAAGATACCAATTAAATTATGGGGACTAATACCAAAATTCAGAAAAAGTGCAAAAAAATATTTTTTTTTATTTTTTTTAAACCGTCATGAAATTTTCAATGTCAATATTAAAAAAGTATATCGATATACTTTACCAATTATGGAAACAGTATATTGATAATATTCATTTTACAAAAACCAAAAACAGATATGTAATGATGGAAATATGTATATTGATACAGCTAGAGAAAACTGACAGGTTTTTTTGCATATTACTAATATAGGGCGCTATGCATGAAGGGCCCCACAATATGCGCTGAATGGTAGTAAATCCTGTGCACCCTTAAACGGTGTGCAGGGCAAGGCGGACATGCGGCATGCATGACCGCATGTGCATGGTGCACAAACAGAGGGGGAGTGAGCCAGTACCGCATGGAGGGGTATGCAAACAGAAAGGGGGGATGGCCAGGAGGAAGGTACTGCCCCATGACCCCACCATATAAGGCGCCACGGACTGCACTATACAGCAGAATGGCTGTGAATGCAGTGCAACAGCAATGCATATGAGACATGGCAGGATGATGGGAGGATGCAGAAGCCCCAGCAGAGGCTGACAGAGAAGGCAGGGGCAGGGGAGGAAGAAGTAGACACCATGGGGTGGAACGAGGACACGCTCCACAAACTTCAGCAGCGGGCAGGTTGTGATGATGGTAACGGACATCAGGTAGAACTATGACAGGCTGTACAGGGCACTGGCACTCACCACCACCACAGAGGCAAAAGCTTGTATGTTGCTTGACATCCAGGCCAGCATCAATGCCACAGGGGTGGAGGCATGGACACTGACCGCAATAAAACATAAGTGGCGTGACCTCCATGCGGCCATCAAAAAGAAGCTGGCGCTGGTGCATGGGAGCAACAAGACACAGGCGGTGGCTCTCCTGCACATGCAACTGACACCCACGGAGAGACTGGTGGCAGAGACCCTCTCAGAGGTGGCGGTCCATGGTGTGGACAGAGGGGTGGACACACTGGCAGGTAGATGCAGAGCATGTCATAGCGACAGAGTGGAGGGCAGCAGGGTACACAATGGCAGTACTACAGTGACGCCTTTCTCCCCTTCCTGGACAGGGGCCATGAGCCACGGGACACAGCAACCAGCAGGACGCAGGCCACGCATGCCACTGCACCAGAGGTGGCACCACACAGTGCCATGCAATGGGAGACACCATTGGCTAGGTATCAATGACCAGTGTTGTGCAATGCCCAGGCAGGAATGTGGGTAAGAATAGTTCACTGATGCACTCTGATGTCTCCACAGGAACAGAGATGGACACTGAAACCCAGCAGGACAGTGACAGCACTGCTGAGCCGACCAATGCCCACACTGAAGAGGCATACAGCAACACCAGGAATGAGAGCTGTCAGGATGTGGAGGCCACGGATGGGCATGGCAGCAGGCTGCACCCATCCTGCAGTGCACCGCCACCACCCCCCGGGCAGGGGGACCGGGTCATCCCCTGGCACCATGCCACACACAGCACCATCGGCACCTAACAGAGCCACAGACCCTGCCAACAGCGGAGATGAGGGCCCATCGACAGGCACTTACAGACATGGCCATATACCCCAACATGACCCATACCAGAGGGAACAGTACTGTGTGCTCCAGCAGCTGGAGAGGGACCACCTCGCTGAACAGCGGAACACCATGCCTGCCATTGCCACATTAACCGAGGTCACACATGCCATCTGCAATGGCATCACATGATCCGCCATGGCACAGGAGCAGATCCTGCACCAGCTACGGTCCATGCCCACTGCATGCCCCGCAGGTCCACTCCCAGGGCAACAGCCACACATGCATACAGTATCCACCCAGGCCACTGACACAGACCCCAGACCAGAGCAGGGCATGTGCAGGGACATCCCACCATTGCCAGTCACAAGCACCAATGCACATGCCACACCACCATGTACAGAACATGGCACTGAGGAGGGTGGTGATGCCCACCCCACTGTGGAGGACAGCCAGGCAACACCAGATGCCAGCACATCACTGTGCAGCACTGACACCCAGGTGCACGAGGAGCACAGAAATTGTGGGGCATCATGGGTGCATGTGGCACCCAGGCACCTGGGCAGAAGATTATCGTGCAGATACAGACCCAACCCGATGAATCGGGCCCGTGATGACTGTAGCACAACACACACATGAACACCGACACATGACACAGGCCCCACTCCAGCATGCCCCCCACAACCCCTCCCATGAATGGCCACTCAGCAGGAGTCATTATCATTGTGGCTGCAGTACCACAATGGCAATGAGCACCACACGCTGTATGCACCACCCTGTCAGGGGCTGCGTCACATCCATGTGGTGCCTGAAGGGCGTGTGCAGACCAGTACATGTCGTGATGTACCATCAATGTTTGAATGTCCAAGCCATGAGCGTACGCCATGCTGCACAGCCATTGGCCATGCTCTGCTCCCCATGGTGTGCAGCACTGCCACTATTGCCAGCATCATCATTGTCATCAGCTATGGGGTCCAGGGAGGTGGGCCTGCTTGTCCAGGGAACCACTACAGGGTGCCTGGGCATGCCAAGTGGTGTGCTCACGTGTGGCGCACAGGTGTCAGCTATGTTGCCTGTACCTGTACTGGTCTGTGCCATGTGCACTGTGTGCTATGCCCTGGGCCATATGCAGCACATGCATGGACCATGTGGGTGTCAGTCACCTGTGTGGGTGGGCCATGCCATATGGCATGCCCTGTGTGTGGCAACATGCCATACGGTGTGCACTGTGTATGGCAGCGTACCCTATGGCATGCCCTGTGTACCGCGAAGTGCCCTTTTGTGGGTGGCCTGCCGTTCGGCACATCTACCTCCCATGCCATGCCCATGGTGGTTGCTCTGCCTAGTATGTCTGCACTATGATGGCAGTGGGGTTGGTATGGTGGCACGGCCCAGGGGTGCTGCCCCCCCTCCTGTCCTGCACACTCTGGTTTGGTGGGGCCAGGGGGGATTGTCCATGCATCTACGGCTCTGTCATGGTCCGTGCACTTCTGTGCATGAGTCCTTACAGCAGCCTCTGCCCTTGCGTATGTGTGCACCCCTGGGCCTGTGTGCCTGCATGTCATACCTGTGTTGGCGCATGTGGGCAGGTCCTGCTGCACGTGCATTTACATGGGCATGCCCTCGCGGTACAGCTCCACAGTTGCCCCACACATGGGTGCGCATGTGTGTGCTGCACGCTCGTCATGCATGCCGCACTGCATATGCCTGCATGGCCAGGTGTCGTATCTTGCATTGCACGGGCTTCTGCGCGGTATGCTGGGTTCACACATAGTGCCCAGAATTATTACCGCTACATAATATTGATATATTAACAACACCGTTTCTTAATGGCTGGACTCCGAGCTTTCATTTAAAAAGAATTTAGTTTCGAGCCCCAACAGATCTAGAGTTATACCTTTCAAAAGATATTTTTTCTTGATTTTCAAATGATTGGGAATGATGCAAGGCGCTAGCGGCAAATTGAAATGTCACAAGGGGCACACTACGCCATACCTTTGTCAATTTTCAAACAGTGCTTGAGGCACCATCAGGATCCCCAGTGTCAGCCTGCCTTGTGCTGGGCTTGCGGCCATCCGCAGACTGAATCATGGTGCTAAGGAGGCTTGCACCACATCATGGCTGCACCATCCCCTTTCACAGGATTTTCAAAGCCACCCCAAGGGTCACAGGTCCCACCGGTGCTTAGACTAGCCAGAGCTGGCTAACACCATATGCTCCGCCACCGTCCAGAGCAAACAGACAGCCAGAAACTGTTGCAGCACAGGATGTCCTCCCATCACAGATGGGGACAATACATACACTGTAACGCACACACACTGGAGTGTATGGGTACACAGCAAGTGAGCCATGCGGAAAGATGTAACTGGACTGGTCTATCCAAAGATGGTGCTAGGAAAATGTATGATAACGCTAGCAGGCTGCACAGTGGAGGTAACCCCAAAAATACTGCTAAGTTGGTAAATACAGTGTCATTCAGGAAAAATATCAGTCTAGGTGCAGAATGCTGTGATAGGTAGATAGTGGCACAGCAGGGTCTGTATGCAGGACATGTGCACAGGACATAGCAATGCTGCAACAAACACCGGACACAGACTGTGAGACACTGTGCAGAGAAATGGTACAGATCCATGATATAGATTGCCCAACAGAAATATAGAAACATAGACTTTGATGACAGATAAGGACCATTTGGCCCACCCAGTCTGCCCATTTCCCTACCTATTGGATAAGCTGCAGATCCTAGTTAACCAACAGCCTACTTCCTCCTACCTCCCACTAGAATTGCCTTATGTCTGTCCCATGCATTCTTGAATTTCCCCACTGTTTTTGACCCCACTACCTCCTCAGGAAGGCCATTCCATGCACCCACCACCCTCTCTGTGGAAAAATACTTCCTCACATTGCCCCTGAGCCACCTCCTCCATCTTCACATTGGGCCTCCTTGTTCTTGCACATCTCTTTTTGTGAAAGATGCTACCCGCTTGGACTTTTTGGTTCCCTTGAGGTACTTGAAAGTTTCTAGCATGTCCCCCCTTTCCCTCCTTTCCTCGAGGGTATACATATTAAGCTACTTTAGTCTTCTTTAGTCAGGCATGCATTAGAACAGTATATAGTAACAGACTATCCGAACAGGAGTACTATGTGTCATGTGTCATCTGTGCTGGCTGCTAGTCAATATGCCCATAGCAACTGTGGCACTGCCGTTAGAGGACAGGCATTATGCTACACAGTCAGAACAGCAGAAGTATAGGGGGATGTTGTGTCAGCAGTACCACCGAAGGCAGTGTCCGGTCATACTGAAGGATATGACATTCTGACTGTGTACTGGCCCACTAGCCACAATGGGTGCAATTCCACATGACTGGACACCATGGTTGGGGTCATCGTACCACTCCAATAGGCATCAAAATGTACATAACCTACCTCAGCAGTTGTAAGAGCCACACTCACCCAGTATGTTGCAATATCTGTATAAACGTGGCAGGTCTCAGGCACACCACTTGCTAAACTATGCCAACCCATTTGAGAGGTAGGCAGTACCACACACAGAGGTGTGGGTTCAGACAGAACCATACATATGCCTGGGGTTGGTGTGTGGCACATAAGGAAGTACAGTAGCATCTCACTCCCACTATGTTTAGCAATGTTGGCATACTGGGCACATGGGATAAACAGATGGCCTACATAAGGTGCATAACACTGTGTACCTACCTGCAACATGCACACCATCTGGAGATACAAATACACCGGGGCATTATTTGACGTGTTGCATCCTATGATAGTGTTGCATTAGTCCAATGTGTTGTGAACTGTACTGCACTGTATGTTGCAAGGAGACATGTCATGGGATCGTTGGACTCCACTTTACTAACCACCAACAATGGACAGCAGGGGCATCTGATGGCCAGCACCATCAGCAGCCACCCACAGATATGCACTACACTGCATATTGGACATGAGAACACATCCCTTCTGAGGGCCCAGAGGCAATTGCCGTGACTGAGAGGGTTGCCATGGGACAGCATGACGCCACCCCTGTCATGCTCCATCAGCTACCACCATGGCACATTTGCATTAGTGCCAACAATGATGGGAGTAATGAGGATGACATGGACACCCTGCTATCTGTTGGCTATTTTGTCAGTGCTTGGGTGGTGAGGTTTGGTTGCTGTCTGCCGCAGGTATCAGGGTGGTGCCAGTGCCCTGCCAGACTGTCACCATTATACTAGTTACCCTTTCCTTGGTGTGCAGCACGTGGCAATACAGTTTTCATGTCCCTGGGATAAGTACCTGTCCTGTATTATGTTGTTGCTTTGCTGTCATAGACAGTACACTGCCACTACATGGATTAAAACAAACCTAATAAGAGTTGATTGATTTTGTCTTTGCTCATATACAGTACTTCTGAAAGGAGATTCTCTGACAAAAAAAAAAAAAACTATATGGGATCTACAAAGGCAATCTGAGATCCCCCCACACAGTGATTTGACTTCTTTGCTACAGCAGGGTGGGTGTGCGCTCCAAGGTGCAGGGTTAGGGTGCTGCCACTGGGGCATGCCAGGCCCTATAGCACATAGACAAGAGCCAAACATAGCTACGCTGTGAACAGTTTAAGGTGCACTAGGAACAGTTAATCAACTTCAACCAGTCAAAGGTTTATTAAGGGGAATGTTTATTGCTGTGCAACACATCCAACAGCTGTAACCAGTGTGTAGGTGAGGGAACCATTGAACAAACATCCCAGCACTTTACCCAGGTGGGACTTCCTCAGGGAGCTGACAAATGGACTGGCCACTTCCATTATATGCTTGCCACTGCACCAAAAAAAGGAAAAATCAGGTGCATTGGCCCATTGACAGAATGCAAAAAGTTAAAGGTGTAGTGCAGAGAACAACAAACGAACTAAAGGGAGTGGCTACTAGGGAAAGTGTAATGAGAGGTAGTGAATACAAACAAAAGTACAAGCCTACATATAAGCACCTAGAAACACAACACTAATGCATGTAAATAAAATGAGTTCCAAATTCAAGAGAAAAATGTCAACCCATGCATCTTGAACTTATTGTACTAAAATATTTTATTAGTAACACTTTAGTAACAAGCATTTGTCAATGCCGAACGTTCACTTGCAGGTATTTGCAGTGGTGTTTGGCATGTATGGTGATTTACCCTAATGCCCTGTGCGATTGCTGGTATTTGCACAATAAATTGTCAGCATGACCTGTTTGTTACCCCCATTGTGCGCTACATAGGCGGAAACACGTTTTGGGCAGGATGTGAAAAATGACAGCTGTACTGCTCATAAGGAAGTGTGGTAAAATGCCAATGTTGAAATCTGGGTGGAAATATTGAAAATGCGCCAAACCCTCACGGCGTGCGCAGGAACTGTGCAACGCTCAATGCAAACAGTCATTTTTAGGAATTTTTCACCAAATTTTCAACATTGCCATTTAAAACCTCTGCTAATGAACAGTGTCACTGTGATTTTCTTAATGTGTCCCATACATTGAGTTAAGCACACCAACTGCGCCATTGTGTGCTACATGGGCAGAAACACATTTTGGGCAGGATGTGAAAAACAACAGCTGTACTGCTCATGAGGAGGTGTGGTAAAATGGCAATGTTGAAAATCTAGGTACAATATTGAAAATTATAATAAATACGAGCATGAGTAGGAACTAGCAATGCGCTAAATAAAACAGTCATTTTAGAATTTTTCTCAAATTTTCAACATAGCCATTTTAAGACCTATGCTCATGAACAGTGTCACTGTGGTTTTCTTAATGTGTTCCATACATTGATTTCGCACACCGACTGCGCCATTGTGTGCTACATGGGTGAAAACATGTTTGGGTGAGATGTGAAAAATGACAGCTGTACAACTCATAAGAAGGTGTGATAAAATAGCAATGTTGAAAATCTGGAGTGAAAATATTGAAAATTCGCAAACTTACGAGGCCTGCGTAGGAACTTTCATAACCTGCAGCTCATAAAACAGTCATTTTGGATTTTTGCACCAAATTTTCAACATGGGGTTTTGGGGACCTTTTCTCATGAATGATGTCACTGTCATGGCGTTATTTGAGGCCAAAGGGTGATTTCACGCAGTGACTGTGCAGTGCCTGCGAAATCACCCTTTTGGCCTGAATAACGCCATGACAGTGAATCATTCATAAGAAGGGGTCCCAAAAACACCATGTGGAAAATTTGGTGCAAAAATTCAAAAAAATGACTGAGATATGCAATAAAGTTGAAACCCCCTATCTAGCCCATTATACAGCTTACCTGCATTTCCTCAGTTCGCGGTCGCCTTTGAAGAGTGCAGACGTGTTCCCGGTCCACCGAAGATCATTGCACCGGAGTCTGGAGGTAAGTATGGGGTGAGGGGGTGTGGGAAAACTGGGTGCGCAGTGGGTGGAGTGCGGGTTGTGGGAGGGGCCTAGAAGACTCGCCGTGGGCCGTTTTATTTTACAGGTAAAAAAAAAAAAAAAAATGATGTGGATGTTTGCCATGCTGGGGTGGGCTCCCAGCATGGCAGAAAATAATGGGGGGCTGAGGGCCGGCGGGATTGGGCACCTGTTGTAAACTCTGGCGGAGGGGCCGAGGCCGGCCCAGAGTTAGGCACCCCGTGACAAAACATAACAACAAGGTTTGCCATGCTGGGGTGGGCTCCAGTGTGGCAGCAGTATATGGCTTTGGGGGGTCATGGAGCTGATGGGGATTGGGCACCCCGTCGGCAAGTAATGTTGCCACGCTGGGTAGGCTCCCAGCGTGTACAGCTTTGAGAGAAGCGGCATGACAGGCGTGCGGGGAGGTAGCACATGACGTGAGGGGATGGCATTCAGTATGGCAGCGGTGCTTTCCTTTGAAGCAGAGGAACACCGCTGTCATACTGACTCCTACACCTATTGGTGCAGGACTGCCACCTGCTCAAGGGACAGTGCATTGGGTGGAAGAAGGCACACCTCAAGTGTACTACTCTCCCCCGTTCCTTGCAGCATAGCCTGAGCGTAAAAAGGCAAAGCACTGCATTTCAAAAATCAACAAAAAAAAACACAACAAAATCATTACTATACAAATAACAGGGATGCTATGCCAAAATTCCATGGAAATACAAAGAAATAATACATTACCAGTGGACAGCATACAACTGTCATGTAGAGTGAGATAAATGGCCACCAGAAACAGGAAGGAAAGATATGGATAATGGAGCAAGCTGTGATCTCCCTGTACATATTAAAATATCCAAACGAATTATCATAGGGATTGGCATGAAATGGCTCCATATTCCCAAAGTAGAGAAAACACAGCAAATGAGAGAGACTGAATTGAGGAGTCAATGTACATAAGCTGAAGCAGGGGGCTAGAAGAAAAGTATGGAGGGTAGAAAATAAGAATACAAGGAGAAACTTGAGAGTGAACAAAGCAGAAAAAAGAGAATAAAATTGAAGTGACCTAGAAGACAAAAATAATTTATTTGAAAGTATAAGATTAGAGGGAGGCCGATTAAGGGGTAATGTGAGGAAGTTATTTTTCACAGAAAGGGTGGTGGATGCATGGAACAGCCTACCCTAAGAAGTGGTGAATATAAAAAACATTGCAGGGCTTCAAACAGGCTTGGGATAGGCATAAGGGAGCAATAGGAATGAGTATGAATAGATAGGCCATTGACTACGGCACATTCATAAGGTAGAAAAAGAAATGGGCAGACTGGATGGGCCTTGCGGTCCTTATCTACCATCAACTTCTATGTTTCTATAAAAGCACAGATTAACACAATGTTTCAAGTTACAAAAAAAAGGTTTCAGGTCCCGATCTGTGTTTAAACCTTGAGGTCTAAAAGATTTCATAGTGAAAATCCAGAAATGTTCCCTCTGCAATAGCTTCTGTAGCCTCTCACCACCTCTTCTGTTTGACGTTACACATTCAGTTCTCATGAAGTTTAAAGCACTAGGGTCATGGTTGTGGAATTCTGCAAAGTGTATGCCAACTGGGGTGCTATCATTAACATCTTTGATGGCCCTCACATGTTCATGTATTCTACAGAGGCTGCAAAAACCTTGTAGCAGCTGTCCATTTGTCTTGGGCCCTCCCCCCAGACATGGGGGGAAAGTGAGCAAAATCTCAAGTCTTCACCCCCAAGGTGACTCTACAAGATGTTCAGGCTCTCCTCCTTGACAACCTCATCCTACAACCTCGGGAACCACTCCCTCCAGTGCATGCCATTCCTTCCTGGGCATCGAATTCCACTGTCTGATTCACTTTGGGGGAAAAGACTTGAGGTTTTGGGAGGCAGTGGCCTGCTGCTGTCAGTGAAGGAGGACCTGCGATCCATTAGGAACCTGTGGTCCCCATACGGTTCTCATCTGGTCATACCTGATTCAGAAGAAGCACTGGCTGCATGTCAGAGACATGGAAGCAATGAGGGATGCAGGCATGCTAGTTAACCGTGAGATGAGAACCATTATGGAATCTATGGGGGGGGGATCTGTGGTGAGACATAGGGGAATTACACCTCCCGCCAGGGCCTTTTTGGTGGGGGAGGAAGGGCAAATGCAGGACAGAGGAATAGAGATGAGGGTAATTCTTTGAAGCAGGTTTTGGAGGAACAGTTAGAGTGAGTGGCTTGGGGAGTCAGACTGTGTCCATCCTGTGGCAGCTCAGGAGGACCACAGACCAAAGATACAGGGGGAAGAAAGGAGGAAGAGTCAAATTCTTCTGAAAGGCCTGTTGTTTCTGGTCGGCATGAGGCCGGGAGACTGCAGGAACCAGACTCAGATGGAGGGCTGTGGGCCACCCTCATCAGGTTACCCTGCCATGGCAGTGGTGCCGGATGGAGGGTGGCCACAGGAGCCTTGGCACAGTAACCTCCCCCAGGAGCTACATTAGCCATTCAGGTACACCCCAGGGGTGGTCCTGGTCTAAGGACAGGTGTAGGGTTCCTGGAGATACTACACATCCTCTCAGCTGTACACGCTGCTCTAATATGATGTGTTTGCATCAATAAATGCATGGCTGTGGCCATTTCCTCCAGACCTGTGTCTGTGTGGTTATACCAGAATAAAGGGTAGTGGCGGCTACCAGACAATAGAGAGGCTCCAAAAACCTTGCAGAAGCCAGCCATTTGTCTGGGGCCCTCCTCCCCAAGACATGGGGGGAATTGAGAAGGTGCTTCCTCTTGTACTGGGTCAATACCATGCAAGAAAGACAGGGCAGTATTAACTGCACTATGGAGAGAGTATGAGTTTTCAGCGACAGGGGTATAAGAGTGGTAGGGAATTATCACTACTCCTGAGGCTGTATGCTATTCCTTCGAGGCATCAAGTTTCCATGTGCTGGGTGCCTGATCAAGCCACTCCCATGGTGGAGTGGCTAAGGCACCAGTACATGGCAGAATGGGAGGACTGGGACTGTGGTTCAGTTCTCCCCCAGGTCTCCCCCTGCTGCAACTTTTTGAGATTGTTTTTTTTTTTTAAACAAGGTTTCCCCCCTCCCAGGTTTCTTCCCATCCCAGAAGTCCACACCCCACTGGAGCTCATTATCTAAATTCTGGGGGTGGGGGTGAGGGGCAAAGTCCCCCGCAAAAAACAAGGAAGCCCATGGTTTACAAGGACATGCACTGTTTCTGTGGTGTTGGTGTCTTGCCTGACGTTATTTCAGTGCATGCCGTTATGGTTGTGGCATTTATTGCTGTGCGGTTTTTGTTATTGGAGAGATGACCCCATGATTCCTCCTCTTGGGCTGGGCAGCAGGCCCTGGCAACACCCTAAGGGGAAGTACCACCAAGGCAACCCACAGGGCGGTGGCATCTGGGAGGGGGAGGAGAAAGTGGGGGTTATAGGAGATAGAGGACAGCAATTCTCCCTCTTTCTTCTCCTTCCTTTGGATTCCGACCTGCCCACCCTCGTAAAAGCAGGGTAGGGGTGGCTAGAGTAGGTAGGGCCCCTTTGACCCAGTAAGAGTGACTGCCTTAGGGGTCGGGGAGTGAGTTTTCCTGGTTTTCCCTTGTATGAAGGTTTATTCTGGATTTTTCACCTCCTCTGAATGGTTGATGCAAAACGTAGGAAGAAAGAGAATAGGAGGTAAAGGTAATAGATGCAATAACATGGATAAACAGTTAAAGAAAGCTAACAGAAGTATGCAGCTAACTGTCACAGCCAGGCATGATGGCTCAGGAGGATCACAGACCGAAGGTATACAGGGAAGAAAGGGGAACAAGTCAAATTCTTCCGAAGGGCTCATCGCCTCTTGTTGGCTTGAGGCCAGGGGACTGCAGGACCTGGACCTGGATGGGGGGTTGTGGTCCACTCTCATCAGGTTACCCTGCCAGGACAGTGGCACTGGATGGAGGGCAGCCACCGGAACCTTTGCCCCATGACCTCCCCAGGAGCTACATTAGCCATTCAGGCACACACCAAGGGTGGCCCTGGACTAAAAACAGGTGTGGGATGCCTGGAGATACTGCACATCCTCCCAGCTGTGCATGCTGCTCTAATATGGTGTTTTTTTTTTCATTAATAAATACATGGCTGTGGCCATTTCCTCCAGGACCTGTGTCTGTGTGGTTATACCAGGGTAAGGGGTGGTAGGGGGCTACTAGACAATTGTTTTCAAGGCCTGATTGTTCTCCCAATATATATCTTTGAGCAAGTACCCCACAATTTATATATTCTTTCACCCTGAGCATCAACCCCACAAACATCAGAAACACCAGAGCACTCTGAACATGTGGTGCTGCTCCCTCACATGCAGTATAAAAACATACAGTCAAACATCACTGGCATTGACCAATGCTTGTTTCTTTTCTGTTTTGCTAATTAGAAAATTTTCTACCTGCAGTACTGTTCTAGGTGGGATGTGTGGAACGGCACTCTTCCTGGAGGATGACATAACCAGTAAAGTTCTATTCTTCCCTGTACATCAGCACTGTGTCCTCACTGACTGTGACATCATTAGTAACCAAGAAGAGGCAATTATGTACTGCTTGATTTCGAACTTGTGACATGTTACCAATCAAACAGCAGGGCTTGTAATTTAGCTGTGTTTTGCAAATGAAATCCCTAAAGCAAAAGATTAATTAAACCTCAATGTAGTATTTGTAAATCCATGCCAGATCAGACAGCCCACAGATGGCTTTCTATCCATGGTAAGATACTGGGTGATGTTGAAGGGCATGCTCTGCATTTACTCATGGTTTCCCAGAAAAGGGTCTCTCCCACAGTTTGCAGGGGTGATGGCACAGTTTTTAGAAGATCCCTGTCTGGATGGTTGCACTCTCTCTGCCTTTCTTTCCTAGCTGTGATGGCGTTCTGTGTTAGCTGGTACACTGGCAATCCCTCTGATGCAACTTAAGTATTCCTGACTCTAGCATCAAGTAACCAGATTTATGCTGCAAAGGACAGCCCCCCACCTTGAATGCTTGAGTCAATCATCCCCACCCAGCATGTCCTGGCATTAAGTCCCAAGGCATGGGGATAACCAATACTGGGTTGTGATACCAGGTAGGCACTTTCAGTCATGGTCTGCAGCACACCAAAAGTCTCTCAGTTGCTGTAGTATTCAGCTTTACTGTCATGCAATGCTTCGCACGATTACCTCTTTTTTCTCAGTCCCAGGAATTCTGATTCTCTCTTTTATCTCCATCTCTGGCAGATGCACAGTCTGTCTTTGTAATGCAGCAGCCCCAGCTTTCTCTCCCATCCTCAAGGTTCTGACATGCTGCCTGGTAGAGATTATGACTGCAGTACACCGAGGAGACCCACACAGGACAAAACATGTGTCTGCACATTGTCATTCTCATCCTATACTGGATCAGATGTACTAGTCTGTTTAAAAGGTTATGTCTGTTCTGGCAAAACTTTGTCAACTTGACTTACACAAGCATTTGCATACCCATAATGCCTTGGTCTGGGATTGAGGTTTGAGAGTATGTGTATGGTTTGGAATGATGAACATAAAAAGCAAACATTCTTGAGATTTGATGTTTGAACTATGATTATGGTCAGTGCTTACTGATAATTCTCTGAGGCATGCCAAAAAACAAGTCTTGGCTACCCAGCCCACTTCCTGATTAAACAAAAAGTAAATTATGTTTTACCATTATGTTTTCAAGTTAGAATATGAAAATGTCTCAATGTTTTTCAATATAAAAAAGTAAAAAATAATGCACTTTTTTTTTTGCTTTTGTTTACCAGGTAAGTGCACTACCCAAGAATCTGCCTTTTTTCAGACACGACCCAGGAGTGTACAACTTCAAGGAGCAGTAACATCACATAACAGGGTTGTGTACAATATAGGAAGTTACAGAGACAAGGGATTCAAAGCAGTAGAACAATAACAGCAAATACAGTGGTCAGGAATCAAACAGTGATAAAAATGTGTCACAATTCATTCGGATACAGTCAATAAAATCAGTGAAAACTGTTAATTAGGACAGTAGTATAATAGCAATGCAACAGAATAGGCAGGATGATAGGGGAAAAGTTGGACCAAGGTACTACTCAGGTAGTTACAGCCATATCGAGCAGCAGAGGCAAAGAGTAAGACAGTGGTGTGTAAGTGCATTAGTTTACAACTGCCAACAGGGCCTGGCTTAGGAGAACAGGTGATGTCTTGTGAATGCCGGTATAAAGGAAAACATTTGGGCAGCTGAAAGAGTAGAGAGTGAAGGGAACCTATCAAAAAGTGGGATAAATTAAGGAGGGAGAGAAGGTGCAGTAGCAAGTGCTACAGGAGCTAGACAGAGAGTTGAAACAGACAATGTAGGAAAATAGAGTTTAGCAGCAGGAGGGAACAGGGCAAGGTAAGAGGTAGCTGGGTAGCTGTCAGGGTCAAGAGCAAAGTTCTAAGGTAGTCAGGTATGACAAAAGCTCTTTCTTGAATATGTTGTGGGATTTAGAGACTTTAAGGTGATTAGGCAGATAATTCTATGTTTTGGGGGTGAAGTGGGCAACATCTTGTTCTCCTATTTTAGCTCCACAACTAGGAACTCTGAGGAGGGCTTGAGTGGAGGACCGGAGTTGGTGAGAATGAAAGCCAAGGACATAGATCCATTGGTAGGAGGCTAATTGCCATTGTAAGGCAGAGTAAAGCATGCAGTGATGTGTGAGACAAGAGGCAGACAAAGACAACTGGCAGATGTTATTTTATGCGATGTCCCATTGGTGAAGGAGACTGGCATTGGCCAGAGAGAAGACACAGAGGCCATAATATAGCCCTGGGAGTAGTACACCCTGTGCTATTGTAACACGAACTGCAGGGGTGAGTAGTAGTAGTAGTAACAGTAAAATATTTTATCCATATAAGATTTCATATGAATTGAGATTGACTCGACTGAGTTACACTCATTTTCAATGAGGTCCACAGCATTGTAATCAACATTTTTAAAACAAAAATTGTCCCATGTACATTATTAAATCACTTAAAATAAAATCATACAATAACAGCAAAATATGTAACAATAGGTTCACCCTTATCTTCTACTATAGGTTACAATCATTTAATGGGTGAGAGCATGGTGGACACGATAAGCGATTACGATTTTTGGGTTAATGGATTTTCAGATTTCATTAAGGTGAAGGGAGAAGTCAAGGGTTGGGTCAAGCATGACACCAATGTATTTGAAGGAGCAGGTGACAGAGACAGGGGTACCATCAAAACATTGGATGAGCATATCTTGAGATGAGGCATGAGATTTTTTGAGGGACCCGAACAACATAGCGTGCGTCTTGCTGACGTTTAGGATCAGGCAATTTGAGGCAAGCCAGTTTGGGATGTTATGGAGATCTGAAGTAAGTTGGGTGTTTATAACATCCATGGACCTGGAGGCTATAAATAGTACTAGCTCATCGGCATACAGAAGGGTTTGGCATTGGGAAGGAGAGGTGGGTAAGTTTTACTAAAGATAGAGAACAGTAGAGGTCCCAGTATGGAGCCTTGGGGAACTCCTACAGCTATAGAGGCAGGAGTGGAGAGGACCTTGTTGAAGGAGACTGACTGGGAATGATCGTGGTGGTAGTTAGAGAACCATGACAGAGTAGATTGGGACACCCAAAGGGTTTCTAGCTTGTGTAAAAGGAGGGGATGACTGACAAAATTAAACGCTTTAGTGAGGTCAATAAAGATAGCCCCTATAAGCAGACCTTTATCCATACTAGATTTAGTTCAGTTCAATGAAGTTTATTTTTGAAGGGATAACTGCCGTTGAGCAAGCTCATTTGCAAGGTGGTCCCTTGAACATAAACCATAACATCAACAATTACAAAACAACACATAAATGGTTACAAGGGTAGGGCACATAACACAATTGTAGTATGCATATTTAACAACTAACAGCTAAACATTAGCAGAACAAATACTGGCCATGACTGGGTACATACAAAAGTGCATAATGGATAAGTGCGATTTTTTTAATTTATTTACTACCATAGAAAGAGGGGAAGAGAAGATGAAATCAAAATATGGATAACAACAGAGCTACGATAAGGCTAGAGAGAGAAGGTTAATAACAATGGCAGATGTCGGGATTTAACTTCACTTGTGAATTGTGCAAGGGCAGCTGTAGTGTTATGTGCTGTCCTGAACCTGTGTTGTGCTGGGGATTGGAGACTGAATTTGACTAGACAATCAGAAACCTGGAAGTGAATACATTTTTCAAGGATTTTGATGAGAGTGGGTAGTTGGCCACTGAATGGTAGTTAGAGGTAGGTTTAGGATCCCCTTTCTTTAGACTGGAATAATCCTAGCATTTTTCCATAGGTGGGGTACAGTAGAAGTACTTATAGATAAGTTAAACAACTGTGTAGCAGGTGTAGCGAGGAGAAAGGTGGCCAGTTTGAATATTTCCAGTTCTGACTCATCTGGGCCCATGCTACAGTGGGGGGCAATGGTGTTTAGAAGTCACAAGACCTGATGGTGCAAGACAAATGCAAGGTTCATAAGAGCATACACTGTAAAGGAGACTTTTGGTCGAGGAGGGACTGGGGTGGACGAGAGGGTTCAAAACTTGGAAGATCTGAGAAAATGTAGTTAAAGGTATTTGCAGTGGTGATGGGGTTGTTGCAATTGATATTGTTGATATCCATCTCTTGGGGGATTTGGCCCTAGTGGTTATCCAAGATACTTTTTATTTGGGACCAAAAGTTTCTAGGATTTTTGGACATGGCAGTAAGTAGATTCTTGTAATATATACTTTTAGCAGCACAAATTGCCCTTTTACAGGTGTTATGCATGGCCCGATATTCAATAAGGTCTGAGTGTAGAGAGGAGGATTTGAACTTAGCCCATAAGTGGTCACGTAATTTGAGCATTTTCAGAAGGGGTCACTTTAACCATTTAGTTGGGGCCACTCTGACCCTACACTTTGTGGTAGGGATATGTGTTTTTTTAGTAGAGAGACAATGACGTTGGTAAGGAACTCAGTGGCATAGATAACATCGTTTGTGTACTAGTCAATGTGACTAAGATCTTGGAGGAACATATCTTGATTAAAGGCAGAAAAGTCAGAGACCAAGATAACCTTTGGGGTGGGCAGGAGGGTGGTCTGGCATCCCAAATACAATAAACATGTCAATGGTCACTGATCAAATCAGCAAAGATCCCAGTCATTGCAATCCTATCCTCCCTATTAGCTCATTTGTTCCCATAGATGCTATATGACGTCTGAACCATCCATTGCTGGATCCGACCCAAAATGGCCACCAGGAGCAAATGAGTTAGTAAACATTCAGTCTAAGAGGGTATTGCTGGACCCATTGCAAGAAAATCTGGTAGGATCCACTATAATTTGAGATAGATGAGGCTTGCTAATTATAGTAGATTGATTAGAAGAGTTAGGCTCAAATCAGTCGAGGTTGAAATCCTCAATGTAGATAACCTCATTTTTTTGTACTACCGATGACAAATAGTCTATAAATTCATCTAAACCTAGTTTGTTGTTTTTATGAGGAATATAAGTGCATACTATGTGGAGCTTTTATGATCCACCTAAAGTCAGCAGAGAATGCAGTAATTCGCAGAATCTGAGTGACAAGTTGGGCAATTAAGTTAGATGTAGGTGGGCCATGTAGAAAAGGACCAAGCCACCAACTCTTTTGGAAGCAGGATGGTCCACATGTAACAAATTATATCTGGAAATGGAGCACATGGCAACAGGAATTGATGGTTTCAACCAGGACTCAGAGACACCCAGATATCTGGATTATATATTTTGATCTAGGTTTCCACCTCTGAATGGCCATAAGGCTTTGTATATTTAAGTGGGCAATTTTTATGCCTTGTGTCTGAGTCTGGTGATGGTTGTGAGCAAGAGTGAGTGATTTCTGAGTAGCCATGGAGCCAGGGTTAGACTCAATGACACCAGATAAGGTTAGGGAGATAGTGATACTCTAAATGGTGGCATGCATAGAAACAGAAACATAGAAGTTAACGGCAGATAAAGACCACAAGGCCCATCCAGTCTTCCCATTTCTTTTTCTACCTTATCAATGTGCCATCAGCCTTTGCTCCGTCAGTGGCCTATCTATTCATACTCATCTGTATTGCTCCCTTACACCTATCCCATGCCTGTCTGAAGCCCTGCACTGTATTCATATCCACCACTTCCCGAAGTAGGCTGTTCCATGCATCCACCACCCTTTCTGTGAAAAAGAACTTCCTCACATTACCCCTTAATCAGCCTCCCTCTAGTCTCACGCTGTGTCTTCTTGTCCTGCTATTTTTCTTACATTGAAACATGTTAGACTCTTTCACCTTGTTAATGTCCTTAAGGTATTTGAATGTTTCGATCATATCACCTTTCTCCCTCCTTTGCTCTAGGGTATACATATTGAGCTCCATAAATCTGTCCTCATATGTTTTCTGATGTAGTCCCTGCACCATTTTGGTTGCCTTTCTCTGGACTGCCTCAATTTGGTTTATGTCCTTGTGAAGGTGTGGCCTCCAGTACTGCATACAGTACTCCAGATGATGCCTAACCAGTGTCTTGTAAAGAGGGATTATTATCTCCCTTTTACAACTTGTGATACCCCTACAAATACACCAAAATATCCCCCTAGCCTTACCTACTGCTTTAGTGGTCTGCTTGGATGATTTCAGGTCATCTGTGATGATGATGCCCAAGTCTCTTTCTTCCTTTGTGACTGCCAGCAACTCCCCTCCCAGCCTATAGGCTGCTTAAGAGTTTTTCTTCCCTATGTGCATGATCTTGCACTTCTTTGCATTAAAACCCAGTTGCCACTCTTCTGACCATTTTGCCAGTTTATCCAGATCTCTTCTCATTCTGCCCACCCAATCTGGATCATCTACTCTGTTGCAGATCTTGGTGTCATCTGCAAACAGACAAACTTTATCCTCCAGTCTATCTGCAATGTCACTGATGAAGATATTGAAGAGAACTGGCCCAGGACTGATCCCTGAGGTACCCCACTTGTGACTTGCATCTCCTCTGACTGTATACTATTTACCACCACTCTGTTTTCTGCCCATCAACCAGTTTGCCACCCAGTTGACCAACTTTTGACCCACCCTAAGCCTACCCAGCTTATTAATCAATCTTCAGTGTGGAACAGTATCAAAAGCTTTGCTGAAGTCAAGGTAGGTGACATCAACTGCTCCCCCTAGGTCCACCACTCTGATTACCCAGTCAAAGAAATCTATGAGATTAGTTTGACAGGACCTTCCTGTTGTAAACCCATGTTGTCTTAGATCTTGTGCTCCTATGGTTTCCAGGTATTGCACTATCCTTTCCTTAAGGAGAGCTTCCATAATCTTGCCCATTACTGATGTCAAACTGACTGGTCTGTAGTTCCCTGCCTCCTCCCTGCTACCACTCTTGTGGAGCAGGATCACATGAGCCCTTCTCCAGTCTTCTGGAACCTCTCCTGTGTTCAGAGACTCACTAAACAGTTCTGATAATAGCTCTGCTAGTTCCACCCTTACCTCCTTTAGTACTCTGGGGTATATGCCAACAGGTCCCATTGCCTTGTCCACCCTGAGCTTAGCGAGCTCTTGTAGGACCCTTTTTTTTGTGAAGGGACTAGTGCACACCTCCCTCCACCTGTGTCCATGGTGCTGAGCTATGGGATGTGCCCTACCTTCTCTTCGGTAAATACTGAGCAGAAGTATCTATTTAGGATATATGCTTCTACATGGTCCTCCTCACACACACACTTATCCCCTCTGATCTTAGCAATACCCCCTCTGGACTTTCAATTTCACTAATGTATCTAGAGAAAGTCTTGTCACCTTCTTTAACTGTTTATGCTAGTGTTTCCTCAGTTTGGGCCTTTGCCTGCCTTACTGTCTTCCCTGCTTCCCTTAGGGAAGTTCGATATGCCTCCCTATCTTCACCCGCTGTGTTCCCTTATATTTTCTGAAGGCCAGCCTTTTGGTTCTGACCTTTTCTGCTACTGTTTTTGAGAACCAAAGTGGTTTCCTTCTTCTTTTGCACTTCCTTTTCTCTCTAACATAATGGAATGTTGCTTCAAGTATTGCATCCTTAATGCTTGTCCACTTTGCCTGTGCCACCTCTCCTGTATTTCTTTTTGCCAGGGCTAACTTAACTATAATGGCCACATTATCAAAGTCAGCTCCTCTGAAGTCCCGTATTTTTGCCTTGGAATGGGATGATTTAGTTCTACTGGCCAAATTGAACCATACCATTTGATGGTCACTGGCTCCCAGGTGACCTTCTACCTGGAGATCTGTAATCCTTTCCCTGTTAGTCAGTACTAGATCTAGGATAGCCCTGACTCTTGTGGGTTGTTGATAGAGAAGGGTGTTTGGGTTGGAGAGCTAAAGATGCTTTTAATAAAGAACCTAAGTAAGAAGCAAAGAAGTTTAGGGCTGTAGTACAAGATAAGGGTGGAGAATGGGACAGATCAAGTCAGCATGTTTGAGAAAGTGAAGTCAACCTAACTGACTTCTGTAATATGGAAGGTTGTGCTTGTCAAGAGGATTAGAGAGTCAGAGGCAAGGATGGCAGAGACAAAGGCCAGGCATGCTAGGAGGTATGAGGAGATGCATGATGATAGAAGAGATTGGGCAGAAGTAAATATATAAGTGGTACCTTGTGCAAAAGGGAAATTGAGTTAAAGGAGAAGCAAGTGAGGATATAGGGTTAGGCAGGCATTCAAGATTATAGATTAAGTGGCAGAGGTGCTGTACCTCTTAGATAGGTGGTAAGCAAGCAGCAGGGGAAGGGGTTGTGCAGGGGATAACAACCAGGCCTGAATGGGAGCCTGTAATGGTGACCTAATGTAGGAAAAACAAGCAGTTGGGCTAATGAGAATGAATCTATATATATGCCAGCTCACAGTAGTGAAGCAGGCTAGATAAGCTAAGGTCACCAGTTCTTTAGGAATAGCTTCCCAGTTGAAATACACATTAATATCACTGTTCATTCCACATGCTGGTAGAGACAAGGAATAAGTTAGCTACTTTATTAGATCACTCACAATACAAAGCAGATTATAAGGTTACAGCAGGAGAGAAAACTATGCAATGTAGCCTGCATTGAAGGCAAAGCAGAGAATGAGTAAGGGCAGCACCAAGAGAAGCCTGAAAGAGAAGGGTGCGGAGTAGTCCTACTCCTGGGAAGAGGAGGCAGGAAGAAATGGACTGATTGTTTTTGATGAACCAGTGACATGCAACCGTTTCAGATAAAAACAGACACAACCATGGGAGAGAGGGAGGTTGGGGTGGTTGAGTGAGTCAGATTTGTGTGGCACCGCCCACTTGCAACAGCCCGGACCAGAGACTGCTCAATCAATCAATCAATCAATCAACCAAAATCTTTGTTTATCCAGGCAAACTCCATTGAGCGAGGCTCATTTGCAAGATGGACTTGGGTAGAACAAGGTCAAAGTACAGTATAACTCTTTATCTGTATATATATATATATATATATATATATATATACATATATATACACACATATATATATATATATATATATACACACACACACACAATCAGGACAGAGGAATACAAAAAAAAATGAAATTCAATGAACAGAAACCATAACGCAGATTGCTGCTCAGGCTGGGACTTGTACCTGGGTAGCGCCAACCGCTGAGGCATCCTATGGGGGTCCACGAAGGGGAAGAAGGCGGGCTGAAACAGGCCCTCATGACCCTCTAGGAAGCAGCAGACAGATTCAGGGATCTGAGAAGGAACAATGATGAAGCAGTTAAGTTTTAGGTGGGGGGGTTATAGAGTAGGGAGAACAAAGGCATACAAGCAGGGGCAGTAGCTGGAAAGTATTATTATTCAGCTAAAAATCAAGTCATATTCATGCAGCACAAAAGTTAAAATACAGCACAAGGGGCATAAATTAATTGTAATTACTTTTCTATCAGTTACGTTTGCCATCAGTAAATGCCTTTAGCGAGTAAAATGCTATTGAACAATAAGGAGTTCTGCTTGGCACCAAAAATGCTTGCAGAAGCTCGAACCACAGGCAGCTCGAGCTGGGACTTGTACCTGGGTAGCGCCAACTGCTGAGGCATCCTGCGGGGATCTACAAGTGGGGAGAGGGCAGGCTGAAACAGATCTTCATGACCCTCTAGGAAGCAGCAGGAAGCTATAAAGATCAGGGTAGCACCGACCACTGAGGTATTCTGAGGGGGTCCACATGCGGGGAGAAGGCAGGCTGAAACAGGCACTCATGACCATCTGGGAAGCAGCAGGCTGCTACATGGATCTGGACAGCACCAACTGCTGAATCGTCCTGCAGAGATCCTCGAGTGGGGAGAGGACAGGCTGAAACATGTCCTCATGACCCTCTAGGAAACAGCAGGCAGCTGCAAGGTTCTTGGTAGTACCGACTGCTGAGACGTCCTGTGGGAGTCCACAAACGGGGACAGGGTGGACTGAAACAGGCCCTCACAACCCGCTAGGTAGCAGCACCCTTTAGGAAGCAGCAGGCAGGTGCTCCTCATTGCTCTTCAAGAGGTGGTTCTAACACAGCTAGTAGATTCACTAACAAGGGAAGATGCAATCTAGACCTTGTGCTAACAAACAGTTCAAGGACATCTGATGTTAAAGTAGGAATCAATTTGGGCTCCAGCAATCACATATCAATATGGTTGCAGTCAACAGACAATAAGTCACTAGCCACATTAAACTTAAAATCCTCAACTTCAAAAATGCAAACTTCAACAAGATAAAGTCCACCTTTTCAAACCTCTATGAAAACATAAAAGATGGAGACATTGAGGAGATATGAACAGCACTGAATACATTGTCACAGCAAAATACTCAAAGGTAATCAGCAAAACCAAAAGAAGTATAGGTATATCCAGGAAAAAAGAAAGACGGGGAGGGGATAGTCAGACTAAGAAACAAGGAAGGACAGCAGGTGGAGGATGATGTACAGAAAGCAGAATTACTAAATGAATACTTCTGCTCCATTTTTACAAGAGAGCAGAATGGTAATGGTCCAATGCTAACTATGGGTTTCCACATCCAGAAAGCAGACACAAGCCCCTTTATAAAAGAGAGTGTCCTAGAAGAATTAAATAAATTGAAGACAAAGCTTTTGGACCAGCTGGAATCCATCCTCGGGTATTGAAACAGCTTAGGGAGGAACTCGCCAGTGCATTGGCTGAACTCTTTAATAAAATCACTGGAGAGCAGACAGGTTCCAGAGAACTGGAATAAGGCCACTGTGGTACCCCTACACAAGAACAGAAGCAGGGAAGAGGATGGGAACTACTGCTCTGTCAGCCTCATCTCAACTGTGGGGAAATTATGGAATCGTTACTAAAGGAAAAGATAGTGGCATACCTGAAAACCAGTGGGAGGCTAGACCCTAAGCAGCATGGCTTCACAACTGGCAGGTCATGACAGACAAACATGATAGAATTATTTGACTGGATGACAAATGTAGAAGACCAAGGTGGGGCAGTAGATGTTGTATATCTAGACTTTAGTAAAGCTTTTGTTTCCGTCACCCACAGGAGGCATATTAACAAACTGGGAAATGCAAGTGTAAGAAAGAAAATTGTTAATTGGGTGAGAAACTGGCTTCAGAGGAGGACCTAGAATGTTGTAGTGAACAACACCCTGTTGTGAGAGGGGATGGTGACCAGCTGGGTTCCTCAGGGTTTGGTGCTAGGACCAATCATCTTCAACATATTCATCAGCGACATCGCAGATGGATTGGAGGGAAAAGTACATCTGTTTGCAAATGACACCAAGCTCTGCGACAGGGTGGATAGAATTGGATCTAACAAAACTGGAAGAATGGTCCAGAACTTGGCAGTTGAAGTTCAATGCCATGAAGTGTAAGGTCATGCACCTAGAGAAAAGAAACACAGGAAAAAATTACTATCTAGGGGGTGAACAATTAGCCATCGTGAACCTAGAATGGGACCTAGGGGTCATAGTATCCAAAGACTTAAAAATAATAATAATAATAATAAATTTTATTTCTAAAGCGCCTTTCATATTTTCAAGGCACTGTACAAAACACATAATACAGATCAACATTATAATTCAATATAAAACACAGATAAAACTACAGTCTCAGCAACAACTTGAACACAGTCAACACTATAAGAGCAATTTGATAAAAATGAGTTTTTAAACCCCTCTTAAATTCCTCCACAGAGGTGCACTGCCTTAACCGATGGGGTAGAGAATTCCAAAGAGTGGAAGCAGCATAAGAAAAGGCTGTGCAACCAGATGAATTTAGACTCACTCTTGGAATCTCTAGCAACCCCTCATCGGCAGAGCAGAGTGATCGGCCAGGGCAGTAAAGGACTAGAAGATCTTTCAGATAGGCTGGACCCTGATCATGTAGGGCTTTGAAAGATAGGGAGACAATGTGAGAAGGTGGCTCAGAAAGCCAGTAACACCCTCAGCTGCTTCAGAAAAGGGATCAGAAACAGAAAGCATGAAGTGATAATCCCATTTTGCAGATCCTTGGTGAGACTTCACCTGGAATACTGTGTCCAGTTCTGGAGATCCCACCTTAAAAAGGATATAGACCATCTGGAAACTGTGCAAAGAAGAGCTTTTCAGGACCTCCACTACAAGCACTATGAGACAAGACTCAATTAAACATGTACTCCCTGGAACAGAGGAGAAACAGAGGAGACATGATAAAAACCTTTAAATACCTATAGTGTATCAATTCAGCGCAGAACCAGAACCTCTTTCAAGAAACTAAGGAGGCACGTACTAGAGACCACAACAGACGTAAAACAGGAGGGAGATTTCAGAGCAACATTAGGAAGTTTTTCTTCACCAAAAGGGTGGTGGAGCCATGGAACAGACTGCTGCAGGAGGTCATGGATGCCAATACAGTTAAGGAGTTCAAAATATTTTGGGGCAGACATAGCGGAATATTGAAATAAGTGAATATACTTGCAGGGAGTCGGTCAAATAACGGGCAGACTAGATGTATCATGCAGTCCCCATCTACTGTCATGTTTTTATGCAGCTACAGGGACCTGGATAGTGCCAACTGCTGAGGCATCCTGCATGGGTCTACAAGTCGGGAGAGGGCAGGCTAAAACAGGCCCTCACAGCCCTCTAGGATGCAGCAGTCAGCTACAGAGATCTGGGTAGTGCCAACTGCTGAGGCATCCTCCGAGGGTCCATGAGCAGGAAGAGGGCAACTTAAACAGGCCTTCATGACACTCTAGGAAGCAGCAGGCAGCTACAGGGATCTGGGTAGCACCAACCTCTGAGACATCCTGCTGGAGTCCATGAGCAGGGAGAGGGCAGCTGAAACAGGCTCTCATGACCCTCTAGGAAGCAACAGGCAGCTACAAGGATCTGGGTCATACTGACCACTAAGGCACCCTCTGGGGGTCCATGAGTGGGGAGAGGTCAGGCTGAAACAGGCCCTCATGACCCTCTAGGAAGCAGCAGGCAGCTACAGGGATCAGGGTAGCACCGACCACTGAGGCATTCTGCTGGGGTCCATGAGCAGGGAGAGAGCAACTAAAGCAGGCTCTCATGACCCTCTAGGAAGCAACAGGCAGCTATAGGGATCTGGGTCATACCGACCACTAAGGTGCCCTGTGGGGGTCCGTGAGTGGGAGAGGGCAGGCTGAAACAGGCCCTCATGACCCTCTAGGAAGCAGCAAGCCGCTACAGGGATCTGGGTTTAGGGTGCAGAAACCCAGGGGTAGAGTACAAAATGCCCTGAGTGGTATTGATGACCAGCAAGCTGGAAAGAGACCTGGGAACAATCATATTGGATGAGCTAAAAGTGGCCAGGCAGGGCGACAAGACAGTAGGGAGGGCACATGGGTTGCTGGGGTGCACAGGGAGGGGTATTACCAGCAGAAAGAGGGAGGTGGTGTTGCCTTCTGTATAGATTGCTGGTAAAAGCCCAACTAAAGTATTGTGTCCAATTCTGGAGACAACATCTCTGGAAGGACATAAGACAGAATGGAGGTGGTCCAGAGGAGGGCAACTAAAATGGTGCAGGGTCTGCATTAAAAACCTTATGAGGAGAGACTAAAGGACCTCAATATGTACAACCTGGAACAGAGGAGGAAGAGGGAAGATATGACAGAGACCTTTAAAAATCTCATGGGGGTAAATAAAGTAAAGGAAGGGAGTATTTTTTAGAAGACAAGGTGCTCAAGAACAAGAGGATGTGCTATGAAGCTGGAGGTAGATTCAGGAGAGATGTGAGGAAGTATTTCACAAAAAGAGTGGTCCATAAAATCAAATTAAAATCAGATCTCCTCATTAATATAGTTTTCAATAGCAGCATAACATTAATTACTAAAATCTATCAGCTGGCATTGTCAGGGGAAATCTTACCTAAATAAATAAGTCTTGAGGGCTAACTTAAAGCTTTGAATGGTCAAGCACTCCCTCACCCGATGAGGTAGAGAATTCTACGGGGTAGGGGCTGCAGCATGGAAATCTCTAGCAATCCCTCATCAGTGGATCGAAGCAGTCGGCAAGGGCAGTAGGGGCAAAGGAGATCTTTCAGGTAGCAGGGTCCTTGTTTGTGTAGGGCTTTATAGGTCAGCAAACTGACCTTGAAGGGGATCTGCCACAATATAGGAAGTCAGTGCAGTCCACGGAGCACAGGTGTAATGTGACTGGTCCTGGAAGTACCAGTCACTACCCTTACTGCTGCATTCTGCACCAGCTGCTGATATCAACCCCTGGTAACCCTAGGTACAGGGCATTCCAGTAGTCAAGGCAGGTGGTCACAAAGGTGTGGACCAAGGTAGAAAGATCATCGGGAGGAACCTGGTGCTTCACTCGGGTGATATTCCTCAGACGAAAAAATTAGGTCTTGACAACAGCTGACACCTGAGATTTCAAGGTCAGCTCATTGTCCAAAATAATGTTGTGAGACAGTCAGCTGAGCATCTCCGAGCCAAAGCCAAGATGCTTGTCCAGCCAACATATCCACTGCCTGATGATCTGGGTCCACCACTAACACTTCAGTCTTATCTGAATTTAGCCTCAGCCAGTTGGCACTCATCCACTCCTGAATCTCAGTGAGACAGTTGTTAAATACCGACATTGCATCCTCCTTCCCGGGTACAAAGGACAGGTACAGCTGAGCATCATCTGTATAGCGGTGAAAACTCAAGCCATACTGCCTAACAATGTCTCCCAATGGCAGCATATACACTGTGAACAACATGGGTGCCAAAATGGAGCCCTGTGGAACCCTACAGGATACGGGGAGAGTGTCAGAGGAATAAATCCCAGTAGCCACTCTCTGAGTCCTACCCTAGAGAAAAGATCTAAACCATCTAAGGACTATACCACATAGTCCGCAGATGAACCACAGGCACTCCGATAGCACACCACGGTCCACAGTGTCAAATGCTGCAGAGAGATCAAGGAGGACCAAGATAGAATAAGACCTCCAATCTCTCGCTATTAGATCATTTAACACCCAGACAAGAGCTGTCTCAGTACTATGTCTCTTCCTAAATCCAGACTGGAGAGAATCATAGACATTGTGGGAGGTAAGATGGTCATCCAGCTGCAGCGCAACCACTTTCTCGATAACCTTACCCACAAAGGGTAGGTTAGAGATGGGTCTGTAATTGGCAGGACAGTCTGAGTCAAGGGAGGATTTTTTCAGGCACGATCGCATGACTGTCTCCTTTAGAGGATCAGGAACGATCCCGCTCTCCAATGAACTCCAGACTATCTTTCCCAGGATCGGGTCAATCTCATCCATGCAACCCACTAGGAGTCGCGTGGGGCCCAGATCCAAACTACAGCTGGTTGGCTGCAAAGTCTGGATGACCCTCACAATGTTGTTGAGTTCTGGCTGGCTAAAGTCCATCCAAACAAACCGAGCATTTGCAACCTCCTACCGACCACTGCAACACCCTTAGAGGTGGTCTGACCAATGTCAAACCTGATGGCGGCAACCTTATCCGAAAAAAATTGAGAAAACTCATCACACTTCTCTTGTGAAAAAGCTCCAACAGACTGGAGACAGATTGCATTGCACAATCTGTCCACAATCCATCAGAGATGAGCTGGTTGATTTTGTGCAGTGGCAATCTCCTTGGACAGGAATTTTGCCTTCTTACGGGTGATTGTCGATTGATAGATCATCAATCTAAGCCTGTCGCCCTCCAAGCCCGATTTCCACCAGGCCCTCTCTAGCCTTCATCCCACTCTCCTTAACTCCTTCATGGTCCCATGGTTTAGCAATTATCTATACAATAGTGTTCATAGAACAGCTAGAGCTAGTACTCTCTCGGACATTCACCATATTTCCTGTGAGGCAAACAGGGATCAATCCTTGCCCCTACTTGTTTTCAGTTTTTCTAACTCCTTGCCCAATGCTTGCCTCCATACAGAAATCTTGTATGCAGTTTACACTGTCAGTAAAGGTAGGGATCCTGAGAAATTGAATAAGGTAGTACAGCAGGACTTTTATCATCTTCAGGAATGTTTTTTTCAATAACAAGTTGGGGTTTAACTCCAGGAAAGCAAACCTATGTTCTTTTTGGTGTTAATAAAAAATGGTTAGTCTTAGGTTTTGTATTTCTGATTTTAAGGGACCTATAGTTGAGCAAGTAGGTTATCCATTTTAAACAAGGCTCCTTTCAAAGGCTCCTTTCATAGGGTTAGATAATTTTTGGTACCTGAAACACGCAAACTACTTGTTAAAAGTCTCCAACAGTATTTCCAGTCATTGATTGTGGCCGGGTTCTATGTTCTGCAACTCAGTTTTCCCTTTCATACTCACCATTGTTTTTTATATATAAAATTGTCAAGTGCTTATCCCTTCAAAATAGATTTGCAGTTAGATCTGCAAAGTTCTTCAATAAAGTTGCACTTGGTGTGATGCCTGACAACATCCTGGAATTGTTTCAGCATGTCACTAATAATCTTGGGACACATTCCCAGACTAAATTTGTCTTTAGACTCCCCTTTAGGCATTCTGCCCTCTGTCGGAATTCCTAGCGTTTTAGGACCATTAGTCTGTATAATACTTTGCCTTCTCTGATTTTGGATGGGAACAAAATTTCAACTTTTAAAAAAAGATTACCATGGTTTTTTTCTTTACACATTTCAATGTGCATGTTCTGAATGAATTGTCATGTATTATGTATTTGCATGTTTTATATTTGTATGCTGAAGTGGTCGCTTGAAAAAATAGGCATTTTGCTCATCTCACCGATCAGTGTAATCAATAAAGGAAAATCAATAAATAAAAAAAAAAAATAGAAGGCAAAGTGACCCAGTGGTTTGGGAAGTGGGAACTCACAGATTAAAACACCACAAGAACAAAATGATCCCTGTAGAGCAGCCCTGAGCAACTCATTTAATCAACCAGTGTTCCAGTCCATGCAGCTGTGCAAATGGGTCAAAGCAGGATCCCACTGAAAATGAGATGCATCTGAACAGGGAACACTATACTAGGCAAATACTGTAAGTTGTAAAAAGATGTCTATGTCAGCTCCTCTATGTAAGTCACTATCATTTAAAGGGAACAGATAATTTGTGAGATTTTGCAGCTATGTGTAACATTCCTATTTTTAATAAGCATTTGTCAATGCCGAATGTTTGCTTGCTGGTATTAGCATTGGAAATGCAGGAGTTAGACAGATGCAGAATAGGAATGGCAGTGAAGCATTGAACTTCACACCCACCCCACCTCCACTCTGCAGAGATGGACAGGCATTGGGGTATGCATTTGGGTCATCACCCATGACGTTCATGCCATGTCACCTCACCCTATCCTGCAGACAGTGACACTTATTGACATGCAGTGTTCGGCTTTACAGTCACCCCATTACATAAGGACATACAATGAAACAGGTGCAGTATAGGAGAATGGGGTGAACTTTGGGGCTGAAGAGTCCAAGGCACACCTCGATGCCTGTCACTGCCTGGGGGGGTTGGGGTGGGATGGCATGAGCTTTACAGTCGGCAATCCAAAGGCACATCTCTGATGCCTGTCAGTCTGTACAGGGTGGGACATTATGGTTAGAAACCCTAATGCCCCGGGCGTTTCTTGGTATTTGCACTACAAATTTTCAATATGACCTTTTTGTGACTCCACTCATGAAAGCATTTGGGACATCTTCTCATGAAGAGTGGTAGTGTGATTTTGTTAATGTGTCCCAAACTTTGAGTTCCCACAGCGACTGTGCCATTCTGCACCAGATGTATGAAAACACAGATCAGCCAGGATGTGAAGAATGACAGCTGTACCATCCATAGGGAGGTGTGAAGAGATGGCAATGTTGAAAATCTGTAGTGGAAATATTAAAAATGCTCACACTTCTGAGTATATGTGGAAACTGCGCAACACATGTGTGTAATACAGTCATTTAGTGGAATTATTTCACCAAATTTTAAACATAGGTATTTTGTGACCTCTTCTCATTGAACAGTGCCACTATGATTTTCTAATCTGCCCCAAACATTGATTTCCTACAGCGACTGGGCAATTTTGCACCAGATGTGTAAATGCATATTTCCGGCAGGATATGAAAAATGACAGCTGTACTGTTCATAAGGAGGTGTGAAAAAATGCTAATGTTGAAAATCTGGAGTGAAAATTTAACAAATGCATGAAATTATGAGGGTGTGTGGAAATCGCGCAACATACACTCATAACACAGTCATTTTATGGACTTTTGTCACTAAATTCTCAACATAGGCATTTTAGCACCTCTGCTCATGAACAGTGTCACTGTGATTTATTTAATCTGTCCCAAACACTGACTTCCCACAGCGACTGCGCTATTGAGTGCCACAAGTGCGAAAACACATTTCAGCCAGGATATGAAAAATGATAGCTGTACTGTTCATAAGGAGGTCTGAAAAAAATGCAAATGTTGAACATCTGGAGTGAAAATACTACAAATTTACGAAGTTACAAGGGTGCATGGAATCTGCACAATGCACACTCGTAACACAGTCATTTTATAGACGTTTGTCACCAGATTTTCAACACAGGCATTTTAGGACCTCTGCTCATGAACAGAGTCACTGTGATTTTCCTAATCTGTCCCAAACACTGATTTCCCACAGTGACCGTGCTATTTTGTGCTGGAAGTGCAAAAACACATTTTGGCCAGGATGTGAAGAATGACAGCTGTACTGTTCATAAAGAGGTATGAAAAAATGCCAATGCTGAAAATTTGGAGTGAAAATATTACAAATTTGCGAAGTTACAAGGGTGTGTGAAAACTGTGCAATGCATGCTTGTAACACAGTCATTTTATGGATTTTCGCCACCAAATTTTCAGCATAGACATTTTAGGACCTCTGCTCATGAACAGTGTCACTGTAATTTCCTAATGTGTCCTGAACACTGATTTCCCATGGCGACTGTGCTATTCTGTGCCGGAAGTGTGAAAACACATTTCAGCCAGGATGTGAAAAATAATAGCTGTACTGTTCATAAGGAGGTGTGGAATAATGACAATGTTGAAAATCTGGAGTAAAAATATTACAAATTCACAAAGTTATGAGCGTGCATGGAAACTGTGCGATGCACACTCGTAACACAGTCATTTTATTGACTTTCGTCACCAAATTTTCAATATAGGCATTTTAGACCTCTGCTCATGAATGATGTCACTGTGATTTTCTTACTGTGTCCTGAACATTGATTTCCCATAGCGACCGCTCTATTCTGCACCAGAAGTATACGGACAAGGCACTTCATATTGCACTGCCTATTGTGTCTACTTTTAAATTGTGTGTGTGTGTGTGTGTGTGTGTGTAAAACCCTATTGAGTGTGTCCTTTGGAGCCCTGTTGCTATTCAGCACACAGGAAGAGAGACGCTGCACCTAGAAACTGTTGCTAGGGGAAGACAGCGCTACATAAATCTTTGCATTTTGAGGGGCACATAGTAATTTAAACTAAAATATCACTGTGACACATATGAGTGTCTACTGAGGGCTTACAAAATATCTTTTAAACAACGTTTCGGGCAGTTAACGTTGCGAGGGTGCTAGGATCACGAAGGCACTTCCAAGTCAAAGCCCGCTACATAAACAAGCCCTGCAGCGAGCGGGTGAGCTTATACTGACAAGGCACTTCGTATTGCACTGCCTATTGTGTCTATTTTTAAAATGTGTGTGTGTGTGTGTGTAAAACCCTATTGAGTGTGTCCTTTGGAGCCCTGTTGCTATTCAGCACACAGGAAGAGAGAGATGCTGCACCTAGCAACTGTTGCTAGGGGAAGACAGAGCTACAAAAATCTTTGCATTTTGAGGGGCATATAGTAATTTAAGCTAAAACATCACTGTGACACACATGAGTGTCTACTGAGGGCTTACAAAATATCTTTTAAACAATGTTTTGGGCAGTTAGCGTTGCAACGGTGCTAGGATCACAACAGGCACTTCCGGGTCATAGCCAGCTACATAAACAAGCCCTGCAGTGAGCAGGCGAGCTCAAGAGAGGCAAGGACTGAATACGCAGAACGTATAAGTAGAGACACACGTTGGCCTGTATGTGTTACGATGTTGCAAGGGGTGTGAGAAGTAAAACCAAACCAGGTAGGAACAAAATACGGATATTATAAGGCAAAAATAAAAAACAAAAAATAAAGTAACCTTTGGGAACTACACTAAAAAAAATGGATTTTAATACTCTATGTTTGGGGAAATACAGGTCAAAATCTATAACTTGTGAGATGTATTTGTTTTCTGACATATCTATTCTTGAAAATCCCTTTACATGTCTAAAGTGTAAACAAAATGTTGACATGTTAGCAGAAATAGTAATGCTTGGTACATGACTACAGGTACTTGAATATAGTCAGAAATCTATAGTGTCTAGAATAAATGAAAGGGAGAGTGTTGAATTATATACACAACCTCACATACATGAAAATAGTAAAGAACAAAACAAACAATTAAGTATTTCCTCCCCACACCAACTAAATAACAGTGATGACACAACAAACCAGGAAATTGGAAATTTTGTAGATCCAAAGAAAAATTTCACCAGTAAACATAATAGACTGGAAGATTCTGATGACACATGTGATGATAACTGGTATATGATACAAGGCGCTAAACAATTAAAGAAAAGGGGAAGAAAAGCTGAGGGTTTTAAGTTACCCTTATCAAATAGTTTTGATCCCTTGCTAAATCATATTGATGAAGAAAAGATTAATGACCCATTATCCATTCCTTCTACTATGCCACCAAATCAGTCTCCTATTGTTCAGCCTCCTACTTCTCATAATAATAAAATCAGTATAGTAAATATATTGGATCCTCTTGAAAATATAGAAAATGATGGTAATACTCTTTTGACCCTACTTTCTTAAACAAATGTGGTAGAAAATGAAGCCTTAAATCCAAGTATAATGCCTGAACAAATTTATATTTTGGGGGATTCAATTATTGGATACACTGACAGATATACAGATACCACTAGGGGAAATAAAGCCAATGTAGCCAGTCATAGTTATAGTGGGGCAATGATAAAAGATGTGACAAGTATGCTTCCAGGCATTTTTCAATATACAGAAAACTCCCAAACTGCCCTTTTGCATGTTGGAACAAATGATTTTGGAAAACATGACATTGAAAAACATTACCAAAGACATGAAGGATGCTATAAATACTTTAAAAACATTAAATGTGACCCCAATTATTTCAGAAGTCCTACCGGTTCCAAGAGCAAGCCACTTTAGGACAAAACAAATAAAAGCTTACAACAACTGGCTACGCAGATGGTGTTTTACAAATAATATCACATGTATACATACTTGGGAGACATTTGTGGGACTTGATGATTTATATTGTTATGATGATCTTCATTTAAATAAAAAAAGGCACACGAGTACTGGGGTACATTATGTACGACAAAATGAATAAAAATTCAACACAAATAAAAAACTAAATATTAGGGGGCAAAGGTAGCCGATTAGAAAACCCATAAAACATCCTATTAAACAAAATAAATATGGGTTGACCTTTTTACTTACAAATGCAAGAAGCCTTTACTCAACTAAATTGGATGAACTAGATATATTACTTCATAGGGATAACATTGATATAGCAGCTATTACTGAAACTTGGTGGGGAGACCAAACTAGTTGGAATTTAAATATACCTGGCTACAGTACAATATATAAAAATAGATTAATAAAAAAAGGTGGAGGAGTAGCCTTCCTTGTTAAAAACAATATAGAATATAGATCTATAAATATCAATGAAAGTGAATTATCCAGTGAAACCTTGTGGATTGAAATAATAAGAGATACTCAAGTTAAACTCACAGTTAGGTTATGTTATAGACCACCTAATATTGATTTACCTGAAGATTATAAATGCCTAAACAACCTAGAGTTAAGAATGAATAGATCTGACATAATTCTACTGGGTGACTTTAACTATCCAGGAATTGATTGGATAAATTACTTAACAAACAATAAAATGGAAAAACATTTTTTGGATTTTTGTGAATCACATGACTTAGTTCAACTTATTCAGACTCCAACAAGGAAAAATAATATTTTAGATTTGATATTAACAGATATACCTCAACAAATTCATAATATTGTAGTTCACGAACCACTTCAAAACAGTGATCATTGTATAATTACTTTCAAAACAAAAATAAATTTAGATAGAAATTGTGGTAAAACAATCTTTAAAAACTATGGTAAGGCTAACTTTAGACTCACTATCAAAGAATTAACATTATGGAAATGGGATATTGATTCTACATCTCCTGATGAACATTGGCCATCGTTAACCAAAAAAATATTAACTTTAGAACAAAAATATGTCCCAGATAAAATTGTTTATAACAATAGAGGAAAGCTGCCACTATGGGTTACCCCGAGTATTTTACAACTAATTAAAAAAAAAGAAGAGCCTATAGAGCAGCATCCAGATGTAATAATGAATATAACAAAAAAAAATATAGGGCAATATTAAAGAAATGCAAACTAGCAATTAAAAATGAAAAACAAATGGAATTTAAGTTAGCACATTTAAATGATAGTGGTAAAGGTTTCTACTCTTACATAAATAATAACAAACAATCTACCATAACTATTGGTCCACTACCTGTAAATGATGATATAATCTAGACCCCATTAGGAATGGCACAGGAATTTAATAAATACTTTTGTTCAGTTTTTAATTTTTCCCATAAATCCAAAACATTGGTGGATATTACAAAAAATACTCTTGATTACACCATACCAGAAATAACTAAACAAGAAATAAAAAATAAATTGGACACAATTAAAACAAACAAATCCCCAGGCCCGGATAATCTCCATCCACAAATGATAAAAGGTATCGCACAATGGTTAATTGATCCATTATACAAATTGTTTAACATGTCATTAAAAACTGGACTAGTACCTTGTGACTGGAAGACAGCACTAGTAACACCGATTCACAAAACAGGAGATAAAAGTAAAATATCAAACTATAGGCCGATTAGCCTGACAAGCATACTACATAAAATATTTGACAGCATTCTAAAAACTAGATTGGAAGAGGATCTAGTTAAGAAACAACTTGTTGATCTTAACCAACATGGCTTCAAAAAAAGCAGATCTTGTCTGACTAGTAATTTGGTATTTTATGAAAAAATTAGCAGTTTGCTACATGATAAATTACCTGTGAATATAGTATACCTGGATCTATGTAAGGTCTTTGATAAAGTTCCTCACTCAACACTAATAAATAAAATGACATTGTGTGGGATTTATCCTCTTCTAATAAATTGGGTAAATGAGTGGCTGTACACAAGTAGTACGTATAAGAGGGTATACCTCAACCATGGGTGCAGTGACTAGTGGGATTCCGCAGGAATCTGTCCTTGGACCCATCTTGTTTAATATTTTTATGTCAGATATGACTATAAACCTCAAGAACAAGGCTATTAAATTTGCAGATGACACTAAAATTGCACTTAAAGTAGAAACATTGGATGAAATAACAGATGCTGCCAAAGACCTTAAACTCCTAGAAATTTGGGCCAAACAAAACAATATGGATTTTAATGTCGATAAAACAGTTATTATGCATCTAGGAGAAAATAATCCAATTGTACAGTGTATGTTAAATGGTTCTACATTAGTATCAGTTAAAGAGGAGAAAGACCTGGGTATTATTATAAATTCAGAGCTCACATTTGCATCACACTGTAATCATATAAAAAAAAGGCAAATAAGATAATAGGATGTATAAAAAGATCATTTGTTACCAGAAATAGGGCACGTATGCTCCCACTTTATAGAGCCTATGTGCGATCACATTTGGACTATTGTTCACCACTATGGAGCCCAAATCTTAGACGTGATATCAATGTACTGAAAGGAGTTCAGTGAAGGGTTACCAAGATGATCGATGGCTTACAAAACAGAGATTATCAGGCTAGAATGAAGGAATTAGACTTGTATTCACTGGAAATGAGAAGAACTAGGGGAGATCTCCTTTTGACGTTCAACATCATTAGAGATAATGACTTAATGACACAGTTAGGAATGTGCCTCAATATGAGAGAATGTAACCTCAGGAGCCATGGGTTTCAATTGGCATTAACTTATCCCAAAGTAAATACTAGACGTTCCTTCTTTACACAAAAAATTATATCAACATGGAATAAATTACCAAGATATTTGTTGGAAACAGATAATGTGGAAACTTTCAAATGTAATCTTGACAAATTTTTATTAAATAAGGTATAAGGATATCCAGATTCTGGAGATGTACTTATATGGGTTTAAAAAGAAACCTTCTGTACATCAAACACTCTTAGTAGTATGAAACTTAGTAGTATGGAAGTGCAAAAACACATTTCGGGCCAGGATATGAAAAATGGCAGCTGTACTATTCATAAGGAGGTTTGCAAAAATGCCAATGCCGAAAATCTGGAGTGAAGATATTACAAATTTGTGATGTTACGAGCGTGCATCGAAACTGTGCAACGCACGCTTGTAGAAGTAATTTTTTGGATTTTTTCACCAAACTTGCAACATAGGCTTTTTTGAGAGCCTATCTCTTGAACAGTGGCACTGTCATTTCATTAATCAGCCCCAAAAGGTGAATCCGTGCAGTGACTGTGAAGTCACCATTTGGGACTGAATAATACCATGACAGTGACTGAATTCATGAGAAGGTGTTCCAATAATCCCATGTTTTAAACATTCAGTGCTAAAATTCCTAAAAATGCCAGAGATATGCACCAACGTTGAAAAAACCCTATTTATGCCATTATACAGCTTACTGGCATTTCTTCAGTTTGCAGTCTGCTTTGAAGAATGCAGACACATTCCCGGTCCACCGAAGATCACTGTGCCGAGCTCCAGAGGTAAGTATGGAGTGACAGGGGTATGGGGAGGTAGGGTGCGCAGTGGGTGGGTGCGGGTTGGGGAGGGACCCGACCGTGTGGGACCATTTCCTTTCTTTCAGGGACAGAAAAAAAAAAAAAACATTGATGGAAGGTTTTTTATTGCAGGCTTCTTTTTGGCACACTTGGTGGGCTCCCAGCATGCTACCTGCCTTTTTGGGGTGGGAGGACTTAAGCTGATGGGGATTGGGCCTCCCATTGGCAAGGAACAACTGTTTGGTGGGGCATGATGCCGAGGGGGATTGGGCACCCCCCTCGGCACACAACAAATAGGGGTGCATTATGCCGACAGGGAGTGGGCACCCCCATTAGCAAATTAACTGGGCCGGGGGAATGCTGACAGGGGGATTGGACACCCTAGTCAGTCGGGTTTCCCTCCACCGCCATGTTTATGGGCATGTTACACCAAGCAAGGTACCACCCTGCAATGACGGATCGCTCCCTCGTTGCAGCGGAATGGCTGACGCTGCAATGATGAGGCAGCCCGTCATTGCAGCAGACAAATAATTTCAACTTGGTGGCACTTATGCAGAACCAGTGTTATCAGAACACTGGGCCTGCATTGGGTGAACTTTGCCAAGCCCACAAATGCAGTGCTGATTTTGGTTGCCACAGTGCCACACCTCCACAACTCGCTTCTCTCCTAAGCTGCCACATCATGTTTCTTGCGCATGCGCAAGCAAACATAAAAATGATATTCACACTAACTGTACCTGAAAAACTTTGATGTGAAAATGTGCTTTGTAATATTTTCTTTGTATGGACACTATTCGGTACAGTTATTTTCATGGGACCAGGAATTTGAATATTTGACTATGTCCCTCAGTGGATTCAGAACTCTGAACACAAGCTGTGGTCTGTGGAGCAGTTCTCAGAATTCTGAATCTGTGATCTGTACAGCATGTTGTTCATGACAAGAAAATTGTACATAATGTAGTTTTTACATCGGCTTGTAGTCAGGTTTAGTTGAATATGAATCATTTGGGGGAGGAGTATGAATATAATTTCTGGAAATATCAACATTTCAAACAGCCAGAATTTCACTCAGATTTTCTGTAAAAAACATATAAACATTTGTCATCAGAAAAAGACTGTCTTGGCTGACCCAGTCTGCCATGATGTTTCCTGACAAATCTGACTCTGCAGACCCTAACTGGTCTCTGGAAACCCTCCCATAAAGTCCTTGCCATTTTCTAATATACACCCATGTCTATCCCATGCATGCTTGAAGCCTTCCACTGTTTTTGCCCCTACTAATGTACTTCTACTAGCAGTCTGTCCCTGTCTTATCAAGGTGGTAGGAGAGGAGCAGTTAGGTTGCTGGAATACTTTACAACTATCTACAGAAGTTTTATTTTTTTTTTAAAGTTTTGTTTTTCTGTGTGTCAATTTAGTCTTCATGAAAGGTGCTGGACTAAGAGCACAGGAAACGTAAGACCTTGTGTGTTCACATGACAAGTGCAGCAAGGGAAATCACAGTGCAGGCTTCCTCACACTGCACCATAAATGTGTCTCAACCCTGTCATAGAGGGACCACAACACAGGTGAGAGGTTTGTTTAGACTCAGTGCCCGTCCCATGTTTGACCTCTCGTAAGACTGACAACAAGGGTACCAATTAGTGACAATTGTGTTGTTGGTTTTTGTGATGGATAACTGGCAACTGAGAATAGGACTAAGGCCATCACAATTCATTTCACATAGCCAACAGAAAGACTTCAGGTGCTTATTACTTTCAGCCAATACAGACTTGGGCTGGATTTGATCTGGTGACCTAGGGATGAAAGGCTCCTTAATCCACTACCAGGCCACTGAGCCATCCAGCTACACCATTGAATGAAGCTTCTTATTACTTTATTAAACCATTGAAAGGTCTAGAACAATGATCGCCAAAACATTACCCTGGTATGGTATAAATTAATGATTTTAAACTACATTAAACACCTACTGTAGAAGTACTATTTACAGCAAGCAAGTCACAACTTTCATCACATTCTCATATCTTAATGAGGGATTACTACTGATGGAAGTGGTAGCGTTCAGTATCAAATAGCTAATACAGTCGCAAGCAGCAAACTAGAAATATTACTGAATTCTAAACGCAGACAGTTATCACTTTTTATTACAGAAGCACGTATTTCTTTTTTATTGTACGGTGTCAGAAATTCTCAGCATGGCAGTACAGGGTGTGATTAGATCAGTGTTGTTCCTAAAAGCAGATACTTCTTGTGCAGTTCCCATCAGTAACCCATCACCACTAGGACCTCAATGGAGGCATCACAGTTAGCCAAGAGTGAACAAACCTCATTCTGCTTGATTAGGGGTACCAGATATTGGGATGCCAAAAAGAGGACACTCAGTCCCTCCCCCAATGAGCCCTTGTGCCAGACCCCCAGTAAATAGGTTTAAAGTCTCCACCACATTCACAGCTCATTTACAAGGAGATCCTGGGTAAGAGAGAGTATAAAAATAATAATAATAATAATACAACAAGATAGAGAAGGTGTATGAAGAATATTTGGCAACTGGAAAAGAGGACATGTTCTTGTAAAAGAGGACATCTGGTAACATTATGCTTGATCAGCCATTTGTGAATTCACAGACAATGTGTTCACAGTGAGGCCCGAGCACAGGTAATCCACCAAGTTTCAGATACTTTGCATACCAGTAGGGTTGTCATCAGTCCAGTTTTAGACCAGATCATCTGATTGTCAGGGTCCTTATCTGGTCATGTGGGTTTGCTCATCAGTAGTCCAGTCATGAATCATTTTAAGTATCCACTTTATCTTAAAACAGATTCTGTTAAATCATTAAATGTTTTGACTGCATGTAAAGGTTACAAACAAGTTTTGATGTCATGCAGAACATTGCTTGTAAAACCAGTCAGCCTGGGAGGCTTACAGTATTGTTTATTTATTTAAAATTGGTAACTGGGAAAGGTACTGTACACTGAGCCAAGGCTTGTTTCTAGGTGTGACCCAAGGGGGGGGGGGAGATAGGCAGACAAATACATTCAATTGTAAAGTGCAATCAATTGACATAGAACAATACTGTGAAGCACACATTAAGCATGGGACTTAATGTTAAGCTGACGCCCTTTAAGAACACTTAGAACCTGCATGAAGCAAATTGCTGCACTGGTTGGCAGTGCCATGTATGCCTGTCAGTCAGAGAAATCATTCAGTCTCAGTTTTGTCTCCATGAAGAGAACATCTACTGTACAGAATAAACCTGTATTTTTTATTTTATGCATACATCCAGTTATTCGCACGGTTCAGATGGGGTCCTCAACTGCAGCAACTGAAGGGTCTGATAGACCACAGAGAATGTAAGGGGTCCTTTAGTGGCAGACCAAAGAACAAAAATGCCACACATGGTGGAGAATGCAGCCCTTTTTCTACCCAGATCCCCATCTTGCTTGCCTGCATCGCTGGGTCCCCAAGTCATCACCACAGTATGCTTGCAAAGTATGAATGCTACTTGCATCACAGCCTGGCTGCAGAAATAAAATGAATTGTCTCCTGTTTTTATAGCCCTCCTATGGTACCACACCTCAAACTAAATTAAAGAACTGCCTCGGAGCTCAAAGACTGCAACTTCAGCTCCTACCTCGTGGCAGGAAGTTCATCAGAACTGCTCTGTTTGCCAATATTTCTCCCTGTAGCCCTCCCAGCTGTAGCTAGCAAGCCCAGTGCCTCTCACAGCAGGACTGCAGCAACGAAAAAAAAAATGTGTTGCACAAAGAACTCTGCTCCAGCTCCTGGCTACCTCGAGGGACCACTTACTTCTTAGCCCTCCTACCACAGGTCTGCCCTCCCAGCAATTGCAGCTGTCTGGCTCAAGACAGTGCTGAAGCACAAAAAAAACACCCAGCCGAAGACATAATGCCTGCTGCTTTGTTGCCCATCCAACCAGCATTGCTCCCACCCGGCAGCACAATATCTGCCTCAGCCCTGTTCTCCACAGCTCCTGACCTACAGCCACAACACTCTTCTCACACCCACTTCCACCTCACCACTGCTGCACCAGCAACATGCTTGCTCTGGTCTTCTCTCTCTCTCTCTCTCTCTCTCTCTCTCTCTCTCTCCATCACCTCGGCTTCCCCAATGGCATCCAGCCACATGGATCCACTGGCATGACATCAGGGCCTCTCTCCAACAGCCACATTGGACCATGGCTCAGATCTGCTACCTCCTGATTGGGGCTTCTTTGGGGGGCCTGCAGCCACACGGACAGCAACCGCAGTGTCCCCCTTGCCCCAGCAGCCATACGGAGTGCTCCACTCCCCGACTCACTACAAAGCTGTGCTTGGCCCACTACATAAGGAGTTGTATAAATATACAATAAAAGAACTACTAAATAGAAAAAAAAAATGAGCACAACACAGGGCAGGACTATTACTACAGTAGACGGGGCAGAAAACCAAGCACCTGCACAGTCCTATAAACCAAACAGGGCTATACAATAAATAAACTGGGTCAAGGAAAATAAATAAAACAACAGCTGTGGGCAAGGAAAATAAATGAAACAGCAGCAGCTGGGCACAATCAGTATATAACTTGGGAGGCAGAACCATAAATATTTACAGTACAAAGCCTGGGAGACCACCTAAATAATAAAGACAAACGAACGCTCTACAAACAGAACGGGTGCAGAAATCAGTTCCCCCAGCATTTTTTTTCTGTCACTCACCACAGGAAAAATCCCACCATTTTTCTGTGCCAGTTCATGGGGAACAAGGCAGCAGGGCAGCAATCACAATTTTGATCATTGCAGAGAAGCACAGCAGCCTTGTGGCAAGGGTCCTCCATCTTGTATTCATAAAAACAACAAGAAAGGATGTGATCCTTAACTACCCCTGCTGGCAGTCATCCTGCTACAGTCAGACCAGTCAAAACGCACAGGAACTGTATGTCAAAGTTTGGTGGCCATCTTGTGAAGGGCACAAATTAACTTCCCTCCATTGACAACAATGGCAATCCTATTGAAATGAACGGACAGAGAAACAAATAGCTGATTTTTACAACTAAACTTTTATTTAAATAACAAGTAACACAGAATTGAGTGGGTATTCTTTATTAAGAAGTCATTTGATGAACTTTGCTACAAAAATATGTACTTTTGTCTATAAAAATAATTTTCACTCAGCACTTGATCCACGACATAACGTCCCATCTCCTGCCTGACAGCAACTCCTTCTCACCCTTATGACCTTCGCTCAGTGAAACAAAGCTCATCTCCAACCACAATGTCCAATGACAACACAGATATGGGTGCCGGAGCATCCAGAATTCTACCTTCACTCACCTCAAGGACATAGGGCTACAAAATCGAAACAATCCTGCATGACATCCAGTGGTCCATCTCAGGTCAAGGAGCAGCAGCTATGCAAGCCATTCCAGATGACCTGGCCTACATTAAAGCTATTTCACCACAGTCCACAGTTCATACCAGCCTACAACCAGTACCCTTCTCAACCTTGCCTCACAAAGACGCTGTCGACTGGCTGGAACAATTCCAAGCATGGATTTCTTTCAATGGTTGTACTGATCCCTTGCGCATCTCCAATGTCTTGTGCTTGTTTCTGAGAGGGACTGACATTTCCTGGTTCAACGCACTTCCGGAACAAGTCAAAGGGGACACTGCCACCCTGTATACAACTTTCAAACACCATTTTCTCTAAGCACACCCACCCTGGTTATTGGAGCAACAGCTGTGGGAACGTACCATGCAACCCATTGAATCTCTTGAAGCCTTCATAGTGGACATTGAGTCTCACTGCAAATGCCTACAGAAAACAGAGAAAGATCAAATCTGGGGACTGCCTCCTCAAGTTTGTACCTATGTCATACAGCAAAAGCCAACCACCTAGACTCACACCATCTAAGCCGCATGGCTAGCCCAAGAGTCCATCTCAATGTTTCAGTCTGCCAGTGCTCAGGTGCCCCAAACCTCACAACTGGCTGCACTCACCACATGAGTCCAACAGCAACAAGCAATGATTGACAAGCTTATCTTGACTGTCAATACCTTACACTTCAGCTCAACTGCCTCCTCTGCAAATTTGGTCAACACTATGCAACCACCTCGACAGCGACCTGATCCACCTCCACCTTCACTAGAGCCTGTAACCTGCCAGTGGTGTGGAGTCAGAGGACACACTGCCACTGTCTGCCTAAAGCTAAAGTATTACAACAGGACTCAAGAGAACCAAGGGCGCACACCACAGCGCAATCAACTTGATAACCGCAACTACTCCCAGGATCATGCTTTTGTAGGGGCTTTTGTTGGGCAGTGGAACACAGCAACTGACTGCCCTTCTGACTCTCATAATTCAAACAAAATGCATCCTCCAACTGCAAACTCAGGCACACTCTGGCTTTTGGGGGCAAAGGTACCTGTCATCAGGTCATCCCTCCTAGCCAACTATGTTCCTGTAACCATCAGAGATTGGTCCATGCACACCTTGGTCGACACTGGAGCAGAAATATCAGTTATCAACAGCAGTATTCTGAACAACCAAGCTACTCGTCACATACCTACTGTCTCTCCGGCTGACCTAAAGTACATTATCACAGCAAATACAGCTACAGTACCTATCACAAGCGTGGTCCGTCTCAAGCTCCACTTTGGCTCACAGCAAGCTACTGTCAAGTTTTATATAGTGCCTAATCCTCAGGCTGCAATAATTCTTGTCCTGGACTTGCTCAAAACTCACAAAGCCATCCTAGACTTTGCCTCAAACAAACTGTTACTGGATCCTTGGAGGCAACTCACAGCTATAGACTTAGACACTGTGCCTCCTAAGTCTGAGATGGTTTTGATTGCCAAGATTTGAGGTGAACAACTTCCACAAGATGTTGTTGGCATCATCATGGGATTTCCCATGCTGCGTTCATCAGGTCTCCTTCCAGGAAATAGCTTATCGGCTGAGTATGATGGCACAGTCTTCCAAAAATGCTGCAGCTTCACAGAAGAGCCTGTGGTCATCTGAAAGGGTGCCAACATCGGAACATTTGTCTGCTTGTCTTCAAGGGGCCAACTCCATCTCATGCAAGAACCTCAGCCTGGTTCCTCCAACTCCAGTCCTGTCAGTATTATCACGACCATGCAAGCTTCAATGGAGTTACCCCTCAGTCTGAGACTGTCCTCTTCAAAACATCCAGCATCTCCAGCAGAAAAGCAACAACTTTTGAAATTCCTGAAGAATTACCTGGATGTCTTTGTAGGTCCAGATAACAAGCTCAGATGCTGTGATATCCTGCAACACACCACTGAGGTGCAGCCCAACCAGAAACCAATCCATCAGCGAGCCTACAAACTGGGACACAAACTTAAACAAGTCCTGAAGGACATAATCAAAGACATGCTTGAATAAGACATTTTTGAAGAGTGTACAAGTCCTTGGGTGCACCTTGCTTACTGGTGGTAAAGAAGGACAAAGGATATCACTTTGTGGTAGACTACAGAAAACTCAATGCCTACATGGTGCAGGATGCTCATCCCTTACCTACAACTGAAGATGCCTTAGAGAGTCTTGGTGGGGCCAGTCCTGTTTACTTTACCACTCTAGACCTTCAGAGTGGGTTCTATCAAGTTTCCATTGATCCAGCTTCCCATCCATACATAGCATGGTGCTGCCACTTGGGACTTTTCCAGTTCAAACTTCTGCCTATGGGCCTTTGGAACAGTCCAGCCACCTTTCAACATGTTATGGAAGCCGTACTACATGGGTTGTCTTGGAAATCTTGCCTGGTCTACCTGGATGATGTGATTGTCTTCAGCAGAACTTTGCCAGAGCACCTCCAACATCTCAAAGAAGTGTTCAAACATCTCACAGAAGCCAACCTCAAACTTTGCCCAGAAAAGTGTTATTTTATACAGCATCAAATTCATTACCTGGAACATGTGATTATTTCTCAAGGCATCTCTCCAGATCCAGACAAGCTCTCAGCAATCAAAGACTATCCAGACTCTAACCATCTCAAAGACCTTTGCGTTTTCCTGGGCTTGTCTGGCTACTATCAAAAGTTCATTTGCAACTATGCCAAGATCGCAGCTTCACCGTATGCCCTTACCAAAAAGGGATGTGACTGTAATTGGACTTCTGAATGTAAAGAGGCTTTTGAAACCTTAAAACAAAACCTAATCTCTTCTCCAGTATTGGCCTACCCAAGGTTCGACCAACTCTTCAAACTCTACTCAGATGCTAGTTCCTCTGCAGTGGGCGCTGTGCTCTGTCAAATTTAAGACAGAACAGGATGAGTTGTTCCCTATTCTGGGCACTCTCTTTCCTCAGCTGAGCAGAACTATGGCATCACAGAAAAAGAATGTCTAGCCATGGTATTTGCCAAAAAGAAATTTTACTGCTACCTTCACTACTCCTCCTTTACAGCTATCGTTGATCACTCTGCCCTCAGATGGTTATTTGAAATGAAGAAGCCAGTAGGCAAGTTCACCTGATAGATCACCATGTTACAGAGTTACAACTTTAAAATTCAGCACAGACCAGGTCAAGTTTACTCAAATGCTGATGATGTAAGCCAGAGACGATACCCCCCACATCCTCCTCAACAGATGAAGAATCCTGCTTGCAAGCTCTTCCTTTCCATGCCACGGATGTGCTTCCTGTGGACACTCCTACAGCACCTCAAGTTGCTTTTATGCTACCAACTGCTTCTACAGAAAGACACACAAATCCTCAGTTACTGCAAGCAGCCGAAGAGCTTCTCATTTCATTTATTTCTGATCTGTCCCTGGCAACTGTTAAAACACAACAAAGAACTTACACTCAATTAACCAACATAATCACCTACTTAGAGTTTGGAACCTTACTGCAACAAAAGAAGCATCGCCAAGATGTAGTTTTCTTTGCTTCGCAATATTTCCTCAATGACGGTGTGCTTTTTCACATTTGGACCAAGGAAGGCAAGGGTCATTGCACGGATAGAACTCGTGTACAGCTAGTTCTGCCAGCCTCTCTAATCAATCAAGTCCTTCTCTCCACTCATGCCTCTCCACTTTCTGGAGGTCATATGGGAATACATAGAACTCTCAAAAAGACATTGCTTCACTTCTTCAGGCCTCACATGAACAGGGACATTGTCCAATTTGTAAAATCCTGCCAGCCCTACTCCCAAAGAAAGCCTCCTGCCAAACTGACAAATGCACACATCATTCCAGTGCCTATAGCCACTGAACCCATCCAAAGAGTCAGCACTGACATTCTTGGTCCCTTGCCAACATGCTCTGACTCTGGCACAAATACATCCTTGTTTTTGTGGACTACCTAATGAAGTATTTGGAACTCATCCACCTAAAAGACATTAAAGCTGCCATTGTGGCAAATACCTTTCTGAACACAGTCATTTGTCATCATGCTACCCCATCGTACCTACATTCAGACAGAGGCACTAACTACCTTTCCACCATTGTCCGAGAAACATGAAAACTTCTCACCATAAAAAGGACACATACCACAAGTTACCATCAACAATACAATGGACAGAGTGAAAGAATGATGTCTGCCATTCTCTGCACACTTTCCAAGTACCTGGATGAGACTCATGACACCTGGGACTGTTTTGTTCCCTTTGTGCAGTTTGCCTACAATACCAGCCCTTATGTCAACAATACAGAGTACACACCATTCTTCTTAGTCCATGGACATCACCCAAGAACTCCACTGGACAGAGATCTCTGGCTGTTAGAGGTTCCTAAGTCAGTTTCTTCTTTCATTATTCCAGTGCTGAAATAGCTTGAACTTTCCAGACGTGTTGCAATCACCACGTTGGACCAAAGAAAATCTGCAATGCAGAAAATGTCAACAGCCAAGTCACATGAGCCTTCATTCTCTGTAGGAGGCATTGTGTACTTGTACTGACCTCTCCTTGTTCCAGGTGCCACCAAGAAACTGTTTCACCCCTGGACTGGTCCCTTCTACATCATAGAAAAGTTTCCTCCTGTCCACGTTCATCTGTGATGCAAGTCGAATGGAAAGTTGGTACACAACAAAATCCACATAAAACCTGAAACATGGGTACAATAATAACAACCTTCCAGATGACCCCAGTCCACCTAACAATGAAGCTGCACATGAGCCTGCCATCCTCTCTGAAGCTGAGATCCCTTCAGACAACTTGCAACTAGTTCCTACAGATCTTCCCACTCCTGACACTCTCCAGCTAGACTCTGTTTTGCCAGATGATTTGCCTGAGACTTCCTTTTCTTCTCAATCTTCTTCTTCTTCTTCTCAATCTTCTTCTTCTTCTTCTTCTTCTTCTCAATCTTCTTCTTCTTCTTCTTCAGACTCTTTTGTGCACACATTGGTGTACCAGATTGAGAAGATCTTAAAAAAGAAGTTTGTCAAAGGATTCTGGACTTATAGAGTCAAGTGGTGCAGATTTGACAGTGGGCAGAACTCCTGGGTCACTTTTAATGACCTGACTCGATCCTGTCAGGAACTAGTGAAATCTACACATGCCTCCATTCCCACTGACCAGAAAAGTAGATGGAGGTCTTGAACTTTTGTTACTGGACTCAGTGTGTTTTGAGACTAATTATTTTTCTGGGTTAATTGATTGCAGTAAATGTTTCTTGTACCTCCCGCAACTGTTTCTATGATATTGCATACCTGCATTAATGCCTTTCCCCCCGTAGGAATGTCTCTTCCAATGGACAGTCCATCTGTTGTTATTGTTATGCAACTGTTATTAAAGTTTTAGCCTGCATTCTAGGTATCCTCCTGCTGTCACCCTTCCCTCTCTTCCCTTTTCCTTCCCCCACACTTTAGTGCTTGTGGCATGACCAAGACTCAAGTACTATTGTATTCACCTCTCTCTGGTGCTACACTGACTGGTCCCCAGTGTAGTCCAGATCTTTCCTCCCCCTCCCTGCAGTGGAGTACTGTTTTGTGAAATGTAATGCCTTGAAATGCATGATTTTATTTTTGCCTTAAAACTTATTTAAAAATATTTCTTACTTACCAGCTGTTTACAGTTTATTGCTTGTTTGAGTGGTGATCACATTCACTGTCCTGGCAGTGATGTGAAGCACACATTAAGCATGGAGCTTAATGTTAAGCTGCCGCCCCTTTAAGAACACTTAGAACCTGCATGTAGCTAATTGTTGTACTGGTTGGCAGTGCCACGTATGCCTGTCAGTCAGAGAAATCATTCAGTCTGGGGCTTGTCTCCATGAAGAGAACATCTACTGCTCATAATAAACCTGTATTCTTTATTTTATGCATCCGTCCAGTTATTTGCAGAGTCCAGATGGGGTCCTCAACTGTAGCAACCAAAAGGGTCCGACAGACCACAGAGAAGGTAAGGGGTGCTTTAGTGGCAGACCAAATACCAAAAATGGCACAATACACATGCATGTATGAACTACCAAGGCAAAATAAACAGTTGGACACAGACAGTAGTCCAGCGAAATTTGGAGTCAAGCAAAAATTAAGACCCAAGACAACATGTACAATGAACGATGTACCAATACAGAGTGTTAAAGAGTTCTACTGGATGTACAATAAATATCAACAACAGTTGCAATGCAATCAGAAGGAGAAGAAGGGAAATTTTTGGAATAACCCATGCCAGAACAGGTTAATAAGCAGCAGGAATGAATTGGAAAGAGAGGAAGACAAAGGATTCACTCACCAGGTCTGTTAAGAAGGGCTGTTAAGACAATAGACAGTAAATTAACATAATGATTTCCACTCTTCATTTGATGTGTGATCTTTAACAGCTCCATTCATTGCTTCTTTCACACAACAAATGTCTGGGGAGGAGGAGCAATGTATTCAGTCATACAAAGGGTGGTGTTAAGGGCAGTGTTTAGGGTGTGGCTTACAGTGTCCAGTCAAAAAAACATGAGCAAAACAGAACTGCAAAAACCGCACAGGGAAAATAGTCAGGAAAACTAACAGCTGGGATAAAACAGCACAGGGATGTTATCACGCCACCCTCCTGACTGTAAATCACCCCCATGACTTTCTCCTCCCCCTGAGTTCTTCCCCTCCCTGGAGTTTGGAACAATAAATCCCCCTCAACATCCTGCCCCTGAGTTCTGCCCTCCCCAGAGTTTGAAATAGTAAATCCACTCCAATTACTTTCCCTCCCCAAGAGTTTGGAATAGTAAATCCCCCCAATGACATTCTCCCCCCTCCCAGTTCTGCCCCTGGATGCATGCTCATGGCTCATGCTGCATTGCCCACACACAGTTTTTGATCCCACCATTTTTTCTGCATGACTATTGACTGCACTGTTTTGAGTCTGCTTTTCTGACCTAGACCTGTGGCTTACTATTCCATTTTGTCCTCATCCAAATGTGGCAACCTTACATACAGGATTCACCAGTCCAAAAGGATACCTGCAGATAGTAGTGTATCATATCTGCAGCTATTCAGTTTAGACAAATTGGATCAGGTACTGAGAATCCAGTTTGATAAGCATAACTACCTGCTGCTGGGGGGATACTGGGATGCATAGGGAGAGGCATCACCAGTAGAAAACAGGAAGTTATTATCCCTCTGTACAGACAGCTGGTCAGACCCCATCTGGAGTACTGCGTGCAGTTCTGGAGACCCAATCTCTGCAAAGACATAGACAGGATAGAAGCTGTCCAGAGGAGGGCAACTAAAATGGTGCAGGGTCTGCACCGGAAGATATATGAAGAGAGACTTAAGGAGCTTAATATGTATAGCCTCGAGGAAAGGAGGAGAGGGGACATGATAGAAACTTTCAAGTACCTCAAGGGAATCAACAAAGTCCAAGAGGGTAGCATCTTTCAAAAAAGGGTGTGCAAGAACAAGGGGCACAATTTGATGATAGAGGGCGGCTCAGAGGTAATTTAAGGAGTATTTTTCACAGAGAGGGTTGTGGATGCATGGAGCGGCCTTCCGGGAGGTTGTGGAGTCAAGAACAGTGGTGTAATTCAAGCATGCATGGGACAGTCATAAGGCAATTCTAGGGGGTGGGGGTAGGAAGAAGTAGGCTGCTGGTTAACTAGGATCTGCAGCTTATCCATTAGGTAGGGAAATGGGCAGACTGGGTGGACCAAGCCGTCCTTATCTGCCATTAAATTCTATGTTTCTATGTGTCTATGTCATGTAAAAGAGAAAATAAAATGCTAATTGGTGTATGTGGTCATCATGGCCAATCCATGGTGAACTTGGAAATATTGTTATGTATTTTTATATAATTGCAGAGAAACTACTCCCAGCTGCAGCAGCCCTGACCCCACCCCACCCCGATTTGGTCTGAGGGAGAAAGTTGATGAAGGGCAGCAGTGCACCTCTGAAGACATGTTATCAGAAGAATCAACTGGGCTGTTGCTACTGAGAAGAGTTATTGGAGGAAAGGGATATTATTTGATGGGCGTGGAACCTTTTAGACAGTGTTGGGGAAGTTGCTTTTAACAAGTAATCAGTTACAGTTACTAGTTACTCTGAAATAATTGTAATTATTTATTGCTTTTATATAAAAAGTAATTAGTAACAGTAACTGTAATGCATGTTACTTCTTACTTTACATTGCTCTTCACGAAGAGGTTATCTGCACTTAATAAACATATAGTATAGTACCTACCGTATGTTTTTAGGAAACTACCCAAAAACTTAAAAAATACATAAAGGTAAATCTAATGGCGATGTTAAGCCAATGACAGTCAATGGCTTCTCCCGAAATTTAGACTATTAAGAGGTATGCAGTCATGGCCCAGATATCATGATGTGGATCTTAGAACTGATCCCCCCTCTCCGCCACAGCCCAGGCAGAAATAGCACCAGCTCCTGGGCCCAGATGAATCATGTTTCCTTCAAAATCATATCCATGTTTTCCCCTTTCCTTCCTCCACCCTTGAGTCTTTCCAAATTCCCCAGTTAAGGCAGCTTAGTACTTGTCTGAGAATTCGCAGTCACTTTCAAATAAAGGTTGTCTACATACAGACTCACTCACTCCTCTGACCAAAAACTCCATGTTTTTTTTTTACTCAAGTCCCTGACCCTCTGCTTAACAGTGCACACGCATTGCAGTTGTACCAGAACCCCCAACCCCACCCTCCACCCTCCCTACCAAAAACAACCTGGTAGTGCGGCACATGGTTCTCCTCATAGTTTAACTTTTTATTTCTTTCTGGTATCTCAAAGAAAAAAAAAAGATGCACACAGTTAAACCACAGCTAACCCAGAACAGTGTGGCACACACAGCTAAGGAAAGGGCCAGAGGTACAGCAATATTTTGTTCCATCTGGTACCAGCTTAGTACACTCAGTGATGGTGGAAATTGTTCATAGTAGTGGATGGGGACAGGGTAGTCCTATAGCAGGCATCTGCACTGAAATTGTCAATCTCAATCTGCTGCAGCAGTAACGTAACATACTATGTATGTCAATGTCTTTTCACTGCCTCAGTCTATCTGCTGCAATGACTATATAATATATTATACTAGAAGATCCATCTTAGCCAAATAGAATGCAGAGTTACTGTCTAGTTATTACAGTATGCATTAACCAAACAGTAGACTGAATAATAGCACGGTGGCTCTGAATTCTGACTAGTTAATAACAATAATGGGACAGTGGCTTTGCATTCTAATTGGCTGCTGTGTGTGTACTTAGCCAATCAGACAGCAAGCTTGATTTGCCATCCCACTACAACACACAGCAGCCAATCAGAGATATCTAGCATTGCTACAGTGCATCTGTGAGAAAGAGTTCCTGCTTTTTCACAGACGTGCTATGGTGGGACAAACAGATTTTACAGTTTTTTGTTTTTTTTTCATGTTTCCAATATAATTGCGATAATAGCAATAGAGGTCTGGGTTTCCTAGTAAAAACCAGACCGGTTGGGGTTAATAAACATCTCGGCCTTCAATTTTGGTGTTTGTTAACCCACAAAGGCAGATTATTTGGAATGCTATTTCTTCACTTGCATATTTTGGCCTATCATTTATATATATTTGTTTTCACTAATGAGATTTCAAATCATTTTCTTTAGTCAAAAATATCAATGCACATGAGGTTTTCAGACAAATATCTGTCTTATACGATTCTACTGGTTTTGATTAGGGGGGATTATAAATTCCATTTCTGATTTTTTAATTGGAGCATGTGTTCCCTGCAACATTATGCCATCACCCTCCTCTTAAGCTCATACAAAAATCTTGAAGTTTGCTTGTATTAGCTCATGTTGCTAGCATTCACAAAACAGTGAGCTGAGCTCTTATGAGTTGCACTATATAAAATAAGATACACTAACTAAATCTGAGACCATTACTCTTTCCTGGCTGCATTCCTTCAGTAGTCAATCTTCCAGCCCATCTGCTCTCCTCATCATCTCTCAGGCTATATCAGCTCTACGAGCTGAGGTGTCTCATCACAGCTTGTGGCAATGGCAGGAGAGTTGACAGAGGGTAACTTTGTTCTGTAATCTTTCGTCAGCATGGCTCCTTTTCAGAAGTCATTCTTATTCAACTGACCCCAACCATAGACTAAGCACAAACCTGAATGTGATCTCTGTCTTATCCCAATCCACACCTCAACAGTACCATGCTCCTCCAACCAACCCAGACTGACCCCAACTGTGAGGAGAAGTTGCTGTTAGCTGCCAGTGCTAGAATGTTCACCATCCTTCTCTCTGTCCTCATAGTACAACATGGTGAATGGCACTAATATTTCTAGGGTGGCTCATTGTACTTCTCATGCCATGTCTGAGCTGCACACTGTGATTGAGCCTGTTTACTTCTAATGTGTGTGTCAGCACAGTACTGTCCTCAGAGAATGGTGCAGGGCAAGGGGTGATAAAGCCACCAGACTGCCAATCAGGGACCTCACCAGTTAAAGAAAAAAATAGGTGTTATCACACAGTGAGTCAGTAGCAGCTGGACCAAGCCCTCCTCCCATACATTAGAAATAAAGGTAAAGAATATAGAGAATTGTGCTACTGTAATGCATTGCTCACAAAAAAAATGTAATTTATAACTTCCCATCGTTAAGATTTTGTACAAGTAATTAGTTACTCTAACAAGTTACACAGCAATGCAGTTAGATCACAGTAACTTAGAACTAACTAACACTGCTTTTAGTGCACACAAGGAGACCTTCGTTAGCTGCCAGGACTGGGCCTAGTCTCCCTGGAAGCCCAAACACTGCAGCAACATGTATGGTGCCATTAGTAAACAGATAAACATTCCTTTTTTTTATTTTCTTTTTACAAAAGAGAGAAAACAGGTAATAACATAGAGTCTCAATAGGAGTTTGTTATCAATGCCTTACAAAAGAATCATCTTGAAAGGCATAATCAAAATGCCATACCAGTCAAAAAGTTTCCCCATGAATCTATCAAGCTGGGGATGAACGATGGTTCAGCTGAAGTGCATTACACTACCATGTGGTAACCCGGGTTCAGGACTGAGCAGTCCATAGCCAGGAGTGCTGATCAGCAACAGTGCTTCCTGGTTGAAAGGGATTGAAGTCATTATCAAACCTGCCTCGACTTCTGTAGTAGGTCAGGAGGTGGTGTGGATCTTCCACTTCCTCCACAGGAATAGTGTGGCTGCACGGGTGTACCATGGCATCTGTGGTTGGAGGGAAGAAAGGGCAAAAATAATGGTAAACTACTCCTGATGGTTGTGTAGATTACAAGCCCTGGAATTCATTTTTCCAACACCAACCTAATTGCAATGATGCGACCAGAGTTGGAACTGTAAGGTTGCAGAGGAACATGAGTACCGGCAGTCATCAGGGTGGGGGGAAAAGCAGAACTAAAACAAGAAGCAATGATGCAATGAATTAAACAGGCCCTTAAAAAAATCTTGAATTGTTATCATAAATTAGCTGACTAATTTGTCTGAGTACCAGGCAATTCAAAGTACAGGAGGTAAATATTGTAGCATTATTCTGTTCTTTGGTTGCAAAATCCACAACCAACATCTTTGTTAGTTGCCAAATGTGATACAGAATCCATCACTGGGCAAGAGCAAGTAACAAACAACTTAATGTTTGTCAGTCCCTATAAAACAGTTCACACCAACCAAGCCCGCTAGCATCCCACATGTAGTGCCATTCTTTGTTCTTGCACCCTGCTGAGCAAGGCCAGTCATTTATAAATACAAATATATAGTAACTGTGATGGCAAGCAGTCCCAGAATTGTAGGGAATTAATGGAGGAAGAAGATACATTGCTGCCATCATCCCCCATGCAATACATTTCAAATTACATGAGGCACTGCACTATGACAAACTCACAGTGCAGATACCTATAGTTCATAGATAGTCCATTCTAGAAACATAGAAACATAGAATTTGACAGCAGATAAGGACCGCTTGGCCCACCTAGTCTGCCCATTTTCCTACCTAACAGATAAGCTGCAGATCCTAGTTAACCAACATCTTACTTCCTCCTACCCCCCACTAGGACTGCCTTATGCCTGTCCCATGCATTCTTGAAGTCCCCCACTGTTCTTGACTCCACAACCTCCTCAGGGAGGCTGTTCCATGCATCCACAACCCTCTCAGTGAAAAAATACTTCCTCACTTTACCTCTGAGCCGTCCCCCCTCTATCTTCAAATTGTGCCCCTTTGTTCTTGCACATCTCTTTTTCTGGAAGATGCTACCCTCTTGGACTTTGTTAATCCCCTTAAGGTACCTGAAAGTTTCTATCATGTCCCCTCTCTCCCTTCTTTCCTCAAGGGTATACATATTAAGCTCCTTTAGTCTTTCTTCGTATGTCTTCTGGTGCAGATCCTGTACCATTTTGGTTGCCCTCCTCTGGACAGGCTTCACTCTATCTATGTCTTGCACACAGTACTCCAGATGGGGTCTCACCAACTGTCTGTACAGAGGGATAACAACTTCCTGTTTTCTACTATTGATGCCTCTTCCTATGCATCCCAGTATCCCCCCAGCCTTCCTTACTACCTTCTCACATTGCTTGTCCACCTTTAGGTCATCTGATATAATTACCCCCAGGACCCTTTCTATTTTTACTGTTGTCAGTAACTCACCCCCCATTGTGTACGCTTCCCCTGGGTTTTTGTTCCCCATGTGCATTACCTTGCACTTCTTAGCATTGAATCTGAGCTGCCATACATTTGACCATTCCTCCAACCTTGCCAAGTCCCTTCTCATCCTTTCCACTCCATCTTGTGTATCAGCCCTGTTGCAGATCTTTGTGTCATCTGCAAAGAGACATACTTTTCCTTCCAGTTCCTTTGCAATGTCACTTATAAAGACATTAAAAAGGACCGGTCCCAGTACTGAACCCTGTGGTACCCCGCTAGTAACCCTCCTTTCTTCACTGTGTACTCCATTTACTACTACCTTTTGTGTCCTGTTGTCTAGCCAATTTTTTATCCAGGCTTCCACCTTGGGACCCACTCCAAGGATGGCTATCTTGTGTATTAATCTTTTGTGTGGGACTGTATCAAATGCCTTGCTAAAATCCAGGTAGGCCATGTCCACAGCCCCTCCCTGGTCCACTACTTTGGTCACCCAGTCAAAGAAATCTATCAGATTCGTCTGACATGACCTTCCCATCGTGAATCCATGGTGCCTTGGGTCCTGTGCCCCACTGGCCTCTAGATACTCAACAATTCTTTCCTTCAGAAGTGATTCCATCATTTTCCCTACCAGGTCAAACTAACTGGTCTGTAGTTTCCTGCCTCTGTCCTGCTCCCACTTTTGTGAAGAGGAATCACATCTGCCCACCTCCAGTCCTCGGGTACCACCCCATCCTCCCATGATTTGTTAAAGAGAGTAGTCAGCGGTGTCACTAGTTCTACCCTTAGTTCTTTTAGAATTCTAGGGTGAATCCCATCAGGCCCCATTGCTTTGTCTACCTTCAATTTTATTAGTTCTTTCAGAACCCTTTCTTCTGTAAATGGACTGGTATTGACCCCTGTCTTCAGAGTGTTTCTCTTGTTTGGTTTAGGTAACTCCCCCTCCTCTTCCTTTGTGAATACTGAGCAGAAATATTCGTTCAGTATCCCTGCTTTTTCACCGTCACCCTCTACCCACATTCCCTCCCCTTTATTAAGCTTCAGTATCCCTCCTTTGGTCTTTCTTCACTCCCTAATGTACCTATAAAAGGTCTTATCCCCCTTCTTAACAGAATTGGCTATCCTTTCCTCGGTTTGGGCCTTTGCTATTCTGACTGCCTTCCCAGCCTCTTTCTGCTTTAACTGATAAAGTTCTCTGTCCTGCTCCTTCTGTGTTTCCTTATATTTCCTGAATGCTGTCTTTTTCTCCTTAACCTTCCCTGCCACCTCTTTTGAGAACCATAGCGTTTTTCCTTCGTTGTGTTTTATTGATTTGCTTTACACAAAGGCTTGTTGCCTCTGTGATGGCTGTTTTGATCACTCCCCATTGTTCCTCCACCCCTCCTCCTTTCCTGTTTGCTAGTGCTTTTCTGAGGCACTCTCTCATTTTCCCAAAGTCAGCCCTCCTAAAGTCCAGTACTCTTCCTTTTGTATGGCTTGATTGTATGGCTGTGTTTATCGTGAACCACACTGTTTGGTGGTCGCTTGTTCTCAGATGGCTACTCACTTCTAAATCTGAGATTCCTTCTCCATCCCCATTTGAGAGTACCAGATCTAAGATTGCTCCCTCCCGAGTGGGTTCCAGTACTAGCTGTCTGAGGCATGCCCCCTGTAGGGCATCAAGAATGACCCTGCTCTTGAATGTGCCTGCAGCAAAGGTGCTCCAGTTAACATCTGGCATATTCAGGTCCCCCATCAACAATATCTCCCCTTTTTCTGCCATTCTAAGAAAGCCTTCTATCATTTCCTTGTCCATTCCCTCCCCCTGAGATGGGGGTCTGTATACAACCCCCATGCGGATTGTGGTGCCATTTCCTGTCTCCAGGGTGACCCAAAGTGCCTCATCTGCTCCCTGTTTACTCTTTAGTTCTGTTGCTTTGATCCCTTCCTTTACATAGAGAGCTACTCCTCCTCCTCTTTTACCCTCCCTGTCCCTCCTGTAGATTGTGTATCCTGGTATGTTGACATCCCAGTCATGGTTCTCTGTGCACCATGTTTCTGTGACTGCCACAATATCCAGGCAACCCTCTTCCATCAAGGCCACTAGTTCAGGGAGCTTGTTACACAGACTACGGGCATTGGTACTCATACTATGCACTATCTGCAGTGTGCATAGTGGACTATCTGGCAAAGCTTATTCACAATACTGATGAGGCAATAAGGGGAATAGCAAATGATAGCACCCAATCTCAACCCGCTCAACAAATTTTAAATAAAATAAAAATAAACAGATTTCACCTTGTAGTCAAAGGCAGCAAAAGGAAAAGTATTTCAGAATTAAAGCTTGAAAATGCAGTTTTAATAACTGTAACATTTTTGGTGTTGTATTTCAGGGCATGTGTACAGTATGTATGTGACACCGACAACCTATTTTTTGTGCTTCTTTGAATTGAGGTCAAAGGGTTATTTGATCTCCAGATGCTAGTGTCCATTATCTGAACAAGAAAAAATATATGGGCAAAAGATTCTCTGGTAGCAACCAAAAGCTGATAAGAGATAAAATTAAGAGTCTCGCCTCCTGAAGTCACATGAATACCTAATTGCTTTATTTCTTTAAATTTGTCACCTATAAAATCACATTAGTGACTGACATTTCATGGATTGGCTCCACTATATTAAGGTTAGGTAGTCAACTGTGTTTTAGAAAGATAAAACTCAAATGTTAATATATGCTGTAATATCGAACCATTGTAATACCACCACTATTCACCATTAACTCTGGCGTGATTCACTTACCATACAAAATAGGTTGTCATATTTTTTAAGTTCATATAGTTTGTTTTTTTAAGAAAGAAAAAAAAAACTGTTTCCTGCTTATTCCATTTTATGTGCTTTTGCCAAATCAAATGCTTTTCACAACTGTATATGCATACTCCAACATTACCAAGCTTACTTGCCGAAAAGATTCTCTTTGGACTCATGCCTTCGGGATTAGGATGCTTACTTCACAAATCCCCCAAGACCCAACATATGAACACCTCATCTTTCGCACTCCTGCTAGTTCCGATGTGCTGGACTGCCCAGTACCAACGCTCCTTTTGTATCAAAGCGCCATACTGTTTCAATGGCCTCCACAATGGTTTGGCTAACCTTACTAGTCTCGATGAATTCAAACTCAAACTTCGTCAGCACATCCTAACTGAAAACTTCTGTGATTGCACCACTTATCATCCTTGTCCCTCTTCACAGGACCTCACCCCTCCCCACTGTTCTTCCACTGTTCCTCTACTTGTCTTGCCCTCTCACTCTCCTCACCCTTCCTGCCCTCTCATCTCCCCCTCTTTTTCTCCCCCCACTGTCTTCCTTGTTTTTCATCCCTTACTATCCTAGCTGCTACTTGACAAGGCCGCCTGATTGCTCCCCCCTGCCTTGATCTGGCTCCCCTTCTAATTCCCTCCTCCTCTCACGCCCTGCCTTGAATCATGTGCTAAAGTAATGTGTATTTACTTGCTGTTCTCTTATTCTGTATTTTGTAATACAAATTGCTTAATTGGAGGCAGCATAGCACAATGATTTAAGGCTCTGAGCTGCAAACCTGGTGCTATCCAGCAGACCAGACCTGGATTTGAATCCCACAGCTTCCACTTGCATACTGTTGAATAAATAAATAAATAAACCATAACCACCACCTTTTCCCTATGACCCACAAATCCAGTGTTTCTGATCAAATCAAAAAATGGTTCTTTTAGGACATGCTGTCTCAATCATGACAATAATTAATTTGTGCCATTAATAATGTCTGCTCACATTTACTCTTCCTGAGGTACCATTTCATAAAAGAAACCATCAAAGCCATACTTATTATTGTAACCACTGGCTAGTGCTATCTACTACACACTACTTCCACTTAGTATATCTAGACATTCTGTTATTTATACTCCTTTAATGCATTGACTGTGTTAACATTATTTTGTTTGTATCTCTATAAGTTTGCCCATTTAGTATTTATGCACACCTTTGTATTTTTTTCATTTATATCCAAAAACATAAGGTTGTTGTAATACAGTATCTTATGTACAGCTTGCATTTAAAGACACACACTGACCTTTCTCACGCACTGGAGACTGCATCTAATTTCTTATAAAATCAGGTTGTCCTATCCTAAAATAGTGCTAATGATCCTAAATGTACTGCGTCATAATGTCGCATGCTTAATAGCATACAACAGTATGGCTAACCCGGTTTAGCGCTGCACCAGTGAGCAAATGGTGCAAACGCGTATACTGCTGTATGCAGTACTGCACCATTCTCACTCTCCCAGGCAAAGGATAGGACCTCTGCTGGGAGTGGGTTCTGCCAATCAACTACTGTGGCTCAATGGACAGAGCCACAGCAGCAGGGAACCCAGGCAGTGCTTCTGGGACTAGGTTTGATTCCCGGTCCCAAAAACCCTTTATTATTTTGTAAACTTTGTGCATTCCCCAACTTGAACCACCCCCCCAGAGTTGAGAATCTAAATTGGGGGGGTTCAGGGTTGCAGCCCCCATAACAGGGGTGTGGGATATGAGGTTTAAATGCTTCATTGGCAAGCATTTAAAATGGCCAAGGGGGGAGGCACTGAAAAGAAGCAGGGAAATCCGAGCCTCCCCCCACAAAACATGGTGATTAGTGAGGTAAACACCAAGGTACAGAAGTTATAAGGGAGCAGAACAGATTTAAATGTCAAAAAAGGCAACGGCAGTAAGGACAGAAATGGGGTTAAAAGGGGCAAGGCTATCAAAAAGTGGAGGGTGAGATGCCTTTTCCAAAATATCATACTACAAGTTAAATCGCATGAAAATGAAGATTCTCCCCTTAAATACCAATGTCAGGAAGGCTGATTTATCATCGTTCGGCTTATGTTGGGAGGTGAAGTTGCTTACGTATCTCGGGATAAACATTAGCACCGGACTGAATTATATGATTAAAAATAACCTAAGTAGTCTGGTTAAAACCATTTCTGGGGATATGGACAGGTGGAGACTGCTCTCTTTGTCACTTTTGGGTAGGCTGAATGTCATAAAAATGAACATTCTGCCCAGATTATTGTATCCCTTGGGTATGCTCGGCGTATACCTCCCGAAGACGTGGTCTACCAATTTACAGAGGGCATTTAATCTATTTATTTGGAAGGGGAAAAGGGCATGCAGGTCCTATATTAAATTAACCGCCCCGAAACTAAAAGGAGGATTAGCTGTGCCCTCTCTTTTTCTATAATATGTCGCGCAGCACGTAGGCAAGTTGGTCTATTGGAGTGCAAGGAGTGTCCAGTCAGCTTACTTGCCTTTATGGGTTGACATTGAGCGGAGGTTGGCGAAGAGGGTGAGCTGCTCTCTATGGGCCCTGTTATACGCTTCTCCATCGGACATACCCAAATCATTGAAAAACAACCCAATGGGATGGTCGTTAAAGGCCTTTCAGCAGTTGCAAAATTACCTTGCAGTTAAATGGCATCTATCCATCAACCAACCCATTTTTGAGAATCTATCATTAGGGTTGGGGGTGAGACCCTGTCCTTCACTCTTTGGCCCCAGGTAAGTCACCTAAGAATCTCGGATTTTTGGGTGAATGGGGGTCCTCGGTCTTTTGACCAGTTGGTGAATGTTTTCAGGGTTGTGGATCAGGACTTCTTTAAGTGGCTGCAAATTAGTAAGGTCTTAACATCCATTTTTTCTCAGAGGGCTCTAGTGGATTATGGGGACCGTGACGCCGACATACTTTTCACCATAGCCTCTCAACCAAACTCAGTCTCTAAGGTATATAAAACACTTCAGGAATGGGACCACAGACTTCCTCCAGGAGTCTGCTTCTATTGGACAAGGGAATTAGGAATATCTGAGGCACCCGATCTCTGGAGGAAGTTGTGGCTCACAATGTATAAATATGTAAAACAAGACCGGTTGAGGATGGTACATTTTAACTTAATGCACCACTTATACTTATCCCCATCACGATTGTGTAAATGTGGGGCAAAGGATACATCTCTATGCGTGAGGTGTAGGAAGGAAGATGGTATTTTATATCACATGGTATGGTCATGCCCTTCAATTCAGGTCCTTTGGCGGGCTATCAACAATCTCTTAGACCCTATCCTTGGCTTAACAAACTTCTTTACTCCTGAGGTATGTCTGATGAGCCTTTTTCCAGTTGGCACTTCCAAGGTTAAAAAGGCCCAAATGTCGCTTTTATCCGCTGTGGCTAAATTGGTAATCTTAAGGCATTGGACCAGTGATAAAGCCCCCTCCTTGTTGGAGTGGTACCGAGAATGTACTTTGGCAGTACAATTAGAAAAACATATTGCTCATATGCAGAATAGACTGAAAGCATAAACAGCGCTTTGGAGTTCTTTTGAAATGCTCCTTATGACCTGGAGGCCTGGCCCTCGGAACACCTCAGGGCTGGAAAGTTAGGGTGTGCTTATGTGTGTAGCCTTGGGGGAGGTGGGGGGGTGGTTGGACCTGGTTTTTCCGATGAAAGGGTGAGCTAGTGTCAGGTTGTTTTATATCGTTCCAGTTCGCACTCTCATTTATGTATCTGCATTGAGGTGTTTTTTGTGGAAATTAATAAAGATGTTTAATAACAAAAAAAAAAAGTGGAGGGTGATGAGTACCAATGCCCGTAGTCTGTGTAACAAGCTTCCTGAACTAGTGGCCTTGATGGAAGAGGGTTGCCTGGATATTGTGGCAGTCACAGAAACATGGTACACAGAGAACCATGACTGGGATGTCAACATACCAGGATACACAATCTACAGGAGGGACAGGGAGGGTAAAAGAGGAGGAGGAGTAGCTCTCTATGTAAAAGAAGGGATCAAACCAACAGAACTAAAGAGTAAACAGGGAGCAGATGAGGCACTTTGGGTCACTCTGGAGACAGGAAATGGCACCACAATCCGCATGGGGGTTGTATACAGACCCCCATCTCAGGGGGAGGGAATGGACAAGGAAATGATAGAAGGCTTTCTTAGAATGGCAGAAAAAGGGGAGATATTGTTGATGGGGGATCTGAATATGCCAGATGTTAACTGGAGCACCTTTGCTGCAGGCACATCCAAGAGCAGGGTCATTCTTGATGCCCTACAGGGGCATGTCTCAGACAGCTAGTATCGAACCCACTCGGAGGAGCAATCTTAGACCTGGTACTTTCTAATGGGATGGAGAAAGAATCTCAGATTTAGAAGTGGGTAGCCATCTGGGAACAAGCGACCACCAAACAGTGTGGTTCACGATAAACACAGCCATACAATCAAGCCATACAAAAGCAAGAGTACTAGACTTTAGGAGGGCTGACTTTGGGAAAATGAGAGAGTGCCTCAGAAAAGCACTAGCAAACAGGCAAGAAGGAGGGGTGGAGGGACAATGGGGAGTGATCAAAACAGCCATCACAGAGGCAACAAGCCTTTGTGTAAAAAAAAAATCAATAAAACACAATGAAGGAAAAAAACGCTATGGTTCACAAAAGAGGTGGCAGGGAAGATTAAGGAGAAAAGGACAGCATTCAGGAAATATAAGGAAACACAGAAGGAGCAGGACAGAGAACTTTATCAGTTAAAGCAGAAAGAGGCTGGAAGGCAGTCAGAATAGCAAAGGCCCAAACCGAGAAAGGATAGCCAATTCTGTTAAGAAGGGGATAAGACCTTTATAGGTACATTAGGGAGTGAAGAAAGACCAAAGGAGGGATACTGAAGCTTAATAAAGGGAGGGAATGGGTAGAGGTGACAGTGAAAAAGCAGGGATACTGAACGAATATTTCTGCTCAGTATTCACAAAGGAAGAGGAGGGGGGTTACCTAAACCAAACAAGAAAAACACTCTGAAGATGGGGGTCGATACCAGTCCATTTACAGAAGAAAGGGTTCTGAAAGAACTAATAAAATTGAAGATGGACAAAGCAATGGGGCCTGATGGGATTCACCCTAGAATTCTAAAAGAACTAAGGGTAGAACTAGTGACATCACTGACTACTCTCTTTAACAAATCATGGGAGGATGGGGTGGTACCCGAGGACTGGAGGTGGGCAGATGTGATTCCTCTTCACAAAAGTGGGAGCAGGACAGAGGCAGGAAACTACAGACCAGTTAGTTTGACCTCAGTGGTAGGGAAAATTATGGAATCACTTCTGAAGGAAAGAATTGTTGAGTACTTAGAGGCCAGTGGGGCACAGGACCCAAGGCAGCATGGATTCACGATGGGAAGGTCGTGTCAGACGAATCTAATAGATTTCTTTGACTGGGTGACCAAAGTAATAGACCAGGGAGGGGCTGTGGACATGGCCTACCTGGATTTTAGCAAGGCATTTGATACAGTTCCACACAAAAGATTAATATACAAGATAGCCAGCCTTGGAATGGGTCCCAAGGTGGTAGCCTGGATAAAAAATTGGCTGGACAACAGGACGCAAAGGGTAGTAGTAAATGGAGTACACAGTGAAGAAAGGAGGGTTACTAGTGGGTACCACAGGGTTCAGTTCTGGGACCAGTCCTTTTTAATGTCTTTATAAGTGACATTGCAGAGGAACTGGAAGGAAAAGTATGTCTCTTTGCAGATGACACAAAGATCTGCAACAGGGTTGATACACAAGATGGAGTGGAAAGGATAAGAAGGGACTTGGCAAGGTTGGAGGAATGGTCAAATGTATGGCAGCTCAGATTCAATGCAAAGAAGTGCAAGGTAATGCACATGGGAAACAAAAACCCTGGGGAAGCGTACACAATGGGGGGTGAGATACTGACAACAGTAAAAATAGAAAGGGACCTGGGATAATTATATCAGATGACCTAAAGGTGGGCAAGCAATGTGAGAAGGTAGTAAGGAAGGCTGGGGATACTGGGATGCATAGAAGAGGCATCAATAGTAGAAAACAGGAAGTTGTTATCCCTCTGTACAGACAGTTGGTGAGACCCATCTGAGTACTGTGTGCAGTTCTGGAGACCCCATCTCCATAAAGACATAGACAGAGTGGAGGCTGTCCAGAGGAGGAACCAAAATGGTGCAGGGTCTGCACCAGAAGACATATGAAGAAAGACTAAAGGAGCTTAACATGTATACTCTTGAGGAAAGAAGGGAGAGAGGGGACATGATAGAAACTTTCAAGTACCTCAAGGGAATTAACAAAGTCCAAGAAGGTAGCATCTTCCAGAAAAAGAGATGTGCAAGAACAAGGGGGCACAATTTGAAGATAGAGGGGGGATGGCTCAGTGGTAATGTGAGGAAGTATTTTTTCACTGAGAGGGTTGTGGATGCATGGAACAGCCTCCCTGAGGAGGTCGTGGAGTCAAGAACAGTGGGGGACTTCAAGAATGCATGAGACAGGCATAAGGCAGTCCTGGGGGTGGTAAGAGGAAGTAAGCTGTTGGTTAACTAGGATCTGCAGCTTATCTGTTAGGTAGGAAAATGGGCAGACTAGGTGGGCCAAGCAGTCCTTATCTGCCGTCAAATTCTATGTTTCTATGTGGGGGCACAAAAAAAAGAGATATGCCGCACGGCAAGATTCATGCTCTATTGGCAGCATTATTTTGCCATGCGGCATAATGCGGCATAATGTCCTGTGACATCATGACCCCATGCCAATCCTAAAGTACCCTCAAGCAATCTTTAAAAGCAACAGTACACTATTCTGTACTATTAGAGTATGCCCCCACTTAATTGGGACACAGTTAAGTGGGACACCCGCACAGCATTCCTCAGGGTAGAAAGTCTTGAGGGATTCGTAGGAGCTGCTCTCCCGAAACCGCATCACAGACTTCAGCATTCCTGGGGGTAGAATGTAGTGAGGGATCTGGAGAGCTGCCCCGAAACTGCATCACAGACTTCAGCATTCCTGGGGGTAGAAGGTCATGAGGGATTAGTAGGGGCTGCCCTTCCCCCCCAAAACCATATCACAGACTTCAGGTAGACGCTCCACTGTTGCAATGGTGGCTGTGTGTTTTCCCCGCTGACGCAAAGATTTGGCTCCCCACTGCCCCAGCCACCACCCTTGGTGGGCTCTTAAATATATAGCTTAGTAAACTCCCACCCACCTGCATTCATAACTAATCAGCCAACTTTCCCATCTACTCATTATATTCTGTCACCACCAGAGGTCACACCATCTTCTAGATTTCCTCTCATTACCTGCTCCACTCATTCCTCTTATCTCTCTAGCTCACTGCTCCTTAAGCTATATTCTTCACCTCCCTAGTCCAACATGCTACTACCCTCTGCTATCCCTCTCACTATGCTGCTCTCCTTCCACTCCCTGCTTCCCCATGCCATAATTTCACTTCCCCAGTCCAGCATGCTACTGCCCACCTTCATTCTTATCACCCTCCTGCTCTCCCCCTCTCCCCACACAAAGTTGAATCTTACATGTCCGCTACATCTGCAGACAGACTGGTGTTCTTCCTCCTACCCTCCCCTCTCCTGTTTACCCTTGAGTGAGGAGTTGCCACTATGGCTGTCAGGTACCCCACTTCCAGCACCCCTCCCTCCCGACAACTGCAACCTTAAAACTCCCTACCGTGCTACTCTCTGTCAATAGGTATCAGTATGGGCACTGGACTCTGTGTAGCCCTGCTCCCTCCTGCACACCCCAAATAGCACTCCCACAACCGCTCCGCCCACTGCCCCACCTCCTCCTCCTCCTGGCTGTACCCCAAACCTTGAAGCTTCCAATACCCACCTACCATCCAGCCAAAAAGATATATCCTGCATAAATGCCACCAACTCCATACCCAAACACCAAAAAAATGCCTCCAGTCACTCGTCCTATTGCTACTTCTAACGGGCAATGTCCACCACAACCCTGGCCCAAAGCTTGCGCTCCAGCCCACCCCCTCCCCTTCCAATGGGTTATGCATCACCTCACTTAACATCTGCAGCCTGCAAAAAAAATAGGACCCCTTTCAGGGGTGGATACTCCAGCACCACCCTGACATCATCAGTCTGAGTGAAACCTGGCTCTCCCCCTCTGTGCCAGACTCTGCTGTGAGCCTCCCTGGTTACATCCTCTATCGCTATGATAGAGTAGGTAAATGGGGTGGTGGCTGCGCTGCCTACCTTAAAGCCTCGCTGTCTGGCCAACTACTCCCTACCCCGCAGCTCGCATCAAGGGCACAAGCCCTAACTCGAAAATTAGTTCTTTGGCAGGTCTACTGCCCTCCTCCTACTCACCATTGTCTACATTCTACCTAATGAACACAAACTAGTCTTCCAGACAGTCCTGAACTACATTACGACCCTACTGCCTCATTACGAAAAAATAGTCATGGATGACTTCAGCATAAATTGGTTGGCCAATAAATCAGCCCCATTTTCTGATGATGCCGCAACGCTCAACCTCACCCAGATTTTCACCTCACCCACCAGGGTAAATACCCGTACAGGGACATCCTCCCTCCTGGTCCTGGTTTTCACAAACCACCCACACAGAATAACATGCACCCAGGTACTCCCCAACGCTCTAAGCGATCATTCTCCTGTGCTCTGCTCTTGGTCCTGCAGGGCTCCCAGATACCCCCCAAAATTACCCTACAGCTCAAACTTAGCCCTGGCAAACTTTCCCAACTCAAGGCCTTCCTTCAAGGCTGGGACTGGACATCTCTCATAAACATCCTAGACCCTGATCATGTACTTAATCTATTTATCTCCACTTTCAATAGTATCTGTGACAAGTTCGCCCCCCCTTACCAAGAAAATGTCCAAAGGATACCAGGTCTCCTGGTTCTCTGATCACCTCCTGGGTCTACTGCAGCAGCGTGACTCACTTTGGCATATTGCTAATGAAACTAGATGACCAACTGACATGCACCGCTATAGGGAGTGGAAAAACAAATGCACGTGAGCCCTCTGCACCGCCAAAGCGGACTATTACAAAGCGTCCTTAACATCCACCTGAGGTAATGGGCATAAATTCTGAGATAATGTTAAGGAGCTCTGCGGTAAAACCCCAAACTAGCCCCCTGACCTATTAGAAATAGACGGTAACACCTCCATGGATCCTCTCAGCATAGCCTCAGCCTTAAACTCCATTTTCACCAATCTCAACCACATTCCCCAACTTCTTCGACCCTCCACTGGCCCGGACCCACCTGCCTTCCCTTGCTCCTCTATTTAGACTTTGCGTTCTCTCCCTTGTGGATGTCAAACTGTACCTAGCCAAAGCCCTTATCCACTCAATAAACTGCAGCGATTCCCTTGACCTGAATCATCTCCGCCTTACTCTCCCAGAAGTCCTCTACCCTCTCACTCAGATCCTAAATAGGTCCCTTTGTCAAGAGAAATTTCCCTCCCTTTGGAGCTGGCCAACATCATCCCTATCTTTAAGAGTGGGGACCACACCTCCACAAACAACTACCACCCTATATCCATTCCCCCAAAGCCTTAGAGTGTATCATCGACGACCAAATCACTGACCACCTCACAAAATACAATCTTTTCTGTGACCAACAACATGGTTTCCATAAGGGGCATAGCATCACTACCGCCCTCCTTGCCTTCACCGCACATGCTCACTCTGCCTTGGATCGCAGTCACCTCACAAGTGCTATCTTCATGGATATCTCTAAAGCTTTTGACACTGTCAACCATGCCCTACTGCTTAACATTCTCTCCTCCAGTGGCTTCTTCAATGACTCTCTAAACTGGTTCATTGGCTATCTGTTGGACAGAACCCAACAGGTCAAGGTAGGCACTGTCTTGTCCCCCTGCCTCCCAGTCCACTCTGGTGTCCCACAGGGTTTGATTCTTGGCCCCCTACTTTTCAGCCTATATCTAAACTTCCTCCCATCAGCTGTCTCAGGAAACCTGCTCCTACATGCAGATAATGCCGTACTGTTCACCTCAGACTCCGACCCACTTAAACTCCACCAAGCACTGCAACATAGCTTCCACGAAGCAGAATATTGGTTCTCCACTCAGCGTCTAATAATCAACTACAAGAAAACTAAAGTTATGATATTCTCCCACCAGCAGAACCTTGAAGAACCACTGACACCCATTTCTCACTGTCAACCACACCCCCCTCAAGCAAGTTAGCAACTTTAAATACCTAGGGATTACCCTAGACCTGGCCCTCAACTATAAACAACACATTCTCCTCCTTGCTTCAGCCCTAAACTCGAGATTAGGTGTACTGTATAGGTACAAATATTGCCTCACCCCGGAGGCTCTACAGATCACCATCAATTCCTCCGTCCTCACCCTCCTTGACTAGGGCATTACCATATACTGTGCTGCCCCAAACTCTGCACTTCACGCACTCCGTCTGGTACTCAACAAAGCCTGCCAGCTCATCCTAGGCTGTGATCACCTCACCCACACTTGCACACTATACAATGACTCTAAATGGCTCAACCTAGACAGCAGAATCAGGTATCATACAAGCCTGTTGACAAAGAAGATACTCCTAGGTCTCACCCCTCCCTCTTTCACCTCCATTATTCGTCCAGCATCCTCAGCCAGATCCACACGAAACTCGAACAAGCCACTACTATGGGTACACTATCCCCATACCTCCCAAATGCAAAGGATTTTCAGCTACCAAGCCCCAAATTGGTATAACTCTCTCCCAATCCAAATAGCCAATGAAACAAGGCTAGGTCCTTTTAAAGCTAGACTAAGGGAACTCCTCCTAAACTCTAACATGTGTGACTGCCTCTGGCCCTTTCCTACTGCACTCTGCCCTATTGGCATCCATATCTAGCTCTGTCTCTGGTTAAAAATCTCTTCTACCTCACCATCTGACTATCAGTCAATTACAGTCCTCTCTGCAACCATTGTGGCTGTGCTAAAGTGTGACTCATCTATTGTACAGACCTTGACCTCCCCCTGATCAACCCTGTCTGCCATGTACTGTAATGTAATATAATTTAATGTTATACTTCATTATGTATTATGGCTGCCATGTACTGAAATGTAACCTAACTCCTCATTATATAATATACTGTAATGTCTCATCTCTTTTAGATAATGTTTGCTCTGTACTCGAATGTATGACATGGAACCTTTGTAAATGAGTCTTTGACTTAAAGGTCTTTCTGAATTTTTCCAATAAACAATAATTGGGACATCCCTTAAAAGAACAGATTTTTCCCCACACCATCCCATTTTAATTTCATCTGATAATTGGGACAATAACATCTGGTTAATTGGGATGATTGTACAGATGAGTTGATGTTTAAAAGGTGGATCTTGGTGCTGCTGCCTGATTGTGTGTTAGTGAAAATGGTAGCCAAGAGAAACAAAATCAGCCTTTTAGCAGGAAAATAGCTCTGATTTGCTGTTATGTATTAATATTATATGTTAAGATGGCCTTGGAATGATTTGAATTTACATGGTATGCATAAGGCATAAAGGGGGGACTATATGAAATAACAAATATCACACTCATTATTTCATGAGCTATACTCAAAATTAATAATCACAACTAGTCAGCCAGTCTTTCAAATGATACTAGTAATGCCTGTAAACAAATTTATTGCAAATAAATTAGAGATATTTCCCACATATACATATACATGATATTTTTTGCATTTTATGTGGGTTTATTTTCAAACAAATTCTCATAGCCTTTTTTCTGGCTACCTGATAGAATCTTGAATGAGTTAAGTAAATGTTATTATTTTCTTCAAGTCCCTGATCCAGCAACTCAGTAAATACACATTCAGTACGTCATATTATAAAATGACAAATAACAGTCTTTTGTTTCTAGTTGTTTGATCAGGACCTTTTACAAATGGTATAATTATATACCAGTTTCTTGCAGGTTCCCCAGGAAGATCTCTGACATTTCATGAATAATATCAAGCTTACATGAAACTACCAAAAACATAAAAATAATAATATAGAAAACCATAAAGGGAACTTACAAGCTCAAATGGGCAGTCTGGATGGGGCATAGACCCTTATCTGCTGACAGTGTCTATGTATCTATATAGCTAAACCATAATTTTCCTCCTAATAAATGGCATTATCTCTTTCATTCTCAAAAATAGCACATTAAATATCAAGTCAATATCACCTCCATCTTGGCATCAAATAAGATCTTTGCTTGTAAAAAGTGTTGAAATGCCAATGGTTTGTTGTAATTAATTGACAAACATCTACATGTCTGTCATGTATTGCGTCCTTTAATACAAGCTGTGTATTGTATTTGCTATGCTTGTATTTATGTACATATTCTGTGTAACTATTTGTTTTATACATTGGGACCCCATTGAAAATGAGCCTCAGCTCAACTGGGCTATCCTTTTCTGAATTTTTAGAATAAAATGTTTACTACTACTGCTACATGTTGTGAAAGAACAACATAAGTTAACACATACCCTGGCTACATTATTATCATACCTCAAATTTGTTTACAGAAATTATGCACGATTACATTACTAATACTGTAAATTAAAATATTACTGTTCATTCCTTCTTACTGTTTAGATTTCTCATTCCAACCACAAGCAATACATTTATGTTCCACAGCTTAGAGTTGGAGGTCCAAAATGCAAGAAAAATTCAACTAGTGTCCCCTATAGATTTTTTCTCACTTGTTTTGACTAACTTTTTTTTATAACTCTGTATGGGAACATAAGGAATCAGATAATTATGCAGATGAATTTCTCACTCTTCTGGTTTGTCAGCAGTTAATTTATTAGATGAGACCTCCTTTGCCAGACATTTGACTATTTCTCCACCACACACACACACACACACACACACACACACACACACACACCTACCTCAGTACTTGGCGGTTACTCTTATCTGTTATGTTTGGAATGCAGGTGCAGCCCTTGCTGTCAGGAAAGCTATATATTTAGTCTGGGCAGTTCATTGAAGACCTGGCATATGTCTGAGACAGTACTTATCAGATAGTGTCTTAAAAGGTTGACAACCAGTGTAAATCATTATACATTTGCAGGGAAAGGTTTGACATTTATGAGGTATGAATCTTTCTTGAAAGACAATACATACTAACTGTGGTTAGTCACAAAAAATGTTTAAATGTTGGGTATTTAAATGTGCAAGTTGATGCATTTTGAAGGGGGTGAACAAATCTCTAGTTTAATAGGCAACCAATATTTAACAAACTGTTTCAGTTGCTTAATGGACATCTGATAAGCAGCTTAGAGTTATGTCTCTAACATTCTAAACAGAAAGGAGGGAGTATTTTGTTTTAGTTGGCATAGTGATTTATAGATGTGGAAGGATACATTGAAAAGTCCAAAACATGTGTTTCAAGATACTCCATTTTTCAAGTTACAGAGAGCAAGATGGCTGTAGGCTCCACCCACAGCCATAAAAATGAATGAAGGCACAAGCAGAAGAACAGCACCAAACAACATAATGTAGCTTTCTTTTTAGCGCTACTTACATCACTTCCAAAGCACTGGAAATAGCATCCCCCCTCTTTCTGCCCAGTCATCAGCAACTGTGGCTCGGGGACTCTGTAGAAGCTCTCTGTTTCCCAGTACAAACATTTTACTACAGTTATAGAAAAGACCCACCTGCCAACATAAGGAGTCAAATAGCCAGCCAAAAAGCACATAGAGTGATCCACGGTTAAAAAATAAAACTTGCTGGGGGGGATTACCATATTTCTATGAGGACTGACATAAGACGCACACAATAGCTCCACCTACTGGAGAAACAGATAAGGAAACTTTTTTTTTTGTTAAGTACTCACCCTCAGTGAAAATGTACATAAAAAAAGTATTAAAACTGCATTTATTTCATTTTTTGTTTGTTTATATAAATAAGCCATTGCATAATAGTAACAAGGCACTCCAGGGATGTGTGTTATTGTGTAATAATATCATGCCTTGGGTGTTGAATGCACTCGTCCTGAGGTTTCATGCTTCAACCACTCGAAGAGTAACATTATTATACATTATACAATGGGGTCTGAGAATTGTCTAATCTGATTGGCTGACTGGCACCTTTTGCCCATGGTAAATCCTGCAATATACCAATGGGAAAAGGTACCAGCCACTAGTCAGCTGCAGCAGCCCCCCCCCCCAAATCACTCCGACCATGAAAAATCCAGGATGAGCAAAGACAGCAGTGAACAGTGAAATGCACACTCACAGAACAGCATAGTTCACAGTAGCACCAGCCATTCCCACTCTTAAGCCTCAAATGTCCAATAGCTTCTGAACCACAACGAAAAATAAAAAGAAGTAAACTAAACAATTTCAAACCCATATTGGATCAAAACCACTGAGTAGTTTTCAGATTCTTCCCCCATAAACTATTCCACCCAGCTCACCTCTGAACCAATATTGGCTTCCTTCCACATTCCCATAACCATTACTGCTCCCAGAACGGCTCCGACAATCGGTCGCTCCACCTCCTTTAGCAGCTGATTCAGATGCTACCTTGCACATGCAGCATTTTCAAAACTATAACAGATCTTGAAGAGAGGAGAGTCTTTCTTTATTAAAAGTGAACACTGAAACTTATGAAAATCATGGCCAAAAAGCTGAGCATAGATACTGTGTGAGCACCTATGCATATGCATAGACGCATGCCCACTATCGAGGCTTGGCTTTTTGGCCATGATTTCCATAAGTTTCAGCCCTCACTTTTAATAAAGAAATATTTTTTCCATGCCACCTTTTCCAAAAACCTTAAAATATCTGATAAGCTGAACGGGGATGATGGAAGATGAACATGACCCTTCCAGGGATTCAGTACTGTGGTGACCAGCACAGCATCAGTCTGCAAGTTGAAAAACACAAAAATAAACTGCCATTCAAAGGATCTGTGTTGCACTGTGCTGGCTAGCGCCCTCAATAACTGAGTTGTAGGAGATGAGGGTGGAAGGGTGATTGAAAAAAAAAAGACATTGAAAGCTTCATATGCTATTCTCTTTGATTAAAAATATGTGGAGCAGTATTCTACCTATCAAAGGGGGACTATTTTTTGTGGTGCAACAATATATTTATTAAAAACTATTTAGAAATGTCAAAAAACTGTCATTCTGTTTCATTTTAGGTTACGGAAACAGAAGATGGATATTGTGTAATTGCAATATACCACTCCAGGGTGTGGGTCATGGCAGGATTTATAACTTCTGGTGTGGTAAATCCTGCCATAACCCACACCCTGTCATGGTATATTGCTTAATTAACAGACACCCTATCATGCCTTATTGCTTAAGTAACTGACAGTATTCCTCAGTAGTAACCTTCTGTAATGGGACCAATGCTCACAGCGCTCCTTATCATTTAAAGACCTCCCTCTCTTTGAATCATTATTCACTGTTAATGAGCTCATTCTTAGTCATGAAATTAAAGCTGTTGGAAACTTACACTATTTGTAAGCGGTAGCCTCTAGTATGAGACTATTTCTGTAGGGCTGCTATGGTTTTAGTCCACGCAGTATTCTGTCCTTATTAACTGTAAAGAGTGCTGTTGCATTTATGTGTCCTGTTATTGTACATTATTGTACTTGCAGTTTTTCCATGTCTTTATCACTTTTGATTTCTTGCCTAAGTCTTAGAAGCAAGATGGATGACCTGCAGGCTGCACCTAACCATGACTGGTACCTTCAGTCACTGGGTTTAAATTATACAGGATGGACACAGAGGTAGGAAAAGGGGGAGTGGTGGTGGTTTACATCAGGGGGTATAACTTCTACGAGGGAGGAGTCAGATGAAGGGAGGATAGAAGCAATGTGGATTCAATTATTGTTGAATACAAGGAAGAAGATGAGGTTGGGGGTGGTTTACAGACCACCAAACAAGGAGGAGGAAAGAGACAGGGAATTGAAATCACAAATAGAGACTGCTGTAGGGAACGGAGAGTTGGTAATAGTGGGAGACTTTAACCTTCCCAAGGTGGATTTGAGGGTACCGGCCACAACCTGTGCCAGAAGTCAGGTGATCCTAGATGCACTTCAAAGTGGATTCCTGACAAAGGGTGTCACAGAACCCACCAGGGAAGGGGCAAGCCTTGATTTGGTGCTGACAAAGATTGTGTCCAGAATATACTGTAAAGGTAGAGGAAAGCCTGGGTAGGAGTGACCATCATACAGTGTGGTTCCAGTTGGACATGGGCATGGAGAGGGCCCCACTAAGACTAAAATCCTGGATTTTGGAAAGGTGGGCTATAGAAAGATGGACAAGCAGTCAAAGGGTTACCTGGCAAGTATCCAAGGGAATATGGGGGTGGACCAAAAGTGGTACATCATCAAAAAGGGAATAATAGTAGCCACAAGGGAGTGTACTAGACTCAAGGGCCAAAGCACCTTGCTGGTTTAGCACAGAGATCATCCAGGCAGTAAGTGATAAGAAGTTAACCTACAAGAAGTTTAGGATGACCCAGAGAGAGGAGGACCAGGAGGATTACCTGAAGATGGCTAGGTAGGGTAATCCAGTGGGATAAAGTTCAAAAGGAACTGCAGCTAGCTGATGGAATTATGAAGGGTGAAAATGCCTCTTTCCACTATATTAGTGAGAAAATGGACAAGAAAAACTGAATTGTTAGGCTCATGAAAGGGGATGGGTGCCTAGAATAAAAAGGGGGCAAAGAAGAAGTACTGAGTGAGTATTTCTGTTTGGTCCTTACCAGGGGGAGAAACACACTGGTGCCTCGAGGGGGAATGAGAGGAGATGGGGGGACAGAGTATGGATGTTTTGATAGAAGTGGACAGAGTGAGGAAGGGGTTGCTAGCATTAAGGACAGATAAATCCCTAGGCCCAGATGGTACACACCTAAGGTTGCTGAGGGAGCTGGCGGAGGAGCTTGCAGATCCCTTGGCAGACCTGTTCAATAGTTCACTGGAGCCAGGAGTGGTACCACAGGACTGGAGAATGGCACATGTAGTGCCCCTTCATAAGAATGGTCCAAAGGATGACCCAGGGAACAACAAACCAGTCAGTCTGACCTTAGGCATGTGCAAGCTCATGGAGACCACAATTATTTATTTATTTAATTATTGAAGTCTTGGAATTACAACCCCGTGAGTCAAAGACTCTTTTGCAAAGGCTCCACATCAGATTTACAAAAAGGTTACAAAAAGCAAATTACAGGAGATTAGTACAGTATATTATACATAGGATACGAGTATACAAATAATACAATACATTATACTTAAGTGCATCATAAATGAGGGCAGAGTGCATGGAAAGAAACAACATAGTGAGTAGATTTAAAAATACAGGATATGAAACATTATAGGCAATGAATACGTACATAATACATAGGATAAGAGTATACAAGTAATGCAGTGCATTATACGTAAGTGCATCATAACTAAGGGCGGAGTACATGATAATGAAACAAACATGATTCAGACAGTGCTAGCTAACTATGTAAACAGATAGGAAATTAATAAAAAGAAAGGGAGACCTGAAGTAAGTCAGTTAAGGAGAGTTGTGAGACAGCTTGGGGTGGGGGGGTAGGGAGAAAAGTTCAGTAGAGGAGTGTAAGGTGTAGAAAAGGAAGATTAGGAAAGAGTGCAGGTAAAGGATGAGAAAAGGTTAATAATATATAGAAATACAGAAACATAGAAATTGATGGCAGATAAAGATCACTTGGCCCACTTAGTCTGCTCATTTTCCCTACCTACTGTAATGCTGCAGACCCTACTTGATCTCTGGCTTTACTCTCCCTTTCCTAACCACTAAGGTTCCCTTATGCCTATCCCATGCATTTTTTAATTCTGTTCCCGTCTTTGCTCCCACCACCGGAAGCTGCACCATGCATCCACTAGCCTTTCTGTGAAGAAGTACTTTCTCACTGCACTAGACTAGGATTGTGAAAACCACAACAGTAAAATGGCACTGTTAATAACAGCGCCTGCCCAAAACAGTGACCTCAACAACAGTGCCAATGGTAGCAGTCCACGAACATACCTACCACTACCATGGCAAGAAAAAACAAACAGTAATTTCAGTTTTTGTGGGGGGCTCAGCACCCCTTACCCCTCCAGCCCCCCAACTTAAAATAACTACATTGGGGGGGGACAACTAGGAGTTGGGGGAAAACACAAACTGCCACCAGAGTGACCACAGGGAAACATGCCATAATGGCTGTTTAGGGGGGGCTCTGCACACCAACCCCCCCAAACCCCGCTACTGAAAATAATTACATCTGAGGGGGAGGCAACTCGGGGATGCAGACAAACCTCGGGGGAGGGAGTTTTGCTGAGTAGGTGAAAAAAACTAAGATGGGTGAGGGAAGAGAAAAACAAAAAAGGCAGAAGTCCCAGGAATTGAACCCAGGTCCACCAACATGTCACCAGCTTCCCTGCTTGTGACTCTGTCCTCTGCACCATGGCAACTGCTTGGTGGAACGCCTCCCAGCACAGCCTTCATCTGTTTCTCCTCCTCTCCCCAACAGTAATACAGCTACAGAGATAACGCTAATGGGATAGCGCTAACCTGACCTGTGCTATACTATCCCTGTTGCTGTATTAGAATTCATTATTTTGACATTGCAGTTTTGACTATACTATTGTAGTTTTCTTTCTTTTCACCCAGTATGCTTTCTCACATTTCCCCTGAGTCTACCCCCCCCAGCTTCATAGCATGACCCCTTGTTCTGCAACATATTTATTTTTGGAAAACGTTCCCCTTCTGTACCTTAGTTATACTGGTGAGGTATTTGAAAGTCTCTATCATATCCCCCTACTCCCTCCTCTCCTCTAGGTTGTGTCTGGAAGAGAAAGGCCTCCGGGATGAGCAGCAACATGGGTTTATGGGAGGGAGGTCATGTCAGACAAATCTGATTGACTTCTTTGACTGGGTCACTAAAACAATGGACAGTGGACAAACAGTAGACATCCTTTACCTGGATTACAGCAAGGCCTTCTACCCCACAAAAGGTTGATCAGGAAGTTGTCAGATCTAGGAGTTTGTGAGAAGTTGAATGGGTGGGTGGAAAATGGGATAAGAGAAAGGACCCAGAACATGGTGGTGGGAGGTGAGCTCTCCAGCACAAGGGAGGTCACCAGTGGGGTCCCAAGGCTCAATGCTCACACCGGTGCTTTTCAATGTCTTCATCAGTGATATTGGGGATGGTATTAAGGGCACAATTTGCCTATACACAGATGACATCAAGCTCTGTGGGAGGGTTGATACAGCAGATGGGGTAAAAGACCTAAGGGAAGATCTGGAAAAGCTGGAAGGTGGTCCAGGATTTGGCAACTTGGCTTCAGTGTAAACAAGTGCATGGTTATGTACATTAGGTCCAAGGACTTGAGGACTGAGTATAGCCTTGGAGGGGTTCGGGTAGCTGTATGCAAGGAGGAGAAGAACCTGGAGGTGATGATCATCAGTGACTTGAAGCACTCCACACAATGTAGGAAAGTGGCAGCTAAAGCAAATAAAATGTTGGGCTGCATTGCAGGAGGGGATCAGAGGTAGGTGAGAGGAAGTGATAATGCCCTTATACAGCTCACTGGTGAGGCCACACCTGGAGTACAGCATGAAGTACCGGTGCCCATACCTTAAAAAGGACAAACATCTGCTGGAGACTATCCAGAGAAGACCAACCAAAATGATCAGGGGCCAGCAGGATAAGACATACAGGAGAGGCCCTGAACATGTACTCCCCGGAGGAAAGAAGAGAGAGGAGGGACATGATTGAGACTTTCAAGTATTTGAAAGGAACAAATAAGGTGAACAAGGAGGGTCTTTTCATGCTCAGTGGGAATCAAAACACTAGGAGGACACAATCTAAAGTTGGAGGCAGGGAGGTTTAGGAGAGAGGCTAGGTGGCAGTTCTTCATGAAGACTGTGGTGGCTGGCTGGGATGGCCTTCCTGAGGAGGTGGTTTTGCTGAAAATGTTGGGAAGCTTCAAGATAGTTTGGGATAGATTTAAATGGAAAGTAAGTGTCAAGATGGGAGCTGATGGAGGGAAAGTGCTGGTTGGGGAGGAGGGGACCGAGTTAGTAGCTAATGCTGAGGACCCTGCAATATAAGCAGATACAATAGACTGACTGACCTTATACTGCTAGCTTCATCGTATGTCTATATGTCATGTATCATAAATGCAAAATTATACTGTATCCTGAATACAGTTATCATGTTCCAGGCAGGAACAAGTTTGGGAAAAAAACAGGGTAAACTACGTAGATAGGTAGGGTGTTGCTGGCAGCACTCCTGGCTACGGACTGTTAAGTCCTGAACCCAGGTCACCATATGGTAGTGTAATGTACTTTAGCTGAACCATCAGTCATCTCCTGCTTGGTCACTTTAATGGGGAAACTTTTTAACTAGTAAGATAATATTAAATGCCCGCTGGAAATAGAAAACAGTTGGAACTGATATCACCTCACATATATAGCCCTTATTTCCCCTTATCTTTCCACTAACTTTGCTTTTTTTTCTTTCAGATAAGTCCTGAAGAGGACCTATGGGCAATATGTAGATTCTAGATCTATTTTCTGTTTTCAATGTGCATTTATTGTTACCTTTTTGTTTTGTTTTCCACTCACACACTGATGCAGCATCTTGTTTTTGTTTTAACAGAACAGAAATGGTTCTGGAGTACATTAAATTAATAAAAGTTGCAAGTTCTGGTAATTCTTAAATAGTAATCAGCACTTTCTGTGGTTCATCAGAATCATATGGTCTTTTCTGGTTTATTCATCTCTGACAGATACTGCATAGAAAGGCAGACAGATGATATTCAGATTGTACGTGGACCAGTTTAAATGACAGCAACAGGCATTTTAACATAAGCTGGCATAATGGGGAGCAGCATGTCTACATATTGGTCTTTTGGATATACAGGTTTAGAAGTGAACTCAGGATGTCACATGCTGGGCTGGGTAGGATAACAGCTACCGGACACACAAGTACCCCCCCGGCTGGCCAACATAAGGAATAACTTTAATTTGCTGCAGTGGTAGCAATTTGGTCACTTTACATTTTGTTTCACAATTAGAGCAGTTTGGCAATCATCTTGAGGCAGGTGGCTGACAAAAGATGAAAAAAAGAAGGATTTATATTTTCTTTCAAAGAAAATGCATGCAGGTCTCTAGCTAGCTGACTGACACAGAGTTGGGCTGCTATCTCTGACAGAACCTGTCATAAATCACAAGAAAAAATTCAGGGAAATGTCCTTCGCTCTGCTGTTAGATCAATGAGATGCCATCAGATTGTAATATATTAATAACAGGCTTTGCCGGATGAAATCACTCATAGCTCAGTAACTCCTGTCGGTTACAATCTCACCAAAAGCCTTTGCTCAGGAGTTGGTACTGCATTTCATAGGCGCAAATTACTTCCTTTTGTAACTGTACAAAAGGGCCTGATTAGAATAACAATTATATGAAAATGCATTAAAGGTCAACTAGCTTGCTAATCTTTTTAATATTTTATTTAAAGCTTTGTAGTCATAGTTTTATATTGTTACAAAATAATTTCAATAAATCCATAAGGAAAAGAGTCATGGCTCATACAAAGTGAGCAACAGAAAGTTGCTATACAAGTATATGACAAGTTAGCAGAAACAGAAAAGAGATGTTGGACTGAATATTAATAAATGATAGACAGCTTTTTGATTAGCTGGAAAGGCTCACCTCAGTTTTCAGAAAGTAATGTTCTGAGAGCCCGCACACATTCTTGAGCCCCTTCCTTACTAAGATGTGATAAACTGAAAAATAAATATTTGTACCTAAAGTTCTTGTAATTTGGACAGAAAAACAATATAGATGCCAGGTGAACTGAAGGTCTAATTTGAGTTTAGAAAGAGTTAAAGCACCCTGGCTAAGGACAGTGTATCTCATCTTTACACAAGAAGCCTTCCTATGTTGTTCTTTAGTCTACATGTAAAAATACTGTACGTTTAGCATAATACTGTAATATTGGCCTCTTACAGTGTAATACTGGAATTTCATACAATGTTATGATGATTGTACAACATTTTAAAATATCTCATTGCCCCTAGAGCAATGTACAGAGAATAATGTACAAGGACTTGTGTATTATGAGTATTTGCTACTCACCTAAGATGTGTGCTGTCCTTAAACCAAAAGAGTGATGCTCAAGAGGTTTATGAAGATGGCACACACTCAGGGTGTGTAAAAACATGAACTTTTACTAGTCCCCATATTTTAATTTTTATAATTACTGGTCATTAGTTACATAGATACATAGATACATAGACAGTGTCGGCAGATAAGGGCCTATGGCCCACCCAGTCTGCCCATTTGAGCTTGTAAGTTCAGTTTATGTTTTCCTAAAAGTCTGTTGCCCCTTACCCCTGACCTCCAGAATTCCTTTATGTCTATCCCATGCATTCTTTAATCCTGTGATTGTTTCAACCCCACCACTTCCACTGGCAGGGTGTTCCACTTGCCCACCACCCGTTCTGTGAAGAAATTCTTCCTCACGTTTCCTCTGAATCATCCTCCCTCCAACTTCATCCCATGCCCTCTAGTCCTGGAACATCTTTTTCACTTAAAAATAGTGTATTGCACCCTGTTCCTCCCTGTAAGATACTTGTATGTCTCTATCATATCCCCTCTCTCCCTCCTCTCCTCCAGGGAGCACATGTTCAGTTCCTTCAACCTGTCCTCATAGGACTTGGGATGCAATCTATGCACCATCTTTGTTGCCCTCCTCTGAACCTTCTCTACCCTGTCTATGTCCTTATGTAGGTAAGGTCTCCAGAACTGTACACTGTACTCCAGGTGGGGCCTCACTAGTGTCTTGTATAGTGGAATTATGACCTCCCTTTTCCTGCTGGTGATGCCCCTGCCTATGCATCCCAGCATCCTATTTGCTTTACCTGCTACCTTGTCACACTGTTTCCCAACCTTTAGGTCATCAGAGATGATAACCCCAAGATCCCTTTCCTGCTTGTGCATGCTATATCCTCACCCCCCAACTGATATATTGTGCCTGGGTTTTTGTGCCTCACATGCATTATCTTGCACTTCTTTGCATTGAATTTCAACTGCCAAACCCCTGACCATTCTTCAAGTTTCTGCAGGTCCCTTCTCATTCTGTCTACACCCTCTGGCGTGTCTACTCTGTTACAGAGCTTTGTGTCATCAGCGAACAGTGAAATTCTGCCTCCTAGGTCCTGCACAATGTCACTGATGAAGATGTTGACTAGGACGGGTCCCAGCACTGATCCCTGTGGTACCCCACTGGTCACTCTTCCCTCTGTGGAGTGACAACCATTTACCACCACCCTCTGTGTCCTGCCACCCAGCCAGTTACCTACCCACCATACTACTGTACTGCCCACACCCATATTCCCCAGTTTGTATAATAGTATTCTATGTGGCACAGTGTCAAAGGCTTTGCTGAAGTCCAGATAGGCCATGTCCACTACCCTCCCCTGATCCACCTCCCTAGTCACCCAGTCAAAAAATTCAGTGAGGTTGGTCTGACATGACCTCCCCTGGTGAAACCATGCTGCCTTGGGTCCTGTAGTCCATTGACAACAAGATGTTCCACCAATCTCTCCTTCAGTAGTGCTTCCATGATCTTCCCCACTACCGAGGTGAGGCTGACTGGTCTGTAGTTCCCCGCTTTCTCTTTGTTCCCACTTTTGTATAAGGGGACTACATCTGCTATCCTCCAGTCTTTGGGCACCTCCCCTGTTTCCAGTGATCGGCTAAACAGGATAGCCAGAGGTTCAGCCACCACCTCTCTTAGTTCTTTAAGGACCCTGGGGTGCACCCCATCTGGCCCCATTGCTTTATCAACTCTTATTACTTCCAGTTCCTTCAGAACCCTTTCTCATGTAAAGGGACTTGTGTCCATTTCTCACCATTCTCACCCCTTGTACTCCCTTCAGACCCATTACCATCCTCTTCCTCAGTAAAGACTGAGCAGAAATACCGGTTCAATATGTCAGCTTTACTGTTGTCATCCTCCACGCAGCCCCCATCCTCCCTCTTCAGTATCACTATCCCTCCCTTTGCCTTTCTTTTTTCACTTATGTACCTATACAAGGTTTTGTCCCCTCTACCCACTGATTTTGCAATGTGTTCTGTCTGAGCTTTGGCTTCCCTTACTGACCTCCCTGCCTCCCTTTGCTTCTCCTGGTACTTCTCCCTATCCCCTTCTGCCTGTGTCTTTTTGTATTGCCTGAATGCAATCTTTTGGCTTTCACTTTCTTTGCTACCTCTTTGGAAAACCATACTGGTCTCCTCTTCTTTCCTCTTGCTAACCTGCTTAATGCATAATTCTGTTGTTCTTGTAATCCCCATTTTATATACTGCCCACTGTTCTCAACCCCTGATTCCTGCCCCATTCCCCTAATGCCTCTTTTCAAGTATCTCCCATTTTCCCAAAGTCTGCCCCTAAAATCCAGGATACGTGTTTTGTGTGGTTTGGTTCTGCTTTTTCTGTGATTTCAAATGACAATGACTGGTGGTCACTGTTCCCCAGGTGCTCCCCCACTGTTACCCCCATTACACTGTCCCTGTTTGTGAGCACAAGGTCCAGTGTTGCCTTCTGCCGAGTTGGTTCCATGACCAGTTGCTTGAAGAAGGCACCCTGAAGGGAGTCCAGGATAAATCTGCTCCTAGTTGATGCTGCTACTGGGATGCTCCTTCAGACAATTCCTTCAGACATGTAAGTTTTGCTCTCTCAGCTGACCTTCATGCTCCTCAGATGCCACTGTCAGCATGTAGAATCCAGTAAATTCTGAAGACATTTGTCTAACTCACTGAACATCACTCTTAGCAGCAGATGCAAGCAATTAGCCTGGCTCTGTATTAAACATGAATGAACTCTAATATAAAGCCAAATTGAGCAGCAGAGCATTGGTCAGGACCCCACAGCTCCTGTGAGGTAGGATGAAACACCCTTTTTTACTGAGGATAGCCTACTGATCGAACTCAGGGAGCAACTGGCCACACCCCAGTGGATTTGTTCAACAACTTGCTGACTTCAGGAATTGTCACAAGGGACTGGAGAGATGATTAGGTGATTCCACTTCACAAGGGAGGACAAAGAGGAACCAGGAAACTACAGGCTGGTTGGCCTGATCTCTATTGTTGGCAAACTAAGATCACCTTAACGGAGAGGATAGGGGAGTTTTTGGAAGGAAATATATTGCAAGAGTCAAGGCAGCATGGCTTTGTTAAGGGCAAGTCTTGTCAGATGAACCTCACTGGGTTTTTCTCAATGTGGTGATCAGCAGTGGACAAAAATCAGGTGTTTGATGTCCATTATCTGGACTTCAGCAACACTTTTTACTCATCTCAAACAGAAGATTAGTAGCAAGCTTGGTGGTCTTGGAGTTAGGGGTCCAGGAATGGGATAACTAGGTGGATAACGAATTGGCTAGAGGTAGGACAAAGAGAACGGCGGTGAATGGGGAGTAGTCAGTGGAAACGACTGCTACCAGAGAAGGGACTCATGGGCCTGTTTTGGGCCCAGTTCAGACCCATGAGCCCTTTCTCTGGTAGCAGCCATTTCCTCTGACTACTCCCCATGCACCACCACTCTCTTTGTCTTACCTAGGGGTAAGAATTAAAGGTAAGATTTGTCTGTTTCCAGATGACACTAAGTGTAAGGGAGAAGGCATTAGGGACATGCAAATGGACCTGGAGAGGCTTGAGAGGTAATTAGGTGCCTGGTAACTCAAATACAGTGCCAAAAAATGTCAGCTCATGCATATAAGCATAACAATGCTGACTGAATATTGACTGTGAGAAGAAAACCTAATGGAAGCAACTGAGAAACAGAAACAATGCTGGCAGAAAAAGACCAACATTCCATTCAGTCTGCCCGTATCAACCTATCATTCCCTGGGACCTATTGTCGCTGTGGGGTCTATGCTTACCCTAATTCCCCTTTTGTTCTCTGTGTGTCCACCTCCCTTGTCACGCTGAGTTGCTACTATACCCTAAACGTTATCCCTGCCATGTTTAAAGCTGTTTATGGTCCTGGCATGCATGACCTCTGCGGGCAGACCATTCCATTGTTCAGCCACTCATTCTTTAAAATAATACTTCCACACATCCATTTTAAGCCTTCCCCACATTAATCTCCAGTTATGGTCTCTTGTTGTAGCTTCTGTGTTCCTTGTAAATAGCTCTTCACAGTTTACCTTGTTTGTTTCTTTCAGGAACTTGAAGGTCGCTATCATATCCCCCACCACCACCACTGTCTGGTTTTGAGTGAATACATGTTCAGTGCCTTTAGCCCGTCTTCATAAAAACTGCCTTCCTGGCCCTGAATCATTTTGGTGACCCTGTGTTGTATCGTCTCTAGCCTGTTCTTGTCCTTTTTTAGGTGGGGACTCCAGAACTGGGCACAGTACTCCAGGAGTGGTCTTACCAGTGACTTATACCGAGTTAACAGTACTTCCTGCTTCCTACTGTCTTACCCTCTTACAATTCACCCTAGCATTCTGTTATCCTAGCTAAAAAGCTTTGTTACTCTGGCTGGTTTGTTTAAGGCAGTCACTGATAATGACTCCTAGGTTTCTTTCCTCTGATGCTATATCCAGCTGAACCCCTCTCATCCAATATTCTGTTCTGGGGTTTGTGTTCCGTAAGTGAATCACTTTCCACTTCTCGGCATTGAATTTTAGATGCTAGACACTGGACCAATATTTTGGCCTTTGCAGGTCTCTCTGTAATTTCCATATTCCATCCACATTATCAACTCTACCACTGAGTTTAGTGCCATCTGTGAATAGATTCAACCTGCCCTAGAGTCCCTCTACTATGTCGCTGGTGGACATATTGAACAGGGCTGGGCCCAGGACAGATCTCTGTGGTTCTCTGCTGATGATGTCTCTTTCCACTGTTCTGACCCCTTTCATAACAACTCTCTGTTGCCTCCCCTCCCACCATTTCCCTACTCATTCTACTATTTCCTAGCTGTACCCAGATCCTCCACCTTCTTCAGCAGCCTTTCATGTGGGAATGAGTTGAATGCCTTGCTGAAGTCAAAGTATAGTAAGCCTACTATGTGTCCATTGTCAACCACCCTGATTACCCAGTCAAAGAATACTATCAGTTTGGTCTGACAAGACCTCCCTGACATTAGCATGCTGCTTACTACCCTGAAGCCCACTGTTTTCCAAGTATTCCACTAGGTCCTCTTTGACTAGTGGCGCCATCAGTTTCCCTACCATGGAGGTAATATTGATGGGTCTGTAGTTTCTCAGCTGCTCCTTGTTGCCCCCCTTGCTTAGTAGAACTATGTCTGCCATTGTCCAGTCCTTGGGAACCACCCCATCCTACAAAGAGCCATTGAATAGCCCTACCAGGGCTTCAGATAACACTGATGCCAGTTCTATTAGTACTCTCTGATGCACCCATCTGGTTCTGGGGCTTTGTTTACCTTCAAAGATGATAACAATTTACTGACTCTTTTGCTAGTATACTTCTGCAGTCTCATGTCCTGGACCCCTACATCAACTGCCTTTATGCCACTATCTGGCAAGGGCTCACTGTTCTCCCTAGTGAATATCGAGCAGAAGTAGTCATTCATCAATGCTGCTTTCTGCCTCATTCTCTATTACTCTGTACCCGCTTTTACCCTGACAATTCCCCCACCTGTTTTTCTTTTTTACCTTATATATCTAAAAAAACAAGGTGGAAAAGTGGGAAGTCACCTAGGTACCCATGATCACCGTACAGTGTGGTTTAATATAAGAACAAAGGCAGATTCTAGCCACACTAGGGTAAGAGTCCTGGACTTCAGGAGGGCAGATTTTGTAAAAATGCGTGAATGACTAAAATGCAAACTGACAGGGAGAGATGACTTAGGTAGAGTGAAGGAACAGTGAGTAAAATTAAATAGGAAATTCTGAAGGCTTCAAACCTCTGTATCAGGCAGGTGAGTAAGAGTAAGAGTTAAAAAAGACTGCTGTGGTTCTTGAGTGAGGTGGCTGGAAAGGTAAAGGCTAAAAGTGTAGCATTCAGGAGATATAAGGAGGCATAGAGGGAGGAGGATAGTGAGATGTACCATCAGAAACAGGGAAGCAGGGAAAGCAGTTGCCAGAAAGGAGTGTGAAGGCAAAAACTGAAGTGAGGATAGTCAAAGAAGTAAAGAAAGGGATTGAGACATTTTTTAGGTATATAAGTGAAAAGATGAGAACTGGGGAGGAATTGTAAGAGTAAAAAGGATGGGGGGAGGCTGCATAGAGGAGGACCAGGAAACAGCGGACATACTAAACAAATACTTTTGTTCAGTGTTCAAGGTGGAGGAAGAAGGAAGGGGCCACATTATGCACTGTGTAAGGAAAGAAATGGATACCAGTCCGTTTTCAGAAGATAGGGTACTTAAGAGACTTGCTAGTCTGAAAGTAGACAAATCAATGGGACCAGACAGGGTGCATTTTAGGGTAATGATGGAACTCAAAGAAATACTGGCTGCACCTCTGAGAGTCCTATTTAACAGATTACTAGAAACAGGTGTGGTTCCAGAGGATGGAGGAGGAGGGCAGACATAACCCCTAATCATAAAAGTGGTAGCAGGGAGGAGGATGGAAATTACAGGCCAGTCACTCTGACCTTGGTGATGAAAAAAATTAATGGAATAATTGTTGAAGGAGAGGATATAGGATTATCTTGAATCAAATTGGTTGCAAGATCAGAGACAGCATAGGTTCACAAAAGGGAGGTCATGTCAAAAGAATCTGATGGAATTTTTTGATTGGGTGATGAAGGAAATGGAACAGGGTGGTGCAGTGGCTGTGGCATACTTAGATTTCAGTACGGCATTCACCACTGTTCAACACAGGAGATTATTAAACAAGTTAGGTAGCTTTGCAGTGGGTCTGAAGTGTTAAATTGGGTAAGAAATTGGTTAGGGGACAGGAGACAGAGGGTGGTGGTAAATGGAGTTCACTCAGAGGAGGGGTGGTGACCAGGGAGGTGCTGCAGGGTTCACTGTTAGGACTCATCCTCTTCAATGCATTTATAGGTGACATTGCAGAGAAGCTGGAGGGAGGTATGCCTCTTTGCAGATCCAAAATCTACAACAGGGTAGATATTCCAGGAGAAATGGAAAGGATGAACAGAGACCTGAGCAAACTTGAGGAGTGGCATAGGGTATTGCAATTGGGGTTCAATGTGAATAAGTGCAAAATAATGCACTTGGGGTGCAAAACCAGCTGCTGAATACCAAATGGGAAGAGTAATATTGTCAACACCAAGTGGGAGAGAGATGTGAATGTAATTATCTCTAATGACCTAAAGGTAACTAGTAAGACCTCATCTAGAATACTGTATACAGTTCTGGAGACCAGATCTATGAAAGGATATAGACAGAGTGGAGGCAGTCTAGAGAAGAGCAACTAAAATGGTACAGGTCTTAGGCAGAAGACTTCTGAGGAGAGACCAATGGAACTCAATATGTACACCCTGAAGAGAGGCGTGAGAGAGAGAGAGAGAGAGAGGGAGGAAGAATATGATAAAGACATATAATACCTAGAAAGGGTAAATAAGATAAGGATGGTAGTATATTTCTGAAGAAAATCTGCTCAAAAACAAGGGGGCATGATAATGAAGCTGAATGGGGGTAAATTCAGAAAAATGTAAGAAAGTTCTTCACCAAAAAAGTGGCGGATGTCTGTAACAACTTACCAGCTGAGGCACTTGGGGAGAAAACAGTGGAAGGGTTCAAGAAAGCTTGGGATAGACATAAGAGAATCTTAGGGGAAAGGAATGGAGGGTGGGAGAAACAAACTGAGATCCGGTAGGGTCTGCAGGGTTACTGTACATAGGGTTAAGTGGGCAGACTGTGTGGACCAAGCAGGCCTTATCTGCTGACAGCAGTTTCTATGTCTCCAAACTTGATTTCCAGTCTACTGACCCCATTCACAATATGCAGTTCTGTGTCTGCTGTTGCGATTTTGGCTGCCCTCTTGACTTCTCTAGTTTTTTTCTGATACTGGTCCCATTCCTCATCCCCCTGTTTTTCTTTGTATCTTACAAATGACTTCTTTTTGCCCTTCACTTCCTCCCTAATGTTTTCAGAGAACCAAATTGATCTCTTGTTTCTCTTACTAACTTTTCTTGTGCATGTTTTTGATGCCTGGAGAACAGCCCCTTTTATGATACCCCCCCTTCTTTTTTTTTATTCCCTGATGTTGTCTGTTCAGCTAACCTCCCCAGGACTAGTTCCTTCATTTGGTTCAAATCCACACTTCTGAAATCTAATACCCCAGCATTATACTGTAAGAGGGATTACTGGGGCCCAGGGCCAGCTTGAACCATATAGTATTGTTGTCACTAGACCCGAGTAGTTGCTCAACTACACTATATCTACTCTTTCTTAGTTGGTGAGAAAAAGGATCTGAGTGTGATCATCACAGACGACGTAAAAGTGCATGTGAAATGTAAGAGGGCATACGAGAAGGCAGACAGAATGACAGGTTGTATCATAAGAAGGTTCACCAGTAGAAATGTGAGGATGATTCTCCCCTTACACAGGTCTCTGGTTCTTTCACACCTGTAGTACAGTTGTCCCTCATTATAACGAATGCCCTGGAGCCACAATTGAAGTACGTTATAACGAGGATTTGCTATAATGGGAGACAGGCATTTGAGTGACATTTTATGCCGCTCCTGGGACTACAGAAAGCTACTGAGATGGACAGTATATGGTATTTTTCATTCAGTGCCTCATTACAGTACTTGCCTCCAATCACTGCCCTGAGCTGCTCTTGCACCCCAAGAAAGTTGCTGTGGAGAGAGAGTGAGGGAGAAGCTGCTGGGGGAGAAAGAGTGACAGAGAAGCTGCTGGGAGGAGACAGAGCAAGAGAGAAGCTGCTGGGGGAGAGAGACTGAGAGAGATGCTGCCATGGCTCCGATCCCCAAACATCCCACTGAATTTCACTACTGTACTTTACTATACCCTGAGTATGCCAATGATTGCCAGTGTCTGCATTAGGTGAAAGTCACAGTTATTATAAGCTCACCGAGAAAGGTGTTACTGGTGATTTTTTCTGTAAACTGCTGCGTTCTCTGTCTCAGAAAGTGTATGCCAGAAAGAGAGAGAGCAAGAGAGAAGCTGCAGGGGGAGAGAGAGTGAGAGAGAAGCTGCCATGGCTCCAACCCCTAAACATCCCACTGAATTTAACTACTTTACTGTACTTTGCTATACCCTGGGTATGCCAACGATCATGAGTGTTTGCATTAGGTCAACTGCAGTTTTGATTGATAGGTACATGAGTGTTTTTTTCATGCAAGAGGAGCTGTGTAAGCTGCAACTTGCAAATATGGGCTTTGAGTGGGATCCAAGTCTGACATTCGTTATATGCGGGGTTCATTATAGCGGGATTCGCTATAACTGGGGAGCACTGTACTGTCTGCTGTCCTGAAATTCATACCTAATAAAGATACAGGCAGACTTTAGAGAGTACAGAAAAAGGCAACCAAGGAGCCATGGAGGTGAGAGGAGGGCTGTGCCTGTCACCATATGAGGATTCAGTGCACGTCCTTGGTGTGCTAGTAAAGGAGGGTTGGATTGGTGGTGGTCTTGGTGTGGGAAGGGTTGGTGGGGGCCAAGGCGACTGGACCACAAATGCTTGTCAATCTATTCTTTGACCAGCATTCAGGGGGTGTGGCAGGGGCACTTCTGGATGCCAGGGATTTTGTGGGTTACATGGCCTGGAAGATTGGGGGTGAGGTGACACTGGACAGCAGGGATAAGGTAAACTACAGTATATGGGACAGGGAATGGGTGTGGGGTGCCACTGGACACCAGGTTAGAAGAACTATATGAGACAGGAGATGAAGGGTGGGGGGTGCCACTAGACACCAGGGAAATGCATGAGGTGGAGGGTGTCACTTGACAGCAGGGACATAAATGACATGTACGGGAGAGTGATGGGTGATGGGGTATGCCGCTAGACACCAAACAGCCAGAACAATTTCTCTAAAGCACTCTTAGATGGGTGGTGCTAAACTCATACCATAGCCATCATAACCTTCAAACAGAAAAGTACTCCACACAGGTAATTTCTGTAAAATTTGTTTATTCAAATACTGTTGGATAGCAATAGTTGTAGAACACTTCCTCTAGTCGATGTCATCTCCGAGCCTTACACAGATAGTTACCTCTGCTACCCATAAACATGGTCACTCTCTTGACTTAGTCTTCCTCCTGGGGGATCGAAGCCTCCTACCTGGGGGTGGAACCAGTTGGATGGTCTGATCACTGCACTGTGGGATTTAGTTTTAACACCCCCCTTCGCAGGCCTACCCCTGTGGAGATGATCAGGTATCGCCCTTTACGAGATGTTAGCTCTCAAGGCCTGGTGGCAATACTTGACCTATTGTCCCTTCCAGAGACAAACAGTGACCCAGAGGCCCTCATAGTGGCCTATAATATGGCCATTTCAGCGGCCCTGGATGTCGTTGTTCCTGTCTGTGGTCATCCTCTCTCCCTTCGCCCTCGATCCCAATGGTTTGATGGGACTCTGAGGGGGCTGCAGCGACTAGGACGAAGGGTTCGAGTATTGCTGGCAGAAATCCACCCTTGATGATCACCTTAGATTGATGGATCATTATTTTGTCTATCAATCTGCAATCACCTGTAAGAAGGCAGAGTTCCTGTCCGGGGAGATTGCAGCTGCTCAGAATCGACCAGCTCAGCTTTTTCGCACTGTGGACAGGCTGTGCAACCCAGCCTGTCTACAAGTTTGGAAAGCCTTTTCACAGGTAGAGTGCGATGATCTTGCTCAATTCTTTGCGACTAAGGTGACTGACATCAGGGCGGTACTCCAACCAGCATGCTCTATGGGTATTGCTTTCGACCAGCGCATGGTCACTGCCTCTCAGTGTTCCTGGAGTACCTTCGACTGACCGGAGTTCATGGATGTCATGCAGATTGTCTGGGGTGCATGCCCTACATGTTGTAGATGGAACCAGAACCAACTTCCCTGATTTTGGGTTGTGCTGATTCCATTGGTCCAGTCCTAGCACAGATGGTCTGGTGCTCCCTTGAAACAGGAGAGTTTTCAAGCTCCCTGAAAGAGGTGGTGGTAACACCTCTCTCGAAGAAGGCTTCTTTGGACCTCAACTGCCATGTGAAATACAGACCAATCTCTACCCCCCCTTTTTGAGGAAGGTGATTGAGAAAGTAGTGGACATACAGCTGGAGAACCATTTGACCATCCATGACATCTATGAAGCCCTCCAGTCTGGTTTTTGAAAGAGGCATAGTACTGAGACAGCGCTGGTTCGGGTGCTCAATAATCTCCTGATGGCCAGAGATTGGAAAAACTGTTCCATCTTGGTTCTTCTAGCTCTCTCATTAACATTTGACACTGTGGACCATGGGGTCCTACTTGATCGCCTGAGGTTCATCTTTGGACTGTCGGGTGCAGTCCTCAGGTGGTTTACATCTTTTCTCATCGGAATAACTCAGAGAGTGGTGTCAGGAGTTCATTCCTTGGTCCTAGATTCTCTGTCATGTGGGGTTCCTCAGGGTTCAGTGTTGTCCTCCATGTTGTTCGCAGTGTACATGCTGTCCCTCGGAGACATTGTAAGAAGGTATGGACTGAGGTTTCACTTCTATGCTGATGATACCCAGCTCTATCTGTCTTTTACAGCTGACCAGGATAGAGCACTCTTGGACTTTAACAACTGCTTTGCAGAAATCTAGGACTGGATGGACTCGAGCAGGCTGAAGTTGAACTTGGAAAAGACTGAGGTGCTGGTTGTGGATCTGGTGTGCCGGATTGAGGGGCCAGGGGTTGGTTCACCCTCCAGGCTTTTTCTTGGGGGCTTATCATTCCAGACCTCTGAATGGGTGCAAAACCTGGAGGTAGTTTTTTACGGAGGGCTGACTTTGCATTCGCAGGTGTCAGTCGTCGTCATGTCCTCTTTCTACCATCTGAGGAATATCTCCAGGATTAAGAACCTTGTTCCATCCGGTGATCTTTCTACTCTACTTCCTATGCCTTTGTGACCTCACACTTGGACTATTGCAACTCCCTTTACCTAGGGCTACCTGGGGTGGAAATCCGCCTCCTGCAGCTAGTGCAGAACGCTGCGGCACAGCTTTTGACGGGGACTTCCTGGTCCTGTCATATTTCACCGGTGCTGCGCGGACTACACTGGCTGCCAGTACAGTGGCAGATCCCCTTTAAAGTCAGTTTATTGACTTCTAAAGCCCTACATGGACTGCGCCCAGACTACCTGAAAGAGCTCCTGGTTCCTTACTGCCCTGGGCAATCGCTCAGCTGACGAGGCATTGCAAGAAATTACTAGGGTGTGCCTGAAATCTTCTGGGGCCTTGACATTCATGCATGTGGCCCCAACCCTTTGGAATTCTCTACCCCATTGGTTACAGGAGTGCACAACCATGGAGGGTTCAAACAGGCACTAAAGACATATCTGTGGTACCAGGCATTTGGTGACTGATTTCTTTATTAACTGTATTAGGTGTTTTATATTTTAAGATGTTTGGATTGTCTGATATGTCATTTTATATTTGTTAGGTACCTTGGTTCTTGAAAGGTGCCATAGAAATAAAGAATATTATTATTATTATTATTACCAAGGACATGCAGTTCAGCTTTCTCTTATACACAGCTTATTGCTTGCAGTTTTTTGCTGATAGCTTCTTGTTGAATCATTGTCCCGTAACTGGCTCAAAGAAAAAACATTTTTAATGCACTGAAGCAGTGGACTGAATGACCCAGTGCTTTGTGAGAACACTCACTTCCTCGGGGGTCTACTAGACACCAAGGAGTACTCTGGCAGTCACGGGATGGGTGATCAAGGACAGGCTGCTGCAGTACCTCCATCCCACCATCAGTGAGGTGGGGATGCAGGCTTAGCACCAAGTTAACGAGATGAGAAGATGAGGTTTTCAGAAGCGATAAATAGAGCCACTTTGGGTGCCATTTACTGCCAATGCAAACATCTGAAATTGCTGCTCTACCCATATGCAGGAGGGGACACCTCATTGCATGGGCTCAGCATTTTCTTAGTGCCTGGGCACTAGAGGGTTTACCCTGTGTTACAGGAGCCTCTGACTATAGACCCTACACCAAAAATGGGTACAAACCCTGATAACACAGGCAAAAACCCATTATCGTCAGTGCTATCTTTTGAATATCCAGCCCCATGTGTCAAACGTTGTACACTGTGTTTTTTTTTCCATTTGAGAAATATCACCTGGGTGAAGCCCTGTCTCAGATACGATGACCTGGTGGAAGTAATCCATGCCTTTGTTACCTCTCATCATGACTACTGTAGTGTACTTTATCTTGGCTTTCTGGAGATTTGGTGCATTGTCTCCAACTAGAGCAAAATGCTACAGCATGGTTGATATCAGGCACATGCACTTTAGATCATATCACACCTGTATTACACACTGCACTGTTTACTAGTAAGATAGTGCTCCACCTTCAGGATTTGCTTTATGGTCTTCAAGGCCCTACATAGGTTTTGGGTCTTGACTACATAAAAGTCTTCCTGCTGCCTTACACTCCAGCCAAACCACTCTGGTCAGCAGTGGAAAATCAGTTGGTAGTTCCATGAGTTGCCCTGTTGGTACCAGATCAACATGTTGTATGCTTAATATCGCACGACAGAAGTGCTAAACAGAAGCAGTGCTGTAAATGACAGCGAGAGGGTGCAATACTGCAAATGGCTCTATGCGCAGTACTGCATCCTCTCACTGTCCCAGGCAGAGCATAAGACCTCTGTTGGAACAGGCTTTGACACGACAAGATGAGCTACTGGCAGCAACAGATGAAAGAAGAGCGTTTAAGACCGGGTTCGATTCCCAGTCCAAGACACATGGATTTTTTTTTTTTTTGCACTTTGTGCGATATTTACTTTAACACCCCGCCCCCAAGTTAGTTATCTTAGTTTTGGGTGGCAGCCCCCCCTTAACGTGGGGTGTGCGGGGGCATAGACTTATGCCACATGCATGAAATCGGGCTGTATTGGCAGTGCGCTTTATGCATGTGGCATAATTTCTTGCAACATTGTGACCCTGTGCCGAGCCAGTTTAAGGTCTTCTGGAGAAAGGGCCTGATCAGTGGCTGCTCCTCAGGTGTGAAATGCATTACAAAATCAACAGTGTCAGATTTTCTTCGTTGGAGTTTTCAAATGGCCACTGAAGACCTACCTCTTCTCCCTGGCATTTGAGGGTTCTTTTTCATTTTTAATCATCATTTATTTAAGTTATTCTAATTATAGTTTGTAATGAGAGGCTTATTCACTGTGTTACTAATTTATGTACAGTAAGATGTTTTAATTGGTAAATTGTGTCTGAAGTTATATGTACAGTACTGGATGTAAAGCGCCTGAAGCCTTTGGTAGGAGCCACTGTAGTAAATTAATTTTGACTGCTTACTTGTTGTTCTCAGAGACTCATCTCCATCCCATTCATTCTTCTCCAGTGGCAGCAGCTGATCCCACTGCATGGTGATGGACACCAGTGGAGTGCTAAATATCTTGCTGCTAGTAGCCCTGGCTGCAAGCCCTGTCACAGGCACGGCTATTTTTGTACTGAGTCCTGATGGGAGAACAGCTTACTATTATGTGCCGAATAAATGGTTGGCAGAAGTAGCTGCAGACCTTTCAACCTCTCAGCATTAAAATGCATAGCACTGGCCTTCAAAATGAGGAACAAATAGTGAGACCTCTACTGAACAGTTATTTTAGAAGAAACTATACCAGGAATGTTCAATGAAACATATAAAATGTGATTATCAGGGATAAGGGTTGTGAGATGTTTGAAATCAGTTACAGAAAGCTCAAGAATGACTATCTGGTCAAGTAAGTGCCTCAGATAGTACACTACACTGGATCATGATGTGAGATTTGAAAATTAGAAAGAATAAAAGTTAAGAGCAGTCAGTTCCAGCAACATAATGTTGAATTCACCAGGGCTAGCAGCTTGGGTCACCTAAGGACCGAGGGCATGATATTCCAAGCCAGAAAAACTGTGATGTTTAATTGACTGTAAAATAATGCTGAAGTTGCTCTATACAAAGTTTTTGTGCTGCAGTTTTGATGATTTTCCATGTCAACAATCATAAAAAACAGGATGTTCAGTAATTCTATGAAGGGGAAACTTGACTGCAACAAATCTAACATTTATGTTTCCCTTATTTTGTAGCTACCACAGTCACAAACACTTTTATTGTCTTCTGTTGTATATATTGCTTAATGTGGTTCAGTTTCAGCTGCTTTGCATCTGTATCTCCACCCCTTCGATGAAGCTGCAAATAGGCAGAATTGCCTAGACCTCCTTTCCCGAGCAACAAAAAAAATATGTATGTATTATGACCTACATATTCAAAGTGAGCCTGGAAAGCTTGCAAGTGGTTGCTTTGCACAAATGAGATGTGCCGGAGCGCAAAAGTGCTATATTCAAATGAGTTGAGCAATCGCGAATCTCATCTGAATATAGCAAAAGATGAGGGCGGTGCAAATGCAAGTCACTGAAGATGCGCCGGCACATCCCCCTGTGTGGTCTGAATACCTGGAATGGGGATGCGTGGCGCAAATTCCAGATATTCAGACCACAACATGAAAATGGGGCCATTAGGCATGCAAGGCGTAAATGTGGCCATTTGCATGTTATTATGGCCCCATTTGCATGTCCTGTGCAGGGATGCACCTGGCAGGATGCACTGGGTGCCCTGCAACCCCAGTCCAGTGCCATAGAATAGGCTAAATGTATATTCCCTGGTAGTCTAGTGGCCCCCCTTCCATCCCCAAGCATAAAATTAAATAAAACAAACCCTGTATCCCTGGTAGTCTAGTGGCCCCCCTCCCATCCCTGAACCATGATGTAAATGTAAATATTCATCTAATTCATTCCCTGGTGGTCTATTGTAACCCTCCTCCCATCCCCAAACCTGATCGAAAGGTTCTGATAATATTTCCATCATCCCTGGTAGTCTAGTGGTACCCCTCTCCCATCCCCGAACCAGATCATAGGATTATACCACATATCCCAGAATCCCTGGTAGTCCAGTGGCCCCCTCCACCCACTGAGGTACCCACACCCCACCGCACTCCCCCCATCCCATCATGGCCAGTCGGCCACGGAACTGACTGACAGCAAATCCCTCTGCACACCCCCACGGCTGCCAAACAACTGAGCTGTCAGTGTACTGTACACAGTAGAAGCCCATTGGGAGACACTGTCAACCAATGGGCTTGCAGTGTGTACTGTTAGCTTTCATTCACAACATTGTAAATGAAAGCTTATAGCACACACTGCAAGCCCATTGGTCGACAGTGTCTCCCAATGGGCTTCTACTGTGTACAGTATGCTGTCATTCACTGACAGCTCAGTCGGCAGATAGCCATGGGGGTATGCAGAGGGATGTGCTGCCTGCTGGCTCCGTGGCTGACTGGACATGCTGGGATTGGGGGAGTGGGGTGGGGTGTGGGTACCTTAGTGGGTGGGGGTGTGGCAGGTCCATTGGATCACTAGTGATACTGAGGTATGTCATATAACCCGAAGATCGGGTTCCGGGATGGGAGGAGGGTACCACTAAACTACCAGGGATGATGGAAATATTATCATAACCCTCCAGTCGGGTTCGGGGGCAGGAGGGGGGTTACAATAGACTACCAGGGAATGATTTAGATGAATATTTACATTTACATCTCAGTTCAAGGATGGGAGGTGGCCACTAGACTACCAGGGGAACAGGTTTTGTTTTCTTTTATTTTAGGATCAGGGATGGGAGGGGGGCCCACTAGACTACCAGGGACATGGGTTTGGGTTTGTTTTATTCTACAATTGGGGATTGGGGGGAGGCTAGCCACCCAGGGACCGGCAGCTGCTATACTGTGCTGTGCTGTGCTGGGCTGTGCAGTACAGCAGCCCGCCTGTGGATGGCTACCAGTTAGGGATGTTTTTTACATGCCTAACGTTGCATGGCACATCTTCGAGATGTGCAGGCAGCTGTGCCACGCATCTTGGCTGAATCTTGTGATGTGCTGCTTATTCATGGGAATGCCCCTTCCAGATGTGCTGCATACAGTACATTATCTTTGCACTGTGGAGCATCCAGAATTGTGCAGCGCATCCTTTCCTATTGAATATGGCCCAGAGGCGCATTTCTGGGGATGCGCTGGCAGAACTCTGTTGTGGTGGGCGCATCTCCTTTGAATATCTAGGACTATATACCTTTGTGACTCAGCACTCACCAAGCAATGTTTACAAGGGGCAGGGCAAATAAGCACATACAAAAGGTGCCAGCAGGATAAGGCCTTGTAGTCTATCGAGTCTGCTTGTTTTGCAGAGTCTTCAGCAGCAGTTAAGGATTCTGACCTCCCTCCCCAGCTGAAACCCTCTGATTCCTGGCTATTCCTCTTTTAATCCTAACTTTGCCATTTAACCTGTCCCATCACTTTTTGAAGCTGTCCTTTGTATCAAGTGATACTACTTCCTCAGGAAGTCCTTTCCATCCTGCCACCACCATCTCTGTGAAGAAATGTGTCCTGGCAACCCTCCTGGCCACCCCCCCCCGCAACTTAAGGCAATGCCCCTTTGTGTTTTTGTTACCACTGTACCTGAAGAGGCACTCCTTGTCACCTTTCAAATACTTAAAGGTCTCAGTCATGCCCCTCCCTTCCAGTGAGTACATGTTCAAGGCTTCCAGCCTCTCCTCATATGTCCTGCTCTGTTGACCTTTAACTATCTTTGTTGCCCTCTTCTAGACTGCCTCCAATGTTCTTTTTTAGGTAGGGATGCCAGTACTGCACACTGTGCTCCAGGTGCGGCTGTGCCAATGACTTATACAATGGCAGTGTGATCTCCTTCCACCTGCTGCTGATCCCTCTAGCAATGCTGCCCAACATTCTGTTGGCTTTTCTTGCAGCTTTCCCGCATTGTGTGGAGTGCTTCAGTTCATTAATGATCAGCACCCCCAAGGCTTTTTCTTCCTCGGACTTGGTTACCAAGACCCCTCCCAGGCTGTACTCCTTCTTCGGGTTCTTGGCTCCAATGTGCATAACCTTATCCTTTTTTGCATGAAAGACAAGTTGCCATATTCCGGACAACCTCTCAAGCTTGGCCCAAACTTCTTTAAGGTCCTATTCCCTTTCTGCTGTAGCCACCCTCCCACAGAGCTTGGTGTCATCTGCGAATAAACAAATTTTGCCCTTTATGCCTTCACCAATGCCATTGATGAAGATATTAAATAGCACTGGCCCAAGCCAGCCCGGTGGCACTGAGGGTTGAGGCACTGGACGCCACACCTCACACTACGCCGGCGACCCAGGTTCGGGAATGAGCCCGGGCCGTCGATGGTCGGCAAGGGAGGGAGAGGATTGAGCATCCGGAGGACAGCTCTCCTCTCCCAGGAGGGTGGTGAACCGGCATTGTCTGGCTCTCTGGCGGAAGCCAGAGGCACAACAAGCACACGAGCACACAGAGAGGGCTGGGAGTGAGGACGTCGACGGGGACGCTTTGACGTCTGGGCATAGCCACTCCCCTAGAACAAGGGAAAAACACACCGGGGCACAGAGGGGAAGGAGAGCTGGGGTATAGGTCCTAATGACTGCTGCCTGCCTGACCGCCGGCGGAGACCCGACGAAAGTTGATTGATCGGGGTGTACCTGCCCCACCTCGTACCCGCCTGGGGGACATATCCACGGCTCCATGGGAGTCTACCAGGTTCCAGGTAAGGCAGTAAGCGGGGGTAATACCCTTAGCGACTCCCGACAGAGCGGTGCTCCGATGTCGAGAGGAGAGATAAACTACAATTTAAAAAAAAAAAAAAAATAGCACTGGCCCAAGCACCGAACCCTGTGGGTCCTGATTGATGACATTTCTAGCATCTGAGAGCTTTCCCCCACCACCACATCCCCTTGGTCCTGCCTTTCAGCCAGCTTGCTACCCATCCAGTCAGTTTCTCTCCTACCACCCAGATCCTCCAGCTTTTTGATCAGTCTCTTATGGGGCACAGAATCAAAGGCCTTGCTGAAGTCCAAGTACAGGATAACCACTGCTTCCCCCTAGTACACTGATTTAGTGACCCAGTCAAAGAAGTCGATCAGGTTTGACTGGCATGATCTCCCAGTCATAAATCTGTGTTGCTGCTCATTCTGGAGGTCATTTCTTCCAGCTTCCGTGTTCTACCAACCTCTCTCTGAGAATGACCTCCATGAGACTGCACACAGCTGAGGTCAGGCTGACTGGTCTGTAGTTGCCCAGGTCATCTCTTGGTCCACTATTATAGAGCAGCACCACAGGTGCCACTCTACAGTCCAAAGGTACCACCCCTGACTCAAGCAAACTATTGAACAGGTCAGCCAGGGGGCCTGCGCGTTCCTCTGCTAGATCCCTTAGCACTCTTGGATGGATGCCATCTGGCCCCGGGACTAGTCTACCCCCAAGGCTAACTAACCTTTCTGTACCCCTTTCTCCCTATTTTTCATCTGTGCCCCCCCCATAGTACCAGGCCATCCCTCTCTTTTGTGAACACTAAACAGAAGTACTCATTCAGTACCTCTGCCTTGTCTTCCACCCACCCCTTCCCCAAACTATGCCATCTTTTTTATCTCTTTTCCCACTACTGTATTTAAAAAGGCTTATTCTACTTTTTATTCCCTTCTGCAGGCTACAGTTCTTTCTGAGCTTTAGCCCACTGGACTACTTTACCTGCCTCCCTAGTATTTTTCAGGTACAGTTCTCTGTCTTCCTACCTCTGGGTCCTCATGAACGTCGTGAGCAAGTGGTGGGCACGATTATGGAGACACTCCTTAAGGAAAGGAAAGTGCAACACCTGGAATCCATAGGAGCACAGGCTCTAAGACAGCATGGGTTTACAAAAGGAAGGTCCTGTCAAACTAATCTCATAGATTTCTTTGACTGGGCAACCAGAGTGGTGGACAAAGGGGGAGCAGTTGATGTTGCCTACCTTGACTTCAGCAAAGCTTTCGATGCTGTTCCACATAGAAGATTGATTAATAAGCTGGGTAGGTTCGGGGTGGGTCAGACATTAGTCACTTGGGTGGCAAACTGGTTGATGGGCAGAAAACAGAGAGTGGTGGTAAACGGTACACAGTCAAAAGAGATGCAAGTCACAAGTGGGGTACCTCAGGGATCAGTCCTGGGGCCAGTCCTCTTCAATATCTTCATCAGTGACATTGCAGATAGACTGGAGGGTAAGGTTTGTCTGTTTGCAGATGACACCAAGATCTGCAACAGAGTAGATGATCCACATGGTGTGGGCAGAATGAGAAGAGATCTGGATAAACTAGCAAAATGGTCAGAAGAGTGGCAACTGGGGTTTAATGTAAAGAATTGCAAGATAATGCTCATAGGGAAGAGAAACCCTGAAGCCACCTATAGGCTAGGAGGGGAGATGCTGGCAGTCACAAGGGAAGAAAGAGACTTGGGTGTCATCATCACCGATGAGTTGAAATCATCCAAGCAGACCTCTAAAGCAGTAGGTAAGGATAGAGGGATGTCGGGGTGTATTAGTAGGGGTATCACAAATCGGAAGAGGGAGGTAATAATCCCTCTTTACAAGACACTGGTTAGGCCCCATCTGGAATACTGTGTGCAGTACTGGAGGCCACACCTTCACAAGGACATTAACCAAATTGAGGCAGTCCAGAAAAGGGCAACCAAAATGGTGCAGGGACTGCATCATAAAACATACAAGGACAGATAAACTGAACTCAATATGTATACCCTAGAGCAAAGGAGGGAGAGAGGTGATATGATTGAAACATTCAAACACCTTAAGGGCATTAACAAGGTGAAAGAGTCTAACATGTTTCAATATAAGAAAAATAGAAGGACAAGTGGACACAGCATGAGATTAGAGGGAGGCCGATTAAGAGGTAATGTGAGGAAGTTCTTTTTCACAGAAAGGGTGGTGGATGCATGGAACGGCCTACCTCAGGAAGCGGTGGATATAAATACAGTGCAGGGCTTCAAACAGGCATGGGATAGGCATAAAGGAGCAATACAGATGAGTATGAATAGATAGGCCATTGACAGAGCAAAGGCCTATGGCACATTCATAAGGTAGAAAAAGAAATGGGCAGACTGGATGGGCCTTGCGGTCCTTATCTGCAGTCAACTTCTATGTTTCTATGTTTCTATGTGGTCCTTTTATCTCTGACTGCCTGGGCTACCTTGCAACTAACCCTGCCAGCTGCTTTGGCCCTTGAGTTTTTCTTCTTTAGCCTAATACACTCCTTTGTGACTGTCACTTTTCCCCTGTTAATGATGGACCACTTTTGATCCACCCTCATCTCTGCTCTGATCCCATCCAGGTGTCCCTTTAGCAGCTCCCTTGTCCTTCTGAAGTCCACCTTTCTGAAGTACAGGATCTTGATGTTTGTGGGTACCTACTCCCTGCCCATGTCCAAACAGGTGGTCACTCCCACACAAGGGCTCCTCAACCTGAATATGCTGGATGTGATCCCCATTCATCAGTACCAGATCCAGAATTGCCTTCTCTCTAGTTAGTACCGTGACACCCAGGGTCAAGAATCCAGTCTTCACATCCGGGATTACCTGACTTTTGGCGCAGGTCATGGCATGGATCTTCCAATCCACCATAGGCAGTTCAAAGTCCCCCACAATCACCACCTCTCACTTCCCTGCCTTTGCCTGTATCACAGAAACCAACACTCTGCCCCTTTTCTCCTCCTTGTTAGGCAGTCTGTAAACCACCCCCAGTCTTACTTTCCTCTCCTATGTGGATTGTAACTGCACCCATAGCACCTCTACCTTCCCCTCTTCTGACTCCTTCCTTGTGCACAATATTCCTTTCCTTATATACTGCTACGCCCCCACTCTCCTGTTCTTTCTGTAGAGTTTATACCCAGGGAATGAGGGCCCCCGATCATGGTTAGGAGTAGCACAAGTTTCAGTGACCACTGCGACGGCCACCATCCTCTCAGCCAACGATGCCTGCGGGTCATCCATCTTGTTACTAAGGCTTTGTGCTTTTGCGACGATGACCTCCACCATGAATCTGAGCCTCTCTACCCTCTGGTCTGACTGTTCTCCCTCCTGCTCTCCTTTGTCTGCTCCCTCTTTCTGCCCTTTGATAACCCTTTTACTCCCATAGCTTCCTTGTTAATATATCTTCTGTGAGCATCTATGTCATGTGACCAGTCACCCTTCACCTATACCTCTCACCCCCACTACTCCTTGTTAGTACCCCGCCCCATACACACAGTTTCTGTCTGGCCTTACTTCCAAACCAACCTGATCATACTGGGGAGAGGCCTGCCAGCCTCATCCTCCTAAAGACTCTGGGCCCGAAGACCCATTCCACCCCTACATCAGTTTAAATTAAGGTCCCCTCTTATGTCCCCCCGTCTGTCCTTAAGGACCCTCGATTCCTCTCTGCTGAGGTGCAGTCTCTCTGGTGCATATAGAGATTTGTCACTCCAGGTCCTCCCCTAGCCACCAAAGCAACCATAACTTTCACCTTTGCACCATTTATGCAGCCAGACATTAAACTCCTCTATCTTCTTCTTCGCAACTGTGCTGCCTCTAGGTATTGCCAACACCTCAAAGAAGGCTACTGATCTGGCCACCCCCCTACAGGTCTTCCCCACTTTTCTGAACCTTTCCTGTATCAACCTCACCTCCTCTTCAGTTAGGCCATTGGTTCTTAAATGGATAATCAAGTGGGGTTCCCCCAACACCCTGTACCAGCTAAGCAATTCTTGGGCATATCTGCTTTTCCGTCATCCCCAGCATGCATACCACCTTCTTTTTTATGCATGGATCCCCCTTCACCACCAGCAAATACCTTTTACTCTCTAGTCCCCAAGAATTACAAACCTTCCTCACGCTTCCCCCTTCCTGTCCCCCACCACCCTTCTATCCATCTGTTGAGCTCCTTCCCTACCTGTCTAGTCAACCTCAGCCTTGCTCTCCAGACCCTCCCAGCTCCCCTTCCCCATCTGACCATCCCTCCCTCTGTCCTCCTTAATCACCCCTCTTGCCTTCCCTCCCTTGCTCTGACCTGTCCTCCTATAACTCCTAATCTCACTGAAATAATCACCCCTACCCCTTTCCTTCCCTCCTATCTCCCCCCCTTCCCTGTTCCTACATTCATAGGCAATCTTCCCTCTTCTGCCACTGTTGCTGTGCATCCTTTCATCCCCCCCCTTGGCTAACCTCCCAGGTCCCCCTAACTTGTACTGTAGCTTTCTCTCTACCTCCATCACCCCCTTGCCTACCCAGACCAGTGGGAAGAATCAATTCCACACTGACACCTCACTAGGTGCTCTTACTCTTGTCCCCCCATGACCACACCCTACCACCCACCACTCTCCACTCCTCCTCCCTAATACCCTTCACCCTCTGAGTTGGGGGGGTGAATGGAATCTGGGTCCTTCCCTTCTCAACCCTCCCCCACCTGCCTGTCTCTCTCACTTGGGCTTCCCCCACCTTCCACCTTCCCCCTGCCCCAACCCCTTCTCTCCATTCCTCACAAATCTTCCTATGTCCCATCTAAGCTGCTTCACCTCCAACATCAGGCGATTCAGGTTCCTGCACACTGGACAACCACCCACCTGCCACGGCATACCCAGGAATAATAAGTAAGTAAGTAAATATGTATTTAGTTAGGTGCCCAATCCCAGTGACTCTGGGCACCATACAGTAGTAGACAGTTTAACAGGGTAATAAAGCATCACAGTTTAAAATAATCAGCAGAGGATAAGTTAAATAAAATATTAAATAGCATTAAAACACTATTAAAAAACATCGGCAGGATAAACTAGCTTGAAGAGGTGGATCTTTAGGCCCCTCATGAACACCTCCACCTTAGGGGCCTCCCTAAAAGATCTTGAAAGCAAGTTCTAGAGGACTGGGCCAGCCACCCTGAATGAGCAATCGCTTGAGGTTTTCAACCTGGTCCTCAGAACCACCAGGAGGCCCTGGGTGGAGGAACGGAGGGAGCGAGCCAGGATGGCAGGGGTAAGCAGGTCTGACAGGTAGCCAGAGTCCGATCCATATAGGGCCTTATACTGTAAGTGAGCAAGCCCACCTTGAAGAGAACCCACCACCTGATTGGCAGCCAGTGCAGACCCTGCAGGACTGTGGTCACATGACAGGACCTTGATAGTCCTGCCAGCAGCCTGGCCACTGCATTCTGCACTAGCGGCAGCCGGTGGAGGTTCCCTCCACTGACCCTAAGGTACAGAGCATTACAGTAGTCGGGTCTTGATGTTACAAAGGTGTGCACCAGTGACAGTAGATCCTCAGGCGGAATTAAGGGTTTAATCCGGGTGATGTTCCTCAGATGGTAAAAGCCACTTTTGATGACAGCCAACATCTGAGCTTCAAATGTCAGTCTGTCGTTGAGGACAATGCCCAGATTTCTCACCCTAGAGGATTCCATTAACAGTGTCAACTCCAGGACCAAACCTGTTGTTCTCCAGAAAGCATCCCCATCATGCCTGTGACCTGTCTCAATCACTAGAACTTCCATCTTGTCTGGGTTAAGTCTCAGCCAGTTAGAGTTCATTCAATCCTGGATCTCGGCAAGGCATTTATTCAGCACTTCAACAGCACCACTTGCCCTGATGCAAGGGACATGTACAGCTGCGTATCATCTGTATAGCAGTGAAAACTCAGACTGTACTGTCTGATGATCCTCCCCAAAGGCAGCTTGTATGCTGAGAACAGAACCAGTGATAGGATCAAGCCTTGAGGAACTCCACAGGTCAGAGGCAAAGGGGAGGAGGAGAAATTCCCCATCACTACCCTCTGCCTCCTACCTGAGAGAAAGGACTCAAACCAGTTGATGACAACACCAGTGAGTCCACAGTACTCTCCAAGGTGATCCAACAATGCAGTGTGGTCAACGGTATCAAACGCAGATGACAGATCGAGGAGAATGAGAATTGACTGTTCACCTTGGTCTCTTGCCATGAGGAGGTCATTATGCACCTGGACTAATGCCATCTCTGTGCTGTGTCTCATCCTAAACCCAGACTGGAATGGCTCATAGATGTCACAGGTTTCCAGGTGTTCCTCTAGCTGCAGAGTCATTATCTTCTCAACAACCTTCCCTAGAAATGGGAGGTTGGAGATTGGTCTATAATTCGCCAAGATGTCAGGGTTGAGAGATGTTTTTTTCAGAAGGGGCTTCACCAGCGCCTCCTTCAAGGCATTGAGGAAAACCCCTTCTGAAAGTGAGCACCTGAATATTTTGGTGAATACTGGACCAATGACCTCAACAAAGCCCACTAGGAGGTGTGTAGGGCCCAGGTCCAGTGCACATTAAGTGGACTGCAACTTTGAAATCACCTTAGAAACCTCAGCCACCCCCACTGGTCGAAACTCTGTCCAGACAATGGGAGTGCCCCTGCTCCACCCAGACCCCACCCTGCGGGTCTAGTCCAAACCCACTGATGAGATCCCGGCCCGAGTAGAGGATACTCTGTCAGAGAAGAATAGAGCAAACTCTTCACAAAACCCCATACTCTCTACAGCACACCACTCTGCTCTTGTCCTCCTGCTGTCTATACATGCTCCCACCCCCTTACATGCTACCTTTCTCCAGTCCTGTTCTCATCTTGTACAGATATGTAATCCTTCCCCTAACACCTAGCAGGTCCTTCCCACAAACCTATGTTAGCCTACCCCAGATAGAGTGTAGGTACAACCCTTCTGATTTCTTTGTCAGCTGATCCTAGATAGGGATTAGCTGCAACCTTTCATATTCCTTTATTGGCTTACACTATATAAGGTTTAACAGCAGTTCCCTTCACACCCCTGTTATGTGGTCCTATTCCAGATGGGAGTACACTACTGGGCCTACTTAAGGTAAGGTGTGGTGTTACTCTGTGCACTTACCATGTATGGCTACCCCAAAGAGGAAACACCACCTACTCCACTATTCTCGCCCTCTAAAATCCTTTTTAGAGTTACCCACTGCCACTTCTTTACCTTGTCTACCCTCGTTTGGGCAGTGTGGCTTGTGGTCCTCCCAGAGACTCCCTGTGGACTCCACCAGATGCCACACAGTTGGATGCCATGATTCTGCTTTGTCACACTCACCTTTTGGGGTCACTCACACAAGGGGTCACATGACCTCTGGGTATTTTATAGGGACTCCAGCCATCCTATTGGCTAGCAGCAGTCACATGGTCTGCTGGGACCTGCTATAGTATCAGCTGGTCCAGCTCTATTCCCACCCCCAGCTCTCCCTCTGCCAGCGTCCTTCCTCCTCCTGGAACTCCAGCCCCACAGCAGCAACAAACATAGCAATTCCCAAGGTACAAAATGTTATTTATTCTTTGTCTTTTAAGTAAGGACAAACCTTATCAGACAAATGTCCACAACTCCTTCTAACTGAGCTCTCCCTCTGCAAGTGTCTTCCCACCATCCGAATCCCTAGCCCTCTGTTATACACCTTCACCATATCACAGTTAGTTGAAATAAAGGACAAAGAGAAAAGCCCCCTTGACTTAATTCAGGTTCCCATTCCTCTCCTATCCATTCTGATCACTTTGCAACATTCTGAGTAGAGAGGGAGCTGACTACAAGCCAGGGTCTTTTAAATCTAAAAGACTACAACCACGCTATTGGCTGGCTACAGCCACGTGGTCTACTGGGACCACCTATAGCACCAGCTGGTCTGGCTCTATTCCCACACTCAACCCTCCCTCTGTTGGCATCCTCCCTACTCCCGGAACTCCAGCCCATAGCAGCAACAAACGCAGCAGTTCCCAAGATACAAAAAAAAATGCTTATTTTTATTTATGTTTGTCTAATAAGTAAGGAATAAGGCATGATAGGGGTATTATTCACTAAAAATATCACCAGCAGCTTAATCTGATTCAATTTCAATTGAATTCCATCTCTGGGTTCGACCTTTCAAAGGCAGACGTAGGGTTTGCATCAAGATCTGCATCAAAGCCAAATTTTGGTGCAGCTGTGGCAAACTCCTTTGCCGCGACTGCACCTGATTTCCTGTTGTCAGGGGCAGTTGCGACAATTTCCACAGTTTATAGCAGCCTGCCCAAAATATTTGACACAGGCCCCGTAAAAAGGGCCCCCAAATGCTATAAGTTAGACCAGGGAAAAGTTGGTCTAACTTGCAGCATCTGGCACATGGGATTGAAAATCCCAATAGCTAACTGGGAGAATGCTGCAAGCCCTGTGCACCAAACGATCGGTGCACCAGGGCTTTGCAGCATTCTCGGGGCTTTGAAAATTGAGCCCCGTATCTCTGCTCCCTTCAGCCAGACAAGGCTGAAAATGGGCAGAATTGCCTAGCCCTCCTTTCTTGGACAACAAAAATAGCATAAATAATAAAATAAATAGTTAATTACCAGTGGTGGGTTAGAGACCTGAGCCCTTGTGGCTCAGGACTTCAAGCACCATGAGGTACCTTGACATAGCATAATCCCCCCTGTTGTAATTGCCTTATTCCACTTATAAAATGTTTAGTAATATTATTTTCTTAGCAGTGAAGTTGTGTCATAATTTGGTGCTGTAGTTGTCTTTAGGACATCAGCATAATTAGATATATGGTAGAGGTTAGGTTGTAGCTTATAAACTGCATGAGGTAGGTGCAGTTGCACTGCACAGAGTTTTTTTTTTTTTGTTGCTTTAAATAGTTATTCCAGACTTTTAACTTCCTGTACTTCCCACATGATCTGCGAGGCTAAGCTGGGAGCCTTGGCTGTGTTTCCTGTTCTTACCATGTGATCTGAGTCAGACCTTGTAGCCAAGGCTGTTGATTAGATGTTATAAGACCTCATTTAGATGCACTGCTGGGCATCTGAGATTCAAGCAGGGAGTATGAGCTGTCCTTTGTTTCTTTCTGAATACCAGATAGGCAAGTGGACATTTTATTAGTTTATACAGATAGGCACGTGGGTATTTTATTAGTTTAAAGAGAAATGTGTGCAGTAGTTTATCTGATGTTTTAGTGATTTATGTATGAATGCTTGTGTTGTTGCGTAGGATCATAGTTTTGAAATATATTTTGTTTTTTTATTTTTATTTTCTGAGCAGCACTGAGGCTTTTGGGGTTTGGATTTGTGAATAGGAAGTACTGTATGTTTTAGTTGTTGGATGGATTTCCTTTACACTTTGTGATTCTTAAGCAATATTGCTGTGTGTCTGTTGGGGGTCATGTTATTTTTTTAAATTTGGGTGATTTCCTTTTGGTCTTTGCTTGTGTTGTTTGATTTCCATTGTGACCTTTTTGACCCTGAGGATATACAATTAACATACTGACCATTTGACCCCAACTGGCTGTGCTCTCGATTAATGCACCCCTACCATGTCTCCTGAACAGGTGCATATGCTAAGTTAGTGCAGTACCATGGAGCAGGTGCATATGCTAAGTTAATGCAGTACTATGAGACAGGATCATGACCATTGAGGAGTCAGACTTGACCAGATGCATAACATAAAGTGCTTTACCCAGTGATCACGTATAGAATAATGTATAGTGGGTAGTGCACACCAAAGTATTTCTACACATCCCAATGTTTATGATGACCTTAAAAACAATGAGAATGATGTCCAGTGCTTCGCAGGGTCATCATATAATGAGTGTAATAAAAATAAGTTGCCACTGCTCACCATATTTTACTTATATAATAAATTGTCTTTCAATTATTTTGTTTTAAAAAAAAGTAGTGTTACAAAGTCATAATTACAGACCTTGATCAGTCTTAGATTCACAACTAAGGGAATTTGGCAGAGGTACGTTTAATGCTGAATACGTGGTGGAATATGGTAGGAGGGGGGTTGGTTGATAAATGCCAGCAGACATTTTTTCAACATTCCAAACATCCCATTAAACATGGATATGACATCACAGCTGCATAAAATGGGATTTGTGATATCATACTCATGTATAACTGCAATCTATAGCTTTAGCAATCTGGTTAGAAAGACATCTAACCAGTTGTAACTGCACAGAAACAACTATGAAAGCAAAGCCTCCAGCATAGTTAGGGAGTACCAGGGTCTCAAAGCCATACTCAACCAGTTAGTGTTATCATACCTTCCTCCTTCCTCATAGTAGGTTGTTAGCTGCTTTGATTTAGTTTTCTCTTCCCTCATGATGCAGTCCTGGCTGTTAGGTATGCTTGTTAGCTGTATCTTTGCCTTTTCTGTTTTATAGCCTTTGTATTTTAAATTCTACATAAGTACTGCTTAACTTTTAGGATTGGGCATTATATTAAAAGAGTATCTTCCACCCTAAGTCCTTTGTCACATGTAAAAAGATAAAGTCCACACATAAAGGGATCACTAGGATTTGTCATTCCTTGGAGTCTGATTCATGACAACTTGTATCTTCCCACAACCAACTTCCAGTTTATTACTTTACAATACATCACAAGCTCCAAATCATGCTTATCATCTTTAGACCTGTCAAGTCACAGTAATCTAAGTAATATGATGGTTTATTATGAACTTTCGCTTTTGAGCAGTTTTAATTGGACTCTGTACTCTAAATTACTGGGAGTGGGGTACAGTGCACAGTATTTCAGTGTGACTCTTAAAAAACTGATCAGGATTCTGATTTACAGTATGTATTATACTACTAATTTTGGAGTCCCATCATTTGATTGCACATTTAATATACCTTTCTACCTAAGATCATTAAGTAATTAACATGTGTTTCATTATTACAGACAAAGGCTCAGATCACAGAACTGTATTCTAAAGATGGTAATACAATGGAACAATTTGCAATATGTTATCAAACAGTGCCCCCTACAGCAAAATGCTATTTTCTTAAATATTTCCTGCCACTTTCTTTCAATTGTCTCAAGCACTCAACAAAGGTTGTGTGAAGCCCCCAGAAAATTCATTAAATTACATGTTTACCTCTCCCTTAGATGTGGTCACCGTCCCCTCCATCCCCATGGTTTGTTTATTCATTGTACTGTATTGATCAACCTACACAGTCATAAAAATATTACAAAAAGAGGCAAATATAAACCACAGTACATTATTAAAAGCTGTATAGAAAAATCAGTCATCACTATAAATATTAGACTAAATGTTATACCAAACTATACAGGGGTTGTCTCTGTATAAACAAGTCAGTAAACCTGGATGTGTTACTAATCAATTCATGCTGGTTTACCTTTTCTCAATTTATAGCCCCTTTTTAAAAAATTAGCTACTTTTTCAATAGTAATGTGATCATAGTTATTCATGAGGATAATAACCAGCATGTCCAATGAAATATTTACAGACTAGAAACCAGCTCATGTAGATTATAACCAGCCCATCCAATGAAATATTTACAGATGAGACATCAGCACGATATTGAATCCTAAATTTCTGATACTTCTTGCAATTTAATAGAACATGTCTAATGTCTTCCAGTTCATTATCACCACAGTCACAGGGCAAGACTCTATCAGGATCGATCCTATATTTAATATCCAACATTCTGGAGGGAAACTGACCAAAGCAGTAGTAAAAATACATCTAATCTGATGATCGGGCAGATTGGACAAATAGGGTTTGCTTTGTACTGGTTAACAGTTTTGAACTTCAGATACCAGTCACAGAATTTGGCATGCTTAATGTATTCTGTTAGTAAGTGATTGTCCCATTCCATAGAAACATAGGCAATGATGGCACAAAAAGACCAATGGTCCATCCAATCTGCCCATAGTTCCATATCAAACCCCAGGACCGCTTATCAATACAGGGTACTAGCCCTCACTAGCCACCCCCCATTCCCATCCCTACTACTACCACCCTCAGTAACCACTCTATCCTTCACTCTGTTCCAGGTGTACTTGAAACCATTTATGGTTTTTGTGCATGCCACCTTGGCAGGCAGGCTGTTCCACCATTCCATCACCATTTGTGTAAAAGACCACTTTCTCATATCCATCTTGAATCTACCTGCATCAGTTTCCATTCATGTCCCCATGCCCTTGAACTGTTACTCATGCTAAATAGTTCCTCACACCATTCACCTTGTGCATTTCTTTCAGGAACTTGAAGGTCCTGATCATATCATAACTCTTTTGTATGTTCTCCAGAGACATGTTCAGTGCCTTCAGCCAATCCTCATAAGATCTGCCTTGTCTGCCCTGAATCATCCTGGTTACCCTTTGTTGCTCATTCTCTAGCCTGTCTTTATCTTTTGAGAGGTGAGGACTCCAGAAATGGGCACAGTACTCTAGGTATAGCCTCACCCAACTAATCTACAAAGAGGAGGTAATACTTCTTTTCTTCTACTGTCAATACCCCTCTGTACATCCCACCATCCTAGTTGCCTTACTGTATGCCTTGTTTCAAAAGCTTGATCATTTCAGGGAGTCACTAATGATGACTAGAGCTGGGTGAAGTGGCTCCAATTTGCCCCATAAAGTGATTCATGGAGTGAAGGTGAATTTGCGGCGTGCTCTGCAATGCGAAGCGTAGTATTTCGCGTTATAATGGGTAACGCGAAGTCCATTGAAAACAATGACTTCACGTTACTCCGCCTTCTCAAACCACTACTCCACCAATTCTTAAGGCAAAGTACATTGAAAACAATGTACTTCACCTTGCTTCGCCTTGTTTTTAAGCTCCAAGGGCAAATTTTGCAGTGACTCATGGGATTTCAGGTCACATGGGCTCTAGATTGTTCTGCACAGCCTCAGTTTGGGGGTAGTGTGTGTAGTAAGCTGTAGGAGACAATCTGCTCTGAGAGCTCTCTGCAATTCAAACCTTCTAAAAGCTGTTAAAAAAACCTTTTTGAGTAATTTATTTTGCTGAAACTTTAGTTCATCGATTATAGGAAACCCTCCCGTGCTCATATCCATACACAAAGAGTTTATTGTTTGTGTATGGATTTTGAATGTTAATGTACAACATTCAGTCTGTGTACTGAGAGACAGTGGAAGTGTGCTTTGGGGGAGGGGTGTATCTGTGGTGTAGGTAGATTAACTTGGAGAAAAAGACGGTGCTTTCTGTTTTGGTGATATTTTTCTTGTATAACTGTGTTAATGTACACACAGTAATATTTTCAATAATTCTTGCCATTTTTTTGCTGATTGTTGTGGTGCAGCAGTGCATAATTTCAGTTTGTTTAAAATATGTGGTTATATTACTGGAGTTTTCAATTTGCTATGCATTACTTAGTGTGTGTGTGAGTATGTGTGTGACGTGTCATCAAATTAGACACATTTTATTGTGCCACATAATAATTTCAGCAATGTGAACCTGCTATCCACTGCAGCTGTGTGATTTTTGTACTTCTTTGTGATATCTTTACTGGCACTAATAATAGTGACTGTTACTGCAGCAGTGCAGTACACAGACCCCGTGGCCCGCCCCAATCAGCAAAGGTATTATTTTCTAAATTTGAATTTCTGATGGTGAGCACTGGTTAGGAGTTGTGCCTTTTTGTCTGCATCTCATCAATGCGCAGTGCAATCTTAATCTGTCTGTGCATTTGCATCTCTTTAGGGCCCAATCTCCATCTGTAACTTAAGTCACAGTTGTTTCTTTGGCTTCCCTTCAGAGTACTGGACAGGTGTGGTGCATAGTTCTGCAAGAACATTGTACTCATAAATATGCGTTTTTAAGTCAGGATCATCATCACGAGTCACTCGTGATACAAATCACGTTCTTCATCATCATGGTCACAAATGCAGTCACAAGTCACGATTCACAATCATGTCACGAAATCACAACATTAATTTTTTTTCTAGTTACTTGGATGTATTGTAAGCCTGTTTTGTAGTATCTCTCCAGGCTTCACCACCCCACCATTGTACTCATTGATACATGTTTTTAAGTCTGGGAATTTTAAGTTACAGCTCATCGGGGAAGTACAGCTATAGGCATTCGCATTCCTAATACAGTTTCATACTGGTTGTCTCACACCATCGACACAGAATCACGTTCTTCATTATCACGGTCACAAATGCAGTCACAAATCACGATTCACGATCACGTCATGAGTCACAACATTAATTTTTTTTCTAGTTACTTGGATGTATTGTAAGCCTGTTTTGTAATATGTCTCCAGGCTTCACCACCCCACAATTGTACTCATTAATATGTGTTTTTAAGTCAGGGAGTTTTGTGCTGCAGCTCATTGTGTACAGCCATAGGCATTCGCTTTCCTTCTTGTACAGCATGTGAGTTACAGTACTATAAGTATTGGTGTGCAAAGTGGCCCTAATTCACTCTACAAAGTGATTCACAGAGTAATGCAGAACCCGTGGAGTACTCCACAATGTGAAGTGGAGTATTTCGCTTCATAATGAGGAACGCGAAGTCCATTGAAACCAATGACTTTGCATTATTCCATCTTCCCCAAACCACTTCTCCACCAATTTTAAGGTGAAGTACATTGAAATCAATGTAATTCGCCTCACTTCTGCCTTGTAATTGAGCTCCAAATGAAATTCTGCAGTGATTCTTGGGATTGCAGGTCACATGGGCTCTAGATTGTTCTGCACAGCCTCAGTTCTGGCCTGGGTAGTGTTTGTGTAGTGGTAGCTGGAGACAGTTTGCTCTTAGAGCTCTGCGATTCAAAACCTCTAAAAGCTGTTTAAAATGCCTTTTTGAGTAATTTTTTTGCTCAAAATTTACTACATCAATTGTAGGAAACCTTTCTGTGCTCATATCATCGAGTGATTATTGTGTGCGGATTTTGAATGTTAATTTAGAACAGTCAGTCTGTGTACTGTGAAGTGTGCTTTGGGGGCAGGGGCGTATTTGTGGTGTAGGTACATTAACTGGGAGAAAAAGGCAGTCTTTCTGTTTTGGTTATATTTTTCTTGTATAACTGTGTTAATGTACACACAGTAATATTTTCAGTAATTCTTGACGTTTTTGCTGATCGTTGTGTGGTGCAGCAGTGTATAATCTGTCTGTTTAAAACATTTGGTTATATTGCTAAAGGTTTTCAATTTGCTACGCATTAATTGTAGTGTGTGTGTGAGTGTGTGTGAGCTGCGTGCCATTAAATCAGACACCTTTTATTGTGCCATAGAGTAATTGCAGCAGTGTGAACCTGCTATCCACCGCACCTGCATGAATTTTTTATACTGCTTTGTGGTATCTTTTCTGGTAGTGGATTGTTACTGCCGTGCACTAATCCCCTAACTGGCAAAATGTATTCCTTTCCAGATTTGGATTTGTGACTTATGTGCACTAGTTAGGTGTTGTTGTGCCTTTTCTTATGCATCCCTTGAGTGCGCAGCACAATCTTAATCTGTCTGTGCATTTGCAGTGCACCATTAATTCTGGGAAACTGCATTTCTTGTTACGCTCTCATTTCACTTTGTCAGCACTGTGGAATTTTCTTTACACAAGACAGTAGCATTTTATAAGCAGTGGGGAATTTTCTGGACACAAGACAGTAGCATTTTGGGGATGCACATTAATTCTGGTAACTCTGTGTGTGACCACTGCGTGCATGATTGAGTGTGCCATTAATTCTGGGAGACTGAATTTCTTGTTATGCTCTCATTTCACTTTGTCAGCACTGGGGAGTTTTCTGGACACAAGACAGTAGCACTTTGGGGATGCACATTAATTCTGGTGTCTGTGTAGGTGGGGTGCTGCCAATTTTGTTGTCGTTCCGACATACTTCGTATTTAAAGTGGAATGACAATGTGAAGATAATACAAGGCGAAGTGAACCTTTCCTATGTGGCACTCCGCGTAGCGAAGTGCCAACGCGAAGTGGCCACTTCACGTTCACTTCGCAGGCAGATTTTAAATTTGCTGCATCTCTAATGATGACTCCTAGGTCCCTTTCTTACCTGAAGTGCTCAGCCATACCCCTCACATCCAATACTCTCTCCGGGGGTTCTTGTTTCCTAGGTGCATCACCTTGCACTTTTTGGTGTTACATTTCAAATGCCAAACCTTAGACCACATGTCTAGCCTTTGCAAGTCATTCTGCATCTCACTAATTACCTCATCACTGTCTACCCTTCCACAAAACTTAGTGTCACCTGTGAAGAGACACAACTTGCCCTGGATTCCTTCTCCAGTGTCGCTGATGAACATATCGAAGAGGACAGGACCAGGATGAATCCCTGTAGTGCCCCACTCATTCCCTCCCTCTCTTCTGATTTGACACCATTAATCATTACCTTCTGCTGCCTCTGCTCCAACCAATTTCCTACCCATCATGCTATGACCCTTGCTGCACCCAGATCCTCCATCTTCTTCAGCGATCTTCTGTGAGGCACTGAGTCGAAAGTCTTGCTGAAGCTGAAGTAGAAAAAATCTTCATCATGGCCCCAATCTAATATTATCTCCACCCAGTCAAAGAAAACTAACAGATCTGACAAGACCTCCCTGCCACAAACCCATGCTGTTTACTATCCTGCAGTATATTGCTCCCCAGGTACTCCACGAGATCCTCTTCAACCAGTGACTCCACCAGTTTGCCAACAACAGAGGTAAGACTGACAGGTCTGTAGTTCCCTACTTTCTCCTTGTTTCTTCCTCTTATGGAATGGAACTATGTCTGCTACGTGTGTAATGAGGTATTCAATAGCCCTACCAGGGTTTCAGCCAGTTCCACTGCCAGTTCTTTGAGTACCCTCGGATGCATCCTATCAGGTCTCTAGGCCTTATCTATCTTTAGGGTTTCTAGCCAGTTCCAGACCATTTAACTGGTAAATACTGGCTGCCTCACTTTTGTGCCCCCTCCCCCTTTATGGCTGCCTTGACACCACTCTCTGGCAGGGATCCACTGCCTTTCCTTAAGAAAATACAGCAAAAGAAGAGCTACCTTTTGCAAGTCCTTCACTATTATCCTATCTCACTTAAATAGCCTAACAAGTCCCCTTCCTTCTTATTTTTTACCTAATATACCTGAAGAACTAATTTTCCCTATCTTTGACCCCTTCCACAATATGCAGCTCATGGTCAGCTGTTGCCTTCTTAACTGCTTTCTTTACTTCCTTGGTTCTCAGTTGGTTTTCTCCTCCATTCATCCTCACTTTGCATTTCCTTGTACCTGCTGAAGGCCTATTTTTTGCCCTCACTGCATCCCTGACCCTTTGAGAGAAACATATTGTTCTCTTATACTTGTTTCTTTTGGTTACCTTTCTCATGCATGACTTAGATGCCTTGATAATTGTCCCTTAATTGCCCACCATCTTTCCTGCAATCCTCTAATGCAGTTTACCCAGCTGACTTGTCCCAGACCAACTCCCTCATCCTGTTGAAGTCCGCCCTTCTAAACTTTAAGACCTCAGACATCAGTTGGGCATTCCAGTCCCCAGGGCCAGCTCGAACCAAATAGCGGTATGATCACTGGACCCTCCTGCCACCTCTGAGTTGGTGAGCACCACTTCAAACAGCTTGCCTGTTGAGTTCCTTAACAGGCTGCACCAGCAGACTGTCCTGTAATGCATCCAGCAGGGCCTGATTTCAGGTGCTCCTGGCAGCAGAGGCATCCAAATTAATATCTTGCAAGTTCAGATCACCAACCACCACTACCTCCCTCTTTGCCACTCCCCATCCTGGTTCGTCCCCAAGCTTCCTATGTATATTCTCCCTTGTTCTGGTGGTGTCTAGATCATCTTAACTGCAGTTTCTTGCCTGAGACAGTCATGAGCTGCACCCAAAGTGACTCTGTCTCCCCAATACTTCCCCTGATGTATCTATTTTCTACAGCCTCGATGCTTTCCCTGACAAATAGGGCTACACCCCCATTAACTTTTTCTCTATCACTCCTCAACATTGTGTGACCAGAGAATGGCAGGTTCCAGTGTTATTTTCTGAGGCCCGTATTTTTGTTAAAGCTATGTCCATCTCAGTGTCTGCTATCATTGCCTGGAGCTTGCTTATTTCATTACCCAAACTCCAGGCATTAAGGCAGACCCCCTTCCATCTAACTACTGCTCCCTTTTGCTTTGTACTTATCTTTATCCCTTATTCTTCCTTAGTCTCCTTAACATCTTGTTTTTGTGTTGATTGCAGGCTTTGTGAGCTCCTCCTTGGTCCCTTCCCCTAGCCCAGTTTGAACCTTATTTTCACTTTAGTTCACTGTGCTGCTACAAGTGCCCATATTAGGGGGAGTACTAGCTAAGCTCATTTTCCTGTCTCCTACCACCATGATTCACCTAGCCTCAGTCTTCACCAGTGTCAGTTTAACTGTCCAATGAAGACGTCAAACTTCTACCCTATTACCCTTTGCTTTATAGCTTTGATATATTTATCATCAGATAATTATATCTTTCTGATAATCATTCCAGAAATAAGAGAGTCCCAAATTCTGAAGGTGACATATGATGTAATGTAACCAGGGAGATACAAAACCCTTGTCCCATTTTTCTCAGATACATTAGACAGAAACTCTATTTTCAGACAGCAAGTTAACTTTTATATGGTAACCTAGAGATGATAATTTTGACTTGCCTAATTCTGCTATAACATAATTAGATTGCGTAGACAAAGGAACTCACAATATAGCTTTACAGTAACTCAGAACTATTTTTTCCAGCTGGTCAGGGCAAGTAAACTCCCAGATAACTGAAGTACGCAACAACACCATTGACAATTGTGCGTAGCATGCTGGTAAAGCCAACCATAATGAGCACCCACCATATCTAAAATTAAATTACAACAAGGACTGCTTAATGGATTGTGCACAATGACTTGTTCTAGACCAATAAGAGTTCCACTTAGTGTTGTCAGCAAAACTGAAACCCAGGTATTCAACATTCTTAACCTGTGATCCCGTGATCCATCTATGTTTTGTCTTTTTTAAAACAAATACTGAGACTTTGCTTTTGTCATCATTCATTTTAAACTGCAAACTATGTGTCATCTCTTCCAATTTTTTTAAGTTTACACTTTATTCTAGTTGGGGAAGTGGACAAAAGGGCCAGATCATTAGAATAAGCCAAAAAAGTGCATTATATATTTAATATAGAGCTGGGCAGGGGTGTGATTTGAATGCCTAAGGGAACAGCAGCTGAAATACTAGAGCTCTCACTACTCTGTAAAGAATCCAAAATAAATCTGGTCACAGTTAATCCATAAAATTGTACTTTGTACCAGAGGCATAACATTACACTTACCAGAAAGAATGTGATTCTTCATGGCATGGAGACTTTTCCTTGAATGGAGATTTACTGTTTGCTGTTTTGCCATGAGGATCAGGCCTTTCACCAATTCAGATCCCTGTGATGGAGTCGGTGGCCTCCCGTGGAGCTGGCAGGGATCTACAAGAAGTAAGAGGAGTGTTCTCCCAAATGCTCCAACAAATGGGTAAATTGGAGTTAGCAGCTCTACACAATGCAGCGGATATAATTTCATTTTCACAGAGGACAAGTGTGACTGAACAGAGACTAGCCAACATGGAGGATCTCACTCTCCATATGGACGGCTGCATGAGGGACCAAGAGTGGACAATCCGGCTGCTGCAGCAGCATGTTGAAAATCTGGAAAGCTGCAGCTGCCTGAACAACCTACAGTTTGTAGGTTTTCCAGAGGGCTGCGAAGGCACAGATACAATTATGTTCCTGCAAAAAGAATTACCTGCTACATTGGGCTGGGGGGGAGGCCCACTGGAAATTGACTGGGCCTATCAATCTCTGGCCCCATGACCAGCACCCGGTGGCCACCCCCACCAGATTGGATGAGTCTTGTGGTTCTTATCTGCTGTCAACTTCTATATTTCTATCCTAGCCTGATTCCTGCACTTCAGTGACAGGGAAGCAATCATCTTGGCGGCTAGAGTCAGGCAACAGTTATATTAGAATGGGCAATGGGTGCAGAGTTCTACAGACTACTCATAGGAACTTTTCTCCAGATGGTGGGCCTTCACCACTGCGAGGAAGGCCAGCACAGACCTTGGTCTAGAGTACTTGCTGCAGTTCCCAGCTGTCTTTTGAATTGTAATCAATGGCTCCCCATGCTCCTTCAACTCTCCAGAGGCAGCAGAATCCTTCTTGGCAGCTTATTCCCCTCAACTGAACTGGGGCAAGTATGGGGAGCACAGCAGAGGGGCAAAGCTGTACCCCAGCCCACCCTGATGGATTGTATGAACCTGGGAGCACAGAATCATGCAGATTACCCTCAATAATACCCCTTGCAGAGAGCCCATATGGAGGTATCAGACCTGTGGACCACGGCACCAAAGGGCCAGTGCCGAAATTGAAAAAAAAGGCAGAAGAGGGGAAACACATTGGTAAAACCCCAAGGCTCCATTCCCAGAGCCAAAGTGTGAGCCAGGAATGGCTTCTTCTGGGGAACCAGATCCACCACTGGGGAATAACAGATTTGTAGTGCTAAGCAGCCTACCTGATGAAGATACTTTCCAGCAAGGGCCGTGGACAGTCCAGCCTGATCTGAAGCCCATTGAACAAACCCTCCCTGATGAACTTAGATGCTGGACTGAAGCAGCAGCAGATTGGCACAACTGGGTCTAGACCAGGCCACCATGCCAAAGCCTGTTGTTGAGATGGGGCCCTTCTCTCTGCCGCTAGAAGTGCTGGAGTCAGCAGTTTGATCTTTCCCAAATGCTGATGCAGTTAAGTGGGTCTGTGTAGAGAATCCTGGGCCTCAAGGGACTGACCTTTTGGGGCATTGCTAGTACGACCCATGTGGAGGCGGGGGGGCATATTGTTACTCTGCTTTATGTCTGCATGTAGAGCACCTGTGCTCTTGCTTCCTCCACCCCCCCCGATGTCCTCCTGTTGAAGTAGATGGGGTTCTTTGCCAGAAATTACAGCAAGTGTTTTGCTAAAGTTCTTAAAGTTACAGTAAACTGTATGTTGGATGTCTCACGCCCTGTTGAGGCCGACCCGTGTTCAAGGTAGGTCATAAGGTAATAGCATGCTCAGGGGCTAAATGGGCTGGTTAAGGGACTTCCTAAGGGCAGCTCAGTAGGATGGATCCGGGTAAGGGAGGTTGAATCTTCTATTTTACAATGATCAAGGGCGAAACATGGGCTTATACTCCCCACCTCACATGGTCAAATGCTTGATATACTCACCCCAGCCCCAGAAGGCGAAACAGGAAAGGTGTATAGATATAGATCAAATACTCCCTGTTGTTGGGGTTGTGAACCCTCTGCTCTTAGTCTCCAAAAGGGGTGCATGCAGGGAAAGACAGAATGGGTTGAATGGATCCCTGAATGCCCCATTTACTAGAAAGTACAACTCACCAGCTTAAGGCCCCTGGAGGGGGGCTCAGTGTGTGCTGCTAACAGTGTACCCAAACAATGAATGCTCCTGAAACCTAGAGCTCCTGTAGTAGGTCGAGTCCTAACACACATAACTGAGGTCCAATAATGGTGCAAGTCCTCAAGGGTGAACATCAGGGTTAGAGGGCCACCAACTCACTGAAAGGTAGCATACTGGAGACTAAGACAAGAGCTTTGTTACGGCCCACCTTAACCGAGGGGAGCTGGCCGTCTTCCCCCCCAATCTGCCCAACATGAGCAACACTTTAGCAGCTCCCAAGAGGCATCCAGAATAGGGGTAGAGGTGGTACAAATCAGGATCGAGGCTAACATCAGGGGGCAGTGCTTGTCCAAGACATCCACTAAGCCCCCACTTTAGGGATAACATCTTATCCATCACCCCCACTAGAGGTCTCCGGTATGCCTACTTGCCTCTAGCGCATCAAGCACCATAAGGGATTTTATGGATTAGCATAACACATCTTTTCAGGGGTAGAGGATAGCCGAGGTAGGCCTGCTGCTAGACCTCAACTCTATGCAGGCCGCCCTAGGGGTCCACCCTCAGCAACCATCACCATCATCTGGGCTACAGGTTAGCTGATGAATGAAGTGACTTCTGGTCACAGTTGTGGCAAAGGCAGGGTAGAGGGGATAGGGTTGTTTCAAGTTTTCTTCATTAATTTTAGATTATATTGCTTGTTCTGGTATGTTCAGGTATAGTTAACTGTGAAATGTATGTTTGTTGGCAATCAAGTAAAGAGGGGGTGGGCAATGGGGTAGAGGGGGTGAGAGTACTAGGGGAAAGGTTTCTCAGGACCCCTCAAAGAGCATTCCAGGTTGGGGCACTGCACCCAGGCCTGATCTTTATGTAATTCTATGACTCTCCTATGGAGATTAGCATGGTGTCTCGGTATGTCAGGGGGCTCAACTCACCATTTAAAAGGAAAAAAAGTATTGTTGCAACTTAAGAGAATGAGCCCTCGGGTGGCATTCCTTCAGGAGACCAAGCTATCCTCAAGGGAGGCCAGAAAACACATACAGGGACAGGTAAGGGAGGAGGTACATAGCTCAGTGCCCTCACATAAACACGGTGTTTCCATACTCTTCCATAAGCACCTGGGGGTGGAAGGTAGCACGTCACAAGATGAACATTGAGAGTAGATGGATCCTGGTTGAGGTGGAGACCCCGGAGGGACCCATAATTCTCCTCAATTTGTACTCCCCGCATCAGGACTGCCCACATTTTTTTCATGACCTAGACCAAACCGTAACAGAATTTAACAAAGACTGACACCAGGTCATATTGGGGGAAGGATTTCAATCTCACACTAGACCCCACTAAGGACAGGAGTAGGGGGTTGGCCAAACCACACTGACAAGTAGTCAAGGCCACCACAAGACTAATAGCTGAACACTCGCTCCCGGATGCTTGACATACTAGGCACTCGGGGATGAGGGATTCTACTTGCTTTTCTGCCACACACAGGTCCTTTAGTAGGATTGACCTGTGGTTGGTCTCTAGCTCCTCCTACAATTAGATGTCCAGGGTAGACACACACCCAATAGCCATATTGGATCATGTGCCTCTCAAGCTCAGGATACACTGGGGCCAGGAAAAGTCTCTGCCTTCCACTTGGCACCTGGATGCCCTGGTACTGGAGGACCCTAAGTTCCAAAAATGGTTAGATCCTGAAATCGCTGATTACTGGGCCAATAATGATAATGAGGAAGTCTCAGACTCCACCCTATGGGAGGCATTTAAGGCCGCCACATTAGGCAGGATCATCGCCTATGCCTCGGTGAGAAGAAAGCATTGAGAGGCTGAGCAGGCCACTCTGGAAAAGGATTTGGTCAATCGAGAAGCTCAGTATAAAGTCCTTACTTCAGGCGTCCTTCCACACCCCCTCCTGGCTCAACTGACCATGGTTAGATTCCAGCTGAATACCCACCTAATAAGGAAAGCAGAGTTCAGTTTCAAATGGCTATGTCATGCCTTCTGGGAGGGAGGGGAAAAGGCTAGCAAAATGTTGGCCTACAGCCCAAAATGTAGACAGGATGCTAGGATGATCCTTGGCCTAAAAGATGGAAGAGGGATACAAACTACCTCTCAGAGAGGGATTAACAAAGTCATGGCCCAGTTTTACAAACGGCTCTATGCCTCTCCATCTCCACCAGACTTCTGCACAGTTGAGACATTCCTGGCAGAGTTCCCCATTCCTAGGGTGGTGGCTTCCATAGCAACTCCCCTGAATGAGCCACTAACAGAGGCAGAGATTGTGTTAGTGATCAAATCTATGAACCCTCACAAATCCCAAGGTAAGACTGGATTATCTATAGACTTCTACCAGGCACAAGGGGTAGACTTGGTGGGGTGCTTGTTAAGAGCGTATAGCGACTCACTAGTAAGTGGGGCTCTGCCCCCAACTATTACAACTATATTGGAAGCAGTGATCACAGTACTCTCCAAAAAAGAGAAGGACCCCCTAAACCCTGGCAGCTATCATCCTATCACCCTCATTAACATGGATGCCATGGTCTTGGCCCAGGTCTTGGCTGGCCACCTGGAGAAGCTTCTTCCTAGTCTAGTTCATCTTATGCAGGTCAGGATTGTTAAGGGTAGACTAGGGTCAGATCGCCACAGGACCCTGATCACACTGATGCATGAGGTGCAGTCCTGTTGTACACCCATAATAGCCCTAGCAGTGGACTTCAAGAAGGCCTTCGACTTGGTCAAATGGTCCTATCTGATGCTCACATTGGAGAAAATGGGCATAGGCCCGGACTTTATGTCATGTGAAACTTCTTTACTCCTCCCTTATGACAACGGTACTTACCAACAAACTCATGTCCCCTGCCTTCAGCCTTCAAAAAGGTTCACAACAGGGCTGCCCTCTATCCCCTCTGTTGTTCGTCCTGGAGATAGAGCCCCTAGCCATTGCAATACAGGACTCTAGGGGCATACCAGGCATTATAGTGGGGGGGGATCTACCCTTAAGACCTTCCTGTATACCAACAACCTCCTAATCATCACTGCCAGTACTCCCCAGATCATCCAGAATGTCCTGGACACATTGTCCATGTTCAACAAGGCATCCAGATTACAGGTGAACCAGGCCAAAACAGAGGCTCTGTCTCTGAATAAGGCATGTGCTTGACAGGACATCCTTGACCTGGGCCTCAAATGAGCACCACAAGGCATCAAATACTTTGGGGATCATTATCCACCCCAGTATCTCTAAAATGGCGGCAATCAACTTCAGCAACCTTCTTGAAGCGATAAGGAATGACCTGGACCACTGGAAAGCTTTGAAACTTTCTTTGGCAGAGAAAATAGACTCTGTAAAACTAATGATAGCTCCCTAACTTTTATATCTTCTGGAACATCTCCCAATCCACATCCCTCCAAAGTGGTTTCAGAAGATTAAGGCCCAGATAGGGGGCTTCTTATGGGAGGGTCGTCCGCCACACTTTAGTAGACAAAAATTACGCCAGCACTGGACTAGAGGAGGGTGGGGTTTGCCCTGGTTTCGGGGATACCATATGGCTTTCACTACTGCACAAACAGTAAAATGGTTTACTCCAAACAGGAACACTGCTCCAACATGGGTTCCTCTTGAAGCTTCGTTAGTAGGGCCCCCCTCACCTGCTACTCTGTTGTACTCCAGTAAGAGAATCCCAGGAGCCCTGGCACCATCTATTGCACTATCTGTCAGATACTGGAAAAAAAGTACACTTACTCCTAGGTTTTACCCCCACCCCTTGAGCCTATATGTCTTTGTGGAACAACCTATTTGTAACAGTGGATAGGAACATGATCCACTGATGCATATGGGAATCTCAAGGAATTAAGTTGGTCTGGGACATGCTGGTATTTGAAACACTAAGAGGGAAATATTAACTCCCATCCAACCACTTCTGGAGATACCTTCAAATGAGGGACGCCATCAAGAGACCAGCTCCCCCCAGACATCCCTGGAACCCTCCTCACTGAGCCTGTGGATGAAACTGGACAAGGGCTGGGCAAGCCAGATCAATATGGCTCTTAGAGAAGCCATGATAGACTCAACACTCCCCACCAAAACTCAATGGGAACAGGAGATGGGTATCCATATCTCTGATTGTCAGTGGTCCCATTGCTGGCATAGAATACACCATGCCTGTAGGGACAGCAGATCATGGCTGATAATGAATAAAACTTTACTAAGGTGGTATTACACTCCAGCCAAGCTCAAGAAATTAGGCTTCCTTCAAGATGACTCATGCTGGTGCTGTGAACAGACAGGTGCCCACCATTTATTTATTTATTGGTTTATTTTCTTTTTTTAAAAAGAAAAGTATCTGAGGATCAGTGGCAGGATTTTTAGGACAGTAAATTAATAAAAAGAGAACTAGGAGAGCTTCAGTAGCAGACAAGTAGTGGAATATCAGTATAATTGCAGTATAATGTGGGGAGTGGTGCAATGCAGTGGCTGTGAGGCAGCCATATTCAGGCAGACCTTCTGGACACTGAGGTGCTACCCTATCTGCATGCATCTCTCTGGACTGCGGGATGAGGTAGCCAGACTCAGAGCGGAAGTAACTGGGTCAGGAGTACCATCACCCCTATCCAGAGACCACCCAGTCCAATGCAACTGCCTCAAAGGATGCCGAATGAGGAGCACTTGGATGACAGTGGGCTCAGGAGGGTTAGAGCGGTCAGGCAGAGGCACATTCCGGATCCTATTCCACCCAAGAACTCATATGCCACACTGGCAAGACGGGACAACCAAATAGAGGTACCCAGAGAAGTGGAAGGAAAGGAGGGAGGTTAGCCAAGGAGGACCTCAGCGGGAAAGCAGTAGACCCCAGAGGAGGAGGAAGGAATCCTAGTGGGGACTCCATCATAAGAGGGATCCAGCTAGGAACACAGGAGGGGAGGACAGGGAGGTGAGGTGCCACCAGGTGCCACGGCATGGAGGGATGGAAGGAAGATCCTGGGGATCACTGGGAAGGCAAGACGGGAGGGTGAGCTGGATGTCATTATCCACCTAGGTACTAATGACCTGGAAAATGGGGAGCCAAAGGAAGTTCAGGAAGAGATTAGGAAATTGGGGAGGGGTCTCAAGCAAGTAGCTACGTCTGTCACTTTCTCAGAAGTACTACCTGCGAGAGGCAAGGGAGAGCATAGGGGTGCACGCACCAGGAACTTTAACTCGTGGTTGAAGAACTGGTGCTGTGAGGAAGGGTTTGGATTCATTGGTGACTGGGGATCCACCTGGAGAGATGGAGGTTTGTTCAAGCCTCACGGCCTGCATCCATCCTGGAGGGGAATCCAAGCACTCAATGATAAGTTTAAATGCTACATTGGCAAGCATTTAAACTAGCAAAGGGGGGTGGCAGGCCAGCAAGGAGGGTATCTACTTGCTCACCCCCCACAGCTAGCAGTGGAACCAGTGAACCAGAGGAGTGGCTATCTCTACAAAGCAGTGTGCAAAAGATGGAGATTAGAGCCCAAGAGGTGGATAGGCAGAAAAGGGACACAATTCAGCAGAAGAGCAGACAGCAAGGAGAACCAGGGATAAAGGACAACCAAGGAAGGGCTGGAGTAGAACAGCAAAACAGTCTAGGGAGGTCAAATCATGGAAAGCCATGTGTGCAAATGCCAGGAGTCTTAGCAACAAGATGGAAGATCTGGAGGCTGTCATGGTGCAGTCAGACCTGGACATTGTGGCCATCACTGAAACCTGGTGTAATGATGACCATGACTGGGAGATGGCCATACCTGGCTACAACATATTCAGAAGAGACAGGGCAGGCAGGGAGGAGGAGTGGCACTGTATGAGAAAATGACATAAGGGCCAGAGATCCAGGAGGAACAAAATGGGGTGAGATACTGTGGGTTGTTGTAAAGGAAAATGGGGCAGTCAGACAGGTGTGGTCTATAGACCACCAGCCCAGGAGGAAGAAACAGATAGGAGTTGATGCTAGCCATCCAAAGGATGGCAGACAAGGGAGGTAGTACTGGTTGGAGACTTCAATATTCCAGACGTGGACTGGAGCATCCCAGCAGCAGCATCAACTAGGAGCAGATTTATCCTGGACTCCCTTCAGGGTGCCTTCCTCAAGCAACTGGTCATGGAACCAACTTGGCAGAAGGCAATACTAGACCTTGTGCTCATAAACAGGGACAGTGTGATGGGGTAACAGTGGGGGAGCACCTGGGGAACAGTGACCACCAGTCATTGTCATTTGAAACCACAGAAAGAGCAGAACCAAACCACACAAAAACACGTATCCTGGATTTTAGGGGGCCAGACTTTGGGAAAATGGGGAGATACTTGAAAGAGGCATTATGGGAAATGGGGCAGGAATCAGGGGTTGAGGAACAGTGGGCAGTATTTAAAATATGGATTACAAGAGCAACATAATTATGCATTAAGCAGGTTAGCAAGAGGAAAAGGAAGAGGAGACCATTATGGTTTTCCAAAGAGGTAGCAAAGAAAGTGAAAGCCAAAAATATTGCATTCAGGCAATACAAAATGATACAGGCAGAAGGGGATAGGGAGAAGTACCAGGAGAAGCAAAGGGAGGCAGGGAGGTCAGTAAGGGAAGCCAAAGCTCAGACAGAAGAACACATTGCAAAATCAGTGGGTAGAGGGGACAAAACCTTTTACAGGTACATAAGTGAAAAAAGAAAGGCAAAGGGAGGGATAGTGAGACTGAAGGGGGAGGATGGGGGCTGTGGAGGATGACAGTAAAGCTGACATATTGAACAGGTATTTCTGCTCAGTCTTTACTGAGGAAGAGGAGGGTAATTGGTCTGAAGGGAGTACAAGGGGTGAGAATGGTGCAGAAATGGACACAAGTCCCTTTACACAAGAAAGGGTCCTGAAGGAACTGGAAGTAATAAGAGTTGATAAAGCAATGGGTCCAGATGGGGTGCACCCCAGGGTCCTTAAAGAACTAAGAGAGGTGGTGGCTGAACTTCTGCCTATCCTGTTTAGCTGATCACTGGAAACAGGGGAGGTACCCAAAGACTGGAGGACAGCAGATGTAGTCCCCTTATACAAAAGTGGGAACAAAGAGGAAGCGGGGAACTACAGACCAGTCAGCCTCACCTCAGTAGTGGGGAAGATCATGGAAGCACTACTGAAGGATAGATTGGTGGAACATCTGGTTGTCAATGGACTACAGGACCCAAGGCAGCATGGTTTCACCAGGGGGAGGTCATGTCAGACCAACCTCGTTGAATTTTTTGACTGGGTGACTAGGGAGGTAGATCAGGGGAAGGCAGTGGACATGGCCTATCTGGACTTCAGCAAGGCCTTTGACACTGTGCCACATAGAAGACCATTACACAGACTGGGGAATATGGATGTGGGCAGCACAGTAGTGTGGTGGGTAGGTAACTGGCTGGGTGGCAGGACACAGAGGGCGGTGGTAAATGGCTGTCACTCCACAGAGGGAAGAGTGACCAGTGTAGTACCACAGGGATCAGTGCTGGGACCGGTCCTATTCAACATCTTCATCAGTGACATTGCACATTACCTAGAAGGCAGAATTTCACTGTTCGCTGATGGCACAAAGCTCTGTAACAGACTAGACACACTGGAGGGTGTAGACAGAATGAGAAGGGACCTGCAGAAACTTGAAGAATGGTCAGGGATTTGGCAGTTGAAATTCAATGCAAAGAACTGCAAGATAATGCATATGGGGCACAAAAACCCTGGCACAATATATCAGTTGGGGGGTGAGGATATGGCATGCACCAAGCAGGAAAGGGATCTTGGGGTTATCATCTCTGATGACCTCAGGTAGAGAAACAGTGTGACAAGGCAGCAGGTAAACCAAATGGGATGCTGGGATGCTTAGGCTGGGGCATCATCAGCAGGAAAGGGAGGTCAAGTTCCACTATACAAGACACTAGTGAGGCCCACCTGGAGTACAGTGTACAAGTTCTGGAGACCCACGAAGGACATAGACAGGGTATAGAAGGTTCAGAGGAGGGCAACAAAGATGGTGCATGGATTGCATCACAAGTCCCATGAGGACAGGTTGAAGGAACTGAACATGTGCTCCTGGAGGAGAGGAGGAGAGAAAGGATATGATAGAGACATACAAGTATCTTACAGGGAGGAACAGGGTGCAGGAATACACTATTTTTAAGCGAAAAGATGTTCCAGGACTAGAGGGCATGGGATGAAGTTGGAGGAGGATGATTCAGAGGAAACGTGAGGAAGAATTTCTTCACAGAATGGGTGGTGGACAAGTGGAACACCCTGCCAGAGGAAGTGGTGGGGGCTGAAACAATCACAGGATTTAAGAATGCATATGATAGAAATAAAGGAATTCTGGAGGTCAGGGGTAAGGGGCAACAGACTTCTAGGAAAACATAAACTGAACTTACAAGCTCAAATGGGCAGACTGGGTGCGCCATAGGCCCTTATCTGCTGACACTGTCTATGTATCTATGTACCTACGTATCTATACTATGTACTATGGACTTGCCCACGGATATAGCCCTTTTGGATGAAAGTGGTGAACATGTGCAAGACAGTAGCACCACAGAGGACTGTGGATTCCCAACTGCTTCTGCTGAGTTGTGCTCCCAAGACCCTTCCTAAACATGATCCATTGGCCCAATGGATTACAGCAGGTGCTGTGGTGGCGAAGCACCTATTGCTGATGTACTGGTGGTCCGGAGACTGCCCCTCCCTAACTGAATTGTTGCTGTCCATGGCTCAAGTGGCCTTCTATGAAAGACTATCCAACTTCACTGCTGGCATTGTGACCAGGTTCGACCTCTGTTGGCAGACCTTCCTAGAATCAGGGCACTGCCAGAGTGCAACAGGCAACTGCCTCTGAACTTAGGTGACCCTAAGGCGAGGCTGTATATACCGTGGAGCTCACTCACCCCTATTGCTCATGGTAGATCTCTCTGCTTGACTATACCAATTGCCATATTATATATAGTTAATTCTAGAGAGACACCCGATTGTCATAAGACATAGACAAAGGCCACCTTGCTGGAGGGGTCTTCATTGACCTCTCCAAGGCCTTCGACATGGTCAACCACTCCCTGTTCCTTGACTCTGTCCTGCACATTGGTTTCTCACAATGGCCTCTCTCCTGGTTCACCAGCTACCTCTTCTCCAGATCACAGTGCGTCAAAGTACACAGTACCCTCTCCAGCACCCACCCTGTGCATTCAGGAGTCCTCCAGGACTCCATCCTGGGACCTCTTCTGTTTAACCTGTATCTCAACACACTACCCAGGTCCTGCACTGGCAAGCTCCTTCTCTATGCTGATGATGCGGTCCTTTTTGATTCTCACTCAAACCCCACCATCCTTCAGACCTCCCTCCAGCACTCTCTCAACCAGGCTGAGCACTGGTTTACGGATCATAGACTGGTCATTAACCTAAAAAAAACTAAAACAATGCTGTTTGCCCACCATCAAAGCAAGTCCAGAGACTTCCCTCTGCAAATTCTATCCTGTTCCCACACCCCCTTGAGCAAGTCTCTTCCTACAAATACCTTTGCATCACCTTTGATCCTGCCTTCACCTTTTACTCCCACATCAATGCCCTCTTATCTGCCACCAATACTCAGATCAGTCTGCTTTACCACCACAAGGAATGCTTGACGCCCCGAAGCCCTACGGCTAGCCTTCACCTCCTCAATCCTATCACTTGTTAACTATGGCCTTACGGTCTATGCAGTTGCGGACAACACCACTCTCAATAAGATACAGATGACCATCAACAAGGCCTGCAGGCTCCTGACCAGGGCTGACAGGCTCACTCACACCTGCAAGCTCTATGCCTTTGCTAATGTGCTTAGCTTAGAGGAGAAGCTCCAATATCAAACCTGCCTCCTGGCCAAAAAGACACTCCTTGGTCTCTCACTCCTGAGGTGACCTCATCTCTCCACCCAGCTACCCCCACTGCCTCCACATGTAATGTCACCAGGTCTACACTCATAGTCCCTAGGGTTAGGACCTCACTTGCCCAAAGAGCCTTTTGTTATAGGGCCCCATCCTGGCTTAACTCCCTCCCCTCTACTATTACCAGTCTACAAGAAACTGGCTCTTTCAAACAAGCCCAAAGGAACCACATCTTTTTCACCTGCAGTTGTACGTCCCCTCAACAAAGATCATAAGACCCCACAGTACCTCTCACCACTGGTTTGGCTCTATTTTTAGCTACTTTTCCTTGGACAAAGTCTCACATGAGACTGCATCTCTCTCAGCATAACCAAGCATTGATGTTGCTGTGTAAAAATAACTTAGCTACCACAATGTATAGGCCTCACCCAGAACCGTGGTTAACTATTATATGTTAGTATTACGCCTACCTCTGGCTGTACCTAGATGGTGTTGTGTTCAACCTGAACCTATGTACTTATTCTGTATATATTACATCCTTGTACATTTCTCGAGAAGCCTTTGGAAATGAGTTCTTGACTCAAAGGGTTATAATTCTGATGTAACAATAAATAAATAAATAATTCATGGGCAACAGGCAGTACTGTAGGTCCTGGAGAAGACTCAGCCACAATAACCTTACGCCACTTAGGCCTCATACACAGAATTATCATTGTCATTTTAGGTTGCACAGTGGTTCCCATAGGGGACCATATTAGGTATATGACTTCATGCCTACTCTCTGACAAATTTACTGTAATAACTTGCTGATTGTTTACTTTCATGTATTAGGGGAGCTGGCTAAGCCGCTGTCGAGCATTTATGTATCCCATGTATGTTACTGCTGTATGATTATATGTTTGTTATGGTGTTTTGTCTCAATAAAAAATGTCAACTTCAAAAATATAGAGTGGGGCAACATTTGCAAATTCCAAATGTGTGGAATTGTGAAATTCTGTGAAATTTCATGAATTTGTTTTGAAATTGTTTGGAATTTTTGGAAATTCTTTAATTGACTGCAATTCGGTCTGTGTTGCAGCTAAAGTCTGAAATATGGCACGCGTATTGTCTGCTATAAGCGATAAAAATGTGTTGCATTTTTATAACATTTGGATGAAGGGTGGAGAAGTTATAGGGGCTCAAAGTCTGACAATTTAATATTCATGTGAAAATTTCTGAAAATGTTTCTATGCTTACAACTTAGCCACCTTTGGAGCTAAATAATTAAAAACTTAGAAGCACACTTTCTTAGAAGAGTCAAAGAAACTTCCAACAAGAGAAGTACTGGTTATGTAAATTGTAAGTTTTAGCCATGACCTGCCTCCTGACACAACTTCCCAAGCTCACTTCCAAACCTGGGTAGTCAGCATGGCAGTGTGATGCTGTGATGCTGGGCCATGGGGGTTGCCTTAAAGCCTAATATTTGGGTCAATGAATCTAACAACATTGGTGATGTTCTGGTCTCTAGCTTTAAACTTATAGGGACTTAAAATTCAGCAGGTTATGTAATGGTGAAATGTAATTTAAAAATGTCTCAAAGTTTGGAGGCTTATAACTCAGTAACCTTTAGTGCTAGAGAACTAAAACTTGGTACACATACTGTATGAATGGGCATTGGTAAAGACATCATACCAAATGTGGTACAATTTGTGCAAACGCTTTTAGTTTACATAGTTGTTAACTGTGATTTTAAAATTTCCAAAACATTGGAGGCTTATAACTCAGTCATCTTTAAGGGTAGAAATCTGAAGCTTTGTATTCATCTGTATGGGTATTGGTGAAGTCAACATACCAAATGTGGTGCAATATGGACAAATACAATTTAAACTACATAGAAATAACCAAAATTGCAATTTTGCCACAATTCTTGAAATTTTCATGGAGTTTTATGAAATTTCACAGAAGCACGGTCAGCATTTCACCAGCCTTTCACTGTCAAAAGATACATTTTGCCCAATCCTAATTTAATATGTTGTATAAGGGGAATGGCACTGAGTTCCATTCATAAATCATAAATTTTTCTCCAGTACGATGTCAAATAAAAATGAGGAACTGGACATCTCGGCTTGTTCCCCCTATTGATCTCTAATGGATTTATAATATGACCTGATGCAACATATCTATTCTGGGCAGAAGTATCCTGCAGCTATGCTAAGACAACATCAACTAATCAGCCATCTATATTTAGTGTTTTGTGACTCAGTCAAAATCTCTACCTTGAAATGGCTTCAAAAGTGATTTTTTAAGTCAAGAAACATGAAATATAATTGTAATAATTGCCACATACTTCTTAACAAGGTGGCATAGTACATAACAATGATCTATTACTGAGTTATCTCTCCTAACTCCTGCTTGGTGTTCACAGAAAACATGATGGCATTTTAAAAAGATTTTAAACACATAATTCATCAATGTTATGGGATGATAATTTGCTGGCAAATTATAACAACCTTTTTTATGAATATTTACTGTAAGATTGTTTTTCTAACTTGAAAGGAATAAACTTAGAGAGACTACATGCACTGAAAAATATGGCAGGGAATTCTAGCCCAAGCAGGAGCATTGCTTTGAAAAGCTCTATAGGGATTTTATCAGGCACGAGGGCTTTGTTTGCTTGAATGAATGAATGTCCTAAACTACTTCCTCTATAGTTATTAGTTCAGTAAGGGAGGGAGGGGTCAGAGACTAATCCCAGTTTTGCTTCATTAATGAATCAAACAATATCCTAAGAAAATGTGCAGGCCAAGCTTCTAGGCTGATATGGGAGAGTGTATTACTTTTGTCATGTTTTGATACCCTTTGTAACTAGGCACTAAAATGCCTGAGTATCATTAGTTTCAGATTAATTTAGCTTTTCTGCTCATAACTTTTTTTTAAATATTCTGCTTTTTGTTATATTAACATTTTTTCATGTTTCTTTCTGTATTTATTCAGTGCTGACTTAATTTGTGTCATAGCAGACTTCTGTACAGGCTTGGCTTGTTTATGGTTCACACAGATCTTTGGAAGCGCTGGAGGCAGTGAAAAGGATCACACAGGGGGAGGGAGGGGGATAAATCTAACTAGGGATAAACCTCCAGAAACTGAGAGCTAGGTGAGTAACATTAGTATACAACCTTGTTTAGTGGCACTCCAGGATTAAATAGTGTTAAAGCAGCACTCAAAAATTAAGGTTACTGCTGAGAATGGATCTGTGCTCAGGCTATATGGTAAACCTTGTGTAAAAATGAATGATGAAAACAGAGTAGAACATAACCCATGTTCTGTCCAAGAGCCTTCTCTCAGTGAAGCAGATTTTAGTTTAATTATAATCCATTGCATACAAGATAATGTTGAGCACATCATGGTTGCAAGGTTTGCATGCATACAATCCCTGCACACTCACAGTAAGTACAAGCCCATATAACCCTTGGGTGCACCAGGAAACAAGCTTTCACAGCTTAGTGTGCTTTTCCCAGTCAAAAATTTCAAATAAATAATTATAGAAACATAGAGCAATAAAGACCAAAAAATGACCACAAGTCGATCAAGTCTGTCCTAAAGTTCTACAATGGATTATTTCTTATGGCAGGTATCTCTTGTAAGCCAGTTGGAACACAGGAAAACTGTCATTTAATGTCACGCAGCCTACTACAGCCACATTTTGGACACTCCCACAGTAAGTTAGCCATATTCTGGAGAGGCCCACAGTAGGTTATCCACATTTCAGACACGCCCACAGTAGGTTATCCATTTAGTTCACAGACAAAAGGGGGGGAGCATGTTTCTCTTAAAATCCTGGGTTCAAAATTCCTACTCGTACAGTAGTAATAGCAGTCAGTTAGCCAGAGTATACTCGTAATAACTGGATTCAGTGGTTGATTAAACAATTCAGCCTTCGGCTTTGGCATTTAATCATCCACTTCAACTGATTATTCATTTGAATGCTCAGGCCAACTGAATGTTATCACTTAAATAGCCTACTTATAGGTGTTCCATTCTGTTTTGAACCCAGACATTGTCTTGTCACATTATTTTGTAGACTGTTTCACCCATCCACCAACCCCTCTATGAAAGAAAATCTTAGTGCCTAATAAGGTATTTTGAGATACATATATGAAAAGGTTGCAAAACAGAACCCAAGTCTAATCTAGCCTATTCCAGGCTAATTCTTTTTTTATTATTTTTTTATATGAGTTTTAGGGCTTGAAGTAGTTAAACAAGACATTGTTGTGCTTATTCTTAGCCAGAGCTAGACTGTATTCTTAGACATTGTCAGCTGGCCTAAAGCTGCTGTTAGTTTTTTGTAAAGACTTTAGTTTTCCCCCTGCTGTCTATAAAGTGTCTCAATATGACTTCAGAAGAACAACCCAATGTGACTTTAAAAAACTGCAGGGAAAAAGGCCCTTGTTATGTAGAATAAAAGTACTCAAGTATGAATCAGATGGTGTTTCTGTTAAAAAGACTGAGCTGACAGCACCTAATGTGCCCTGCCTGTGGGGGAATCTAGTGGAGGGGATGGTTGGCATGTCTGTAGCTTGTAAATCTGTGTACTGAAGTGCTGTGTTTCTCAGGCTTTGTGCAGTAAATGTGACCCTGAGCTGGGGAATTTAGCAGTGATGATGGCATGTCCTGTCTCTGATTTATATGTTTCCTTTATCTTCAGACAGCACCAGGTAATTGGCATGAGCTCATCCCTGCCACCCATGGACTAGCCAGCTTTGTTTCTCAAATGCTAAGAACAGCAAATCAGCTTTTTTTCTCAGATTAGGTCTTGCAGAAAGTCAAATCTGAAAGACTAATCAGCATTTGAAATTTACTGGGATGCAAAAGCCCAATAGTATACTTTAGTTTATGAGACTAGCACTTAAAGGCATTTAAGTAACAAAGACAGAAAACAGTTTTTGTCTAAAATCCCTGTCCATTGCTAAAGCTCAGAACTGTATTCACAAAGCTCCAGAGCACCATTTTCACACTAGTGGATGGGCAAGAAAACAGTCTGTACTGTCTTATGATTAACTTTATAGAGTATATTCATAACAGTGTTCTGAAAAAGCATGCACAACACGCAAGTCAAGCAGCGTATATGAGCAACCGGGAGGGTGAAGAATTCACCAGATGCATAGCCAGAGACGTTAACCTAAACACTAGTTCTCAGGTGTCCAAAGGATCACATGGAACCATTTGTAAGGTGGGTATGTTATGCTTCAAAAGGCGTAGGTATAATATTATGCACAGTCCCGCTGAACTCAGAAGTCCCTGATGTTACCTCCTCATCTCCATGTAGCATCCTGTAGCTACTGTATGAGTGGCATCCAGCTTGGGTTCAAATATTGTTGGACCTTGGTAAGCATGCTATAATGTATGGTGGAATGCTGTTATGCATGGAATTCCATGCCTGGAATATGCTTGTTCTATTGCAGTAGTGACATCATCATGTTATATTGTTCGCCTGAACGAATAAAGATTTGATTGATTGATTGATTGATTGTTCTGCTGTAATAGTGATATCACTACAGCAGCAGAACAACTTGGAATGCTGCCACATAGTTGATTTTCCCTAGCCAGTTAAGCTGGAAGTTGCTGTTTTTTAACACTTGAACTTGCAGAAACATCTGCAGCACACTGTGTCAGTAATTTGAGCCTATCACCAACCCTCAAGTGCCCCCCCCAACCACCAGTTCACCTAAACAAAGTGCAATGTTTGAAATGGGAATGGATACCCATACACTATAAAAGACTGTGTATGAGCAGTCATACACAAACAAGGATCTTCTTGTATCTTGAGGTTTCCCTGGTAACTGAGCACCTCTTGAGCTGCACTCTCGAAGTAATCAGTTACCAGAGAAACCTCTCGATACAAGAATATCTTTGTTGTGTATGACTTCTCATACACAGTCCTCTATGTGTAACCTGATCATTTGGACATGTTTATGCATAGCTCATAGAACAGTCAAAATCTTGGAATAAAACAGACCTATATTAGCAATCTGCACTGTTGTGACAGTCTGATGTAAAATGTCTTCCATACAAGTAGTCCTTTAATACTGCAGACTGACCCAACAAGGTGCTGCAGTTTTCATTATGAAAGCAAAGCCATACTGCTGTTTGTTCAAAAACGGACACAACCAAACAGAAAACAATGATGTTTGTGCCATCACTTCAATTTTTCTGTGATGTTATGTCCTTTTTTCCTGCTTTCAATGAGCCTGTGCCCTGACATTAATGTGGAACCTGTGAAAAAACATGGTTTTAGACATATTGTACAGTATTTCCGCCTATGTTGTGTATATAGTATGTATGCACAGCTACAAGGAAACAGGATCACTCTACCAGTAGACATCCCCTGTTCTGGCTGCTTGCAATATATAATAATTCATTCTGTATGCTTGTACAAATGGAAAAATCTGAGCATACGGTAAGCTCATTAAAAATGCTAAACCACATATTCATTACGTTAATGCCACACATTTTATAAAAATCTGATACATAAACACAATTAAAATTGTAAGCACCATGTATATCTTTAAAGATAAAGACCAAATGTGCCATATACAGTGTTAATTATTTAACATACTAGACAAACCACATATTAAAGTAACCATATAAAAGCATATAGTATTATAGAAAGTGTTCAAGAAATAGAGCTTTTTGACTGACTGTAAGGATTCTATCAGCCTTATGTAAATCTCTGGTTAGCATACACGTAGAGCTCAATCACATGCTGAACAGGGTACAACCAATTAAAAAAAATCATTTAATAATAATATCAGTAAGGTACAGGGTAGTCCCAGTGGTTTTGGTCAAATGTTCACCCTCTAGGGGCATAAAGTACTTGGATAAACCTTGTGCCACATTATGCCCATAGAGAGTGATTAACAAACTATTAACATAACAACTGGTTATGCCTTATTGCATAATTAAGACAGGGAGTTACAGCAATCCCTGGGTAAAGAATAAACATGAAATGGACCATTTTGCTACAGCAAAGGAGGAGATGGGCGTTGTCATAGTTGATCATTATTCAACTGGAAGGGAAGTCCAAAGGTGGGAGCCCAAATGCGAAAAGGCTTCCTTCCCATAAATAAACTTCACCCCAGCTCTAAAACATTCCCTAGCTGGGCTGACCTGAGTTCAAAACAGGAGTCTTTCTCCCTAAATTTATCATATAGGTATTTGATCTCATAATCCTTGGCTTGTGATATCACAGTCATTACTACAGCAATAGACTGCTATGACACAAGCCGAGGGCTAAGATGTCAGGTGTAGACATGAAGCCTGAGAATGTGTAGTCTACTGGACAGTGATCCTGTTTTAATGCTACTGTGGATAGTTATTATGGAAAATTGGACACTATAATATACACAGAAAATATTTAAAGTAAAACATGAAATATGTCTAAAAATGTGCTTTTTCAAAGATCCCCCATAATGTTGAGTGGCTGTTTAAATGTTCAGTGATAACATTATCTTTGAGAGTGTTGTGCATTGAAGGAATACACAGAAAACTACAAATGCCTGAGTGGTTAGATTCCATTAATATAATGGGGCCTATTTTGTTCCTACTTACTAGGGTCTTGGCTGCTGTCATCTTTCTTGAAGTCCATAACAGTACAAAACAAAAGAGAAAAAGCAAGCATTGTTCCCACAGCAGGGGATAGCTCAAAGGTGCTGATGGCTGCTCTTTCCCTCTGGCTCCACTCTGATCCAGCCAGGGGTAGCCACTTTGGGAGTAGGTGCCCTTCTGTCAGATGCACATTAAGATCTGGAAACCTATGATTTTAAGCTGAATCATTTATGTGGCGATGAGGGAAAACAATGACCCTGTGATCCAGAGCCCAGTGCATATCCACAGATTGGATCAAGCTCTTTGACTGATTTCTGCTGCTCCTGGAAATTGTTAATATTGGACTATAGTTGTGAATGCCACCACTGCCCTCCTGTGGTCAAATCATGGCAAAGCTGAAGTAACAGTTTCTTTCCAGTTTTCATTTACTGTGCCCTTCCTGTTTGGCCATTAGTAAAGTGAAATGTGGTTTAATTCTTTCAGTTTTATAATATGAAGGCTTGAAATTAAAGATTAAAAGACATCACTAGTACGAAGAACTGTGATAAACCAGCTACATACTATACCTAGTTGCCACCTCTCATAATTACTATCTCTCTAAGGGGCCAGTGGGGATCTGATGGTAGCAAAGCTACCTCCTGGCCAGAAGGTTGCAGATTCTTGTTTCACAGTGGGATTTGTCTCATACCATACCATAAATGCATGCTGCAAACCTGAGTGTGGTACTTAAGGGATGCTGTACTGCTGGGCTGTGCTGTCCATTGGATGAGATGTTAAACACAGCTCCCTTCTGCCCTTTTCCAGTGCTGTCTGGGTGGGTGTTCAGGTGGAAGTAAAAGAAGTCCAGACACTTTTTGCAAGAGATAGAGATTTTCCCTGAGTGTCCTGGCCAATAGTCTCTTTCCCATAAAACCAATTCAGGCAATTGTCTAAGGCTGTGTGTGAGTCCTGACGTGCAAAATGGCTGCCACTTCATGTTCATAGACCCTTCACTACCAGTCTCTCATTGTTTGTAAAATGCTTTGGGATACAATGTGTATGAACAGTGCTATATAAGTGCAAATTATTTTTCTTAGTAGCTTAGAGTGTACTGAAGGAGACAGCGGTGGGTCAGATCCAAGCTCACCTGAGTGGATATCTGCTGGCTAGACTGCAAGGAGACAAACAATAACAAAACCAATAAGCCTAAATCTAAAATTCACCACTTTTTTTGCATAATCAGAAAAATGGCATATGCTAAAGTCTGAGGTGCTGGATGCCACACACCAGTGACCTGGGTTTGGGAATGAACTCAGACCGCTGGAGGCAGCAGGGGAGAGAGGGGATTGAACATCCGGAGGACTGCATGTCCTTCCCAGAGAGGGACCCGGGGGGTTGCGTCACTCCAGAGCAGCTCCTGGTGGTGGCTAGGGGCTGTGTGGTACACACAGGGCAAAGCAGATGCTGGGGGGGGAGCGATGGCAGCTGTCAGTGATTCTCACCAGGATGCCATTGCATGTCCATGCTCTGTTGCTGAGAAAACAAGGAGGAAAAGCCCTCTGGTGCTCCGGTGAGATGACAGAGGCCTCGGGGGCATGCCCACATCCCATCACTGGCCCAGCGCACCCAGGACTCCCCATGGCTGACCCGACGACAGAGGTAGGTCCCTCTAATTTCAGATAGTGCCACCACAGGAGGGAAGGCCTCTCCCAGAGGGTGATCTGGGGAGCTGGACCTGCCAAGTCAATCAGGGAAGAGGGAGCCTGGGAAGAGCGGGGGATCAGGCAGGGAGTGAGAGTAGGCACTCCTGAAGGATGCTCGGAGCCCAGAGTGAAGAAATAAAGTTGAAAAAAAAAAGGAAAATGGGATGACATTCATTCTGCCTTAAACTACAATACTTCTCAGAAAACATAGAGGTATTATAAAATGTCAAGCCAATTTTTACTGTGCTTTTTCTGTTTTCACATCAAAAATTGACTGTCGTTTTCTCTATATAATGAAATTGGAACAATTAAATTAGAATGCTACACTTGAAACATGTAGCAATATAACTAGAGAAATAGACAATCTTTATTTACAGATTAGATACACTAGGCGGGGGGGACACATTGTAAATTTTCCCACTGTGCCTGCCAACTCACCTCAGTACTGACCAGTTTTGTTCATATGACCTTTTTGGCCATGACCACAGGCTGTGTGGAAGACTAATAGTGTTAAATATTCTGGCTTTTTCAGTTGCAAAGTGACCAGAAAATGTTAAGTAAATACATAGATACATAGACAATGACAGCAGGAAAAAGTCTGTCTGCCAGTCCAGGCTAAGCACCCTACCAAACTACTCTGTACTGACCCTAATGGCCATCCTTCCCCTTTGTTTCTGCCTCCACTACCATCAGGTCAGACACAATAGCAGGGGGTAGTACTAATAAGAAGAGCTGGAAAGCACGGAGCATACAGCGGGTGGTGAGAAGGAGTAGAGAGCCATGTGTGCAAACTGCAGGAGCCTTGGAAATGAAGTCTGTGACCTGGAGGCTATCATAGCAGAGGCTCACAAGGATGTAGTGACCATCACAGAGATGTGGTGCACCACACACCATGACTGAGACATGGCTATACCAGGCTTTTTACTTTTCAGGAGAGACAGGGCTGAGAAGAAGGAAGGAGAGATGGCAATGTATGTGAAGGAGGGAATAAAAGCCACAGAAGTGTGAGTATATCAAGGTAAGGAGGATCTAGAGGTGCTATGGGTCATCCTGGAGATGGACTATGGGACCGCTATGTGGACAGTGGTAGTTAACAGGCTGCCAACTCAAGGGAGGAGATAACCATGACCCTAGCAGAGTCCACCATCAGGACAGCAAAGAAGGAGGTGCTGTTAGATGGTCATTTCAACCTACTGGATGTGGAGTGAAACCTACCAGATGCAACTTCAACAAGGAGCAGGGCCACACTAGACTCATTACAGGGAGCTTTTCTCAGGCAGCTTGTAAAAGACCCTACAAAGGGCAGGGCAGTTGGTGCTCACAAACAGGGACAGCATTACAAACATCATTGTAGAAGTCCCCGTGGTACCAGTGATCAGTGTACGGTGTGGTTCAACATAAGGAAAGGAGCCGAGATTAGACAAAAGAAAGACTAGGGTCACTGAGTTCAGGAGGAAAAAGTTCAAAGAAATGGGAGGCTGCCTCAAAACTGCCATCAGGAAAGGAAAAGCCAGGGAGGGGTGGAGTCACAATGGCAGGAAATAAAAGAGAGCATTATCGGGACAATGAGCCTCTGCATTCGGTTAGAAAAGGCAGGAGGAAAATAAGACCATTATGGTTTTCCAGGAGGTGGCAAAGACAGTGAAGGAGAATAGGTCAGCTTTCAAAAAGTACAGGGAAACAAAGGGCAGAAGACAGGGAATTGTACCTCTCCAGATAGACAGAAGCAGGAAAGGCAGTTAGGACAGCTAAGACACAGAAAGAGACAAGAACTGTTAAGGACGTGAGGAAAGGGATAACACTTTTTTTCCTGATATGTCAGTGAGAATAGAAAAGCTAGGGGTAGGGACAGTGAGGATAAAAAGGATGGAAGGGGGAGTCTGTGTGGAAGGAGATCTGGAAAAAGCTGACATTATGAACAGGTACTTTTGTTCAGTCTACCCAGCAGACAGAAGCAGAGGCACCAGACAGAAGTAAGAACAGAGGTGGGGAGGGGTGACTGCAATACTATTTTCATAGGAAAGAGTACTTAAAGGACTTGAAGCCATGAAGGTGGCTAAGGAAATGGAACTGGATGAGATACATCTCAGGGTACTAAGGAAGCTCAGGGTAGTGCATGCTTCTCCACTGACAGCTTTGTTCAACAACTCACTGGAAACAGGAGAGGTTCAGAAGGACTTTAGATGGTCTGATATGGTTTCTCTGCATAAGAATGGTAGCAGGGAGGAATCTAATAACTACAGGCCAGTCAACCTAACTTCTGTGGTGTGGAAATTAATAGAAATCCTACTAAATGAGTGAATTGTTGGCTATCAGTCAGTGTGCTGCCGGATCATAGATAGACCAGAGGAGGGCAGAGAATGTAGCCTATCTGGACTTCAGCAAGGCCTTTGACACAGAACCACATAGAAGGCTGACTAGGAAACTTATCAATTTGTGAGTAGGGCCAAAATGGTAAAGTGGGTTCACAGCTGGCTAATGGCTAGGAGGCAGAGGGTTGTAGTAAATGGGATACTCTAAGAATGGGGGTGACCAACAGGGTACTGCACAGTCCATTGCCAGGACCAGTCCTCTTCAATATCTTTATAATAAACATTACAGAGTAACTGGAGTGGAAGGTCTGTCTTTATGCAGATGACCAAGATCTGCAATAGGGTGGACACCTAGGAGATAGTAGAGAAAATCAACAGGGATCTAGGGAAACTAGAGGAGTGGTTGAAGGCATGGCAGTTGGGTTTCAGTGCCAAAAAGTGCAAAATTATACACTTAGGGCACATGAACACCAGTGCTGAGTTTAGGATGAAGAAGAAGAAGAAGAAAAATCAGTGCAGTGTGACAAGACTGTTAGCAGGGCTAGTGGGATGTTGGAGTGCATAGGTAGGGACATCACCTGAAGGAAGAGGAAGGAGGTGGTGCTGCCACTGAACTGCTCTGTGATATACCCCCACCTGAATACTGTGTCCAGCTCTAGAGGCTGCACCTCAGTAAAGACATATACAGGATGGAGGCAGTCCAGAGAAGGGCAACCAATATGACGTAGGGTTGTAAGGGAAGCCCTATGGAGAGGGACAGTGGAATGTCAATATATACACTCTGGAGGACAGGAGAACAAGGGGTGATATGATTGAGACCTTCATATACCTCACAGAGGAGAACAGAGTGCAGTAAGGGAGCCTCTTCCAAATGAGGATGAGCTCCAGGACTAGAAGACATACAATGAAATTGTAGTGAGAAATTTCAGGAAGGATGTGAGAAAATACTTCTTCACAGAAAGAGTGGAAGGAGCATGGGATTGATTGCCAGTTGAAGTGGTTGAGGCTAGAAGAGTGGAAGGCATGAAGCATGCAAGGGATAGACAGACTGGGAAGGAAAGGGTCTCTGGAGACCACCTAGGGTCTGTGCAGGCACAATAGATAGGGAACCATTGGGCAGACTGGGTGGGCCTAGAGATCCCTTTCTGCCAATAAATTCTATGATCTATGTTTTTTTCTAACTAATTAATCTCGTATGCCTGTTCCATGCTTGCCTGAAGCTGTTCACTAATTTAGACTTTAACACTTCCTCCGGCAGTTTGTTTCACTTGTCCACCACTTTTCTGTGAAAATGTGATTATGAATTAATCTCCCCATTGTGAGTTTAAGTGAGTTCCCTCTCATCCCTGTATTTGTGCCGAAGAAGAAAAATTCCTTGGCATTCTCCCAGTGTTTATTTATTTAGTTAGTTTTTGTTGCCCGGGTAAGGCACGACTCGGAGGAGGGGGATACAGATGAATGCCAACTGACCTAGAACCAGATTAAGCTGTTGGTGGTATTTTTAGTGAATGAGGGAAATTTGGCCAGGACACCGGGGAAATTCCCCTACACTTTTCGATCAGTGCCATGGGATCTTTAACATCCACCTGAACTATCACCAATACAGGCAGATGGGACCTCGGTTTAACATCTCATCAGAAAGACAGCACCTCAGAAGTGCAGTATCCCTCTCATGCTGCACTACAGTGTCAGTACTGGGATATTAACCCAAGTGCCAGATGTGGGAACTAAACCCACAGCCCTCTGATCTCCCGGCCTCAGAGGCGAGTGTGCTACCTACTATCCCGCATAGGTATTTGTATGACTTGATCATGTCACACTTTTCCCTCCTTTTTTCAAGGGTGATTCTCCTTGTATGTTTTGTCCCCAAATCCATAAACCATTTTGGTTTTCCAGTGATGTACTGCTTCCATCTTGTCACGATTTCTCCTGCTCAGGTGTGGACTTCAGTACCTTGTACAATATTCCAGGTGTGGTCACACCAGTGACTTGTAATATGGGAGGGTCACTTTCCAACTTCTAGTGCTTATCCTCTTTCGTATGAAACCAAGTACATGTATCCTGTTTGCCTTGCCCACAAATCTATTACAATGTGCTGTTGTTTTTAAGCCCTCCTATATCATGACTCCTAGGTTCTTTTCCCTCATGGTGCTTTCCAGCACCACTTCCCATTTCATATTGCACTCTTGGGTTTCACTTCCCAACACGCATCACCTCACATTTTGCATTGAAGCATAGCTGCAAGATCTTTGACTTACTCTTCAACTTGCCCTGAATTTACTCCCCTCAGGCCCTCCCTGCCTCCTGATGCTGACTCAGTAGTCTGTAGACCAGCCCAGTCCTGATTTGTTTAGCATATGCTGCTGCCAGCACCCACAGGGTTTTTACTTTACTAGACTCCCATAGGCTGTCAATTTCAGTTGTCTCTATTCCCTTTTACATATAGCACTGCTACCCTTCAACTGCCTTTTGCTCTGTTTTTCCTGAACAGTGATTACAGTGGTATGGCCTTGTTCAGTTCATGGTTTGAGGTTGCCCATGTCTCTGTGACAGCAACCAGATCAAGGCTCCCTTCCCTGGCCGTCACCTGAAGTTCTGGCATTTTGCTGCCAAGACTCCTTACATTAATGCACATCATTTTCCAACATCTATTCCTTCCCCTTCTTTTTCTTTTTATCCTGAATATGTTTAATTCTACAATCTGAGTCAATCGATAATATTGTAAAATGTTCTGTGCTGTGCAGGTTTATCCATTCAATTTGTAATGGAAAGTAACTACTTAATCCACTTTATCAGTAATTTAATGTGATCCTACTTGTTATCTGCTACCCTCAACCAAAGCAGAACCTAAAGGTGGGCTGCAGTAGTTTATCTTTCGCAGCTGCCAACCCATATTCAAAATACAGACCAGGACACCCAATCAGATAAAATGAACCTAGCCAACTTCCACTGCCTGCTGCACTTATCGCATTACCCACTCCTGTCCTCCTTCTCCTCCGTAAAAAGAGGTGGGTAACCAAACACAAAGATTGGACAGGGGCGGAGAGGCACAGGGGGAATTCTGTAGCTGGGATAGTGGGCTTGGGGCCAAATTTGGTGTCAGCAGTTGAACAGGTTGGCAAGGCCAGTTTTGGTGATGAGGATGTGGTCTGTGTTTGAGACAGAAGTCATCACCAGGCAGGAGTTTTTACTAAATTAACATTGGCCTCTATCTGAAGCTTGTAACAAGGAGGATATGAGGCTTGAGCCTCTGAATAACAGTACTCTTGAGGGACTGGCCAATTACCTCAACAGTAGCACACTGCACTGTCACATGGGAAAACCAGGTTTAATTAGTTTTCTTGTTGACGGGACTCATGAACAACAGATGTATCAGTGAGATAATGTACTCACCCTCAAGGGGAAGGGGTGCTATAGCATAGCCCTTTGCAGAACCTCACCCCTGCAGCCAATTTATAATCTGGACTTGCAGGATCTTGTCTGCCCCATGCAGCAAATGTTCAGTAACTTGACTTTCTCTATGAGTGCAGGGCATGTAAGTAAAATGTATAAAAATGCAGTATCTGGCCTTAGGCAAAACATACAGCCTTCAGTGGATACCTCCAACATCACTACTTACACGGTGTCTTTATTGTGTTTTTACCAAAGATATTATTTTAACTTAATCTATACCAATCCATACCAAAGATATTACTTTAACTTAATCTATACCAATTTGACTATGCAGTAACTCAAATAATGAATAAAGAAATCATTTACAGTTCCATGTCATTTAAGGAAAGTAATATAAAGTACCAAACATTTACATTACAACTGCATTACTAAATCTTACTCAAAAACAAGGAAAAGAAAAAAGTAAACATGGAAATAGCTGTGGATGGGGGCCAAAATACCACTGGTACTCAAAGAAAGTGTAAGACAGCTGTGTGCTTACAGTACCTAGTCCATCTCTAGTATAGAGTACAATCTGTGGTGCCGTATAAATAACAGCTTAGGTAATTCGCCAGGAGGTGTTTGTTTCCATTTTCCATCTGTGGACTGACAGTACATACTTTCTTATTTAGTGATCTCTTATACAAGGATCTTTGTTATTAAGCACCATTGACCTTCAATACATTTCTGATTTACAATATTAGTATTAGGTGCAGAAATGCGCTCTCTCACAACAGAAGAGCACCATCTTTGAGAAGTAATAAAACAGACATTCCATCAGTGCCAGTGGGATGTAACAGATATAAAGATAGAGAAACATGAAACTAAAAAAGTGGATGGGCCTATACAATTAATTGAGAAATCACTTGAACAAGAAAGAGAGAGACACACAGGGGCACAAATGATGGATAGAGAGCAATAAACAGGCACACAAACAGGTAAAATAAAAGGTTGATATATAGTGTAGACAAAGACAGACAGAATGACATAGAGAGATACATAGACAGATAGACAGACAGACAGAGTGAGAGAGAAAGATAGATAGATAGATAGATAGATAGATAGATAGATAGATAGATAGATAGATAGATAGATAGATAGATAAGATGTAATGCAGTGTCACGGATTCCTGCGTGACAAAAGTAATGAACTGACACTGACACTGACACTGCTGTATTTTGCTTTGCACCCTGGTGCTCTCCACAGTAGTTAGAAATATGATAGATAGATAGATAGATAGATAGATAGATAGATAGACAGACAGACAGACAGACATAAATGCTAGTACCCTAAAGCCCTCACAGGTACTAACCCCATATGTGAAGGGTCCAGCCTGGACTGTGTTTTAAGAGAGAGGGGTGACCAGAGAAAAGTCTGGCATGGGCACCACAGCCATACTCAATATGCATGGGAGAATGAGATAGTCAATCAATCAATCAATCAATCAATCAAAATCTTTATTTATTTAGGCGAACACCATTGAGCAAAGCTCATTTACAAGATGGACCTGAGTGGTCATACAAATGAGGAAAGAAGTATTATTACATAGACAAGAATAGCATAAACAGCAATACAATGACATGAAATGATTATATACAACAATTTACATATATACAAGGAACAGTAGAACCAATTAGCCTGTAAGAAAAAAGGGGACAAAGGGTATAGCAGGCATAAAATATAAATTATAGGGTCTAACTAATTTTTATGAGAATATAATAGGTGATTTGGAAGATAGAAATTGAATTAATATAATGGATGGAAAAAGGAAGGTGGGTCAGGTAGGGTAGGGATTAGGCTTTATAAAAGCAATTGCAGAGCTCTGGAAAAGGCGGAGAACAATCTTTGAAAGATGCCAGAGGTAGTAGGCTATCTAGCTTCATGGATATTTGGAGAGAGTTCCATGCAACTGCTAAGGTATAGCTGAAAGCAGCCTCCCAAACCGGTGCAGGCATTGGGGACCTTAATATGATGAGTTTACTGATCCTTAAGTGTATGGCCTAGTTGTAATTTGGGTAAAGCAATCAGTGATATAGGTAGGTAGTTTGCCTGTTAACGCTTTGAATATCCAGATAGCAGCATTCCTATTTCTTCTGTGTTGTAATGATGTCCAGTTTACTGCCATATAAAGGGAGCAATGATGGGTGCTGGAGGGAAGGTCAGTAATAAATCTTATGGACCTGTGATACAGGGTGACCAGTTTATGTAAGAAATGACGTGAACAATGGCAGTAGAGAAAATCAGCATAATCAATGAGGGATAGGAATGAGGCCTGAATTAACCTTTTTTTGGAATCACTGTTTAGGTAATGTTTTATTCTAAAAAATAGTCCAAGCCTCTGTCTTAGCTTTTTAAGTAGCTCTTCAATATGGACAGAATAGTCAAGCCTGTTATCTATCCAGACTCCAAGGTATTTGAAGTTATCAACAAATTCCAGTTTCTCTCAAGTAAGGTGGATAATTGTAGGGTGGTGGATGCTGGGGTAGTGGTAGAGCAACTCTTTGTGGCAAAGAACATAGCTTTTGTTTTTGGCATTTAGAAGTAGTTTTTGTCAAGTAGATTGTGCTGCAGAATGGAGAATTCGGATTATAACAGTTCACAGGCTTTAGAAGGTGAGGGATTGCTGACATATAATACAGTATCATCAGCAAACAGATGAATGTTAGATTGAGTGAGGTTGGCATCAATATTGTTTATATAAATGGCAAAGAGGATAGGGCCAAGAATAGAGCCTTGTGGTACACCCCTTAGCAGTGGTTTTGAGGTGGATAGGTAATTTCCATTTTTAACCAGTTGTGACCTATCTGAAACGTAATCCTTAAACCAGTTGAGTGATAGGGAATCCAGGCCTAGTGAGTTAAGGGAGGTGATTAATAAGTCATGATCCACTGTGTCAAAGGCTTTACTCAAATCCAGGAACACAGCACAGGTACAATTTTTCTTATCCAAGGCAGTCTGCCAATCGTTGGTTACCTTGGCTAAGGCAGTAATGGTGCTATGCTTTGATCTAAATCCAGATTGTGCAGAATTTAGAAGGTTGTTGTTATCCAGATAGTCCCTTAATTGAGAGTTTACTAGTTTTTCGAGCATCTTGGATAGTACTGGTAGGATGGAGATAGGCCTGTAATTGTTGAGATCCCTAGTATCACCAGATTTAAGTAATGGAACTACTTGAGCTGTTTCCAAGTAGAGGAATGGATCCAGTAGTTAGGAAAGATTGAAGAGATGAGTGAGGGGCAGATAAGACATGTGAAGCAATTTTCAGGAAATAGGGATCCAGGGAGTCTGCACCTGCACTCTTAGTAGTGTCTAAATTAGAGAGAGATCTTCCACTTCTTTCACGGATATTGGGATGAAGGAAAAGTTGAAGTGGCCATTTGTCCCACAGTAGTTTGCAGGTTCAAGGAACATCTCAGGATATTTGCAGGTGATGAGTCAAATGCTAGGCCAGCTGTGGTGAAGTGAACATTGAAGGTATTTAAGATTTCTTGTTTACCTGTAATTTCTGTATCATTTAGTAGCAGTTTGGAGGTTAAGGCAGGAGTAGAATTTTGGCCCAGAAGTCCTTTTATTGTACCCCAGAGTCTGGATGGGTTATTGTAGGAAGCATCCAATTCAGCTATCAAAAGATAGTCCATCAATGAATTTCTTTATTGCTCCTTTTGTTCACAAAATATATAATATTTACAGCTCCTTTAATCACTGAACTTTACTCTCTGCCTCACAGGACTTTGCAGACACTGGACCCCATGACTGGACATGGAATTCCCTTTAGACCCTATTCAGCTTATAGAGGTACTGGCATCCTAACCCATACCATGGCAAAACACCAATGCACGTTGAGCCTAAAGAGTAATGATTAGGCTCCAGGTCTCATTGACCATGTCCCTGGAAAGAGACTTTCTCAGTTCATTCCCATTTGAAAATCCTGACCCCACCAACATCCTAGCCCAAAGGCCTCCATGCACTTTACTCCCATGCTCCCAGCTTGGTAATCAGATGGTACCTTCTACCTTATGGCAGTACTAGACATTGGATGTTTGAGGGAATCATTCAGCTTCCTCCCTCTTTTCAATATCTCTTGCTGGTCCAGGACCCCAGACTGTACTCCACACCTAAAATCCCTCAAGACACCTCCCTTGTGGGGTTCCCCCCCCAAAGTCCTTCCTCATCATGAGGCTATAAAGAAACACAGTGTGCTGGCAGAAAAAGGCATTGCTGCCTATCCAGTCTGTCTTGTGTGGTGGTACATGCCCTCTAGAGGTTCATGCCCCTGCACTATTTCCCCTGCCCCCTCACCAGTCCCTTATGCTGGTCCCACCCTTTCATGAAATGATTCATAGTTTTTGCACACTGACCAGCATCTCTGGTAGCTTTTCCACTCTTCCACCACCCTTTCCATAAAATAGTACTTTCTAGCATCCTTCCTGAGTTTACTCCCCACTAGTTTGCTGTTGTTCACCTTGTTAGTACTACTGCTACTAATCTTGAACAGTTCACTCGAGTCCACTAAATTAATACCACTCATGCCCGGTAAAACCCGTTATCCAAACTTTAGTTAACCAAAACTCTCAATTATCCGAAACTCTGCTGTGCTTCACAGCTTAATAGACTATGCTGCAGTGTGCTCTCACTTATCCAAAACTCAATTTTCCCCAAATGATAGCATTTCCACTTGCACATTAGGATAATGGGGTTATACTGTATTTAAATAATACTTGATATAATACTTGGTATCCCAGGACAGCATGGGTCTAGACTGTCAATAGAAAGCTGTACAGTTATAAAATATAATTTTCCATGTTGTTTGATGCACGGTGTTTAGTAAGCCTATTTTGATGATGTTGAGGTTATTAAAGGAATAATGCCTAATGGGGTAGGTGTTATGCTGGGATAATATCCTGCCTCAGGTGGTTGGGCCCGAGGCCACCGGCCAAAGGTATCCAACACCCAAGAAGGGATGTTATCCCAGCATAACACCCACACTGGAAGGCATTATTCCTATTATACAATGGCCTCTTGTCATATACAGAATTAAAAAAATTAAAGAATGATGTTGTTTGTGTGTAAAAATATTTTTGTTTCTTAAGAGAAGATGCAAAAAATACAAATACAAAAAATCAGCAGAGATGTTATGCCAGGATAGCATCCCTGCTGTTGTGGCCAACTGACCAATCAGAAGCCAGGATTCTTTCTTGCCATTGTATAATGCTGTTTATCATAAAATCTAGTAATGCATTCCATATCCCAACTTTCCTTTGGGTTAAATATTTCTTCTTTTTATTAGCTTTAGAATTATTTGACTGCAACTGTATATTACGTTTATGGTTTGTAGTGTTTGAGTATATGAAAGTGGTTCAATATCAGCAGGGCTGGATTAAGGCATTGGCCAGTAAGGCCCAATACTAGGGCCCCTGCCTGCCAGAGGGGCTCCAGCCCTTAGTGGATCATCCTGGCTACAGAAATCAGGCTCAAGTCAGTCGAGCTTCTAATAATTTCTGTTTGGGACAATTCAGCCTAGTATCCGCAACAAAGCACTGTTCTAGCACCTATTGACTTCTTATTAGGCCATTAACACCTTTGAGATATAAATCTAGCCATCTACCCCACCAGGAAATGATCTTTGATTTTCCTGCATTTGCTGTGGTGCCAGGTTCAACACATTGTTCTTCTGTACAGTTCAAGAATGCATGGGACAGACATAAGGCAATTCTAGTGGGGGGTAGGAGGAAATAAGCTGTTGGTTAACTAGGATCTGCAGCTTATCCATTAGGTAGGGAAATGGGCAGACTAGGTGGGCCAAGCGGTCCTTATCTGCCATCAAATTCTATGTTTCTATGTTTACAGTCTCATCAATTGACTTGACCTTGATGGGAGACTTAGGTACCAGTCACGCCTCCTAGCCAAAAAGATCACCATTGGCCTAGCCCCTGTTGGTCTCACCAACCTGCTACAACCTGCACCCTCGGTGATACCTACTCACAGCTCCACCAAACCCTCCCTCCTGATTCTCTGCTGTTGAACTACTCAAGGCCAGAGATCTTTCTGCTATAGAGTCCCCTTCTGGATGAATGCCCTGCCCAGAGCCAGCTCCTCTGAAAATAAAACAGGCCACTTTAAAACCACCCTCAGGGAACACCTCCATTCCTTGAGCACCTGCAACTGCTACATGCCCACCCCCTGGTGCTCTCTCCAACCATGGAATGTATGACTCCTCCAGGCTTGCCTCTTTTCCCACCACTGTTTCCCCCTCAGTTCCCCTATCCCCCTCTCATTCCTCTTATGGCATGAACCTGAGCCTTTAACCTAAGTCCTTGACTGCTCTTGAGCTACAACAAAGACTCTCCATCCTGCTAACCCTCTGATCATTGCACTCCTACCGTTTTCCTCCCCTAACTTCTGAATACCTGTATTTTACTCACTGCTTGCTAACATATAGTTGTTGTATATACTGTACGTGTAATTACTGTTCCATCACTGCCTCTGTATTGTATCTCTGAACACTATTTTGTACTGTTTGTAATGTGACGTGGAGCCTTTGTACATGAGTCTCTGACTCAATGGGTTGTAATTTCCAATAACTCTAATAAAATAAAAATAAAATAAATAAATAAATAATACTCTTAAAAGATGAGCCCCATTTCCTAGCTACAGGACTCAGCCTCATGGAGACATGAGCACTGCTGCAGCTTCTTTATTAATTTATTTCTGCCTGTTGTTGCCAGCCAAGAGCTGGACCTGGGCATCTCCATTCCCAGCAGCTGCTGGACCCAAACTGAAAGGGTTTCCAGTCTGACTCAATGCAAAGTATCAGTCTTCAAACCCTACTGTAATGAGTCAGGACTGGGATGGACTGACAGGGATAAAGGAAGAGGGGATATTACCAGAAGGTTGAATTGGTGGGTTCTTGGCTCTTCATGGTGCAGGTTGACTCTGCATAGAGCATTGGACAGCAGGATACAGCAGTCCTCCCAGGAATGCCGTATCCACACTAGAACTGGACATTATTTACCTCTGGAACAGGCTTGTGCAGGTACAGCACCCAGCCCACCTTGAAAACTCTAAGAGCTGGTGAAAGGGAGCCAGTTTTTCAATGAGGATACTACAGTTGTCCAGCAGGTGGTGCATAGTCACTAATACTGCTCTTTGGGCAACACAGCAATTTTATTTGTTTCACCTAGATTTATTCCTCCCCAAAACTGTGAACCATAATCTAGTAATGGCCTGACATAGGCTGTGTATAATAGCAAGAGCATTTTTCTTGAACTGTTACTTAAATGACTCCATATTTTATATAAAATGAAGTTAGCTTTGATATGTAGTGTGTTACAGTGACAGTTATCTTTTAAGTCAAAATTAATTATGATTCCCAAGTCTTTTTCTGAGTTAGCCTTTTTTTAAAGCTGCACTGTGCATAATGTAAATATGTTTGTTGTGCTTGCCCAAATGCATTACCATACATTTGCCCTTATTGAAGAAAATCCACCAGGTTGCTGCCCAATCCCCAAAACTGTTCAGGACATTTTGTAATTTCAGTTTATCATCAGGTGACAGCATCCTCCCTCCTATTTCATTATCATCTGCAAAGCTGACACATTTATTGGTCATATTCTTTCCTAAGTCTGAATAGGACAGAGCCCAATATTGACTTCTGTGGCACTTTACGATCTACAATACCTACTGAGCATTAATAGCCATTGATCTTATCATGCTGTTTTCCGTTATTTAACCAATTACTTGTTCAGCATACTATGAATTTGTTTATATGAAATGCTTGTAATCTATGTCTTAATTTGTCATAGGGGACAAGGTTGAAAGCCTTTCTGAAGTCTAGATGATGTCACATGGTATGCCTTGATCTAGTGCTTCATTGGTCTGCTCATAGAAAGTTATTAGATTGGTGGTACAAGACCTTCCTTTCCTGAATCCATGTTGTTTATTGTCTAAAATGTTTGTGCATAAACAATCCAATTCCAGGAGATGTTTTATTCTCATTTCCATGATTTTACATATTATTGACATGATGCTAATTGGTCTGTAGCTAGAAATTTTACTGAATCAGCCCTTTTTATTAGGGCTGTGGGTGGAGCCTACAGCACTAATGGGATCAGATTGTAGCTCTAAAATGGCTGATCATGGAACTCCCTTTTTGGACATTTGGACATATTCCTCCACAGCTGAAAATAGTGTACTCCCCCTCTGATTTTGCTATTTGCTGCTCTATGTTAAAGGCATCTGAAGGGAGGGAGGATGCTACTGTATTGTACCTCAGAACTTCTCAGGACATTAACAAAAAAAAAACTTTTTAAACTGCTGTTTTTATCATCTGTCCAGCTCAGTCTAATAGATTTGTGCTATTTCTTTCAGCAATCTTGGGGTTAACTCATCATATGTTGTCTGGATTTACTGAACCTCTGAAAGTCAGACTACAGTGTCAGATTACAGACACTGTAGTTTGCAGCGTGAGTTAGCTATCTCATTCCTATGGGCACACACACTCATGTACACACACACACACACACACACACACACACACACACATATATACACACAGCAGCAGCAGCATGTATTCTGACTAAATAAATTCAAGAGGACTGAATTAGCAGCATGCCATTACTGAACCTCTGAAAGTCAGACTACAGTGTCAGATTACAGACAGTGCAGTTTGCAGCATGTGTTAGCCAACTCATTCTTATGGGCACACATGCACATACATACACACACACACACATATACACACACACAGCAGCAGCAGCATGTACTCAGACTAAATAAATTCAAGAGGACTGAATTAGCAGCATGCCATTAATGAACCTCTGAAAGTCAGACTACAGTGTCAGATTACAGACAGTGCAGTTTGCAGCCTGTGTTAGCCAACTCATTCCTATGGGTGTGCGTGCACACACACACACACACACACACACACACACACACACACACAGCAGCAGCATGTACTCTGACTAAATAAATTCAAGAGGGCCGAATTAGCAGCATGCCAGTTTTTGATGATTGTGACTAAACAGCACTATACGGCACCAGCTAGAAAATAACTTTGGTCATTTGGTAGATCTTCACAGCCCTATCGGCTCTGGCTAGAGCTCGTTATGTAGGGGTACAACATCAATTAATCTCCAGTCCATAGGAACATTGCCCAGGTACTTCCTCATAAGGAAGAAAAATGAGGATTGGTGGCCTATTTTGGATCTAAGACTTCTGAACAAGTACATTTTGAAACCAAAGTTCAGAATGGTCACTCTTACCATAATCATTCCTTCATTGCAAAAGGGAGACTGGCTAGCCTCCCTAGATCTAAGGGATGCTTATTTCCATATTCCCATCAGACCATCTCACAGAAAATTCTTGAGATTCAGGCTGGCTTCAGGCCATTATCAGTTTGCAACTCTCCCTTTTGGGCTAACTTCAGCACTAAGGGTTTTTACAAAGTGCCTATCAGTGGTGGTAGAGTTTTTGAGAAAACAAGGTATAACAGTCTTCTCCTACCTGGTTGACTGGTTAATAGTAGGACAGTCTCTGCAGCATGCAGTACAGTCACTGGCGTTCACAAAATCCACGCTAGAGTCCCTGTGATTTCTGATAAACAAAAATCTCAACAGTACCACTCCAGGTGCTGGAGTTTATTGGAGCAGAACTAAATACCAGACCTGGGCAGATCCCTCCTGCCACAGTACAGGGCGACAAGCATTCTGCAGATTGCAAAATCCTTTGCGTCTGGGAGACCCAGAACAGCCAGAGAATTTCTCAGGTTACTAGGCCACATGGCATCTGCCACGGCAGTGGTAATGAGCTCCAGGTTTCAAGTGAGAGATATTCAATTCCATCTCAGAGTATTGGTCTCAAAGGACGGATCTCATGTCCAAACTGGTTCCAGTCACAGAAAGTTTAGTCCAGGCCTTACAATGGTGGCCAAGTTAGCCAGCCTTGGAGTGGGTCCCAAGATGGTAGCCTGGATAAAAAACTGGCTGGACAACAGGACACAAAAGGTAATAGTAAACGGAGTCCACAGTGAAAAAAGGAGGGTAACTAGCTGGGTACTGCAGGGTTCAGTACTGGGACCGGTCCTCTTTAATATCTTTGTAAGTGACATTGGAGAGCACCTGGAAGGAAAGGTATGCCTCTTTGCAGATGACACAAAGGTCTGCAATAGGGTTGATACACAAGGTGGGGTGGAAAGAATGAAAGGGGACTTGGCAAGGTTGAAGGAATGGTCAAATACGTGGCAGCTCAGATTCAATGCAAATAAGTGCAAGGTAATGCATCTAGGAAACAAATACCCAGGGGAAGAGTACACAATGGGGGTGAGTTAATAACAACAACAAAAATCGAAAGAGACCTAAGAGTAATTATACCAGATGACCCTAAAAGTGGGCAAGCAATGTGAGAAGGCAGTAAGGAGGGCTGGGGGATACTGGGATGCATAGGGAGAGGCATCAACAGTAGAAAACAGGAAGTTGTTATCCCTCTCTACAGACAGTTAGTGAGACCCCATCTGGAGTACTGCGTGCAATTCTGGAGACCCCATCTCCACAAAGACATAGACAGAGTGGAGGCTGTTCAGAGGAGGGCAACCAAAATGGTGCAAGGTCTGCACCAGAAGACATACGAGGAGAGACTAAAGCAGCTTAATATGTAAACCCTTGAGGAAAGGAGGAGAGGGGGACATGATAGAAACTTTTAAGTATGTCAAGGGAATTAACAAGGTACAAGAGGGTAGTATATTTCAGAAGAAGAGATGTGCAAGAACAAGCGGGCACAATTTGAAGATAGAGGGGACGGCTCAGAGGTAATGTTAGAAAGTATTTTTTCACAGAGAGAGTTGTGGATGCATGGAACAGCCTTCCTGAGGAGGTTGTGGAGTCAGGAACAGTGGGAGAATTCAAGAATGCATGGTACAGGCATAAGGCAATTCTAGTGGGGGGCAAGAGGAAGTAAGCTGTTGATTAACTAGAATCTGCAGCTTATCCATCAGGTAGGGAAATGGGCAGACTGAATGGGCCAAGCGGTCCTTATCTGCCGTCAAATTCTATGTTTCTATGTCAAAAAACAAGTTTAACACATGTTAGTGGTGTACTAAGTGGTGCTGTTTCCTTTAGTACTGATGGTGATAGCTCATCTGATCCCATTGATTATTTTACTTCTTATGTTCCAGGATCAGTTGGTGCATCTTCCATGTTAATTAGTACATTGTTACTGTCATAGGTGGTGTATGTAGGTGCAGAATTGAACAAAATGATGGGCTGAATACCTCTGCCATCCCCTTTTCATCCTTAAGTTGTGTATTGTCTAGATAAAATGTTCATGTTGCAGTATTTCTCCTTTTTTCCTGAGATAATGTATGTGGATAATAATGCAGTATCTTGCTAGTCAACTGTCAGTTTGATTTCTATGTTTCCTATGGCTAAAGTAATGGATTTGTTTCACCCTTTGACATTTGTTTGTCATCTTAATTTATTCCCAGGAGTGGAATTTTTTCCCTAATTTTGTAGAGTTCTTTATTTCTGGAAATCAGCTTTTGAATTTTTGTTGACAATCAAATAGTTTTTTTTTCCCTTTTTATTGTAACTTAGTATTTTTGGAACAAACTCCTTCTGAGGCATCACTAGTTTATTTTTTTAAGATACTCCACATTCATGTATTTTTACCCACTTGTCTTCCTGCCAGCTCCATCTAATTAGCTCTTCTTTAATACCCCTGAAATTTATTCTGCTGTAACTGTATTTCTCAGTTACCCTCTTGCTTGCAGTGTAAATTATTTTTACTGTGAAATTAAAAATGGTTCAACCATGTCACCTTTCCCTCCTGGTCTCTAGTGAGTACATGTTAAGATTCACCAGTCTCTGCTCATATGCCTTCCCCTGTATGTCCCTGTTTCACCTTGATTGTTCTCCTCTGCATCAACTGCAACCTATTAATGTCCTACAGATGAAGGTTCCAGACTTGCACACAGTATTCCAAATGTTACCTCACCAAGATTTTGCACAGAAGTAAGATGGCAGCTTTTATCCCTCAGCTGAATCCCCTACCTAAGACTAATAGAATTGTGTTCACTTTCCCCACTTCTTTCCTGTACTGCACAAATGTTTTAGGTTTGTTTGAAATCACCACCTCCAGATTCCCATCCTAACTCAGTCACTGTGACTGGCACTCCCCTAATCTGTACTCACACCCCAGACTTTTGCTCCTACATGCATAACCTTGAAACCTTCAGCATTCAAGCCCAGTTGCCAGATCCTATACCACCTGTCAAGCCTCTCCAGGCCCTCTTTCATGTCTCAGATCCTTTCTCACAATCAACCCTACCACAAACCTTGGTGTCATCTGCAAAAAGACAGATTTACCCCTTGAAATCAGCTCCCATGTAACTAATGTAGATATTAAAAAGTACAGGGTCAGGCACTAATCTCTGTTTAAATCTTGCCAAAGATCCCACATAGGGTTCCTACCTGGTTTCTTGTACCCTGAGGCTCCTCCCATGTGTAACTTGAACCTGACAACTCCAACCCCAGCTACACCAGACCTGTACCTTCCAAGGGAGAATCAAGTGACACAGTAACACTTACTGCCCTAGTGGGGTGGGGGCTGAGTGTGAGATTGATATAGAAAGATTAGCTAGATAGATAGACAGACAGACAGGCAGATATATTCAGTAGATGTGCAAGCATCTACCAAGGTTATCAGTTAAATGGTATAGTATTAAGCAATGCGTGACTCAGAAACTGAAGTGGAAAAATAACTACGAATTCTAGAGTGATGAGATTAACAGTGTGATTTTATCCTCTTACTTGCATTCTCTCTGCTGTCATCCTGCTTCAAGTCCATCTAAGCATGAAAAAGAAGCTAAATCAGATGTCTGCAGTGCCAACAGGGGGAAAGCCTGAGCGACCTTAGGACTGCAGCTTTTCCACTGTCTGGCAGTCTGATGCCTTCACAGTTCAGGATTGCTTGTCATTTCCAGATTTAAAGGTTATTGGTAACATAAAATATAGTTTGTTTTGTTTTCATGTTTCAAATCCATTTAATATATCATTTATGGTCAGATAGCTCTGGTAATTCACAGACAGCCCATACACTTCTCTGCTGTGATTCCCATTTGTGATGTTAGAAATGTGAATTGTGTCTTCTTTTAAATATCTGTGTCACTCAGACTGTCTGAAATATTCCACTTAACATTCTGAGGTAAACAATGCCTGCTCAGTACACATTCTACTGACAAACAAACATATATATTTTTTGTGACACTTTTAAACCCTGTAAACCCTACATATAGATGATAACCATTAGTTGATCATGATGAACAGTGGGGTAATTGTCCGAGTTCTTTGTGTGATGTCAATAATTCATGTAAGTGAAACTTGAGCAGATTATGATGTCAGTAAGAGAAAGATTATTGCTACCTGTCTTTCAGGACTGTGTAGCAGTTGTTGTTATGCATTATGTATTTTGTAATGTTCCAGTGGTCAGTGTTGCTGCCTGAGATGGCAATAGCCATCTTTGGAACTCCCCTCACCCAGGCATATGCCTCCATGACGAGTAGAGAGGGAAGAATAAAAGGATGTCATGCCTATATAAGCAGACAAACCTGGTGAAGTGTTCAGGAGCATAAATGCTTCACTTGCTCTATCGCCTCCTACTAGCTGGTGATGTGGAGCCCAACCCTGAACCCCTTCCATCTCTCCCAAACCTCCCGCACTGTAAGCAGGCCCAACTCTAAAGGCCTAAAAACAGTACACTTAAACTGACAAAGTCTGCAACCCAAAATTGCAGAACCTGAAGCCTGGGGCACCTCCCTTAGACTAGCTGTGCTTGGGATCATGAAAACTTGGCTAAACCCTCTATCCTCCCACATGAAGTAGCCTTAACTGGGTACACTACCGTCAGGCATGACAGGGTCAGCAAGCATGGAGGCGGTGTTCTCTTATATATTAAGTCCGACCTTGCAACCACTGAAATAACCCCATAGGCTCCTATTTCATCTTTAGCAGAATCAATATTCTGCTCCCTAATGCTAGGCAACACCAAAAAACTGTTAATTGGATGCATCTACTTACCACCCAAAACTGCCTCTGCTGCCCTTCCCAAAGAATCTCCTCTGTCTCAGATCTCCCACACCACGAGATGGTCCTGTGTGGAGATTTCAACTTAGACTGGAAGTCCTTTAACATAGGCAAAGTCCACCCTTCGCTGGCAGATGACAACCTAACTCAGCACATTGCTGAACCCACCAGAAGGAACAACAGAACAGGGCATCATTCCACCATTGACTGGATCCTGTCTAACTGCACTCACTGAATAACTGCTGCAGGAGTCCTACCAGACAACATTAGTGGCCACCCTCCAATATACTGTGCTTGGATAAATAAAACCCCAAACTCACCTCCAAAAATTGTAGAATACTAAAACCTGTCTACATTTGATCTCTACTACTTTCCAAACTCTCTACTAAATGTAAATTGGGGCCCCATACTCACCCTGCCCACTATTGACCAAGCCCCGGATTATCTAATTGACTCTATCACTGCCGTTATCAACAGACATGCCACTCTCACCCAACGCAGGTCCAAAGGCGTTTTGGCCCTATGGCTAACTAAAGATATCAGGAACCTCATGTCAAAATGTGATGCTGCTTGGAAAAAGTTCAAGAAAACTGGCCTTTCTTGGACTTGCACTCCTACCAGCATCTTAGAAACACCTGTAAATCTAAGATAACAAGCACCAAGAGGAATTATTATTGTTCACTGCAAACAGAGAAACTCTGCAACCCAAAAGATTTCTGGGCCAAAACAAATTCCCTTCTAAGGGGAAAATCCTCCACCCTCCCTGATTCACTAAATGTCAAGGATAAAGTACTATCCAACCCAGCATCAATAACCGATGGTCTTAATAACTTCTTCACAGACCTTAGCACCTATACATCTTAATTCAGTGCTTCCCAATGCAACCTCCACTCACCAGAAACCTATCCCTCTGTCACCATTCTTGAACAATTCTGTATCAAATTAACTTCCTGGAAAGAGGTTCTTAAGTTACTTCCCAATCAAAAGGAACATGGTTCCCCCAGCCATGACTCACTTAAGCCCCAGTTCTTAAAGTGGGGAGCACCTGCTCTGGCCATTCCAGTCAGGGACCTGATTAACAGATCCTTCCTTGAAGGAATTGTTCCCACAAAATGGAAGACTGCCTTAGTTATCCCTATCCACAAGGGGGGGATCAGCCTCTCCTGTTGAAAACTACAGGCTCATCGCCATCCTTTGTCATCTCACTAAGTTACAAGAAAAAATTCTTTATAACCAGTTAAAAGACTGCCTCAAACAATACCAACTCCTGTCTCCCTGCCAACACGTCTTCCGGAAAAATCACAGCACTCTCTCCACACTCATCAAGGACATTTCAGACATTCACCATGCCTTCAACTATGGCCATGCTACAGGGGACATCCTTATGGACCTCACTAAGGCTTTTGATTTGGTGAACCACAAGAAGCTAATACAGAAGCTGAAATCTCTAGGGCTTGATCAACAATCCACAGCTTGGCTCCAAGACTACCTCACTGGCCACTCCCAAAGTGTTAAATGGGCCAACTGCCAATCTCCTTTTAGACCCATCTCCCATGGCAGTTCCCAGGGCTCCATCCTCGGGTCACTACTCTTTTCACTTTTCATTAATGAGTTGCCAAGTTTCTGTGGAGGGGCCTCCGTTCAGCTTTACGTGGATGATGTCATCATATACAGGTACTCTGCAGACATCCTCTGGCTTAATCAATATCTGGAATCTGATTTCTGTCAGCTAGAGACATGGTTCTTTGCAAACAACTTACTTCTGAACACATAAAAAATGAAATCAATGCTCGTCCACCCGCACACCTACAAAAATGATTCCAATCTCCAGCTCTCCAATTCCTCTTGAAATGGGTATCCCCTAGAATTTGTACACTATTTTAAATATCTAGGCATCCTGCAAGACCCAAACCTCTCCTTTGAAGTCCATGTCAACAAAACCACAACAATTTTTCACCAAAAGCTGAGTCTGCTCTACCACTTCCATCCTCTAATATCTAAAGCTTCTTGACTAAAAATCATTACAGTCTCTCTCCTTCCTCTACTATTGTATGGGTCTCCTCTATTCCTATCACTCAAGACCTTTTTTATGAACCAACCGAAGCAGTTATATCACAGGATAGGACGCTTTGCCACTGGAGCTGCTCCCTGCCAGCACCACTGCACTGTACTAGCATCCCTGGGTTGGCTACAACTGGAATATAAATTCTAGTACTCCTCTCTATGCCATATCTATAAGCTCACACAATTTTCACCCCACCAAGTCTATCTAACATTATTGCAAGAAAGCCCTCTAGGAGGCCTCTCTGCTCCTCCTCTATCCCTTTGTTATCCATGCCATCAACTCGCCTAACCACACGCAGAAGATCCTTTGCCTATATAGCACCCTCGGCCTGAAACTCCCTCCCTCCATCCATCCTCTCCTGCACTACCCTCCCTAGCTTCAAATGTACTCTGCACAACTACTTATATAACTCAGGAACTTGCTTCTGCCTTACCTGACCAACTGTTCACTTGCCCCTACTTTTGACTCTTCCCACATCCTAATGGTCTAGGTAGATTTCTTATAGCAGGAAAATATGCTATTATTTATACCCCCCTACCTCTGCAGTCCCATCACTTTTTTATAACGCACTATTGCCATTTGAATTACCCGCACTACACTAACGTCTAGAACTGTAAATTCCTGCACATCTGTTTGGTCAACCTGACGAGTCTGTACCAACCCTACCTGGACTTTGCAAAAATAGCCTCTGATCTTCACAGCTTAATCCAACACAATGCTACAGGGACACATCTATACCCAAGAAACAAAAACCCAGGGGAAGAGTACACAATGGGGAGTGAGATACTAACAACAACAAAAATGGAAAGGGACCTGGGGGTAGTCATATCAGATGACCTAAAGGTGGGCAAGCAATGTGAGAGGGCAGCAAGGAGGGTTAGGGGATACTGGGATGCATAGGGAGAGGCATCACCAGTAGAAAACAAGAAGTTATTATCCCTCTGTACAGACAGCTGGTGAGACCACATCTGGAGTACTGCGTGCAGTTCTGGAGACCCAATCTCCGCAAAGACATAGACAGGATGGAAGCTGTCCAGAGGAGGGCAACTAAAATGGTGCAGGGTCTGCACCGGAAGACATATGAAGAGAGACTTAAGGAGCTTAATATGTATAGCCTCGAGGAAAGGAGGGAGGGGGACATGATAGAAACTTTCAAGTACCTCAAGGGAATCAACAAAGTCCAAGAGGGTAGCATCTTTCAAAAAAAGAGGTGTGCAAGAACAAGGGGGCACAATTTGAAGATAGAAGGGGGCGGCTCAGAGGTAATTTAAGGAAGTATTTTTTCACAGAGAGGGTTGTGGATGTATGGAACAGCCTTCCAGAGGAGGTTGTGGAGTCAAAAACAGTGGTGGAATTCAAGCATGCATGGGACAGTCATAAGGCAATTCTAGGGGGTTGGGGTAGGAAGAAGTAGGCTGCTGGTTAACTAGGATCTGCAGCTTATCCATCAGGTATGGAAATGGGCAGACTGGGTGGGCCAAGTGGTCCTTATCTGCCCTCAAATTCTATGTTTCTGAGAATTGTACCTGGCATTATATCTGTGACATTATTATTTGCTCTATTGTGTGTATTGTGGCCCTATTTTACAAGTTAGTGCTGTATGTTGCCTTATATTTTATGATATTACTGTTTTCTTCATTTTTCTTATGTGTGTATGTGTAGTGCTGTTTAGTGTAGTACTCAGTTTTTGCATTGTAATCCTGTACTGTGTTATCCTCTGTACCCTCCCCCCGGGTCATCTCAAAAAAAGGGACTGCATGGTCTCAGAGGGCTTACCTAGTTACCAAAATTCAAGTAAATAAAAAAAAGAGTTTGAATTTTAGCAATTCCAACCTATATGTATCTTCTAAACACATTATCACAGTCCACAGGTTAACTGAAATATATTACAGATTATCATAGCATCTCTAATACCAAATGTAAATATTCTTTCACAGAAAGAAAAGCTATGCTGTGACTTAATCCTTGCTGTGCCATGACTGATATAACAGTCCAAAATTCCTATACATTCTAATTCTGTCAGCAGTCTAAGGGTTAAATGATAAGTGTGGAATGTAACAGTACACAGAACTCGGTGGGGAGGAGAGACTACAATATTAAAAACATTGTAGATTACAGAATCTGCTCACATTAAGTTCTCTAGACACTTAAGGCCAACAGCGAGACCTGCATCACAGCCAGTTGTTCTGATTGGAACATTCCAGCATTGATCAATTACTATAAACTACTGGTGTGATCCTGTTTCAGACAGACGACCATCTTCTTCAAGTTGTGTAACGGGGGTGCTTTGAAACAACTGAGAAGCTGCATGGGATATATTATACTGGACTAGACATCTGCAACAAATCTCTCTCTCTTGCTTACAGCGGAGGGAAGTTTTCCTTACTTTACAGTCTCACATTGGTATTGCTTTGTGTTTAATTATTTTAGCTTTTAAATCAGGAAGGGGGTTTTCAAAACTGCTTATCGTGTGAGCAACTTCAGAAGGGTTGAAATAACTGCATATTTGATTTTCCTTTGTGGGTAACTGGACTGTCTACTAGTATTCTGTGACTCTTTGCATCAATATATTTTGAAATAATTTACTGGTGGTGGCTGTGTACTTCTAATAGCAAAGGTTGCAGTTTGTAATCTGATGCCAGACAGAGCCTCAGGTGGTGGAAATTGTCTTCACTAGTCAGGGAGACCTGCATCACAGCCAGTTGTTCTGGTTGGAACATTCCAGCATTGATCAATTACTATAAACTTCTGGTATGATTCTGTTTCAGACAGAAGACAAGACCATCTTCTTCAAGTTGTGTAACAGGGGGTGCTTTGAAACAACTGAGAAGCTGCAAGGGATATATTATACTGGACTAGACATCTGCAACAAATCTCTGTCTCTTGCTTACATCTGAGGGAAGTTTTCCTTACTTTACAGTCTTACATTGGTATTGCTTTATGTTTAATTATTTTAGTTTTTAAATCAAGAAGGGGGTTTTCAAAACTGCTTATCTTGTGAGCAACTTCAGAAGGGTTGAAATAACTGCATATTTGATTTTTCTTTGTGGGTAACTGGACTGTCTACTAGTATTCTGTGACAGTTTGCATCAAATTACTTTTAAATAGTTTACAAATCAGTTACTGGAGGTTAGTTGAATTACTATAAAGGGCAGTACTCACCAGGGTGGTGGAGCAGTGGTATATTTGATTGTTTCTAACAGTCTCCAGTGATTGTGGACTACCCACCCACCTTCCCCACACCCCACACCCCGAGGCATGACGTTTCCTTTATAGCCAAAGTTCTGACATCACTTCCTCAACAGGTCTTGGGGCAGAACTGTCATATTCTTAATAACCCAGCACAGTGCATAAAGGTAAGAACACACCACAAAAAGAAAAAAAAACAATATATATATATATATCTATATATATATATATATATATATATTATATATATTATATATATTATATATTGTATATTATAAGGGAGAGGGACATGTAGGGAGTGGTGCAATGCACTGGCTGTGGGTCAGCAATTTTCCAGGAGACATTCTAGAAACTGCATTGCTGTTCTATTTGCAGGCAACTGTCAGCTCTGAGGGAGGAGGTTGCCCACCTCCAGGCTGAACTGGCAAGGATGAAGGAGGTCTCCCCCACCCAAAGAGCACCACTGCCACAACCACTGCCTCAGAGGCTGCCAAGTATAAAGAGCAATTGGACCACAGTGGGTTCTGGGAGGGTGAGGGTGGTGGAACAGAGGCAAAGCCCCCTAGTTGTACCTCTACACAAACCATATGCCAGTCTGGCAGAGCAAGGTTCCTCTATGATGGCAACCTCAGTGGAGATGAAGAAGAATGCTGAGGACATCCACAAGGGAGACCCACAGAAGGGTGACAAAGGACACCACAGGGGAAAGAAACAGCTTCTGATAGGGGACTCAATTGTTGAGTGGGGTAAGACCTGGGAAGGGAGGAGAGGAAGTAGGTGCCTGCCTGGTGCCATGGCTTGTCCCTCAAGCCATGGCACCAGGCAGGCACCTTACTCCCTCTCCTCTCCCATCCCCAGGTCTACCCCTCTAACAATTGAGTCCCCTATCAGAAGCTGTTTCCTTCCCCTGTGGTGTCGTTTGCCACCCTTCTGTGGGTCTCCCTTGTGGATGTCCTCAGCATTCTTCTTCATCTCCACTGAGGGTTGTCCTTGCCAAGAAGTGAATCCTCAGGATTGCAGAAGCAGCATCACAGAAAAGGGAACTAGATATCATTGTCCACCTTGGGACAAATGACCTAGCTAGGCATGGGATCTGTGCACTGCAGGATGAAATTGTGGAGTTGGGGAAGGGCCTCAGACAGGTAGCAAGCACGGTTACCTTCTCAGAGGTGCTGCCAGTCCATGGCAGGGGTGAGGCTAGGGTACTGCCCACCATGCAGTTTAATGAATGGTTGCAAAACTGGTGAAGAGCACAGGGCTTTGGCTTCATTGGGGACTGGGGGTACACTTTGAGAGATGAAGGCTCATACTAGCATGATGGTCTGCATCTGTCTATGAGGGAACCAAGATCCTAAGTGACAAGTTTAAATGCTTCTGTGGCAAGCTTTTAAACTAGCCATGGGGGGAGGTGCTAATAAGAGGCAGGAAATGTCAAGCCCCCCAAAAAAACATGCCAGGTAGTAAGGTTAACATTGAGGTACAGTGCTCAACAGAGGGCAGGACAGGGGTAAATGGAAAAATAGACAAGGGCAAAAAAAGCAGGCATGGGGGAAAAAAGGATAAAGCCAACATTAAATGGAGGGCAATGAGTACCAATGCCCATAGTCTGGGAAACAAGCTTCCTGAGCTAGCAGCCTTAATGGAAGATGAACAATTAGATATTGTGGCAGTCATGGAAACAAGGTACACGGAGAACCATGACTGGGATGTCAACATACCAGGGTACACAGGCTACAGAAGGGACAGGGACGGGAAAAGAGGAGGTGGAGTAGCTCTGTACATAAGGGAAGGGATCAAAGCTACAGAACTAAAAAGTAAAGGGGACGACAAGAGGCACTCTGGGTCACCTTGGAGACAGGGAATGGCATCACAATCTGCACAGGGGTTGTATACAGACCCCCGTCTCAAGGGGAGGAAATGGACAAGAAAATGATAGAGGACATTCTCAAAATGGCTGAAAAAGGGGAGATACTGTTGATGGTGGACCTGAATATGCCAGATGTTAACTGGATGACATGTACTGCAGCCACATCCAAGAGCAGAGTCATTCTCGATGCCCTGCAGGGGGCAGGCCTTAGACAGCTAGTGTTGGAACCCACTCGGGAGGGAGCAATACTAGACCTGGTACTCTCAAATGGAGAGAGGATCACTAATTTAGAAGTCAGTAGATATCTGGGAACAAGCGACCACTGCACAGTGTGCTTCACAATAAGCACAACCATGGAGACTAGCCATACAAAAACAAGCATACTGGACTTTAGAAGGGCTGACTTTGGCAAAATGGATGAATACCTGAGGAATACACTAGCAAATGGCCAAAAAGGAGGGGTGGAAGAAAAATGGAGAAAAATCAAAACTGCCATCATAGAGGCAACAAGCCTTTGTGTGAAACAGATAAAGAAAACAAAGCGGAGTAAAAAACCACTATGGTTCTCAAAAGAGGTGGCAGGGAAGGTTAAGGAGAAAAAGGCTGCATTCAAAAAGTGTAAGGAATCACAGAAGGAGCACGACAGGGAACTGTATCAATTAAAGCAGAAAGAATTGGGGAAGGCAGTCAAAATAGCAAAAGCCCAAACCGAGGAAAAAGTAGCCAATTCAGTTAAGAAGTGGGATAAAACCTTTTATAGGTACATTAGGGAGCATAGAAAGGTTAAGGGAGGAATAGTGAAGATTAATAAGGGAGAGGGGAGGTGGGCAGAGGGAGACAGTGAAAAGGCAGAGATACTGAATGAATACTTTTGCTCAATATTTACAAAAGAAGATGAGGAGGAGTTACCTAAACCAGACAACAGAAGCACTCTGGTAGAAGACACCAGTCCATTTACAGAAGAAAGAGTCCTGAAAGAACTCCTAAAACTCAAGGTGGATAAAGCAATGGGGCCTGACGGAATTCACCCCAGAATCCTAAAAGAACTAAGGGAGGACCTAGTGACACCACTGGCCACACTTTTTAACAAATCATGGGAGGATGGGGTGGTACCTGAGGACTGGAGGAAGGCAGATGTGAGTCCCCTTCACAAAAGTGGGAGCAAGGCAGAAGCAAGAAACTACAGACCTGTAAGTTTGACCTCAGTGGTAGGGAAAATGATGGAATCACTTCTGAAAGAAAGAACTGTTGAGTTCCTAGAGGCCAGCAGGGCACAGGACCCAAAGCAGCACGGATTTACAGCAGGAAGTTCATGTCAGACGAATCTAATAGATTTCTTTGACTGGGTGACCAAAGTAATAGACCAGGGAGGGGCTGTGGATATGGCCTACCTAGACTTTAGCAAGGCATTTGACACAGTCCCACACAAAAGATTAATAATCAAGTTAGCCAGCCTGGGAGTGGGTCCCAGGTTGGTAGCCTGGGTAGCAAAGTGGCTGCACAACAGGACACAGAAGGTAATAGTGAATGGAACACATTCCGAAGAAAGGGGGGTCACAAGTGGAGTGCCTCGGGGCTCAGTACTGGGTCCAGTCCTCTTCAACATCTTTATAGGTGACATTGCAGAGGGTCTGGAGGGAAAGGTATGCCTCTTTGCAGATGACACAAAGATCTGTAACAGAGTTGATACACAAGGGGGGGTAGAAAGGATAAGAAGGGACTTGGCAAGGTTGGAGGAATGGTCAGACATATGGCAACTTAGATTCAATGCAAAGAAGTGCAAAGTAATGCAGGGGAGGTACTAATAACAACAAAAATGGAAAGGGACCTGAGAGTAGTCATATCAGATGATCTAAAGGTTGGTAAACAATATGAGAAGTCAGTAAGGAGAGCCAGGGGGATACTGGGATGCATAGGAAGGGGCATCACAAGTAGAAAAAGGGAAGTGGTTATCCCTCTGTACAGACAGTTGGTGAGACCCCATCTGGAGTAGTGTGTGCAGTTTTGGAGACCTCATCTACACAAGGACATAGACAGGATGGAAGCAGTCCAGAGGAGGGCAACTAAAATGGTGCAGGGTCTGCATCAGAAACCATCTGAAGAGAGACTGAGAGAGCTTAATATGTATACCCTTGATGAAAGGAGGGACAAGGGGACATGATAGAAACATTCAAGTACCTCAAGGGAATCAACAAAGTCCAGGAGGGTAGCATCTTTCAGAAAAAGAGATGTGTAAGAATAAGGGGACACAATTTAAAGATAGAGGGGGGACGGCTGAGGAGTAATGTGAGGATTTTTTTTCATGGAGAGAGTGGTGGATGCATGGAACCGCCTTCCTGGGGAGGTTGTTGGGTCTAAAACAGTGGGGGAATTCAAACATGCATGGGACAGACATAATGCAATTGTAGTGGGGGGTGGCAGGAAGTAGGCTGTTGGTTAACTAGAATCTGTGGCTTATCCAGTAGGTAGGGAAATGGGCAGACTGGGTGGGCCAAGTGGTCCTTATCTGCCATCAAAGTCTATGTTTCTATGTTTCTATGTAGTGGGATATGCTTAAAACCCTTTGCTGATTTTTACAATTTCATTATTGTATTGCAGAGGATATTATTCTCGACCTAGTTATTATTTTCACACAATGTATTTACAGTACATATAGCATGATTCAGGTGCAATGCCTTATATGTAGTGGCATCCTTTTCCTATTCAGTTTTAGTACTGCGAAGACTGAAGCACATGGAAGCCAAGAAGAGACCTGTTTATGGTGACACAGTGAGTCAGTGGCTCTGGTGGGGTCTGAATCTGGGATCTTCTTGTTTATATTTCTGTGCTTTGAAAAGCTGACGTTCAGTCTTGCTTTACATATCAAGCTGCATATCATTACATATCACGTCTGACCTAAAAAATCATTTCATAAATAACTTTCTTGATTGGAACGAGCATGTCACAGTAACCTCAAACAGATTGATTCCATTCATTTTTTAATTAATGGATGCAACATATCAAATATTTATGCATGCAGATGCCACTACTCTTCAGAATTCAAATAAACTGGTAGGCTTGATAGAAAAGGCTTCGCACACAGATTCACTTGAAGCACCTCAAACACATGCAGAAAGCACTCTCAAGGGTATACTACGTGGTGTGTGTGTGTGTGTGTGTGTGTGTGTGTGTGTGTATGTGCTATGCTGCAGAAGCCTATTATTCCAGCTTATCACAGTAAAATCAAATAGTCATAAGTGTAAAGGCCATTTTGCAATGCTTGCAGTTTTTGTACTTTCAATTAATTTATTTACATATTTAGTTATTTATTTTCAATTTTTGACCTGGAAAGGCACACTAAGCTATTACAGCTTATTTTAAGGTGCATCCTGGGGTGTGGGTTGAGTAAACCTGTTTTATTGATGGAGAATGTTGGCAATGACACCAGGGAAACTCCCCTACTCTGCCAGGTGGGGGAACCCTGGACCATCTTTGCCAAGATGGCTGACAACACTGACAACATTGAGGAGGATGGAATGCAGGTGTCGCCTGCTGAATCGACCCCCACTCCTTCAGAAGTGCTTCAGGCTGTCCCTAAGTTGTAGGATGTTGTGTTCCCTGCCGTTATGTCTGTACCTGAAGCTGGGGCTAGCTCAGCCTCGCTGCTGTTGCCTTCTGAGGATTTTGTCACTGCTTCTGCCAAGCTCTGTGTTGCATTGGATGAGAAGAAACATGATTTGCTTGCCTGGATTGCAGAGGAAGAACGCCAATATGTTCTGGAATTGGAACGCTCTATTTCAGTACTCTTAGTTGGTGCAGAGGACGCTGTCGGAACTGCCTCTTGCATCTCATGTCCAGCCACAGCCATCAGGTGTTGAACAAGGAGATCTGCAGTCCAGAATGCTGCAAGGTAATAACACTCCTCCCAGACTCTCCTCTCCTCTCCTCTCTTTTGGTGCCTATGTTTTGTCCCATCTGGTCCCGGAAAAGGCTCTCCTAGATGCCAGTTGGCAACCCGGATGTTCAGCATTACAACAGCCTTTCTGCTAGTTTTTTGGCTGCACACAGTACTGTCCCGCATCCTTTGGTTCTTTCTGAGTCAGCAGTCATTTACTACGACAGCACAGCATACACAATTGGAGGGCGCTGTGTTACTCAAGTCCCCTGAGACTTGCAGAGAAACTATGTCTCCACCCGTTTTTTCCTCTGACTCTCTGCACCTTATACCTGCCTGTTCTCATGCAGTGCCAGCGTCTGGATCTTCTCACTTCCCCTCTGCTATTGCTTCCATTCCAGATGCTGACCAGCTCCCATGGCCAAATCCAACAGTGCAGTATCCTACTATCTCAGCTGCTGCTCTACTGCAGTCACTGGTGCCTCTGTCTAAACCAAAGCAATTTGCAGATCTTTTGCAGTCGCATAGAGATTCAGATCCACAGCGTAATGCAGTTCACATTATCTTTAAAGGGAGTTTGGATTTAACCCTTGACAGGGTATACATTGCTAAAACACTATTGAAAGGATCATGTGGATTTCCTGCTTCAGGCGTGTATGCTCTGATCAACATGGGTGATTGTAGCTACGATATAAGTTTTAAGCTAGTCTCTAATCTGGATAGATTCTGGACACATTAAAATGCCCACAGGGATACCCATTATGGTTCACTTTCATGCTGGTCCCACTCACTAGACCAACGCTTTGTATCACCATGGTCCTTTTTGGAACTATGGTGTAAATATAGCAGACATTATGTGTTGGCTCCATCAGAGGTTTGAAGTCCTAGATAAACTAGAGACTGTCACTGATTCGGAATTGATATGGACCGAAGGCTGGAGAATCCAAGATAAGTTACAGCAAACTGATTATGGTGTTCTCCATTATCTTGTACCTTTTATTTGGGACAGGATAGGGGAACTTTGTTCTATCAGGGCCAGCCAATGTCCTGTTTTAAGTGCGGTTCTCAGACCCACTTCAGCAATACCTGTGACAGTGCCTGCTATAGTCATTGCCTAACATTTGGTCATACTGCTTCAGATTGCAAAAATGTGCTCTGTTGTAACTTTTGTGAGATATGTAGTCACTCTTACACTTCCTGCTATTGGGCCTCCCATAGTAGGGGTGTGTCTCAGTCCCAAGAAAAACTTACCTCCACAGCCTAACAGAAATGTAGTACACCTGTTACTGTGCTCCTGGCACAGATACAAGCCCAGCCCCTCCAGTACCACTTTGTTGACCTCCCCTCCCATGCAAGTCTGGTGCCTCCTACCTCTGAGATTGTCTGTAGCCCACAGGCTGGTGCTTTGTCTATGTACTTCCCTGTTCCTGTCTCTCCCATGGATGTGGCCACCCCGCCTGCAGATGTGGTTACCCCTTGCTTGATAAGCCAAGCCCTCAGCTTTCCCCGACTTCCATGTCCCCCTACTAATGTTGTCCCAATTTCCACAAAGCAAAAAAAGAAATGGACTAAGTATTCTGGCACCTCTAAACCCAAAGGGAGACAGGGTGCTGCAGCTATAGTACATCGGAATCAGTTTGGTGCCCTAGCCAAGGTACTGAGTGGGGTGATTCTGACCTTGAAGAAGAGGTGGATTCCTCCGCACCCCCCTCCCATATGGATTTTCCTTTTGACGAGGAGCTTCACACACTGATGTTCAACCCCTTGCCAGTCTAAATGGAAAAACGAGATGTTGTTAAGTGAAGTTCGCTTTGTTAATTCTTCTAATTTTTCTTTTAGATGGGGTCTGTTAAGGTTGCAACAATCAATGTCAAAGGTGTTAAGAGTTATGGCAAGAGAATTGTCACTTTTGGAGCCTTATACACCCTTTCAGCCCATGTTCTCTTTCTACAAGACATATGATTAAAAACACAATTTGAATTAGCACAAGCTTCCCAGTTGTGGACTAAGGATCCCGCCTTTTTGGTCAATTGGCCATGATCACTGTGACAGGGTGGGATTTATTGGCCACTAGTGACATTACTGTGTCCCTATTGGTGGGAATTCTTCCCGGTAAAGCTTTATCCCTAGATGTCTCATATGGACTGGGATAGGCTTCACCTAATTGTGTTGTATACACCACAGACTAAGGCAGCCCAGGTGCAAGTCTTCTAAGATATTCAACCTTATCTACATACCTCTCGACTGGTGGTTTGAGGTGGAGATTTTAACTGTAGTATGGCTAGGGAAGATGGAGGTTTGCACACCAAAAAGATGTTTACTGACTCTAATTGTTGGAAAACGGTTGTCCACACTATACTGCTTTCTGATGCATACATAGTTCGACATTTCACAGGTGGTCACACTTACTTCAGGGCTACCCTGTCCACCAGAATCAACTATTTTGTGTTACTCGCCTCATATCTGTTTTGTTGTCACAAACCACGGGCATCAAATTTTCAGACCACAAGGCACTGGCCTCTTCTTTCTCTTGGGGTACTGCCCACATCCATGGCAGAGGTCCATGGAGAATGAATAATTTAGGTTTGTTGGACTCCCTCCTACATGGGAAATTGATTTTTCTATGGACAACCTGTAAATCTGTTCATTGTATGTATGACTGTCCTGCAAAATGGTGGGTTGATAGCAAGGCTGAGTTTTGGGCTGTCCTCTGATCCCATGCGGGACAGAGTGCTACAGGGTCCTACCTCTGTTACCTTCCATTAAGGAGTCAGTTGCAAAACGTTTTCACTCAATCAGAACTTGATGCAAGAGATTACGGTACACAGATTTGCCCTCTTCAATCTGACATGAGAAAACTACAATTTTGTCATGCACACTCCTTACAACAAGAGATGCACTTTGGTACACATTGCCACAAACAATCTTTTAATCCATTTCAGGACTACAAATGATGGGTGGAAAGTAGAGCCATACAGGCACTGTATGATATGGATGGCACCCTGACTTCCACATGCCCTGACATTTTAAGAGTGGCTTCATCATTTGCAAAGGCCACCTTTGCCTCAGCCCCTGCTCCCGAACCTGATGGATCTTTTCTTTCAAGTATCAGCCTCCCCCCTCTAGCCATGGACAAATCCCTCACTCTGACTGCCCCAATCACTTGCGAGGAAGTTGCACAAATCATAGACTCCCTGAAGACTAATATGGCCCCAGGTCTGGACGGACTAAGTTCGGAATGTTACAAAAAATTGAAGGAGTTGTTGACCCCCTGCCCCGTGGAGGTTTACAACCATTGTCTCCAGCATGATGCCTTTCCTGCATTTATGTCATAAGCTATTTTAGTGTATATTTATAAAAGGGTGATAAAGACGTCCACAATTGAGACCCCTAAGCCTCTTAAACACTGACTACAAGATTTTGGCTCAGGTTCTGGCTTTTTACTTAGACCATGTTGTGGCAGACCTCATTAACCCATTCCAGACTTGTACAATCCCAAAACAGTGCATTCAGGATAACCTAATTGCCCTTAGACAAATTTTGTACCATGGTGCAGAACAGTTGTTGGATGGTTTTGTTTTAAGTTTGGATCAAGAAAAGGTTTATGATAGGGTGTCTCATGGGTATTTATTTACTGTTTTGGACTCATTTCATTTGTCCATTTCATTTCATTTGATAGGTGAATTAAAAGCTTGCATGCTAAAGCCTCCATTCATCCCTCATTAATGGTTGATTTGGTACTCCTGCATCCTCCGCCAGGGTGTTCGTGGAAGGCTGCCGGCTCAGCCTCTCCTTTACATATTTTGTTTAGACCTTTATTATGTCACATACAAGACTATTCCTCCATTACAGGCCTCCAGCTCCACCCCTGCTGCCCTCCTCCCAGAAAGTAATGGCCTATGTCGATGACATTGTTGTTTTCTTCCAATCAGCAGCATCAAGACTGGCCCTTCGCAGTCTCCTTTACTCGGTATTACTCAGTTTAAAAAGGTGGAAGAAGGCCGAAGCCCATCGGGACCACTTTTCCCGCACATGCGGGGTGAATAATTATTTCCCTTAGTTTAGTAAGTATTTATCCAGAGCATTTTTAAATTGTCCCAAAGAGTCTATATTTATTAAGTTAGATGGCAGTGCATTCCACATTTTAATGACTCTGACAGTAAAAAAAATGTCTCTTCCATACGTTCTTATTTTAGGAACCCTACACTGTTTGTTATGACGTCTGAGTCCCACAGGTTTATCTAACCATTCTATATTACAATCTTTCTGTAGGTTAGGGTTCTTAGGAATGTTAAACCACATAAAGATATCTCCTCTAAATCTACGGGTCTCCAGGTTGTACAGATTTAATGTCTTCAGTCTTCGGTGGTAGGGGAGGGAGTTACAGACTGCCGCTAATTTGATGCCTAGTCTGCTGTTTCCACTTCCAAAGTTAATTTTGTCAAAAGTAGAGAATTTCCTTTGGGCAGGGCAGCACATCAGCACCACACGGAAATTGCCTCTATTCAGATTTCTACAGCTGATATTAAGATTTTGGGTATTTCTTTTGAGATTGCAGACTTGACTGAATCTAATTGGAATTCTTGTTTGCAAACTGCTAATACAAAAGTAGCTGGTTGGAAAGGTAGGCACATTTCCAAATTAAAGCGTGTTATGCTTATTAAGTCCTTTTTATTGCCACTTTTTCTTTATGTCAGTTATGTTTTCCCCCTTCCCCAAATCTCAAGACTAGAATTTATAGTGTTTTTTTCAGGCATTATGGGGGGGTCACCTTAACCCAGTCAAACAGGATGTCACATATCAACACAAAAGACAGGGAGGCTTAGGTATGTTAAATCCTATACTTTTTTACTTTAGTTTTTTTATCTTTACCAACATTACTGCTGTTTTGACTGGCATAGATAGCATCTAGTCCCTGGCTGTCCTTGAGTAGATCCTTGTTTATCTCCCAGAGTGGTAAACTACTGGGTTACATATCATTTGAAAACCTCAGTCTGTACCAGATTATATTGTAGTGACCGTTCTTAAGTTAAACAAATGGCAGTTCTACTGGGGCATGGCTTAGAATCTGAAGGAAATGGCTGCTTGATCTCTAGTGCTCTATCTACCCTGACAAATATCCAGGATAACTCACTTGCAAACTGCCCTTCAGTGCCCACAAACCACATTGCTACAACCAGCTAAACTTGTCAATTTGGGAAAGGTAACTCTTGTTCCTGAACCCTTGAGGCACCGGAGATCCAAGTTTCTTCTTGTTTTCACGAGGTCATGCCTAAGGGTAGGGTGGTTCTCGACATGGCAGTAGTGGCTGCCCAGACTGAGACTCCAACATGTTGGAGACAAGATGAATGTTTACAGAGTTGCTCACAAAATGAAAAGTTGGAGCTAGCAGCACAAAGCAGTGCCTCAGACATTGTTGACTTGTCTCAGGGCACCAGTGTCATGGATCAACGCCTAGCAGATCATGAAGAACTGATCCACCGCATGGACACGAAGCTTCATGGCCAGAATAAAACTCTTCATCTGCTCTGGAATCATGTGGAGGATCTTGAAACCAAGCTGCCAAACAATATCTGGCTGATCAGTTTTCCAGAGGGCTGCAGGGCCAAGACTGTATTGCTTTCCTTCAGCTGCAGAGCCCCAGAATATTGGGCTGGCAAGGGAAGGGCCCATTGGAAATTGACCAGGCTCACAGATCTTTAGCCCTGAGACCTGTGGCAGGGAGCAGACTGCACCCGATCTTGGCGCACTTCATCCATTTCCCTGACCGGGAGGCCATCCTGATGGGGGCCAGAGCCACAGGTACTTTAAATGACACCCCCTGCTCTCAATGGTTATTTCTTCCTTTTGTATTACCTGTTTTTATTTTTGTGTACCTTGTTCTGTTTATATGATACAGTATGTCACCTGATAATTTATTGTCCAAGGTCCTCTATCATTGCATAGGTAGGCACCTATGAACTTATGAATGGTCTACTCTGTATGTCTCTGATATATTTATCCACTTTAACTCACTGTATGTAAAGCACTTATAAATTGTTATCCTGTTAACTTTCTGCATGTTTGTACTCTACCGGGTTGTGCCTGAAAATAGTCATTTTATGGCTAGTGCACTTACCCGGTTAACAAAAGCTAAATAAATAAATAAAAAATAAAAGTGGAAGGGGAGACTATTCAAATCTTTGCTGACTTCTCTTAAGAGCTATCAGCCCACAGGGTGCCTTCACACTCTCTTGGAGATCCTGTGCTGAACTGGGCCTAGAGTATTCTCTCCGCTACCCAGCCATGTTGAGGGTCCTGATCAATGGCACCCCCAAAATTTTTGATTCTCCTGAGGCAGCGGAGTGGTTCCTGGCATCATATGCCCCCCATCTCAACTAGGGAAAGCTAGGTAACACCGCCAAATGGCAGCTCACCTAAGCACTCCTATCACATGGACTGTACAGCCCAGGAGGCCTATGTGCTGGCCTGACCTCTAAGGCATCATCTGTTTCCAATCAGTGCCATGAATCAGGAAAGGCATGGATCCCACCTCCTGAATCACAATGCTGCAACAGGCAAAAGAGGCCTCCTGAAGGCTCACATCTTGCCAAGTCACCCAGACTCCAGTCTCGGAGCCATAGCCAGGACTCCAGAGAGTCCTCAGAGACATTGGATTATCCTCCTCACTCCAACCATTTCTGTGTCCTCAGGAACTTACTGGATGAGGGTTCTCCGGATGCAATGCTCCCAAATTCAGAGCTGGATCCTGCAGGCAGTGGAGCTCCACCTCAGCTCCTCCAACGCCCTGGGCTGAGGCAGTCTTGGGAGACAAAGAGTGATAGAGGGCCCAGTCCACCAGAGGACTGTACCACGAGGACTGCATGGGCCCTTCTCCCTTACCAGCTGAAATGCCGCCCACTCTGGTGGGTGAATGAATGAAATAGAGCGAAGGTGGTTGCCTCCGCATACTGAACTTGTGGTTTTGGGAGATGATTTATACAGGTATGGTGTAACCGGGGAGGGGGGGGCGTTCTAATGTGGCGAGCCTGTATGTTTTAGCCTACCCTCCCTGAGAGTGGGATATGTCTGTATGTGGGCACTACCACCTTGTGTTATGGCAAGATTGCCCTGAGTTTCAGTTCTTAAAGTTACAGTACCCCTGTTGCGTACGCTTATTATGCTGATTTTTTGGTGGTTCGAGTCTGGTCCAGAGAGGAAGCCTTGACCAGTGTTGATTCATGCTGAGTGCAAACAGCTTTGCAAAGCATGGAAGGAACGGGACTGGGAGGTAAGCTGGTACTGTGGCTCACTGGAGATTGGGTATATAAGCTCATGCATACTAGACTGGCAGAACACATTCGCTCCCACGTGGAGATGCCCTAGTCCAGGGCTGTTATGGAACATCACATAATTCTTAAAGGGTGTACTACAGACCTCCTGTACCGTAGCCCCTAGCATGCTCGAGCAGACCATTTTCCTGACTGGACCGTCGACCAGAAGCTGTATATGTGGTTGTGGGGAGAGAGGGGGCAGGGGGACTGAATGGAAGGGTGGAGAGCTATGGAATGCTGCCACTAAGCAGATGCAAGGTTAGAGAACACCCCCGGTGACTGACACCTACATCTGGGCTACAGTTATCTGATGGAAATGGTGTCTGTTGGTCTATATGGTAAGGAGGGGGGGTTAATTTACAGTATATTTATACATTGTTACTTCAGTCTATCCTATGTGTTATGGGTGTTCAAGTGTACATGACAGTTGATAGACATGTGGTCGGGCAATCAAGCATGCAGGATGGGAAGTCGGGGAGGGGCAGGGATTTGGGAATCTAGCCAGATGGAACAATGGGGCATAAAGAATATTTTATTATATAACATTATAGATGAAGATTAGAATGGTATCATGGAACATCAGGGGGCTCAATTCTCCTATTAAAAGAAAAAAGTTATCCTGCATCTTAAGAGAATAAGCCCCCAGATAGTGTTCCTACAAGAAACTAAACTTTCCTCTGGGGAAGTTTGAAATCGAGACAGGGATGGGCAGGGGAGGAGCTACATAGTACTGCCCCCTCACACAAAAGAGGGGTATCTATTTTGCTCCATAAAGACCTGGGCTGGAAGGTTGGCAGATGCATGTCAGACAAAGAGGGGAGATGGCTGATGGTGGAGATGACTGTTCCCCAGGGGCTTCTGATCCTCATGATTATATATGCACCTAATGAGGACATGCCAGATTTTTTCACCAGGCTAACCAAAGCTTATCAGACTTTAATGTGAGTAAATGCCAGGTGGTCATAGCTGGGGATTTCAACCTTACACTGGACTATGCAATGGATAGAAGCCGAGGGACAGAAGAACCACACAGATAGGCAGTTCTTGCTACCCGCAGACTGACGGATGAGCATACAGTTTTGGATGCCAGGCACACTAAACACTCGGGGGTCTCAGACCATACCTGCTTCTTGGCTATTCATGGTATGTAAAGCAGAATAGACTTGTGGCTCCTATCCAGCTCAGCGTATGAAATGGTGGTGACGGTACAAATGCATCAGATCATAATTTTCTGACCATGCACCTTTGGAAATATGCCTGAACTGGGGCACCTTACTACCTAAGACCTCGTCATGGAGACTGGACATCCTGCTACTAGAGGACCCTCAGTTTCAGGAGTGGCTTAGGGTGGAGGTCCAAGAATATTGGAAGAATAATGGCAACAGGGAGGTTTCTGATTCTACCCTCTGGGAGGCCTTTAAAGCCACTATCATGGGCAGGATCATAGCTTTTACGTGGGCTAGGAAGAAAAAAAGACAGGCTGCCCAGGCTATCCTAGAGCATGACCTGGCAGCTCTGGAAACCCAACACAACAGTTTTGTGAAATGGGACCCATTCAAAGCTCTCAAGCGCAACTTACCAGCACAAGAGTACAGGTGGATGCCCACCTGACTAGACAGGCTGAGTTCAACTTATGGAGGGTAAATCATGCATACTGGGAGGGTGGGAAAAAACCCAGCAAACTCTTGACCTACCACCTGAAAAGTAGGCAGGCAGCCAGAACCATCCTGGCCCTAAAGGACAAGACTGTCACCCCCTTGTACTCATCTGACGGCATCAACCAGATTATGGCAAACTTTTATGCCTCCCACTCCCCTCCAGAGATGGACAGAATAGGATCCTTTCTGGATGACCTTCCGATCCCTCATCTAGGGGCCACACTATCGGCCAAGTTAGAAGCACCCAGACAGAGGCGGAAATATCCTCAGTCATTAAAACCATGAACCCAAAGAAATCACTGGGAAAACATGGGCTCCCTATTGACTTTTACAAGTTGAGGGTCTCAAGGTGGAGAAGTATCTATCCAGAGCCTTCACCCACTCCTTGACAGCGAGATCCCTGCTGCTGAAACTCAGAGAGGCCGTGATAACTGTGCTCCCTAAGAAGAGGAAGAACCCACTGGATCCTGGGGGTTACAGGCCAATTTGCCTTATTAATGCTGATGTTAAAATCCTGGCAAAGGTCCTAGCTGGCAGCCTAGATGAGCTTCTCCCAGGATTGATACACCCGGCCTAAGCTGGCATCGTCAAGCGGTGAGTGGGGCCTGACCATCATAGAACTCTGGCCACAATCATGCACCTGATAAAAGACTCTCTGTCCCCATTAGTGGCTCTAGTGAGACTTTGAAAAAGCCTTCAACAGTATCAAATGGTCATATCTGATGCTCACATTAAAGAAGATTAGGTAGAAGACAATTTTCGAGCTTGGGTGCAACTGCTGTACAGCTCCCCTTGGCCTCAGTCCTTACAAACAAGACAGTATCCCCACCATTTAAATTGCACAGAGGAACCGGCAGGCTGTCCCTTATCACTCTTACTATTAGTCCTCACCTATAGAGCCACTGGCTATTGCCACTGGAGAGGCTTTCAAGACCTTCCTGTATGCGACAATCTTTCAGTCACCACGGCATATACCCCTCAGGTTCTGCAAGAGATTCTACAGATCCTTGAGGATTCGGTCTGTCTTGGACCTCAAGGTCAATCAGACCAAAACAGAGGTACTCCCTCAACAAAGCAAGCCAGAGTCATAATTTCACATCCTTAGCCTACGATGGTCCCCTGAGGGACTCAAATATCTGGGGTAACCATTCATCCCAATTCTATGATGCAGAATAAGGCCAACTTTGGATCCCTGCTTTCTACCATCAGAGGAGACTTAGATAGGTGGAAACCACTCAGGCTATCCCTGGCAGGGAAGATAGTCTCAGTTGCTTATGCTAACGCCTAAAGTCCTATACTTCCTAGTCCACACCCCAATGGACATTCCCCAAAAATTGTTCCAAATGATTGACTCAATAATAGGGGGATACTTATGGGAAGGACAGCTCCCCCCCAGCGCGCTTCGGTCGGCAGAAACTAAGACAGCACTGGAGTAGAGGGGGTTGGGGGCTACCCTGGTTTCAGGGATACCATCTGGCATTTCTCACAGCTCAAACTTTAAAATGATTTTCATGTTCCAATACTGCTGCACCTCTGTGGGTAGGCTTGGAGTCGAAGGTCATTGAGTCCCCCTCACCTGCCACAGTGCTTTACACCACCAGAAAACCCATGCTGAAATATCCTCCCCTGATCCTGCAGTCCATCAAGTCCTGGAAAAAGCACACACAATTTGGCAACTTCCTCCAGCCCCGTGAGTGCACCAACTGCTTTGGGGTAATCCATCAGTGACCATAGCTGGCCCTCATCCACTGCAAACTGTGGGACACCCAAGGCATCCAGTATGTAAAGACTTACTGTTGCCAGGCACTACATCTGTGGATACCTTCAAGCTCTCACACAGTGATATCACCTACCCCATACCACTTCTAGAGATATCTACAAATTAGGGATGCAGTCAAAGGCCATCATAAGCAGGTGGCAGATACCTCCAGCGGTCCTTTCCTCACTTATGGCATGGCTACAACTCAGTAAAGGGAGGCCAGCAGGATTTATCGGGCCACAAGAGATGCCCACCCTGATCCTCCAGATAGGCCAAGGCCCAATGAGAACAGGAGTTGGGTGTGCACATTTCAGACAGACAATGGGTTCATTGTTGGTTCAGGATCCACCATGCCTGCAGGGATGGCAGAACCCATTTAATAATGAACAAAACCTTGCACTGGTGGTATTTCACACTGGCCAAACTAAAACAGCCGGTTTTAATACTGGCTGACACCTGTTGGAGATTTGGACTCCCTGGAGCACACTTCCATCACATCCTGTGGTCTTGCCCTTGAATCCAACACTTCTGGGGCCAGGTGGTAGACATGGCACAAGAAGTATTACCCCAAACCTGGATCGATGCTCCCCTACTCATTTTAGGGTGATCTCCCAAAACTACCCACAAAGCAGATCCTGAGGTTCTCTGGCTCACTGTAGTGGGAGCCGCAACCAAGTGGCTACTTCTCAGGAGATGGCACACCCTGGAATGCTCCTCTCTGACTGAATTGCTGAGGTCCCTAGCCCAAGTAACCACATACGAGAGATTATCCAATTTCACATTGCGGTCTATGGTGACGTATGACCACATATGGGGCCCTTTTTTGAATTCTGCATACTGTCATAATGTGCAGTGAAGGCTGTGACCTGCTTATTCCTGTTCTCCTGACAGCCTCTGGCTGTACAAGCTCATATGACCACAGGAAGAATCAGTTGTGCATCACTTGAAGTTAGCAGTTAGCAGCAGTGAACAAAGTGCATGCTGTATTGCAAAAAAAGTTCATGATGTAGTCTAATATTTCTGTAAATTCTCTGTATAGGTAGGCCTCATTAATAGGGATCAGGCATTTGTCTGTATCTTATCTGTCGTATACTGCTGTATACTGTTGTGTACTTTATGAAAATAAAAAACTTTTCAACTTCAAAAAAAAGAAATGGCAGTTCTCCTACGATATGCTCCTCACTACCACTAGACGGTCATTATATCAGGCAGTAATAGCTAATTATTTTACCCGAGATCTGGAATTTCTCCAATGTGCTGTTTCACACACAACAATAGTAACTACTCACCTCACGAATACATGATTGCCTCCATTTGTTTGGGAGGTGGTGGTTAGCTGCCATGGAAAATTAGGTGTTAGAAACTCACACAAGCATAAACCATTGTCTGAGAGGTATTGTCCTAGGATTGGTTGTGGCACCCAGCTGGAAACACAAGAGCACCTCTTTTCCTGTCCCTATGCCCAACAGTTTTGGTCCTTTGTTGCACAAAATGGGTGAACCCCTGTTTTACATGTCGTATTTATCAGTGTTTTGTTTTGGGTGTTTTTCCACTCCTTGGACTCTAAGACTTCTCTACCCAACAGGTTTTGTTGGTTTATTGAAATATTACTTATAGCAATTGAGATGCTCTTGGGTTTATACTCGAAAGTACTGCCCAATTCGGATTTGTTTGTCATCATGCAGTTTGAGTTTTACAAGATGTATGATCAAGACAAGAAATCTCTTTTCCCTTTCAGAGTCCGGTCTGTTATGGCATTTATGCATGCAATATTTTTATATGTTTTGATTACCTGACTATATCATACCTGACTACATCAGAGTTTACCTTTCTGTTAAAGAAAATGGCAGTTCTCCCACGATATGCTCCTCACTGCCGCTAGACGGTCATTATATCAGACTGTAATAGTGAATCATTTTACCTGAGATCTGGAATTTCCTAGTGTGCTGTTTTTAAATGTTGTCAGCTGTATAGCCATTCTCCACCTTGCTCTCCACCCAGCTCTAATCCCTCAAGGATGTCCTTGCTATCACCTCTACCTGCAACCCACCTCGCGTACCCCCAGGGCACTAGTAACTAGTAGGCTCCACCCATCTCTAATGCCTCAAGGATGTCATTGCTATCACTTCTACCTGCAATCCACCTCACTACAGGGCACTAGTAACTATTAACTGTTCCCAAGCTCCCTGTTCTGACAAAGTCATCTATGTGACCGCACTTTCTAGCCCTTGGTCCACTAGGTACCTAGTGACCAATTTACAGTAATGCATCTCCCTGTATGTTCATCTTTACTGCTTGCTATGTGGTATTTATGACTGCTTCCAATTACTCTGTATGACAAGATCACCCTATTTGACTGCTTTCTCTTTCCCATAATATTATTGAATCGAACGTGTTTTGCATCAACAGGTACTGGTTGGTCATGACTTCATTGAGTGTCTTTTATAGTACTGACCTTTGTATCTGCAACTTGAGTGATAATTTTTCTATGCTTATTGTATTCCCTGTTTGTGTTTGTATTGTTCATTTTGACGTGGAATCTCTGAGTTTCTGACTCATAGATACTTGTAAATCCGAGAATTTTTTTTTTTTTTTTACACTCTATTTTATTCACTGTCTCTTTGGGGAACTCTCTCAGGCAGCCACTTTACCCCCAACTCTACCTCCTAGCCTGAAACTCCTCCTATGTCCTGGCACCAGCCTGGCTATCCCCCTGGCTCTGAACCCCCTGAGGTAGGGCTGCCCTATCCACCCAGGGCGCTCTATCTACAATTTGGGCCAGGCTGGGCTCGGCCCAGGACAGGAGGTAGTCCAGCTTGATGGAGTGCGGCTGATGGGAGGTGGTGCCATCGCCTATCCCCGAGGGCAGGGTTATTTCCTTGTTTTCTCTCCAAAGCTCGGATGTGCAATGACGTCCAGCTCGGTGGGTGCATCACCCCGCGGCGTACCAAAGACGCCCGGCCAAGAGTTTCAATCCCTGCATTCTGCGGCCATGCACTGTAATGCCTCCAGTCTCCACTAGAGGTCATCAGTGCAGCGGCAAGTGAATTCCCCCCTCCCCAGGGAAGGAGAGCAGTCCATAGCATGCTCAATCCTTCCCCATCCCTGCCGAACCCCGACAACCCGGGCTCATTCTCGAACCCGGGTTGCCGGCGTGGCATGAGGTGTGGCATCCAGTGCCTCAACCCTCAGCACCACAGGGCCAGCCAAGAGAATTTAATAAAGATTATAGCCAAACTGCTGTTGTTTTCCCTTCCTTCTCTTTGTATATTTTATGAGTTTCAGTTCCTAAGCTGTGTTAAGCACAGTAGCTTTCTGACCTTACCTGTTTATTTTCTTCTCACTTTTTTTTCTGTTATAACCACTGAAGAATTTCATTATCTTTTTTTTTTTGCTGAGACATTATGTCAGTATTGGGAGATGTTTGTTTTTGGCACAATTTTTTCCTCCCTCTTTTTTCTGTTTTTTGGTCCTAATTTGTATTTCCACTGTTTTCTGCCCACTATTCTTATGTCATGAATTCTCTTTTTGTATCTTTGTTGCTTGTAGTTCTTGTATAAATATAAAAATTCACATGCTCTTCTTTGATAATTGCCATGGGATCTTTTACATCCAGCTGGACAGTTAGCAGAGATGGGCAGAAGGGACCACAGTTTGATATCCAATCCAAAAGATGGCACCTCACCAGTTCAGCACCCCCCCCCTCTCTGCACTACAGTGTCAATTATGGGTATTACCCCAAGTACCTGATGTGTAACTAGAACCTTATGATCTTCCAGGACCAGTCATTCAGTGAGAACCTTGTGTTGAATATTGTTCTATATCTTAACATCTGGGTCTTTAAAATGTGAGAACTTGGATACAGAACTTACAAATGCACTGTTCAGGTGTATTCTTACATTTCTGTGATTTTTTCTGTAGCACCACCAGTGCCTTTGCACAGTGTACATTTTTTTCTCTATGTTACTTTAAATACCTGAATGGCTCAGTTAGTACTAAATCTTTTGAGTCTTAATCTAAACATAAATTCTCTAAACATAAATTCTTGCAAACTGTCCTCTGCAAAGTAATGCATACCCTATGTAGAGCTGAGCAGACTGGATGGGCCAAGAGGACTTTTTCTGCCACCAATGTCTATGATTCTGTATGTTTCAGTACCATTCTACATACAACACCATTATCTTAATGTAATTACTGGTCAGTATAATTAATACCCTGAGTTTGAACACTTTCAAATCTCATAATGCATGAGTGATAATAACAAGTATGCATTATAATATTTTTGAACTTAAACATACAGTTCAAAAAATTCTGGCTCGCAAAGCGACATAAATCCTGACCCAGTAAGTGCTGTGCACTTAAAATACTTCAATAACTTTCATTTCCTGAGCCCTTATGGCTTTCCACCTCATAGGTTTATAGGTAATTAAAAGTTGGGCGGTCGAAGACCTATAGAAACTCATCACTATTCAGTGGTAATGCCTGCATTTCCCACTGCCCATATACTCATCTAAAGACTTTTTGAATGCTTCTATGGTATTGCTTGTTACATCATATTCTGGTAAGGAGTTCCATACTGAGATCACTCTTTGATTGCGCCATTTACTTCTCTTTACAGTACTAACAGCTTTTTCTTTTATCTTTAGGCTGTGTGACCTGGTTTGCCTATGATTGTAATGTCTACATAGTCTAGTGCTTTCCCATTTGATTTCATTGTTTATAGAACTATATACAAGACATAGATCACCTATCATTCTTCTGTACTCCATTGAGTACAGCCCTAATTCCCTTAACCTGTCTCCGTATGATTTGTGTTGCATGATTTTAATTTTCTTAGTTGTTTTCCTTTGCACCCTCTCTATCATTTGTATACCACCAATACTTTGTGGTGCACAGAAAGGAGAACAGTATTCTAGGTGTGGCCTAACCAGTGATGAATATAGGAGCATAATGACAGATGTATCCCTACTTTTGATGTTCCCAAATATACAACCCAGGATCCTGTTACATTTCTTGACTATACTCTTGGTGTGTGTATCAAAGGATAGAGTATCTGTAATTGTAACACCTAGATCTCTTTCATTTGTTGTTTTTTGTTGGGCTTTTTTGTGGTATTGTGTTATTTAATTTATAATCCTTTCCAGGGTTGTTACACCCAAGGTGCATAACTTTACACTTACCTTCACTAAATTTAAGTTTATTTCTCACAGCCCATTGTTCAAGATTGCTTAGATCCTCTTGTAGCTGTTCTGAAGACTTATCATTGTTCACTATAGCTCCAATGTTGCTATCATCTGCATATTTACAAACCCATGTGCTGTCTGCTGTCTGAAGTCTGCTTTGTTGTCATGAAGATATTAAAGAGGGTGGGACCCAGCACTAAACCCTGAGGCACCCCACAGGTCACCTCTCCCCAGCCCAAATAATATCCCCTGATACCTACTCTCTTGTACCTCTCCCCCAACCAGGATTCCACCCATGATATTATTTTTGGATGCAATTTTATGTCTGCTAGTTTCTCCATCAGAATTGTGTGAAATACAAAGTCGAATGCTTTTGAATAATCCAAGACTATAATATCCACTGGCAGGCCCGTATCCATGGCTGCACTCACCGGCTCGGAAAAATGAAGGAGGTTCGTAAGACATGAGCATCAAGAACTAAAACCATGCTGTGTAATGTCTACGTGTCCATTTTCTCTGATGTGCCTAACTATATGAGAGTGTATTATTCCTTCTAATAACTTTCCATGGATAGATGTCAAGCTGATTGGCAGATAGTTTAGAACATCCTGCCTATCTTCCTTTTTATAGATGGGTGTCACTGTAGCTTCTCTCTATTCTGCCAGTGTACTTCATTGATTTAGTGAGGTTCTAAATAGCAGTATAATTGGGCCCACTAGCACCTCAGAAAGTTCTTTGAGGAATTTGGGATGTATAGCATCTGATCCTGCTGATTTATCTGATTTTATTTTATGTATTTTCTGCAGTACCACTTGCTTAGTAATCCTCAATTAGTAGTAGTAGTAGTAGTTGTAAGATCCATATTTATATTGCTATTCATTCTGTCTTTTTGTTGAAGTACTTAAAAAATACTTATTAAATTCAGTGGCCATGTCCTGCTCTTCCTTAAGTATCCTATTACCTTCTTTTTTAAAAATGTAATATATTTTATTAAGTTTTAAGCAGGCAATGGTACAAGGCAAGATCAAATGACAAAAGTAGGCTGCAAATGCATAAAAAACTTACACAAACATACTTACAAGAAAAAAAAAAAACCCTTCCCTCCCCAAACCAAACCCCTCTCCCCTCCCAGTGCCAGAGCTTACAAAGGAATCATCAACATAAAGAGAATTGGTTCTGATAGGGAGAAAGTAACAACTATGGTTTCCATAGTGATAACAGGGTAGAGAGGGTTCCCAGGTAGCCTGAAAGGCCTGAGGTCTATTGTACATACAGGCTATGTGCTTCTCGAGTTGGATTGCAGTAATGTTTCACAGTACCATTCCATCACTGGAGGAGGGAGTCCTCTATCCAATGCCTCAACATATTCAGTTTTGCTGTGGCCACTATCAAATCAAGATGGCCTTTCCTTATTCTGGGAGTTCCAGATGGGAATATATTTAGGAAACAACTCGGTGAAGGAAATTCAAGACTCAATAGTGGATCGAGCACCTGTTTAATGGAGTTCCAGAAGATTTGGGACTTAGGGCAGTTCCATAACAAATGATATAAAGTCCCAGGGCTCCTCCACAATAGGAACATAATGGGGAAGGGAGCTTACCCATCTCATTAAGCTTTGTCGGGTATAGTAGAGATAGTGCATAATGTTAAACTGATAGCTTTCGCCTATCCTGCTTAACAAATTTATAAACAGAGCACCAGACCTTCTTCCAGACAGTCACTCTGGGAGGAGAGACAATTCCTGAGTCCAATATTAACAAATACCAGAGAGGAGGTGGGTTCAAGGATTGATTCAATCAATCAATCAATCAATCAATCCATCAAATCTTTATTTAACCAGGCGATCGTCATTGAGCAAAACTCATTTTCAAGATGGACCTGATAGCTTCGAGATAAGTGTACAATACAAATAAGAAATCAAAGTTCACAATGGTTACAATATTCAGAAAGAGTGTCAACTAGAGAGTGGTAGTATTAGCGAGTAAAATGCATTTGGTAAATGATGACAGTATATACACAAGAGCCAGCACAAGAAACATAAGCAAAATTGCAGGTATATTACAGCAGATGTCCACAACATATCTCCAGCAATCAAAAAAAAAATAATAATTAGTAGGACTAGGAGAGCACAGCAGGTGAAGAGGGGGCAAAGTACCTTGAGGGCAATAAGGAAGGTGGGGCCGGGGAGGGAAAAAAAGGTATAGGGCAGTAGGTAGGGGAGTATTAAGGGTGAGGCCAAGGTGCTGAAATGGGGCCTAAGTTTCAGCAACCATAGATTCCTGTTCCTGCCTAATTAGTGGTAGGTAGGGCAATGACGCATGGCTATGGGAATCAAAAGTATTTAGGTATCCGCACAATGACCAAAAATAAAGTAGTTAGGAGTTAAAGGTGAGAAGATGGAAGGGAACAAGTTGGCAGGGGTGGAAGCAAAGAAGCCAGATAGGATATAGAAGTGCACTACCTATAGCAAATGGGAAGATTAGGGACGAGGAAAGCATCCGCAAGATTACTTAAATGAATGAGCATATAGAGTCTTGAAGATAGACAGGTTGGTAGGAATGATGAGTTTCAATGTTTTTTGCAACTTGTTCCACAGAACGGGCAGCACATAACTCATGGCGGCCCTACCAAAGCGTAATTTTACCTTTGGTAATTTCAGCTAGATATAGGTGATACTTCTTAGTGCATAGGTACCTACCAAACTTAGCGGAAGGCAGTCAAAAATGTAGTTTTTTGGTAATAGCTCTATAAGTCCAAAGTGCAACATTTCTTTGGTGTCTATAGGGTAGGGAAGATCACCCCACAGCAGCATATAGGGAACAGTGGTATGTTGAGAAGGGGAGGCCAGTGATGAACCTTAGTGCTCTATGGTACAGTGTATCAAGCTTGGTAAGCATTGCGGCAGGACACTGGCTAAAGAGGAAGTCAGCATAATCTATCAGTGAAAGGAAGATAGTTTGGACCAACCTCATCTTGGCTTCTTTAGTAAGAAGGTGTTTGATCCAAAAATAGTCCAAGTCTCTGTCTTAGTTTTTTGTCAATTCCTCGATATGGTAGGTGAAGGATAGTCGATTGTCAATCCAGACTCCCAGGTATTTGAAGTCTGTTGCATAGTCTAATGGTTTGCCAAATAATGTAGTAATCAGCGGAAAGATCCAGAGTTGGTTGGGTTTGGAGCCTGAATATAGAGCGAGAATAGCATTGCTTTCGTTTTTTAGCATTTAAAAGCACCTTTTGTTTTATGAGCTGGATCTGCAGCTGATTGAAGTCAGATTGGACGTCACAGTATGCAGCTTCAGGTGTTGGTCTGCTTATGTAAATCACTGTATCATCAGCAAACAGGTGTATATTGGCCTCTTTTATGCTCGTATCAATATAACTGATGTAGATTGCAAACAACAAATGCTAGGATGGACCCCTGTGGCACTCCTTGCAGAGGAGGTTTGAGAGGTGAGAAATCACCTTCGGCCTTTACTTGCTGTAGCCGGCCTGTAAGGTAATCGGCAAACCAGCTCAAGGAAAGTTGGTCCAGGCCAATGTTCAGAAGGGAAGAGAGAAGTAAACTATGGTCCACAGCATCAAAGGCCTTACTTAGGTCCAGAAATACTGCACAGACAAAGTTCCTATCATCTAGGTCCCATTGCCAGTCATTAGTCACCTTGGCAAGGGCTGTGATTGTACTGTGTTGAGCTCTGAAGCTTGACTGCAGTGGGTTTAGCAGGCTATTGGATTCTAAGTGGTTCTTTAGCTGGGTATTCACAATTTTCTCCAGTAACTTGGACAGTATTGGAAGAAGAGAAATTGGCCGGTAGTTGTTTAGGTCACATGGGTCACCAGATTTGAAGATAGGGATGACATGGGCTGTTTTCCAAATGGGAGGTAGGGTGCCCAAGGATAGAGATAAGTTAAAGAGATGTGTGATTGGCACAGCTAAAATTTGGTAACCAATCTTTATGAAATACGGGTCTATAAAATCTGCTCCAGTGCTTTTTTTAGGATCTAGTTGTAGTATGAGGTCTTCAACCTCTTTCAGGTGAGGCTGAAACATAAGGATGGTTTGGGGTCGATGGATTCATGGTCTTGCACACTAAGTTGAGAGCATAAGGAACAAGCAGGTGAGTTGTCAAAGGCAAGCCCTGCAGTTGCGAAGTGATCATTGAGAGCAACAAGGATGGATGATCTATCAGAGATAGTGGAATTGCCAGGACATAAATTTTGCAGGTAGAGAGTTTTCGGCAGTATGACCTGATAAGCCCTTGATTGTCTTCCAAAATCTAGAAGGGTTGTTAGAGGCAATTTCAAGTTCAGCACGGTAATAGCTAGCCTTAGCCTCTTTGATCATCTTGGTGCAGGTGTTCTGTGCCCTCCTAAACATACACCAGTCCTTTTCAAGCTTAGTTTTGTGCGCGGTTTTCCAGCACAAGTCCCTTTTCAACAAAGCATCCTTCAGGTGAGAACCATTGGCAGGATTTATTCCTCACCAGATGTTTATACACTTTAGAGGCTGCATGTGACTGCTGGTCAGCCACTTTGAAAAGTGAAGATAGTTCTTCTATGAACGGGGGGAGGGGGCAAGGTTTCCATCCCAGAAAGGAAAGAATTGCATCCTTAACTTGTAGAAATTTAAAGAAATTTCTTTTGGGAACCTGTAGTTGAAGCTGAAAGGTGGGAAAAGGAATCACTTCATTGTCCAACATAAAGGTAGAAAGAGTACATGCCCTCAGGGGAGGCCAGAAGGAGAGTGAGATAGAGCGGTGGTCAATCCAGAAATGAGGGTTGCCTGTGATGGGCTGCTCAAAGAGACCCATGCCAGTTCACCGAGAGGTGGACTTGCATTTGGTGCAATGCTTTGAGTGACCATCCAATTGGGGAGTTCCTTAGAGGTTGGGGAATTTGGGAGGGACTAATAAACAAGGGATGATAGGGAACAGTGAAATTTGTTTTCTTGAGATCTTTGATTTCAAACCATAAGGGGGTATATACATGAGAAACCATGTGGGGCAGTCCTAGTTACCCATAGTGCTAACTTGCTAATATGCTGGGCTCCATAATAGGTGAAAAAGGAGGAGAGTTCTAGGCTACCTTGTAATTTAGGGGCAACAAACTTACCATAGACCATGCGGACCCCTTTTTTCTTTCACAAAAAGTTATTGAGCATACTCTGGAGCCGAGTGAACCATATTTTAGGGAAGAAGAAGAAACCCAACATGCCCATCGGGTACAATAGGTGGGGTAGAACATTCATTTTGATAATGCTGATCCACCCCCAAAGGGAGAGAGGAATAGCGTCCCATCTGTCAAGATCCAGTTTTAAAGTGTGCAGCAATTTAGTAAAGTTTTCTTTAACCATAGCAGAGATACTTTGAGAGACTTTAATACCCAGGTATGTCATTGGGCTCCTAAGAAAGACCCAGATCACTCAAGTCTGCTCAGACAATTCAGTTATTCAAGGAGCGAATCTTAGTTTTGGAGAGATTTAATTTATAAAAGGATACTTTAGAGAAGTCACCTATTTCCGCTAATAAGATGGGGATAGTAACTTGTGGGTCTTCCAAATGTAGTAGCAAGTCATCAGCATAGGCTGAAAGAGTATATTGTTTACCCTCTACCCAGATATCTGTCAGAAATGGGGAGTTAATTAGTCTATGGATCAAGGGTTCCAGGTAAAAGTTAAACAACAGAGGGGAGAGTGGACAGCCCTGCCAGGTGCCACGTTGGAGAGAGAAGGGGTTAGAGAGACAGCCATTGCACCAAACTTGGGCTGTAGGAGAAGTGTACAAAATTTTGACTCATTTAATATAGTCAGTGGGAATACCGAAATAACGAAGGAAGGCAAAGAAGTCGCCCCAGGAGACCGTCAAACGCCTTTTTCAGCGCCGAGGGAAACCAAAGCTGCAGGCCTATCAGACTCCCCAGATGCCAAAATAAGGTGGAGCACTTCTCAGTAGTCTCCTGATACCCTCCCGATATAAAAGCCCATTTGTCCGTGACCAGTAACCTCCCCATGATCAGAGCGAGGTGATTGGCCAGGATTTTAGCTAGGACTTTTACATTGGTATTTAACAATGACATAGGATGGTAATTCTCAAGGCCCCTACTTTTCTGTGACACATTGTGACCAAGTTCTCTGACAAGATTACCATTTGCTGCAGAACTTCTGTGGTGGTGGTTTGTAATTTCTGTGGAAGTTCTGTGGCACTAACAAACTACCACATTACAGTGTCAGCTTGTCATCCTGACTTCATGTCCATGGCAATGGTTATAGCAATCAGGATGGGGAAAAGCACAGTAACACTAGTTCAGAAAATAACAGACTTATAGAAATAATTTTATGCCTAAAAAGCAAAAAAAAAAATCTATCCCTTAAAGTCCTAGCCTATTGTATAAATGAAATATGCAGAGGGGACCTGATAAGATAAATAAGGTATTTCTATACTCATGCTGTCTATACCACTCATGAGGTCCCCACTGTGCATTACTTATATATTAATGTGCAATCTGTAACATACATACAAATATAAGTGTGTGTGTGTGTATGTGTATGTAATAGATAAACCACTCTGAGGTGTGCGGTCGCGCTCTGATATACGCACGCCTTGGTGTGTGTCAACCACCCAAGGCATGCGTATATTAGAGCGCAACTGCACACCTCAGAGTGGTTTATCTATCTTATAAAATGTCAAAATTATTTTGGGGGGGTAGAAGTGCAGGTGTGCGGTCGTGCTCTGATATATGCACGGTCATGTGATGCTTTTCATCCTATAAGATATCAACATTTTTCCTACCCATTTTAGAAATATATTTATACAATGGGGGTGAGGGATAAATGAGTGAGATAACATGTGTTATTTTCACTGCAGTGGAATAACCACTGTGATGACATCACCACTGTGAGATTATTTAAGCAATTAGGCACAACAGGGTGTGGGTTATCGGGGATTTACCCACGCCTTGTGTGGTGTGTAATGAGGTACAGCTGAGTGACTTAACCACACAAGAAGTGAGTAAATCACCCAATAACTCACACCCTGGAGTGCCTTATTGCGATTATACAATGGACCCTTTTGTAAAATAAATTTAAAATGTGTTTAATTATATTTTTTATAAATGCCATTCCTCAGCTGTGGGTTATGCAGGATTTACCCACAGTCATGTGACATGTTTTGACCAATGAGGTTACTGGATTTTCCCGCACCATTGTATAATTAAGCAATTTATCCTTCCAGGGTGTGGGTACACTGCAGGATTTACCACGGCTGGTGTGATTCGGTCACGAGGCACAGCCGAGTGACCGAACCACGCCAGTCGTGTTAAGTCCTCCAGTGTACCCATACCCTGGAGGGATAAATTTAGATTATACAATGGCAAATGTTGTTTCTTTAATGTTTTTTAACTATTTTCTAACTCACTGAGGTCCCTACACTTTGAAAGAGGATGTCATTTTGTAAACAATTTACCATGGTGTTTTAGCGAAGCGGCAACAGGACAAATCGTGGCAGTTTCATTTGAAGTGAAAGCGACCGGATTAGCACGATATAAGGTTGGCTGGCACTTTTGCCAGTGGGTACACTGGAGGATTTATCACGGTGGTAATTGTGCCAGCCAACCAATCAGGATGCAGTATTTGGGACATTGGATTTACCACATTGTATAATTACAGATATAGACATAGTGCCTACATCACTAGCAAATATTCTCACAGTGGTGATGTCGCCAGAATGAGAATATCTTCACTGCAGCCTGCATTTAACAGCTTCAAAGTTTCTCTTTCTCACTTAATCCTGCAACTAACTCACTTAGCATTGCAAAAGACAATCACCTGTGTCCCATAGTTTTTCTGACACTCCTAGCCCATTACTGTGCTGCTCTAATCTTCAAAACAGCCTCCTTCATCAAGCAATTTCTCTTTCTGCTGCCTGCAACAGTTTCTCTGTCTCACTGAAGCCTGCAACTTGCTCAATTAACATTTTCTGTTTCTCACTCCTAGCTACAGGTAACTTAATTATCATTGCAAAACACATTCACCTGTTTCCCATAGTGTCTAACAATTCCAGCCCATTCTGAAACACTTACACACACTCAGACCACAACACAAACAGTACTGTCAGTATGGCCTAGAAGTTAGAGTAGCAATCTGGGAACACGCTTGTTACATCCAGCAGACCAGGCCAGGGTTTGATTGTCACAACCTCCACTTGCATACTGTGTGACTCTAAACAAGTCACTTAAACGCCCAGTGCTCCCAGGTCACCACTAAAAACTTACCCAGTTACCAAACACTAAAATAAAAAAACAGAGTAAACAGGAAGAGAATACAGAAAAAAATGTTCCTAAAAGGTCCCAGCCCCATTGTATAAATCGTACACATGATGTGCAGATCGTAGGATATGGAAAATATTCTCACTCCTGCAGAGTAGACACTGCATTCTCACTTGTGCCTGCAGCACTCGTGAGAATATACAGCTCACTTCAGGAGGTGAGTATTTTCATATCCACTCCTCCATCATGTATCCTCTTGTTTTTTTTTTTTAATTTCCATGAATTGTATCCTCATTCATACAGGTCCTTTGGAAATGGAATAAACAGAATAGAGGAGATATGGCTAAACTCATTTTCATGTCAACCTGCTTCCCTGACTCACTACATAACACCATCAGGCCATGACATGCATGTAAACCCATTGTGAGATGCAGCTCTCAGTCCATCACAATGTGTCCCTTGTAGTGACAGGACACTGCACCATACCTTCCCAGGCACAGAGCAGTGATGTGTCTCCCCAATCTTTGTGTTGCTCAGCCAGCTCCCAGAGCTTATCTCTGAACCTGAGTTGCCGGCACGGGAACACATACTCCCTCTGGCCCAACAGCTGGCCCTGCATACAACATTTCTCAATAACTTTTAGGTGATTCTATCAACAGTGACAATATGTAATCAATTACCCTGACAAAAATGTGTTCAGCACAATTATTTATTTAACAGGTCTATTCTTTCAACAGGTCTACACATTATTATATTCCATTTGTCTGGGCATAATTACTTTATTTATCTTAAAAAATGACAGGTTAATTCATTTTACCAGTTATTCATTTCAGATGGCATCTCTATACCTTAAAGGCAAAAATAAGTTTGTACAAAGTAAGGTATGGATCTTCTGGTCTATGCTATTGTCAATGTTTTGTTTAAGTTGGCCCTAATTAGTAATAACATAAGACTGAATGTATGTTAGGCTGTAGTGCAGGCTGAGCAAATATCATTGTGTCTGATGGGCTGTGCCACTGCCTCAGGCAGTGGGAGCTGTGGTAGATAAGTGACTATTCATTTCTGTGGTGGAATGCAGCCATTTCATTAGCTAATGTATGATGTTATAGCACTGATAACATCACATTCTGAGCATGGGGGAATTCTGGATATAAAAAGAGGGGAAGGGAACCAGGTTCTATGGATAAATGGAAATATTAGTAAAGAATCACTAAGAACAGTGAATTCTGCAGCACTGTGGAAGTTCTGTGGTAGGTTGCAAGTTCTGCACAAAATTATGTGGCCGCAGAATTCTAGGGGCCTTGGTAGTTCTCAGGGTATAGGGGGTCTTTTCCTGGTTTCGGGATAACAGTGATCAGGGCCTCTAAAAAAGTAGAGTCTGTTACCCTTTCCTCAAACCAGAAATTGAAAACATCCATTAATAGAGGGGCTAATTGAGAGAGACAGGACTTATATAGGTTGTTAGAGAGGCGATCTGGTCCAGGGGCCTTATCAAGGGTAATTGTTTGATGGCCTGCTGCACTTCACCTAACCCTATCCGTTACCCAGAGATATAGTAATGGCAGGAGGTAGCCAAGGAAGATTAGCAGAGTTTAAATGTGCTGCAATAGCATGGTTAGGAAGACATGACATTGTATCCACTGAGTAGAGGTCCTGGAAATATCTCCCCAAAACAGAAGCTATTTCCTTGGAGTCGGTGACTACAATTTCACTGCTTGATGGGTGGAGACCGGGCATAAACCTTGTGGCTTCTGCTTGCTGTAACCTAAGAGCTAAAATTTTGCTGGTCCTTTCTCCAGATTCTAGGTACTTTAATTTTGTATGATGCAAGGCAAACCTGGCCTTTGTGCCACAAGATCAGAAAACTGTGATTTCAAGCAGTGCAGGTTAGCCCAGTCTTATGCATTGAAGAATGTTTGAGAGAGTGCTCCAGGTGGGTGATTTCAGTAAGCAGTGAATATAGTTGGTCCCGGGCTTTACGGGTCTGAATTACTGCTAGACATATAAACTCAACTCGCAGGACACACTTAAGGGCAGCCCATATGGTGTCTATTCTATCCACAGATCCCATATTAGTCTCCAGGAAAGAGGTAATAAAGTCTTGGATATGAGTAAGGGACAAAGGAGATTGTAAGAGCTGGGTATTTAGATGCAATATAGAGTCTCGCTTGATCCCAGGCCCCAACAGATACGAAATACTGATGGAGGAGTGATCTGACAAGACCTTAGCATGTATTGTGGCTTTCTAAATGCCTGGGAGGCCAAAAGAGCTAATGAGAAAGTAGTCAATCCAGGAAAATGTACTATGTGGAGGGGAAAAATAGGTGTATTGTTTTTCTGTGGGGTTTAAGATATGCCAGATATTTACAGTCCCGGTGCCCTTCATGAGATCTCTCAGGGCCCATTTAGCTGGAGTTAGTCCTAGTCTCCTTCGATCCATCTATCCAGGTCAGTCTGGAGAACCAAGTTCCAGTCTCCTCCTAGAATAGATTTTTTTTTTTAATAGTTTATTAAATTTCTCAAAGGCAGTTATACATAAACCTGCAACATATACACATAATACACAATGGTAAGCCTACTATCCTAGCCTATACATAGATTAACTAACTAAGTTCCCCAAACCTCCCCTTTCTAACCCCTTCACTTCTTCTAATCCCTTCCCACCCGCCCTCCTGAGTGTGCCAACATTATTAATTGAAAGGAGGAGAAGAGATGTCCACTTTCCTTAGGTAAATATCTAAACAATTAAATTAACATACGCTTACTGCAAATATAATGCATATAGTTTCCACCATTTCCTATCAAAACCTGTCATGTTATTTCGAAAACCTGCTATCAGTCGTTCAGATCTGAAAAAATTAGAAATATCCTTTAACCATTCACTATACGAGATTACTAGTTGATCCATCCAGTGTTTCAGGACCAATTTTTTAACAATAATGACTATTAGGGCCATGTGATATCTACACTCCTTAACTTTGATACCCTCGAGATTGTTCTAGGAGACAACCTCAATTGTGAAAAGGTCCTCTAACCCTAAGCATGGGTCCAGTTTGGTTCTGATTTCATGCCAGAGTGATACCTTTTCAGTACCAAAATATGTGCACCATGTTCCTTCTTCTCTCACCTCACCTGGTACAAGTAGTGTCTGGTATCCTGCCCAATTTAGCCAGTCTCATGGGAGTATAGTACATATTATTCAATATGTGGTATTGCATGAGTCTAAGTCTGTCCTGAGAGTGATAGATATAAAGATCTTTCCAGATCCGAGGCCCAGTCAAGGTTCACCCTCGGAAGCATGGGCTCCCAGATTGAAGAACCAGGTAGAGGGCAGAACAGGTAGACATCAGGAGAAAGGCATATACTGTAGACAGAATGTGGCTTTAGGAGCATTCACTAATCTGAGCCATTAAGGGTCTGACTAACGATGGTCGAGATTTAACCCCAAACAAGGTACATATAGTATGCCTTATTTGGTATACCTTAAAAATCATCGGCCTCGGGATGTCAAACTTGCCGAGAATTTCAGATGAGGAGAGAAGGTTGTCTTGAGCAAATAAGTCTTCCACACACGATCCCATACTTGTGGGAGCCATTGAGGTGAAAGGCTTGCTCCTCCGATTTTGGTGTTGGGATTTAACAGGACTGACTGACCTGTGTCAACTTTAAGGGGTATCCTAAGGTATGAACAGCATTGTGAAAGTACTCTCAGGGAGATACTAATCACCGAGTCTTGTAACCCCTCTGACAGTGATGGTATTGTTAAGTAAAAAAACATAGAGGGGTTAATGTTATTAGACCTTAAGAGATCCCTCTCAATCTGAAGCCAATTGGGAATGTACTCCATATCTCCCTGAGAGAACCACCTCCCCAGTTTAGTTAAATGGCTCGCCCAGTAATACAAAAGGAATTAGGGAGGTGAAGTCTGCCCAGATTTTAGGCACACTAAGTATATAAAAGGCACGACGGGGTGCTTGCCTAACCAAATAAATTTTGATATCATGGAATGTAGACATTTCAAAAAAGAAATCGGAAGCCATAGATTCAGTAGGTTCAAGGGGTAAAAAAGATGGGGAAGAATATTCATCTTAATTATACTTATCCAGGCCCATAAAGAAAGGGGTAAATTCTGCCATCTCAAAAGATCCTGTTGGATAACCCTGACCAGGTCATCTAGGTTAAGCTTCTGGACAGTATTAGGATCTCTAGTTAAATAGATGCCTAAATACCTAAGTGTCTGTGAGGACCATTTAATACCTAAATGTCTAAAATCTGACTTCAAGGTATATTTGTTCAGAGGGAAAATTTCGGTTTTAGAGATATTTAGTTTATAATTGGATAGCTTACCATATTGGTTAACAACCTCTAACACTTGTTCTAGCGAGGATGCTGGGTGAGCTAAATGAAGAAGAATGTCATCAGCATAGACCGAGAGTTTAAGAATCTGAGTACGAATAAGGATGCCCTTAATTTGGGGGCACTGTTTAATATGCCGAAGTAGGGGCTCTAAGTAAAGGTTAAACAAAAAGGGTGAAAGGAGGCAACCTTGTCTGGTGCCCGTATATAAGGGAAATCTAGTGGAAAAACCCCATTACAATAAATCTTGGCCGACAGGGAGGCATAAAGGGACTGTATCATTGCAATAAATTGAGGGGAAAAGCCCATTCCCCACAAGGTTAACCATAAAAATTCCCAGTACACCCTATCGAAAGCCTTTTTGGCATCTAGGGAAATTAACTCCATTAGGGACTGGGAAGATTGGGCCACTTGAAAGATATATGTGAGTGTCCTGAGGTGGTCCACTGAGGAGCGTCCTGCCAGGAACCCCACCTGTTCTGGGCTTAGAAGTTGGGCCCATTGTGCTTTTATCTGGAGTGAGAGCAGTTTTGCTAAGATTTTAATGTCACAATTTAAGAGAGAGATCAGCCTATAGCTAGCTGGGTCTAAGTGGGAAGGTGGGACTTGTCTGGTTTAAGTAAAAGAATAATCGTAGCATCCATAAGGGTCAGATCTAAGTTATCAGCTTTGAACATATAGCTGTATAAGTTAAGCAATAGGGGAGCTAGTTCTTTAGAAAATGTTTTATAAAAATTTGATGGGAATCTGTCCAGGCCTGGTGCTTTCGGGTAAGACTATTGATGGCCATTTCTATTTCGGTGATAGATATTGGTGAAATTAAAGAGGCTTGACATAAATCATCCAACACTGGAAGGTTTACAGGCTCTAAGTAAGTTTCTATATCCTGAGAATTTATATTGGAAAGACACTTCCAATACAATACCTTGTAAAAATTTTCAAAGACCTGAACTATCTCCCGAGGCTCCGTTTTAATAGAGCTGTCGGAGGCCCGTATAGAAGGGATTAGACAGGAGCTTTCTAACTGACGCAGACGTAGGTGGAGCAGTTTCCTGGATTTTTCACCCTGGTCTATGTATTTAGCTTTAGTTTTAACAAGGGCAAATTCTGCCTTCTCTCTTATTAATTCTGCATATTCATTACACAGCACTAACAACTCCTCCAAGGTGCCCGAAGGAGTAGCGGAGGACAGGGAGTTTTCTTTCTATTTGATCTGGGTTAATAAAGCCAAGGCTTCAGAGTCCCGTAACCTTTTCCTCCTAGAGGCAACCTTAATAAACTCTCCTCGGAGGTAGCACTTCAAAGAACACCAAAGAAGGTCACATCTCCGAACTGAATCCCTATTATGTTCCATAAAGGCCACAATGAGTTCTTTAATATGAGAGACCAAAGACTCATCCTTTAACAGCTGGGTATTCAGTCTCCAGATTGTTTCCCTCCGAGTATGGGGGTCTAATGAGAGAGCCAGCCAGGCCACCGCGTGATCCGATATCACTGTGGGTTCTATACCAGTTTGATAGAGGCCAGGCATAAGGGAACAACTGATTAGAAAATAGTCCAATCTGGACCAGGTCTGATGAATATTTGAATAAAACATGTATGGCTGCTGCATGGGGTTTAAGATGCGCCACGGGTCACCCAGTTCTAACAAGGTTATTAGGTCTTTAAACTAGCAAATGGGGAGAGGGGTGCAGCACCCCATACGTCGAATGGGAAGAACACCCCTTCCCACTCAGCTAGTGGTCAAACAGGGATTCAGCATGTTTGCAGTTCATTTGCATCACTAGGTAAGAAAAAGGTTTGTCTCCATCGATGCTATTGGTGGTAATGCCAAACCTCACCAACAACTAACACACTAAAATCTGGCCAATGGAAAATCATGTACACAATGCTCACAGCCTGGGAAATAAGATCCCAGACCTGCAGGCAATAATGTCAGAGGCTAAACTGGACATAGTAGCAATTAGTGAGACATGGTTTACCAGTAACCACCTTGGGAGACTTCAGTACCTGGCTATGTATTGTTCAGAAGAGACCTGAGGTGCAAAAGGGGGAGGAGTGACCCTGTATGTCAATAAAAATATCAAAGCTACAGAAATTCAGAATACACATAAGGAGCCAGAAGAACTGTGGGTCACCCTGGAAACAGAAAATGGGACAGCCATAAGAACTAGGGTTGTCTACAGGCCCCCAGACCAGGGGGAGGACATAGACACATTACTGTTAGAAGATATACAAAACATGACAGCTAAAGGGGAGGTTCTGATAATGGGAGGCTTCAACATGCCGGATACAGATTGGTCAATACCAGCAGGAACATCTGCCAGAACTAGACACATAGTGGATTCCCTGCAGGGGGAGGACCTCAAACAACTGGTACAGCAACCCACAAGAGACAGGGCTATCCTAGATCTGGTAGTGACTAACAAGGAATGGATCACAGATCTCCAGGTGGAAGGTCACCTGGGGGCCAGTGACCATCACATGGTATGGTTCAATTTGGCTACTACATCTAAATCATCCCATTCCAAGGCAAAATATGGGACTTCAGAGGAGCTGACTTTGATAAGATGGCCAACAGAGTTAAGCTAGCCCTGGCAAAAGAAACACAGGTGAGGGGTACAGGCAAAGTGGGCAAGCATTAAAGATGCAATACTTGAAGCAACATCCCATTGTGTTAGACAGAAAAGGAAGTGCAAAGAAGAAGGAACCACTTTGGTTCTTAAATATAGTAGCAGAAAAGGTCAGAGCCAAAAGGCTGGTCTTCAGGAAATATAAGGAACACAGCGGGATTAAGATAGGAGGCATACCAAACTGCCCTAAGGGAAGCAGGGAAGGCAGTAAGGCAGGCAAAGTCCCAAACTGAGGAAACACTAGGACGAACAGTAAAAGAAGGTGACAAGACTTTCTATAGATACATTAGTGAAAGGAGAAAGTCCAGAGGGGGTATTGCTAAGCTTAATGGAGAAAAGGGAGCATGTGAGGAGGAGGACCCTGTAAAGGCATCTATCCTAAATAGATACTTTTGCTCAGTATTTACTGAAGAGAAGGTAGGGCAGGGCCCACAGCTCAGCATCATGGACACAGGGGGGAGGGAGGTGAGCACTACTCCCTTCACAAAAGAAAGGGTCCTACAAGAGCTTGCTGAGCTCAGGGTGGATAAGGCAATGGGACCTGATGGCATACATCCCAGGGTACTTAAGGAGCTAAAGGTGGAACTAGCAGAGCCATTAGCAGAACTGTTTAGTGAGTCTCTGAGCACAGGAGAGTCCCAGAAGACTGGAGAAGGGTCATGTGATCCTCGCCCACAAGAGTGGTAGCAGGGAGGAGGCAGGAAACTACAGACCAGTCAGTCTTACTCAGTAGCGGCAAGATTATGGAGGCACTCCTTAAGGAAAGGATAGTGCAACACCTGGAATCTCAGGGCACAGGATCCAAGACAGCATGGGTTTACAAAAGGAAGGTCCTGTCAAACTAATCTCATAGATTTCTTTGACTGGGTAACCAGAGTGGTGGACCAAGGGGAGAGTTGATGTCGCCTACCTTGACTTCAGCAAAACTTTGACACTGTTCCACATAGAAGATTGATAAATAAGCTGGGTAGGCTCGGGTGGGTAAGAAGTTGGTCAACTGGGTGGCAAACTGGTTGATGGGCAGAAAACAGAGAGTGGTGGTAAATGATATACAGTCAGAAGAGATGCAAGTCACAAGTGGGGTAACTCAGGGATCAGTCCTGGGGCCAGTCCTCTTCAACATCTTCATTAGTGACCTTGCAGATGGACTAGAGGGTAAGGCTTGTCTGTTTGCAGATGACACCAAGATCTGCAACAGAGTAGATGATCCAGATGGGGTAGGCAGGATGAGAAGAGATCTGGATAAACTAGGAAAATGGTCAGAAGAGTGGCAACTGGGATTTAATGCAAAGAAGTGCAAAATCATGCACATAGGGAAGAGAAACCCTGAAGCCACCTATAGGCTGGGAGGGGAGTTGCTAGCAGTCCCAAAGAAAGAAAGAGACTTGGGCATCATCATCACTAATGACCTGAAATCATCCAAGCAGACCTCTAAAGCAGTAGGTAAGGCTAGGGGGCCGTTAGGGTGTATTAGTAGGGGTATCACAAGTCTTAAGAGGGAGGTAATAATCCCTCTTTACAAGACACTGGTTAGGCCCCATCTGGAGTACTGCGTGCAGTATTGGAGGCCACACCTTCACAAGGACATTAACCAAATTGAGGCAGTCCAGAGAAGGGCAACCAAAATGGTGCAGGGACTGCATCAGAAGACATATGAGGACAGATTAACAGAGCTCAATATGTATACCCTTGAGCAAAGGAGGGAGAGAGGTGATATGATCGAGGCATTCAAACACCTTCAGGGCATTAACAAGGTGAAAGAGTCTAACATGTTTAAATATAGGAAAAATAGCAGGACAAGAGGACACAGCATGAGATCAGAGGAGGGACGATTAAGTGGGAATGTGAGGAAGTTCTTTTTCACAGAAAGGGTGGTGAATGCATGGAATGGCTTACCACAAGAAGTGGTGGCTATGAATACAATGCAGGGCTTCAAACAGGCATGGGATAGGCATAAGGAGCAATACAAATGACTATGAATAGATAGGCCACTGACAGAGCAAAGGCTGATGGCACATTTATAAGGTAGAAAACAAATGGGCAGACTGGATGGGCTTGCGGTCCTTATCTGCCGTCAACTTCTATGTTTATGTTTCTTTCAAGGCATTCTGTGAGGGACGAAAGTGGCTTCAGTGGCCTATAGGTCCTGTCCAGATCTTGGGTTGGGTAATGTTCCAACTCCCTAAAATCATATGAAGGGTAGGAACATTGCAATCTTGTTAGCCAGATCCATCAGGAAACCTGGATCCTCTCCCACCGACCATATATTGAGCCCAAGACCACAATATTGTTATTTAAGATACCCTTAATTAACACATATCTCCCAAGAGGATCAGTGATCATCGTATCTACCTGAAATGCAACATTCCTTTTGAATAAAATAGCCACCCCACGGCTTGAAGATGATATCCCTGCTGCGAAAACCTGGGATATTCCCTGTCTACGTAGACATAATGACTCAGCGCCTGTCAGGTGAGTTTCATGAAGCAGAATAATATCTGCCTTTAAAAGAGCACAGCGCTTAAGTATTTGTAGCCTTTTCAAGACATCCCTTACTCCTCTAACATTCCAAGTAATTATTTTTATTGGATTATTAACCATTGTTACCACCCACTACAGATATCAACCCTAAGAAATTCAGCATATCCCAGATCAACCCCCTAAGGCACACCCCAGCCCATCCCCCTCCGATCCCTTCCCTAACATTATAAAATACATATAAACCTGTCTTAGCAGAAAGAAAAGCACTATTTTGTATCATGTATACTCTTAAATACTCCCCTCCCCCCGATCCTCCCCATAACCATGGCAGAAACATCTGAACTCGACTTCCCAAAGAGAAATACACTATCATTCGTCCTGTATACCCTTAGATCCATAACTCGGATAATAACCAATAAACTTCGTAGAAATACCCATACCCCTAATACCCCAAAACTCCAACCCTTCCTCCCCCTTAGTAAACCCCCATAACTATTTACAGTAGGCCTCTCACCCCAGATCTGAAAGGATACATGCCAAGATAACTTCTGTGTGATTGGCCAAACCCCAATGGCGATTGCTGTTTCTGGTACATATGTAAAAAACGAGTAATAAATTGTTGCCCCTCACAGGTCACAGAAAGATGCCACGAAGCACTGGTCTAAGGGGTCCTTGGGATAAATGATACTTAAATAAAGAATGATCCAGAGCCATCCCTCGAACTAGTAATGCTCTTGCAGTGTTCCTGAGTCGCCCCACCTGGAGCCCCCATTGATTAGAACAAGCACCTTGAAGGTAATGGACCCTAGTCTGGAACATGAAGACCCAATCGTTCCAAGGCTAAACTATGGAAGAAACCAAACAAAATCCCTTTAATGTGCCTCTTACAGATAGCCACTGCCAGCCGTGTAAATCTTTAACTGGCTGTTCCCCACCTCTGAAAACTTTCTATTGCATAACAGCTGTAGTTAGATCCGGGACATAGCTCTTATTAGGAGCTGCCCAAATGGGTAATAGCGGTTCTCCCCAGGATCAGCGTAACTCAGTGGAGGTTACTTCACGCTGATGTGAGCTGTCTCTATCCCTAGTGTCCTTATCCCTAATCTGATTCAGTAATAACTTAAAAACAACCTCAGGCCAGCAATTAAAATGAGGAGACTAACCTGAAGCTTGTGAGCGACCATGCCTGCGGGATGACTGGGGGAAGGATAAAGAGGGTACCCACAACAGTCCCTGCATATTGTCCCATTGGGAAACCACCCTCTTAAAAGGAAGTTCCATTGTGAACCTGGTGGCCTGAGGAACCCTAGACTGCGTACTCTGCCCTGCCCCTCCTGCAAGCACCAAGCTCCCATGAAGTCCATCCGAACAGACCCAATACAGTCCAGAGACGAGCAAGTCTAACAGGTAAACAACTTAAATATGAGCCCTAGCTTAGCCGGGTACTGCATACGGAAAGGGATACCAGCAGCTATTAGCTTCTTAATGGTAGCATGATAAGCAGCCCATTTCTGTCGAGTCTCCCAAAGCAGGTCTTGTGTTATTCTGAGGGTGGCATTCTCCCACATAATTTTCTGAAGCTCTCTTACTTTGTTGATAACATGCTGTTTCTCGAGGAAGCTCAAAAACCTCACAATAACTGGTCTTGGGGGAGCACCTGGTGGGGGTTGCGGTCTGAGGGAGCAATGTGCCCACTCAATCTGATAGCTGGCGCTTGTCGGGGAATTGTCTACAACCTTCTATAAGAATTTCTGCAGGAAAGCCACAGAATTGGCCCCCTCCTCTGATTCAGGCAGCCCGAGGATCAAAATATTCTTCTTTCTGCTCCTGCCCTCCAAATCCTCAGTTTTCAACTGCAATCTCTGTATTTGTTGATGCAGCTGCACTATCTCGGGTTCAACTTTCTCCCTCCACTTCTCTGCCGAAGCCACCCAGGCCTCTGTATCACCCACCCTCCTTGTAAGGCCGTTAAGATGTCTATGGAGGGACTTCAATTCCGATGAGATATCTGACAGAGTCTCTTTAAATGGCAACATTTCCTGTAAGAAGTGATCCTCCGTTAACAGAGTTGCAGCTGAAGTTGAAGGCATTGATTTCCCCGTAGTAGCTCCTTAAGCCCGTTGCTTTTTTGGCATCTTCTCCAGCAAAGCTGGTGGAGTGTGCCTGGGCAAGGCCTGTTTCATTTCGGCCTCCATCCTGTTAGGTGAAACCAGTCGCAAGGCTAATTTCACTGCTAGCCTGACACTGAACCTCAAAACTGACCTGAAGTGGCTTTTGGTCGTTGTCACAGTAGGCTATTAATTGTAAAATTAAACAATAGAGAGGCGAGGTGCTGGAGCTCCGTTTCAGTGCTGCTACCAGGAGCCTTGCATCACGTGATCTCCTCCTCCTAGAATAGTTAATTTAGGGGGGTCTGAGACAAATAAGGTCATTATTACTTCACATTGCCATTATGCCTTAACGCGAAGTAAGGCAAAGAGAGAAGTAAATAGCCAGCCCCCCACACATCACATGGCTTACAGTACTGTAAGTCACTTGCTTTAGCCAGGCAGGAAGGAAGTGAGTCAGAGAAGCAGTTTCACTTTCTCCTTTGCATTCGTAGAGGGAGAAGGCTTGTGAGAGAGCAGTGTAGGAGTCAGTGACAAAGTGCTTATTGCCTCTGTAAAACAACAGCTTTTTTAAATACTATCTTTATTTAGTTTTTGTATTGTGTTTGTGATTGTTTTTTTGGTAGTTAATTATTTTTTATAAGTTTTGTTTTGTGTGTGTGTGTGTGAGTGACTGTGTGTGAGTGTGTGCCGGGGACTTGTGTGGGAGGGATGGACGTGGACCCTGGAGAAGATGAGTTGCTGGCCTGTGGGTGCCGTTGGAGGGGAGTGCGGACATGTGGGGGCGGTCATGTCATGCTGGACTGCTCCTGACTCCTTGGTGTTGCTTCTCCCATATTGAAGCAACAGCAGCAGCAGCACCAGTGTCACGTGGCTGCTGTGCATCCATCTTCTCTGCCACTACCCTTACCACTGGTAGCAGATGTAGGGCTCCAGCAGCACCCTCCATCACCTCCACAGCCACAGGAGGTGCCCCAGAAAATTTAGGTGGTGCAACTCATGCGAGGACTGTGTCTGGTCCCCACGCAGCTCCCCAGTGTGGGAGATTTTAACTCTGTGGGGGAGACAGCACAGTCATGATGTGCCATGTGTGTGTGTGTGCTGGTACGCCGTGGCCCCTGTGGGACACATTTGGGGACCAGTGGCCAGCGCACTCACATGCTTAACCACCACAAGGCAGAGTGGCAGGCTGCCGTGGAAGGGGCCAGGCGTTCACCTGCTGGCCCTTTCATGGCAGTGGCTGGGGGTGCTGCTGGGGTCGGAGTTGTGCCTCGCAGTCACCGCCGCAGCAGGAGGAGGGCCAGTACAGCAGCTGCTCCACCACCACCTCAGCCACCAGCACCACCCTCTACACCACCACCACTGCTACCAGGATTCCCAGCTGCAGTGGACCCCACCACAGTCCCTGCAACACAGCATGACATCTCCCTGGTGTGGGCAGATCTGGAAGAGAACAATCAGAGGACTGGTGCTTTGCAGCAGGTCCACACAATAGAAGAACAGCAGCAGCAAATAGTTAGAATGCTGCACCTGCTGCTGGACCACCATGGCAATTCATGGCCACAGCAACTGACAGGATTGTTTTCTGGCCCCCCCACCCCACTACTGTGTTGTACTGTTTTTGTGTGTTTTTCTTGATGTTGTTTAATAACACACATTTTCCCTTCAGGGGAATCTTTTGTGCCACATAGTATACATTTCTGTGAAAACCGCCTGTAATGTCATTACACTGTGTCACGTGATGGAAGGAACTTCCGTTCTGAAAAGCCGCCACATTCTGCCTCCCTTATCAGCAGCGTTAGGGACGTGATACCAGGAAGCGCGTGCATGCTCCATTACAGTGAATATCCGATTGTCCGTCAGCTTTCCAAATGTTTCTTTATGTTATAATGGTCAGTTTGTGGTGAACGTGAGGGCATGTTTCCAGTAAGAAGAGCCTTGTTAGTGGAAACGTTCCCACATTTCACCACAAAGTGAACCTTATAACATAAGGAAACATTAGGATAGCTGCCAGACATTCACTATAGTGAAGCATGCACCTGTGCTCCCCCTGGCATCACGTCCTAATGTTGCTAACAAAGGGCAGAATGTGAGGTTTTCTGAACAGTAATTCCTCCGCGATGACACGCCTGTAATGAAATTACAGGTGATTTTCACAGAAATATATTGCACTCTGTGGAGCAAGAAATATTGCAGTGGGAGTAAGGCCCCCTCATATTAGGTTATGTGCATCACCATAACTATGTAATGTGGTGAATTTCTGTAAAGCAGCAGCAGAGCAGCAATCTGTTGAGAACTCTGACCTATATTTTTAATGCTATGTTACAACTTCCTTTACTTACATCCTGACTGACTGGAATGATACGAGAATTTGAAGTAGTTGAGTCTGCTGTACTACCTTTTTTCATGTGTGAAATAATGAAAGGAGCATTCCTTTTAAATTGGTGCTGACCAGGTCTTTGTCATTGTTTTCCTCTGCTTTTCTCTGTCACATCAGTTAGTTGTTATACATCACTTCTGTTGTTAATTACAGTTATGCAGCAGGCAGTGTTTTATGACTCCATGGAACAATAGTTATTGAAAAGAGGCTGCAAATAAATACAAACCTGGTGAGAACAATATTGGAAGGTGTGCTCATTTTTTTTCATACATAAAAAAAGTAGTCAACTAAGTAAAGCAGACATAAACTGTGAAAAGAAGCGTATCATTCAAGTCACGACTCGAAGGTAACTAATGGCTTTGGCAATGTGAAGTAGTATAAAAAAGTACAGTTCAGAATTGTCACAACATTCTTCAATGCTGCTTTAATCGTAATGTCAGTATGACATCATGCGCTCACAACAGTCACACAACACACAAAAGTGGCACAGAGTCCCAGATTTTTTCTGCAGGCCCAAAATGCATCCTCCTTGTGTGCAGAAAATTGACAAGTAGTAACACAGTGAAATGGGAGTGTTTCAGCACATACAAAGTCCACCAGAATTGATGGCACACTCAGTCATGCTTGCAGTGGTGGCACAGAGTCCCAGATTTTTTCTGCAGGTCCAAAATGCATCCTCCTTGTGTGCAGAAAATTGACAAGTGGTAACACAGTGAAATGGGAGTGTTTCAGCACATACAAAGTCCACCAGAATTAATGGTGCACTCAGTCATGCACGCAGTGGTGGCACAGAGTCCCAGATTTTTTCTGCAGGTCCAAAATGCATCCTCCTTGTGTGCAGAAAATTGACAAGTGATAACACAGTGAAATGGGAGTCTTTTAGCACATACAATGTCCCCAGAATTAATGGCGCACTCAGTTATGCACGCAGTAGTGGCACAGAGTCCCAGATTTTTTCTGCAGGCCCAAAATGCATCCTCCTTGTGTGCAGAAAATTGACAAGTGGGAACACAGTGAAATGGGAGTGTTTCAGCACATACAAAGTCCCACAGTATAAAATGATGACCATGAGTGTTCTGTTGCTGGTCTAATGTGTTCTGCGAGGTGATTCGAGCAAATGCAATGTGATCATCTCAACTGGATTGAACGGTGTCTTTGGCTGTACACTAATAGTAGCCTTGGTGAGTAGATATATAGATAGATATATATATAGTTGTGTATTTTGTAGGTGAGGAGGGGTTGACATGGACATGTACTCATGGTATTGTTCTGCATCACAACTCACAGAAACTGTTGGTGTGCACATTCCAGTGTGCTCAATGAGAATTTTTTGCGCTGAAATTGGAAACGGATAACTCTCAAGCACATAAAGGTAAGTATTTTTTGGGGGTGAGGGGGATCATATTTTCTGGTTTGTCTGTAATGGTTTCTTATTTTGTTACTTCTTCACAGATTTCATTGGCATCCTTCTGGAGTCCAGTTATTGTTAATGATGGTCATGTTCATCTAATGAAACAACTTCTGTATGTTGCATGTATGCCCAAGCCCAGGGCAGGGGGGTGCCTGATGTTGAAGAACTTTTTTGGATAAGGCCAGTTTGACAGAACAATAAAACATCTGGAAGTTTCCTAATAAAAGCAGTGAATGACTTCTTACAACTTAATTGTTATTTCCCTCCCTGGTTCTGAATCTCAAGTCAAGTTACATTGAAACTCACATCTTGTCAGCTAACACAACCTGTGTGCAATATTTGCTGCAGTCTTTCCAAAACAATGAAATGGATGAAATAAAATCTTCATACTTACCAGAATGGATTTCACATGGATATTCCATTGGTTCCTCTCTGTACGGTACAACTGCAGTACCATTCCCACTGGGTTTTAGCAATGGAGACTTTTTTTGTTAACCTGTAAAAGAAACAAAATAAGTGTACCATATGTGTTTTACCATTGAGGCTCTGAAAAGCTACAGAAAAAAAACATACAACTAAAGGAAGTGAAGCAGCATAACAAACATGAGTACACATACTCACTTTAAGGTTTAAATATTAAGAAGCTTTGTGTCTCTGGCTGATGGATGTGGTGGTCTGGACAGACTCAGGCTCAATGGTGGCAGTGCCTAACAGCAGTCCTGGTGGTGGTGGTGGTGGTGGTCTCGGGGGGGCACACCACCTTTTAAAAACTTCAGTTAAAACCTGCCAACATTAACCACATCATCATCCTCATAAAGAAAGCTGCCCTCACAGTCATCGATGTCTGAAGTCTGACCAGTGGGAAATTCTTTCTCCATTGTGTCGTCATCTACATCAGTGGTGTGCCGTTTCAGGCAGCCACTGCCAGTGCCACCAGGATGGTCAATTTCCACATCACCAAAACCACCATGACTAGGACGGGGTACAAATACCGATGTTGCAGTCCCTGCTGGTATGTGACTCTCATTCATTTTAATGAATGTTAGCAAACTAACATTTGCAGGAGACAGGTTTTTCCAACAATCCCTGACTATTACACCTGCTGAGCTGAATACCCTCTCAACACTTACACTGTAGGGTGGGCATGTGAGGTTCTTCAATGTCACTGCAGTCAGCTCTGGCCATTCACTGACCTTTAGACTCCAGTACAAAAGAGGATCTTCAGTTATTGTCAGATGCCTGTTTTCAGACAAATATGACTCAACCATTCTCTGTGCCACACTAAGTCCAGTTTTTGATGCATCATCCTGTTCTCCCAAATCATTTATTTCACAAATACCCACTTGGGACAATGCCTCCCAAAGTGGGTTGACACCAGCCACTTTAGATGACAGACCACCTGGAACTGCAGTCCCCTTCCCCTTGCAGGATATGCTTGATGGCCCTCCAGGTACACCTTCAGCCAGATTATGCTGCTGAGGTTTACTGACCTTGGCACATGACTTCTGTGCTCCATGAACCAAGCACACCAGTTGACCACTGATATTTTTTTACCTGTTCAGGCCCTCCCTCCAGTATTGATGCAATTCCACGTTTGTATCGTGGGTCCAGCATTGTTGCTATGACAAAGTTGTCACTACGCTGAATGCTCACAATGTGATGATTCTGGTTGAATACTGTCAGCATGTGTTGCAGCAACATACTGCTACCACCATCTCCAGCAACATCAAGGCCATGCTGTACATTCACCAATGTCTGCCTCAGCACCCGCAACAGTGGAATTGATTGGCTAATGGAGGCAGACTCACCACTCACTGCCTGTGTGGCATGTTCAAAAGGCTGTAAAATTGTTATTACAGAGTCCATGAGGCGCCACTGTTCAGTCGTCATAGACATGGAGGCCCCGGAACTGTCAGCGCTAGTGTGCATCACAGGATATTCTGAGATGGCTTTGTATTGTTCATACAACCCATCTGCCATGTATAAAGTGGAGTTCCATTGGGTGACAACTTCCAGCTTCAAGCGGTGCTGAGGCAGGCTATTTTGTATCTGCAACTGCCGCAGTTGGTCACGGGCTATTCCAGATCTTGGAAAGTGAGAGCAAATACGTTGTGCAACGATCAGCATTTCCTTTACAACAGGGTGCTGCAGAAACTCCTGAACCACAAGATTTAAACAGAGGGCCATGCATGGAAAACAAAAAAAAACACCATTCGTGATGCATTTCACCACATTTGACCCATTGTCACTTGCTATGAACCCAGCTCTCAGGAACAGAAGATTTAGCCATTTGTCAATTTCAGTCAGTACCTCGTCCAACATGTTCTCACCAGTGTGTGAACAGGTCACATTGTGCATAGCAATCGTTGCATGCTGTCGAATTCCTGGAAGATTGCTACAGCGACAATCCACCTTACTGCACTGATTATTCACACTACCAACATCACAAACAACCCCCGGCACCTGCGCCCAGTGTGCAGTTATACACAAATATGAACTCCCCGCTGTTTTGCCACTTGTCCACATATCCATACTTAAATGGATGAATGGAGAGGAGGAATGTTGAAGGGCATATCTTACTGAGTCGGACACAGTGCGGAACAACTCGGGGACAGCACGGGTAGAAAAGTATGTCCTGGATGGGGCTTTCCATTTTGGACAGGCACGTGCAGCAAACCACCAGAACCCAAAATTCTCCACAAAGGAGAAGGGCAAAAGATGAATTGCCAGCATTTCTGCTACAGCAGCATTAAGTTCACGTGACACCGTATGATTCGGGGAGTACTTCAGCTGATGCACAAAAACACTCTGTAACGTAGGCTGACTTTAACGTTTTACAGGGGGTGTGATCACAAATAGTTGTGCTCTGTGATGAATGGCATTGGCAGGGAGTGGAGTGTGAACATTTTATGAAGACAGTTGCACAGGTGATGATGACAAACTCAGAAATGCTGTTATTTTGCCAGATTTGCCAACCGGGGTCGATGTACCACTTGCACTAGACATATTGCATTCACCGCTACCACCACCACAAAAACTGCTACTCTCACCAGCACTGGACAACATTTCAAAGTCATTACGGTCCTCCACCTCATCATGCTGGCAGTAATCCTCTGCTCTTATTACCTCACTACTGCACACGTTTAATTTACTGCTGGACGTAACAGTCATGGAAGGGGATAACATACTCGCTATGGTTGCTGGTGATGAGGGTAAATGCCCCACTGTAGTATTAGCTGCCAGCTTGTGCTGGGTCCACAGTGCCAAGTGCCTATTCTTAGGATGTGTATGCTGTCTTCCTGTGCCCAGACGGCTCCCCTTTTTACCTCGACTCACACTCACATGGCAAACCTGGCAGATTGCAACTGACTCATCATTTGCATCTTGAACAAAAAAATCCCAAACAAGAAATTGTGATGCTCTGCTTTTAACATGTCCATGATGTGGCTTATTTAAGTTTGTTATTTTAAGCACTGAAGTGGGGGGCATGTGATGTTTCTGGCACTGCACACCTGGACTGCAACTGACCACCACGACTACCTATCATATTGATTACTGGGTCATCATCATCAACTAAAACCGGTAGATCACAAGTTTTTACAGGGGGGGATTCCTGAAAACAGACTCAGACACAGCCACTTTGAATTTCTTTTTCTCCGGTTTCCAACTGGGGTCAATTACATCATACTCATATTCATCAACGTCACACACATATCCACATCTTCTGCTTGGATGCTAGCATGTGGACTGTATGTTGCAACAACAGCAACATCATCATCATCATCACATTCATCATCAGCATCTACACCACCATCACCTGATATTTTTTCACCACACTGTGAATCATTGCATGGAAAATGCATGACATTAACTGCCACGGTGGATGGAACATCACATTGTATGCTGTCGTTGACATGATTATCAGAATCCTCAGGTTCATTTACTGGGATGTTACTGGGAAGTATGACACCATCGATGCAGCCACTCACTTGCATTGCTTCACACTCAATATTTTTAGATACGGTAAACTGGTCGGAATTAGAACTTGACGCAACAATACTAATATTACCACCACCACTAACACCAGTAACACTAACACCACCAACTGGGAAAACATCATCTCCTCCAACTATGAGTGAAGCTACTGATTGGCCTGTAAAAAACATTGCAGGAGGAATACCTTTCCTCACATCAGCAACGCACTTCTGCGTCTGCGTACTACTACCACGCCCACAGACTATCTTACTGACAACATTGCCATGGCGAGAAACAGCTTCGCTTGCACGTCTCTTTGCAGACATTTTGGGGATCAACCACAATATTATAACCAAATTCAGATTTTGATATGTTCACTCTCTGACTGGGGGGGCACTGGATGTGAAGCCAAAAAAACAACCGTAGCTTCAGCAACAGATAAGAGACTAGTCTGTTACGCAATGAAAACAACTTCCGTAACTGGTGGTGAAGAGGTCACAAAAACAATCAAATCTGGTAAAAAATTCCTTTTGCATGTGGGGGTGGGGGGGGAGCACTGACTGCAGTGCAGATTTTTACAGCAGTACAAGCAGCAAAACAAAGAACAGATACCACGATCGCAGTACAAAATCAGGCAGCTGCAGTGGCTAGCAGGTTCACACTGCTTCGCCTGCAATTACACTAGTCTGTGGCACAATAAAAGGTGTATTATTTGATGTCACGCAACACCGTACAAACACACCTACACACACACACACACACACAGAACAGTTTGTCTACAATGCTGAATGAGTAATGCGTAGCAAATGCGAAAGTTCAGTACTATGCCACGATACATATTGTAATGTAAACAACCTGAAATTATGAACTGCTGCACCAGATCTGCACAACAAACAGCAAGAAAATTTCAACTATTACTGACAATATTACTCTGTGTACATTAACACAGTTATATAACAAAAATTTAACCAAAAAACAGAGAAATCACTATTTCTCCAACTTAGATCTACCTACACCACAGATACGCCACTCTGCCAAAGCACACTTTCACTGTCTTTCACTACACACACTCAATGTTGTAAATTAACATTCAAAATCCACACAAAAACAAAAACGCTCGATGATATGAGCACAGGAGGGTTTCCTACAATCGATGAACTAAAGTTGGAGCCCAAAAAAAAACTCAAAAATGCTTTTTTAACAGCTTTTAGAAGATTTCAATCACAGACAGCTATCGGAGCACACTGTCTCTTACTCCTTCCTACACATACTACCCTGAACCGAGGCTGTGCAGATCAATATAGAGCCCATGTGACCTGAAATCCCATGAATCACTGCAAAATTCACCTTGGAGCTCAAAATAAAGCGAAATACATTGTCCTCAATGCACTTTTGCCTTAAATTCAGTGAGTAGTGGTCTGGGAAGGCGGGTAACGCAAGTCATTGTTTCAATGGACTTCGTTCCTCATCATAGCGTGAAGTACTCTGCTTTATGCTATGGAGCACTCCAATCTGCCTTTGCTCCACTAATCACTTCATGGAGTGGATTGAGCCCACTGGCCCACCACTCAATCTCCACCCTACCCCTCCACAAAAAAAACAGCATGAATAACATCAAACGCATATAAATCTACTATTTAACCCCAGTTCTAACTAAGTGCACAACCTTCAGTACACCATCAGGTGATGTTTACAAAGCTAAACTAAAAGAGCCCACAATCATGACCCCCCAACAAACAAGTTAATGTAAACAGTAATATAAGCTTAGGTAGTAAATAATAGGAAGACTTAACATTAAACAAATACCTTAGGCAGTTAACTTTACTGTAGACGCTGCTTCTACCTAAGCTAAATGAGTTAAGCACCTGTGCTTGGAACAGTCTGTAAGCATATCTTTTGTAATAGTCCTTCTAAACTAAACTAGCTTTAAAGAAAAGGAGCGCAGTCTGTTTCAGCAATCTCAGACTAATAAAATTCTGGGTAATTTAATTAGGCAAAGTCAACTAAGCCACAGTTTCATATCGGTTTATGTCCAGTTTCCTCAATTACAATCAGGGGAAACCCATTAGATGGAACATTGAAAGAGACCATAAACTTACTTCGCCAAGAGAAAATGCAAAATAAATGAAGTCCATCTTTAAATCTGGTCAAGGTAACAAGGTCGCTATTGTTACTGCACAAAGGGTTTACTAACCCCCGCTGATGGAGTAGGAGCGAGAGCAGACATGCATGCCTAACCTGTGGCAACAAGTAGTTAGGACTGTCAATCATTATTGCTAGCAGCTTTACTAACAGCACAAATATCTGTTATAGAATGACACTCCGCTCAATCAGACCACTGAAACAATGGTACGAGATTCAACACCCCAGTAATATACTGGGGCGATGAAGGATAAGGAGAATAACCAAAGCTGGAAACAGCTGTTAAAGGTCACCATGTACTCACTGTGCCCTTAAAAAGATAAATGCCCCAGTAGATCAGTGAGGAGCTTTCACTTAAACAAATCGGGTAGCAGAGTCTTTAGCTCCATTACTGCTTGCTCTGGAGTATCGAAAGAGACCCACTGTTCATCGTGCTTCACTTGTAGCACGGCTGGGTATCTGACCCTGAATGGTTTCCCAGCCACTACCAGCTTAGAAACAGTTGGATGGAGTTCTTGTCTCTTAGCCCGAAAAGACTGTGGCAGATCTTGAGTAATCCGTATTTTATGCCACACCCATTGCAGCTCTTGAATCTCTTTAATTTTGGCTAAGATGTGCTGCTTGTCTTGAAAGTTTAACAACTTAAAAATCAGGAGTCGAGGGGGAGTGCCAGAAGGTGGGTGGGGGGGGTGCAGTGAGCAATGAACCCTCTCAATAAAATACGTGGTACCATTTGGTGATGGTCCAGCAGTTTTATCACAGAACTTCTGAAGAAACAGTATTGGTGCATTGCCCTCTTCTCTCTCAGGTAGACCAAGAATCAGCAGGTTATTGCGCCAACTGTGTCCCTCAAAATCCTCTAATTTTTCTTCTAGTTTCTTAAGCCTGCATTTTATATTTGTGGTATCCTTGTTAGATCTCCCTTGCCATTTCTCTATAGAAGTGAGTCGTGTCTCCAAGTCTCCAACCTGCACTGAAAGCAAGTCGACCGAGGAACGGATCTGCTGAGATGACAGAGATGGTCTCCTGCATAGGCTGCATTATCTCAATGAACCATTCCTCTGAGAGTGCTGTGTGGCTGGGTAGATTCTTGTGTGAGCTAGATGCTTGATGTTTAGGCCTCTTTGTGGCCTTGTCCTTTTCTGGTGTGGGAGGAGGAGAGTTGCACGGAGGAGCCTTTTTCATTTCTATTTCCATAATTCGGGCACCGATTCTCATACCGCAATGTTCCGACAGGTAAGAGTACTATATTTGGCTTCAGTTAAGATGCTTAAGGTGAATAAAATCAGAGTTTGTTTGCAGGTGAAGCGAGGAGAGATGGAAGCACACTGTTCTCCCTCAGACAGCCATCACATGACCCCCCCTTACCTTCCTTAAAGTGTGCCAACAGTTTTTTGTTTTCCCCTCAAGGAGCCAACACAGCAGAAAAACTATTTTTTTGTTATCCATTACAGTTGTTAATTTTAATTCAGATTTGCTTCTAGCTCTATTAATCAGATGTTTAGATTCATTTGCCTGTCTTTTATAGTAGTTTCAGGTTACCTCACTTGGATGTAGCTTGCATTTTTTGTAAACTATTTTTTCTTTTTTATATTGATTTTTATGTGTTTACCGAACCAAGCTGGTGCTCTATTGGATTTATTGTACTTTCTGGTCTCAGGTACATATGTTTCTATACAGTAGTCCACTTTTTGCTTGATCTTGGACCATACTGTCTGCATATTAAGTCCCTAGATCTTCTTCCCAATTCCATGATTTTAAGTACAATCTCGATTTATTATAATCGGCTTTGTGATAACAATTAAAGACAGTAGCCCCCTACACTGCTACCCATGCTGTGTTGACCACCATACTGATCACGTTATGATCACTGTCCCCAAGGGGGTCTAGTATCTTTAAATTGCTAATGCTATCCCCAAAATTACTAAAGATAAAATGCAGTTTGTTTTTTCCACTTTTATTTTCTTAAACTATTTGGTCCAGTTTTTTTGTATTATGGTCTCAATAAACCTGTTCTCCAAGGGGGTTAAGCCTTCCAGAGTAGACCAATTAATTTGGGGGAAATTAAAATTTCCAAGTAGCATATAATCCCCATTGATGACCATGTTATCGATTTCAGCAAGGAACTTACTATTTTCTTTGTTGTTTAGGCTAGGAGACCTATATCCTACACCCACTGTTAGTTTTTTTCGCTGGCAATTGTAATTCAACCCACATGAGTTCATCTTCAATTGAGTTATTTTTTTGTGAAGTTATTTCATGAGCCTTAATTTATTCTGAAATGTATAATGCTATCCCACCCCAACGCTTCTCTTTGTGGTCTTTGAGAAACAAGGTATACCCTGATATTTCTTTACCCCACTCATCTGCTCCATACCACATTTCTGTTACAGCACATAGAGGATAATGTATGGTCCTCTATTGGTAACCGGTCTGTTAACTGTCAAGAGGTTGCCAGGGCGACCCTGTAAATCTCGAGAGCGAAGCTCGAGAGGTTTATGTCGCCATGGCAACCTCGAGACGGTTAACAGTGACTGGTCGCCGATAGAGAGACCATAAATTATTTTTTATAGTGTATGGTCCCTCCTAAAAAGTAAAACGGCTGCTTACTTTTTGAAAAATAGTCACCGCTGCAGCTGTTCAGTCCTTCCCTAACCGCTCATGCTTCATCCGTCCGGTTCCCCCTGTAAGAAAAAAGGCGCGCACATGCGAGATCGATCGTTGTTGTTACCCATCGAATGGACATAGCATCGATAGGTTAACAACATCTACTGCCACATCGATAGGTTAACAACCTTAGGAAATGATTTCCAATGTTAACAGCATTCTATCATACATATATAGTTATTTTTCTTTGTATAATGTATACTTAAGTTATTTGATTTTATTTCTTAAGCTCCTAGCATTGATTAATAATATTTTGAGTTCTTTTTTATCTTTGCACTTTATTTTTCTGTTTTTAGAGTGACCTTTTTTATTATTCCTTAACTCAGGTTCATTACTGGGTAATTCTATGACTGTTGGTTCCCCTCTCCCCTGTTGGTCTAGTTTAAAGTTGTTTTGATACATTCAACAAAAATGTTCCCAAGCATTCTTCTTCCAGTTCTATTGAAGTGCAGCCTATCTTGACAAAATAGTTGTTTTTTGTCTTGGAACTTCTCCCATAATTGTACACATTTTATTCTCTTTATTAAGCACCAAGTTCTCAGCCAATTATTAATTTAAAAATTTTTTCTATTTGTTCTTAGATTTTCTCTTGGTGTTGGCAACATCTTCAAAAAGATTGCCTTACACTGAAGACTTATCACTGTTGTATACCTTTTTTTAAATGCATTAAATGTCTCTTTTGCCGATTTATTTTTTTACATCATTAGTCCCAACGTGAATAATTACCAGAGGATTGGGGAGTGTCTTCTTCATGATAACTGTAAACATGTCACTAGCACCTGCACCTGGGAAACAGCAGCTACAGTACAAATCACATTAAACTGTTCCATCAATGAGTTGGTTTAGCAATTTTTTTGAGTTAGCAATGCATTGCAGCTCATATTGTATTATTTTTCAATGTTTAACCAGCTGAAGTGCAATGCTTGTAGAATGTTTTGCAACTCAGTTGGAATGCATCTGCAGGCCAGTCACAGCGCAATGCAAAGCTGCATTTTAACACTTAAGAAACAGTTTGCACAAGGCTTTGGCCTGGATCCAGCAGCACTTATGCAACTCAGTCAGAAATGCTACAGCAACTCATTGGAGGAACAGTTTTTTGTGACTTGTACTGCACTTACTGATTCTTTATTTAGTTTGATGGTAAATTGATTGTTATATTTAATTATAGAGGCTCCCAGGATGTATATTGATCTTTGTGGTTGTGTTTCTGTCCTATTGTTTATTCTGTTTCATTGTCTGTACCCTCAGTTCCTTTATTGCCTTTATTGTCTTTATTTAGTTCTGTAGATGTGTTACCCTTTGAAATGTATTAGATTTTGTCTGGGTTTCCACCCAAGAATTTGTATCACTGACAATGTCCATCAAATCATTTCCTTGGTTTTCTATATTATCCATTAATTGTAGTGGTGGTGAGAACTGATTACTCATGGGGATAGTAAACTCCATTGCTACCTTTTTTAAATTATTTGTCAGCTCTCTGTTCTCAGTCTCCTTCATCCTGATCTCTTTGTCTCATTTCGCCTTCCTTATATTCATTATTTCCTTGTGCAGCAGCCAATTGTTTACCAGATAGGTTTTTAATGCATTTTAGTTTGAGTTCCAGCCCTATTAGTTTACCCTGAGGTCCTTTAGTTCAGCACATTGTTTGCAGATATAGCGAGTAAAATCCAATATTTCCTCTAAACTCAATTTCCTACAAGTAATACATTTCACACCAATGTCACCCCCTACTAGAGTTATATAGTTCATGTCCATATCTAACTGGGTCCATTGATCAAATTTTAATTTGACTTTTCTCCAGCTATGGTAGTTTTTACATTCAAAATGCTTTATGCCACCAAGGATACAGAGTTTACTCGACTGACTGTGCACACCAATCCTAGTTGTTATGATCTCTAATGTCTGGCCTCTTCCTCTTTTTCTCTGCCTAATGCCAACAGATGCCGCTCCTCATTTGCCTCCGCTCGCTGGAGCTGAGCTTTAATAAGCACCCTCTAGTGATGTCACCTTGTTACTATGGCAATGCCTTATCCATCCTGGTTTTGTGATCAGCAGACTGTGAACATAACCTGCCTTTAAAAAGGCAGGTTAATTATCACCTGGCAGCTCAAATGGGCCTCTCCAAAACACCACAAGTGGTGTCAGTCAAGTTCCAGTACCCTTGAGCAGTGGGGGTCCCTGGAACACCATCTCATAAGTAATGCACACACAGTTTACTCCTTAAAATGCTAAAAACCTGCTGCCTTCCCCTGCAGCTTCTCAGTATGCAGTGCCAGAATTCTTGCAGTCCAACAGCTCCTTGTTACCTCAGTGTACTCTGAACAGTACAAGTCAATTAATTCACTGTATGCAAGAATGTTCAGCAATTTTTACTTATGTTGTCACAGACCAGTAGTTATAAAAAATAAAAGTTGTAGTTGCCCTTAATCAACCTAATGTTGGGGTCCCTCCCCATTTCTGGCCCATAACCTTGACAATGTCCGTAGGGCTGCTTCCCCCCCTTTTTTTCTTTTCCTCGCCCTTCCTCACCCCTGTTCCCCCCAACCCTTCCACATAAGTTTTTCCCTGATATGACCAGGGTTGTGACTTCTACCATTGTTATACTTAATACGATTGCTATTTACTGCATGTAACTTTACTCCGTAAACCACTGTTATATTGTGTTCTTTTGTTATCTGTATTGCACCTGTATGTTACCACTGTTGCATCTCACATTGTAACCATGTCTACACTCCCTACGATGAGGTGCCTTTGTAAATGAGTCCCTGACTCAAAGATTGTAAGTCTGACTTTCAAAATAAATAAAATAAAATATGGGAAGTTTTGTATAATGAGTTTTTTAACACCCATTTAGAGTGTGATGCCTTTATAAAAAATCCATGCTTCGCTCTTATGGTTAGTGGACCTCACACACCTTGTGTGTGTACAAAAAACTCATAATACACCCCTTCCCATACAATATTCTCTATTTCATCTGTACTGTACTGTACCATACAACTCACTCCCCACTGATATTAGAAAAGCTACAAGTCTTGCTATTTTAAAAATGAATGGTCACTAAACATGTTGAAACAGAGATCATCTATGTTTAACATAGAAACATAGACTTTGATGGCAGATAAGGACTGCTTGGCCCACCCAGTCTGCCCATTTCCCTACTTACAGGATAGGCCGCAGATCCTAGTTAATCAACAGCCTATTTCTTCCTACCCCCGCCAAGAACTGCCTTATATCTGTCCCATGCATTCTTGAATTCTCCCACAGTTTTAGACCCCACAACTTCCTCTAGAAGGCTGTTCCATGCATCCACTACCCTCTCTGTGAAAAATACTTCCTCACAGTGCCCAGAACCGCCCCCATATCTTTTAAATTGTGTCCCTTGTTCTTGCACGTCTCTTTTTCTGAAAGATGCTACCCTCTTGGACTTTCTTGATTCCACTGAGGTACTTAAAAGTTTCTATCATGTCCCCCCTCTCCCTTCTTTCCTCAAGGGTACACATATTAAGCTCCTTTAGTCTCTCCTCGTAGGGCTTCTCTTGCAGACCCTGCACCATTTTATTTTCCCTCCTCTGGACTGCTTCTGTTCTGTCTATGTTCTTGCGGAGATGGGGTCTCCAGAACTGGACGCAGTACTCCAGATGGGGTCTCACCAACTGTCTGTACAGAGGGATAACAACTTCCTGTTTTCCGCTGGTGATGCCTCTCCCTATGCATCCCAGTATACCCCCAGCCCTCCCTACTGCCTTCTCACATTGCTTGTTAACCTTAAGGTCATCTGATTTGATTACCCCCAGGTCCTTTTCCTTTTTTGTTGTTGTTCCTACCTCCCCCATTGTGTAATCTTCCCCTGGGTTCTTGTTTCCCAGGTGCATTATTTTGCACTTCTTTGCATTGAATCCTAGCTGCCATACTTCTGACCATTCCTCCAACCTTGCCAAGTCCCTTCTCATCCTTTCCACGCCTCCTTGTGTATCAACCCTGTTGCAGATTTTTGTGTCATCTACAAAGAGGCATACTTTTCCTTCCAGTCCATCTGCAATGACACTTATAAAGACATTAAAAAGGACTGGACCCAGTACTGAACCCTGCAGTACCCCACTAGTAACCCCTCTTTCTTCAGAGTGGAGTCCATTTACAATTACCTTCTGTGTCCTGTTGTCCAGCAAATGTTTTACCCAGGCTACCACCCTGGGACCCACTCCCAGGCTGGTTAAGTTGACTATTAATCTTTTGTGTGGGACTGTGTCAAATGCCTTGCTAAAGTCTAGGTAGGCCACGTCCACAGTCCCTCCCTGGTCTACTACTTTGGTCACCCAGTCAAAGAAATCTATTAGATTCTACTGACATGTTTAAATGTGAAACATAAAATGCTTGTGCTAATGTATTTTGTGCAGTATGTTCTCTATCCTGAAATAACACATCATAGCCCAGATCCATTGTGTTACTGCTTTCAGAAGCAGTGCATTAGGGAGAGAAGCAGAGGTAGAGCCAGCTGAAGGTTCCCTTCTACTTTACACATGAGGCAGCTAAAGGGAGGGTCCTGCAATGAGAAAACAGTCTTAGTTTTTCCCAGATTCATTTTGTTTCTGCATTCAGAAGCAGTGCATTAGGAGAGCAGAGGGGCAGTGTCAGTTAAAGCTTCCTCTCCTTTCTACTTTGCATCTGAGGCAGCTAATGGTGAGGTGCCTGTGAATTGGGAAGCAGACTCAGTTTTATTTCCCAGATCTATTTTGTTTTTGCTTTAGAATCAATGTACCAGTGAGAGCAAAGGGGTAGAGCCAGCTAAAGACCCCCCCATCCAGTTTGCACCTGAGGCAGCTAAAGGGGAGGGACATGTGAACTGGGGAAGCATATTCAGTTTTCCCCAGATCCATTTTGTTCTGCTTTCATAAGCAGTGAATTAGGGGAAAGCAGAGGGATAGATCCAGTTAAAGTTCATGAAGTTTAAAGTTAAAGTTCATGAAGCTTAACATGGAGCACATCAGTAGCAGGGCCTTTGGTGCACCCTTTTCCAGAGTTATGCTCTGGATAAGGGGTCATTGCCTCTTCTTGGTCATTGGACCTCCTTGTGAATGAGCTTGCTCAAAGGAGTTTTCCTGCAATGAACTTGAACTTGAACTTCTGCAGCATCTTTGCAGAGCTCCATGCTCAGCTAGAAGCAGTGACGGAACAGATCTCTCTCCTGTGTCACCAGCTTACCTGGAGCTCACACCCCCACTCTCCCAGAGGCCCACTGGTCCAGGGGTGAAGAGTGGTAGGAAGAGGGAGAGGGAAGGGTGGCAGGGGCAGCCACATGGAGGTCATCCAACCCCACACAATCCCAATGGCAAATCACTTTGTACCCCTTGAGGAGATTGAAGTACCCGACTCCACCAGGAGGGGCCCTGGGTCAGTCAGGGGAAATGGATGCGTTGATCTGGTGACACCCAGGGGTGAGAGAAAGAAGGCAGCTTGGAGAGTCTTGGTGGTCATGAATTCTATGATTAGGGGAGTAGAGAGGGTTGTGGTTGGGAGGGGGGATGGGGGGTGGTTAGGTACCTTCCTGGGGCATCAACCATCTGGGACACAGAATATGGAGGATAGCTGAGAAAAGGATGCTTGGGATGCTGGTACACTTGGATGCCAACAATCTGGCGAACCAGCCTGTGGAGCAAGAGCAGTGGAACTGCCAGAGCCTGCAGACAGATTGCAGGCACACTTGACCTCCCTGGCCCTTTCAGAGGTCCTCCCTGTAGAGAATGGGGGGAAGATAGAGTAAGAAGGGACAAGAAAGAGGTCTTAAATGGGTGGTTAAAGTGATGTTGTCAAGAAAAAGAATAACACTTTGTGGAGGACTGGAAGGCCTTCAGGAACAGGAGGTTCTTCAGAGGTGATATTCTTCACCTGACAAAAGAGGGGTCAGTGTTCTGGGGCAAAAGTTTTATGTCAATGTTAGACTGTTAAACTGACTGTAGGGGACACTAAGGATAGGGGAACCATGTAAAAGAAGTGAGGAAGGGGAACCAAGTTTGTGCTGTCCCTTTACTGGAGACTGGTAGCCATCAAGTGGGTAAGAAAAAGGCTAAGGTTTTAAAAGGAATAGTGGAAGAGTAAAGGGGGGAAAAGGCTTTCAGGGTCTACAAGCAATAGGAAAAATAAGAAATGTAAGGAGGATGGGAAGAAATGCAGGTGTAGAATCACAAAATAGCAAAAGAGGTTCCAGAGCTAGTTGGAAAGGGATCTGCCTTAATGCCAGGAGTCTGAGTAATAAAATCAGTATGCTCCAGGCATTGATGGCAGACACTGAGGTGGACCTCATAGCCATCAAAGAAACTTGGATTACAGAGAATAATTTCTGGGATGTATCAGTCTCAGATTGCACAATGGCTATACAAGATAGAGGGAAAGGAAAAGGGGGATGTAGCCCTATATGGCAGGGAGGGCACAGAGGTTGTGGAGGATGGACATATGAGGGACACCAAAGGTGAAACACAGTCACTGTACGTTCACCTCACGGTGCCCTTAGGCAAGAAAATATAGGTGGGTGATCTATGAACCATCAGACCAAGTGGAAGAGTGAGATAGAGAGGTCAGGGAAGAGCAAAAAGTGGAGTGAAGAAGGGAAAAGTGCTGGTGGTGGGTGATCTGAACTGGACAGATTTCGACTGCCACATTCCAGTGACCAGGTGCAACAGAAGTCAGGCACTGTTGGATACATTAACCAAAGCACTGTCTGTGACCCACACTCTCTGGTGATGGCCAGCAGTGCAGCTGAGGGATCAAGCCTTCCCTGATACTATAAACTGCAAGAGCCACAATTCATCACACTCACAAGGAAATCATAAAAAAAAAAAAAAAAAAATAAGAGCTGAAAAGCTAATGTTATAGATGATTTATTACATTTCATACTTGTTGCAGAATCACAAACACAGAACAGGTAATTGACAGTAAACTGCTTCAGTGCTTCGGTCAAGGACATTCATCAGGGGACAGGCTCCAACAGAAATTGATGGCCCTTAAAACCACTAAGAGCGGCTAATGTCATTACCAGCCAGATGTGATGTTTTACATGTAAGTGTAGCGAGTGGTTAATGCAATATTTTAAAATAACAAAGTTATACAGTACTATCAAAACAGCAACCATTAATTTTTAGACCAATGAACAATAATTCTATAAATCAAGATCAAAATGAATATTTTAGAAAGCTTGGTCTAAAAACAAAAAAACGCATGGGAATGGGGAGACGGAAAGGGAAAGGATATGAAAGTTTTAGAAGTAGCAAAATGTAGACAAACTCATCAGTACAAGAAAAAGATACAGTATAACTAGAAAAATTTCACAAAATGCATGTTTATAGTAGACTGAAGGTTGCAATTAATTTGCTGGTTTCCAGGTATGGGGATGGGACGGGGGTACTCTTAGCAAAATGCAAAATAACAAGCAAGTAATAGTGGATTATGAAATCAGAATTTTATTAAAAAATGCAAGCTTGCTAAATTAAAACATCAAAGTCAAACTGCTGGTTCAATAGAAGGGGAAGAGGGTTTAACAAGCTATCAAAATACTAAAAAAAACAGCTGATCAGTGAAATGTATTCAGAAGATGTAGGCTTGCAAAAGCTAAAGAGCTATAATCAAACTGCTGATTCAGAAAAGGGGGAGGAGCATGAAAGGGAAATGAAAGGACTGCAGTGGGCTATCACAAAGATAGGCTAATAAGTAGAGAGCACTGTGTACATTTTGGTGTATGGTATAAGCAAACTGAAAACCATTGACGTCACTGCTTGAAATCTTAGATGCTGTATAAACAGACAAGGAATTTTCACAGGAAAAGTCCATAGTGATGGTGCAACTATCTCCCTTGATTTGCATACATAGCAAAGAAATGGGGATCTGCCATAGCCAGGTTAATCCAGAGTATATAATATTAAGAAAAAAGGCACAAATAGGCTACTATCTCAAAAACTCAAAAACCGTGAGTGCCAGTCATGACTGTTTGTGACACAGTTATTCATAATTCACATGATTCATTTTTAATTATACCATGGCATGAAAATTTGAACCAATCAGCTTGCCTAGCTGGCACCTCAAGCCCATTGTAAATCCTACAGTAACCATCGCAAGAGGTGCCAGCCAGGCACAAGTCAGTGTTAATGTGTTCAAAAGTCCATCCGACTTTCTCACCATCTCCACACAGCCGCCGTATTACTCACCACTAACCTACGACATGATAGTCAAACAACCTCAATAAAAAAGCAATGGATACATCTTTCAACCACATTCACCCGACCGAAATCGAAGAAATGTTACGCTGTCTTGAAGAAAGTCAACCAGAATGCACCGCTGAAACCCCAGAGCACTTACTGATAGAAACCATTCCTCTGGCTCCAGCCCCAGCCCCTCTGGTTTCTCCGCCTGCCGCAACAGCCCCTCAGCCAGCCACAGCATCACCTTCTCCTGCAGCTGCCAGCTTAAACTCCACGGGCCTGCTAACAACAACTCGGCCATCCAATCCTGTTTGGAAGACAAGGCAGCGTCACGAAGAAATAGCCAATAAGGAAATGCTGCAACTTGAATTGCAACAACATGAGCAATCACGGTGGGCTTACAGTTTTCAAAAGTTAATAAAAGTAAAAAATTCACAAAATTCAGTATATTGTAACATTTCATCCTATGCGCAATTAATAAATCTTATATAAGGAACTATGTTTTTAGTTTAAAGTTATTTCTATATAAAACATTATTTTTATCACAAAAAAATAAAAACGTGCATTTTTTAACATAACTCATAGACTTAATTCATGGTATAATCACAAAACAACTTGAGAGGGTGTGGGTTATGGGGGAATTTACCACAGCTGGTGAGGATTTAACCACTCAGCTGCACCTCGTGGGAGAACCATGCCAGCCATGGTAAATCCCCCCTATAACCCACACCCTTCCGTGGTTTATTGCTTAAATAACCTAGTGTGTATAAATTCCCATTTGGAGACCCACACATGCCACAGGTTAAAGTCATGTAAGAACAAATGATAAATCAAAGATAATGGACTGAAAACAGACAACAAAACTTATACAAGTTTGATCTGCTGCTTGCAGGATACTTCATTGTTGCACCATCCAAAAGATAGGGATTTCTAAGAAAATCAGGTTAAGAAGGGTTTTAAGTCCCTTTTTTCATACAAACCTGTGGGGCTGAAGGATTGCAATGTAAAGATCCAGAAAGTTTCTCATTGTAAGAGACATTAGAGATGATGATTCCCTCCCATTCTACTAACCCTTACGCACTCCAGGGCCATGAACCTTAGGGTTACAGGATCACTGCTGTACTGTCCTTTAAAGTGATTACTCACCAAAGTGCTGCCAAGTGGATTTTTTATGTTCCTTATGTGCTCTTGTACGCACTCACATAATGGGTGAATGGTGCGGCCCACATATAATTTATTACAGCCACACCATATGGCATACACCACAAATCCTGAGCTTCAGTTCAAGAACTCATGCTTCTGAACTTTTTTAACAATATGTGGGATGTCAAAGGTTACACTTTGATTGCAATAGGTGTAAACATTTCATCTCCCGCACTGAAACGTGCCCTTGGGTGGAGATGGCAGCCAGTTAAGGTGTGTCTAGCTAGTTTCTGGCTTTTATATTGACTGTGTATGCTGATCTCTTAGATTAGTCCCTCTCTTAAATGATATTCTAGGTGAATGTGCAAATAGTGTTGGCATACTAGAGTCATTCTGCAAAATGGGCCAATATTGCATTATAATAGAACCTACTTTGACGCTAAGTGAGTTATATTCAGTGACAAAACAGATTTGTTGCTCAACTGGTTCAACACTTGTTTTTGGTTTGGGTACGAGTAAGGTTTTTTCTAGAAATGGGCGAACTGGCTCTGCTGCACTTTTGAACCTCCCCAGACCAGGCCAACTCAGCTCTGATTGGGGGGAATAGAGCCTTTCATGGCTTGACCCAGGTTGCCAATTTGGCCCAATTCGGAAGTGTGGTCTAATTCGGTCCAGCACTTTACGCTGTTCCGTGCTTCTGAGCTGGTGTTCAGTGGTGGCTCCAACCATCCAGTCACCTGCCGAACATAATGTAACAAGTTTCCCTGGTGTCCAGTCATCCCTGTCATCATGATCCCCTAGAAGGTGTATACCATTTCCTGGTGTCTAGCAGACCCCCTTCCCTATCCCCATTTGCCTGTAATAAAATAAGATACTAGTCCATTCCCTGATATCTAGCAGACCCACCACCTCCCGCTCACCCCCACCACGATGCCAAGCCGACACAGGTATAGCCCTCCGCCTCCACAACAGTTGGATGCTGACTGAGCTGTCAATAAAAGAGTGCATGCTTGTACAAACACGTGCTCATTCATTGACATGACAGCTCTGTCGGACCAGCTCATAGTGGTTGGAGACAAGAGTGAGAGGGCTGTGCCAGTGCCGGGGGGTCAGGATAGGGGATATTGGTGTGGTGGGCCATAAAAGTGGCCCACCATGGTTTCCTCCCCATCCCGACCTACTGCCAGTGACTGGCACATCCGTCCACTCTCGTCTCTGTCGCTGACAGAGCTGTCACTGAATGAGTGTAAGCTGGCCTGTCAACGAATGAGCATGTGCTTGTACAAGTATGCACTCTTTCATTGACAGCTTAGTCAGTGGCCAGCCATGGTGGAGAGCGGAGGACTGTATCGGTCACCAGCTGGGGGTCATATTGGAAGGGAGAGGGGTTGTGGGGCACTACCTGCTGGGGTGGGGTGAGTCTGCTAAACACAAAGGAATAGAAGACTAGTACCTTATTATATTACAGGGGAAGAGGAATAGGGAGGGGGTCTGCTAGACACTAGGGATTGGTATATAACTTCTAGGGGATCGGGATGGCGGGGGCACTGGACACCAGGGAAACTTGTTAAATTATGTTGGGTGGTGATCAAGTGGGGGAGGGACCACTGGACACCAGGGAATACTCAAAACTGCATTTTTTCATTAAGTCTACAATTCATCATAGTAAATCAAAGTAAATCAGAACCTTTTGGAAAAAAATCATAGTCAAAATCAGAACCGGGTCGCAGACAATACTCCCATCACTAGTTTTTTCTGTCTACATTTTTGGCCTTGGATAGAGCTTCCTGTAGCACTGTCCTACTATACCCCTTATTTAGAAAGCTGTTAAACAATTCACTTGCCATACTCTCAAAATCATCTTTTTCTGAACAGTTGCAATGTAGCCTTAGAAAATGGCTGTAGTGTATTGATGAGACAAGAGTAGTAAGGTGCCCGCTATCAAACCTTAAGAGAGTATTTGCAGCTAAAGGCTTATGCTTTTTTTTGTGGTGAATTTGTTATTACAATGAACCCTCAGAACAACATCCAAAAAAGTTAAGTGATGTTAGATTGATGTTATAGGTGAACATAAGATTCAAGTTGTTACTATTTAGTCACATCATAAAATCATTTGCTTCTGACTCAAACCCATCCCACACACAGACCACATTGTCTCTGTAATGGAATCAGTGTTTTATGTGGTCTGTGCATCAGCTGTGTTCACCATTGAATACAATGAATTCTTCCCAATGCCACAATAACAGGTTCATGAAAGAGGGAGCCATGGAGCCAAGTACCACAAATTTGCCAGCAGAAATAGGCCACCTAGTCTGTCAAGTATGCTCGAGTGTGCAGCTATCATCCTCACCTTGCAGCTGCCCCACTCCCCTCCCTTTCCCAGTTACCCCCCTCTCACCTTGTCCAATCCCCTTTTGAAACTACCCACTGTTTTACAGGCAACCACCTCCTCCAGTAGAGCCTTTCATTCTGCCACGACCCTCTCCTTGAAAAAATGTCTCCTCATTTCTGTCCTAAATCTTCCTCCTCCAATCTAAGGTCATGCCTCTTGTGTCCTCCCCTCCTCCTCAGCCTGAGTATCCCCTCAGTGCCCACCTTGTTTATCCCTTTTATGTACTTAAAGGTCTTAATCATACCCCTCCGTTCCTTCTCTCCTCCAAGGAGTACACATTCAGCTCTCTCAGCCTCTCCTCATATGGTTTGTCCTCCAGTCCCTGGATCATCCTTGTTGCCCTGCGTTGTACCCCTTTCAGTAATTTCACATCCTTCTTCAGATATGGGTGCCAGAATTGCATACAGTACTCCAGATGTGGCCTGACCAGTGCCCTGTAGAGAGGCAGGATCACCATCCCGCTCCTGGAGGAGATCTCTCATGATACAACCAGCATCCTGTTGGCTTTTGCTGCTGCCCTCCTACACTGCTCTGTATTGTTCATCTTCCCCATTACAACCACCACTAGATCCTTCTCTTCCTTAGTGGAACCTATCTGCAACCCTCCCAGCTGGTAACCACTCCCTGGGTTCTTGGCTCCAAAGTACTGGACTTTGCACATTTTCACATTGAACCCCAGCTGCCATGCTTCCAACCACTCCACCAGTTTGGCCAGGTCATCCTGCAGCCTCCACCAACCTGCTATATCATCCACCACCACCACCAATTTGGTATCGTCAGCAAATAGACTGATCTTATTCCTGACATCATACAAGATGTCCGCTATGAATATTCCAAACAGCAGTGGCCCCAGTACCGATCCCTGTGGCACCTGAGTCATCACAGCCCTTGGAGATGAGAGTCCCCCTCAACACCTCTACCCTCTGCTGTCTCCCTGCAGCCAATTTTCAATCCATTTAACCATCTTCATCCCCACCCCCACATATCTCAACTTCCTCCCAACCTCCCATGCAGCACTGAATTGAAGGCCTTACTGATGTCCAAGTATATGACATCCGCCACATGACCCTTGTCCAATTCCCTCATGACCCAGTCATAATACTCAACTAGCTTCATCTGGCAGGATTTTCCGGAGACAAACCCATCGGTGACTGTCCTGGAGCCATTGTCTTCCATAAGGTCACTAGCCTTCCTTAATATTGTCTCCATCAGCTTCCCACGATGGAAGTTAAGCTTACTGGTCTGTGATTATCTGGCTCATCCTTTGGTCCACTTTTATGGATGGATACCATGTGGGCCATCCTCCAGTCATGCGGTATGCACCCTGTGTCCAGGGAGGTATTAAACCGTTCCACCAGCAGTCCAGCCAGGATCTTGGCCATTTCCCTCAACATCCTGGGGTGTATGTCATCTGGTACTGGTGCCTTATCCACCTTCAGAGCCCTTAACCTCCTAATAGCCTACCCTCGTGATCACCCCCATCCGCTACCCCTCCTCCCGCCCACCCCTGTGGTAGCTGCCTTCCTTTTTCCCTCATGAATACAGAACAGAAGTACTCATTCAGTGCTTCTGCCTGATCCACCCTTTCTTTGCCCACCACCTGTTTTCCTGATCCTAACTATCTGATTCTCGCACGCCTTCTCTCCCAAATGTATCTGAAGAAGTCCTTTTCCCTGGTCTTGATGCCCTGTGCCAGCCTCAATTCCCTGGAGACCTTAGCTGCTCTGACTCCCCTGGTAACTTCCTTGGATCTTTTCACGTACCCCTCCCTATCCTCCCTCTTCCCAGATTTCTTGTATTTCTTGAATGCTACTTTTCTAGCCCTCACCATTTCTAAGACCCCTCTACTTAACCAGCTCAGTTTTTTAGCCCTTCCCTTTTTGCTCTGCAATCTGGTACATGTCTCAGTAGACTCCAATATCCCCAATTTGATTTTTTCTCATTTCTGAGTTGCATCCCAGTGTGGCTGTATTGTTTCCAGATGCCCCTTTAAGATTTCACCTGTCCTACCAAAGTCAGCCTGTCTGAGATCCACCACCCTGGTCCCTGTACCTGCTGCTTCTCTGCTCTTAGTAAGTGTGAACCACACTGAGTGGTGGTCACTCCCAGCCAGCGGGTCCTCCACCCCCACCTCCCTTACAGCCTCCCTGTTGACCAGAACTAGATCCAGTGTATTCCCCAACCTAGTCAGCTCAATGACCATCTGTGCCAAGAAGCAGTCTTGGAAGACATCCAGGAGTATTTGCTCCTTAGCACTTGAGGTGGCTGGGGTACCCCAATCCACTCCAGGTAGATTGAAGTCCCCCACAATCACTGTGTTACGTTTCCCACACACCTTCCTAATTTGCTCTGCCAGCATCCAGTCCAGGTCTTCTCCTTGAGTCAGTGGCCTGTATACCACCCCCATCCTGAGAATCCTATTCCTCATGTCCTAGAATTGCAACCACAAGGCCTCTGTCCTACCCTCCTTCCCCTCTTCCCTGGCACACGTTATCCCTTCCCTTACATACATCATTACCCCTCCCCCTTTCCCTTTACCTCTATCCTTCCTGTAAATCTTATATACCCTGGGATCATCAGGTCCCAGTCCTGAAATGGTTGGCCCATGTTTCTGTGATGGCAGCTGTGTTCACTATCCTCTCTGCCAACAAAGCCTGTAGTTCTGTGGTTTTGTTCCCTAGACCCCTTGCATTCAAGGAGACAACCCTCCAAGATGTTCCCTTACACTCCTTACCCAATTTTCCACCCTTCTCAGTCCCGTCCTTCAGTCCCTCCCTGCTTCCAACCCAGTTTGTATGGAGGGGGGGTAGGATCATTTGTCTCCCCTCTCCGGACAGCCTTCCCTTCGGCAACCCACACCCCCCCACCACCTAGTTTTAATTAAACTTTGTTTCTATGTATTCTTCTAACCTCTGTTTTAGCACTCCCTTCCCCTCCCTGCTCAAATGTAATCTGTTCTCTGTGTACATATCCCTGTTGTTCCAGACACTGCCACAGCCTCCCACTAACCTGTACCCATTGGATCAACACCAATTTCCCAGTCAACTGTTGAATTAATCTATCCTAGCCTTCCTTGCCATACTTGCCCTGGGCACTGGGAGTACTTCAGAGAAGGCCACTGAGCTCCCTATCTCCTCACTCAACTTACCCAGTTCCATGAACCTCTCCCTAACCACCTCTACCATTTTCCCTGCCAAGTCATTTGTACCCACTTGCACCACCACATGTGGTTTATGCCTTCCCCTCTTTGCACACTTGAGAATAGCCAGTTCTGCTTTATCTGCCATCAACCCAGGTACAGACACTACCCATATGCGACTATGTTTTTCCCTTTACTCCCCCATCTGACCCCTTTTAGTATAGTATCACCCAGCACTAGCACATTCCCCCCCTTGTTTCTCATCCATCCCCTAAACTCTATTTCCTTGTGCCTGCCCCGAGAGTCCACACTGTCCTGCACATTTGCATCCCTATCTGTACCCTCAACTCCACTCCCAGCCACCTACCCAGTCCTGCCCTTCCCCATACACTCTCTGTACCTGACTTGTCCTTCTTCCACCTGGGCTCCCTCATCCTCAATGCCATCCCTACCCTTCACCCTGAACCCCCTTTTCATCTCCCCCTGTACTGTAACCTCCACGTCCGCCCCCACAGCTGTACCCTTTTTTCCCCTTAACTGCGATCCGCTCCCCCTCCCTCAGAGCTGTGCCTCCTGGGAGACACATAACCTCCCTCTCTCTCCTGATGCCTGATCCTATCTCCATACCCTGAACTATTGAGTTGCCCCAGGAGAAGCTTCCTTCTCCCCTGGGAGTCTCTGGCCTCATCCCATGTCACCCCCTCCTGGTGGGTCTGCCCATCACCCGGTCACAACCTTGGGTTCCCTTTCAGTGCTCTCCCTCTCCTTGAGAACATTTTATTTGTTCTTTAGTTGTACCGGGTGTGGGGCGGTGTTTGAGCTCTATCTTCCCAAACCTCCCTGAGCCCACCATTCTCCAGCCAGGCCTCTGACTGAGTACCACTGTGGCTGTGGCTGGTGGTATAGGTGGTCTCTGGGTGGGGACAAGGGTCTCTAGTACTCCTGCCAACTGTGCTCAAGCCTGGCAACCTCCTCCCTCAGCCCAGAGAGATGCCTGCAATTTGGGCAGCACTGCAGCTCCTAGAAAGTTCTTCTGAACACTGCTGCTCCACACCCACTGCACCACTCCTTGTGCCATCCTACATACTCCTTAAGTATGCCTCTCCTTTAGTGTTTTTTTACAGTCTCTCTCTCTCTCTCTTTTACAGTTTCTTTATGATCCTATGTTTCTGCAGCTCTTGCCCCTTTCTGCTCTGTGCCCTTGTCAAACTTAGCCTATTCTGAACAGAGTAAAATTGACAAAATCATGCAATTTAAATGTACACATGTCCACTTAAGTGATATATTCAGCAGCTCCTCCTCTTTTGTTTTATTTGCTCTTTAACTATCAGCCCACCTCTGAGCAGAGCCTATATGCTCCTCCCAACTAACTAAGCATTTAATAATGTATGGAGGTGGGGGTGGGAGGCAAAAAAATCTCAGAACAAAATGCTTCCTTGACAGATTCAAAGTTACACTCTTACCTCTTCTAGCAGCAAGCAGAATGAACAGTTAAAGAGAGATTCAAACTTGCAACTCTTGCTTGGCATAGGGCCTTGCACTTCTGCCAAGAGGACGATAGTTTTCACTATAAAGGGTAGCCATATGCTTGGAATCAAATTCAAAGACATTGTGCATGAGTATGAACCATGGGGCTTCTAAGACAAATTCAGTTGAAATTTTTCACTTAGTGGACTTTCCTAAGGAAATACTCATAGCTTTTCATTCATGGGGCATGTTCTATAGAGGTATATCGTGCCTCTACATCTGTGCCAGTAAACAAGTAATCTGGATCCCATTTCAGCACCTTCACTTTGTCTAATAAATCCATCATTTTCCTCGTGTAGGAGGGTAAGGATGTTATACAGCTTTAAAGAAAAACAAGCACTTGTCAATGCCGAATGTTTGCTTGCACATATGTGCTATGCAGGTGTTTGGTACTGATAGTGCATGGATGCAGATGCCCTGCACCAAGGGAAGACTTCGTCCACAGGCCCTGCACTTCAGTGCAGTGAAGGATGTGAAGAATTCAAGGTGCTGTCTGATGGACTGCTGAAGCATGTGGTCCCATGGTCCCAGCACTTTCATGTGACTGCAGATACAAATGCACAGGGCAAAGAGTGCATCTGTCAGTCAAAGCACAAGGCACTGTGCCATCCCAAGTAGCATATGGTTACCCTATACAGTGAAAACAACTGTACTCTTGGCAGAAGTGCAAGGCTGTATGCCAAGAGGACAGTTGTCTTCACTGTATGGTACCAGGTCCATGCAGACAACCCTGCACCTTTCTATTCCTGACTGGGGTTGCATAACAGCGTCATTCCCCACCCTCCCCATAGAGCTGGGTTACTGAGCTCACCCTGGAACTCAGCTTACAGGGATGGGACTCAAAACATGGCCGCTGGGGTGAAGACTGACACTACATGCAAGGTTGTTAAACAATTAAGTATTTTTTTGTTTCAACCCCATTTTCACGGTACTCATTTTATGATATGCCTTACAAATATCAAGTGTACCATTTATAGTATATTGGCTGAAATGTCATTTTGCATTAGAGGTGCAAAACACATCTCATCCAGGATTCAAAAATTACACTTGTCACATTTATGAGGGTGGCTTGGAAACATAGCTGTGTTGAAAGTTTAGGGTCAAAATATTGAAAATTAGCGAAGTTATAAGTGAATGTTGAAACAGTGTAACATTTGGTCATAACCTAGGCATTTTACCACATTTGTACACAAATTGCAGCATAACCTTCTTTTACCCACCTCATGAACCCAGTAGATGAAAATGTTCAAATCCCACCAAAACATCATTCCACACCATCAAATGTCATTCTACACCACAGGTACAGAAACACATTTTAGCAGTGGATTTAGGTGACAGCTTTACATTCATGAGGTGATGTGAAAAAGTGGCTATGTTGAAAATTTGAGGTCAAAATATTTAAAATTACCAAAGTTACATGTGAGTATAAAAAATTTAACTGTGTGCACATAACTTTGCCATTTTTACATATTTTGACCCCAAATTTTCCACTTAGCCTTCTTATGACCCCATCTCATGAACAAGGGAGGTGAAAATTTTCAATATTCACCTGAAAAGGGATTTCACAACACAACCTTGAAATCTCCTTTCTGGCCTGATTTGCTTATTTCCACTGCCATTGGTCATGAAGTCCCAAAAAGGCTAACCTCAAAATTTGGGGCAAAAAAATATAAAAAAGACAAAGTTATGCATACAGATTCAAAACCCCATTGAAATACATGGATGTCTGCTTCAGCCATGGTCATGCACACGTTGAAGTAAGGCATCTGTGACCTGGTGCAAGGCCCTTGACACGGATGACTGACATTCCTGTGACATCCCCTGTGACCCTTTGGAAGGAACCCATGGCACAGGACTTTCGTTTCCATTGACATGGCACATGACTTCCATGTCAAGGTTTTCAGTTGCTCCTGGAGCGTGTAGCGGAGCCCTTAGATTGTGTCATGGTCCAGGCGCTACCAGTCATTGCACTGTCCCTTGTGGAACTGAGCCACAGTTGCACAAGGCCTGAATATCCTGGGCCTGTGTCACCTCCTCTGACCTTTCTGCCTCTCACCCTCCCACAGGAGGACATTCATGAGTAGCGCCTAGGGCACATCCTGCAAACCCTGTGGGAGTGCTGCAACTCTCAATCCGACTGCTACTTTTCACTGTACACCATGCTGTATACCATTTGGAGTAGCTGCTGCCACAGCCGTAGGTCCCATGTTTCAGTGGACCATGACCCAACATGCCCGTGGGGTGACACATGTCATCAAGTGCCACCACTCGGCATGCCATTCTGCATCTCAGCATGGCGGCTACAAAAACTCCACATTATGGTGGCATATCTGCACCCGAAGTCAGGTGGCTTGGAGTATATCCCTGCAACCTGCGGCAGATGTCCACTACCACCTTTACCAATGATCCCCAGAGGGGAACCCTCTGGGAGGCAACAGATCCTGGGGATGGGAGTGGCTGTATTCTTACCCTACTGTGTGCTACTCTCCTGTCCATGTCCCACAGGTCCTGGACATATGGGGCAACTGTGGTGTGTTCACCTGCTACCTGTTGCATGCCCACTTGTGGTGTCAGCCTTGGGTTGTCCACTATGGGTGCCCCTGTGTGCTGTGCCCTGTGTGTTGCCCCTACCTATGGTGTCTCTGTGTGTCCAGGGTCTTTGTATGCTGTGCTGCTAACCTTTTGCTCTCCCTTTCTGTCTCTGTGGACTTGCAGGAGTGGCCAGATGTCAGCCAGATGGGACTTCGTCACCTGTGGTGGCACAGTGTACCCCTCAATCTCACACACCACCTATCCTGGAGGGCGGGCATGGCCAATGTCCAGTAGAAGGACAAGGTGGGGGACATGTGGGCCATCACCAAACCATCCAAGGTATGTTGTGCCAGAGACAGTGGTGCATGTGTGTGTCTGCTGTTGTCAGCTGTGTCCCCATCACTCATTGCTATCTTCTCACCTTTCTCTTCCATGAGTATTGTTGACCACTGCAGCACCTGGTGCTGTACCTCCAGAGTTACACCAACACCACCCCTCCGGGCTCCAGTGGGGACTACAAGAATGAGAAGAACTGGGGGGGGGGCAGTGGTGAAATCATTTTTGTTAGCCTGTGTGGCCCCTGGGATGTTTACTTTGCCACTGTCATCATTAAAGATGTCTGTTCTGCATACACTGGTACCCTCATCATTTGTGGGAGTGATGTGTGTGTCCATTGTCAGGGTTTCAGGGGGGTGTTATACATCTCTGTTGGCAGCCTGCTGCACCTGATACTGCTTGCAGTGTGTGTGGTTATGTTTTGCAGGTGGGTGCACAGCGCTGCCTCCATCACTATGGCCTGTTCTGTGGTCACACCATTGGCATGCATTGGTGGTCCCTAGCGTGAGGCCCCTCTCCGGACAATGGGGTGTGTTCGTGTTCTACACATCATTCAACATGTGTGGCAGGGGCACACACTGGCTCCATCCTGGGTCTGCACATGGTCCGTAACCCTGTGTTGGCAGTCAAGTCTCAAGGGAGGGCACCTGCATCCATGGTTTCCTACCCTGCATTCCAAGGGCACTGTCCAGGCACATGGGCAGGGTGGAGGATGGCCACTCATGCCCTTGAGTGCTGGCACCTCCGTGAGTCCATCACACAGTGTCAATGGCACTCTCTGTGGCATACACTGGTACTTTCTGGTGGATGATGTGCCATACTGTGGGTGTCATAGTCCATGCATGTCTCTTCCACTGTAGTGCTGTGCGCGATGTCCTGCACATTCCCGGTGCCAGTGTATACCATGTCCACCATTGGGAAGCCTGTGGGGGTGTCACACTGCGTGTTGTGGGGTGTCCTTGCAGCAGCATCTGCCTAGTACTGTGCCCATGGGGTTGTGCACACCAGCTGTTTCCTGGTGCAGATTGTGTGCCTGTGTTATGCACATGGGATTTATGACTGCCCTCCACCCCACATACTGCTGTGCATCCTGATCCACGCACCTAGGTGACATAGTGCAAGTTTTGACTAGGCATATAGCACTGTGTGCACACTGCCATGCGGCCATGCTCCCCAGGTGCACACATACTTTCTGTGGCACGTAGCTATGCATCCACCCTCCCTGTGCAGGGTGTACTGTTATTCATGAATGCCACCATCATGCAGCATGCTCAATTTACTGTCATATACTATCATGAGATGTCACTTACATGCCATGCATCTGCAGACAAGGCTTCATAAATAGGCCCCATAGTTAGAGGGATAAGAAACTGGTTGAAGGAGAGACAGAGGGCGGTAGTAAATGGGCTTAAATCAGAAGAGTGGGAGGTCATGGGTGGAGTGTCACAGAGATCTATCCTGGGTCCTGTCCACTTCAATATGTTCATCAGCAGCACTGGGCATCTGAGGAACGCTGTCTCTCTGCAGATGACACGTAGTTCTGTGATAGGGTAGATAGTGATGAAGAGATCAGGGAGATGCACTGGGATCTACAAAGGCTAAAGAGGTGGTCCAAGGTTTGGCAGTTGAAACTCAATGCCAAAAAATGCAAAGTTATGCACCAAGGGGGAAAAAACAGAAGAGTGAATTAGATGGAAGGGGTTAGATTGAGCACTATGGCAGAGGAAAGGGACCTGGGAGTCATCGTTAGTGGGTCCCACAAACAATCAAGCCATTGTAACAAGGCCTCTAGTAAGGTTAATTAAATGCTGTGTTGTATCAGGAGTATTAACAGCAGGAAAAAGGAGGTACTACTACCTCCATATAGGTCACGGGTGACGCTGGACTTGAAACACAGTGCTCAGTTCTGGAGTCATCACCTAAGGAAAGACAGGAACAGTCTGGAGACAGTGCAGTGCAGGGTGACTAGGGTGATTCAGGGCCAACAGAGCAGATCTTGTGAAGATCATCTCAATGTACTGAACATGTACTCACTGGAGACTGGGCGAGAGAGGAGGGATATGACAGAGACCTTCAAGTTCCTGACGGGAATCGAAAAGGAGGTGAACTGTGGCAAATTATTTAGCAGAAGCACAGGGTCAACAACCCAAGGTCACAAGTGAAAACTCCTGGGGGGGTGATTTGAGAGGGCTGTGAGGAAGTTCGGTTTTACTGAAAGGGTGGTGGAGCTGTGGAACAGTCAGCCAGGGGAAGAACTGTGAGCAAAGACTGTGAATGGTTTCACAAGCGTAACTGGGACAGAGTGAAGGGTCTGGTGGTTGCTCAGACTTGTAGCAGGAAGGGAGGGGAGTAGGGGTTGGACCAAGAGGAATAAAAGCCAGCATGGACAATAGGTCCGGGGGTAGATAGGGAATTCCAATCAGATTAGAGGGACCTTTGTTTTTTTTCTGCCATCATTGTCTGTGTTTCTATGTCTATGTAACTGTTAGCCATTCTCAGGAGGACCATATTCTAATCAAGCCTCTGTGCTTAATAGGCTATCCTGGAAAATATCTTCAGCTACAGTAAATAGGTAAATAAATCTCTTCAGTGCACTATACCTGTATGCCAGAAGGCCTAACTGAAGTGCCCCTGGATACACTGTAATATATATCAAGGCCAAATCTCAGGTTTGCTTGAGCAGCTTAAATGTATTACACACTACCTTGTTACTACAAATACAGTTACTGTTTTCCATTCCTGTTTTTAAACCAATATGGTACTACCAGTTATCAAAGTATCTCCTGGAAAACATGTTACTTGTATGCCCAAGTCATACTAATTTAATTAAACAGCACAGGTTTTATAGGATCTATAACACATAATGTAATTGTAGTGGGGTACAAATGTTTTAGTGCCCAACTAGAATCCAATTTAAAAAAAAAATCCAATTGTGCCTTGCTTGTTTTTATTAGTAGAGCCTTAGGGAACTACCTTAGCTTTAATATATTTATTTCAAAAAACAGCTTTTTCTAACATATATAAAAGCTACTGGGTGCCCTGAGAATCCTGAGCATTGAACATTCCCCTCATAACCTTTCTGAGTTCCAACTGTCTGGTTCCACAGTTAAACTGTCACATTTACGTAATAGCACTCCTTGAGCAAGTAGCAAGTTATGAACCCAGTTTATTTTTTCAATCTTTCCTGGTCCCCAGGGATTTGAAATCTATATGTTTAGCTTTTCATTTAGTCAGGGCTTAGTACGATTTGTAAAGGGATCTGTTGTGGAATGAAACTCCTAAAAAGCCGCAGTCTTTCTGTTAAAATAAATGACTACTGGTGAAACAAGTACTGTAGCAGCTGGAGTACAGTGCTTCAGGATAATCATTTTAAAGAGAAGTTCTGCATAACTCCCCTGGAATATGATTTTTTGTAACATGGGGAAGAGAAAGGGTTGCGCCTGATTGAGAAACTGCTTCAGTTGGCAGTGGATTAATTCTCAAGTAATTCATGGTACAGTATGCACCATATCTCTTTCCACATTTTAGTTTCCTGTGCCCTATGCAATAAGAGGCTAAGTACATGCAAGAAAAGGTACTGAGCCACTGTGCAGCCAGTTCTAGATGGACATGTGGAGCTGGAAATAGATTCACTATGCCTGTTTTGTCAAATGCATGGATGCATAGCTCCGCACGAGGGGAGGGGCTAGCTGGGGTGATGGATCTAGTTCTCATTGTAGACTTCCAATCAGAAGTTACAGTGGATCTGCTGCACAGCAGGACAAGGGACTCATGGGATATGTAGTCTACTGAACAGCTGCTGTTTTACCATCAACACAATTGCTTTTTTTTGGTTTTGCTTTAATAGGGCCCACACTACAGCCATCATTCTCACCCTAGACCTCTGGGGAAAGGAGGAGGACTGAGTTCCATGGCCAAATGGCACAGAGGAAACCTCCATACCATTGTCAGGAGGGGAGTACACATGTTATGGCAGTCCTCTGGCTGACTTAAGTACCAAACTCCCCCCATCACTGGGCTGGCAGAGTGCAATTGCATCCTGAATTCTGTGCTCTGTGCTCTGCTGGCCAATCCCTGGCATGCCCACTCCCTGCTGCAGACCAGCCATACAGATGCCCAAGAACAGGCATGGTCAGGGCATGGGAGGTAAACATGGTGCTGGGAGGGGGGGTTGTTAGTGTATCCGCAGGTGTCCTTTGGGCACCTGGGATGAGCTTGCCTCAGTCCAGTGCTCTGTGTATTGTGGTACTTAATAGGGTCAATATTCTGTTGTGCAAATGGCCCATTATGTGTTAAGGATGATTAGTTTTGTTGAGGTCCATGCTGGTGTAGAAGTAGTAGCCCTGGGAAGTGAAAGCACTTATGTCTGTCTGGCTGCATGATATGAAGCTGTGAATGTGTTCTATTTGTCCCAGACTGAGGTCTGAATACTTTGACAATACGCTTAATTGATGTTCCAGAAGACTGCCATCTATAATCTGTGTTCGTATTTGAAGTTTGATTGAAATTCTGACCAGAAGTTGTCAGTTCTGTTTTTTAACTATGTACCTGTTTTTCAATTTATTGACTCGATTGAGCATCTTTGAAGTTATTTTATATGCTTGATGTGTTCAGAATTATTATTATTATTTTTTTTTTATTGAGCTTTTTTCTCCCCATGAGTCAGCTGTCAGGCAGCATCTCCTCCTCAAGAGGGATCCAACCACCCTGAACTGTGGGCTCTCTCCTGACCCTAGCCCAGTCCCAGCAAGTCCCCCACAGATTCCCCCATACGGAGCCAGGAAGGGAAGGCCATCCCCCCAGTGACACACATCCAGTTGCCGGAGTAGCCGTGAGTCAGGAACACAGTCAAGGCTTCACGTTGCCTACCAGCCTCCCCAGTTTCTGGTTTTCCTCCTTCCCCATTGCTGGTGTGCACATCAGCACATGCACGTGGAGGTGTGCACCTGCTGGGGAGTCCCACAGTGCCTCCCTTCAGTGACATCCCCACCTGTTCTTCCCTCAGGCTTCCACTTAGGGCAGTCATTCAGCAGGACTGCCAGAGAAGAGTTATCTCTGGATGCTCGATCCTTCCCTCTCCAGCTGGCCCCAGCAACCCACGCTACTCACCAAATGAGGGTCACCGGTGTGGTTGGAGGTAAGGCATGATGCCTTGGCCCTGCATGCCACTGAACCAGCTGTATTCAAAATATACTAACTATTTTACCAGTTCTATTTGTATGATTTTCATTGACTTGTAATGTCTCAAAATGTTTAATAAAAACATTTACATTTAAATTGATGTCTGACAACCCCCCTGTACAAAGAGCCAATCAAATTCTTGTATGACTTTTTTTATTTAATCATTTTTATTTTACAATTTTTGGCTGGAAAAGGCATACTTAGCCAAAGCTCATTTCCGGGTGCATCTTAGGAATACAGGGAGGTTATGTGACTTGATTATGGTCACACTGTATGCCAGTGGAGGTTGTGGGACTCGGATCCAAGTCTGCTGGATGTACAATGTTTGTTCACCGCTTCTTGCTCTAACTTTTAGGATACTGCCACCTATGTCTTTATTGATTGATTAGATGGAAACATAGAAACATAGAATTTGACTTTAGATAAGGACTTCTTGGCCTACACAGTCTGCCATTCCTCCTCACCTACACTATTACCGAAACTGCACCCCCATCCGCAGCTCTCCCCACTTCCTTTCCACTATGATTCCTTTGTGCTTATCCCATGCATTCTTGAATCCAGCCACTGTTTTCTCCCCTGCCACCTCTGCTAGAAGGCTGTTCCAGGAATCCACCACTCTTTCTGTGAAGAAGTATTTCCTCACGTCTCTCCTGAATAGAAACATGGAAACATAGAAGTTGTCAGCAGATAAGGACCTCTTGGCCCACCTAGTCTGCCCAGTTTTCCCTCCCCACTGTGCCACCGCATACCCTACTTGATCATTGGTTGTCTCCACCACTTACCTTACTTTCAGTGTCCCCTTGTATCTGTCCCATGCATGCTTGAATCCTGTAACCATTTTGGTACCCACCACTTCTACTGGGAGGTCTTTCCAGGTGTCCAACACCCTCTCTGTGAAGAAGTATTGCCTCACATTTCCTCTGAGGCCCCCCCTTCCAGCTTCATAGCATGACCCCTAGTTCTCGAGCTTCTTTTTCTATGGGAAATGATACCTTCCTGTACTTTATTAATACCTGTTAGGTATTTGTATATTTCTATCTTATCCCCCCTTTCCTCTAGAGAGTACATATTTAGTTCATTGAGTCTCCCCTCATAGGGCCTATTAATGCAGGCCCTGCACCATTTGCCCCTTTTGTACCACTTTTACCCTGTCTATGTCCTTCAGGAGGTGGCACCTCCAGAACTGGACACAGTACTTGAGGTGGGGTCTTACCAGTTATCTGTACAGTAGTAATATTACCTCCTTCCTCCTACTGGCGATGCAGTGCCCTATGCACCCGAGCATCTTATAGCCTTTCCCACTGCCTTATCACTCTGCTTGGCTGTCTTCAGGTAATCAGAAATGATTACCCCCAGATCCCTTTCCTGTTTGGTGGTTGCCAGTACTTCCCTTCCAATTGGTATGTAGCACCCGGGTTCCTGTGGCTCAAGTGTATGATTTTGCACTTTTTTGCATTCAAACCCAACTACCAAACACTTGACTATTCTTCCAACTTTCTCACATCATTCCTCATTAATTCTACTCCCCCCCTCCCCCCTCCCCCCAAGTATCCACCCTGTTGCAGATTTTTGTGTCATCCATGAACAGGCATACTTTCATTTCTAGCCATTCCACACTGTCGCTGATAAAGACATTGAAGAGGACTGGTCCTAGTACTGACCCTTGAGGCACCCTGCTGATCACCTTGTCCTCTCCAGAGTTATGTGCCCCCTGATTGGAGCAGTACTGTTTGCCTGTGCAGAGTTAGCCAGTTCACGTTGAGGAAGCAAACTAGTGGTGCTCATTCCATGTTGTCTGTTGCCCCGTAGTAATTCTGGCCTGCAGTTAGTGTACCACACAGTGAGTCTCTCTGTGTCTCATGCTTATTTTCGTGCTCCCTTGGATATTTTGAATACCTTGCCATTGTATACAAAGCATTGCCTTGGGGACCATCTCAGGGCAAAACAGAAGTCCGTTGCAGGCCAATTGAAGAACCCTGCTTTAGATTGATTTATTAGGTATAGATTAGAGACCTTTCTGCCCTTTGTGATTTTCTTTGAAATTGACTTTAAAGTGATAATAGGATAGGGTTATTTTCTCCAATGACATGCAGTGCCATGGTGCTGACCAGGGACTAGATATGCAAATACATGTAAAAGTGGAGTGCAAAGGTTTGTGCTGTGTTTGTGTCAGACCCAGAGGGTGATATATTCAGTCAGACAGTGCAACAGCACTATCCAACTGAATATAGGGCCGTGACAATGTAGCACTGAGGCAAGCTGTGCTGCCCCAACATGGAGCTGGGCCATATGCAGAACACTGGGTTTTGTGCCCCTCCCTGACTGGATAATGCCAGGAGGTGAGGTGGGGTATTCAGCAGTAGAAGCAAATGAGTCCATTGGGTTTGCAAGGCAATAAGGGGCCATATGCCCACCATTTATGGGCTCATCTGCATGAGATGCAGTGTCAAGTTTGTACCCGTCCCATGTTTAACTGCCACATCAGGCACAGTGGCAAGCAGCTTCCCACACCCCAAAAGCCTGTCAGCACAATGTAAATGCACACCCTGGTGTCTAGTGGCATCCATCACCCTCCAATCACTCACCCCGGTAGTTCAAATGGTTTCACTGATGCCACCTGCCCCCCACCCCCAAACTCCAGCCTGGTGATACAATGAATGCCTTGTTGTCTAGTGGCATCCCTTGCCCCCAGTCACCAGCCTCTGTAGTGCTCCCCGTCTCCCTGGTGTCTAGTGACACCCCCCGCCCACCAATTACCCACCCCTAATGGCTCACATGCTGCCTCATGTGTAATGTAACTCCCCACCCTCTGATCACCCACCGCAATCGGGTGTCATGGTGCCCTGATGTCTAGGGACCCTCCCACCTTCCAATCCACTAGCCACATAAAGCAGATATAGTCCCTGTGGCTAATAGTATCTCCAGCCCCCAACGCCCATTCCCATAAGGCTTCTGTAGCCCCTGGCATCCAGTGGTCTCCTCTGACTACCGGTCACTACCCAGACTAATGAACAATGGTCAGCGGTCAGCGGTCAGCTGTAGCTCTGTTCTCCAATTTCATTGCCAAGATCCAGAAAAGAGCTTTAACATGTCCCTGTTTAAATGGTTAAAACTCCAGAAAAAAACCTGGCAAGTGTGATTCTCAGCATGGCAGACTGTTGGACATTAATGGAGGACTGCTGAGTGTCATGGTCAGTGTTTCAAGGCTAATGGTAGGAATGTGATGGAGAAGCTAGTAAGTGCATCACCTCCTCCAAAGAAAAGAAAAATCATACATTGTGTTTATCAGAAGCACCACTTGTGCTCATCAGCAAATTCCTAATGTCCCGCACAGCGATGGCACAATACTGACAACGGTATTGTTTTTTTAACATATAATATTTTATTAATTTTCCAAGTACACATAGCCATCCAAAGACACATCCATGCCCTGTTCCAAAAGGGCCATACTACTACAGACTAGCAGTCAAAGCAGTTACTAAAATCTTCCACATCTTACATAGCTCATAAACTAACAAAGGATTAATTTATCTAATATACAGTACAGTTGGGAAACTTAGGCCTTATACCAATGAGCAAGTAATATTATTGTTTAGATCAATCTCCATAGACACCATGCCTTTTGATATTATTATACTGAAGCCTCAAAAGACGGTATGGCATATCCTATTCCCTAGTATATCTACTTGATTATGGTCTCCTAGGTACAACTCTTAAACACCTGTTAACTACAACCTAACAACTAAATATAATACTCAACTTTGTCCAAGAAAGAAATAGGAGGGTAAAATGCAGTATCAGACGGTGGAAGGAACACACAGACATCCCCCTTTGGTGGCCCAGGGACCGTCCCCTATACCTAACTAGAAAGTGGGGGGTTTTGTGGTGGGGGGAGTGCCACAGGGCATATATGGGAGTTTAAATATGCATCCCATTTTTTAAAAATATTTATTAAGGCCTCCCTTGGCCACACCAGTGAACCTCTCAAAGACAGCTAGCCGAGCCATGGCCATTCGCCATTGCACTAGCAAGGGAGGTACCGGCTGCCTCCATCTCAGGAGGATGACTCTTTTAGCTTCCATTAGGGCAACTAGAAGCCATGCCCTGGTAGGGGGGATAGTGGGTGCAAAGCAGTAGCATCTCCTAGGATGAAAGATGGATTGTTGAGAGAGATGGATTTGCCTATAATCCTAGAGCAATCAGCAAGAACATGCGTCCAAAAAACCTACAAGTTTGGGCAAGTCCATAATATGTGAAGTAAATGGGTGGGGGAAATATAACATCTCCAGCAACTATCAGAGGGAGTTATTTTAAGCTATAGAGGACAGAAGGGTTCTGTACCACCTAAGCAAGATTTTCAATTTAATTAATTGACTTATGGCATCTACATATGCTACTTGAGCATCCCTGAGGCATATTGACCACAGTTGAGGGGATATGGGGTACTGCAGCTCACATTCCCAGGCCGCTCTACTCGATAAAGTAGTGTCAAGTTGTGCATCCCTAAGGGTCTTGTAGAATAAACTTACCAGGCCATGGCCTTTCCTACAGTTAGGGGAAGTGGTTACGTCATGCCAAGGGGAATGGGCTGCAGGTGCCTTTAACAATGGGGTTAAGGCCCTCCTAATCTGTAGAAATTTCCAAAAGACCGTCTGGGGTAGCCCATATTGCTCACAGATCTGCTTAAACGAGAGTAGGGTCCTAGAGTGCAGAAGGAGAAGATGCTCCACTATATGAATGCCTTTGGTAGCCCACAGGGGCCATTTAAGTACTTTATGTTCTATCGTGATGAGATGGTTATCCCATAATGGGCCATATATAATGGGGGAGATAGTCTGACCTTGGGGTCCCAGTAAGTGCCATCACCCTACGCCAGGCCTACATGTTTCTGTCATGACAGATGTAAAATGGTGCACCTATGCTTTCTTTGGCTAATAGGGAGTATAGTGGCCTATCCGTTGGTAAGGCTGCCTCCAGGGTAACCCATTGAGGTTGGGGGGTAGTACGAGGGAGGAACCAAGTGGCGGCCTAGGCCATTCTAAAGGCCAGGAGGTAGCCTGTAAACCATGGGGCCTGAGCCCACCCTTGGACCTATGGGATTGTAGATTTGTACTCCCCCATCTTGGGGCCTTACCCTCCCACAAGAAGAGGGAGACTAATTTATCTAAGTCTTTAAATGGCTTTGCCATGAGCGGGATGGAGAGGTTATTTAGTAGATAGGAGAAACTGGAAAAAACAAACATTCAAATGGCCTCAATCTTGCCTTTCAGAGTTAAATTAAGCTTTCTCCATCGCTGGACCTCGGCTGCTAGTGATGCCAAAAGAGGGGACAAAATAGCTGACTCTATGTCCTTCCAGGACAAGGGGATATGTATTCCTAAATACGGGAATCCAGGGGGGCCCAGGTAACGTCAGTGCCGGCTAGACAATACCTGGTGCATGCTCCATTCAGGGGGAACAGGGTTGTTTTCTTTGATTTATTATTAAACCTGACAGAGATGCAAACTCCTGCAGGATAGTCAAAATAGTGGGTAGGGAGCTTTGGGGATTAGAAAGGGTCAGGAGCATATAATTTGTGTATGCATTAACCAGGTAGGATGACGTCGTTACAGGGATACCGGTGATATGTGGGGTGTGTGTAAATTTCCTGATTAGTAGGTCCAGAGTGACTAAAAACAATAGGGGAGAGAGAGAACAACCCTGCCTGGTTCCTCATTGTAACCTAAATGGGCAAGAAGTATCCTTATTGATGACAATACGAGCTGAGGGTAAATGGTACAATGTGGAGACCCAGGAGCAAAAGGAGTCCCCAAATCCGTATAGTTTAAGAACATTATGGAGATACCCCCATTCCACCGAGTCAAACGCCTTGGTGAAATCTATGGCAAGGGCAGCTGCTGGGGTTTTAGACTGTAATGCTAACCATTTGAGATTTAAAACTAGCCAGATGTTGTCTACGCTGGATTTTCCCTTCTGAAATCCAGTTTGTGACGGGTGAAGTAGGGAAGGCAGGATTCCCGATAGCCTGTTTGCCAAGACTTTGCAAGTATCTTAGTGTCTACAGATATCAAAGATATGGGTCTGAATTTTGCACAAAGTAACACATCTGAAGCTTTTTTGGGGATTAGCGTAATGAGGGCGTCATACATAGTGGGGGGTAGGATGCCATCTTTTTGGGTTTCCTGTAGATCCTCTAACAGTGGACCAGCGACTTCATCTTTAAGGATTTGGAAAAGTTCCACTGACATCCCATCTGGTCCAGGGGCTTTCTTTCACCATCTAGGATATAGCAGTGCTTAACTCTTCAGTTGTGATCAGGGCATCCAAATCCTTGCAGTGGTCTGCTGATAGCTGAGGGAGTGGGGTGGTCTGTGAGAAGACCCTCAGTCACTGTGAAAGCACCTCTGTGGATATCATGTTCTGGGACTGATAGAGCTCCTGCTAGAATCTGAACATCTCTTCGTTAATGTCCTTTGGTGTCACCAGTAATTTGCCCTGTCTATTCCTAAGGGCCAAGATCCTAGAGGATGCCTGTTGCTTCCTTAGCCAGTAGGAGCTTCCAGCCCTTTTCCCCACCCTCCCAAACTCTATGTTTAACTCAGATCAATTGCCACACTGCTTTCTTGTTCAGCAGCACATTTAGCTGATATTTCAGGCCTGTGATCTGAGCCAAAAGCGGAGAGCTGAGTGGGTTCTTAGAGGATGCTTTAAACTGATGCTCCAGCTTAGTGATTGTGTCCTGCAAGTCTTGTATCTGTTTTTTTTTTTTGCTCTCTATTTTTAGCTGCCGAGTATGAGATAATTCTTTTCCGAAGAACCGCCTTAAATGCTTCCCAGACATTGGTTGGGCTTGTCTCTCCCAGAGTATTAATAGAGAAATAATATTGTGCCTCTCTCTTGATATAATTTTGAAAGGTCTCATCCTGGAGTAAGGTAGGGTTGCATCTCCATCTCATGGAGGAAGGGCTTTGTCCTGGAGGGGAGAAGGTGATCGTGACTGGGGCGTGATCCGAGATAATTATATTCCCAATGTCCGCTCCTCCTATCCCTGACAGAGCTATGCTGTTTGCCAGCCAAAAGTCTAAACAGCTATAGGTACCATGCACGGCAGAGTAAAATGTATGATCTCACCCTTTTGGGTGGTTCATCCTCCAGGAATCCCCTAGGGCCCATTCTGTGGTCAAATCATTTAGGGCTGCCAGGGCTTTGGGATTGGTTTGAGGGGTGGGGAGGGATTTATCCAGGAATTTATCTCGAACCAGGTTATGATCCCCTCCTATGAGAATGGGCAGATCCGCTCTCCCTCTGTCAGTTCAGTAAGGGCATGACTAAGCTCTGCATAGATTTCACCTATGTCGGAATTGTGCCCATATACATTTGCTATTATGGTTTTTCCACCTGGGTAAGAAAGTTTGACAGCTATCTATCTCCCCCTGGGAGTCAGTCCGATTAGTCTTGACTGCCTACGGTCCCCTCTTACTCAGCAGGATGGTCATTTCTTTGGTCTTTGTAGTGGCACAGCTGGCCAAAATCGTTCCCACCCATAGTTTCTTTAACCAACTTACTGTACGGCTTGTGAGGTGCGTCTCCTGGAGTAGGGCTATATCTGCCCTCAAGGTGCGCATATATTGCAGATCCTTAGTTCTTTCAGCCAGGTGGTTCAGGCCCTTGACATTACAGGAGATGCACTTCCAGTCTCCCCGCATGTTAAGGCGAGCTGCCATCAATGTTCACTACCACCAGAAGAAAAGAAGAAAAAACAAGGGTACTCACCCTCCAAGCAGAGACAGAGGACAGAATCAACAAAGGAGACAGGAGCCGCCTTACCACCACTTCAAGTTAGGTCAGATGTGTCTGTACACCTCCGTTAGCAGAGTAAGAGCAGAAAGTAGTATAAGGAGAGAAGGAGATCCCAGCAGTAGATCAGGCCAGACAGGTCTCTAATCCTCTGGTGGGTTTAAGTAGTGGAGACTATAGATCTGTACATTAGAATCGGACTGCTGCAGCGTATTCTGCTTAATCAATGTAGGCTTTCTAAAGAGAAAAACACAAATATCCTTATTTACCTAAAATGGGTTAAAAACTTTAAAGTACAAACACTTATCTACTAACAAATATTAATACCTGTACTCAAAATAGGTATAAGCACAATTTAATGGTGCTAACGTGCTATGTGAAAGAGCTAGATGAGCTCTGTGCCACACTGTGTCTAGCATCAAGTATCGGGGATGAGTCGGTGCCACCAAATGTGTGCCATCCCCATCTGGCCCATGATGTCAATACACCATTATCAAGGGCTTCTGCCTCCCTATAGAGGCATACATTAACCACTTGGAAAGGAAGGGGAAAGGGAAATGAGAATGGGAGGGGTTTCCTTAACGCCATCCATTAAATGCAGGATTGCGGTAAGATAGGCTTGTCTGGGTTAGCGCAACTGACTCCTATCATAGTGGGGGAGTTTCATTGACTCATTGTCTGAAGCCTTAGGTAGATTAGAAGGCCCTTCAGCAAACAAGGGAGTTTGTAGTTCTCAGGACTGATCCTTAGCTCTGGGGTGTCTTATGCAGATGTTAGCGCTCCCTTGGGGCTAGATAAGGAGTCACAGGTCAATGACGATGCGATGCCCCATTATGACCAGCATGAGGAAGGGGGACTAAAAGGGGTTCCCCCAATTGAAATGCACTAGCCCTCCAGTAATTATACAATGCTTGGCTACTGTCCTAATGTTCAGCTATTAATCCCAGATGGTGTTCCTCCACTGGATCCATTAGAAGCTCCCAATGCTTCTGCAAAGGTTTTAAGTCCAGGTCTCAAAATTCCCATATCTGCTGCTCTTTTAGCTTCTTCCTCCTCAACCTTAGTAGCCCAATCCCGGGGGGTAGCACTATCCATCAGGTCTTCATCTGCCGGTTCTGAGCTTTGCCGATCATCTATCTGTGACGCTTCTGCCCGGGAGAGATTAGCAGGGGGAGAGAAGGGGCCATTTGTAACCTTCTGCTGATTGGGGCTCCTCAACCTTTGTCGGCTTCGGACTGCAACTGAATGAGTCAAGTCATCCGTTGTGTCCTGTTGCTTGAGATCTGTCATAGGAGACCTGCTAGATGTCTGCTGAATGGAGAGGATCTGAGTCTCAGTATTACTCCCTGAGGCACACCATGAAGCTTGACCACTGTGACTGGGGGATCTGGTTCTTAAGGGACCTGACCACTTGCTTATTTCATCCCCTGGTGAGTGCTTCCCTCTGTCTGTGGTTCCCTTGGGCATTTGGTCCCCTGGAGCACAGAAGCATCTAGGAGAAGTAGTCCGAGGAGCTAAATTAGACCACTGCTGCGAGATCCAGGCCTCGACCTCTTTTGGGGATTCCACAAGGAAAGCTTTGCCATTTTTGTAAATGTGAAGAGCGGTGAGTTTCTGGAATCTATATTGGAAGGCATTAGCTTGTAGAAATGTTTTAATTGGCCCTAATTCTCTTCTTCTCACAGCAACTTCTGCTGAAAAATCCCTATAGAATGAGATTGTGGCCCCTCTCCAGGTGAGGTCCCCCATATCTCTGGCTGCCCACAGGAGCTTCTCTTTAATGGAATACTTTAAAATATAAGCCACAATTGTTCTCGGCGATTTGGAATCAGCTCTGCCCAGAATCCTGTGTGCCATTTCCATCCCAATTGGGTCTTTCCACCTATCTCCCAATAATTGGGGTATCCACTCATTCAAAAAATGCTCCATATTAGGTCCTTCTATTCCCTCTGGGACTCCCAATATGCGCACGTTATTCCTGCAGCTTCTGTTTTCCTGGTCTTCAGCGTGGTACCAGAGCCGAGACTGCTTCATTTTGTGCTCTCTCAGATGCTGCAATATGGTCAGATGTTGCTACTCTAAATCCTCCGTCCATTGCTCCAACACATTTTGTCTATCCTCGAGTCTTCGGACATCTTCTACATTCCCGGTCAGTGAGTTTCCAATATTGTCTACTCTAGTAAGCAAAGCTTCTAGCATTTTGGTTATATTCGCAAGGGCTTCACTGAGTTGCACATTTTCAGGAGGCAGTGGGGCCTGTGAATCGCAAACCTCCAGTGTCGATCTAGCCAAGCTTGCCATCAGGAGTACAGAGCAAAAAGATAGCTAGCAGTGAGAGCAGTTGCAGCCTTCCCCAATCTCCGTTTAAAGATTGTGGTACACAGCTCGGAGCAACCTGCTCGTTCTCAACGGGTGCTAAGGAACACCGGTGACTAACGGAGCGGTGTGGATGAGTGTCTAGCTGTTTGGGCTGTTAGTTGAATGGGCGCCTGTGGCCTTTGCGCACAGATCAATTCTTCAGATAGCTATCTCAGGCATTGCTCTTCTTCCCCAAAAGCTCCGCTCATGGAATGGCGATATTAAGGGAGGGATTTCCAGTGGTTTTGTTTAACAGTCAACCCGGCATGATATCGAATTTTAAGCCATTTTTTCACCAGATACGAACGGAGCTCGCGCTTCATGTCGCCATTGCCATCGGGTCCCAGCCATGCCCTGACACTGGTATTGTGCCATCACAAAAGGAAGTATTTTGGGCAGAACACTGGGAGACCCCGCGTCACTGAAAACAGACCATTACAGCCACTATCACTGTAATGGTCTGTTTTCGGGTTTTGCTCTCCTAGTGTTGCTCACAAGTGGGCCACCAGTGTTTATCCCCCAAGGTCAGATTTGACATTGGCCAGCATGCAGCTCAGCATGGGGTAATGAATGCCGTTCAGCTTTACGATGCTAGCATTGTAAAAACCACACACCCTCACATGCTTGCAGAAAATGGTGGTGCACTTTTTTTTCGAGGCAGTGGTCCTGGTTATTTCTGAACCGCAAGAGATTCAGCAAAATAAAGGGCACTAAAGCAGCCAGAAAAAACCTGTCGATTTCCCTAATTTGAAAGCACAGTTTCTGAGGCACATATCAACTGCATCTATGCAAGAACTTGTGCCACAGGAACTTGTTTTAAACCTGATGAGACTGGTATAAATTAGATCCCTTGCTCTCAATGGACTGTGGACAGAATTGGAAAGAAACAGATTGAAATCTCTGGTCTGGGAGATAAGAAGCAAGTGATCGATGTGTTACGCTGCTCACTATCAGGTCACTACCTCCTTCCCAAGTCATACACTGGGAAAACGGAACAATGCCATCCTTGCTTTATGTTCCTGCAGACTGGACTATAGCCCATACTGACAACCACTGGGCCAATTCTAGCACAACAATCCACTGTACCAACAATGTGATTATCATTGTCCCTTACATCTCAAAAGTAAAAGCACAAATACATTTTCCTGATGTGTAGCACACAGTACTGATTGTAGACTTGTTCATGGGCCATACAACAGATGTCTTGGAAAACTTTGAGGCCAACAATGTCATACCCATCTACGTTCCTGCATCCTGCACTGACCTGCTACAACCACTGGACATCTCAAGAAACAAAATATTTAATGATGAACTAAAAATTCAATTTACTGACTGATATGCACAGCAAATATCAGAGCAGCTGCAGATCAGGAACAGCAGCTCACAAATTAAGTTTGCTCTCAAATCTGCAGCATTAAAGCATGCCACATGCAGTGGCTGGTAACCAGCTTTGCAAAGCTGTCCACCCAAAGAGAGGAGTGTGTCCAGGGCTTCCGACGGCAAGCATACTAAATGCACACAACCACTGTCTAGGTGGTACTAACACTGTTGTTTTTAGGCTCTCAATATATGTACTACTGCTGTCATTTTTGTAATGTAATGTTTGTCAACCCCTTTACCCTTTCTCTGCCAACAGACCAAGTCAAAGAGCTAGAGCAGGAGTAGGAGCCAGCTACCATCTTGAAAAATTGACTGACTGACTGATGGTACAAACATTAGAATACTGTAGTCTTTCCTGCTCACTCCCTTTACCATTTCACCCTTTTACCAAATTTCCCCTTTTCTTACAGACCCCCGTACCTGAGCAAGAGATGATAAATGCATCCACATCGTTGTCTTTCATGCACAGTAGATGAATTTGGTCATGATGACAGTGACAAAGATGGATTTTTTGATAATTTACTAACCTTTCTTTATGTTTTTTTGGTTGGTTTGAGTTTGGCTTGGTGAATGAAGTATAAGCACAAAATAATAAACAGCTTCTGTGTTTTTGCTAAAACAGTCCGAGGGGTTGGGCTCATGGGTAGTGGTCATTATCAAGTAACAGCAGCACCACGTGGTCATAGCCTAGAATGGAAACAAACCAATGTTGTAAAACTACTGTAACACCTTAAAAGTACAGCACGATGATAGCAATATCTTTTTTACAGCTATCAGTTCTAGTTCTACAGTATGTTGCCCCTGTTGTCAGAAGGAATATCCCAGCTGGAGAATTTAGCTGCTGGATGGGAAGCAAGAGCTGGACAGTACACTAGAAGAACTGGAGGATCCCTCTGCTGATGTCAGGCATACTGCAAAAAGTGGATAAAGAGATGCAAATGAATAATTTTAAAAAGGTACAAATAAATAGTTAAGTGTAATGGACAGTTTTCCTCTCTGTATTTTGACTCTGATAATTTTATGTTTTATTAACTGCTAACGTACACAGTTTACTACTGTTTACTAAAATAATTGTCTGACTTTCAGTTATTTATTTGTACGATAAATGACACCGAGTGGTCTTGACCCCTTCCCTACATTCCTACATTATTAATTTTTATCGTATGTTACCTAGTCACATTATTTGGTGTTTGTTTTTCTTAATTATAAAGTTTTCAAAATAGCATTAAACAAGCACTGTTTGCATGTTGGAAATGAGAGCACATGCAGTTCAAATAGCAGAGGTACTTTATTTGAATGGGCATTGTAGCACAATTTGATACAGCCCTTGGCACCACTAACTGGCCAATTTTAATCCAGAGCAAGATTCTGAAATAAAGTATTTGACTTCTTTCCAAAACAAATTGTTCTGGTTCTTTAACTTGTGAACACATACCTTGCAAGGTCAATGTTTCAACCCTGGTATTCTTGTCATCACTGAATACTGGCTGGCTGCTAGGATCATGGTCAGTGATAGTGATATCATCACTGCTGGCTATGCACCCTTCTGAAAGTATCAGGATAATAGAGGTGGTGGTGAACCTATTGAAGTCCTTTGCAGTAGGGGTGCTTGGATTGTCTGAAATTTATTCCGAGAGGACAGAGTCAGAATTCAGGTGATTCAGATTCTGATACTGGTCCAGTTCTGTTCAGGGAATGGAAATGGAACTGGGAATCAAATGGATTTTCTGATTCCACTTCTGATCCATCAGACAACAGCCACAAGTACACAGCTCCTACCACAGTTTCCACCCAGCCCCACACACATAAACCTTTCCCCTCTCCAAGTTCCTCTTACAGTACCTGGCCTGGATGGGGTCGGTGCAGTGGATCCCTTTACTTCCTTTCCATTCTTGAACCAGATTAGGAATGAGCAGTGGGCACTGTTCTGTAGCTCTTGTCTGACCCTGGGTGCTAGTGGTGGTGGCAGACCTGTCCCATCCAGATCAAAATCATATTCCCCTCACTCTGACCAACACAACTACTCAAGTGTGACCCCTGGTGACAACTGAGATTGATCTGACCAGACCCCCAACCCAGATGGTTACCCAAGCTGTAGTACCACCCACACACACTGCCTCATCCTTCCCTCCTTCCCATCCCTCCCAAATTCCATTCAAATCCACTGAATTGATGTGCAGTGTTGACTAATGTATGACAATACAGACTATCTGTCTTGACCTGCTGAGCCCAGCCCAAGGTGTTCTAGGACAACTGGGCGGCTGGTCAACCTGCTTGAAACACAGGTTCTTGCATAGCCAGTGTCTCTGATTGTGACTAACATGCAGATAATCGTAGAGAAAGATGTTGGCTACTTGCTACACCTGGCATTCTCCAATGCCCGTGAGTGTAAGTGGTCACTTTGTTGGTGGCCTGGGGCAGGCTGAGGATGGATGGCTACTACCAGTGGCATATGTCCCTGATCGGATGGGTAGACACTTCTGGGACCAGTCAAAATGTGCAGTGTACTAGTAGACAACAGGAACACAGGAGTCAACAGGACATCATAACTGATGGGATCAGAAAGCAGGAGCACATCGGTGGTGGCACATGACTGTTGTCCATATGGTTGTGGTAGTGGTGATGGGGGGATCTGTTTCAGGGGGACCCACCACTGAAGCCATGGGTGAGTGACCTATAGAACAGGTAGTTTGTGTCACAAAGTGACATTAAAGAAGTGCTCACCCTGTGTCATCGACTTTGTGGCCATTGTGCACGGTCTGGAAAAGCCAGGGACCCATTACATGCACTGTAATTAAAAAAACAGCTTGCCTCAGCGCTGGTTAAAGCAGGAAGTTGTCACACAGTGGAATTCAACCTATATATGCTGTAGCAGATGTATGAATAGTATAAGGCCCTATCAGAGTATAGGCTCCAACACTAAGGCAGCACTCAGGTAAAAAAGGAGAAAAAAAAGTGGACTTACAACAATGAAGTTGATCCCATCTGTGTTTTATTATTCTAGATGAATCAAAGCACTACTATCACAGTGCTTCACATCATTAGTGAGATGCTTCATCAGAGTATTTGCTGCTGTATGCAAGTCATGACAGTTCTAGAGCTTCTATGTCACTGACAACAGAACAGTGGAGGTATATGGATGGGTTGATTTTGATCATGAGGCCTTTTGATCATGCCATACAGGCAGTGAGTGAGGACACTGCCACTACTAGACAGGCCATCCCACTGTTCCAAGTACTGAGGCAGACCATCTGTAATGTGTAGTAGCAGTTTGAGGCAACAGGTGACTGGAAGCTGTGCATTGTCTGAACACATGCTTAATGTATTGGATCATAACACCTGAAATCTGTGAATCTCAAAACTGCAACAATACTGGATCCACGGTACAATTGGAGGCTTTCAGCCATACTGGTGGTAATAAGTAGGGATGTAAGTTTGGCACGGGACAAAGTGACAAAAGTCATGGTTTTGTCATGGCCAATTTTGAAAGAATTCATGGAGTGGTCGTGGACAAAAGTGCAAATTTTATGGCAAAGTTACGGGCACTTTTTTAGTGATGTATAATGCTATTAAAGTCAGTAAAGACACAAAACAAGACATAAAATAGTGTCTCAGCAACAAAGTATTGAATTTATTGCATTTTCATAGTGTTTAACACTTTATACTTGACAAGCAAGGAAAGTGTTCACATTAAGTGTCTTTTGGCGTAGACCATACATCTTTTAGGATATTCTTGTTATATAAAATGTATGTGTTGTTCTGGTTTACAGTCTAGAATTAAAACATTTCATACATTGTAATTTACATTACTTCTGTTCTGTACAGTCAATAACATAAGGAACAAAAGTGCTAAAATCCAAATTGTTACCAGCCACAACTTGTGGCCAAAGTTCCAAACCAATCCCAACCTGGCTGTTGTGCCCCGAAATTAAAGGAGGAACAGCATTACCTACATATGAATATATTTGTTCCTTAAATTACTGTTCACAGAGAGGTCAATCAAATGAAAGTGACATGCTTGCTGTAGGGCACATCTCAAACGTCACTGTACAACACTCACAGTGTTGTTGGTACAAAACGAACCAGTGGTAAGGAATTAAGGATAGTAGAGCAATATATTTTTCAAACAACATGAAGTCTTGCTATATTATGACAATTGCAGTATGACCGCAGGTTAGAACTGCTCCGGAGGTGAAATAGTTAACTTTCCATGCAGGCATGGAACTTAGAGCGCGAGCTCAGTTGAAAACTCTGTCTGTTGTGCTTCAAACGCAAACTGTCAGATTCTTTACTCCACCTCACTGAACAGTCGCTCCGAGATTTCTCCTTCTGCTTGGTTCTATTTTTCGGTTTAAAAGTATTATTTTTCGCTTTTTAGCCGAAATTAAACCGCAACCGGTCGGTTCAAGCTCTGTCTGTGGTAATGTAAGTAATAGATAGGTTTTACATTTATTTTTTCTGTGTGGAACTTGTAATTCTTTATTGGTTCGGTTTGAACCGATCAGGTTGTATTTAAAATCTACTAGTCCTTTTTTAGAGTGCGGTTCCCGGTTCTTATCGGTTCTAAAAAAAACGGATTTCATTACGGTGTTTTCCACGACCCGTGACACGGTTGGGAACCGATAAGGGTGTCTTGCTTGGTGGATTGCCATAAATGGGCAAGTTGGTTAGGCTGGCATTATGTCTGAGAAACCCAAAAGAAAAACCGGACCCTCTGGGTTTCAACACTAGTGTTTCTGGGGAAGCTTTTGCTAAGGCTGACCCACACACCACATGTGTCTATTGTCTGGGGTTTGACCACCTCAATTCAGACTGCCAGATTTGTCACAATTTCCCTGCTGCCACCATAGATAAGAGAGTTGGTAGACTCAGGGAAAGGGAGGCCAAAAAGTCCGCTGACCCGGATGGCCAGCCCGGTTCGGTGCCAACCGAACCGGAGGGAGTGCCCTCTGACCAGGGCGATACTTCCTTGGGCAAACGAAGAGCCGGTTCTGAGGAGCCGGTTCCAGCAAAAAGGACTAGAAAGTCAGCTAGTGTAGAGCCAAAAGTTCTCTCCCCAACTGCTGAGGAAATAGCTAAAGCAATTCAAATTGTCCAGTCTCTCTCTCCGGTTCCGACCGAACCGACACCTTCAGGTAAGCGTTCGGTTCGGCCGGTTCCACCGGTTCAAGATTATGATTTTGAGGATTTTTATGAACCGGGGGAGGGGGAAGAGGAATATGAGGAGAGTGAATATGGTTTTGAAGATCTGGATGTGCCCATTGATCCGGACATCTCTCCAGATAGACCCCTAGGGGTTTCTCCTCCAAGGCTTTCTGAGTCCCCTTCTCATTTCATGTTTTATAAAAAAGTTGCTGAAACTCTCCAGCTCCCTGTTGAGGAAGCTGTTGAAGACCAAGAGGAGCCAGACTATGTAGAAATGATGGATATTCCAGAGACTAGAGAGACTGTCTATTCCTTTGCATAAATCTTTTCGGAAACAGACAGTAAAAGTTTTAAAAACTCCTCACACTATACCTCCTGTGGATAAAAGGATGGACAAGAGGTATACCTTATCAGGCTCCGACACTGATTTCCTCACTCAACAATGCAGCCATGTGGGGGTAGTGCAGGCTGCAGCCTGTGACAAGGCTAATATTCCCCTAGCTTCACACCCCCCTGAGAAGGACTCCAGGAAGATTGATGCTATAGCAAAGAAACAGTACATGGCAGCATCTTTGGGACTCAGACAAGCAAATTATATGGCTTATGCTGCTAGGTACCAGAAATCCAGATGGGATACTGTGCTGGCCCTAGCGAAACAAGTCCCTGACCAGCTTGCCAGGGAGCTGGAACAGGTGGCTATGGATGGTATTGAGGCATCCAAGGTGCAATTTCATGCTGCAGTGGACTCTAACGATGTTTCATCAAGAGTCGTGGCTACATCTGTGGCACTTCTCAGGATGGCTTGGCTCAGATATACTACCCTGTCTCAGGATACCCAGTCTAAGGCCATGGATTTTCCTTTGTTAGGGAAATTCTCTATTTGGGGAGCAAACAGAGAATTACATGAAGAAATGGATGAATATAGGACCACCTATAGGAGTGCACAGGCCAAGGAAAGGCAGGCCACTCTTCAAAAGCAGCTTCCTAGAGGCAGGGGCAGGCCTTTTCATAGGCCTTTTTACAAAGTCCAAGCTTCCTCCTCCGCCTACGCTCAGAGGGGGTTCTTTAGAGGGAGAGGCAGATGGGGTACAAGCAGGTCTGCTTCCACCCCTCAGCCCAAAGCCCCTGCCAAGTAGGCACCCTGATGGGATTGCCAGGGCCGATTCTCTCTACCTGTAGGGGGCAGGCTGGCTTACTTTGTCCAGGACTGGAAGTCTTTAACATCAGACAAGTGGGTCCTGGAAGTAGTAAGCCAGGGACTGGTTCTTAGCTTCAAAAAATTTCCAAAGCTGAGAACCAGATCTTTTCCACCTGCAACTCCATCAGAGGCATTCACCCTAGAGGCAGAGATCTCTACCCTCCTGGCTCTCAGAGCTGTGGAAAGGGTTCCTCCCCTACACCAGGGCAAAGGTTTGCACTCCAGGTACTTCCTTACCCCAAAAAAGACAGGAGAATGGCGGACCATCCTGGATCTCAGATATTTAAACAAGCACCTTTTAAAGCCAAAGTTCAAAATGGTGACTCTGGGAATTATCCTACCTCTCTAAGGCCAGGGACTGGCTAGCTTCCCTGGACCTCAAGGATGCCTACTTCCATATTCCCATCAGAAGCTCCCATCGAAAGTACCTCAGGTTCGAGCTGCCCTCAGGCCACTACCAGTTCAGAGCAATGCCCTTCAGCCTCACTTCTGCCCCAAGGGTATTCACCAAATGCCTAGCTGTAGCAGTTGCCTAGCTAAGAAGGCAAAAGATTGCCATCTTTCCTTACCTGGACGATTGGCTCTTAGTAGGCCAGTCCCCAGACCAGGTCAATTTACACCTTCAGATAACGCGCAACTGCTTACCTCTCTAGGTTTCCTCTGAATCTCTCAAAGTCAGTTCTAGAGCCTGTCCAGCTTCTTACCTTCATAGGCGCAGAACTGAACACACAGGAAGCCAGGGCCTTCCTCCCCCTGGACAGAGCAAAGACCCTAGTCTCCCTGGCCTCCTCATTTACCCTGCAGGTCTCCCGGCCAGCAAGGCATTTTCTGCAGCTCCTAGGACACATGGCTGCTTCCACAGCAGTTGTGCAAGGAGCAAGATTTCAGATGAGGGACATCCAGTTCCGTTTGAGAGCTTTTTGGTCTCAAAGAAAGGATCCTCTTACCAAGCTGATCCCAGTAACTTGAACCCTGATCCAAGCCCTACAGTGGTGGCAGGATCAGAGCAACCTGAGACAAGGGGTTCCTTTTGTCACTCAGTCTCATTCTCTAATCCTTACTACAGACGCGTCCCTCTTGGGATCCAGGGTCTGTGGTCTCCCCAGGAATCTCTGCTCCACATCAACCTGTTGGAGCTCAGAGCAGTTTTTCTAGCACTTCAAGCTTTTTCCAAATCTGTTCAGAACAAGAGTATTCAGGTCAGAACAGACAATACCACTACAATGTGGTACATCAACAAGCAAGGGGGCACTGGGTCTATGGCCTTGTGCACCGAAGCGACGAAGTTGTGGTCTCTGGCTTACTCCCTAACACCTCCCTTACGGCAGTTCACCTCCCAGGCAAGGACAATGTCCTGGCAGATGCTCTCAGCAGGATTTCCCATGGCCACCACGAATGGTCACTGGATCCCCTGGTCTTGGGAGTAGTATTTGCCAGATGGGGCACCCCGCAGATAGATCTTTTTGCAGCCCCAGACAATCACCAACTTCCTCTTTTTTGCTGCAGACCCCCAGTGTTGGGCTCACTCCCACTGGATGCCTTAGCCCTCGGTTGGGAGGGGAAGTTTCTCTATGCCTTCCCTCCCTTTCCTCTCCTGTTCAAAGTGCTAGTCAAAATCAGATCCCAATCATGCAAAGTCATTCTGATAGCTCCAGATTGGGACAGACAGCCCTGGTATCCACTCCTGCTGTCCTTAGCAGTCCATCCTCCCCTGTCCCTTCCCAGGAATCACAATCTGTTAACCTGTGCCCAGGGAAGGGTCTGGTACCCAAATCTCAAATCTCTCAATCTCAAAGCTTGGTTTTTGAAGAGTTAGAGTTTGCTGATTTACACCTTTCCCAAGGTGTAATGGATATATTGAAGGCTGCAAGGAAGCCTTCCACCAGGGCTACTTACAATTCCAAATGGAAAAGGTTTTTCCATATGGTGCTCGGAAAAGCATATTTCCCCAGTCTCTGCTGATCTACCCACAGTCCTGGATTATATGGTCCACCTGAATTCTTTGGGGCTGAGACCAGCTACCCTGAAGATGCACTTGGCAGCTGTGTCTGCTTTTATTTCAGCAGGTAAATCCTCTTCCCTTTCAGCTCATCCTGTATTTTCCAAGTTTTTTAAGGGGTTGTTTCACACCAACCCTCCATTCAGGGATCCTGCCCCTGCCTGGGATCTTAATGTTTGCATTGCTCAGCTTATGCAACCCCCCTTTGAGCCCTTGTCTTCAGCTGAGCTCAAGTACTTGACTTGGAAAACTGTGTTTTTGGTAGCCATCACCTCTGCTAGACGCATAAGTGAATTACAAGCATTGTCAGTGGAGCAGGAGTTTATCTCTTTTCACAGAGATAAGGTGGTCCTTCAGACTAACAGAAAGTTCCTGCCTAAGGTGGTTACACATTTTCACCTTAATCAATCTATTTCACTTCCAGTGTACTTCACTGACCACTCCTCCTCTGGGGAGAGGATGCTGCACAGCCTAGATGTGAAGACAGCCCTTAGGTACTACGTAGAGCATACCAAGGGTCATAGGTTTGACTCCCTTCAACTGTTCCTCACCTATGGCGAAGCTGGTAAAGGGAAGCCAGCCACTAAAAGATCCATTGCCAGGTGGATTGTCTCTTGTATCCAATTCTGCTATGAGAAGTTGGGTAAAGTTCCCCCTTCAGGCCTGAGGGCTCACTCTACCAGAGGTACAGCTGCTTCTCTGGCTGCTGCCAGAGACATTCCTATTCTAGAAATATGTCAAGCAGCTACCTGGAAAACAGTTCACACTTTTACCAAGCATTACTCCCTGGACATCCAGGCTAGGAGTGATGCTCGGTTTGGCACAGCCGTGCTTCAGAGCCTATTTCCTAGGTAGGTTCTGTCCCTCCTCCATGGGGGTACTGCTGTGTAGTCTGCAATTGTCATAATATAGCAAGACTTCATGTTGTTTGAAGAAAAAATTACTCACCTTAGTAATGTTGTTTCTTCTAATGGAGTCTTGCTATATTATGACCTCCCTCCCTGCCTGCCCCTCTCAGAACCTCTGTTTTGGGGATGTGGGTGGGCAGTACAGGGCTGGCACTTTTGTTGATGCCCACCTTGTTGTTTTTCACCTACCTTTTTGGGTGAATTGGTGTTGTGTTTTTGCATTTTTGGGTCTCCTGATTTGAGTCTTTGTTATAGGCCAAAAATGAGCATTTATGTTAGTAGCCAGTTGGCTAGTGTAGGTTTACAGCTTCCACACAGAACCTTAGTGAGTTTTAGCTTGTAAAGATCTGACAGTTTGCGTTTGAAGCACAACAGACAGAGTTTTCAACCGAGCTCGCGCTCTAAGTTCCATGCCTGCATGGAAAGTTAACTATTTCACCTCCGGAGCAGTTCTAATCTGCGGTCATACTGCAATTGTCATAATATAGCAAGACTCCATTAGAAGAAACAACATTACTAAGGTGAGTAATTTTTTCTTCTATGTCCAGGGCCCTTCAGAGTCAGTGAATCACAACAGAGATGGATGAGATGGATCTGGTCCACAGTAGACAGTTAATATCACTGTAATGTGAGTGTCATTTTTTACAACCACAACATACCAATCGCATGTATGTAACACATTCAAAGATTTGTTCCTGAGAGGAACAGTGCAATCTAAGTGAATGCTTAACTTGTTGGAATTGATGATTCTAACCTGTGCAGCATGAATGGAGTGAAAGAAAACAAACGATTTGGATCCAGCTGCACTTTTTCGGGTAACAGCTGGCCAACTCTTAGCAAAATATATGTGGTGTTTGTTAACTCACACAAGAACCTCTCAAACAATACAGCATATAGGCAGTATTGTTGAAAATCCAGAGACAGAAAAGGCAGAATCCCATCCCCCAAAAAAGGTTAAGACCGCCACCTAAGTACCTGCCAGACGTCTGATTAACTGGTGACCAACCAAGTGTGCAGCCTGAAAAGATTGTTGTGTGTCAAAACCATGTCCTTCCTGCCTGTCTGCAGCCCAGGTGCCACAACCTAAACTTTGCTTCAGCAACTTATTGTACTACAGATAGAACACATTCCAGGCAATACAGACTAACAGAGTTCTGTCAATGAATTTGCATGTTAATGTGTTGCAGTGTTTAACTTATTTACTGCAACCTCAACATGTTAATTCAGTGACAGAACTCTATCAGTCTGTGTTGCCTGAAATTTGCTCTCTCTCTCTCTCTCTTTGCTACAAGAAGTTGCTAAAACAAAGTTTAGGTTGTGATACCTGGGCTGTAGACAGGCAGTAAAGACAAAGCTGTGACACCAAAGAAGTTTAACCCTGTTGTGCAATGTGAATGACACTTTGCATAACATTATTTGCTTAAATAAAAGTTCTGGTGGAAAATATTTTGTTAACATTTTCAAAGGCAAATCATTTTATGAAGTTGCAGTCATTTATTTATTTTACTAAAGCTTTGGCATTGGTGCTCTGTGCTGCAGCAGCCAAAGCATTATGTAATGGGATGTCACTGTTATGCACAGCACAGGGCTTTGTGCAAGAAGAAGATGACAACTGAGAGCATGAGGTGCGTCTCACACACTTCAGGTTCACAGGGGTGGCATTCCATGCACCAGACGTGACAGTGACCACATCACTTCAGTCCATGCCACTAGGTGGGTGCTGGGGATTAAGTCATTTCTTTATTTTACTAAAGCTTTGGCACTAGCACTCTGTGCTACAGCAGCTGAAGCACTGTGTAGTGTGATGTCACTGTTATGCACAGCACAGGGCTTTGTGCAAGAAGAATAGCAAAGGCACAAACTGAGGAAAAGATAGCTAACTCGGTTAAGAAGGGGGATAAAACCTTTTATAGGTATATCAGGGAGCGTAGAAAGACAAAGGGAGGGATAGTGAGGCTGAATAGAATGGATGGTGGGTGGGCAGAGAGTGACAGTGATAAAGCAGGGATATTGAATGAATACTTCTGTTCAGTATTCACAAAACAGGAAGTGGGGGAGGTGCCTAATCCAATTAACAGAAGCACTCTGGAGAGGGGGGTTGATCCCAGTCCTTTCACAGAAGAAAGGGTTCTGAAAGAACTCCTAAAACTGAAGGTGGACAAAGCAATGGGGCCAGATGGAATTCACCCCAAAATTCTAAAAGAATTAAGCAGAGAACTAGTGACACTTCTAACTATGCTTTTTAACAAATCATGGGAGGATGGCATGGTACCTGAAGACTGGAAGAAGGTGGATGTGATTCCCTATCATAAAAGTGGGACCAAGACGGAAGCAGGAAACTACAGACCTGTCAGTTTGACCTCTGTGGTAGGGAAAGTGATGGAATCACTTCTGAAGGAAAGAATTGTTGAGTACCTAGAGGCCAGTGGGGCACAGGGCCCAAGGCAGCATGGGTTTACAGTGGGAAGGTCATGTCAGATGAATCTAATTGATTTCTTTGACTGGGTGACCAAAGTAGTGGACCAGAGAGGGGCTGTGGACATGGCCTACATAGACTTTAGCAAGGCATTGGACACAGTCCCACACAAAAGATTAATAGTCAAATTAACCAGCCTGGGAGTAGGTCCCAAGGTGGTACCCTGGGTAAAACACTGGCTGAACAACAGAACACAGAAGGTAATTGTGAATGGAGCCCACTCTGAAGAAAGGGGGTTACTAGTGGGGTACCACAGGGTTCGATACTGTGACCAGTCCTTTTTAATGTCTTTATAAGTGACATTGCAGAGGGACTGGAAGGAAAAGTATGCCTCTTTGCAGATGACACAAAGATCTGCAACAGGGTTGATACACAAGAAGGCATGGAAAGGATGAGAAAGGACTTGGCAAGGTTGGAGGAATGGTCAGAAGTATGGCAGCTTGGATTCAATGCAAAGAAGTGCAAAGTAATGCACCTGGGAAACAAAAACCCAGGGGAAGATTACACAATGGGGGGGTAATAACAAAAAATGGAAAGAGACCTAGGGGTAATCATATCAGATGACCTTAAGGTTGGCAAGCAATGCGAGAAGGCGGTAGGGAGGGCTGGGGGGATACTGGGATGTATAGGGAGAGGTATCACCAGCAGAAAACAGAAAGTTGTTATCCCCCTGTACAGACAGTTGGTGAGACCCCATCTGGAGTACTGTGTCCAGTTCTGGAGACCCCATCTCCACAAGGACATAGACAGGATGGAGGCAGTTCAGAGGAGGGCAACTAAAATGGTGCAGGGTCTGCAAGAGAAGCCATACTAGGAGAGACTAAAGGAGCTTAATATGTATACCTTTGAGGAAAGGAGGGAGAGGGGGGACATGATAGAAACGTTTAAGTACCTCAGTGGAATCAACAAAGTCCAAGAGGGTAGCATCTTTCAGAAAAAGAGATGTGCAAGAACAAGGGGACACAATTTGAAGATAGAGGGGGACGGCTCAGGGGCAATGTGAGGAAGTATTTTTTCACAGAGAGGGTGGTGAATGCATGGAACAGCTTTCCTAAGGAGGTTGTGGGGTCTAAAACTGTGGGAGAATTCAAGAATGCATGGGACAGGCATAAGGCAATTTTTGTGGGGGATAGGAAGAAATAGGCTGTAGGTTAAATAGGATCTGCAGCTTATCCTTTAGGTAGGAAAATGGGCAGACTAGGTGGGCCAAGTGGTCCTTATCTGCCGTCAAAGTCTATGTTTCTATGTAAGATGACAACTGAGAGCATGAGGCACGCCTCACACACTTTAAGTTCACAGGGGTGGCATTCCATGCACCAGACATGGCAGTGACCACATCATTTCAGTGCCACTGGGTGGGGGCTCAGGAGTAAGTCATTTAAACTTTGTTGCAGCAGCATATCCAGCATTTGCAGAAGCATTACAAAGCTGCTCCATCTCTTAGCACAAACAAGCAACAGTGACCTAGAGAAAGTCACAACTTGATATGCTATGCCCAAACCTACATGTACATAGGGCAATATTCCAGTCCCACATATGTGTGACAGGCAAAATTGTTATGCTACCTGCCCCTTGCACACATTTTCTAGATCTGCAGGTAGCAACATGTCAGCCAGTACTGAGCTGAATTACCTGCACATTAAACTGAACTTGAATACCTGACTTCAAAAAAATAAAATTAAATGACAGGCACTGACAAGAGTGGGGCACATTTTGTTGTTCAAAACAAATAAAATTAGCTCCATCTATATATGTTGAGAACAAAACAGTTGCTGACTTGCTTGGATTGTAGTCAGACATAGAAAACAACAATTCAAATTTTATCAGCATTTTGGAACAGCATGTTGTACATAGACAAGTTTGAAGAAGTAATTTGTCTGCAGTCATCACGCAGTACATCACTATATGCTGAAAATGAGTGTCCAGCATCCACACTGTTTACTGGCACTGACAGGCAATGAAGTGCAATCTGGGACAGTTCTGGAAATCATTCAGACATATTTTTCCAAAAAGTAATCATGTCATCAGAGTTAACCTCTGCTAAGAAATTTCTGTATGCACGAAATTCTATTCTTGCTTTAAGGTTCTCTTCAAATAATGGTATGCCATCAAACACGTTATCTTCAGTCATATTGAGCCATTTTGCTCTGTTAGGGTCAAACACATGGCAAGCTCTAAAAAAATTAAGCCGCTGGCTGACAGAACCTGGAATGCGTATCTTCTGCAATGTATGACTTTATTTTATTTTCACATTCAGCTAAAGCTTTTTTTGCTAGTCTATGTTTACACTGCTCAGAACTAGTCTGTGCCCAATTGGCTAAATCTGTAAAATCATCAATTACTTTGTGAGCTAGAGGAACTGCTGCTTCATAACTTGTTAATGCCTGCATTATTCTAGGAGCATACTGCAACATAATCTGCAGATCACCCTTCACTTCATCTGACTGTGCTAACTCAACAATTTCCTGAATAGCAACACTTTCATCCGCATCTTCTCCAAAGAAATCCACATATTCCTGCAGATGTGAGCAATGATACAAAGCAGCATTGAACCAGCTATTCCAACTAGAAATTACTAGAGCTGGTGGAATACAACCATTTTTACCACTGTCTACCAGAAACTGAAGAAATCTCATTTTACGAGCTGGGCATGCTATATAACTACGTTTGACAGCTGTAACGAAACTGTTAACCAATTTAAAATTATTCCACCAAATGTCACCAATTAAACTTAGCAAATGAGCAGTACAGGTCACATGTACCCCATTCAAAAACAAACTCTTCAAGCTACTATTCCATGCTTTGTACATATATGCAGCATTATCTGTCACAAAAGCTGAAACCTTATCAAAAGGAACTTCATACTTTTGAAGCACATCTATGACAGCCAGACTAATAGTTTTATAGTTAGTTCTCTCCAGTACAACACAGTCAAGTAAAATAGCTGACAGCACTGTTTCACTTGAATTTGTTGCAGTGGACTCAGAACCATCACCCTCGTCAGAAGCTTTAACTGTTGGTACAACGAGAACATTGAACACATATCTATCTTCGGCATCTGTGGTTTCATCACATACAATACTAAGACCACAGCACATCTGAAGTTGTTCTTTTATTGCTAATTTGTGACCCTCAAACACTTTTGGTAGATACAGTCGTCTCAGCTGATGGGATGTGGGGATTATCCCAATGTATTTCAACCCATTTTCTAAGTAACCCTTCAGAGATGCATTGTCAAACATGTGCAATGGAATATTGGCTGCTGTAAAAGTTTTGGTTAA